>CM077078.1:132264934-133487434 GCA_039513925.1 Platanthera zijinensis
TGTGCCGAAATAGACAGGACCTTGGCCCTGATGACCAAGGTGAGAATGAGGAGTTTTGTTCCAGGGATGTGTTAGCTTTTGCAGTTGTTCTTTCGGAATGATCCGCTAATGAGGAATCATGTGAACCATTGCCTTCATAATAATTTAGGAGGATTGCCGTCCATTAATATGGTGGTGATGGATGGAAATTGTGTTTCGGCTCTAGCATCGAGTGCGGGGATTGTTTCTCGTTTGCGATGCCTTTTTTTAAAGATGAGGACATGGTCCATATCCATCGCATCCGACTAAACATTTTTACGCTTAATATAGTCATGGCCTTGGAGAAATCGTTCTAACGAGTGGTTACACATCTTCAGGTAAGGTCTGTAGCCACGGGAAAGCCTGATCGAGATTGACGGCTGATAACGTAAACGTGCTGAACTGTAATTTGGATGTAGCCGTCTTAGAAGCCGATTTCGAGTATGATATAGACAAATATGGTCTTCCGACTAAACACGAAAGTCACAGACCTTAGTAATATCTTTCCAACGATGGGTTACACATTTTCACTGGATTCCCGTAGCTTCGGGAATACCCGGTTGAAGTTCTATATTTTATATGATTATTGCATACCTTGCTCTTTTGTTTATGTAATCTTTCTAGGTTTAGTGGCGAGATTGAGGGTAAATAACTTGAAGGACTGTTGCAAGTTGTTGGTTGATTCCTTGTAATCAAATGATGAAATAAAACCTACTTGAATTAAATTGGTGGTTAATAGTGTTGGGATTTGTCTCCACAATACCTCAGATTTGTAGGAGGTTAGACCTTGAACAAAGATGAATTAAGGTGTATTTGATATTGTGTTTAAGTTGTATGTGTGCAGGTTTTTATTGCCAAGTGTAGACCAATGTCAGTCTATAATGGGTCACCAAACACAGGACCATACAATGTAATCCCTCATTGTGTGATCCAAAGTGTTGGCCCATGTATAGCCTCTCCATTGGGATACACTTCCTACATGCACCTGGATTAATGGTGGACTGAAGTATTGAAGTTTATAGTTTTTTAGAAGATTTTTTTTTTTCTAAGTCCACATACTCGAGTAACTTCCTCATATACTCGAGTAAGTGACTTAGTACTCGAGTAAATCCTTAGACATACTCGAGAAGAACTCTGTATACTCGTGGTAGATAAAGTTACTCGAGTAAGATAGTTAGTCATCGAGTAGGTCACTGTTTTTATACTCGAGGGAAGATACTTTGTCCTTAGATCCGAAATATTCTCTAAGTCCACATACTCGAGTAACTCGTTTGTTCACTCGAGTAAGTGAGTGTACTCGAGTAAGTTTGATTACATACTCGAGTAGACTGTATATACTCGAGTAGGTGATAGCTTGTACTCGAGTAGTTGGTTAGTTACTCGAGTAAGTGTTCTGTTGATACTCGAGTAGATCTGCACATTTTCATCTCAGAAAGTCTCTAAGTCTACCTACTCGAGCAGTTCCCTATATACTCGAGTAAGTAGTGACTCTGTACTCGAGTAGTAGTTTTTCATACTCGAGTAGCTTAGTGATTACCCGAGTAATCTTCCCCAGATACTCGAGTAGTTCACTTTTCCTCACTCGAGTATCTCCAACTCTTCTACTCGAGTAGTTCTTCCTATTTTATTTGAGAAATTTTTTCTAAGTGTTTTTTCTCGAGTATATACTCTCATACTCGAGTAGTTCTAAATCACTCGAGTGTTGATCTCTGAATCACTCGAGTAGCTTCTCTTCTTATACTCGAGTATGCTCCTCCTATCCACTCGAGTATATAACATCTTATACTCGAGTATGCCTCTTCTCTGTCTCGAGTATATCTGTTCAAATATTCCTGAAATTCTCCAAGTACAATTTCGCTATGTATTTCGAATTAATCACTTATGATTGGTCCACGTGTGATCCCTAATTAAGTTTCTGACTATTGGAGTCCACCTATAAATAGGTCCTTTCAGATTTGACTAATAAAAAGTTTTCAGAGATTATTATTTTTAAGAAAGAGAAAAGTTCCCGTGAACCCTAGTTTCTCACGCCGCCGCCATTGCCGTTCACGGAAGAAGGTCTGGATTGACGATCTCCGATCGCTGCTTTCAACTTTGTTTCTCCAGCGATCCAGACAAAAGATAATCACTCGATCTCGCCGAGCCTCAAAGATTTCTGATTTATTTTCTCGATTGAGGTGATTCCGTTTTTCAGATCTGTGGATCTCTCTCAAGTCATCTTCAACATATTTTGATCAAGCCAAAGTTCTCAAGGAAGAAGACTATCAAAGATCCAGATCTGGGAAATATATTGTTTGTATTTTCTTTTCAAACAAAATTCTTTGTAGGAGTTTTTCTCCGAGTTTTGTAGGAAGGCTTTATCTTCCGAGTGTAGATCCGATTTGGATCGAGTTTTGTAGGAACGTGGTTCCGAGGTGTAGGATTGTTTTCAATCGAGATAGTGGAGTAGCCGAGTCTAGTGGTTTGCTAGATCGGTGAGGAAGTGGACGTACCCAAGATTGGGGAACCACTATAAATCTCTTGTCGTTTGTGTGATTGCTTGATCTTTGCTGTGTTAATTTTTTATTCCGCATTTGACCGCACTTCACCTATTCACCCCCCTCTAGGTGATTTAGGTAGACAACTTAGTTCTCTCAATTGGTATTAGAGGGAGGTTGATCGTTAAAAGGTTAACACCAAGATCTAATCCTTACCAAGTTGTCTCAAGAGAAATTTCAAGCATGAGTAAGACCAAGGATTTTGCTAAGATCCCTATCTGCACCAAGAACAATTTTCCTATGGTGGAGGAAAGGAGTCAAACTCTTTATGGAAGCAGTAGATCCCGGATCTTCATGATTGTTGAAGAAGGTCCCCACATTCCTATGACCACCTCCACCATAGAGTCATCTAAAGCAAGTTTCCAAGAAATTGATGGATCTCGATAAGGACGAGATTGCACTTGTCTTTTGGACAAGAAAGCTAAAATATATCGCGAGTGCAGTCATGACTCAATGCTGCGAATCTGTTCATCACAATCTGCCAAGGAGATGTGGCAATCCCTAGTGACTCTAATAGAAGGTACAGAAGAAGTGAGGGATGATCGAAGGTCCCTACTGAACCAGAAATATGAAGCCTTCAGGCAGGGTCATAAGGAAGCCATAGCTGACACTTTTGAGAACTTCTTCAAGATAGTAAATGGCCTCAGAGTTTATGGACGTGTCTTCACCAATGGGGAACTCAATGACAAATTCTTAAGATCCCTAACCAAGGAATGGGACAATAAGGTATGTGCCATTCGGGAGTTTGGAAGGTTAGCTGAGACAGACACGCAGAATCTGTTCGGAAAGCTTATGTCTTACGAGCTGCAAATCAACTCAAGAAAAGATGAAGAAGAGATAAGCAGGTCTGCATCCAAGGAGAAGTCTGTCGCTCTAAAGGCAGATAGCTCAAGGAAGACAAAGGCTAGCTCTCCTGCCCCAGTTCCTAAAGCTGATAAAGAAGAATCATCTGATTCAAGCTCATCTGGCTCAGAACTATCTGAAGGAGAGTTCTCATTGCTCTCCCGGCAATTCAAGAAATTCTTAAATAAGAAGAAGCAATGGAGAGGCAAAGATGCCTCATTCAGAAGATCACGACGTGACGGTGATCAGCGAAAGAAAGGCTCAAGTAGCCATGACAGGTATAACTCTAAACAGAACAAACAGATTTTGACTGACATCGTTTGTTATTGTTGCAACAAGCCAGGTCACGTCATCACGGACTGCCCTCACAAGAAGAAAGAGGGCGGCAGAAGAGAGGAAAAGAAATCCTCTGTAACACCCCAAAAAGACCCAAAAGTTGATTTGAGGTTCAGGTGGCTTAACACGGCCTGGGACACGGGCGTGTCCCAGGGCGTGTCGGGGTACACGGCCTGGGACACGGGCGTGTCCCAGGGCGTGTTCAAGATAGTCGATGATCGGATGTCGACGATAGTCGAGCCTGGGACACGGCCTCTGACACGGGCGTGTCCCAGGGCGTGTCACTCATTTAAATTCGAAATTGGCCTGTTTGAGTCAGTAAAGTACACGGCCTTGAACACGGCAGTGAACACGGCATGGAACACTGCCGTGTTGGGGTTGACACGGCGTGTGCCTACCCGTGTACTGGTTTGGAGATCAGTGAGGCCCGTGTAGCAGGGCGTGTCTCATGACTGACACGGGCGTGTCAGGTTCGACACGGGCGTGTCGATGCCCGTGTTCTCGAATACTTCAGTCGGTGCGAGTGCCACGTGTGCCGCTTAAGGGTACACGGCCTGTGACACGGCCGTGTCACAGGCCGTGTCGGCCAAAAGAAAAGGGATTTTCAGTTAGATCTTGGCCCTTCATTTTCTTTAAATAAGATCCTGTGGCTGGAGATCATTTCTGGGCTGATAAGGCCGGAAAAGGGGAGAGAAAGCTCATTCTTCTTTTCATCATCTCTTTCTAAAGTTTAAGAGAGAGGTGAGAGCAAGGAGGAAGAAGAGGAAGTGGAGTCCGGCTGCCGATGGTGCTACTGTGGTCCAAATCGCGAGCCGAGTTCGGATTTGCGAAGGCAACGCTGCTGCGAAGGCTTTCATCCGTCTCAAATTTCTCGCCATGGCTCCGAAGCGAACTCCTAGGGTAACGATTTCCTGCTTGGACATGTGAAGTCCTTAATTCCTGCATTGCATAGGGAAAACCCTTCCCGCGAGTGTGCGTGAGTGAGTTGTGGCGTCCCTTGGGGTAGATATGTGAAGTCCCCCTTGTTAGAGTCCGGAATTGGAGTACGGATCTAGGCATGCTGTGTGAAGCCCATTGGACATGGTCTGGATTGGTGATGCTTGATTGCATATCGGAGAAGACTCCGTGATCATTGCTCGTATGCGTGATGAAAAGTACTGGAGGAAGTCCAGGAAGTGTTGAGAGTTGGACTCTCTTGTAGCCGTGAGTGCTACTTTGTGGAAGGTTGAGCCGTGAGGCTGCAACTAGGAAATGGTGGAACGGGCAAGGTGAAACTGTACCCGCGTCAGTCCAGGCGTGAGTCTGACGATGTGAGCAACGGGAAAGGTGAAACTGTACCCGCGTTATGGTTGTCTAACCTTGGGTGCTTAAGACCTTGTTAGGATCACATAGCGAGAGTCGACGGCCGGTGAGCCGATCAGACTAGAATGCTCATAGTGCTCCGTTATGTCTGGGACCTCTGAACGGTGTGAATGTGCCCTGAGTGCACGGAGCGTCGGGCCGTCGTGCCGACGTTTATGATATGTGACTGTGCGGGCGTGCACGTCTTGCTTGAATTGCTATATATATCATGTTGGATGATTGCTATGCAGGGATGGAATTCCGCTGCCCCGTGCCAGGGGAAGGGTCGTTATAATTGGTCAGCTGAATGCTGACCGTTATCCTGTTTGCCACCGCTTGGTGGATTGGTTATTACAGGTACTGGAGGTGCTGGTCCGAGCGGGACTTAGCGGGCTGAAGCCCAAAGCTGCGCTGCTGCCCTCGAAGGCATTGTTTTGTTTCTTTTGTTCATGTGTGGCCGGCCTGCGTGCCGATGTCTGTAATCCACACTCTTGTAAAGAGAAACTGTTGTAAGGCCTTAAGGCCAAACTCTTGTAATATTTGTATTTATCCCTAAGTAAGTGGGCAGTGTTTGTTATCTTGAGTTCAATAATTCAACCGTAAAGCTTCCGCTAGAATGCTCTGTGTTAGGATGCGTTAGTTTTGATATTATTTAGTAGCGTCTCCGCCTGTTTGTGGAATATGGTGTGGGGCCCCGGCCGGACCCTCTATTATACTCTTCTTGACGGGTAGAGGTGTTACATCCTCATACCACAAGAAGAGGACAGAGAAGAGTCTAGTAGCCAAGAAGAGCAAAAATCTCAGTGACTCCGACTCATCTAAGTCGAGTGAAGAAGAGGAAGCCTATTTTGGGCACATGGCTCACTCAGATGATGAACAAGTCCCCCTTCACTGGGGAGGTAAATCTCACACTCCTCTCTCTGATTCTGATGATGATAATGAGCAGAGGGCTAACCTCTGAAGATGAATCTGAACTCATGGCCCAGTACAAAGAGTTGCTCATGACCTACGAAAAATGTCGTAGAGTAGTGAAAACTCAAGCCAAAGAGATAAAATCTCTACAAGCTAGTGAGAGCAGCTTGAGAGAAGAAGTCGCTAAGACTAACTCTCTTCAAGAGAATTTAAATAGTGCTATGGATGAAAACAATCAAGCTCTCAAGCACCTCGACCTTAAAGAGGAAATCATCAAAGAATTGGAACAACGACTTGAGGCTGAGAAGAAAATTGTTGAGAGTTCTCAAAGCCTAAGACAGTTCTTCCACTCGTTGCTGAATTCTCGGCTAAGGCAAGGGTGCTGGTTTAGGCCACATTGGTTCTTCTAGTAAATCCTCTAGGAGAAACAAGGCCAAGAGAAAGAATAAGGCTGCCCAGAAGGCTCTAGCTGAAGAAAAAGGGAAAGCTCCCTTGGAACCTGTTCTGTTCAAGAAAGTCATCTTTCCTACGAATGAACTCGACTATGAGTCTACCTATGGACACTTTTCTAGGTCGATCCCTGAAAAGCATAAATCAAGATACCAAGGTTGGACTCGTCCTCGTAACTTTGGCGAGAGTGTCTTCAAAGCGCCTTATGAAGAGATTCAACTTCAAAGCTATGGACCTTATGCTCATGGTCATAACATCAAGAAGACACCCAAGGTAAAACTATTATGGAAAAGCCTATGAAGGAGAAGACTTCATGCAGCTGTCTTCATCATGAAGCCTCCTCCTCCAAAAGTAAGGTTCCTGCTAAACCATCATTTCAGAAAATCAAGCAGGAATACACGAGGCAAAGATTACAACAGGTTTGACTGTTGGTGTGTGGTGGTAGAATGGTCACTTTGCCCATTGATTGTTGGTTCAATCCTAGTAATGATGCAACCCCTCAAGTTAGCAACGTGAGAATGACCACTCATGAGGCTAATACTCGTAGGGGGAGTTTTCTAACTCGAGACCAAGGACCCAAACCTGTTTGGGTTCCTAAGGCTAAGTGATTGTAATTGCAGGTATGTCCAAAGGCCACCAAAATGCCAATCTGGTATTTGGACAGCGGATGTTCTCGGCATATGACCGCGACAAGAAGCTTACTCCAGAATTTCACCTCAGTCTGCAACGGACCAAAGGTCATCTTTGGAGGTTCAAATCGAGGGATAACTAAAGGCTATGGTATGATTTCTAACGGTAGCGTTTCCTTTTCGGATGTAGCCTATGTTGAAGGATTGGAACACAATCTCATCAGCATAAGCCAACTATGCGATAAAGGATATGTAGTTGAATTTCATGCTGACAAGTGTTTGATAAAATCGGTTAACAACATGGAAACTACTTTATCAGGCACTTGAAGCAGAAATATTTTCTGTTTGAATTTCATTTGTATTGACACTTCTACACTAGTATGTCTTTTAGCAAAAAGTAGTGCATCTCTTGCTGACCAATGGCACAAGAGACTAGCACATATTAATTTTAAAACTATTAATATATTATTCTCGCAAAACTTAGTACGTGATGCCCCCAATGTCAAGTGCATTACGGACAGCACTTGTCATGCCTGTATTAAAGGCAAGCAAACAAGGAGTTCATTTAAAAGCATAATAGGCAAGGATTCCAATAGAAGCTTACAGCTTCTCCATATGGACTTTTTTGGTCTACTGCAAGTTAGAAGTTTGGGAGGTAAGGAATATACGGTGGTTATTGTGGATGAGTACTCGCGCTTTGCGTGGGTGTTCTTTCTGAAACACAAGTCAGATACCTTCAGCATTTTCACAAATTTTGTTAGGCAAATCCAGAATGAATACAACTGTTCCGTAGTCAAAATCAGGAGTGACAATGGAACGGAATTCAAATCTGGAGCCATGACAGAATTCTGCGAAAGTCAAGGTATCTTTCATGAGTTTTCCTCTCCTCGCACCCCACAGCAAAATGGAGTAGCTGAGAGAAGGAACAGAACACTCATAGAGGCTTACCGGACCATGTTGAGTGATGCTTCACTTCCAGAGTACTTCTGGGCTGAAGCCGTCAACACCGCTTGTCACGTGCAAAATCGAGCACTCATCAACAAGACCATGATGGGTACTCCTTACGAACTTTCAATAAAGCAGGATACCAACCTTTCGTATTTATAATCTTTGGCTGTAGTGCTTCGTACATAACAACGGTAGTATCACACTACCAATTTAGCGAGAAAAGCTTTGAAGGTATTTTTGTAGGTTATAGTACCATAGTAAGGCATATAGAGTATTCAATAGAAAAACTCTGGTAGTAGAAGAGTCGATACATCTTGTATTTGATGAGACGAGTCTGTTACACAGCAACTCGTCTAGTGTGCCTATTGTAGATGCAGGTACAAAATTGAAGGAACTTAGCTTGGATGAAACTACTAAAGATAAAGACGAGACGTTCATCAAGATCACCTCTACAACCCCTATTGGAGAGATAGATGATCAAGATGAAGAACACATCCCAGCTGAAGATGCAACTCCAGTGGCCGAAGAGATTCCAGATGCAAGGACTTTAGAGTTCAGACACTTGAAGGATCATCCCGTTGATCAAATCATAGGAGATCCTCGGGATGGCGTCAGAACTCGTCGAGGTACAACTAACGAGAATTTACACTTAAGTTTTCTTTCACAGGTTGAACCAAGAAATTTGAGGAAGCCAACTCCGACGCACATCCCTCCGCAGCACTGGATCCTAGCCATGGAAAAAGAACAGAATCAGTTCAAACGATGCAAAGTTTGGACACTTGTTCCCAGACCCAAGGGTAAGAACGTCATTGGGACAAAATGGGTCTACCGGAACAAGATGGACGAAGATGGAACCATTATAAAGAATAAAGCCAGACTTGTCGTAAAGGGATATCGTCAAGAAGAAGGAATTGACTTCGACCAGACTTATGCTCCAGTGGCAAGACTGGAGGCGATCAGGTTATTTCTTGCCTACGCTGCACTTAAGGGCTTTACCGTCTATCAGATGGACGTTAAGTCCGCCTTCCTTAATGGTGACATAAAGGAAGAAGTGTATGTAGAGCAACCACCAGGTTTCGTTGATTCAACTTATCCTAATTATGTTTACTTATTACAAAAAGCTTTATATGGTCTTAAACAAGCTCCTAGAGCTTGGTATGAGACGCTGTCCACCTTTCTTCTTGAGAACAAGTTCACTAGAGGAAAGATAGACAAGACATTATTTCTTAGGGAAATAAAAGATAAGATTTTGCTAGTGCAAATCTATGTCGATGACATTATTTTTGGCTCTACAGATAACAACCTCTACAAGAAGTTTTCTAAACTTATGCAAGGGAAGTTTGAAATGAGCAGTATGGGAGAGCTGAAGTATTTCTTAGGGCTTCAGGTGAAACAATCTGAGGATGGAATCTTCATCTCACAGACCAAGTTCAACAAAGAGCTACTGAAGAAATTCAGAATGGAGAATGCAACCTCTATGAGGACTCCAATGGCCTCAGCTATGTCTCTAGACAAGGATGAGAAAGGGAAACCTTTTGATGAAACCAAGTACAGAAGCATAATTGGGTCCTTGCTCTACCTTACCGCAAGTAGACCAGACATAATGTTCTCAACATGTGTATGTGCTAGATTTCAGGTGAACTCTAAGGAATCTCATTACATTGCTGCAAAGTGAATCTTGAGATACCTCAAAGGTACACCAAATCTTGGCTTATGGTACCCAAGAAGTAATAATAGTGAACTAATTGGATTTTCTGATGCAGATTTTGCAGGAAGCAAAGACGAAAGGAAAAGTACTTCCGGGACTTGCCAATTCCTCGGAAGGAGACTTATTTCCTGGAGCAGTAAGAAATAGAACTGTGTTGCCATCTCAACAGCTGAATTAGAGTACATCTATGCAGGCAGCTGTTGTGCACAGCTTCTCTGGATCAAAAATCAGTTTGAAGACTACAACATGAAGTTCCAGAACATTCCTTTGTTTTGTGACTCATCCAGCGCTATAGCAATCGCCAATAACCCAGTCTCCCACAGTCGGACCAAGCACATAGAGATTCGTTATCATTTCATCCGGGAGCATGTGGAAAATGGAGACATAGATCTACAATATGTCTCTACAGGCAGGAAAGTTGAAGATATATTCACCAAGCCGCTGGACGAGTCCAAGTTCTCGTTCTTCAAAACGGAACTTGGGCTGTTCAACAAAGAAGACTAGTGATGGCCTCACAAATCAAGAAGATATCAGTGGTGTTGGCTGCTCAGAGTAACAGATTTCAGTGGCAATATACATCCCACAAGGAAAATTGTCGTTCAAGTAAAATATACTCGAGTATATCCAGACAGATACTCGAGTAGACGGAAATTACTCAGGTAAAAGGAATTACGTACTCGGGTACTTGACAATATACTCGTGTACAAACTTGGCCTACTCGAGTATGCTCTATATAATACTCGTGTACGATGTTACCTAATCGAGTATGCTCTATCTAATACTCATGTATGATGTTCCCTACTCGAGTATACGGGATTGCTATCAAGGATTTCTAATTTTTCTATTCGCACCGAGGTATTTGCCGCTTCATTCAGGTATGGATTTACTTTTTCTTTAACCTAACTAGAATCATATATATATATATAGAAAAATCGGAAACTCCCTTTCCACTTCTCATTCTCTCGAGTAGCCGTCGACTCTTCATCTTCCGGAAAACCGCAGAGCATCGTCGTCTTCGCCTCTCCCGTCCTCCAGAATCACAGATGGCCCCCACTTCTAAAATCGGCATAGGCTCAGAACTTGCCCCTGCGGGCATAGCCGATCTTTCAGATGATTTTCGAAATCTACTGATTTTGCTCGAGACCGCCGGACTGTCGTTCGTTCTCCAGACGCCGTGCCAAGTTATTTTCCCAGCTGTTGAAGAGTTCTATCAAAATCTGAAGGTGAAACGAAATGGAAAGCTCCTGAAATCCAAGGTCAGAGGGATAAAAATCCGACTGGACAAAGACTCACTAGCTGCTCTGTTAAAACTACCAGTAGTAGAGGATGATGACGAAATGACTGTTGTAGACTCAGTAAGAACCAGTTTATTCTGTGGAGGTAACCCTCAAGCCCATTCCTTTAGCTGAGCTGATTTTAACTTAGAAGGAAAATTTCTAGTGGATGTAATTGCTAAGATACTGCTATGCAAAACTTATTCCATTCGAGACATTTCTATGGAAATGTTTGATATAATGCAAGCCATTATCTGCTGCAAACGATTCCAGTTTGGACTGTTGATCCTAGATAAAATCAGAGAAAGCATTAAGCATCCTAATTTTGCAAGAATTATTTCCCTCCTTCTTCATGAAATCAATCCTTCAGTTTTTAACTTATCCAAAGGGACTCCACTGCATCACATGAAAAAAGTTTCTATATCTTCCATCCAGCGATATGAAATTAAAATTCTGAACTCTGCCCAAGCATCCAAAGCTGCTGTCCCTTCAGTAGATTCCCAAGAAACCAGTGTACCTGATGACAGGATTCCATCTCCTCCTCCACATCAAACTGCTGCTACCTCTGGTGCAATAGTTGAGTGGGAGCCTACCTCATCTCATTCTCATTCCCAAGAACCCTCACAGCAAGCAGAAGTCAGGGACTCTCTCCCTCCAGTTTCTCCTCCTCCAGCAGATCCCCACTCAGAGATTCCAGATCCAGCAATCCTTCTATCTACTGCAGAAGATATCAATAAATTGATTGATGAGCTCAGCTCAGATGCACCCCTGTTTCAAAATGAATCAGTTGTACTGACTCCAGAGGATCAGATTCCTGCTCAGTCTCCTGCTCAGATTCCTGCTCAGTCTCCTGCTAAGACTCTAGAAGCTCAGTCTCTTGTCCAGTCTCCTGCTCAGTCCTCTGCTGCAGAGGAAAGCCAGCCTGAAAATATTCTTTTGTCTGATGATGAGGAAGTATCTCCAGAACCAGTGGAGGCTCCTCTAAAGACTTTGGACTTCTCTATTCCCTCCTTCATTAATACAGAAGAATCTGCTCAGATAGAATCTTTCAAGAGAGCTGAAAGCTCAGTGGAAATTACTAAAATCCCTCCATGGGTTGTTCCTTCTCCTTTAGTCCCTCTCCCAACTTCAACTCCTTCTACTTCTTCAGATCTGGTAAGCAAGATTGAACAGCTACTCAGTGAACAAAGAAAGTACTTTGATGACTCTCTAGCCTCAGTAAATAACAAAGTCTCTACTCTTGAAAAGGAGATGAGTAGAGGCTTTGCTGAAATTCAAGCTAATACTGATGAGCTAAAGAGATTGTTTCAATTGGGTGGAAAAGCTATGGATCACACCATTACAAGTATAGGTGAACTAAGGAATCAAGCTAAAACTGTTGCTCATAATCAGATAATATTGGACAAGAATGCTGAAACAAATGTGATGAAAGTAGTTGAAAAACTGTCTGAACAAGCTCAAACAACTGTGAATGATCTAGTAAAGAATATGAAAGCAGATATTCTATCTAACTCCAATCTGTCAAGTTCTACATTTATGATACAGCTGTATGGGTAAATAATCAGAACTTCCCAAATTCTCAACTCAACCCTACCATCATTCCCAAGTTCTTGGACCCTCTTGAAGAACATCCTCCAGCAGATGCTCCAGCTCAGGCAAACATTCCAGGAGATGTGCCAGCCTTTTCACCCAGACCTGCTGGTGATGTGACTGAGCCTCCCCTCTTTTATACTGATATTTGGCAAGATGAACTTCCTCCCAGTTCTCAAGGTGTCCCAAAGAAGAAAAGGAAATATGGTGATGGCTCTTCTGCCAGCCGTTCTGTACCTAGAAAAGAGCCTGCCCCAGTTTGGAGTCCAACCTCCAAATCTCTGATCCTTGATACCCTGAAGCTAGTAACAGATCTTGGTGAGCACAGAGATCAGTATTACAGTTATTCAGAATGGAAAGCTTATGAAGCATCTCAGATCAAGATCAGACTTCATGATAGGAATTGGGGATACAACAACCCAACTACTCCTCCTAGGCCCAGAACATATTTTCCTAAACCTTTCAGTTACTAGAGAGGCAAGAGCTGAAGAGAGAAAGAATGCACAAAGGAGCCCCCTCTTGAGTCAATGAGAATGTGGAAATGGACTGTTTAATCTGTTAAAAACATTTCTATATATATATATTTTTGATTCTGATTATGGCTATCTTATTATTTATCATGCTTCAGTTTATTTTTTTTAAGTATATGTGTGTTGTTCTTTTTACTCTAAGTAATTCACCTTAGTGTAGAGGGTGCTGACATCTATAAATAGGGGGAGATTGTTGGGATTTGTCTCCACAATACCTCAGATTTGTAGGAGGTCAGACCTTGAACTAAGATGAATTAAGGTGTATTTGATATTGTGTTTAAGTTGTATGTGTGCAGGTTTTTATTGCCAAGTGTAGACCAATGTCAGTCTATAATGGGTCACCAAACACAGGACCATACAATGTAATCCCTCATTGTGTGATCCAAAGTGTTGGCCCATATATAGCCTCTCTATTGGGATACACTTCCTACATGCACCTGGATTGGTGGACTGATGTATTGAAGTTTATAGTTTTTCAGAAGAATTTTTTTTTAAGTCCACATACTCGAGTAGCTTCCTTCATATACTCGAGTAAGTGACTTAGTACTCGAGTAAATCCTTAGACATACTCGAGAAGACTCTATATACTCGTGTACATAAGCTTACTCGAGTAAGATAGTTAGTCACTCGAGTAGGTCACTGTTTATACTCAAGTAGATCCTTCTGTCCTTAGATCCAAAATATTCTCTAAGTCCACATACTCGAGTACCTCGTTTGTTCACTCGAGTAAGTGAGTCTGTACTCGAGTAAGTTTGATTACATACTCGAGTAGACTATAATGTACTCGAGTAGGTGATAGCTTGTACTCGAGTAGTTGGTTAGTTACTCGAGTAAGTGTTCTGTTGATACTCGAGTAGATCTGCACTTTTCATCTCAGAAAGTCTCTAAGTCTACCTACTCGAGTAGTTCCCTATATACTCGAGTAAGTGACTCTGTACTCGAGTAGTAGTTTTTCATACTCGAGTAGCTTAGTGATTACCCGAGTAATCTTCCCTAGATACTCGAGTAGTTCACTTTTCCCTCACTCGAGTATCTCCAACTCTTCTACTCGAGTAGTTCTTCCTATTTTATTTGAAAAATTTTCTCTAAGTGTTTTTTCTCGAGTATATACTCTCATACTCGAGCAGTTCTAAATCACTCGAGTGTTGATCTCTGAATCACTCGAGTAGCTTCTCTTCTTATACTCGAGTATGCTCCTCCTATCCACTGGAGTATATAACATCTTATACTCGAGTATATCTCTTATCTGTCTCAAGTATATCTGTTCAAATATTCCTGAAATTCTCCAAGTACAATTTCGCTGTGTATTTCGAATTAATCATTTTTGATTGGTCCACGTGTCATCCCTAATTAAGTTTCTGACCGTTGGAGTCCACCTATAAATAGGTCCTTTCAGATTTGACTAATAACAAGTTTTTAGAGATTATTATTTTTAATAAAGAGAAAAGTTCCCGTGAACCCTAGTTTCTCACGCCGCCGCCATTGCTGTTCACGGAAGAAGGTCTGGATCGACGATCTCCGATTGCTGCTTTCAACTTTGTTTCTCCAGCGATCCAGACAAAAGATAATCACTCGATCTCGCCGAGCCTCAAAGATTTCTGATTTATTTTCTCGATCGAGGTGATTCCGCATTTCAGATCTGTGGATCTCTCTCAAGTCATCTTCAACATATTCTGATCAAGCCAAAGTTCTCAAGGAAGAAGACTATCAAAGATCCAGATCTGGGAAATATATTGTTTGTATTTTCTTTTCAAACAAATTTCTTTGTAGGAGTTTTTCTCCGAGTTTTGTAGGAAGGCTTTATCTTCCGAGTGTAGATCCGATTTGGATCGAGTTTTGTAGGAACGTGGTTCCGAGGTGTAGGATTGTTTTCAATCCGAGATAGTGGAGTAGCCGAGTCTAGTGGTTTGCTAGATCGGTGAGGAAAGTGGACGTACCCAAGATTGGGGAACCACTATAAATCTCTTGTCGTCTGTGTGATTGCTTGATCTTTGCTGTGTTAATTTTTATTCCGCATTTGACACGCACTTCACCTATTCACCCCCCTCTAGGTGATTTAGGTAGACAACTTAGTTCTCTCAAATAGATCCCTAGGTTCACTTGTGATTAGACTAGTTGGATTGAATAAACAACTCGATATGTGAATCGGTAATGTGAGCTTGAAATGTTAGAAGTGGATTGATTAAGGTTAGTGCATGGATTTGTGAAGGGTTGATTGTGCGTGGATGTTTGCCGCACTTGATCGTTTGTGATGCTAAGGGATTTGGTATGGAACCCTTGTTAGATGTTGAGCTCGAAATATGAGATTGCATGCGGTGTGGGTCGACACGTCGAGTTGTAATCCTAGGTTGAGGATAGTGTGGCACGTCTATGGACTCACCAGTCATCACACCGATGAGAGTTGGCGGTTAGACCTTGGGCAGTTGGGCTTGGTCCTCAGTGTTCACGTCCCGAGGTTCCTTCCGTACAGAGTGAACGGTTGGGCTTGGTCCTCGTGCTCATTTTCGAGGCTCCTTCCGGGTCACATCATAGGCTAGTTCGGGGCTAAGATCTCGGTGAAAATCTAACCGAGACACCCGTTGAGTCGTAGTACGCATGTGAGCTCCACTGTGTGTGCTTAGCATTGAGATGCATGGAGGCCTAGGCCATGTAGTGTGGACACTAGCCTAGTAGTGGAGATGCCCGCTCTACTGTCACCATCTGGCCATGATAGTTGATGCCTGAGAGGTTAGATACCTCCTCGAAATGTGGGAACTACAGAGTCTGTGTCGACACAACAATTGCTTGTGGATGTTCATGGGTGAGTCATAGCATAGCATTCATTTCATGATATTACATTACATACACTAGATCCTCATCATATAAGTTTGTATGGGCACTCTTATACGATGAGTTACTTTTCTATTGAACTGTTCCTCTACTTATATGTCTGTATGTGCATTCATATAAGTTGAGTTACTTTCAGTTATAGCTTACACTCTCTTGTACTATGTTGTAGATGATAGAACTGCTAGAGTAATGATTAATCATTTATTGTGTTGCTACTTTATTATAATGTTTACTGATTATACTATGCCACCTGTTTGTACTTATGCTTACATACTATATATATATATTGTACCTTTGTCCATTTGTGCGCCCGGTGCCGAGGAGTCGACGGGGGAGCGGATGTGAAACCACTTAGTATTTAAGACTAACGGTTGCTACGTCTTCCTTTTTAGGAGGAAATCCCGCAGGCGGAGCAGTAACAGGTTTTGAAGAAGGACAGCCAGGCCAGGACGATAGGGCATGAGGGGACGGAATGGTCGTTAATGTTGGTTACTGATGTGAGTGTGTGAGAGACTTGATTTAGCACTTTTGGACAAAATATTTTATGTACTCTGATTATAGAAGCTTGTTGTAGCTTCTTAACTTGTTGTATTTGTACTATTATATGCTTGTGTGGATTTTGACTTCTAACTCTATATCTTGGTTGGGTTGGCATTGATTGATATTTTTAAGGTCGACAGAATAGGCGTCTTATAGTACAGCCTAGACCGAGTGCTAGGGCTACCGCAAGGCAGCTGTTCTGGGCATAAGACCCCTCTCATGCCGTGTTTTGTGTTCCGGGAGGGGGTCTTACAAATGGTATCTGTTTGCTACGATCTTGAATTAGAGAAGTCATTTAACAATGGTTCCACCCCCGTTCAATTAGTCAGTTTGGGGGCAAACTGACTTAGCGGAAGCAGTGGTGTTCCCATATGTAATTCACATTAAGTATGTCTAACTTTGACCTTAAGATTAGCCAACCTAAATTTAGGTTTGTATTCTACGTGTAGATCTAAGTGCAAACTGAGCCAGTGGGGGCACCCCCACCCCGTCCATACCCACAAAGTTCTAGCAATCGAAGATAGGGCAAACGCTCACATCGATCTTAGATGCCTTCACATCCTAACAAGCCCCCGTGCAACAACAGTTTCCGGGCTCCAATTTGGTGAGCACTTTCCGAGCTCTCTCCCCTCCACCCTACCTTGGGAAACAGTCGGCAGTGCGTATGGAAGAATGGCTCGATACCGTGCAAAAACTACTAGTAGGAATTAGATGCCCAAATAACATGGATGTGACCCTAGCAGTGACACTCCTAGAACAGCACGCCAAGAGTTGGTGGAAGTCCCTTATGGGCTCCACCTTTCAAGGGCGAGTGTATACATAAATCAGTTGGAACGAACTCTCTGAAGCCTTTTCAGAGCATTTCATCCCCTCGTCTGCTCGGGATGAACTCAAAGAGAGGTTCTTACAGTTAAAGCAAGGGGTCCAAGTCAGTGACGGAGTACCAATAGGAGTTTCAGCATCTGGCTAGGTTTGCTGACTCCTACGAGTTGGATGACAAAGGGTATGCGAAGAGGTTCTACAAAGGCTTGCAAGACCCCCTAAGGCAAGGCCTTTTACTTATAGCGGACTCCAGTCTAGCCGAAATAATTGACATGGCAAAGAGATTAGAAGCAGACCACTTGGGAATTGGTAAGAGACCAGTTGAGGGCCTTATGGAAGCCGGGGCATGAAACAGAAGGAGATACGACTTCGGAGGAGGAAGAGGACGTCAGAGAGATGGCCGGCATTTCCACCGGAATTATAGAGTGGAGCACCCGGTTCCACAGCCGCCAGGATTTCCTCCACCACCGCAGCCTCAATAGTTTCAACAACCCCGTAGGCGGCAGGAGCGAGTGTGCTTCGAATGAAACCAACCGTGCAACATTCGACGCTACTACCCGCAATTTTTTGGAAATGTTCCTCTTGCTCTCCCTCTGGCAGCTCCTCGAGGACGGGGGCACATGCGTGGTCAAGGATGAGGACCACGAGGAGTAAACCCCGGACCTGTTCGGAATCAGGTTTTCACACTTGACATGACACAGGAGCGGAACCCTCAGGAGATGATTGCAAGTATGAATATAATTAGTTATCTTATTTTCATTAGTAACCTTAGTTGCTTAAGTCATACTAGATATCTAGCTTGAGTATGGTTATTATTACGTAGGCACTGTGGTGGTTGGCGGGAAATCAGCCTATACGTTGTTTGATATCGGTGCCTCGCACTCTTTTATGCCTGAAGACTTCATTAAAAATATATATGGAGTACAATACTTCACTGGTATTGCTCAAAGAGTACGCCTCCCAGACGGCTCTGAGATGACCGCAATCTCTAAGTGCGAATTGGAGATACTCATTGGGGGAAAGATCTTTGATACCCCTGCCACTGTTTTGAGAATACCAGAATTTTATCTCATTCTGGGCATGGCGTGGCTGGATTGGCACTATGCAAGAATTGACTGCGTGGAGAAGCGAATCTACTTGAGACATGGGGATATAGATGTAATCTTCCAAGGTATAAAATTCGCACCACATTTACTACTATCTTCGATTCAAACCTTGAAAGCTCACTTGAGAGTGGATGATGTCTACATGATATGTTTCGAACTGAAGGAGATAAAAATAGATATGAAGGATGTGCGGGTAGTGCAGGATTTTCCTGAGGTATTTCCTGAGAAATTGCCATGATTACCCCGCATAGAGAAGTGGATTTTTAGATTAAGCTAGTACCAGGAGCCAAGCCCGTCTCCACGACCCCTTATCGGAAGTCCCCAAAGGAACTCGCGGAGTTTAGAGTTCAGTTGCAAGAGTTGGTAGAGTCAGGGTTTTTTCGCCCCAGCTCATCACCTTGGGGAGCCCCTATTCTGTTCGTTAAGAAGAAAGATGGGACCTTTTGATTATGTATAGACTATCGGGAGCTCAACTGACTGACGGTACGGAACACCTATCCGTTACCTCGGATCGATGAGTTGTTCGACCAATTAATAGGAGCGCATTGGTTTTATAAATTGGATTTGTGGTCGGGGTATTATCAGTTGAGAATACAAGAGGAGGATATTCAAAAAATAGCCTTTAGCTCAATGTATGGCTTGTACGAGTTCACTGTGATGTCGTTTGGGCTCACAAATGCCCCATCAGCTTTCATGAGCCTGATGAACAAACTATTCGAGCCTTATCTAGATGTATTCGCCATCATTTTCATCGATGACATATTGGTCTATTCTAAGATGGAGGAAGAGAATGTTTAACATCTGACCTTGGTACTGAAGAAGCTAAAAGAGCACGTCTTGTTTGTCAAGTTCAGCAAGTGCGAATTTTGGCTCCAAGAGGTTGCCTTCATGGGCCATGTGATCAGTGGGGTCGGGTTAGCTGTGGATCCGGCCAAGGTTCGTGTCGTGATGGAGTGGTCTCCCTTGAAGTCAGCGGCCGATGTGCGAAGCTTTCTTGGACTAGCCGGGTATTATCACAAGTTTGTAAAAGGCTTCTCAAAGTCGCCCATCCTCTGTCTACGCTGACAATGAAAGGTGTGTCGTATGAGTGGACACCTCAGTGTGAAGCCGCGTTTCAGGAACTGAAGGACCGACTTACATCCGCACCCATCCTAGCCCTTCCCTCTGGGAGGGAGGGATTTCAAGTTTACACTAACGCATCGTATCAAGGGATGGGAGCGGTACTGATGCAGCACGGGCATGTGATTGCATATGCTTCAAGACTATTAAAGAAGCATGAGATAAACTACCCAGTACATGATTTGGAATTGGGGGCATTGGTGTTCGCCTTGAAGATTTGGAGGCTCTATCTATATGGCATTCACTGGGAAATCTTTTCGGATGAAAAGAACTTAAAGTATGTCCATACCCAAAAGGAATTGAATTTAAGACAACGATGGTGGTTGAAGTTTTTGTGTGATTATCTATACCGCGTTCACTGCGAAACCCTTGTGGATATTTTGGTACGCCTCTTTGTGGAGAAGTTCGTACGGTATCACGGTATGCCAAAGACGATTGTTTCTGACCGGGATGGTCAGTTTACCTCTAAAGAATGGAAGGCGGTGCAGGCATATTTGGGTTCATATCTTACCTTTAGCACGGCGTTTCATCCTCAAACAGACGGGCAGTCTGAAAGGACTATCAGGACATTGGAGGATCTACTGAGGTTGTTTGTTTTGGATAGAGGAGAGCCATGGGAAAGGCTCTTATCCCTGGTGGAATTTTCATATAACAACAATCACCAGGCCAGTATCGGAATGGCGCCCATGAAGCCCTTTACGGAAGAAGGTGTAGAACACCCTTGTTTTGGGTGCAAAATGAGGACACGAAGGCATTGGGAATTTAATACATTGATGATACTGACGTGGTTGTGAGACTAATACGGGACCGCATGCTTGAGGCTCAAAGTCGGCAGGCAAAATATAATAATGCAAAGCACCGGATGGTGGAATTTCAAGTGGGAGACAAAGTGTTTCTGAAGATCAGGCAGACGCATAGAGTATCACGGGTACGTGGTGTGAAGAAGCTCAGCCCAAGGTACGTTG
This sequence comes from Platanthera zijinensis, assembly GCA_039513925.1. Lineage (NCBI taxonomy): Eukaryota > Viridiplantae > Streptophyta > Magnoliopsida > Asparagales > Orchidaceae > Platanthera > Platanthera zijinensis. The sequence goes on from CM077078.1 coordinate 132,285,432, forward strand.
GGCCCTTCATTATATTGGAAAGGATTGGCTCGATAGCCTATCGGTGGGAGTTACCGCCAGAGCTAGAGAATCTGCATGACGTATTACATGTGTTGTCACTTCAAAAGGCATTCTTGCGGACCGATCAATATGTTCCCACCACTGACAGAGTAGTTGCGACTGATAGGTCAGTGCGACTAGAGCCTGTGCAGATAGTAGATAATGAGACAAGGATTTTGCGTCGCAAAAGTGTTCCTCTAGTTAAGGTGTTGTGGTCTAATCATGTGAAGGAGGAGTATACATGGGAGCCGGTGGACTTGATGTGAAATCCCTACCCGGAGTTGTTTCATCAAGGTAATCTTTAAAAGCAAATTTAATTTCATTTTATGCTTTACTTTTCCCCATAGTCTTAGCCTACTTTCGGGGATGAACTCGTTTATTTTGTTTATAGGATTTATAATGTCCCGATTTGCGCTTGGATCCTCGTGCATGCTTCTGAGTTAGGAGAGCTTACTTGGGCCCAGGGAGTGCAGGAGACTCAGCTTACACTCGTGTGGAAAAGAGAAATTTGTCCAGAATAGGACACGGGTAGAGAGACGAGCATGTACCTATCCGTGTGCATTGAGTAGAACTCGAGAGGCATTGAGTGGAACTCGATATGGCTTGTACCGAGAAGGACACGGGTAGGGACACAGGCGTTTCCCTACCCGTATCGAGAGGCATTGAGTGGAAGAGGAGTTTAGTGGAACATGACAGGCGTGTCCAAAGAAGGACACAGGTTGAGACACGGTCGTGTACCTACCCGTGTCGAGAGTCATTCAGTTGAATCGACAAGGACTGTCCCGAGCAGTACACGGGTAGACACACAGGCATGTACCTACCTGTGTGCATATCTCCAGGAAGACGGTCTTGTCTCCCGAGCAGGACATGGGTAGAGACACGGGCATGTCCCTACCTGTGTGAATATCTCTAGGAAGATGGTCGTGTATCCCGAGCAGGACACGGGTAAGAACACGGCCATGCACACGACTGTGTCCTGTGACACGGGCAGTGGACTCGGGCGTGTCCCTACCCGTGTCTGTGTCCATACGATACTGTTACCGTCAACGACGCTTCATCGAGCAGGACACGGGTAGGAACACGGGCATGTTCCTACCCATTTTGGTCCTATTTAAATATGATTAGCCATTTTTATTCCTATTCCCAAGCCTTCTTTTCTAGTGATAAACTGCTGGAGGAGGGAAGGAGTTGCTGGAATCAACTACACTCCGTGAAGAACCGCTACCGCCAAGGAAAAGAAGATGCCGCTGCAAAGAGTGACGAGATACATGGCCAAAAACGAGGTGAGTTTTCTCCCCTCTCCCTTGGTGCTAGATCTATAGTTAATCCTAGGAGAGATATCGACTCAAAAGAGTCTTGATGTGTGAGATGGAGACTCCTAGGATGAGGCTATTCTAAGACTTGTGTTATAGGGATTAGTCATCTTCAACCTCTCCTTCTTTCAATGTGATGATGGAGATGGTATCGTGTAGAGGATTGTCCTGATGAAGGTTAATAAGGGAGGAGGATTTCTATTGTGATTTGGGATGATCCGCTTGAGGAGGAAGATGAACCGATGTCGTTCATTCCGCCTTAAATTGCGTGCAGAAATCTTTGTTCTGCGCGCAGCGATCTTCGTTGCCTTTTAAAGATAAGACATGGCCAGATCCAGGCTTCTGACTAAACACGAAAGTCGTAGGCCTTGGAGAGATCTTTGCAATGAGTGGTTACACATCTTCAGGCGAGGTCTGTATCCACGAGAAATCCTCATCGAGATTGGTGGCTGATAATGTAAACATGCTGAACTGTAATTTGGATGTAGCCATCTTAGAAGCCGATTTCGAGTATAATACGGCCAAATCTGGGCTTCCGACTAAACACATAAGTCGCAGCCCTTAGTAATATCTTTCTAATATTGGGTTACAAATTTTCACCGGATTCCCGTAGCTTCAGGAATACCCGGTTGAAGTTCTGTATTTTATATGATTATTGCATACCTTGCTCTTTTGTTTATGTAATCCCTATTAGGTTTTGTGGTGAGATTTAGGGTAAATAACTTGAAGGACTGTCGCGAGTTGTAGGTTGATTCCTTATAATCAAATGATGAAATAAAACCTACATGAACGAAATTGATGGTTAATAGATTCATAGGTTCACTAGTGAGTAGACTAGTTGGATTGAATAAACAACTCGATATGTGAATCGGTAATGTGAGATCGAAATGTTAGTAGAGGATTGATTAAGGTTAGTGCATGGATTTGTGAAGGGTTGATTGTGCGTGAATTTTTGTCACACTTGATCGTTTGTGATGATAAGGGATTTGGTAAGGAACCCTTATGAGCTGTTAAGCTTGAGATGTGAGATTGCATGCAGTGTGGGTCGACACAAGGAGTCGTAATCCTAGGTTAAGGATAGTGTGTCAGGTCTACGGACTCGCCAGTTGTCACACCGACTGGAGTTGACGGTTAGACCTTGGTCGGTCGGGATTGGTCCTCGGTGTTCACGTCACGAGGCTCCTTCCGTGCCAAGTGAACGTTTGGCCTTAGTCCTCGTGCTCATTTCTGAGGCTCCTTCCGGGTCACATCATAGGCCAGTTCGGGCTAGGATCTTGGAGCACATCTACACAAGATACCCACTGAGTCGCAGTATGCATATGAGCTCCGTTGTGTGTGCTTAGCGTTGAGGCATACGGCGGCCTAGGCCAGGTAGTATGGAGATCAGCCTAGTAGTGGAGATGCCCACTCTACTGTCACCATCTGGCCACGACGGTTGACGCCTGAGAGGTTAGCTACCTGCTCGAAATGTGGGAACTACAGAGTCTGTGTCGACACAGTAATTGTTTGTGCATGTTCATGGGTGAGTCATATCATTGCATTCATTGCATAACATTACATTGCATACACAAGATCCTCATCGTATAAGTTTGTATGGGCACTGTTATATGATGACTTACTTTTCTGTTGAACCGATCCTCAACTTATATGTCTGTATGGGCATTCATATAAGTTGAGTTACTTTTAATTGTAGCTTGCACTCTCTCATACTATGTTGTAGATGATAGAACTTCTAGAGTAATGATTAATCATTTATTGTGATGCTATATTATTACAATGTTTACTGATTGTACTATGCCACCTGCTTGTACTTATGCTTACATACTATATATATTGTACCTTTGTCCATTTCTCCTCCCGGTGGTAAGGAGTCGCCGGTGGAGCGGATGTGAAACTGCTTAGTCTTTATGACTAACGCTTAACACCTCTACCCATCAAGAAGAATATAATAGAGGGTCCGGTCGGGGCCCCACACCATATTCCACAAACAGGCGGAGATGCTACTAAATAATATCAAAACCAACGCATCCCAACACAGAGCATTCTAGCGGAAGCTTCACAGTTGAAAATTTTAACTCAAGAGTTACAAGAACTGTCCAATATAACAAAATAGGAATGTTTACACCCAAAGTAAAGGGCCTTATGGCCTTACAGGTTTCTCTTAACAAAAGTGTGGTTTCCAAACATCGGCGTGCAGGCCGGCCACACACGAACAAGAAGAAACAAAACAAAGCCTTCGAGGCCAGCAATGCAACTTGGGATTCAGCCCACTAAATCCCGCTCGGACCCGCACCACCTGCACCTGCAAGAACAAATCCACCAAGCGGTGGCAAATAGGCCAACGATCATCATTCAGCTGACAAATTATAATGACATTGCCCCTAGCACGGGGCAGTGGAATTCCTTCCTTGCACAGTATTTTACATCTCATACATATATACATCCAGCCCCCAAGGCAATAAATATCACAAATGTCAGCACGATAGCCCGACATTCCATGCACTCAGGGCACATTCTGGTATACCGGAAACACCGGGTCCCACCACCGTTCAGAGGTCCCAGACATGACGGTCCAATTTGAGCATTTCTAGTCGGATTGACACGCAAGCCATCGACTCTCGCTATGTATCCTAACAGGGCCTTAAGCACCCAAGGTTAGACAACCATAACGCGGGTACATATCCAGCTTTCCTGTTGCTCAAAATCGTCACACTCAAGACATGACTGACGCGGGTACAACTTCACCATGCCCGTCCTCCACCAAGGCTATTTTTCCAGTTGCAGCCCAACGGCTCAACTTCTTAACATATGGCACTCACGGCCACAAGAGTTGAACCCAACTCTCACCATTTCCTGGACTTCCTCCAGTACTTCCTGCGGCACAAAGCCACAGGTATACACCACGGATTTCATGCATACAAGTAATACTCACGGAGTCTTCTCCGATGTGCAAACAAGCATCACCAATCCAGACTAACATGTTCAGATGGGCTTCACACAGCATGCCTAATCGTACTCACATTTCCGGTTCTAATGCAATACAACAAGGGACGTACCGCTGACCCAAGGGAATCACTTCGCCATCCAACTTTTGGTGGAGGATTCCTATGCAAATGCAGGAAAGAAGGACTTCACTTGTCCAAGAAGGAAATCGTTACCCTTGAAGGATGTTTTGGCGCCATGCCGAAAAGTACACGGTTGGAAAGCTTCGCAGCGATCAAGCCTCTGCAGAGCTGAACTCGGCTCGCGATTTGGTCCACCGCAGCACCAGCGGCAGCCGGCTTTCCCTTCTTCTTCCTCCCATTGCTCTCCTCTCTCTCTTTACTTAGGAAAGAGAATGGCATAACTCAAATGAGTTTTCTCCATCTTAAATCCGGCCTAATAAACCTAGGTTACAGCCTAGACCATTGGATCTTAGTCAAACAAAATCGAAGGCTCGGATTAGCCCTGAAATTGAATTTCCTGGGCCCAGTACGGGTTGTGACATGCCCGTGTCACAGGCCATGTTCCTAAAGCGATGCACAACCGACTTAAAATAAACCAGAACATGTGTATCGACACGCTTGTGTCAAGTATGACACGCCCGTGTCACCCAGTACATGGTTGTGTACCTGGCCGTATCACCCCTGTAACACAAGTCCAAAATCACCCGAGCAGGACACGGCAAAGGCACACGCCCGTGTCCATGGCCGTGTGCAAAACACGCCCCTGTGACATGCCCGTGTCACAGGCTGTGTTCCACACTCAACGCCACTCAATATTCTCTCGAGTAGGAAACGCCTTGGGACACGCCCGTGTCCCAGGCCGTGTCGCCTCTTGACGATCATTTCTCAAGAACTCGAGTCGATGTCTCGAGAAAAGGGGACACGGCCGTGTCCCAGGCTGTGTACACTTGACACACCCTGAGACACGCCCGTGTCTCAGGCCGTGTCAGCCAACCTGAATCCTAATTTTGGCTTTTGAGATTTCTGGGGTGTTACAATCCTTCCCCCTTAATAAAATTTCGTCCCGAAATTTGGACATAGTAAGGATGTACAAGCATTACACCATATGTGAACCTTTACAAAAAAGTTTAACAACTTACAGACGAGCTAACAGCTTTACATAAACAACTCGGGAAACTCAGCTCTCATAGTCTGCTCCCGCTTCCACGTTAGCTCTTCTCAGCCACAATTGTCCCACCGTACTTTGACCATTCCGATCCCTTTTTTCCGTAGTTGTTTCTTGGCTCGATCCTCGATCTAAATGGGTCTAACCTTCAACGTTAGCCCATACTCAACTGGTACTCGGTCATCTTAATTACTTGAGCTGAATCCTTGACCACTTTCCGCAACACTGAGACATGAAACACATCATGTAAACCACTCAGCTCTTGCGAAAGTACTAACTGATAGGCGGATTCACCAATATATTCGACCACTTCAAACGGTCCCAGATACCTCGGGCTCAACTTTTTCAGACGACGTTTCCTAGACACACCTTTGAATGGTTTGATTTTCAAGTACACCCAATCGCCCACAGCAAACTCCACGTTTTGGTGCTTGGCATTGTAATACTTAGCTTGCCTATCTTGAGCAACTATCAGCCTTTCATGTATCAACCATATGATTAAGTTGGCATCATCTAACTCTTTTCGCCGGTACAACTTTGTTTCGCCAATCTCCGCCCAAGCCAAAGGTGTACGACATTTCCTACCGTATAAAGCTTCAAAGTGCGCCATCTGGATGCTAGCTTGGTAGCTATTGTTGTAGGCGATTTCAATCACACCGAGATGATCTTCCCAATTTTTTCCGAAATCCAGCGCACACATTCAGAGCATATCCTCCAATGTCCTGTTGGTTCTCTGGGTCTGACCATCTGTTTGAGGATGGAAGGCCGTGCTGAAATACAATTCCGTACACAACAGTTCATGGACTAACCTCCAACCGCCCGAAGTGAAACGCCCATATCGATCACTAACGATGCTACGGGGCACACCATGCAATCGTTCAATAGTATCCACGTACATCTTTACCAATTTCTCCACTAGATCGTCCCTTCAGTTCGGGATGAAGTGCGACACCTTAGTTAACTTGTCCACAATCACCCATACCGCATCATTTCCCTGCTGTGACCTTGGTAATCCATACACAAAGTCCATGGAAATATCATCAAACTTCCACACAGGGATAGGCAACGTGCTTTGTCCTTCTTCATTCCCGGCCACCAGGACAACTTCTTCATATCTTTATACATTTCGTGCTCCCGGGGTGAACCGAGTACTTGGTGAAGTGGTTTTTATGCATTACCTCTTCACGAAGTTTACCCTTATCTGGGACACACAAACGACCGTCCTTCCGAAACAGACCGTCAATAAACGAAAACCTAGAGTCGGCACTTTCCGCTACATAGCGTTGCAAGCTTTCATCCATTTCTGTTGCTTGCCGAAATCTGTCCGCCAGGACACACTGTACCTCCGTCCAGTTTAAGCACACATTTGTAGTAGTATTCCTTTCAACACAAGAAATATTAAAGCCTCCAGATCTCGACTTAGGCCTTAATCATGTCTTAGATGCCAATTTGCCCTTGCCGAAGTCCGACGACTCAAGGCATTCGCGACCACATTTCCCTTCCCGGGAGTATAGTGAATATCGAAGGTGTAGTCCCCAAGGAACTCCATCCACCTCCGTTTTGGCATATTCAAATCCTTCTGATCGAGCAAATACTTTAGACTCTTATGATCTGTATAGATATCGACTTTAACGCAATACAGATAGTGCCACCACAACTTTAGCGCAAAGATAACCGCCGCCAACTCCAAGTTGTGGACGGGATAGTTACGCTCATGCACTTTCAATTGGCGTAAGCAATAAGCAATCACCTTGCCAAACTGCAGGAGAACGCAGCCTAAGCCGCTCCCTGACGCATCGCTGTATATATAATAGCCGTCTATACCACATGGCGACGTCAACACAGGCGCCGTGGTAAAACGACTCTTTAGCTCATTAAAAGCTCTCGCGCACTCCGGTGTCCATACGAACTTATGATCTTTTCTCGTCAACGTTGTAAGAGGCAAAGCAATCCGGGAGAAGTTTGCCACAAACCGCCTGTAGTTGCCTACTAGTCCAAGAAAACTCCTGACTTCGACCACTGAAGACAACACCGGCTAATCTTGTATGGCACTTATCTTTACCAGATCTACTGATATGCCCTCTCCACTAACTACATGGCCCAGAAAAGTCACCGACAAGAGACGGAACTCACACTTCGAGAACTTGGCATACAACTTATTCCTCCGCAAGGTGTGCAGTACCAACCGCAAATGGTTTGCATGATCTTTTTCCGACTGCGAGTACACTAGAATGTCGTCAATGAATATGATTACAAAGAAATCCAAGTACTCTCGGAACATTCGGTGCATTAAGTCCATGAATATCGAAGGCGCATTACATAGCCCAAACGACATCACCGTGAATTCATAATGACCATAGCATGTTCCAAACGCTATCTTGGGAATGTCACCTTCCCTAATCTGTAATTGGTAATACCCAGATTTAAAATATAACTTCGAGTAGACGGTTGAGCCTGCTAGCTGATCGAACAAGTCATCAAGCCCTGGAATCAGATACTTATTTTTCTCCGTCAGCTTTTTCAATTCGCTAAAATCAATACATAGCCGCAAACTACCGTCTTTCTTTTTCACAAAAAGAACAGGCGCGCTCCAAGGTGACATACTTGGGCGTATGTATCCCTTCTCCAGCAACTCTTGTAATTGAACTTTTAGTTCGGCCATTTCTTTTGGCGCTACACGATAAGGCGAGCGGGCCATAGGTTTTCCACCTGGCACCAGCTAGATAGCGAAGTCGATTTCCCTTTGAGGAGGTAACCCCGGAAGGTCTTTTGGAAACACATCAGTGTATTCCAATACAATCCGCACCTCATTCACACTGGTCTTCGGCTCCACCGCCTTAATAAGTGTGAAGAATAACTTCGCACCCTTCCGAACTGCCTTAACAACTTGGAGAGCAGATAACAACATCCCACTCATTCCTCGCATACCAGTGAACTTGGTCTCTTGTTTGGTATTTTGCCCCAGTGTGACCTCTTTTGAAGTACAATCTATACAGGAACGCTGCTCTGAAAGCTAGTCCATACCAAAGATTATATCAAACTCTGTAATCGGCAATATGTATGTTTCCACCTTGAATTCCTGACTCCCTATCTTTACCTCAAGACCGCAATATTTATCCGCGCATAACAAACATCTGTTATGTAGAAGCAACTTTATACTGTCTGTCGTGGTCTGTATAGGCACCCCGATTCGTTAAACGAAATCTTCAAATAGAAACGAATGGGAAGCACCTGTATCAAATAGTGCTTGTGTCGGATACTCTCGTATAAGAACAAAACCTATAACACCAAAATTAAACAAGCACAACACACAGTATAAAATAACATTAAAAACTGCGCGAACCTGTGATGACATCGGTCTGCTTAATGGCCTCCTGTTATCCAAGGTTAAAGACCCGGGGCTGCGCGTGCGATGCAGAAGACTCCACTACAGTCTTCCCTTTCTCCGCATAGGACGCTCCCGTCTTATTTTCACCCTTTAGAGGGCCAACTCGGCAATCACGTGTGAAGTGTCCCACCTTCCCACACGTAAAACAGGCGTGAGATCCATACCCCGACGATGCATCCGTCACAGTCGCTGAAGAATCTTGTCCAGTAGATTTGGACTTCTTATTCCATCTCCTTCGGTACCCAGATTTCTCCGGACGCGGCGACTTGAACTTTCCTTGCCCCCTTTTCATGTCTGTCTCCAATGAACGAGCCGTACAGACTAAGGCTTGAGAACCCTAACTTACAGAACTCGAGAGCAGATATCGTAACTCGTCTCGCAGTCCCGCATAAAACCGACTAGTCTTACGCGCCTCTTCGGTGAAGATAGAACCCGCATATCTTCCCAACCGCGTGAACTCATGAAGATAATCATCTACACTACAATCTCCTTGAGTCAACCGCTAAAATTCCATTTCCATTGATATTCTCTGCTGCATTGGCAAATGCTTTGCCATGAATAACCGAGAGAACTCTTCCATCGAGACCTCTACAAACTGTCTGTCGGCCAAGTGATGCAGTTCAATCTCATCCCACAACCGAGCCTCTCCCTAAAGAAGGAAAGTGGCCAACATTTCCTACTGCTCCTCAACTCTGATTTCTCTCATGATTCTCTTGATCCTTGCATGCCAATCCTCTGCTTGGGTCGGAGATCCCGCCCTAGTAAATTGAGGAGGACTGAAGCTCATGAATTGCTTCAATTGTTGATCTGCTACCCGCGGATCAACTACAGCTTCTGCTGGTTCTTGCCTAACCCCAGCATGCGTTGGCACCACAATAGGACGTGCTTGCCCAGCCTACTGAGCAGTCATCACAGCAAGTACCGTCTCAGTAATCAAACACACAGTTTCAGCAGATGGAGGAGGTGTGGGCACATCAGCTGGTGCTGCACTTTCAATAGAATGTTGAGGTTCCGACTGACCCGCAACACTTCTAGTCACAATTTAGCCACTAACAAACGGCAAACATACAAAAATGAACACACCAAACAAGTGTATTTACATTCCTAAGTGAACATTCTTGAGTTCAATGTATGTGTTATAATGACAGCACTGACACGTGCTAGCCACCCCGCAAAAAAATTTGTCCGCGAATTCAGAAGAGATCGACCAACAAGCTGATACCAAATTGTAACACCTCTACCCGTCAAGAAGAATATAATAGAGGGTCCGGCTGGGGCCCCACACCATATTCCACAAACAGGCAGAGAAGCTAATAAATAATTTCAAAACCAATGCATCCTAACACAGAGCATTCTAGCGGAAGCTTCACGGTTGAAAATTTGAACTCAAGAGTTACAAGAACTGTCCACTATAACAAAATAGGTATGTTTACACCCAAAGTAAACGGCCTTATGGCCTTACAGGTTTCTCTTAACAAAAGTGTGGTTTCCAAACATCGTCGCGCAGGCCGGCCAAAAATAAACAAGAAGAAACAAAACAAAGCCTTCGAGGGCAGCAATGCAACTTGGGCTTCACTCCACTAAATCCCGCTCGGACCCGCACCACCTGCACCTACAAGAACCAATCCACCAAGCGGTGGCAAATAGGGCAACGATCAGCATTCAGCTGACATATTATAACGACCCTGCCCCTGGAACGGGGCAGCGGAATTCCTTCCCTGTACAGTATTTTATATCTCATACATATATACATCCAGCCCCCAAGGCAATACATATCACATATGCCGGCACGACAGCCCGACATTCCGTGCACTCAGGGCACATTCTGGTGTACCGAAAAAACCGGATCCCACCACCGTTCAGAGGTCCCAGACATGACGGTCAAATTTTAGCATTTCTAGTTAGATCGGCACACAAGCCATCGACTCTCGCTATGTGATCCTAACATGGCCTTAAGCACCCAATGTTAGACAGCCATAACGAGGGTATAGATCCACCTTTCTCATTGCTCAAAATCAGCAGACTCAAGATTGGACTGATGCGGGTACAGCTTCACCTTGACCGTCCGCCACCAAGGCATTTTTCCAGTTGCAGCCCAACGACTCAACTTCATAACATATGGCACTCACAGCCACAAGAGTTGAACCCAACTCTCACCATTTCCTGGAATTCCTCTAGTACTTCCTGCGGTATCAAGCCACAGGTATCCACCATGGATTTCATGTATACAAGCAATACTCACGGAGTCTTATCCTATGTGCAAACAAGCATCACAATTCCAAACCAACATGTACAGATGGGCTTCACACAGCATGCCTAATCGTACACACACTTCTGGTTCTAATGCAATACAACAAGGGACGTATCACCGACCCAAGGGAATCACTTCGCGATCCACCTTTTGGTGGAGGATTCCTATGCAAATGCAGGAAAGAAGGACTTCACTTGTCCAAGAAGGAAATCGTTACCCTTGAATGACGTTTTGGCGCCATGGCGAAAAGACACGGTTGGAAAGCTTCGCAGCGATCAAGCCTCCGCAGAGCTGAACTCGGCTCGCAATTTGTACACCGCAGCACCACCGGTAGCCGGCTTTCCCTTCTTCTTCCTCCCCTTGCTCTCCTCTCTCTCTTTACTTAGGAAAGAGAATGGCATAACTCATATGAGTTTTCTCCATCTGAAATCCGGCCTAATAAACCCAGGGAACAACCTAGGCCATTGGATCTTGGTCAAAGAAAATGGAAGGCTCAGATAAGCCCTGAAATTGAATTTCTTGGGCCGAACACAGGTTGTGACACGCCCGTATCACAGGCCATGTTCTTGAAGCGGTGCACAACCGACTAAAAATTAAATCAGAACACGGGTATCAACACGCCTGTGTCAAGCCATACACGCCCGTGTCACCCAGTACACAGTCGTGTACCTAGCCGTTTCATCCCTGTAACACAAGACCAAAATCACCCGAGCAGGACACGACTAAGGCACACGCCCATGTCTATCGCCATGTGCCTAACACGCCCCTATGATACGCCCATATCACAGGCCGTGTTCCACACTCAATGCCACTTAATATTCTCCCGAGCAGGACATGCCCTGGGACACGCCCGTGTCCTAGGCCGTGCCGTATCTCGACGATCAGTTCTCGAAAACTCGAGTCGACGTCTCGAGAAAAGGGGACACACCCTGGGACACGCCCGTGTCCCAGGCTGTGTACACCTAACATGCCTTGAGACACGCCCGTGTCTCAGGTCGTTTCAGCCAACCTGAATCCCAATTTTGGCTTTTGAGATTTATGGGGTGTTACATAACGGTTGCTATGTATTCCTTTTTAGGAGGAAACCCCGCAGACAGAGCAGCAGCAGGTTTTGCAGCAGGACAACCAGGCTAGGATGATAGGGCCTGAGGGGATGGTGCGGTCGTAACCGTCGGTTACTGATGTGAGTGTGAGAGAGACTTGATATAGCCCTTTTGGTCAAAATATTTTAGCTACTCTGATTATAGAAGCTTGTTGTAGCTTCTTAACTTGTTGTATTTGGACTATTATATGCTTGTGTGGATTTTGACTTCTAACTCTATATCTTGGTTGGGTTGGCATTGATTGATATTGTTAAGGCCGGCAGAATAGGCGTCTTGTAGTACAGGCTAGACCGAGTGCTAGTGCTACCGCAAACCGTCTGTTTTCGGCATAAGACCCCTCTTGTACAACCTCGGGCTTGCGGAAGCTAAAGTCCCAAGCTATAACCGTCTCGCTAGGCGAGCGGATCCCAGGAGAGAGGGGCCCAGGCAAGAGGGGCCCAGGCGAGAGTGGCACAGGCAAGAGGGGCCCAGGCGAGAACCGTACCATGATCCGGGCGAGCAGATTCCCGAGAAGGCGCACTCGCAAGGCGAGCGCCAACTCGCTAGGCAAGAGGACTCCAGGGGGAGCTCTTGCCCGCGAGACAACGCTATCGCAAGGGCCGGTTTAGGTAGGGCTGGGTTTATCTTTTTTGCCCCATGGGATTTTACGCTTTCACCCTGCAGGGTCTGCATATAAGCCTTTAGAACAGCAAAGTTTCGCTGTTGGTAAACTAGACTAAGGGTACTCTAGTAAGTTCAGGTCAGTTCAATTTGGTTATTGACAGTTCAGGTTCAGAGCCCTATAAATAGACCTGTAAGATGCCTTGTAGAAGAAAGCTTACCCTTCTTCTTTTCCACTAAGGTACCTAGCTCAGTATTGGCTAGGGAGGGGAAGAATCTCCGATTCTTCCGGGTAAGAGGCGGGACTTCGGCGCTGAAGCCCATGGTCTTTTTCTTTTGAGAATCTTGTCAGAAGAGAGGTCCAAGGAGAGTAAGTGTGAGTTGCAATTTTAGATCCGAGCTTTAGGAGGGACCGACTTTGTTGGTTCCAACATTTTTTGTGCGGTGAGTGTGGATTTGCAGCCTACACGGAAGAACTTTGGGCTAACTCATGGCGGGAGATTTAGAAGGAGGAAATGAGGGAGGGTCCCAGAAATCGGGGGGATATGTTGGGAGGGAGGAGTTCATGGCATCTATCGGGGAGATCATGGACATGCTGAAGAAGATCTCGCAGCGAGGAGATTGCGAGACCCCTCCACCCCAGGTGTCCAGTCTCGCGCCCCACGAAGGGATCGTCCCTGCAAGGATAGGTGAGGACGCGCCAAGGAGGCGACCAGGAAATGAGGTAGCGGCGGAAGAAAGTCGGCGAGACCTAGAGGGAAGGGAACTCTTCGCCAGTCCCGCGAGTGTCTTCTCGCCAGGGGATATGGTCGCGCGAGTGGAGGTTGCAAGACCCCTGGCGAGAGGGTCACCTTTTTGCGAGCTGATTCTTTCGGCTCCCGTCCCGGAGGGGTTCTGTGAGCCCGAGATGACCTATTACGTGGGAAAAGACGACCCCCTCCAGCACTTGCAGTGGTTCGAGGACGCAGTCTCCATCAGACCAATGATAGATGCATTCAAGTGCCGCCTCTTTGCTATCACTTTGAAGGACAAAGCCCGGGACTGGTTTTATCAACTCCCAATAGGGTCGATATATGAATTCGAAGACTTGAGCAGGAGTTTCTGTTGGGTACATTGGAAAATGTGTACCTGATTTGAAGAAGCCTAACTTAGCATAATGATATACATCGAGGTGTATTTGATGTTGTTTAAGTTGAATATGTGCAGGTTAAAAGTATGGAAAAATTTTTAAAGTCCATGTGTCGACACCAGAAAAAGATGTGTCGACACTTCAGGAAGATTGTGTCGACACTTGAAGAAGGCTGTGTCGACACAGAGATAATGAGTCGACATCAAATATGTCGACACCGGGAGGCAGTGTCGACACACACAAGATTATAGTCGACATCAACTGTGTCGACACTGGGAGGCAGTGTCGACACACACAAGATTATAGTCGACATCAACTATGTCGACACCAGGAGGCTGTGTCGGCACACAGAGGCAGAAGTCAACAACAGTTAAGTCGACACTTAGAGACTTGTGTCAACACATAGCAGAATCAACAATAAGTCTGTGGCTGAAGTAGTTGTGTCGACATACAACTATCTGTGCCAACACATTCTCAAAAAGTTGTGTCAAGAAGCTGTGTCGACATCAAGGCATTTGTGTCGACATCACAAATGATTGTGTCGACACTCAATCAAATTGTGTCGACACATTTTAACAATTGTCTCGACACATATTGACAGTTTGTCTCGACACTTTCTGGCAGAAACAAAGACTCCTTGGCAGTTTGAAGAATTGACAGCTGTGGGTCTTTACAGGTTAACTGACGTGATTGACACAGATAGAAGTTTGTTAGGAACCAGACCAGCCGGTTACCAGGAATGAAGGCTATAAATAGACGGATAATGTCTGAAAGAAAGAAGACAACTGAAAACTGAACACTGAATAACAAGTAACAATAAGAAGAAGATCTTTGCAGATCTAAGAAGATATTCTGATTGAACTATCAGAATCTGTCTAAGTAGAATTCAGTCAAGAATTCTGAAGTATCTTCAAGGGACTTGGATAGAGAGAGATCCAGTCAAAAGAAGGCAAGAAGAAAGCTGTCTCAGATTTCAAAGGAAACAGATTCTGAACTTATCTGTCAAGAAGATTCAGATTCAAATTCTAAAATCTAAGGAGAAAGCTGCTGATCAGTTTATTTCAAAGAAGATAAACTCAACAAAGTTCAGATTCAAGAAGTTTTGAAGAAAGCTAAGTTCCAGTTGATTTTATCCATCTGGTTTATCAAGAAGTTGATCAAGAACACTGTCTTGTTCCATCTCTCTCACCAGGAGCAAGATAAAAATATATTTTACTCAAATCTTGTAGGATCTTTTAATAGATCTGAGTTGTAAGCCTAATTTATAAAGGCTGAGTATAGGAGAGATAATCTCTGAGTTGTAGGTCTTGAATAAAGACTGAGGTAGGGCTGAATTGCCTAAGCTGTAGGAGTGTGGTATCACTCTGAGTTGTAGGAATCCATTTTGGATTCTGAGCTGTAGGATCTGAGGATCTGAGATAAAGAAAGGAGTTTGGCTGAATCTGGCACACTGTTAGATAGGCGAAAGGGGAAAGTGGATGTACCCAGATCTTGGGGAATCACTATAAATACTTGTTACAATTTGTGATGAGTAGTTCTAGATTGTGTGATTGTGATTGCTAAAGTAGCTGCAGAACTCATTGAAAATAGTCTTTAATTACTTAATCATTCTGCCTTAAGTTTGAAAAGAAAATAAGAACCTATTCACCCCCCCCCTCTAGGTGTCTAGGTAATCTTGAAAGTAAAACTATCAGTTTCCATTTACGCTTTTCGACCTCAAAGAAGAGAAAAAGAATCCGGAATCCATTTTTCTGATCAAGCAGAACGCAGACATATCGTTAGCCCAGTACGTGGATCGCTTCCAGGATGAAATCCTGGATATTCAGGAGGTGTCGGGATTTGCTCTCTAGCTGGCCTTCACAGTTGGGCTGAGGGAAGGCTTCTTCAAGATGAGCCTGACCAGGAAGGCGTCGTTGTCATTCGAAGGGTTGATGGAGAAGGCAGCAAAAGAAATAGTAATGGAGGCAGCAAACCCGACATTGGCTAAGAAGTTGGCAAGGTTGACGGAGGTGGAGTCGAGGGAACCAGGAGGAGTGATGCATCAGGAAGGAAGGAGGAGGGAAGATCCAAGAGGGTCTGTGCATCAGGAGTTGGGTTGGAGGCAGCCAGGAGGCCCCGTTCAAGGGTAGGGAAGAGGTTTCCCCCAGGGGGGAAGGAACTACTACCAGGGAGGATGAGGGAGGTTCCATCAACTAGGGTGGGGACATGGTCCTAGACCGCTCCCACCCCATGCCTCAGCAAGCTATGGCCATTGGTCGGGGAAGAGGAATAGGAAGAGAGTGAGGAAGAGCAAGAGCAGGGAGAAGGAGGAACCCCCAAGAGGGGAGGCAGGATGGGGAGGTAGCCTTGTCGTATTGTGTCTTCCACGAGGAGGAAGGCCACGCGATGGCTACCTGCCCAGAGTTTCTGAAATTGAAGGGGAGAAGAGGGGCAGGTGAGCAGCAGCTACTAGTGCGGATTGTAGAGGTGACTGGAACTGGAGAAAAGGATCGATGCGTGGACCGATCGGACGTTGGAGATCGAGGAGGGATCGGGGTGATCCATGGGGGGGGGGGTAGCGATTGAGGCTACCCGAACGGCCAGCCTTCATACCATATACCGTCGGAGCATTGCCTCGACGTCGCAAGCTCCGCCCCCAGATGAGAAGATCACTTTTTCCAGGAAAGACCTGCCGGATCACGAGGATCCCTTCTGTGTTGCGTTGGTGATTCAGACTGCCATTGAGAACTTCACGGTGTCAAGGATCATGGTAGATAATGGGAGCTCCGTGAATTTCATCTTCAAAAGGGCATTCAATAAGATGAGAGTGGAAGCCAGGAGGGTGTTGGCAGCGGACGGACTGTTGTTCCGGTTCTCAGGAGACCAAAAGGAGGTTGAGGGAGGAGTAGGGCTCCAGGTAACTCTGGGGGGGCTATCCAGGAATTATCATTTTGTGATAGTGGAAACCCCCAGTAGTTACAACGCAATCTTTGGGCGCCCTTTGTTCAGTGCCTTCAGATACGTGTCGTCTTCTTTCAATCATTGCTTGAAGCTCAACTCAGGGGGGACTCAGATCAAAGTGCAGGGAGATCCGAAGGCAGCCAAAGAGTGCTATGTGACTGCAGTAAACACCATTTCGTGGAAGGGTGACGCAGAAGAGATCGAGAAGAGGATGGAGAGATGGGAGCAGGAGGAGAGAGCGATGACAGAAGTGGATAGAGGCATTGCGGTGGAGCCAAGAATGGCGGGACAGCTGGTGGATGGAGGTGAGGAGCAGGAGGAGAGAGAGGTGGCAGGAGTGGAGAGAGGCATTACGGTGGATCTAGGAATTGCGGGAGAGCAGTTGGATGGAGGTGAGGAGTAGGAGGAGAGAGGGGTGGCAGGAGTGGAGGGAGGCATTTCGGTGTAGCCAGGAATTGCGGGAGAGCAGGTGGATGGAGGTGAGGAGCAGGAGGAGAGAGAGGTGGCAGAAGTAAAGAGAGGCATTGCGGTCGAGCCAGGAATGGCGGGAGAGCAGGAGGATAGTGGGGAGGTAGAATGGGTCGGAGGAAGGAAAAGGAAGATAGGGGAAATGGGGGAGTCGACCGGAATAGAGACTCAGCCGGAAGGAAGAAGGGGATCATCGTTTAGAAAGGATCCCGATAAAAAGAGGGAGCGGGATGAGAGTCTGCGGGAGCAGGAGGGGAGACATAGGGAGAAGGAGGAAGAAGAGGAGCCCTCGAGGCAGAGGGCAGCAATGGAGATTCTGGAGATAGACATCCTCATAAAGGATGGGAAAAAGAAGATCAAGGTTAGCGGGGAGCTCACCCCTCAGGACTAGTAAGAGATCCGAAGTTGCGTGCAAGTGAACATTGATGTCTTCGCCTGGAGCACAGCTGATATGCCGGGGGTCGATGTGGACGTGGCGTTCCATCGTCTAAACCTTAACCCCCAAGGTCCATCCCATTCAACAGAAGAAGAGGGCCATCGCTTCCAAGATGGCCAGGCCCATCAGAGAGGAGGTGGAGAAGCTGCTCCAGGCGGGGTTTATATCAGCAAATAGGTTTCCGTGGTGGGTAAGAATTGTTGAAATGGTTAAAAAAGGGAAAGGAAAATGGAGAATGTGTATCGATTTCTATCTTTTAAAGCGTGCCCTAAGGATTATTACCCACTGCGTTGAATCGACGCACTGGTCAATTCAGCTGTCGGTTTTCCACTAATGAGTTTTTAGATGACTTTTCAAGGTACCAGCAAATATGCATGCACCCCCAGGACATCAAGGATGTCACCTTCGTCACTGTGGATGGGTGTTTCAGCTACAATATGATTCCCTTCGGGTTGAAGAATGCGGGGGCAACCTACCAAAGAATGATAGACCGGGTATTCCGGAAACAGAAGGGGCGGAACCTCGAGGTCTACGTAGACGACCTGATGATTTAGAGTCGGGATCTCGAGTCCCACATTTTGGATCTAGAGGAAACCTTTAGAACTATAAGGAAGTATAATATGAGGCTCAACCCTCTAAAATGCGTATTCGGGGCTAGTAGGGGAATGTTTTTAGGACACCTCCTAACCCCATCAGGATTGGAAGCTAATCCGGACAAAGTAAAAGCGATTTTGGAGTTGGAATCTCCGACGGATGTTAAGGAGGTCCAAAGTCTCACCGGTAAGTTGGCTGGGTTAAGCAAGTTCCTTTCAAGGGTGGGAGAGAGGTGCTCCCCCTTCTTTCGAATTCTGAGGCGAGGGAAGAAATTTCAATGGACCCCTGAATGTGAGAGGGCCTTTCTAGTTTGAAGCAACAGCTCACCCAGACGCCGTTACTTCAAGGGCCACGAGAGGGAGAGAGTCTGTTCCTTTACTTGGGAGTAGGGACGGGGTGGTAAGTTTGGTCCTCATAAGAGAAGAGGGAAATAAGCAGTTCCCAATATATTACGTGAGCAGGGTCCTCAAAAAGGCAGAGCTAAAATACCCTATCTTTGAAAAGATAGACTTCACCCTCATCATCGCAGCTCGGAAGCTCAAGCCATACTTCTAATCCCATTATATCCAGGTCGTGACGGATCCCAGCGAGTTAGCCAAGTGGGGGTGGAGTATTCAGGGAGGTTAGCCAAGTGGTCGATAGAGCTTAGCGAGTTCAACCTCGACTTCATCCCCTGAGTGGCCATCAAGGCGCAGGTGATAGAAGATTTCTTGGCAGATTACGTGGTCGAGGTCGAGGAGACAGAAGCACCTCCCGTGGTGGCTTGGGAAATGCTCGTGGATGGGGCCTCAGGAAGAAGTTCTTTCTGAGGAGGGGTAATCTTAATGAGTCCTGAGGGGACCAGGATCGAGCAGGCTTTGAAGATCCACTTCGCCCTCACGAACAATCAGGCAGAGTATGAAGACATCGTTGCAGGGCTCAGGCTGGCTCGTGAACTTGGTGTACAGGACGTCAGGGTCTACACAGATTCTATGGTGGTCGCGGGGCATATCAAGGGGGATTTTGAAGTTAGGGTGCCCACCCCCCAACTGTACCTAGTAAAGGCAAAGGGTATCATCGTACAGTTCTGTAGCTTCTCAATTCGACATGTTCCAAGGGAAGAAAATACTCGGGCGGATCTGCTCGCTAAACACGGCCCTCTGGCCGGAGGGACAATGACGGAGCTCTTCAGGCATTCCATATAGGAGGGAGAATTCAAGGAAATTGACTAGGAGGGGTCCTGGATGGAACCATTTGTGACTTTCTTGACATCAAGACGTCTACCCGAAGGGGACCTTGAGAAGAAGCGGGTTAGGTACAATTCGATGTATTACCTATTGAAAGAAGGAATCCTCTCCTGAAAGAAGTTATCTGGCCTACAAGCTCGATGCGTGTCCGAGAACGAGGCCTCGAGGGTACTGAAAGAAGTTCACTCGGGAGAATGTGAAAGACATTCAGGGAGTCAAACCTTGGAAGGGAGGGTGCTGAGGCAGGTCTACTTTTGGCCTTCCCTCAGGAGGGATGTTGAATAATTCGCAGGGAGATGTAGAAAATGCCAAGAGTTCGTCCCACTTCAACTCCTCCCAGCTCAAAGATTGCGCACAATTACGGCTCCATGACCCTTCACTATATGGGGTCTTGATCTGGTGGGCCCGTTTCCCCAGGCCAGTGGCCATAGAAAGTTCCTGCTGGTCATGGTGGATTACATTTCAAAATGGTTTGAAGTGAAGGCATTTGCAAAAGTGACGTCACAGGTTGTCAAAAACTTTGTGTGGGGAGAAATCATCTGCCGGCATGGGCTCCCTTTGGCCATTGTCACGGATAATGGACCACAGTTTGCTAGTAGAGAATTTGTAGACTTTTGTGTTCAGCTCGGCATAGATCTTCGGTTCGCCTAGGTTCATCACCCCCGAAGCAATGGGCAGGTAGAAGCCGCGAACAAGATCATCGTGAACCTCTTGAAGAAGAAGTTAGAGAACTTGAGGGGAAGTTGGGTGGAGCAGCTCCCCTCCATTCTATGGGCTCTGAGGAGTACACCAAATACCGTCACGGGAGAGATGCCCTTCAAGCTCTCCCATGGCTCGGAGGTCGTCATAACTATAGAGTTTGGGGTTGAATCCCCCAGGGTAGAAGCAGCAAGGAGGGGAGATGAAGGGTGGCAAGAGTACAATGGAGATGAGCTGAGGCTCTGTCTCGACCTGGTAGAGGAGCTCAGGGAGCTAGCGTCAATCCGGCAGGAGGAAGTCAAGCGCCGAATGCCTAATTACTTTGATAAGCACATCAGGATTAAGCAATTCTAAGAAGGGGGACTTGGTCCTCATGAAGGTAAATGTCGCGAGCAGGGGGCCTCCATGGGGAAGCTCAACCCCAACTAGGAGGGTCCCTTTATAATAAAAAAGGTCTTAAAGTCAAGAGTTTACCACCTCCAGGATGTGGACGGGATACCCCTCGATCGCGCCCGAAGCGGCGATTATATGAAGCGATTCTACCCCTAATTTTGTCCTTTTTTATACTTATTTGAACATGCCTCTAATGATCTTCCTATTTGTAAGTGTGGCGTGATTTTCTAATACAATGCATTTCTGGGTGACTTTCATGAGATGAGATTGCTGTGGTTGAGGAGAGGAGACCCCTAGAAGACCCGCTGTCTAGGCTCTCATTAAGCTGGCAGAGATGTAGGCTCACTCGATGGTTGGAGTTGGTTGAGGAGAGGAGACCCCAAGAAGACCCGCTGACCAGGTTCTCATCAAGCTGGCAGGGCTGTAGGCTTACTCGGTGGTTGGAGTTGGTTGAGGAGAGGAGACCCCGAGAAGACCCGCTGACAAGGCTCTTATCAAGCTTGCAGGGCTGTAGGCTCACTCAGTTGTTGGAGTTTATTGAGGAGTAGATACCCTGAGAATACCCGCTGACCAGGCTCTCGACAAACTGGTAGGGTTGTAGGCTCACTCGATGGTTGGAGTTGGTTGAGGAGAGGAGACCCCGAAAATACCCATTGAACAGGCTCTCATCAAGCTGGCAGGTCTGTAGGCTCACTCGGTGGTTGGAGTTGGTTGAGGAGAGGAGACCCCGAGAAGTCCCGCTGACCAGGCTGTCATCAAGCTGGTAAGGCTGTAGGCTCACTCAGTGGTTGGAGTTGGATGAGGAGAGTAGACCCCGAGAAAACCTGCTTACCAGGCTCTCATCAAGCTGGAAGGGTTGTAGGCTCACTCGGTGGTTGGAGTTGGTTGAGGAGAAGAAACCCCGAGAAGACCCGCTGACCAGGCTCTCATCAGGCTGGCAGGGCTGTAGGCTCACTCGGTGGTTTGAGTTGGTTGAGGAGAGGAGACCCCGAGAAGACCCGCTGACTAGGCTCTCATCAAGCTGGCAGGGCTGTAGGCTCACTCGAAGGTTGCAGTTGGTTGAGGAGAGGAGACCCCGAGAAGACCCACTGACCTGACTCTCATCAAGCTGGCAGGGATGTAGGATCACTCGGTGGTTGGAGCTGGTTGAGGAGAGGAGTCCCCGAGAAGACCCGCTGACCAGGCTCTCATCAAGCTAGCAGGGATGTAGGCTCACTCGGTGGTTGGAGTTGGTTGAGGAGGGGAGATCCCAGTCATGATTGGTAGGGTAAGGAAGTTTCTCGCCTAAAGAAAAAGAAGAGGGGAAATCGACCCCTCGAGGCCACTCGCGCCGGGAGGTATCCATAAAACAGGCAAGAAAAAATGAGACGGTTCCACACATAAGAGCGATGGGAGTACGATGACTCGTGCTCTAGGCAAGGTTTATACCCCCAACTCGGGGGCGAGGGTGTGACCCCGTCTCGCAAATACGAGTGGATCTTTAAATTGTCCCGCGAATAACCAGAACGCAAAGGTATAACTTATCTGGGAGAGCGACACGTTATCCAAAATATATATATATACATCACATGCATTAAATATCATGTCCAGTACAAAATCAGATCCAGAACAGGAATGAAAGGTACACTGGCAAGATGGCGAGAAAGCGGTCAGTGGAATATCCGCCTCACGAATACTCAACTATTGGTAGCTTGAACGAAGGTCGATCTTTGAAAATACCGAGCTACCGCGCAACTAATCGAACAGATCATCAATCCTCAGTAAGGGGTATCTATTCTTTATGGTTACCTTATTCAATTCTCTATAATCGATGCATACCCTCATCGATCCATCCTTTTTCTTTACAAATAATACAGGATCACCCTACAGAGAAAAACTCAGTCTAATAAAACCACACTACGACAACTCATCAAGCTGGTTGCGTAATTCATCCAACTCATGCGGATCCATACGGTACGGTGACTTAGAAATAGGAAGAGTACCTGGCTCGAGGTCTATCAAAAACTCCACCTCTCTCCAAGGAGGACGTCCTTGAAGACAATCAGGAAAAACATCTCGAAACTCTTGCACCACCGAGATATCCTCAAGACGTGGTGTAACAAAAGCTGTTTCCAAAGAAGAAATAAAAACCAAAAATGCCTCACAACCAGACTTTATAGCACGACAAGCACGTACCGCAGAAGTAATAGGGGAAACCCTGCCCTGAAAACCATAAATTCACATAGGTTGGTCATTGTCCATCCTGAAGTCTAGTCTCTTGGCCTTGCACTAGATGACCACATCATATTTGGATAGCCAGTCCATGCCCAAAATCACATCAAAATCCTCCAGATCTAACACTATCAGATCCGCAAAGGCTAAGAAGTCGCCTAGATGAATAGGGCATCTCATAACTCTTTGATTAGATATCACTGAATCACTTGAGGGAAGCTTGACGTTGAAGGAGTCTCCTAACTGATCCACGTTCAAATGATATTTATCCACAAACATCTACGCCACAAAGGAATGGGTTGCACCCAAATCAAAAAGAACACGCGCCCACCTATTCCGAACCTTAAACTCCCCTAACAACCGTAGCATACATAACTAAATGAACGAAACTAGGGCAATAATAGAGAGTAAAATTTATACTAGTGTCTAACCGGATATCACTTGTGTAGATGTCTGAGCTTTCTCCCTAGTCACCACATTCAGCTTTCATTTTCCTCTATCCTGGTTTGCTGGCGGCGGTAGAGCCCGGAGTGGGGCAGCTATAGTGGGGGATGAGCCTGGGGGAAAGAAGACTTCAGGTGCCCCTTCTACCTACACTAGAAGCAAGCCTTATCCTTCGACCAATAATGACTCACGTCATGAACCTTCCTTGAATAGAAAGAGCACACCAGATCTTCCTTGGGTGTGCCTTGGATGGCATGCACCTACTGCTTTAGTGTGATAGTCCTTTTGAAACACCTTTCGTAAGGGTGGCTGGTTCTACCACAGAAGCTACATACTTCACTTTTCTTCTTCGAAGAAGGGCTAGATGCCCTAGAGTTTCCATCCTCAACACCTTTCTTCTTTTCTTTCCACGCTGCGGCACCTTGATTCTTAGCATTTTCAATCGTCTAAACTTTCAATGCAGCTTCCACTGCCTCAAAAATTTTCAGCTCTATAAGCGCATGCCCACTACTGGACATCGCTTCTCAGTCCTCCAAGGAAATGTTTCACTCAACCCTCCTCTGAAGCTTCCAAGTCAGGAGAAAATCTTCTCAGCTTACTAAACTCAATCTCATACTTGCTCATCGCTGCTTCAAATGCAAGAAGTTATTCATCAGATGGTGCTGCTCGACCGAGGCTAGAAACCTTTTTAGCAGCATCTTCTTAAACGATTCCCACAAACATCCTTCATTCAGACTCTCCTTCTCCCGAATCCACTAACTCTTTGCCAAGACTTTTAGCTTATAGGCTGCAATCATCACCTTCTAGGCTTTTGCAATCCCCGAGTTTGAGAACATCTCTTCAATAGCGATGACCCAATCATCCAGAACCATAAAGTCGGCTCTCCCGTCATACACGAGAGGTCCCAGTCGTTGGAAATGCGATATAAAATTCATCTCTGGTGGTAGCGTCACTAGGGGCACCAGAGGGGAAGGAGCAATGGGAAAGGCTTGATCCATGGCAGGATTTTGCACTAAGGGTTGCTAGGCAAGAGCGACAGACAATAAGGAATAAATCTGCGACTGTATCGCAACCAATTGTCTCGATAGAGCCTCATTGCTCTGACGTAGACTCTCAATCAACACATCTCTTTGCACTCCAGACGACTTACCCTCTGATTGGGGAGTCGACCTCGTCGCGGGACGCTTCAGCGACATTTCTAAAAAGGGAAACGAACAACTCATCAAAATCTTAGATTACGATTAGGCCACACAACTTAGTTCAGACCATACTTAACAGACCCTTGCTTATGCTGCAACTTGCTCTAATACTTTACAATGATGTAATGTCCTACTTAGGATAATATCCTCTCATCCTATTGACTAATGTGCCTATGTTATGATTGCATGGATTCTTTATTCTTATTTAAACTCATGTGTGTACATGTGTCATCATTTAAAACTTAACTTAACACGAGTGCTTATGCGATAATATGCTATGCATGCAGTGCTATGCATTCTAAAAAGGCCTTAATGCCAGATATGAGCGGCGTACACATGAAATATTATGCATCCCATACTACATAACATCGCATTCAACGAGAAAAAAAACGCGCTAATGGGCATCCATGTGATGGTGGTTATGCATCCCATACTACATAACCGTCACATGTTGCCTCCTATGGTGGATCCATATATAAACACATATTATGCATCTCATACTACATAATATGCCCTGTATACTTCCTATCATGCTATGAGTATAGTGACTATGCTTCGGCTAAGACGTACTGATGACACATCAGTCTGCGTATGAAAACGAAAGAAGAAAAACAAAAACTATATCAGATTGGCAGGTTCGACCAACTTTTCAAACCAACCTCCCTCTGAAACCAACTGTCACAACCCGTATTTTTCACCGATAATAAAGGGTTATCAGAGTAAGGGTAAAATGTGCATCATGATGCCACGTCAGCAGGGGATAACTGCGGACGCTCAGGCGAAACTCCTACTTAACCATGAAGGAAAATTCTTTAAGATATTTAGAGGTAAAATTTGTTTAAGTATAGTTGTTAGTCTTATCCCTCGGCTTAGTTCATCATCTAGTCCATAAGAAAAGTAGTTAAACGCTGTGGAAATTACTTCTTTTATCAGATTAGGCATCCTACAAGAGCTTGGAAGTTCCTACAGGACACCTCAAGGTATGCAAGTTTTAAGTATATAGTAGAAATAAAAGTAGATTTTTTTACGGTCTTTAAATATAGTGAGTTATCATTTTAAAAGCGTGCAATGCATGATGTAAAGGTAGTATTTTTTTTATAATCAGAAATACCAATCATGCAATCCTAACATGAAACATCCCAGAAAGCAAGTAATCCAATACACAGAAAGAAAACTAGGCAGCTAACAAGTATCCAAAAACAACAATTCTTTGGGAATCAACAAACATACACGAACCCACAAATAGGTAAAGTATGTCGGAACTAGCAAAATAACTAAAACAAAAGACTACCTCGCTACGGCGAGGAAAAAACCACAGCCAACTCTGCTGCCCAAGAACTCTAAAACCAGCGCTGCAATCAGCGACAGCTCTAAACCTGATTCATTCAAAAAAATAGAACACATCAGCAAGAAAGCACAAGAGATGGCAAAAGTAATTCATAAGTAAACAAAGTCAAGGGGTACCAACCCAAAACCAAAGGAAATATACTTAAATAAAGTATAGCAGTATGATAACATGGTAAAAAGAGAACACTTACGTGAAGCATCACGTACAACGAGAGTACCCCAAAAGCATAGGAATATAAGGGGGAAAAGGTCGAGATTAAACCATCAGGAGAGAAACAAACCCCTATTAGCCACCTGTGGTCAACTCCACCAAAACCAGAACAACACGGGCGAGGTGGTCAACTCATCCGGACACAACCCTAAATACAATTTATTCGTTTAATTTTGGGGGAGATTGGATACTCCACCATTCACCCCAAATGACAAAAAACCCGATAGAGCCCCACAAAGTACTAATAGGGGGAACAAACATCGTGGCGGTGGGTTCATCCACAAAAACGCCCGCAACAAAGAAAAACCATGAAGTCAAACCCTATAACGACTCGAGTTTAGTGCTCAGGGGCATACCATAACCCATCCTTGGACTGGCAGCTTGTCTCGCCCTACAACATCGCCACGAAGAAAACCATGATATAAATCTCAAGACAACAATGGCACATCAGATTCTACAAGACAAATCTAGATTGAAATGGTTGATCAACATTTAGGAAGAATTTACGATCCTAAATAATCTCTAATGCGTTCTACAAGAAAGTTGAGGAACGACTATAAGAATGAGACATTACTACACCAAAAAAATATACAGTACTAAACAGTGCTGGATAGCAGAATCATGAACGTGAACATCATGAAGAGAACAGACAGAAGATCTAACAGCACTAAAATCAGCAATTAACTAATAATCATGATAATCATAAATTATAAATTCCTGCTAATCGGGGTAAAGAAGGGAAGAGAAGGAGGAAACCATCACTTGCCTTGAGTTTTACAAGAAAATTTTCCGAATCACTCCTCGACTTAGATCGGTGTTGAGGGAGACGAAGGAAGTCGAAATCTAACAAGAATGGCCAAAAAGAAAATGTTAGAGCCGGAAACCTTAGCGAAAAAAATCTGAAGGAAAGGGAAAGATAATACCATGATGGAGCAGCTCTCGTCGAGAGCTTTTCAGATCTATATTCATTTGAAGATTTTGAGCGCCGGAGCACCGTCGGCGACCACCGTAAGAATCACGAACGAACAACCTCTCTCTCTCTCGCAAACGCCGCTCTTTTTCGGGAAAAGAACAGGAATTCGGTCTGATGAAGGAGAAAAATCAGAAGTTGGTATATATATACCTAGGGTCAAATCAGGATAACCACACTTAAGAAAAAAATTGGGGTTTACTGAACCGGGCTTCTCGAGAAGAAAGAAGGGATTACTCGAGTACTGGAAGGACTACTCGTTTACTAAAAGGCTACTCGAGTACTAGGGAAGACTACTTGAGTACCGCAATAAAATTACTCGAGTACTAAGGGCGGACTACTCGAGCACTGCAAGGGAGTTCTCTAGTACTAACATATATAAAGGCTTCTCGAGAACCAGTCAGGATTACTCGAGTACTACAAAAAGCTTCTCAAGAATAATGGAACATCTCGAGAATAACTGAGATATTCTCGAGTTCAGCCTGGCATTACTCAAGTAAAAGGAAGGGCCTCTCGAGAACTAGAAGCATTTCTCAAGAGCGTGAGAAATTTACTCGAGTACGTATGGAGACTTCTCGAGAAGAGGTCGTAGATCACATGAGAACAAGGATAACACTTCTCGAGAACAAAGAGCTTTCTCAAGGACAAAGCCAATCTCTAAAATAAGGAAGAAGAACAATCCCGACCGTCGAACTCAGTTCAAAATTCGTCAAAACGCCCAAGGTCGACAAAAAATTTAACCTTACAGGGAGCTTCTCGAGAATCAAAAGGAGGGCTAACCAGGAATTAGAGTAAGGAATATAGCTTGCATAAGATCAACAGTAATAATCATAATCAGATATTGGGATAAGAGATATGGATTCAAAACAGAGGCCCAAATGCGCACTGAATTAAATGAATTAAACATCGAAGACAACCCTAGAATCCGACGTACAATTCTTGAGACACAACATCAAAAAAAGAAATCACCACTAGGGTCCAAACAGGCGTCGAGACTCTAAAATGCTTGGATCGCAACCAAACTGGACAAGTCCAAGGCCTCAAAAGCTCATCCATCAACTCAAGGAAAACATTCAATATCATCAGAATCCCAAAATCTGGTCAAACAGACCCAACAGACGCGAAAACGCACAAACGGTGCAGCGCCGACATTAAAACGAAGCTTCAGTTCGGTCACGACATAGTCGCTGCCGAACTGAAGAATAGACCGCCGAGACCGGCGAACAAGTTATTGAACTAGGAAAGCTGATGGAGAGAAGATTGGTTGGCCGCAACCGCAACCTGATGCAAATCGCTGATTGTTAATCGTAAGCTCCATTGATTCCTGACCGTAGTCTACACTAAAATCCTGGCTCCTCATTGTTAGCCGCATAACCTGCAAATAGCAACCTCATTAACCTTCTCAAACCGCATAGACAGAAAATCTGAGGATGCAGTAATTAACGCATGCAACTTACTATTCATTCAAATTAATTATGATGTCACAGGAGATTCCTATTTATAGGAGCGGAGAGGAGTGTGGTCACCACCATAGTGGATAGAAACATCAGCCCAGCCCACAGCTAGCATAGAGAAGTCTGTCCTATCCCCATGGACAATGCCAGACACCAGCATATCTGCCTGACATCAAAGAAAGCGGGATAGAAACCAGTGCTCATCTGTGCGGACACCGCACCAGCCCACAATAACAATGTCCATGAACAAAGGCACAGACCACCCGATCAACCAGCGGACATTTCGGACTCTACGATCAATCTTAACTTATCATTGATCGTGACCAAGTCCCCAACCAGTGAACCTCTAGCGCGAGCTCCACAGACATGAACAATAGTCCACCCAGTCCGCAAGCTCCAATCTGGTTCGCCTAATTGGTGAACTTCACAGTTTACACCAACTGCGCAACCAGAGCTAGACCAAGGCTTATGCCATTTCGATCTCCCGAGCTCTGGTCCAGTCCGCAACCCGAACTTTTTGGACTTAAACTGTGTCTGCACCTCGCCATTCTTCGTGAGCTTTGTGGATAGAAATCCTATGCGCCGGGTAACATCCTAGGAACTAACTGCCGGCTGAACACAACCCAGCCTGGCAAGACACCTCCTCTATTCGCACAGTCCGTGTGAGCAGACCGCCCAAGCCACCAGAGAAAAAGCTGACTGTAGCACTGTGCGGATAGGTCCCCCAGGTCGCCCAGTCCACTACTTTATCTTCATAATTTTCAACACTCCCCCTTGAAGTGTGAAGTGGTGACCAGCTCTAGCAGTCCCTGTAATCATGAACATGAACTCTCCGATATCGGCATCAAGAAGATGTTCGTTATATAGTCCTCGCTCAGCATATACCAGAATATAAAGGATCCCTCCAGCACCTCCGGAAAAGAGTCATGCTTCCCGCCGCCTTCTTCTCCTTCTTCAACACCCACTTGTATGTAACAGGAGTAACACCAAACATGGGAAAATAGTCACAAGCCTTGTCACCTCTGAGAACAGTCATATCCTCATCCTTGGCGCTTTACCCCTCTTTGACTCCAGTGGTGCCTTCAAAGCTAGAAGGCTCTCACTCGATCTGAGGGCCTGTGTATAAATATGAGTCCGAGCTCACCGCATTTCCTTCATAATATTATGTTGGTGGGTCTGTGACCCTCTTCGACAACCGAAGAGCCTGATCATGGCTAACCACCTCTGCTGCTCCTTCTGCACCAGCTCCATTCCCGAGCAAACTCGGAATAATGCTCCCCTTGCTTCTTGAACAAGAAGCCACCGTACTAGAACTTGAAGAACCTGGAGCAATTCCCCCCTGCTTCCTAAACTGTAAGCCTACGCTCTTTAACTAGAGTCACCTGGATCATCACTCTCCCTGCTTACTAAACTAGAAGCATCTTCCCCGGAGCTAAAACAACCTGGAGCTCCGATTGACACCAGCAGCTACACCAAAATATCCTTAGAAATATCTGCATGCCCGCCATCTGACCTGCTCTCCTGTAGCTCCATAGATGAGCATCCTCTATATGACGTCAGTTCATCGAAGACAATGTCTCTGGACACGAAGAACTTCTTCATCGTAGGATCCATACACCTCCATCCATTCTTCTTCTCATCATAGTCCACGAAGATAAGCTTCCTCGTCTTTGCATCTAGCTCTATCCTGAGAGCATCCTGGATGTGTACATAATAGGTCGACCCGAACACCCGAATGTGTTCCACGCTGGGTTTCTCCTTGAACATCAGCTCAACCTGAGACTTAATGTTGATTGAACTCAAAGGCATCCGATTGATGACATACGCAGCACAAGCCATCCCTTCTGCCCAAAAAGCCTTAGGAATGCCTTTGCCATGAAGCCAACACTTGCATACCTCCATCAAATGACAAATCTTCTGATTTGCCACTCAACTTTATTGTGGAGTATGCCCAAAAGAAAGCTCTCTCCAGATTTCGTGCTTCTTATAAAAGTTAGAGAACACAGTTGAAACAAATTCACCTCCATTGCTCGTTCTCAACTTCTTAATCCGCAGGCAAAGCTGGCCCTCCATAAGCTTCTTGAACTCAATGAACAAACGGAACTCGTTCGACCTCTCCTTCATAAAGTACACCCAAGTGTACCTTTTATAGTCATCAATCAACACCAGCATATACCTACTGTATCCAAGACTGGAGGTGATGGTCAGTCCCAATAGCTCACTATGGACGCACTCCAATGGTTGAGAACATCCTTTCTGTGACTTATCAAACGTGAAGAGACAAGCCTCGCCATGTTGACATCCCACACAAACATGACCGTCACCAAAGGATGAATACCTAGTCAAGCCTTTCACAAGGCTCCTTTTCATCATTGCTCTCAACTTGTCCATCCCAACATGTCCCAGTATTTCATGCCAGATAGCCGCACTATCATTGGCCCTCATCCGATCAACATAAGAACTTGTTGAAGCAACAACCAAGTTCTCATCCCTTCTCCCTATATGAGCGACATTCGCCGACAGAGGGATCATATTGCAGTCCTTCTTGAAGTGGCCAAGCTGGTTGCATCTATAGCACCTTGGGTAATCCTTCCTTTCCCTTCATGCCTAGGAGCATACCTCTCATCTTGCTGATAAGAAGTAGAAGGTCCATCACCAGCAACCGACTTCTTCTTCTTGTCCCATCTCCTTTTCTTCCCTAAGAAGAGCGCCTCACCATCTTTTCCAGAGACATTGAATCCAGCCATCTGACTTGTTAAGCTCTCCTATGAAGCCAGCATGTTCTCTAGATTCAACAAAGATGGATGATTGGCCATGCCTTGAATGGAAGTGACAAAGGTGACATATTCCTTCCACAAACCGCGGATTATGTGTCTCTTAAGCTTTGCATCCAAAATAGGCTCATCGGGGTCCAATACTGAAATCTAAATACATAAGTTCTTCATTTTCAGGAAGAATGTTGAGATGGACAATTCTCCCTGAGTGGCTCCTGCCAACTCATTCTCCAAGAACAATAGCCGAGCTACATTCTTCTTGTTGAACAACCTATGAAGGGAAGTCTAAATCTCCGTAGCTGATCGACATCCAAGGATGTGATAAAAGAGCTCTGATGAGAAATCTTGTTTCAGAGTAAACTCAGAATTTGCATTTGTTTTCCTCCAAGCTCTCACCTGTTCAGCATCCCCAGTAGCAGCAGTAACTTCTTGCTTTTTGTCACCACAGACGACCTCCCAAAGATCCTCACCCAGAAGATAGCTTTCCATGCATGACCTCCACTTCTTAAAGTTCGTCGATGTTAAAAGCTCAATACCAAGAGCTCTTGTCAACCCATCTTCCATTAAAACAACCACTAATTTATTAGCTTCCAGAAGCACTGAGCATAACTGATGGTTGATCACTAGTCAAACCTTTATTACCTCTAATACCATTTTAAAATTCCTCAAGATGATCAGGGAGATAGCTTCAATACCAAGTAAAACTTTCAAATCTATCAAGATGACACCTTGATCAAGTAGAAAATGAGAACCAGGCGCAGGAACACTCAACCATAAACCAAGCTTAATTAATCAGAAATAAGAGAAGGCAACAAATAAGTCTTGTATTTTCCACAATCTTCTTTACAAGGCAGGACATATATGGTGAGACATGATTTGGCGATCTACAAAGGAAGAGCATACAAATAAAGCAAGAAAAACAAGCCGGGCAGACTTCCTCAAAGACCGCCGACACCGCCAAGCTTCTGCTACAGCGAACTGAACTACAAAGTTAGCATAGACCGCAGACAACCCATTATTCTGCTGAACACATTTATCTGCTCTCTGCAAGTTGTCTAACCGCAGAGGTCGTATAGTTGCCAGAGTCCACGAACAAAGCCGCCTAGAACTGAAAAATACACCGCTGAGACCGGTGGACAAGTTATTAAACTGGGAAAGTTGAAGGAGAGAAAACTGGCTGGTCGCAATCGTGACCTGCTACAAACCGTTGATTGTTAACCGCAAGCTCCACCGATTCCTGACCGCAGTCAGCACCAAAATCCTGGCTCCTCGGTGCTAGCCGCATAACCTGCAAACAGTAACCCGGTTAACCTTCTCAAACCGCACGGACAGAAAATCTGAGGCCACAACAATTAACCCACATCAACTTACTATTCATTCAGAATAATTATGATATAATAGGGGGGGTCCTATTTCTAGGTGTGGAGAGGAGTGTGGTCACCTCCCCAGTAGATAGAAACACCATCTTAGACCGCAGTTAGCATAGAGTAGTCCGCCCCGTCAGCATGGACAGGGACGGACACCAGCCAATCCGCCTGACATCAAAAAAGGAGGGATGAAAACAAGTCTGCATCCCTACGGACACTACACCAGCCCTCAAGAACAATGTCCACAACCAAAGGCACAGACCACCCGGTCAACCAGCGGGCATTACGGACTCCATGATCAATATAAACTTGTCACTGATCATGACAAAGTCCCCAACAAGTGAACCCTGGGCAAAGCTCCACGGACACGAACAATAGTCCACCCAATCCACCAGCTCCAATCCAGTTAACCTAACTGGAGAACACCGCGGTTTCCACCAACCACGACACGAGAGCTAGACCAAGGCACGGGTCATGCCGATCTCCCGAGCTCTGGTACTTTGCGCAACCCAAACTCCGCGAACATTAATCGAGTATGCACCTCTCCAGTCTTGGCGAGTTCCATGGATAGCAATCCTATCTGCCCAGTTACATCCTGGGAACTAACTGCCGGCTGAACATAACCCTGCCTAGCAAGCCGCCTCCTCTATCCGCACAGTCCACATGAGCCGAACGCCAAGGCCGTCAGAGTAAAAGCCGACTGCAAAACCATTTCCGACCTGACAACCTATCAATCCTGTCCGCACAGGCCACGCAGACTGGTCGCCCAGGTCGCCCAGTCCACCACTTTCACTTCATGATTTTCAACAAGATTCTACAAGTTCTCCCGGTGGTGTGGACTTCCTGTATAGGTGCGGACCATATTCTGCACTAGTAACTGTGGTCGCAAAGTGATCAGCTGGTCTCCTAGAGCATTTATGTTGAGTATAGACTCAATCCCGCAGAGGTAACTTTTATTTACAACACTTTATTTCTTTATTATTGTTCATCGCTAGATCTGAACACTTTTGGGTTTTCTTGTTCATTATTTCCGCTGCGCACAAGTGTTCTTCCGTATAACAAAACCGAACAGCTTCATCATCCTTTCTGCATCATGTGATGGCGGTGGTGTTTGGTAGGACCTCCCTATTGTGCTAGTTCTCTTGAACCGAGGGGGAGGATGGTCTTATTATCGGACCAGAGCATAATCGATCATTTAGACCATTGGTACTCACAGTAACTTATCTCGCCCCACCATGCGTTGTAGCATAGTTTAGGATGAACAACTACATCGTAAGCAGTGGTGGACATTAATGGTTAATACATGCAAAAATGCTCAAATTACTCTTAAGTAATTAAGTATTTCTAATTGATTTTTGGTTATATAACTTTATATAACTTATATCGACACTATAATGTCTTATCACATTTGAACATGACTATATCGTCTTACTTACCATAAAACACATTTATTAAACCCTTCAAATGTCTATCTCAAATTTTAAATCTCGGGTTTATGCCTCTTTGTTTTATTGGGATTATACTCTCATTTTCAAAATTCCATTGAGGGTAAACTAATCAAATGGAATTTTGTGTGCAGATTAAGAGATTACATTAATAAGAGATTTTGCTGTAATCTTGGCCAAAATCAGTAATTGACGTAACTCTGACATTTATATATGATTATGCTAGGATTACAGATTAAAGCATATTTTAAAAAAACCTCATGTTTTACAAGCTAATTCATCAAAACTGAATTTGGCATTCTTAAGTGAAATGTAACAGAAGCAAATCTAATGAAACTTTCATTGGTGGTAAAAAGAACAAGCATTGATAATACAGTAAAAAATACAAAGAACTTGCCTCTAAATTATGAAACTTACCTCTTCTGAATGGAGAAGCCTCCTATGAATGGAGTGAAGAATTGAACTAGCCTCTTATGAACAGAGAGATGAACTTGCCTCCTATGGACAGAAAAGCCTCCTATGAATGGAGTGAAGAATGTAACTAACCTCATATGAATGGAGAGAAGAACTTGCCTCCTATGAATGGAGAAGTCTCTTATGAGGAGAGTAAAGGACTAAACTTGCGTCCTTAACTAGAAATGGAACTACAGAACTGAACTTTTCTTCGGCCGTTCTTCAGTATTTCAGATAGTGCACTTCTTTTCAGCACAGCTCTTATTTTATTTAAGCATTTTATTTACTGCAGTTCTTTGTAGTATATTTTATACCTATACTTTGCCTGCAGCAGTATTTTATTTATTGCACCTTCCTTTCTGCAATTTTACTAATACTTATGGGTCCCGCTCAGATAAGAGGTTTATTTGATTGAGCACTTGTTAGGTTTAACTTGGAAAAGATGTATTCCTCAAAGTAATGAGCTCCCTCAATCGCAATGCTTCTCATCAAGAGTGAAAGTTGTATGATCATGCTATATGTGAGATGGTCGTGTGCCTGAAATATTTTCTTTCGAGTAAGGCAAGAATCCTATGTACTAAAAGTTGTAGGTTATTTACTTTATTGAAATATATATAAATTGCTTGCGATAAAAAGTGGCGAGTCAGTATGCTCATAAACTGTTCGAGAGGGTTGACGACTCTTGGCAACAGGGAGTAGCGTGCCACATGAGCTCGGCAATAATTATGGCAAGTTGGATTCCTTCCCTGCTTAGCCTAATTACAATTATTGTTAGATATCGCTCACATCCAGGTGTATACTAGGATGTATGTTGGACATGGGTAGTGTAGTGTAAGACCCTATTTTTTGTTTCCACGCTTCCGGGTCTTATGCCCAGAACTGTCGCTTTGCGGTGACACTGATGCACAGGAAGGTCGTCACTACAAAATACTAATTCTGTCGGCAATGAAGATCATCAAGAAGTATAAGTACAATTGAAAAAATATAAGTGCAAGTCCACAAGAACACACATATATATGTAATAGAAATCACAACAAGTTCACATGATATAAGTATCGAAATTGATCAGTAAAATAAAAAGACAATAATCATGCTTATGCCCGATACATCAAATCCTCACTACAATCCTCTCACAGAAGCTAAGTAAAGCTATCACTCACGGAGCCAGAGGCTGGTGCTCTTGTACTAGACTGGCCCACCTCTAGGTGCACCATACTCCGCTGGTGCTACATATTCTACTACTGCTCCCTGTCCCCCATCTGGATTCCCTGAATTGTTTGGTCCACCGACCGTTAGTCAAAAGACAAAGCCTGATTTCCCCCACCCCTCCCTAGTGGCTCTTAGGCACCGCGGGAGGATTAATAGGAAAGCTATGATAGTGGAGAGTAGGAACAAGCATATGACATTGGAATTATTCTAGCAGGTATATTTTAACAACTATAGGGCTATAGAAGTAAGGCAAGCTAATAGTTCAATAATAAGAAAAATAGTAGAATAATCAAGTGAAACAGAGCAGTAAATATATGAAAAGTAAACTAAGAAATATGTAAACTTAATTAAAATGAATGCTCATACAAACATATAAGTTAATGGGTCTTTTGCAAGGCTCCCATCGAATAAAAATTCTCATACCAATTTATATGATGGGGTGTCAGGTTGTATGCAAGTATGAGTGTAGTGTAATATTATGTCTTGATTCATGTAAGTGCAACACACGAAGACGAATCTATGCGCACAGACCTTTAGTTCCCCCTGTTAGGAAGCTAGCATCACTCCCAGGAGTCTCCGTAGTGGCCAACGGAGATAGTGTGTCGGTCCAACCCACTCCTATACGGGTATTCAAACTACTAGGCCTAGTCCTTAAGTACGCCTCTGAAGGACACACCAGAGTCACCACGTACAATGCTGACCCACAGCCAGACTTTTCCTTAGCTAAGTGTAAACTGCACCCACCGAGACAGCGTATCGACGTCAGTGTGAACGACCGCCAAATATCAAAGACCCACCACTTTATGCACATGCAATCATGAATTTCCCAATCCATCAGCTCCCCAGACTATCCTGTCCGTTACACCTACCTTCCGAGCCTTCGGCTCGCCGAGCTAACCCGTTCATTTCCACAATCACCTAGCCTACCGCTCGGATATCCTAACAAAGTTAACCTCCCGAGACATCTGGGTGAGCGAAAGTGATATCTTAGATTTACTTGTTTCTCTTTATTATTTATTCTTATGGTTTAGGTTAAGCTTGGACCGCCCAGGGTATTCCATGTGAAGGGCTCTCACGAGGCACTAGGAACTATGATGGTAGTTGAATCCTATCGCTCCCTTTTGCAAGTCATTTACTATTATTGATATATACCCAGGTCCCAATCCCATTTTATGTAAGACTGAAACTAACCCTACTGTATTTGACTCTTTCTCTCTCCCTGGGAAAGAAGATTTTTCGTCGATCCCGAGCACCACTTAACTCTAGACAACCCAACATTCTCCCCAACATGACTCTTAATGAAGCATTCATTTTCAACTTAACAAATCAGTATACAATATACCCAACTCCCTATGTCCATCCTTCAAACTAACACAAATCTGCGGCCTTACTATGTGCAGACCAACCTAAGCTACTTGATGGGTATGGACGGTGACCCCTTCAAATATTACTCCAAATGACCTAGAATATTTACTGGGGCTCTATCATGACATGTTTTGAGTAAATCCAGAAACTTGTAATTTTCCTAATTTATTTAGCATTTATTAAATTTTTCCCAAAATTAGGCTATGGATGGTTTTGAACATGAAGTACTAGATTTCCTTAAGATATGGCCTTCCGAAAATTATAATCACTTTATGATGCAAAAATATCAGAGAGTACCAAGTCTTTCCAACTTTCATAAATGTAATAGCCCCTTATTAATTAATTCAAGAAAAACACAATAAATAAAATTAGAGAGAGAAGTACCTCGAAATACTATCCTGTTGGGTATTGTATCCATAATTACCTGGATTTGAGGAAGCCTCCTGTCTAGCTAAGATGAATCCACAATGTATTTGATGATATATTTAAAGTTGTGCTTGCAGTTATTCCACGCTAAGTACACACCAATGTTAGGGTGCAGTGGGTAAATATACACGGGTCTGCGCAACGTAATCCCTCGTTGCGCCGATCAGTGTGTTGGCCTACGTGTACTCTCTCTATTGGAGTGTACTTACTTTCAAGTACAGGGCTGAGAAAGATCAAGAGCAGACAAAGAGCAAGGATGGGTCAAAGCAACTCACGGGAAGAAAGACGAAAATCGTCTAAGTAGAAATCGTCAAGAATCACTAAGTGATTCTCGCCGATTCGACGTGATTCTCGCCGAATCATCGAGAATCACTCACTGCTTCTTGCTGATTGCTACCGGATGTATCAACGCCGTCTTGATTTCTGCTTAATGCAGAATCGTCGAGAATCACTAGTTGATTCTCGCCAAATCGGTGAGAATGACTTTGCATTCTCGCTGATTCGTTGAGAATGAATGATGATTCTCGCCGATTCTTTCCGGATGGCAAGATCTTTAGCCTGAATTTTGCCAAGTAGAATTCGGCGAGAATCATAAGTGATTCTCGCCGATTCGTCGAGAATCACCAATGATTCTCGCCGAATTTGCCTTAGGCAAAATTTCTTATGCTCGCTGGACCGGACCAAATATTCAGGCGCTGTTTTGAACCGGATTTAGGGTTTCTTCTGGTGGGGCCCTCAACGGTCATAAAGGAGTATTCTACTGTATAAATACCCTCCTATTTTGAACGTAATGTGCAGTGAACCAAAAACGAAAAAGTACGGCCGCCGACTTGATCTATCGGATCGTAGATCGCTGTCCGCCGCCATCGCCGCTCGTGCAGGTTGTCGCCGTTGCTGATCGTGGTTTCTTCTCGATCTCTCGGCGACAGAAGCTCAGCCTAGAGATCCTTTGTCTCTTGATTTGTTGATCGGGAATACCTTCCCTTTTCGAATCGATCGAGACGATCGATCCTAGGAAGATCGTTGGTAGACCTTGCTAGCTTTGCTACGAAGGTTGGATCTCCAAAGCTCTGCCGCCGCACTTCGTTGCCGCCGCCGATCCTAATAGCTACGCCGCCGCACTTTATGCCGCCGCTAGTTTAGGGGAGATTCTCTCTAAGAGAGCACTTAGCTCGTGGACTCTTCGACTTATTCAAGAACACAACGTCGAACGAAGAGGGACACCAAGGGCTCCAAAAGTAGTTTGTATTTTATACATTAAAGTTTTGCTTTTGTTGTAAAGGAACGTTGGTTCCTATGTGTAAGGGTTGGGTGCAACCCGTGGTGGAGGAGTGGTGACTCCTTCGTGTGGAAGAGTTACTTCCTTAGTTAGAGGATTGGTTTTCAATCGTGTTGGTGAAGTGACCGAGTCATCCCTTGTTGGGAGATAGTGATGGGCTAAACCCAAACATGCAAGCGTACCTATCGAATTGTAGTACCAAGGTCGTATTTAAACACGGGGTTGTCAATTACTGCTACTCACGCTTGAAATATTATCCTACCGGAAAATAGTTGGATTTTGAGAATTTTTTAAGTAAAATGAACGATAAATTACGAGACGAAAACTTATATAAAAATGCTAGCATTCGATCATTGATTCATAATGAAATGAAATGAGAAAATAAAAGGGCATAGTTTTAAATTTGCAAATCCAACTCGACCGTGACGGATCCGAAAATGAGACAAAATGTCGCTATAGCATTAGGCCTCCTAACTTATAGACTCTTTGATCGAAATCTCTTTACAAACCAAAGAAGCCTAAAGTTGCATTATCGAAGTGATCCGCACTATTGGATTTGACTCCAATCCGGAAGATTTACGCCGTCCTATCTCTAGGGTTGCGTACAACTCCTTCCTTCTTTGAGTGATCTTTCACATCCACGAGCCTCTCAGCTACTCGAATATGAGATCATAAGCCTACTACCGTATACCGAAAATACGGAGTCGATGAAATAATATTCAAAGAAGGACCGAGTAGAATTTGGCAAAAATAAAACTATGGAATAAAAATAATTCTCATTTCAAATCATGGATCCTCATGATCAAATGCTAAGAGAAAATTAGCTACGCATGACGGAAAAGAAAACGACAATAAGAGAAGGAGAAGACTTCGTATTAATTATAATAAAAGGAAAAGGAGTAGACGATAATAAAAAGAGCAAGACTATATTACTAACAAAGATGAGATTACAAGAAA
Organism: Platanthera zijinensis; assembly: GCA_039513925.1. NCBI lineage: Eukaryota > Viridiplantae > Streptophyta > Magnoliopsida > Asparagales > Orchidaceae > Platanthera > Platanthera zijinensis. The sequence goes on from CM077078.1 coordinate 132,325,232, forward strand.
TAAAACAAACTAGAAAATTACAATAAACTCTCTTGAATTGAAACTCTCCAAAGCTATCTCCAAAGCCCACTCTCAATCCAACCTTTTAAGCTTTAGACTTGGGTTCCTTTTATAGGAGGGGAGGGAAGCATCTAGAATAGGGGGAGCCCAAGGGGTGGCCGGCCATAGGGGGAAATTGGTTCATGCATAATATAAATGAGGGGGGAGAGAGAATGTGTGGAGTGCATGCATGTATTTAATGAAAAATATGTAATGGGAAGGGGGGAGTGAATGGGAAATAAAGGGGAGGAGAGAGATGGTGTGGCCGGCCACATGGGATGAAATGTTCATGCATGTTATTTAAATGATGGGAGAGAAAATAATATGATTCATGCATGTAAAGGTGGCAAAGAAAAAAAATAATAAAGGAGAGAGTGTGGCCGGCCAATGCATGCATGAAATAATGAGGTGGCAAGGAAATAATAAAAGAGAGTGAAGGGGGGCTGCATGGTGGGCTCGGGTAGGAGGTTTTAGGGGGGCTACTCCATGCTTAAGTGGGCCAAGAGGAGGAGGTTGGGCTGCTACAAATGTGGGCTGCATCAAGTGCTCTGGTAGGAGGTGTAGTTGGGCTGCTCTGGGCTTTTATATAGGCTCGGGTTGGGCTAGGGGCTGCTCCAAAATGCTTGAGTGATGCTCCATATGCTTGAGGGAGGGGCCGGCCACCTACAACACAAGATAAAACAAAGCATTAGTTGATGATAAAACATAAAACATAATAACACATAACATGAAACATAACTAGGCCATCAAAACATTAGTTAAAATAAAGATAAAACATAACACAAGTGATGACAAACATAATTTTATAATATTAATTATAATAACATTATATATAATAATACAAAGATAATAAAAATAACCAAACATAAATAAAATAAAACAAAACATGACATATAACATAAGTTTGTAATTTTGTCAAACATAATATGAACATAACACAAAATAAAACATAAGTTTATAATAATATAAACATAACATAAAATAACCACAACCAAGCCTACAAAAGCATAAAATTAAAATGATATTTAGGAAATAAGCTACTAAATTACCCCAAAAAAGGATGACTAAGACTAGTCATCAAACTCCCCCATGCTTAGACATTTGCTTGCCCTCAAGCAAATAGAAATAAGGAACTAGGGAAAAACAAAAAGAAAGCAAAAGATATATATATATATATTTAGGTTCCATAGTTAAGAAAAACAAAATATGAAAAATTAAACTATCCTAATATTCATATTATCAACTAGTGGGGTGAGAAGTGCACAATAGAAAATTTGAAAGTGGAATCCTAAAAATCTCATTAAAACATAAGAAAAGTCTACTAATTTCTCAATCTTAAAAACAAGGCATCCAAAATAAATAAAAATAAGGAAAACAAAAGTAGAGGTTCTAAATAAACGGCGCATTAACAAACTACTAGGTTGCTAGATAAACATTAACCCTAAAACACTCCAAGATAACCTCCAAAGAAATCCATCAATGATGGTGGCCATAGGCTTGTACGTTCACACTTTCTCCACTACGCGAAATTAAGTTCTAAGATCATTAGGACTTCTACTAGGCATTAAAACTTGGCTTAGGTAAATGATTAGGAAGTGGAATCAAAGATAAACATGAAGGTTTTAAGCACTAAACCAAGGTGAGCTCAAAAATAAATAAAGCATAGTAAAAATGAGAAATAACAAGTATGTCATTTCTCCAATATGAAACTACAAAACAAGGCCATGAAAATTTTTCTTTTATAAACTTAGCTAAACATAAACTTTTTGCATTCTTTTTTTTTTTTGATTTTTTCATTTTTCTTTCTCAATTTTTTTCTTTTTGAATAACATTTGAAAAGAAAGCTCCAAAAATAAGCTTGAGAATTTCCTATTCATTTCAAAAATAATACCCTTCCCACAAAAATAATTTTTAAGCTCAAATTTATAGTGCAAAAATAGGAAAGATTTTTTGGCTTTGGTGAATATAATGAAATGAAAGGTGGAGCTAAGAACAAAGAAAATAAGGAAAAGGCCCAAAATTGTTTTGCAAGGGTTTTGTTTTTGGTGGGCACGAAAAGCTCAAACTATTCAAATGGTGGCCTAAATCATTTCTAAAGAACGTAAAAATGGCGCAAATGCTTCAAGAGTAGCTTGGTACAAGTTCTAGACACCAAGAAAGACTACCCCGCAAATGAAAAAGGGCAAATGATACCTAGCAACCATTCATAAGCAATTAACCGAATAAAGAGACATAACTACAAATTGCTAACTTATGACGTAAAAACCGGATGCCTCTATTTAAGAAAAAGAAACTAGTAAAACTAAACTATGTTAAAATGATAGGTTTAGAAAACCGTTTCAAAGAAATCTAAATAGAACTAAGAAACTGCACGGGCCTACACTTCACTAAAAGCAACATAAAAATAAAGATAGAAATAATTTTAGATTTTGTTTTTCAAAACGATTTGAGCACACTTTTTTTGAGTTTTGTTTTTTTCTAAATTTTTTTTTTTTTGGGTTTTATATTTTATAATTTTTTGGATTTTGAATTTTGAGGACATAAAATACTATACTAATTTAAAACATAAATTTTTTCTTTTGAAAGAAGAAAAACAGAAAGAAAAGACCAAAAGAAACTAGACCCCCCCATGCTTAAATTCTTCATTGCCCTTAATGAAGAAAACTGAAAGAAAAAGAGAAGGGGATTGAGAAAAAGAGAACAAGAAAAATGCAGGAAAATAAATAAATAAAAACAGGACTTCCCCGGGTTCGTGAGATGAAGGCGGATGTCGCTCCCCCATGCTTGCTTTTAGAGTACTTGATCGTCAGCAGGTATGACTTGATCCATTTGATATCAGCAGCGGCGGAGCGGCGACCACGATCATGGACTTGATTGGCCTCCGGTAGAAAGAGCAAAATAAAAGAAAAAATAGAGAGTCCGTGGGCAGATCCCCGGCAACGGCGCCAAAAACTTGATGGGCGAAACCCGAACAGGCAAGCGTACCTGTCAAATTATAGTACCAAGGTCGTATTTAAACACGGGGTTGTCAATTACTGCTACTCACGCTTGAAATATTATCCTACCGGAAAATAGTTGGATTTTGAGAATTTTTTGAGTAAAATGAACGATAAATTGCGAGACGAAAACTTATATAAAAAAGGCTAGCATTTGATCATTGATTCGCCATGAAATGAAACGAGAAAATAAAAGGGCATAGTTTTAAATTTGCAAATCCAACTCGGCCGTGACGGATCCGAAAATGAGACAAAATCTCGCTAGAGCATTAGGCCTCCTAACTTATAGACTCTTTGATCGAAATCTCTTTACAAACCAAAGAAGCCTAAAGTTGCATTATCGAAGTGATCCGCACTATTGGATTTGACTCCAATCCGGAAGATTTACGTCGTCCTATCTCTAGGGTTGCGTTCAACTCCTTCCTTCTTTGAGTGATCTTTCACATCCACGAGTCTCTCGGCTACTCAAATATGAGATCATAAGCCTACTACCGTATACCGGAAATACGGAGTCGACGAAATAAAAATCAAAGAAGGACCGAGTAGAATTAAGCAAAAATAAAACTATGGAATAAAAGTAATTCTCATCTCAAATCATGGATCCTCATGATCAAATGCTAAGAGGGAATTAGCTATGCATGACGGAAAAGAAAACAATAATAATAGAAGGAGAAGACTTCATATTACTTATAATAAAAAGAAAAGGAGTACACGATAATAAAAAGAGCAAGACTATATTACTAACAAAAATGAGATTACAAGAAATAAAACAAACTAGAAAATTACAATAAACTCTCTTGAATTGAAACTCTCCAAAGCTATCTCCAAAGCCCACTCTCAATCAAACCTCCAAAAGCATGGTACATAGGTTCCTTTTATTGATGAAGAGGGAAGATTCTAGAATGGAAAATGAAGAGGGGATACAAAGGGGTGGCCGGCCACATCAAGGGGGGTTGATTTATGCATTCATTAATAAAGGGGAGAGAGAAAAGAAAAGATGCATGTATAACATTTAATGAAAAATATAAAATAAGAAGGGGGGATGAATGGAAGCTTGTAGAAGGGGGAAAAGGAGAGGGGCCGGTCATGTTTGAGATAGAAATGCATGCATGAAATAATGTGGAGAGAGAGAGAAGATGAGGTGGCAAGGAATGCATGCACTAGAAATAAAGGGTCGGCTATAATAAGGGGAATGAATGGATTTGGATTTAATGAGGAGAGAGGGAGATGCATGCATGAGATAATAGGTGGCCGGCCATGCATGAAATTATTCATGCATGGCATTTAATGAAAGAGGGGGGCTGCTTGGAGTTCGGGTAGCATGGGCTTTTGAGGGGGCCGGGCTGCTCTTGATGCTTCATGTAGGGCTCGGGTTTAGGTTGGGGGCTGCTCCAAAGGCTTGTGGGCTGCAAGGGCTGGTGTGGTGGCTTCTTTGCTGGCTCGGGTAGCTTGATAGGGGCTGCTCCAAAGGTTTGTGTGCTGCATCATGTTGGGATTGAATCAAGGGGCTCGGGTAGGCTTCAAAGCTGCTCCAAAAGGTGGCCGGCCAACCTACAAAATAAAATAAAAACATAACATTAGTTATATCATGATATAAGTTTAAATAAAACTAAACATATAACATTAATCATTATAACATTACATTAGTTGTTTGAAATTAAACTAAAGATAATAGTATTTATAAGTAAAGCTAAACATAATAATAACATAAACATAAAATAACATCAATACATATAATAAAACTATAATAACACAACAACATTATAACAAGCATACAAAAACACAAAATAATAATAATATTTAAGGATTTTAACTACTTAATTACCCCAAAAAAAGATGACTAAAACTAGTCATCAAACTCCCCCATGCTTAGAAATTTGCTTGCCCTCAAGCAAATAGAAATAAGGAACTAGGGAAAAACAAAAAGAAAGCAAAAGATATATATATATATATATATATATATATATATATTTAGGTTCCATAGTTATGAAAAACAAAATATGAAAAATTAAACTATCCTAATTTCCATATTATCAACTAGTGGGGTGAGAAGTGCACAATAGAAAACTTGAAAGTGGAGACCTAAAAATATCATTAGAACATAAGAAGAATCTACACATTTCTAAATCTTAAAAACAAGGCATCCAAAATAAATGAAAATAAGGACAACAAAAGTAGAGGTTCTACATAAACGGCGCATTAACAAACTACTAGGTTGCTAGATAAACATTAACCCTAAAACACTCCAAAGCAACCTCCAAAGAAATCCATCAATGATGGTGGCCATAGTCTTGTACGTTCACACTTTCTCCACTACGTGAATCTACGTTCTAAGATCAATAGGACTTCTAATAGGCGTTAAGACTTGGCTTAGGTAAATGATTAGGAAAGGAGAATACGGATAAACATGAAGGCTAAGACACACTAAACCAAGGTGAGCTTAAAAAATAAAAAATATCATAACAAAATGAGAAATGACAAACAAGTCATTTCTCCAATTCAAACTACAAAACAAGGCCATGAAATTTTCTTTTATAAATTTGGCCAAACATAAAATTTTTTGCATTCTTTTTTTTTTATTTTGATTTTTCACTTTTCTTTCTCAAATTTTTTTCCTTTTGAATAACATTTGATAAGAAAGCTCCCAAAAATAAGCTTGAGAATTTCCTATTCATTTCAAAAATAAAACCCCTCCAAAGAAATAATTTTTAAGCTCAAGGTTATAGCGCAAAAATAGGAAAGGTATTTAGCTTTGGTGAACATAATGAAATGAAAGGTGGAGCTAAAAACAAAGAAAACATGAAAAGGCCAAAAATTGTTTTTGCAATGGTGATGTTTTTGGTGGGTAACAAAAGCTCAAACTAGTCAAATGGTGGCCTAAATCATTTCTAAAGAACGTAAAAACGACGTAAATGTTTCGAAAGTAGCTTGGTACAAGTTCTAGACACCAAAAAAGACTACCCCGCAAATGAAAAAGAGCTAATGATACCTAGCAACCATTCGTAAGCAACTAACCAAATAAAAAGACATAACTACAAATTGCTATCTTATAACGTAAAAAACGTATGCCTATATTTAAGAAAAAGAAAAAGTAGAACTAAACTATGCTAAAATGATAAGTTTAGAAAACATTTTCAAAGTAATCTATATAGAACTATAAAAACCGCATGGGCCTACACATCACTCGAAGAAACATGAAAATAAAGATAGAAATAATTTTAGATTTTGTTTTTCAAATAGATTTTAGCACATGAATTTTTTTTGTGATAATTGTTTTTGTCTAACTTTTTTGGGTTTTATATTTTATAATTTTTTTTGGATTTTGATGACATAACATAAAATACTATACTAATATAAAACATAAAATTTTTTCTTTTGAAAGAAGAAAAATAGAAAGAAAAGACCAAAAGAAACTAGACCCCCCCCCCATGCTTAAATTTTTCATTGCCCTCAATGAAGAAAACATAAAGAAAAAGAGAAGGGGACTGAGAAGAAGATAAAAAGAAAAAAAAATGCAGGAAAATAAGTAAATAAAAAGAACAGGACTTCCCCGGGTTCGTGAGATGAAGGCGGGTGTCGCTCCCCCATGCTTGCTTTTTAGAGTACTTGATTGTCAGCAGTATGACTTGATCCATCTGATATCAGCAGCGGCGGAGCGGCGACCACGATCATGGACTTGATTGGCCTCCGGTAGGAAGAGCAAAATAAAAGCAAAAATAATAGAGTCCGTGGGCAGATGCCCAATAATGTTTTTTTATTACAACAGTTCAAAGTCCGAATAAAAGAGTTTCATAATAATAAAAATGTCCAGAAATAAAAATGTCCATAAAAAAATAATAAGCTAAGAGTCCAAAAGAAGAGTCTCCTTTGCATGAGTCCCAGAATCATTAGAAAATAGAGCTTGAGTCTATGGCCATTCACTTTAAAATCCCCCTTATCGGGGTGTGAAAGTAGCACAGTTCCATCAGAAAAAACATCCTTGACCGCAAACGGTCCAGACCAATGAGATTTACATTTTCCAAAGAAAATGCATAATCGTGAATTTAAGAGAAGAACTTGATCGCCTGGTTTAAAATTTTTATGGTGGCGGAAGTTCTTATCGTGATAACTTTTTTCTGCAGGGTCAGGTGGTTTTTCAAAATAATTTGGCAAATTTTTATTATTTTCAAAAATAAGATTTTTTTGTCCAAAATCAGAGTCATTTTCGAATGTTGCTTGTACGGACATAACAGTGTTTTCAAAAATAGTTGATGAGGGTCCAAAAAAAGAAGAAGAAAAATCATTTGGAGAGAAATATGAGTCTTCTTTTAAATCATCAATGAAAAAACAAGAGTCATCATTTTGTAAAGAGTTTTTCATCGATTTGTTAATATCAAATGTTAATTCCTCATCTCCTACTTGCAGAAAAAGTTTTCCCTCACTCACATTTATGATTACGCGAGCGGTGGCTAGGAAAGGATGACCAAGGATAAGAGGGACCTCGATGTCCTCTTCAATATCGAGAATGACAAAATCCACCGAGAAGATGAATTTGACGACCTTCACTAGCACATCCTCAACGACTCCTAACGGATACTTAATCGAACGATCGGCTAACTGTATACTCATGCGTGTAGGGCTGAGAGTGCCCACACCTAGCTTTTTAAATAAAGAAAAAGGCATCAAGTTGATGCTCGCTCCAAGATCTGCTAACGCATGTTTTACAAAAAGGTCACCAAAAACACAAGGAATTGAAAAACTACCCGGATCATTTATTTTTTTTGGAAGATTTGAGTTGTTAATGACCGCCGAGCACTCTTCATTTAACGTCACATGAGAAAGATTTTCCAATTTCTTTTTGTTCGTTAATAAATCTTTCAGATATTTTGCGTACTTCGGCATTTGACTAAGCGCTTCATGAAATGGCAAATTAATGTTGATTTGTTTAAATATTTCAAGAAAGCGTTGAAACTGATCATCTAGTTTTTCTTTCCTATCTAGCCGGATAAGGAGGTGGCGGAAATTATTTTAGAACAATCGGAGCATCATTTTGAAAACCATTTTTTTTCTTTTGCAGAATTAGAAATAATGGAGCTATCCTTTTCTTTTTCAAAAATAGATTTTTCTTTTTCAAGATTTAAGTTATCACTTTCCGTGGGGGTAAAAACAGGAGGGACAATCACCCTTGGCTCTTCCCTTGTGGTGGGCTCGTTAACAACCTTACCGCTCCGAAGGGAAATCACATTTGCGTGCTCCCTTGGGTTAGGCTCAGTGTTCGAGGGAAGAGTTCCAGGTGTCTCTCATAAAAAGCCTTGGCGAGGTGGCCGACCTGATTTTCTAAATTTTTCATTGATTCTGTTAAATTTCTAATAGTGGCATCGTTCGAGCTTATATATTTAGCGAGGATCTCTTCCAAAGAGGAAGGTTTTTGAAAATTTTGTTGCGGTGGTGGTGGTGGTGTAAAATTGTGTGGTGGGCGTACGGCGTTAGCGTTATTACTCCACGAGAAATTAGGATGGTTACGCCATCCGGGGTGATAAGAATTCGTAGCAGCATTAAAACCAGGAGGAGAAGAAAAATTCGAAATAGCAGAAAAATTATTGGCAGAATTATTTTGAGCAGGCCTGGGTATGTTCCCCAGATAATCCACCTGCTCGGCAGCAGCAGCTTTTTCATATACCTTAGCGGCGGAGGGAGCAGTCATCTCCGAGATCTTCTTATTGAGCATTTCCACTTGCAGCGCCAGTTGCGACACCAAATCCACTTCATATATACCTGCAGGTTTAGATGGACGAGACCTAGACGAATTCCACTGATAAGTGTTCATCGCCATGTCATCGATAAGCTTAAGAGCGGCTTCCGGAGTTTTGCGGTCTAAAGAACCAGCGAAAGCGGCATCTATCATCTGCTTAGTTTCTTGATTTAGCCCATTATAAAATGTCTGGACCTACAACCATACAGGCAGAGCATGGTGTGGGCATCTTCTCAAAAGTTTCTTGAACCTCTCCCAAGTGTCATAGAGGGTCTTAGAATCAATTTGAGAGTATGAAGTTATATCATTTCGCAGCTTAGCAGTTTTAGCGGGGGGAAATAACGAGAAAGAAATTTTTCAGTTAAAATGTTCCAAGTAGTGATTGATCCTCTTGGAAGAGAACTCAACCACTGTTTGGCTTTGGTTCTTAGGGAGAAGGGGAAAAGTCTTAGCCTTATAGCATCGTCTGAGACACCATTAATCTTAAAGGTGTCACAGATTTCAAGAAAATTGGCAATATGCAAGTTCGGATCTTCATCTTGTAATCCGTCGAACTGTACATATTGCTGCACCATTTGTATGATGATAGGCTTAAGCTCGAAGTTATTGTTCGAAATCGCAGGTCGAACAATACTTGTCTCTATCCCTTCCAAGTTGGGTCGAGCATAATCGGACATAGTCCTTTGCTGAGCCATTCTTGGGTTAGGATCTCCCATCTTAGAATTAAAATTATAATCCCCGTAGGAATCCTCAACCGCTGTTTGAGAAGTGGAAGCCCCGAATTGTAGTTGTCTCTGAAAGGAGCGTTCGATTTCCGGGTCCAAATCAACAAGTAGCGACGGATTTGCTCGGGTCATGCACTAGCAAAGAAAACGAAGGAGAATAAAAAGAAAACTTGAAAAAGAAAGAAAAAGAGAAGAAAGGATTTTTTTTTTTTGAATAGATTTTTTACGGCTTAGCTCTCAAACTTCCCGAGGATTACCCGGTGAAGGGTTCGCCCGGTACTAGGTAAAATGGTGGCGCTTAAAGCCCCTTACCCTTTTCGAGAGAATTTAGGTGGGGTAAAAATAAAGTGAAGTGGGTTGATTATAAATATTTAAATATATAAATAAATTTTTATTTTATTTTTTTTGTAGAAGTAATAGCGCAAGCATTTTCAAAATATTGACGAGAAAACTCCCCGGCAACGGCGCCAAAAACTTGATGGGCTAAACCCGAACAGGCAAGCGTACCTGTCAAATTGTAGTACCAAGGTCGTATTTAAACACGAGGTTGTCAATTACTGCTACTCACGCTTGAAATATTATCCTACCGGAAAATAGTTGGATTTGGAGAATTTTTTAAGTAAAATGAACGATAAATTGCGAGACGAAAACTTATATAAAAAGGCTAGCATTTGATCATTGATTCGCCATGAAATGAAACGAGAAAATAAAAGGGCATAGTTTTAAATTTGCAAATCCAACTCGGCCATGACGGATCCGAAAATGAGACAAAATCTCGCTAGAGCATTAGGCCTCCTAACTTATAGACTCTTTGATCGAAATCTCTTTACAAACCAAAGAAGCCTAAAGTTGCATTATCGAAGTGATCCGCACTATTGGATTTGACTCCAATTCGGAAGATTTACGTCGTCCTATCTCTAGGGTTGCATTCAACTCTTTCCTTCTTTGAGTGATCTTTCACATCCACGAGTCTCTCGGCTACTCGAATATGAGATCATAAGCCTACTACCGTATACCGGAAATACGGAGTCGACGAAATAAAAATCAAAGAAGGACCGAGTAGAATTAAGCAAAAATAAAACTATGGAATAAAAGTAATTCTCATCTCAAATCATGGATCCTCATGATCAAATGCTAAGAGGGAATTAGCTACGCATGACGGAAAAGAAAACAACAATAATAGAAGGAGAAGACTTCATATTACTTATAATAAAAAGAAAAGGAGTACACGATAATAAAAAGAGCAAGACTATATTACTAACAAAAATGAGATTACAAGAAATAAAACAAACTAGAAAATTACAATAAACTCTCTTGAATTGAAACTCTCCAAAGCTATCTCCAAAGCCCACTCTCAATCAAACCTCCAAAAGCATGGTACATGGGTTCCTTTTATAGATGAAGAGGGAAGATTCTAGAGTGGAAAATGAAGAGGGGATACAAAGGGGTGGCCGGCCACATCAAGGGGGGTTGATTAATGCATTCATTAATAAAGGGGAGAGAGAAAAGAGAAGATGCATGTATAACATTTAATGAAAAATATAAAATAAGAAGGGGGGATGAATGGAAGCTTGTAGAAGGGGGAAAAGGAGAGGGGCCGGTCATGTTTGAGATAGAAATGCATGCATGAAATAATGTGGAGAGAGAGAGAAGATGAGGTGGCAAGGAATGCATGCACTAGAAATAAAGGGTCGGCTATAATAAGGGGAATGAATGGATTTGGATTTAATGAGGAGAGAGGGAGATGCATGCATGAGATAATAGGTGGCCGGCCATGCATGAAATTATTCATGCATGGCATTTAATGAAAGAGGGGGGCTGCTTGGAGTTCGGGTAGCATGGGCTTTTGAGGGGGCCGGGCTGCTCTTGATGCTTCATGTAGGGCTCGGGTTTAGGTTGGGGGCTGCTCCAAAGGCTTGTGGCCTGCAAGGGCTGGTGTGGTGGCTTCTTTGCTGGCTCGGGTAGCTTGATAGGGGCTGCTCCAAAGGTTTGTGGGCTGCATCATGTTGGGCTTGAATCAAGGGGCTCGGGTAGGCTTCAAAGCTGCTCCAAAAGGTGGCCGGCCAACCTACAAAATAAAATAAAAACATAACATTAGTTATATCATGATATAAGTTTAAATAAAACTAAACATATAACATTAATCATTATAACATTACATTAGTTGTTTGAAATTAAACTAAAGATAATAGTATTTATAAGTAAAGCTAAACATAATAATAACATAAACATAAAATAACATCAATACATATAATAAAACTATAATAACACAACAACATTATAACAAGCATACAAAAACACAAAATAATAATAATATTTAAGGATTTTAACTACTTAATTACCCCAAAAAAGGATGACTACAACTAGTCATCAGATAGGTCGAAGGGGGAGAGTGGACGTACCCAAATCGGGGAACCACTATAAATTGCCTGTATCCTTCTGTGTTGTGTTGTTTTGTTTATTTATGCAGGTATAGTTTTAATTCCGCAAAAACGCTGTAAGACACTTATTCCCCCCTCCCCCCCCCATAGGTGAAGGTAGTTGGCACTAGGTGGACTTTCATGTGGTATAAGAGCCAGGTTGCACATCAAAGGGGTTAACACCTCGAGTAAGTTCCTACATCTAGTGTCAACAAGAAGATCAGACTCAAGCATGGAGTTGGATTATGATGTCCATCCTCTAAGACTTCCCTCATGTACAAAGGAGTACTATCCTGTATGGAAAATGAGAGTGCTATTTCATCTGGAGGCCATCGACCCTCGAGCATCACTCATTCTGGAAGAGGGTTCCTTCATTCCCATGAAGGCTTCTGGCTCGGGGAAAGATCTCTAAATCCCCAAGTGTCCCAAAGAGATGTCGGAGACAGATCTCTCACTGTTCAACCTGGACAAGGTGATTCGTCAGATAATCACTGATGTCTGGTCTGGACCATCTCGCTCTAAATTGGACAAGTGTAGGACGGCCATGTCCATGTGGCAAACTATCTCAGACCTTATGGAGGGATCAGAGAAAGAAGGGATCAGTGGTCAGTAAGAGGATGAAGCCTATGTGGGGGTCCTCATTTCTGAAGATGAAGGGCATGATCAATCTGTCAGTATCAGGGCTCCTGTGTCCTTGTCAGAGACTAACGAAGAAGTTGAGGAAAGAAGTTCTGATGAAGCTGACTCAACAGTCTATGCCGATCTTTACGGTAACCCTGAACAACAAAGAAAGGAGTAGGTAACTTATTCATCATACCCCTCTCCTCTTGTAGTTCCTGAAGACAGGAATAGTTCAGAGGATTGTCCCTCTAGTGATGCAAGGGATATGGATAGCTTCAATCAGAAGATTGAAAATCTTGAATTCCTTCAGTGTGCTCTTCAGAAGAGCAACTTACTTGTTGAGGAGCAAGCTAAGGAGATTGCTCAGCTGAAGACCTTGATGAATATCCAATCGGAATCCATCAAGGTAAAGGACTCAAAGATCTCGGATCTAGAAAGTCGTCTAGAGACCGAGAAGAGAATAGTTTCTAACTTTTCCGCGATAGATGCTATCAAGAGAAAAGAATAAAATGGGTGGATCTCCCGAATTATTAATTCATGGAGAAATTGGGAAACTGTGTTCAGACCCCCCACCCCGAGTAGGAAAGGCACTCATCATGCCTTTAGGTATGACCACAGAAACAATGTTGGTCACTGCAAGAATGATCAACCCTCAGGTGGAAATACCCACAGTGCCAGAGCTGTCATGGCTACCCATGAGAGAATACCCAAGGCTCATTCTGAACCCTTTGTATTCTCAGCCTTAGCCCCAACTCATCATGAATATGCAGGAACCAGCTCTCACTGCAGTACTTTCCACCCTAGGACACAGGAAAGGGGGGTCAGGAAACATGTGGTAAGTACCCATGGGGCCTCTGGAAGTGTGCTGACTGAAAGGAAGGCACCACCCCCCAGGCCTCATGACACTCACCACATGCATTCTTTCCACCCTCCCACGTGCCACGGTGGAAAAGGCAATGTCGTGAACAGAACCGGCTCTATCCCGTTTAGACCTAAGCTCATGACTACCTTAGTCAACAGATCAGGTCTGAAACGGCGATACAACATTCACGAATGTTGGTGCTGTGGCAAGGTGGGTCACTTTGCCGTAGATTGTTGGCACAATCCCTCTGTGCCAAAGGCAAGGGAATATCCACTTCCTCTGAGCAGAGTTAGCCATCCTGACAGGATTCCTGTGGGAAGGCATTCCAGATTTTACACTGACAAGAACCTAGGACCCAATACATATTGGGTTCCTAAGGCAAGGTAATTCTCTTTTGCAGGGCAGTCTAGGTTCCTGTAAACATGATGGGAACTAGACAGGAGATGTTCCAAGAATAACTTGCAACAAGTACTTGGAATAAGAGCAATGCTATCTATAATGGCATACTCAAATTGAACACCTGGTGTGTCTTAAACTGAAGATCTGAATGATAAATCTTATGATCCCAGGTACTTGCGTTCAGATTCAATATTTGAGCCAAATTATATTGATATTCACATATATATATATATACTTATATATTCACACAAATTTGTGAATTCCTTCTCTAAAAGGTAAGTGGTTATGTGTATATATACACATATATGCTTTTACACCTAAGGACAGATTAAAATTGTAAAATGATCTTTAGATACAATTTTACAGAATTCTTGGTAGTTACACATTGATACATTTGAAAATGAACCTCAATAGGCACATGTCAGCCCATTTAAAATTAAGGAAGATACGTCAATGGGTGTTACAAAAGATTACAATTGATATCAGAATATTGTGTACATCTCGATAAAGAAATAACTTGAAGGCAAATTTGCATGCCTCGGTTATTGACTAGGGTATAACAAAATTAATTTGCCACTTAAAGTTGTTTAGAAAACCCAGTCAAAATCCTGTCGAAACCACCCGGCTCGGAATAGTACATATCGCGCCTATTCCGCCGACCCTTCATATCTCGTCGATCCGCCTCTTTCTCTCATCCCGTCGACTTCCCGTAACAGCAAGAATCCTGACTCCGGGTCCCGACGTTTGAGTTCCAGAGTTCCGTCGACCAAGTCTATGGTTCTCCTCGATTGACTTCCGAAGACTCCTTCCCAAGCGCATCCAGGGTTCCCCGTCGACATAGTCCCAAGGACGCAAGAGATTTAGGCAATCCGGTCCATTCCATTATATCTCGTCGATTCTGTCGCCTTCGTCCTGCCAAATCCTCAGCATTAGGGTAACAGCTTCTTCCTCCTTGCAATGGCTTGTTGTTAGTGTAGCTTCCTACTAGAGTTACTGACAAGGCTTAGACTTGGGTATTTCCTCCCTAGGTTTAAAATGGATCCAAGAACCACCGTCGGTCTTGTCACTGGATGCGAACTGGTTCGAACCGGCTTTTCTCATGCCTCAGATGAGTTAAGGAACATCATTCTTATGCTTGAAGAGGCTGGACTCACATTTATCCTGGAGCACCCATGCAAAATACTGGATAAGGAGGTGATGGAAGTCTTTGCAACTGCAAAACTTCGGTGTGAAGATACTATAATCAAGTGTAAGATTGCCAGTGCAAGGATCAAAATGTCTGCAGGGAAACTGACACAATACTTGCAGCTCTCCAGCGCTGATCAAGAGGATTATCTGGAAGAATGGGATCGAGCCAGGACCCTTCTGTTCTGTGGACTTCCAAGAGGAATCAAATCTATTAAAAGGAAGGAAATGAACGAGGAAGGTAAGCTTCTGTCAGACATCGTCGGGAAAGTATTGATCTGTAAACCAGGCTCCCACGATCATATCTTGGGTGAGATGTTCAAGATCCTAGTGGTCATCGTCTGTCGGAAAAGATTCAACTGGGGGGCCGTGCTGTTTGAGAGAATAAAGGATACTCTGCGAACCCCCAGTTATGGACGTATTATTAGTCTTTATCTTAACCAACTGGATAGAGACAAGTTTTATATGAGTAAAGGAGTTCCCCTCCACTATCTGAAGAAAATGGACTCTAGTGTCTTTGATAGATGGGAGATAAGGATCGGGCACGCTGCCGTAAGTGAAGAACAAGATGATACCCCAGCTGAGTCCCATGTGAATGAGGACAATAGGACTCCAGCAGACTCCGTGGCTGTACCCGGTGAAGTTCCTGATATGCTGACTGCAGGAACTGAGGGGGAGTCTCTTCCTGCTCCTGCTGATGTTAGATCTGACATCTCTCTGATAGCAAGGGATGCAGTTGAGAACCTTGAAGAAGAAAGTGAGGATGTAGAGAAATATGAGGCGGCCCTGGACAATAATGATATGGGAGATGGAGATGCTGATCTGGAGGATGATGAACAGGATGTGGACGATGCTGCAGTTGAGAATGAGAACATGGATGATGAGGATGAGGAAAAAGGAAATGAGAGGCAGGAAGTAATGGAGCCTCAGGATGACACTGCGGTTCTATCTGAAAAACAAGCTCCTTAGGTAGTTCCTGAGAAAACCAGTGCAACTGTGGATGGGGAGTCCTCTCAGCAATAATTGGTAAGCATTCCTGAGAAATCTACCAAGACGGCCAACTTTCCCTCTGTAGAAACCGTGCAAGTGTCCAGCTCGCCTAGTGAATCTGCTGAAGAGCCAGACTAAGGCTTGCCTCAGGGTCATCCACTGCAAGCTAATCTAGCTAATCATACTGTGAACATTGTTCAAGGAATTCTGAATGAACTCAAAGTTACTTTTGAGAAAGCACAAGACAAAGTGCTAAAAAGAATTAAGGAATCTGAGGATCTGATGCTAAAGAACGTAGTTGAAATTAATAACAAGCTGGATGTAATGGAAAAGAAGTTCGAGGAAAAGTACACAGCAGCCGACACAGCTGTCTCTCTTCTTATGCAAGGACTTAAAAAGAACACGGACTACCTGGAAGTGGTTAATCAGAATGCACATGTTGTGGCTAATAGCATCCAAAAATTTGATGCCAACATGGTGACTCTGAACGCGGATCAAAAGACCATACTGAATGAATTTTCAAAGATAGCAAACTCAATTGCTGTGGAATCCAAAAAGGGGGAGGAAGATTATAAAGCTAAGATGGCAGGGCTTCAACAAGTAATACTCGACAACTTCGATCAAACTAATAATTGACAACTTCGATCAATCGAATAGGTATTTTTTTGAAACGGCCCACTGGTTAGTTCAACAAGCCTCAGGCATTCACGTTACAGTTGCCCCTCCGGAAGAGACTGCTGCTGCTGATGAGGAAGAAGAAAGGGTTGAAGAAGTTCCACTGAGTGAGGCTGAATCTAAGAAGGCTGCTAGGGCTGCTGCAAGAGCTGAGCGCAGTGCCTGGTTTGACCAAGAAGCCCTAGCAAAAGCTAGAGGCAAGAGAAAAATTCAAGAAGGGACATCCAAGGAAACGCAAGCTGAAAAGAAAATCCGATTGAAGGAGGATGAAGTAAGGAACGAAAGGTGGAGTCCGGTATCAAGGAGTATCATTCTGGACACATTTACACTACAACAGAGGGGGGAGATAAATCAGAACGATGTTTATAATCAGTACGAGTGGGAGCTGCACAAGACCTTTGAAGCTAAACAGAACATTTTCTTCAGGTCCAACACTGTGGCAAATAAAGCTCCTCCTCCCAGATACTACCCCAAGCCAAAGGAATACTTCGAAAGACAAAGCAGGAAACACTTGGCGCAGCAACAAAACGATGAAATAGCTAAGGAGAAAGAAACCTAGGATTTTTGCTGATGTAATCCTTTTTGTTTATCGTTCTTATCATGTTATCATATGAACAATTATTGTTGATATCTCTATATATATGTGATTTCATGATTGACTCTAGTATTGTTCTGTTTGCATTTATTGTTCTTCTCTTGATTTGCTGTATGTATTATCTGGATTGGTGAAATTCATCTTAGCTAGTAGGATTTTGGCTTCTTCAAATAGGGGGAGAT
This sequence comes from Platanthera zijinensis, assembly GCA_039513925.1. Classification (NCBI taxonomy): domain Eukaryota; kingdom Viridiplantae; phylum Streptophyta; class Magnoliopsida; order Asparagales; family Orchidaceae; genus Platanthera; species Platanthera zijinensis. Next base: position 132,342,652 of record CM077078.1, read on the forward strand.
TGTTGGGTATTGTATCCACAATTACCTGGATTTGAGTAAGCCTCCTATCTAGCTAAGATGAATCCACAATGTATTTGATAATATATTTCAAGTTGTTTTTGCAGTTATTCCACGCTAAGTACACACCAATGTCAGGGTGCAGTGGGTCAATATACACGGATCTGCGCAACGTAATCCCTCGTTGAGCCGATCAGTGTGTTGGCCTACGTGTACTCTCTCTATTGGAGTGTACTTACTTTCAAGTACAGGGCTGAGAAAGATCAAGAACAGACAAGGAGCAAGGATGGGTCAAAGCAACTCACGGGAAGAAAGACGAAAATCATCTAAGTAGAAATCATCGAGAATCACTAAGTGATTCTCGCCGATTCGATGAGAATAACTAGTGATTCTCGCCGAATCGTCGAGAATCACTCGTTGATTCTTACCGATTGCTACCGGCTGTCTCAACACCGTCTTGATTTCTGCTTAAGGCAGAATCGTCGAGAATCACTAGTTGATTCTCGCCGAATCGGTGAGAATGACTTTGTATTCTCGCCGATTCGTCGAGAATCAATGATGATTCTCGCCGATTCTTTCCGGATGGCAAGATCTTCAGCCTGAATTCTGCCAAGTAGAATTCGGCGAGAATCATAAGTGATTCTCGCTGATTCGTTGAGAATCACCAATGATTCTCGCTGAATTTGCCATAGGCAAATTTCTTCTGCTCGCTGGACCGGACCAAATATTCAGGCGATATTTTGAACCGGATTTAGGGTTTCTTCTGGTGGAGCCCTCAACGGTCATAAAAGAGTATTCTACTGTATCAATACCCTCCTATTTTGAACAAAATGTGTAGTGAACCAAAAAAGAAAAGGCCAGCAGCCGACTTGACCTAACGGATCGTAGATCGCCGTCCGCCACCATCGCCGCTCGTGCAGGTTGTCGTCGTTGCTGATCGTGGTTTCTTTTCGATCTCTCGGCGACAGAAGCTCAGCCAAGCAACGCGTCTCACATGTCTACCTAGAGATCCTTTGTCTCTTGATTTGTTGATCGGGAATACCTTCCCTTTATGAATTGATCGAGACGATCGATCCTAGCAAGACCGTTGGTAGACCTTGCTAGCTTTGCTACAAAGGTTGGATCTCCAAAGCTCAGCCGCCACACTTCTTAGCCGCCGCCGATCCTGACAGCTACGCCGCTGCACTTCTTGCCGCCGCTGGTTTCGGGGAGATTCTCTCTAAGAGAGCACTTAGGTCGTGGACTTTTCGACTTATTCAAGAATGCAACGTCGAACGAAGAGGGACACCAAGGGCTCCAAAAGTAGTTTGTATTTTATACATTCAAGTTTTTCTTTTGTTGTAAAGGAACGTTGGTTCCTCTGTGTAAGGGTTGGGTGCAACCCGTGGTGGAGGAGTGGTGACTCCTTCGTGTGGAAGAGTTACTTCCTTAGTGAGAGGATTGGTTTTCAATCCTATTGGTGAAGTGACCGAGTCGTCCCTTGTTGGGAGATAGGTCGAAGGGGGAGAGTGGACGTGCCCAAATCCGGGAACCACTATAAATTGCCGGTGTCCTTCTGTGCTGTTTTATTTTGTTTATTTGTGCAGGTATAGTTTTAATTCCGCAAAAACGCTGCAAGACACCTATTCCCCCCCCCCCATAGGTGAAGGTAGTTGGCACTAGGTGGACTTTCATATCCAAAAACTACACATATATTTCTAGGGATTTTATATGATCACAAAACCTTATTGACTAAGTTTCATAATATTTTAAGTTAGTTTGACCATGATTACAACAAAATCATCAATAGGGGCAACCTAGAGGTTATAACTACAAGTTTGAGCTACTGACCTCCAAACATCCAACAATAAATTCCAGAGACTCATATTAATATAAAAACTCTTCTACCAGAATTTCATGAGGATCTAAGTTCATATGGCCCCTTCAATTTTTCCATAAAAGGTATAGGCCTAAACGATTCCAAATTTATTTAAGTTGTGTGTCTAGGTCTAAATGTCCCCAAATTCCTTCCTAGGGCCATTCACCACCTTATGAACACATGCACAAAACTCCAAGTACATACAAGGACATATCATTCTATGTCCTTCACAAACCCCAATGTTCAACCTTAGAGTTTGAACTATGGTCCTAGGGAAAATCCACCTCAATTCATCTCAAACTCCATGAGAGGGTATTTTTACTGACCTTAGGGCTCTGGCCAAAGTTCCAACCCCTTTGGGTGAGAATTGGCCCCTCTATGCCCCAAGCACACTTTTGCACTAATTTACCCTTAAGGGGCCACACTTGGTCACACCAAAATCTATTCAAATCAAACCCAATTGGGCTGAGATTTTTATTAGGGTCATGTTATGACCCTAATAGACTGCCACCAAATTTTGTGGACTTTTGGTGTCATTAGACCCTATAATTAAATCTTACATGGTTTATTAAATTTTTATAAAAACTATAAGAAAATGTTTTCCAAAAATTCCCATTTTTAGATATGTTATAGGTATTGGTAGTGCGACTCCCTTTCCAAATTTCAAGTCATTTGGACAAGTGGTTTGCTGGGAGCACTCAATTTAATCTCTGACTAGCCTTATGTATAGTCGCACCATTTTGATGTAGGCCAGTTCCACTATAGGGGAATATAAGTATTTTAAATAATTAGTTCTAACTATTGTCAGTTATGTGACAGAATCAATGAATTAAAATGAAATATTATTAACTAAGCCAGCACAAATCGTAAAGCAGAATTGACGGCATCCCATAGTCTTCTTCATGGAGCCAACGGTCGGGATTGGCCCATCCTAGTCCATTTTAGGAGGCATTTTCCGAGCCACCTAAGCACTTCTCCCGCTGGCCAGTGCCACCACCACTTCTGTTGAGGTGGTGACCGGAGATTTGCAGTGGATGGCCGACCGGAGGTGGTCGGAACAGAGGCTTGTGCATAGAATTTAAAAGCTTGAACCAAGCTTTCGGCCATGTCGATCATGGGCCAATTGGCCTCAATCCCGGCAACCGTTAAAAGTTGATCTATCCACTAGAAGTGAGGAGAGGGACAGGACCTTTTGGGAGGGCTTGAGTCGGGTCGATCATCGTGTCTCCATTGTCGGATTTGGAGATTTCAGGTGCTCTACAACTGCACTATAGGAGTTCTCGAATTCTTTAGGGAAAGTGTGGAACCGATTACTATAAACCTAAGGAAGCTTTTAAAAGGATTAATATGGGGAGAGGAGAGGTCTAGGCTTCAATACCATTAATGGACTTGAGTGGAGGTTTTCGGACAATGTAGAATTCACTGAATTCAGCCCCTATATAACTGGGTGAAACCTCTTGATCTCCTCTAATTGATGAGGGGAGAAGAATCTCCCTCAATTAGGAGAGAGATGAGGGGTCAAGGGCATTGAAACACCATGAATGGCCACTTTCTCTCTCCTCCATTTAATTGGAATTAGGGTTAAACCGTCTGGCACGTGACACCTTACTGTTGGACCGCTTATTATTACTTTAAATACACTACTAGAAAAGTGAGTATTGGCTACACTTTTTTTGTCCATGGACTAAAAATCGTTGCTAATACACTGATATTAGCCACGATTGCAAAAACCATTGTTAATAGTGATTTTCTAGCCAGGGTTATAAATAGTGTGGCTAATACAGATGTATTAGCCATGAAAAAAATATTCATGGCCAAAACCCACAGATCAATCAAAACCAGTGCGTTTATTTACCCTCAAACTCTTTCATCCCGATCTCGACCCATACCATCACTCCATGCCACAGCCCCTCCCCTCGCGACTCCATTTCAAATCTCATCCAAGCGCTCTCCTTTAATTCTTTCCGTTGTCGTTTCTATCCCAGTTTCTAGGGTTTCATATATCTTCATCTCCAATGAAAGCCCTCGCCCAGCCCAGAAGCGGTAGGATTTCAACCTTCAAAAGCCTAAATCCATCCTCTCATAAGTAGAGGCCACCCAGGGTCCCAAAGGAGAATATTGAACCCAATGCCATGCCGCTAGAATCCTCTCTTTTTTGTTCCCCACTGGTTTTGATTCCCCACCGATTTTTGTTAAGTCTCCCTTAATGATGAGCCGGAGCTGTTGGAAACGCTTAGCACGCCTACTCCACAAAAAACACTTCGACGAGAACCCTGTTGATGGCGAGAGCTTCTTGCGAGAGCTTCCGGCAAGCTTCACACCACCACGGCGAGACCAGCGCTCACCACTACTCCGGCGAGATGATGGCGCGAGCTCCAGCGGGCTAGAGTTAGGGTGGCAAGATGGCTCCGGCGAGAACTCCTCCACCACGACTCGCTCCGGCGAGAGCAACAATGGCGAGAGGCTAAGGTATTTCCTGCGGGAAAATATCCTCTCTCTCTTTCTCTCGCTTCTCTCTCTCTCCCGCTACTTCACTCTCTCTCTTTATCTCTCGCTTTACCTCTCTCTCCCGCTACTTCACTTTCTCTCTCTCGCTTCTCTCTCTCTCCCATTACTTCACTCTCTCTCTATTTCTCTCGCTTTACCTCTCTCTCCCGCTACTTCACTTTCTCTCTCTCGCTTCTCTCTCTCTCCCGTTACTTCACTCTCTCTCTCTATTTCTCTCGCTCTCTCCCGTGAGCTATGTTCCTCTCTCTCTTTCAATTACTCTCTCACTCTCTCTTTCAATTACTCTCTCACTCTCTCTCTCCTGCGGGAGACAAATGAAAAGGGGAAAAGTTTTTTCAACCTTTGAAACAAAATTTACAAGCCTATATATATAGGTAATACAAACCAATACAAACTCTCCACGGGGCCAACTCTGCATCCACCATAAATGCTCTCTCTCTCCTCCGCCATACATGACACAATAATAAAAAACATATATAAACAAAATAAGCAAGTTGACCGGGTCAACACCAGCTCAAACCAACAAACTCCCCCTCAAGCTTGGCTACACATGCCGAGCTTGCCTTTGAGCTTCACAAATGTCTCCGCCTTTAGCGCCTTGGTGAATATGTCCGCGACTTGCTCTCCGGTGTGGCAATACACTAGTTAAACTGTCTTCAGCTGCACTTGCTCACGGAGGAAATGATACCTAGTCTCAATGTGCTTGCTCCTCCCATGTAGCACCGGGTTCTTCGTGAGCTGGATGGCCGACATGTTATCCACTAACACTGTCATTGGCCCTTCCTGCACATGATGCAACTCTCCCAGAAGGTTCCTTAGCCAGATTGCTTGGCAAGCGCATGCCGCCGCCGCGATGTACTCCTCCTCGCAAGATGATAAGGCTATAGTGGCCTGCTTCTTAGAACTCCATGAGAACGCCGCGGTTCCCATGTTGAACGCATACCCGGAAGTGCTCTTCCGGTCGTTCACATCTCCTCCATAGTCATTATCCGAGTAGCCGACAAGCTTTAACTCTCCTCCAGATGAGTACTTCAGGCCATGGTCCCGAGTTCCGTTCACATACCTCAGGATCCTCTTCGCTGCTGTGAAGTGGTCCTGCTTGGGTTCCTCCATGTGCCTGCTTACTACCCCGACCACATAAATGATGTCCGGCCTAGTGAAAGTCAAGTACCTTAGACTTCCGACCAGGCTCTTGAACATAGTTGGGTCCACTCCTTCCTCTTCAGAATCCTTCCTCAGCTTCGTTCCAGGGTCCGCGGGAGTGGAGATAGCCTTGCTACCCTCCATCCTGAACTTCTTCAGAATCTCCTCGACATACTTCTTTTGGGAGATGAAGATCCCATCTTCTCTCTATTGTACCTCAACTCCCAAGAAGTAGCTCAGCTCTCCCAAGTCCGTCATCTCGAACTCCTTCTTCATCATCCTCTTGAACTCTTCGAACATCGCAGGGTTGCTCCCGGTGAATATCATATAATCAACGTATAGACATAGGATCATGATATCTCCACTCTTCTCCACCTTCATGTACAGAGCATACTCATATGGGCACTTCACGTAGCCATGATTTTGGAGGAATGTATCTATCCTCCCATTCCAAGCTCTTGCCCCTTGCTTCAGCCCGTACAGTGCTTTTCTCAACTTGCACACCTTCTTCTCCTGGCCCTTCACAACATACCTCGGAGGCTGCTCGATGTACACATCCTCCTCCAGGTAGCCATTAATGTACGCCGCCACCGCATCCATTTGAATGATTGTCCAACCATATTGGGCTTCCAGTGCAATGATCAACCTGATTGTGTCAATCCTCGCCACTGGGGCATAGACCTCGTTGTAGTCCACTCCTTGGACTTTGTTGGAACACCCTATTACTAATTTGGGCAAGGATCACTATGTCTCTTAGGAAACCAGGTTGACCTAGTTGTATAGTGTAAAGGTCAACATTAGAATGAGTCTAGGGCTTAGAACTTAGGTTTGGAGCTGCCCCCAAGGACCATTCAAGCTCAGGATTTCAAGCTAAGTAAAGAGATAAAAATAGTCGAATGACGGTCGACTATCGTCGAGCTCAGGTCGACGATCGTCGAGCTCTGGTCGACTACTTATGTCCTCAGCCTTCTGCTTGTTGCTGGCTTCGGTCGACTATCGTCGAGCTTCAGTCCGACGATCGTCGAGCTTTGGTCGACGATCTCTGGCTGTGCTTGGGTCGACTATTTCTGGGAAAATTTAGGTCGATGATCTATGTTTGCTTCAGGTCGACGTTTTCTGTTGAAGTCTAGGTCGACGATCTCTGTCTTAATCAGATCGACTATTTCTGCCAGACCAAGAACTTAGATAGTCGATCTCAGATCGAAGTTTTCTGTCTACTGCTTATCTTCAATATCTCTGAGCTCAGGTCGACGATCTTCGAGCTCAGATCGACGTTTTCTGTCAGAATGATTTATTACTTCTCTGAGCTCTGGTCGACGATCGTGGAGCTCAGATCGACGTTTATTTTGAGAGATCGACGTCCTTAAGGATTCAAATGCTGCCAGTCTTTGGAATGTTTTTGAATTGTCTCAGCATTTAATTTCAAGAAGATTTGCCAGCCATTTTCATTTATTCTGGAACAAGTTTCAAGGAATTATTCAGGAATGTTTCATTGGACTTTCCTCTAGAAGACAAATCATTTATGGAAGGCATTTAATGTCTGATAACGGCTATCTTGGAAGAATTATATTCAGAGAATAAGATCGTCTTCTCCAACACTACTCTCAGATAGAATTAATCAAGAGTCAATATACAATAGAATCAAGAGACACACACTGTTACAGAAGAACAAGAAGAATTAAGCTGTGAAAGATAACCATCCTCTTGCTTACAGAAAAGTGATCAAAGCTTCATCTCAAAGAACTCCAGACACCTCATCTTTCAGCCTCTTTGCTGAAACAATTCTTTGCTGGAGATCTAAAGATCTGAAGACCTATCACCCTAGAGCAAAGCTTCCATTCCTGATTCTCTCAACATCTCAGGGGGAGCTTTGACAGCAAAAGATCCACTAGTCTTCTCTCATTTGATTTGAGAACAGAGAAGACAATCTCACCTCTTTACCTTTTTCTTTTTCCTGCTGTAAAGGGTTCTTGAACTCCCTTCAAAAGTTTTGTCTGGTTCTGAGAGCCTTGTCAAAACTCAGTGGTGGCAAGACACCTTATCAAAAAATCCAATTTTGGTTTTTGAGCACCTTATCAAAAGCTCATTGGTGTCAGGACACCTGATCAACTCATCCTGAGTGGATTCCTAACAAGGGTGGTAGAAGAGTGGATGTACCCAGGTTTTTGGGGAACCACTATATTTCCTTGTGTCTTCTGGTTTGTTTGTGTGATTTGTCTGCTGTGTGCTGTGCTCTTTACTTCTTGATTTTTAACTTCTTACTAGCACTCTACACTATATCATAAATTGAATTTTATATGTGCTGTTTATTTCAACTGTGAAAAATTATTTTAAAATACTCTATTCACCCCCCCTCTAGAGTTGAGATAGATCTTACACTCACTTTTAATTGGTATCAGAGGCAGGTTGGTTGCTCATACAGGCTAACACCTGAACCAAAAGATCCTTGATAAGATCAATCTCTTAAGAGGATTATTTTCTATACATCTATCTATTTATTTAAAGACATGGCACAGAACAAAGATTATGCAAGCACCAGACCACCAGTGTGCTACCTTTCCAAGTTTGCACTCTGGAAGGCAAGGATTAGATTATACATGAATTCTATTGATGAAGATATTTTCAATTCTGTCTTGATAGTTTGTCCAAGTCCACCAGAAAGCTCAAGCACAAATGCTGTTCCACCTCCCTCAGGAATAGATGCAGACATAAAGAAATGGAAAACTGCAGATGCAAAGGCCATGAACATCTTAGCTCAGACAATGTCTAATGAGATATTTCAGAAAGTAGCTGACTGCAACTCAGCCAAAGGAATTTGGGACAAGCTCTCTGAAATTGTCTCAGGGTCTGCTGATGAAAGGAAAGATAGAAGATCTCATCTGATAAGCCAATATGAGAACTTCAAAAAGGGAGAAGCTGAATCAGTGGCTGACATGTACAATAGACTAAGTCTAATTGTCAATGAGTTAAAAACCCTGGACAAAGAAATCTCACTGACTGAGCTGAATGACAAAATCCTGATGTGCTTCCCCAGCACTTGGGATTCAAGAATCTGGCCAATCAAGGATGCCAGAAGTCTAAATGAGATTACCACTGAAGCTCTCCTGGGCAAGCTCAAATCCTATGAGCTGCTCATTAAAAATAGAGAAGAAGAACAAAAGGCTACTTCTCCAGCCACAAGGAAAGAAAAGACCATAGCCTTCAAAGCTGCAGAAGAGGAGCCTGAAGATAAAGCTACAGGAAATGATGAGCTCATAAGTCTACTGGCCAAAAGATTCTACAAGATGGCCAGAAAAGACTTCAGAAAGAGACCATACAAGGGTCATGATAAACCAAGGTATGATAAATCAAATAATAATAAAGAAATTATATGCTTTGGTTGCAGGAAACCAGGCCACATTGTGCCTGACTGTCCAGAAAACAAGAATAAGGACAAGAAGGAAAGAAGAGACAGAAGAAAAGAAAAGGATTACAAGAAGAACAGCTCAGACAAAGCCTCCTCCAGCAAGAACAAACATACAAGGAAGGGCTTTGTTGCTGAGACATGGAGTGAGACTGAAGAGGAATCTGAAGCCTCATCCAGTTCCAGTGATGATGAGGATGATGAAGATGAAAAAGAATTCTGCATGATGGCTATCAATGCCTCATAGCAAAACTCTGATGGAGAATCAGATTCAGATTCAGAAAATCAACCAGAGGAAGATCAGGTAATTAGCTCTTTTGATTTTAATTCTGAGGACTTTAAAAACGAATTTAAGAAATTGTGCTTGGATTTATTAAGATCTGAAAAAGAGATAATCTCTCTCAAAAATAAATTATCTGAATACAGTGTCCTAAGCTCAAATAACCACAAACTCTCTGAGGAGTTAGAATGCTGTAGGGAGGAGATAGCTTCACTGAAAAGTGAACTGTCAAGAGCTAAAGAGTTTGAAGAATCCCTAAATGGGAGAAGTATCAGACTGATGGACATTACAAGCACAGTGAACCCTAGATTCAACAGTACACTGGGCTTGGGTGCCTCATCCAGCCAACCTATAATATTAACAACTCCAATCAAATTTGTCTCTGACAAGGGAAAGGGAGTAATAGAGGTAGCTAGGAAGAATGCAGATCTGTCAGAGAAAAATCCAGTTCAACAGATTGCGTCGAGCAGAGCTCGACGATCTAAGCATAGATCGTCGACCTCAGATCGACGATATCCAAACTCTGAACTTCGCCATAATCGATCTTCGAACAGAGATCGACGATCTGACCCAAGATCGTCGACCTCAGCTCGACGATGGTCGAACAGAGATCAGGTCTGTGAACATTCCTTCAATGGCACATCTAGATTCAATCCTAGAAGTCCCACATCCCAAGACTTTAACCCTTATACTGAATGGATAGTACCTCCTAGGAGATACCATCCTGAAGGTTATAAGGATCAACCTGGGATGTCTTTTATTTCAGAATTTAAGGGATATCAACCTAGGCCCAAGGTTAACTGGGTCAAAAACAAATAAGCTGTTTATGTGCAGGTGAAGACCTATCCAGTATCTAACCAACAATGGTATCTGGATAGTGGGTGCTCAAAGCACATGACAGGGAATAAGGAGAACCTATCATCCTTCATAACCAAACTTGGACCCAAGGTGATTTTTGGTGATTCAAATTTTGGTCAAACCAAAGGATATGGTGCTGCTCAGATAGGCTTAGTCACTTTTAAGAAGGTGGCATATGTGGAAGGGCTGAAGCACAATCTGATAAGTATCAGTCAACTATGTGATTAAGGATACAAGGTGACCTTCAACAAATCCCTGTGTAAGATCAAGTCAGAAAATAACACAACTGTGTTAACAGGTAAAAGGACAGGTAACATTTACTTAGTAGATTTTCTTTCTTCTAAAGTAGATATCTGTTTATTCAATTCCATTTCAAAACCTAATATCTTATGGTATAAGAGACTAGGGCATATTAACCTTAGAACCATTGCTAGGCTATCCAAAGACAACCTTGTTAGAGGACTACCTTCTGGTCCTTACAAGAAGGAAGGACTTTGCAAGGCTTGTCAATTAGGCAAGCAAACTAAAAGTAGTTTTAAATCAATTAATAAGAGTGATTCACCTAGGATTCTGTATCTGTTGCACATAGATCTTTTTGGACCCATATCAGTGCAAAGCCTGGGAGGGAAATCCTATACTTTAGTGGTTGTAGATGACTTCTCAAGATTCACTTGGGTATTCTTTCTGAGGAAGAAGTCTGATAACTTCAAGTGTTTGACAGATTTTCTCAAATGCATTCAGATTGAGTTCAACACTCACATTGCCCTGATCAGAAGTGATCATGGGACAGAGTTTGATTCTCTTCTCATGCAAGAGTTCTGTCAGAGTGAAGGGATCAGGCACACTTTCTCAGCTCCTAGAACTCCTCAACAAAATGGGGTAGCTGAAAGGAAAAATAGAACACTCATTGAATCTGCAACTACATTATTGGCAGATGCTCACCTACCTCTATCCTTTTGGGCTGAGGCAGTGAACACCTCCAACTATGTGTTGAACAGAAGCCTGATACACAAACTGAAGGGCAAGACTCCCTATGAATTACTCAAAGGGAAGAAACCTAAAATAGGCTATTTTAAAGTTTTTGGGTGCACTTGTTTTATTCATAATAATGACAAGAAATATCTAGCAAAGTTTCAAGCTAAAGCTGATGAAGGAGTGTTTCTGGGATACTCCATGATCAGCAAGGCCTATAGGGTTTATAATAAATCTTCCTGTAAAATTGAAGAATCTGTTCATATTATTTTTGATGAAGCTAACATGTCGTTCAAGGAGAAGAATGCTTCTACCATAGAACCTTTGCAGGTACATTCTCTAGCTGAAGACTTGAACAAATTGCAAGTTGCTGAAAAGAATGAGAGCAGTGATGATGAAGAAGAAGTTCAACATCTTGAAGAAAATCATCCTGAAGAGCCAGTTGCTGTCCCACTAGAGGAGACAACTGTCACAACCCGCATTTTCTCCGAATTAAGAATTATCAGAGAAAGAGAAAACACGCGTCGTGATGCCACGTCAAGTAGGGGATAACTGCTGACGCTCAGGCAAAACCAACTACCAACTTAATGAAAGAAAATCATGTGATTAATGATTAGAAAATCAGTTATATTTTAGAGACCGTATCCCTCGGCTCAGTGGATCACCTAGTCCACAAAAGAAAAACTATATTTATACGCTGCGGAAAAATACTTTATTTAGATTTGACACCCTAAAGAGCGCATCAGGGTTCCCAGAGAACCACTCATGCTATGCAAGACTCTACATTAAATTTATATAATATATAAGAAAGCGGTCTTTATACGTGATTTGGAAAATAGTGAATACGTCTTATAAAACATGCTGATCATGAGCTTTATTTATAATAATAATTATAGTTTAAAAATAACTAGCAACCTAGCATAAAACCTTCTCAGAGCAAGTAGACTATCTCCAGAAAATGGTAGCAGCAATAGTATATATCTAGTACAAGGTAAAAACGACCAGTGGGCGCCAACAACCTGACACAAACCCACTAGCACAAATATATGTCTGTAAGAAGGTACTGAAAACAACCTCACTAACAAGGTAAACAGAACTCCAAAGTCCGGGAGTCCACCAACAACACCACCTCCAACTAGCCACCAGACTGGCTACAGCTCAGAACCTGGGGTATTCCAAAAGAAAACAGAATACCTCAGCAAGCTAAACAAAGAAAAACTGCATGAAAGAGTCAACCAAAGGACAAAGTAACAGAAAAACATGCAGTAGAAAGAGTCACAACTGTCCAAAACAGGACCACAAGAAATGCACAACGTGCGAGAAAAACAGCAACAACCCAGACTAGGAACAACATCATGCAGGGCCTACTAGGCAACCAAGAGCCAAAAGTGCTGCAAACTACCAAGGAAGAAACTTCTAACACCCTAAACTGTGGGAAGTGATAGTAGCAAAAACAACAACGAGGAACCGGATCGAAGGCAAACGCAGTCCCCCAATCCACCATGTCCAAGTCAAAAGCTCGAGGGTCAACACGTGAAAACACAAGGGACCTTCCACCCGATATGCCCAGCCCGTACCTGGAGCAAGAAAAACATGGGTGGCCTTGGCTATATCACACAACTCCACCCCCATAAAGAGCTACAACCACCACTACTAACCACGACCCACGATTCGGCCTCTAGGAAAATAAAGAAAACGGCCGACAAGGAAAACCCAGAAATACAACTGGAAATCCACTCGGAAACGAAAGACAAGGAAAAGGAAGAGTGTTGAAATAAACCAACACGACTAAGCGTTGAGTGAAACCCACTCAGTGCCTACCTAAACTTTGGCGTTGAGCGAGCTAGCCTCACTCGCCGCCAAAATAAAGTCACTACCCACAAACCCGCTAAAGAATACGGAGCTCGACGATAATCGAACGACCAAGGCAGAAGATCCAGAACTCGAGTAGTTGCCTGCCACTTGAGTATCTAAACTCCCGCACTCGAAACCAGCTAAATTCACCTAGCAAAAGAAAATATACAGAGCGCACGATCAGTGACGCACGATCAGTGGTCGTGCGCACTCATCGGCTGATGATCGTGCGAAGAGAACCTGGAAAACCTGACAAAAAACCTAGCAACTGCGCACGATCAGCGTCGCACGACCACTGGTCGTGCGCACTGCTGCCAGCGCTCGTGCGATTGCCGAGACAGAACTTTGGAAACTGAAAGTTATACGCGCACGAACAGAGGCACACGACCAGTGGTCGTGCGCCCTAACGGTTAACGACCGTGCGCGGTCAACCTGTACCGTTTGGAATTTCCCGAACGACACCGGAACGCGCACACGACTCATGCCACTGCAATAGCAGCAGGAGACTACCAACGTCGCGCACCACTACTATACAAACTATGCCTAATCATTTGAGTAATACCTTAACGAAAATCGGCAACCACACCCCCCCCCCTCCTAACTCTCCCTCTCGGCTACACCCGAACCAGAGCAACAATCAGAGTAAAGGAAAACAACGGCTTCACGCCAACAATTTGGATTCCAATCATCACAAAAATAGGGGGGGTTTCAGTAGGAAGAACTAAGCCCTATAGTTAGCAAGAAAATGAGAACAACAAGGCCTCTAACCTGGGCTAACCGGGATTTCAATTTCAGCAAGTAAAATCAAAAAAAAAACTTGGCAAGGGCAAGAATACCACTTGCCTCAAATCACAGCAAAGCTTTGGACTGCTTTCCTCCTCTTCGCACGGATCAAAACGACCGCAACACCTAAAACAAACACTCGACCATTAATGGCGGAAAGCTCCAAAACCGAAAATTACAATCCTCCCAAAACTCCACAAAAATCGAATTTCTTACCGTAGGAATGAAGGTCTTGACGAGAGCAATCCAAATCCACTCTCGGAATCGAATTTCGTCCACAAACGCTCCGGGAATCGGCGTCCGAAGGGAAGGGTAGGCGGTTTCTCCGTTTCTCTCGTACAGGACCGGCGGTTTCAAGCGGGGAAGAAAATGATGGCGTGCCTTTTCATTTTATATATATATATATATATAATTATATAATAATATAATTAATTACAAAATTACATAAAGCACCTAAACGACGCGAAAACCGAACTACCTCGGAATTCGACGAAATTCGCACCGTAGCTAAATACCCACGCTACGAACACAACGGCGAAGTCGAAATTAATTTTCGACGAACAGAACTCGAGTTATACCCAAATAAAGCCAAACACCAACATCCCCCCGAGAGGCCACACCGGGTCACCCAAAACGACTCGGTTTGCTAGGGAGATCTTGCCAACAGGCTACAGAATAGGGCACTCAGTTCTAAGGAGCTAAACCACACTCCACAAATGGCAAAGCCACGGAAACGCGTCATCGTAACGCCAAACGAGAATAAAAATAATCGTTGAAAAAACGGGGCGTTACAGTCACTCCCCCTAAAAGAAAGTTTCGTCCCGAAACTTTACGCACAACCCTCCTACTAAAGAAGGAAAAGTAACAAACAGAAGTTACAAAGGGAAACATACCGATCAAATCAGTGAAATAGGTGAGGGTACGCCCTCCTCATGGCCGACTCTAGCTCCCAAGTCGCGCTCTCCAAATCCTGATTGTTCCATAGAACTTTCACCATCGGTATGGACTTCTTTCGCATCACACGCTCCTGAGTATCCAAAATATGAACTGGCACCTCAACAAAAGAGTGGTTGGGCTCCAACTGGGGCACAACATCCAAGAGTTGCCCACTGCTGCGCACACACTTCCGCAACTGGCTAACATGAAAAACATTATGAACACCAGGGAAGTTCGCTGGCAAATCCAATCTATAAGCAGACACACCAATCCGCTCCAAAATCTCGAACGGCCCCACATACCTTGGGTCCAATTTCCGATTTTTACCAAATCTCTTCACACCAACCATTGGAGAAACCTTGAGGTATACATGATCCCCTACTAAAAACTCCAAAGCAGACCTATGCCGATTGGCGTTCTTTTCATACCTCTCCTGAGCTATACGAAGCTTCTCCCGAATAAGCTTCACGGCGACTTCCATATCCTCCAGCGCATCAGGACCCAACAACGGCCTCTCACCAGCCTCGGCCCAAAACAACGGAGTCCTACAGCGCCTCCCATACAAAGCTTCGAACGGAGCCATCTGCAAGCTTTCCTGATAACTGTTATTATAAGCAAATTCCATGAGTCGCAGACGCTCATCCCACGCTCCACCGTGGTCTAAAATATAGCACCGGATCATATCCTCAACAATCTGATTGACCCGCTCCGTCTGCCCATTGGTCTGAGGGTGGTACGCAGTAGAATACCTCAGATCCGTACCCAAACCCTCCTGCAGACTCTGCCAAAAACGAGAAGTAAACCGGGAGTCTCGATCAGAAATGATGCTAACCGGCACACCGTGGAGTCGGATGACTTCATTCAAGTACAACTCCGCTATCTTCTTCATTGGGTAATCAATCTTATATGGCACGAAGTGAGCACACTTCGTTAATCTATCCACTATAACCCAAACAGAATCAAATCCTCTCGGGGATTTTGGCAAACCCGTAATGAAGTCCATAGATATACTCTCCCACTTCCAAGTCGGGATCTCTAACGGAGTCAACTTACCACCAGGCCTTCCATGATTGTCCTTCACACGCTTGCAAGTGTGACACTCAGCAACAAATCGGGCTATATCACCTTTCATACCATACCACCAGGCAATTTGCCTTAAGTCACGGTACATCTTCGTAGATCCTGGATGGTAGGCAACGCTGGAACCATGAGCCTCACTGCAAATCATACTTCTAATATCCCCAGCGGCGGGGATGCAAAACCTGTCGCGGTACTTCAAAGTACCCGCATCATCGATAGCAAAATCTGGCAACTCTCCCTTCTCTGTCCTGATGAACAAGTGCAACAGATCCGGGTCGTCCTTCTGGTGCAGTCTGGTCAAAGAAATCCAGGACGGCTCTGCCACTGACAAGCTACTCTGCAAACTACAGCATCCCACTGAAATATCCATAAGGAGGAACTCCTCAACTAACCGATCTGCGGAGAGGTTAAAGATCTTTCCCGTCTTTCGGCTCAGGGCGTCGGCCACCACATTGGCCTTGCCCGGATGATACTGGATTTCTACATCATAATCCGCCACATACTCAAGCCACCGCCGCTGACGCAGATTCAACTCCTTCTGCGTGAACACGTACTTCAGGCTCTTATGGTCAGTAAAAATCTTGCACTAAGCCCCATAAAGTAAGTGCCTCCACAACTTCAACGCATAGATAACCGCTGCAAACTCAAGGTCATGCGTAGGATAATTCTTCTCATGAGTCTTCAGCTGCCTTGACCCATAAGCAATTACTTTTCCATCCTGCATTAACACGCATCCCAGACCTACAAGCGAAGCATCCACATACACATCATAATCCACGCCCTCAGTAGGAAGGGTCAGAACGGGAGCAGTACACAATCTCCTCTTTAACTCCTGAAAAGCTTCTTCGCACTTCTCGCTCCAAACAAAAGCCACATTCTTCTGAGTCAGCTTGGTCAAAGGTGCGGCTAGAGAAGAGAAACCCTCCACGAATCTCCTGTAATAGCCAGCCAACCCTAAGAAACTTCTGATCTCCTTAGGAGTATTCGGCCTACTCCAATCCATCACTGCTGCAATCTTTTCTGCGTCAACCGAGATCCCATCCTTGTTCACCACGTGGCCTAGAAAAGAAACCTGAGGCAACCAAAATTCGCACTTGCTCAACTTGGCGAATAACTTGTGGTTCCTCAACTCTGATAGGACCAAACGCAAATGCTGCTCATGCTCCTCAGCACTGCGAGAATAAACCAACACGTCATCAATGAAGACCACCACGAACTTGTCTAGGAAATCCTTGAATACCCGATTCATCATGTCCATGAAAGCTGATGGTGCGTTGGTCAAACCAAACGACATCACCAAAAACTCAAAGTGTCCATGCCTCGACCTAAACGCAGTCCGTGGAATATCTGCCTCACGGATCCTGAGCTGATGATAGCCCGAACGAAGATCGATCTTGGAGAACACCGTGCTACCACGCAACTGGTTAAATAAATCATCGATCCTCGGCAGAGGGTACCTGTTCTTGATAGTGACCTTGTTCAACTCTCTATAGTCGATGCAAAGCCGCATCGAACCATCTTTCTTTTTTACGAACAAAACAGGAGCACCCCAAGGCGACGAACTCTGCCTGATAAAACCTTTAGCCAACAACTCATCTAACTGAATTCGCAACTCCTCTAACTCACGAGGGGCCATCCGGTACGGCGCCTTAGCTATAGGATGCGTACCCGGCTCCAAATCAATAACAAACTCCACATCCCGCTCAGGAGGGATATGTAACGACCCCATCCGTTAAATGACGTATAGTAGAAGGTCCGGCCGGGGCCCCACACTATATGCCACAAACAGACGGTGAGGTCACAGGATAATACCAAACCAAACACGAATCCTAACTCAGAGCATTCTAGCGGAAGCTTTAAGTAGTAATTTGAACTCTAACCAGGAATGTCCAATATATAAACCACCTTTAGATATAACCACGGAATGTACACAAATACATAGAGTTTGGCCTTAAGGCCTTACAGTTCCTCTTTTCACAACGTATGGTTTACAAACCTCGGCGTGCAGGCCGGCCATACATGAGTAGAAGCAAATAAGCAAAAACATTCGCTTAGCCTTCAAGGGCTAGCCGCAGCAGCAGCAGCAACAGCAGTAGGGCTTCAACCCTTCACTTACCACTTGGCTCTCCAGCACCTGCAAGGGAACAATCCACCCAACCGGTGGCAAACAATGCAACGGTCAGCATTCAGCTGACCCAATTATAACAATCTTACCCCTTTCTCGGGGCATTAGCATTCTTTCCCTGCAAAGCATGGCAGCATCATATAGCAACTATGTGCGCGCAGGCACATTCAAGCCATCACAACTATCGGCCACACGGCCCGACAGTCCGTGCACTCAGGGCACATTCTCGGTGTACCGGAATACCAGGGTCAACACCACCGTCTACACGGTATTTGAGCATTCTAGTCTTTCCGGCGCGCGGGCCTAAGACTCTCATTAGGCGCTCCAACAAAACCTATAACCAGGCTTCCAAGTCGGACGGACCTAACGCAGGTACGGATCAGCCACCCCCCATTGCTCAAGTCGCCGTGCCACCTCGAATACGGAAGTATCCATGGCTATTTATAGGCGCGGGTCGGTTTCACCTTTCCTGTTCGGCAATCTGCCTTTTCATCGAGTTGCAGCCCAACGGCTCAACCGCTCATAAAGTGGCAACGCACGGCCACAAGAGTTGCATCCAACCCTCTTCATTTCCTGGACATCATCCAGTACTTCCTGCTGCACCAAGCAACAGGTAGGCACAAGGAAACACAAGCCAATATCACGGAGCCTTCTCCAATATGCAAACAAGCATCACCAATCCAGACCATGTCTAGATGGGATTTACACAGCATGCCTAGAGCCGTACTCCAATTCCGGCCTCTAACAAGGGGGACTTCACATATCTACCCCAAGGGACACCACAACCCACCGCACACTCGCGGGGAAGGGTTTTCCCTATGCAATGCAGAAAAGAAGGACTTCACATGTCCAAGAAGGGAGATCATTACCCTTGTCGATCTCTTGGGAGCCATCGAAAACTAGCCGGTGAGAAAGAACCGCAGCAGCCTTGCCTTCACAACGCCGGCTTCGAATCACGAATCGGACCACGGGAACTCCGCCGGTGGCTTGATCTCCTCCTCCTTCTTCTTCCTCCTCTCTCTTTCTCTCTTCCTTAAGCACATGAAGAATGAATCTTCATCAGCCTTCACGAATTAAATCTAGCCAGGAAACCACCTGAGCCTTTGGATCAAAAGAGAGAAATCTGAACGGCCACGATTTGCACAAAAAAACCCAATTTTTGGCTGACACGGCCTGTGACACGCCCGTGTCACAGGCCGTGTACCCTTAAGCGGTTCATACCGACTGAGAGTTACCAGAACACGGTCAACGACACGCCCGTGTCGAACCTGACACGCCCGTGTCATTCCTGAGACACGCCCATGTCACCCCTGCCTCATCGAGCTGCAAGCAGTACACGGGTCAGAACACGGCATCGGACACGCTCGTGTCCAACCTGACACGCCCGTGTTCAAGGCTTGGTTCAAGGCCGTGTAATCTTCTGACTCGGGCCACATTTTTATTTGCGTGACACGCCCTGGGACACGCCCGTGTCCCAGGCCGTGTAAAATGACCTGCACCTCAAACTTCATTTTGAGTCTTTTTGGGGTCTTTTTGGGGTGTTACAACCCTCCCCCCCTTAACAAAATTTCGTCCCGAAATTTGCACGGTAAGGACACAATGCTATAACTTGATAACTATGTTATAACAAAAAGTACACGTTCTACAGCTTATACAAATAACTCGGGAAATTCAGCTCGCATGGTCTGCTCTCGCTCCCATGTTAGCTCTTCACGGCCACAATTGTCCCATCGGACCTTGACCATCCCGAACACTTTGTTCCGCAACTGTTTCTCGGCTCGATCCTCGATCTGAATGGGTCTAACCCTCGTCGTTAGCCCATACTCGACCGGTACCCGATCATTCTCCACTACTTGAGCTGGATCCTTCACCGCCTTACGAAGGACTGAGATGTGAAATACATCATGTAATCCACCCAAGTCTGCTGAAAGTGCTAGTCGATAAGCATCTTCCCCTACTCGCTCCACCACCTCAAACGGACCAAGATACCTCGGACTTAGCTTTTTCAAACGCCGAATCCTGGACACACCTTTGAAGGGTTTGATCTTCAAATTTACCCAATCACCCACCGCGAACTCCACGTTCCGGTGTTTGGCCTTGTAGTACTTTGCTTGACGATCTTGGGCTATCAATAACCTCTCCTGAATAGAGCGTATGAGCGAGGTAGCTTCTTCGACTTCCTTTTTCCCACTCAGCTTAGATTCGCCTACTTCTGCCCAAGCTAACGGTGTACGGCATTTCCGACCATATAAAGCCTCAAATAGCGCCATACTAATACTCGCTTGGTAGCTATTATTATAGGCAAATTCGACAAGAAATATATAATCTTCCCATCTCTTACCAAAGTCTAGGACGCACATGCGGAGCATATCCTCCATCGTCCTGTTGGTCCGTTCAGTCTGGCCATCCGTTTGGGGATGAAAGGCCGTACTAAACGCTAACTTTGTACCCAACATTTGATGAACGAGCCGCCAATCATTCGAGGTGAACCGCCCATCACGGTCACTAACGATGCTCCGGGGAACACCGTGCAGTCGAACAACCTGCTCCACATAAAGCTTAGCCAAGGTTTCCACTGAATCGTCTCTTCTGTTTGGAAGGAAGTGCGCCACTTTTGTCAACCGGTCCACAATCACCCAGATTGAATTATGACCGCGTTGAGATCTCGGCAACCCGTGCACGAAATCCATCGAAATATCATCGAACTTCCACTCCGGAATAGGTAACGACTTCAGGAAACCGCCAGGCTTCTGACATTCTGCTTTCACCAACGCACAGGTATTGCATTCAGCCACATAACGTGCGACATCTTTCTTTAATCCGGGCCACCAGAACAGCTTTTTCAGATCTCTGTACATCTTTGTGCTCCCTGGGTGAACTGAGTACTTTACAAAGTGAGCTTCGTACATCAACTCTTCCCTCAATTTACCCACACTCGGGACGCACACTCGACCATTTCTTCTTAACAAATCGTTATCCCAAGAGAATTGGTCATCCGGCCCATCTTTTGCATAGCGCTGGAGGCTTTCATCAAGCTCCGTTGCTCGCCGAACTCTGTCCGTAAGGTCATATTGCACCTCCGTCAAGTTCAAGCATGCATCGGTTGACGAACCCTTGTCAACACAAGATATCTCCAATGCTTGCAATTCCTGGATTAAACGCTGATCATGCCTCTGCAACCAGCTTGCCCGCACCGGAGTCTTTCGACTCAAAGCATCAGCGACCACATTTCCCTTCCTGGGAGTATAGTGAATCTCGAAGGTGTAATCCCCAAGGAACTCCATCCATCTTCATTGTCGCCTATTCAGATCCTTCTGATCCAACAAATACTTTAGGCTTTTATGATCTGTATAGATATCCACTTTAACGCCATATAGATAGTGCCGCCACAACTTGAGCGCAAAGATTACCGCCGCCAACTCCAAATCATGGACGGGGTAATTCCGCTCATGCACTTTCAACTGGCGTGAGCCATAAGCAATCACTTTACCAAACTGCAGAAGAATGCAACCTAAGCCGCTCCCAGAAGCATCACTATAGATCTCATACCCATCTGTACCACATGGCGATGTCAACACAGGCGCTGTGGTCAAATGACTCTTCAATTCTTCAAAAGCTCGCGCGCACTCCGGCATCCAAATGAACTTTTGATCTTTTATCGTCAGCGTGGTCAGAGGTAAAGCAATCCGTGAGAAGTTTTCCACAAATCGTCTATAGTAGCCCGCAAGTCCAAGGAAGCTCCTGACCTCGGCCACTGAAGACATCACTGGCCAATCTCGGATGGCACTTATCTTCAACGGATCCACCGCGATACCTTCTCCGCTTACCACATGGCCTAAAAAGGCTACTGAAGAGAGCCAGAACTCACACTTTGAGAACTTGGCAAAAAGCTTATTCCTCCGCAGGGTATGCAAGACCAACCGCAAATGGTTTGCGTGATCCTCTTCCGACTGAGAGTATACTAAGATGTCATCGATAAACACAATAACAAACAGATCCAAGTACTCTCAGAACGTTCGATGCATTAGGTCCATAAATACCGAAGGCGCATTACATAGGCCAAACGGCATTACCGTGAACTCATAATGACCGTAGCGTGTTCCAAACGCCGTCTTGGGAAGGTCACCTTCCCTAATCCGCAGCTGATAATATCCCGATTTCAAATCCAATTTGGAATAGACCGTTGATCCTGCCAACTGATCAAAGAGGTCATCAATCCGTGGGATCGGATATTTATTTTTCTCCGTCAGCTTATTCAATTCGCGGTAGTCAATACACAACCGTAAGCTACCGTCTTTCTTTTTCACAAAGAGAACAGGCGCTCTCCAAGGTGACATACTTGGGCGTATATATCCCTGCTCCAACAACTCTTGTAATTGGACTTTCAACTCAGCCATCTCTTTTGGCGCAATGCGATATGGAGAGCAGGCCACAGGTTTCGCACCTGGCACCAACTCAATAGAGAAGTCAATCTCCCGCTGGGGTGGTAACCCAGGAATATCTTTCGGAAAAACATCAGCAAACTCTGACACAACCAAAACTTCATCGACACTGGCCTATGGCTCAACAGCCTGAATTAGCGTGAAGAATACCTCCGCGCCCTTCCGAACAGCATTGACGACTTGGAGTGCAGACAACAGAGTCCCGCCAACTCCTCGCATACCAGCAAACTTCGTCACAAGTCCGGTATTCTGGCCCAGTGTAATCACCTTGGAGTTGCAATCAATAAAGGCACGCTGCTCCGAGAGCCAGTCCATACCAAAGATCACATCAAACTCCGACAACGGGAGCACAGCTGCACTCAAACCGAAATCCCGACTTCCTATTTGCACATCCACATCGCAAGCCCTATCCGCAAGCATCACACAGCCATTCGGCAATAGCACCCTTGTACTATCCACCGTCACATGACTTGGTGCCCCAATGCGAGATACGAAATCCTCAGACAGAAAAGAATGCGAAGCACCCGTATCAAACAGGGCTCTCGCCAAATTATTCCGAATCAGGACAAAGCCTGCAGCACACACACATGCACAAGCTATACATAACCAAAAACAATAGCACATAAGCAAGTAAGCTAACTCAACTCGTACCTGTGACGACGTCACTTTGCTTAATCGCTTCTTGTTGGCCAAGCTGATAGATTCGGGGCTGTGCCTGAGATGCAGAGGAATCAACCACCGCTTTGCCCTTCTCAGCATACGACGCACCCGCCTTCTTATCCCCTTTGGGCTGAACAACCCGACAGTCACGAGCTATATGCCCCACCCGGCCACAGTTATAGCATGTACGAGAATCCGGCCTTGATGTCGCTACCGACACAACGGTCGTAGTCACTTGCCCAGACGGCTTGGACCTCTTGCCCCCTTTCTTCTGGTAAAACGATTTGCTCGGGCGTGGTGCTTGAACCTCTGGCTTTGACACAACTAAGCCCTTGTTCCCTTGCACCCGCCGTATGTCCTTCTCCAACGCACACGCCGTATCAACCAACGCCTGAAACCCCTGGTTCACTGAACTCGAAAGCAGGAATCGCAACTCATCCCGCAATCCTTCATAGAACCGATTCGTTTTCCTTTGGTCATCCGCGAAGATTGTGCCCGCATACCGTCCCAACCTGGTAAACTCATGCAAGTAGATATCCACGCTATCTTCCCCTTGCTTTAACCGTTGGAACTCATTTTCCATAGCAATGCGTTGCGCCGCTGGGACATGTTTCGCCAGAAATATTCGAGAGAACTCCTCAATCGACACTTGCGTTAATTGCCTGCCCGCCAAATTGTGTACCTCAACCTCGTCCCACCACAACCGCGCCTCGCCTTCAAGCATGAAGGTGGCCAAGGTGACCTTTAGAGTTTCCTCCGCCCTGATCGCTGTCATTATCCTCTTGACACGCGATAACCAATCTTCCGCCTGCGTTGGGGATCCCATTCCCGTAAACGTAGGAGGACTGAAGCTCATGAATTGCTTCAACTGTCGGTCAGCTGCTCGTGGATCTACAGCCTCAACCGGCTCGAGTCTTACAACAACACGAACTGGCTCGACTGCCGGCTGCGCTTGCCCGGTCGGCTGAATCATGGCAAATAGAGCCTCAGCAACTAAACGAATAGTTTCCGCAAATGGAGGAGGTGTGGGCACCTCAGCTAGTGCCGCACTCTCATTAGAACGTTGGGGCTCAGACTGCCCAGCACCACTACGCGTCACCTATAGGTGGACAAGACACACATTAGCGAACGTATGCAAGCAAAACAACACAAAAAGGAACGCGCAGATTCCTCAAACAAGATTTTGTACATTCCTTAGTGGACATTCCAGCGTTCATTAGCGTTACAGCAGGGCGCATAAACACGCGCTCGCCACCACATAAAAGAATTCGTCCACGAATTTGAGAGAGGAAGACCGAACGAAGCTGATACCAAAATGTAACGACCCCATCCGTTAAATGACGTATAGTAGAAGGTCCGGCCGGGGCCCCACACTATATGCCACAAACAGACGGTGAGGTCACAGGATAATACCAAACCAAACACGAATCCTAATTCAGAGCATTCTAGCGGAAGCTTTAAGTAGTAATTTGAACTCTAACCAGGAATGTCCAATATATAAACCACCTTTAGATATAACCACGGAATGTACACAAATACATAGAGTTTGGCCTTAAGGCCTTACAGTTCCTCTTTTCACAACGTATGGTTTACAAACCTCGGCGCGCAGGCCGGCCATACATGAGTAAAAGCAAATAAGCAAAAACATTTGCTTAGCCTTCAAGGGCTAGCCGCAGCAGCAACAGCAGTAGGGCTTCAACCCTTCACTTACCACTTGGCTCTCCAGCACCTGCAAGGGAACAATCCACCCAACCGGTGGCAAACAATGCAACGGTCAGCATTCAGCTGACCCAATTATAACAATCTTACCCCTTTCTCGGGGCATTAGCATTCTTTCCCTACAAAGCATGGCAGCATCATATAGCAACAATGTGCGCGCAGGCACATTCAAGCCATCACAACTATCGGCCACACGGCCCGACAGTCCGTGCACTCAGGGCACATTCTCGGTGTACCGGAATACCAGGGTCAACACCACCGTCTACACGGTATTTGAGCATTCTAGTCTTTCCGGCGCGCGGGCCTAAGACTCTCATTAGGCGTTCCAACAAAACCTATAACCAGGCTTCCAAGTCGGACGGACCTAACGCAGGTACGGATCAGCCACCCCCCATTGCTCAAGTCGCCGTGCCACCTCGAATACGGAAGTATCCATGGCTATTTATAGGCGCGGGTCGGTTTCACCTTTCCTGTTCGGCAATCTGCCTTTTCATCGAGTTGCAGCCCAACGGCTCAACCGCTCATAAAGTGGCAACGCACGGCCACAAGAGTTGCATCCAACCCTCTTCATTTCCTGGACATCATCCAGTACTTCCTGCTGCACCAAGCAATAGGTAGGCACAAGGAAACACAAGCCAATATCACGGAGCCTTCTCCAATATGCAAACAAGCATCACCAATCCAGACCATATCTAGATGGGCTTCACACAGCATGCCTAGAGCCGTACTCCAATTCCGGCCTCTAACAAGGGGGACTTCACATATCTACCCCAAGGGACACCACAACCCACCGCACACTCGCGGGGAAGGGTTTTCCCTATGCAATGCAGAAAAGAAGGACTTCACATGTCCAAGAAGGGAGATCGTTACCCTTGTCGATCTCTTGGGAGCCATCAAAAACTAGCCGGTGAGAAAGAACCGCAGCAGCCTTGCCTTCACAATGCCGGCTTCGAATCACGAATCGGACCACGGGAACTCCGCCGGTGGCTTGATCTCCTCCTCCTTCTTCTTCCTCCTCTCTCTTTCTCTCTTCCTTAAGCACATGAAGAATGAATCTTCATCAGCCTTCACGAATTAAATCCAGCCAAGAAACCACCTGAGCCTTTGGATCAAAAGAGAGAAATCTGAACGGCCACGATTTGCCCAAAAAAACCCAATTTTTGGCTGACACGGCCTGTGACACGCCCGTGTCACAGGCCGTGTACCCTTAAGCGGTTCATACCGACTGAGAGTTACCAGAACATGGTCAACGACACGCCCGTGTCGAACCTGACACGCCCGTGTCATTCCTGAGACACGCCCGTGTCACCCCTGCCTCATCGAGCTGCAAGCAGTACACGGGTCGGAACACGGCATCGGACACGCTCGTGTCCAACCTGACACGCCCGTGTTCAAGGCTTGGTTCAAGGCCGTGTAATCTTCTGACTCGGGCCACATTTTTATTTGCGTGACACGCCCTGGGACACGGCCGTGTCCCAGGCCGTGTACCCCCGACACGCCCTGGGACACGCCCGTGTCCCAGGCCGTGTAAAATGACCTGCACCTCAAACTTCATTTTGAGTCTTTTTGGGGTCTTTTTGGGGTGTTACAGGATACCAGGAGGATCATCAGGAAAAACATCGGCGAAACCACAAACAATAGGAATCTCCTCCAAGCATGGCACGCTAACAACGGTTCCAACCGCCGAGACTAAACAAACACAACAATCAGAAAGAAACAATCTCTGAACATATACCGTCGAGAGAACGGGAGAATCCTGACACGGATCAGCATACACGCTGCCGGGCTGACCGTCGTCCCTGATGAAGTCCAAGCGCTTTCCTTTGCACTGAATGACCGCATCATACCGAGAGAGCCAGTCCATGCCCAAAATGACATCGAAGTCCTCTAGATCAATCATCTTCAGGTCTGCCTTCGCAAGAAAATCCCCCAACAAAATCGGGCAATCCAAAATACCCAAATCTGACAACACAGATTCACCAGAGGGGAACTTGACACGGAAGGAATCCCGAACACGATCTAGAGACAACCGATGACGCTCCATAAAGGCTCTAGCCACGAACGAGTGGGTAGCGCCGGAGTCAAACAGAACACGCGCCCAGCGGTTCTTCATCTTAAATTTCCCTATAGGAACGCACAAAGCTAAGGAACTAGCACAACAGTACCGCAAATAATCTAGCAACTAAACTACCAAGATAGAAAGAAAAACAACAAACAACTAACCTGAGATCACCAGGGTCGAAGCCTGAGCCTCCTCGGAAGAAATCACGTTCAGCTTCCCCTTTTCCCTTGTCCACACGCTGAGGTGGAGGTAAAGCCTGTAACGGAACTGCAGGAAGAGCTGGCTGAAACAGAGGACACCTCGACTTGATGTGTCCCTTCTACCCACACTGAAAGCAGTCTTTATCCTTGGTCCAACACTGGGCCGCATCATGGCCGGATCGCTTACAAACAGAACAGGAGGCATCTCTCCTAGGAGCACCCTGAATCGCATGAACCTGCTCCTTCTTCTGAGCTGCCGCCTTCTTGAAACACCTCTCGACATAATGGCCTGAACGGCCACAAAAACTGCACACCACCCTGCTCCTCTTTCCCGGAACAGCATCGGGTACCAGGGGTTTCTTCTCCTCTACCAACTTCCTCTTATCCTTCTTCAACTGCTGGCCTCTGCTCTTCGCCGTCTCAATGGCCTCAACCTTAAGAGCAGCCTCTACAACTCCAGCATAAGTCACTGTCCCATAAGCACTGGCCAACTGCTGCACCTCACTCCTCAAACCACCGAGAAATCGCTTAACTCGATCAGCCTCAACGCTGACCAATCCAGGGGCAAAACGGCTCAACTTACTAAACTCTATCTCATACTCACCCACCGTGAGTTGCCTTTGCTTCAGGTGGAGGAAGTCGTTCATGAGGCGGTAACGCTCGACCGAGGGTAAGAACTTCCTCAACAGCATCTCCTTGAACACTTCCCAAGAGCATCCGGCTACCAAGCTCTCCTTCTCTCTCAGCCACCAACTCTTAGCCAAACCTTTCAGCTGATAGGCGGCTATCATCACCCTCTGATCATCTGCAATCCCTGAGTACGAGAACATCTCCTCCATGGAGATCAGCCAGTCGTCTATCACCATGAAATCTGCCTTCCCATCATAAGTGGGAGGGCTCAGCCTCTGAAACTGCGAGATGAAGGCCATCTCTGCTGGCACCACCACTGGAGGTCTCAAGGGTGCAGGAGGAGGAGGAACAGCTAACCCCCCAGCAGGAACTTGCGTACCCTGAGCCTGACCTGCCACAACAGCCACCAAAGACTGAATCTGGGCTTGCACCTTCTCCAACTGCCTGCCCATAGCTTCGCTACTCTGACGCAGACTCTCGATCACCGCATCATTCTGAGCTCCAGAAGATTCACCCTCAGACAGGGGAGTCGATCGAGTCGCAGGACGCCTAGCCATCCTAAAAATCATTACAACGCAAATCAGATCCAAATCCAACGACTAGAACCGATTACCAGTACAGACAATACATATATAGATATAGACTTAAAGCTGCTAAACTTGCTCTGAGAGTTTATCTTCTTCACAAAAAATTAGATGATATGCCCTAACCTAGGATGGTTAACCACCACCTTACTAACTCTTGTGCCTAGATCGGATGCATGAATTTATGTTAATTTGAAAACTCATGTGTGTACATATGTCATCCTGCAAATCTTCAGCTCGGCGCGTTGTGATTATGCAATGATATGATATGCATGATTGTGCTATGCATTCTAAAAAAGAAGGCCCTAATGCATGTTATGAGCGGCGTACGCATGAAAATGTTATGCATCCCATACTACATAACATTTCCATGCAACGAAAAAGAAACGTGCTAGTCGCAGTCATGTGGTGAGGTTATGCATCCCATACTACATAACCCTCACATGTAGCCCCTATGGTGGATCCATATACGAACACATATTATGCATCCCATACTACATAATATGCCCCCTATACTTCATGTTATGCTATGAGTGTAGTGTTCGTGCTTTTGCCAAGACGTGCTGATGACATATCGGTGTGTGAATGACATGATGCTGAACTACTAATAAGCGAACAAAGGAAGGTTGCTCAACTAACTTGTCAAGCAACCTCCCTCTGATACCAACTGTCACAACCCGCATTTTCTCCGAATTGAGAATTATCAGAGTAAGAGAAAACACGCGTCGTGATGCCACGTCAAGCAGGGGATAACTGCTGACGCTCAGGCAAAACCAACTACCAACTTAATGAAAGAAAATCATGTGATTAATGATTAGAAAATCAGTTATATTTTAGAGACCGTATCCCTCGGCTCAGTGGATCACCTAGTCCACAAAAGAAAAACTATATTTATACGCTGCGGAAAAATACTTTATTTAGATTTGACACCCTAAAGAGCGCATCAGGGTTCCCAGAGAACCACTCATGCTATGCAAGACTCTACATTAAATTTATATAATATATAAGAAAGCGGTCTTTATACGTGATTTGGAAAATAGTGAATACGTCTTATAAAACATGCTGATCATGAGCTTTATTTATAATAATAATTATAGTTTAAAAATAACTAGCAACCTAGCATAAAACCTTCTCAGAGCAAGTAGACTATCTCCAGAAAATGGTAGCAGCAATAGTATATATCTAGTACAAGGTAAAAACTACCAGTGGGCGCCAACAACCTGACACGAACTCACTAGCACAAATATATGTCTGTAAGAAGGTACTGAAAACAACCTCACTAACAAGGTAAACAGAACTCCAAAGTCCGGGAGTCCACCAACAACACCACCTCCAACTAGCCACCAGACTGGCTACAGCTCAGAACCTGGGGTATTCCAAAAGAAAACAGAATACCTCAGCAAGCTAAACAAAGAAAAACTGCATGAAAGAGTCAACCAAAGGACAAAGTAACAGAAAAACATGTAGTAGAAAGAGTCACAACTGTCCAAAACAGGACCACAAGAAATGCACAACGTGCGAGAAAAACAGCAACAACCCAGACCAGGAACAACATCCTACAGGGCCTACTAGGCTACCAAGAGCCAAAAGTGCTACAAACTACCAAGGAAGAAACTTCTAACACCCTAAACTGTGGGAAGTGATAGTAGCAAAAACAACAACGAGGAACCGGATCGAAGGCAAACGCAGTCCCCCAATCCACCATGTCCAAGTCAAAAGCTCGAGGGTCAACACGTGAAAACACAAGGGACCTTCCACCCGACATGCCCAGCCCGTACCTGGAGAAAGAAAAACATGGGTGGCCTTGGCTATATCACACAACTCCACCCCCATAAAGAGCTACAACCACCACTACTAACCACGACCCACGATTCGGCCTCTAGGAAAATAAAGAAAACGGCCGACAAGGAAAACCCAGAAATACAACTGGAAATCCACTCGGAAACGAAAGACAAGGAGAAGGAAGAGTGTTGAAATAAACCAACACGACTAGGCGTTGAGTGAAACCCACTGAGTTCCTACCTAAACTTTGGCGTTGAGCGAGCTAGCCTAACTCGCCGTCAAAATAAAGTCACTACCCACAAACCCGCTAAAGAATACGGAGCTCGATGATAGTCAAACGACCAAGGCAGAAGATCCAGAACTCGAGTAGTTGCCTGCCACTTGAGTATCTAAACTCCCGCACTTGAAACCAGCTAAATTCACCTAGCAAAAGAAAATATACAGAGCGCACGATCAGTGACGCACGATCAGTGGTCGTGCGCACTCATCGGCTGATGATCGTGCGAAGCGAACCTGGAAAACCTGACAGAAAACCTAGCAACTACGCACGATCAGTGTCGCACGACCACTAGTCGTGCGCACTGCTGCCAGCGCTCGTGCGATTGCCGAGACAGAACTTTGGAAACTAAAAGTTATACGCGCACGAACAGAGGCACACGACCAGTGGTCGTGTGCCCTAACGGTTAACGACCGTGCGCGGTCAACCTGTACCGTTTGGAATTTCCCGAACGACACCGGAACGCGCACACGACTCACGCCACTGTAATAGCAGCAGGAGACTACCACCGTCGCGCACCAATACTATACAAACTATGCCTAATCATTCGAGTAATACCTTAACGAAAATCGGCAACCACACCCCCCCTCCTAACTCTCCCTCTCAGCTACACCCGAACCAGAGCAACAATCAGAGTAAAGGAAAACAACGGCTTCACGCCGACAATTTGGATTCCAATCATCACAAAAATAGGGGGGGTTTCAGTAGGAAGAACTAAGCCCTATAGTTAGCAAGAAAATGAGAACAACAAGGCCTCTAACCTGGGCTAACCGGGATTTCAATTTCAGCAAGTAAAATAAAAAAAAAACTTGGCAAGGGCAAGAATACCACTTGCCTCAAATCACAGCGAAGCTTTGGACTGCTTTCCTCCTCTTCGCACGGATCAAAACGGCCGCAACACCTAAAACAAACACTCGGCCATTAATGGCGGAAAGCTCCAAAACCGAAAATTCCAATCCTCCCAAAACTCCACGAAAATCGAATTTCTTACCGTAGGAATGAAGGTCTTGACGAGAGCAATCCGAATCCACTCTTGGAATCGAATTCCGTCCACAAACGCTCCGGGAATCGGCGTCCGAAGGGAAGGGTAGGCGGTTTCTCCGTTTCTCTCGTACAGGACCGGTGGTTTCAAGCGGGGAAGAAAATGATGGCGTGCCTTTTCATTCTATATATATATATAATTATATAATAATATAATTAATTACAAAATTACATAAAGCACCTAAACGACACGAAAACTGAACTACCTCGGAATTCGACGAAATTCGCACCGTAGCTAAATACCCACGCTACGAACACAACGGCGAAGTCGAAATTAATTTTCGACGAACAGAACTCGAGTTATACCCAAATAAAGCCAAACACCAACATCCCCCCGAGAGGCCACACCGGGTCACCCAAAACGACTCGGTTTGCTAGGGAGATCTTGCCAACAGGCTACAGAATAGGGCACTTAGTTCTAAGGAGGTAAACCACACTCCACAAATGGCACAATCCACGGAAACGCGTCATCGTAACGCCAAACGAGAATAAAAATAATCGCTGAAAAAACGGGGCGTTACAACAACAACACAGGCTGGTGAACAATCAACACTCCCTGTTGATTTAGTAACAACAAGAGATCATCCAATCACCCAAGTAATTGGAGAGATCTCAGCTGGTGTGCAAACTAGAAATCAGGTCAACCAGAACCTGATGCACACTTGCTTCCTATCTCAAATTGAGCCTCAATCCATTCAAGATGCAGAGCAAGATCCACACTGGATCATTGCAATGCAAGAGGAGTTGCATCAATTTGAAAGGAACAAGGTTTGGGAACTAGTGCCTAAGACAAAGGATCATCCCATTGTTGGAACAAAGTGGGTATTCAGGAACAAGCTGGATGATCAAGGAGTTATAGTCAGAAACAAGGCAAGGCTAGTTGCTCAAGGGTACTCTCAACAAGAAGGAATAGACTATGATCAGACCTTTGCACCAGTTGCAAGGTTAGAAGCCATCAGAATATTCCTAGCCTATGCTGCTCACAAAGGTTTCAAAGTATACCAAATGGATGTAAAGAGTGCATTTCTCAATGGGGACATCAAAGAGGAAGTCTATGTTAGACAACCTCCAGGTTTTATCTCTCTAACTCACCCTGATTATGTTTACAAATTGCATAAAGCATTATATGGTCTCAAGCAAGCTCCTAGAGCATGGTATGAGACCCTAGCATGCTTTCTTCTGGAAAATGATTTTGTTAGGGGGAGAGTAGACCAAACTCTTTTTATTAGAACCCATAAGTCTCATACTCTACTAGTGCAAATTTATGTAGATGACATTATTTTTGGTTCTACTGATTCAAAATTGTGCAAAAAGTTTTCCAAGCTTATGCATTCTAAATTTGAAATGAGTAGCATGGGTGAGCTGTCCTTCTTCTTAGGACTGTAAGTCAAGCAACTTGCTGAAGGCATATTTATTTCTCAAACCAAGTATGCAAAAGAATTGGTTAAGAAATTTGGTATGTCTGATGCATCATGTATGAAAACACCCATGACCTCAAATGCTGTAATAGATGCTGATGAACATGGGAAACCTGTTGATCAGACAACATATCGAGCAATAATTGGCTCTTTATTGTACCTTACAGCTAGTAGGCCTGATATAATGTTTGCTATATGTATTTATGCTAGATTCCAAGTTAGCCCTAGAGAGTCACACTTAATCTTAGTTAAGAGGATTCTTAGGTATGTGAAAAGTTGTCCAAATCTAGGTCTCTGGTATCCAAAAGATTCAGCATTTGACTTAACTGGATTTTCAGATGCTGATTATGCTGGATGCAGAATAGACAGGAAAAGCACCAGTGGAACATGTCAGTTCCTTGGTGACAGACTTGTCTCCTGGTTTTGTAAGAAGCAAACATCTGTGTCAACCTCAACTGCTGAAGCTGAGTATATGGCTGCAGGCAGTTGCTGTTCACAAATATTGTGGATACAGAATCAGCTCTTAGACTATGGCTACAACTTAGAGAAGTCTAAAATTTTCTGTGATAATACTAGTGCTATCTCTATAGCACAAAATCCAGTCCTCCATAGTAGGACAAAACACATAGAAATTAGGCATCACTTTCTAAGAGATAATGTAGAGAAAAATAAAATTGAACTTCAATATATTCCTACTGATTTGCAAAGGGGAGATATTTTCACCAAACCTTTGGATGAAAAGAAACACAGTTTCTTCCTAAATCAGTTAGGCATGTTAGATGGAGGAAGCCTAAATTAAATTACAAGATTTTGAAAAGATAAAACAGACCAAGACTAGGCTTAAAAATCAATTCTTTTTGTGTCTGTAGAATAAGTTCTGTCTCTGAACTGAGCTCGACGTTTTCCCAGAAAACGTCGAACGGAGATCGACGTTTTCCCATAAATCGTCGACCAGAGATCGACGGTTCTTGAGGCGTCGATCTGAATTCAGCGCCGTCGTTAGATCTAGGCTTTCCTTCTGTCTGCTCCTTGGTCGTCGAGCGGAGCTCGACGCTCTCAATAACGTCGAACGGAGTTCGATGCTATTGGCGTCTCTTCAAATTCCCTCTGTAGCCCAAATCGTCGAGCTGAGATCGACGTACTGTCGAACTGAGCACTACGATTTTCCTTTTTCGCGTCGAACCCTAATATAAAATCATTTTTCGGCCGCCGCTCGTCGTTTACGCCTTCATACTCTCTACAAATTCTCTTTCCCTCCAAAACCTTCTACACTTGGTCGCGTTTGTTCAATCTTTGCAGGTACAGATGGCTTCAACTGTTGCCGCCCTTTCAAAGATGAAATTTGATACCGGTTTTGATATCGATATAAGCTCGTTTGATGGAAGCGATCAACGCTTCAAGGACATTCTCAGTTTGTTCAGAGATCAGTAGCTGTTGGAAATAATGACTACCAGAATGAAAATTGCTTCAGATGAAATAAAAGAATGGTGCTATTCTGCGACAGATGAGAATGAGAATTCTGTCATCGGCTTCATAAAAGGGACCCAGGTACAACTGTCCCCGGCTCTCTTAACTGAAGTGTTTCATCTCAGTACTGGAGAAGACTCTATTGAATTATCTGGAGAAGAATATGATTCCTTGCTTGATCGGATGGGTCACAATACTGTGAATCCTAATAAACTGCTGAAGAAGAATCTGTCATTGGAATTTCAGTTTTTGGCTGATGTAGTTGGGAAAGTGCTGCTGGCCAAGCACTCTGCCCATGATACAATTTCAAGATATCAGTTTTGTCTGATGGGAGCTCTGCTGGATAAGAATCATCTGAACTGGGGATCAATTTTCTTCAATCTGATTAAGAAAAAGCTGAATAAGACTGCTGTCAGCTTTGGAAGAATTCTAGGGGTCTATCTGTATTTCAGATGCCCTGAGTTGCTGACCTCTTCTGGGATGTTCATTAATGCATCCAAGAGGCTCTCCTGTGCCCTTTTTGGCAAATGGGACAGGCAGATCATCAATCCCTCCAGAGCTGCTGCATCGACTCCTGCTTCAGGCACAAGGACTGTCTTAGTCACTCCACCCCTGGTCTCTGCACCAGCAGAAGGGTTGCCTGCTCCTCCTTCTCCTTCAGCTGTCTCTACCCCAGCCATTTCATCCTCACCTCCAATCTCTACCATAGCCATATCTTCCCCAATTACCATTTCTTCACCAGTTTCATCCCCTCCAGCATCTACCTCTGAGGTATTCCTTCCTCTCTTCTCTTACCCATCCTTTTCCACTCCATCATATTCTCTTTTAGATGAATCCTTTGTGGATGATTCTCATCCTTCATCTCCTCCTGAGCCTCCCTCTACCTCCTCATTCCAACAAATGATGGAAAACATTTTCTCTCAACCTATCTTCACTCCTTCTCTTACCCCTTCTATCTCCACCTCACCTCATTCTCTCTCCTCCTTTCCTATATCAGAACCATCCATTCCCTTACCTCCTATCTCCTCTTTCCCCATGCCACCAGCTCCAGCCAACATCCTTTCAACAACCTTCTCTCCTACCTCTGCTCAAGCCCCTCTTGAGCATGTAGATCTATCAGCCCTGGCTGACAGGTTATATGAGCTGTTAGCTCAAAAGCTAACCTCATTACTGGAGACCACTCTGGCTCCACTCCTGACCCATGTCAATGAGCTATCTTCCAAGCTATCATCTTTCATTTCCTCTCAGGCAACTTCATCTTCTGGGTGCCTTGATTCACCTATCTCTGAACCAAGGCAGGGGGAGATGCCATATGAAGTAGTTTTTGCAATGAACCTCTAGAGCCTGCTCTCCAAGTTTAATGCTGGATACTTCAGATTCCTGCCAGTTCCTCATACTGAAGATCTATCTAAGGCCATTGTGCCTATTTCTGTCTGTAATCCCAGCCAAGTTGAAGCTTATATCAATTCTTGGAAGGCTGTGGATGCTGTTATGTCCATCTCTGATGATGCTATTAAGGCCACTGTGCCTCTTGTTGATGATGCTGCCACTGCTGTTGTAGATTTTTCTGCTGATATGGCTGTTGATTCTGATGTGCTTGTTGATACTTCTGCTGCTGATTCTGTTTGCTCTACTGCTGCTCCCTCTCCTCCTGCTCCTGCTGTTTCTGCAAAGCTCAAAGCTCAAGAAGAGTATATTAGAAGAATTGATGATCTGTATGATCAACCTCAGAGTTCTGAAAGTGATCAGTACAGGACAGACTCTGATGATTCTGCTAGCACTATTGCCAAGAAAAGGAAAGCTAGAAGCAAAGCAATGATGTCTGTTTCCCCAGCTCAAACAAAGGACTCCAATGATATTCCCTACTATATTTTGCATGACTGCCCCTTATCTGAGCCTTGGATGCAGTACTCCAAGAACTAATTAAAGGCTATGAAGAAGAAGAGGAAGCTAGACAAGTATGAAAAAGGATCCTCTCAATATCAGCCTCCTCCTCCTCCTCCTCCAGATTCTGGATCAGGCTCAGCCCCTCAAGCTCCAGTTTCCAGACACAGTTCTTCCCAGTCCTATCAGAGATCCTATCAAAGGGGACAGCATCAGAGGGGATATCAATCCAGAAGAGATCAATATAGAGGAAATCAGAGAGCACAAAGATCTTATCTGCTAAAGTAGGCGGTCTGGCGGTCTGAATATGGCGGTCTGGAGACCGCGCGGTCTAGCGGTCTGGGGCTGACAGGCTGAATATCCAGTTGGTGGCGACTATGGTTCGGCGGTCTTGCGGGTTGTTGCCAGCGACTTGTATATCTGGCGGTCTGGCGGTCTGGCGGTCTGGCAGTCTTGCGGTCTCCTACGGCATCTTCTTTTGGGTTTGTCCGGGCGGTTAGCCTGTTATCTAACCGCGCAGACTGTGCGGTCTGTACATGTCAAACCGCCCAGTCTTTGTACATTTATTTAGTCCCACATTGTTAGTTTGTACTCTCCTCTATCTCCTCCATTCTATAAAAGGGAGGCCATACCTTTGTAAATGATATCTTTTTGGATAATAAAAATTTCAGTTATTCAAGCTTCCGGCCTGTTTTTCTAGTCGTTCTTCTCTATTTTTACATGGTATCAGAGGACTCGATCTCTGCCTCCTGATTCTGTGCTCCTTTCTAGCCGTGCGACCTGCTTCTTCTTCCCGCGGCCTGTCTTGTTTGCCTGCGCCCTGTCTGCGCGGCCTGCTTCTCTTTGTCTGCTTGCGATCTGTTCTTGTCGCAGCCTTCCTTCTTCTCTTTCTTCTCGCCCCGGCCTGTTTGCCAGATTCCTCTTTCTCTCCCGTTCGTGCGGTCTGTCTTCCACCCGCCCGACCTCTTACCCTCTGTTTTGGCTCTGCGGCTTGGTCGTGGCTTCTCTAGCCGCTGGTGTCTGACATCGTGACCGCTGCAGTTTTTTCCCTTCTCTTTTAACCGCCTGGCTTGATTCCTAACCGCGCGGTTTCGGTCTTCTTCTATGGATATCTCTGACAATTCCACTGCCACCACTCCTGCAGCCACTCCGGCTCCGCCTTCTATCCCTACTCCTTCCGGAAATCTGGGCACTGTTTCCAAGCTCGTTGGCTCCAACTATCCGGATTGGAGCGTCTCTTTCACTTTCCTCCTTCGTTCTCAGCGCAAACGTCATCATCTTACCGATGATCCGCCTCCTCCTAATTCTCCTCTCTTTGACGAATGGGATGCGAGTGATGCGCTTGTCCGCACATGGCTGGCTAATAGCCTCTCTGATGAGTGCCTTCCCGTCATCCGTCATGATGAGACGGTAAAGGCCGCGTGGCTTCATCTGGCTGCTCTTTACTCCAAGGGGACGCAGACCTCCCGGATTTATACTCTTTATGCGGATCTCTTCGCCCGTTCGTCCATGACTCCCGCTGCAGCCTATCAGCAAGTTCAGGCTCTTGGCGCTGAGATCCTCCAGAATCGCCCCTTCTCTGCGGACTTGGCTCAGCAACACAAACACTTCCAGGAACTCCTGGTTGTTTGTTATCTTCTGCGACTTCCCGAGTCTTTTGATCTCATCCGCCAGCAGATCTTGGGTGAAGCTGAGTCTCCCACCTTGGATGCCACCGCCGCTCGCGTAGCCGCCGTTACTTCTCTGCTCCAGCGCCCTCTGTTATCCTCCCCACCTCCGCAGGACTCTTATGCTCAGTACACTCAGCGCGGCAGCAACAGTGGCCGCAGCCACTCTGGGGCGCGCGGTCCGTCCAGGTTCCTCTGTTCTCACTGTGGTCGTACCGGTCATACCATTGACCGCTGTTGGCAGAAACATCCTCATCTGCGCCCATCTGGTGATACTTCGACCTCCCCGAATCCCTCCTCTCGGTCGTCTGCTTCGGTGGCAACGACCTCAGGTAGTGCTCATGTCGCTATCCAAGGTAAATGGTTGATTGATTCTGGTGCTACAAATCATATGACAGGCAATCCTCAATGTTTTTCGCTTCTCGAAACGCATGATCGGTTGCCTCCTGTCCTTGTTGCGGATGGTTCTCCTTCCCCGGTTCGTGGGACAGGCATGGTTCAAGTCACCCTATCGCTGCGCTTGGTGGACACTCTCTATGTCCCGAAGTTTCCTTGCAACCTTCTATCTGTTACTACTTTATGCAAGCAACTTCAGTGCTCTGTTGTATTCACTCCTACTTCTTGTTGCTTTCAGGACCCGAGAACCCAACGGACGATTGCTACTGGGACTGAGAGCGGCGGCCTCTACTTCCTCGACAACGTTTCCGCTCTGTCCGCTTTCACTTCCTCCTCTACTGATCTGCTTCAATGGCATCTTCGCCTTGGACATCCTCCTGCTCGCATTCTTCGACAGCTTCTGCCCCACTTACCGCCAACCAGTCCTCCGCTCAACTGTGATGCCTGCCAACTTGGCAAACATCACCGCTCCTCCTTCCCGCCCAAGCATGCTCGCAGTTCCTCTAGCCCGTTTGATCTCATCCATTCTGATGTATGGGGTCCGGCTCCTACTCCAACCATTGGTCGGGGTAGTTTGTATTTTGTAACTTTTATTGATGACTTTTCTCGTTGTACCTGGGTGTATCTGTTACGAGATCGCTCTGAACTCTTCTCTGTTTGGGAATGCTTTTATAATATGA
Source organism: Platanthera zijinensis (assembly GCA_039513925.1). Taxonomy (NCBI): domain Eukaryota; kingdom Viridiplantae; phylum Streptophyta; class Magnoliopsida; order Asparagales; family Orchidaceae; genus Platanthera; species Platanthera zijinensis. Next base: position 132,381,358 of record CM077078.1, read on the forward strand.
TTAAAACTCAGTTTCATGTCTCTATTAAATGTCTTCGCTCTGATAATGCTAAAGAATATCTTAGTCTTGATTTTTCATCTTTCTGTATGCAACATGGTCTTATTCATCAGACCACCTGCGTTTACACCTCCCAGCAGAATGGGGTGGCGGAACGTAAAAACCGTCATCTCCTCGATGTCGCTCGCACTCTCCTAACGCAGATGCATGTGCCTCGCTCTTATTGGGGCTATGTTGTTCTCCTCGCCTGTTATCTCATCAATCGTATTCCTTCTACTGTTCTTCAGGGTAAGACTCCCTTCTCCATTCTCTACCCCGGCAAGGAACCTTTTCCCCTCCCTCTTCGAATCTTTGGCTGTACAGCCTTTGTGCATGCCCCGTCTGCTACCCGTGACAAACTTTCTCCCCGCGCCACCAAATGTGTCTTTTTGGGCTACTCGGTCACTCAGAAAGGCTACTGTTGCTTTGACCCCGTTCTGCGAAAACAGTTTGTTTCTGCAGATGTCACCTTCTTCGAAAATGCAGCCTACTTCTCCTCTCCACCCCTTCTTCCTCCTATTCCTGACTCCTCACCCTCCCTGTCTGTTCCCTCTCAGCCTATCCACGTTTCTCCTCCCTCCTCCTCATCCCCTCCTCCGTCTATTCCTCTCCCCTCTCTCCCTCCTCCGTCTCCGAAGCCGTCTCTCTCTAGTCCCGGGCCAGCTTTCTCCGCTACGGACGCTCCGGTCCCTGCAGCCCCCGACGACCTGGATCTCCCCATTGCTCTTCGCAAAGGGGTGCGGGCATGCACTCAACACCCGCTTGTGGCAGTTGTGTCATATGATCGGCTTACGTCTTCTCGCCGGCATTTTGCTTTAGCTATTTCAGCTACTGCTACTCCCCGTACCTACCAAGAGGCTCTTGTAATTCCTCATTGGAAGTCTGCCATGGATGAGGAAATCGCTACTCTTACTGAACGGGGCACCTGGACCCTTATTTCTCCTCCAGTGGGTACTGATGTGGTTGGCTGTCGATGGGTGTTTGTTGTGAAGTTTCGCCCAGACGGGACTGTGGACCGCTATAAAGCCCGACTGGTGGCCAAAGGCTTCACTCAGACTTATGGGGTTGACTACTTTGATACTTTCTCCCCGGTTGCTTGTCTCAGCACCATCCGGGTTATTCTCTCTGTGGCTGTCAACCGCCATTGGACTATCTCCCAGCTTGATGTCAAGAATGCCTTTCTTTATGGGGATCTTCATGAGGACGTTTACATGGAGCAACCTCCGGGGTATGTTGCTCAGGGGGAGACCCGTGTATGCAAGCTAAAGAAGGCTATCTATGGCCTCAAGCAGAGCCCTCGGGCATGGTTCGACAAGTTCAGCAGCATCGTGGCTGCTGTTGGCTTTACAAGAAGTACGGCTGATCATTCCCTGTTTATTCGCAAAACCGCATCGGGCCTTGTAGTTTTGGCGGTTTATGTTGACGACATTCTTCTTACCGGTGATGATCAAGCTGGGGTGGACTTGACAAAGAAGCACCTCCGTCAACATCTTGTCACAAAGGATATGGGCTCCCCGAAATACTTTTTGGGGATAGAGATCTGTCGGAAGCCCGACTCTCTGGTTCTCTCCCAATGGAAGTATGCACTTGATCTTCTACGGGATGCAGGATTGACCGGTGCCAAACCGGCACGGTATCCCATGGCTACTGGAGAAGACAAAACGTGGACAGATGACTCTCCTCTTATATCTGATGCCACAAAGTATAGACGTCTGGTGGGTAAACTCATTTATCTCACGGTGACCAGACCTGACATTGCCTATGCTGTTGGCAAGGTAAGTCAGTTCATGCAAGCTCCCAGGGAATGTCATCTTCAGTCTGCCTTGAAGATATTAGAGTATGTTAAAGCAGCACCGGGCAAAGGACTACTCTTTCAGAAGAATGGTCATTTGAGAGTTGAAGCCTACTCAGATTCTAGCTATGCTGATGATAAAGATGACCGCAAATCTACATCTGGTTTCTGCACATTTGTTGGAGGTAATCTTGTGAGCTGGAAGAGCAAGAAGCAGTCTGTAGTTTCAAGGTCTAGTGCTGAAGCTGAATATCGGAGCATGGCGTCCACCACTTGCGAACTAAAATGGTTGAGGGCTCTCATGCTTGATCTAGGAGAGGTCTACGACTATCCTCTTCCTATGTTCTGTGACAACAAGGCCGCTATATATATATCCAAAAATCCGGTCTTCCATGAGAGAACCAAACATATTGAAGTCGACTGCCATTTCATCCGGGAAGAAATCTTGAAGAAACAGATTTGCACTCCGTTCGTCACCTCCGACAAAGAGTTGGCAGATATCTTTACCAAGCCTGTGTGTACTTCATTCTTCCACATTTGTGACAAGCTGGGCATGATCAATATCTATGCTCCAGCTTGAGGGGGAGTGTTAAAGTAGGCGGTCTGGCGGTCTGAATATGGCGGTCTGGAGACCGCGCGGTCTAGCGGTCTGGGGCTGACAGGCTGAATATCCAGTTGGTGGCGACTATGGTTCGGCGGTCTTGCGGGTTGTTGCCAGCGACTTGTATATCTGGCGGTCTGGCAGTCTTGCGGTCTCCTACGGCATCTTCTTCTGGTCTGTCCGGGCGATTAGCCTGTTATCTAACCGCGCGGACTGTGCGGTCTGTACATGTCAAACCGCCCAGTCTTTGTACATTTATTTAGTCCCACATTGTTAGTTTGTACTCTCCTCTATCTCCTCCATTCTATAAAAGGGAGGCCATACCTTTGTAAATGATATCTTTTTGGATAATAAAAATTTCAGTTATTCAGAAGAGTATATTAAGAAGAGTATATCAGAAGAGTATATCAAGAAGAGTATATCAAGAAGAGTATATCAGAGTATATCTGTACATGTCAAACCGCCCAGTCTTTTTGTAAATGATATCTCAAGAAGAGTATATCAGAAGAATTGATGATCTGTATGATCAACCTCAGAGTTCTGAAAGTGATCAGTACAGGACAGACTCTGATGATTCTGCTAGCACTATTGCCAAGAAAAGGAAAGCTAGAAGCAAAGCAATGATGTCTGTTTCCCCAGCTCAAACAAAGGACTCCAATGATATTCCCTACTATATTTTGCATGACTGCCCCTTATCTGAGCCTTGGATGCAGTACTCCAAGAACTAATTAAAGGCTATGAAGAAGAAGAGGAAGCTAGACAAGTATGAAAAAGGATCCTCTCAATATCAGCCTCCTCCTCCTCCTCCTCCAGATTCTGGATCAGGCTCAGCCCCTCAAGCTCCAGTTTCCAGACACAGTTCTTCCCAGTCCTATCAGAGATCCTATCAAAGGGGACAGCATCAGAGGGGATATCAATCCAGAAGAGATCAATATAGAGGAAATCAGAGAGCACAAAGATCTTATCAAAGGGAAGGACAAGGCCACTCTGACTCTTCTTCAGGTCCTTTCCCTTACAGGCTGAAAGACTCAATTGTTTCCAGGACCCCTCCTGCTCCTGAATCTCTCAATAGGTATGAACCTCCTGTTCCTTTTGAGGATCCTGAGAACAATCCTTTATCTTGGACAACAAGAATGAAAGAACTAGCTGCTCTTGATCAATTAAAGAAAGCCAGAGAGCAAGGCATGGACATCTCAAATATAATAACTTTGTCAGATCAAAGGAAGAAAGAATTGGAAAGATATGCTTCTAGAAAGTTTTTTAATCCAGAAGACTATATGAAGCTGCACCCAGAGGCTGTAGTTCCAAGGCAAAGATCTCAAACTTCTCTAGGTGCAGAGGACGACAGAAGATCAAAGAAAGAAAGTCAGAATCCTAACAGAGAAATTTTGTTTAAAAAGGGAACTGAAAAGAAGTGATCTGTGTAAGCTGAAAATCATTCTCCCTTGGATATTTGCTGTTTTTTTTCTATGATCTGCATTGCTGCTATATATCTCCTCTGCAGTATTGTTTTAGTTTTTGTGTTGATGTATGCTTATTTATTTCCTATTTCTGTCTGTAAATAGTAATCCTAACCCAAATAGGGGGAGATTGTTGGAACACCCTATTACTAATTTGGGCAAGGATCACTATGTCTCTTAGGAAACCAGGTTGACCTAGTTGTATAGTGTAAAGGTCAACATTAGAATGAGTCTAGGGCTTAGAACTTAGGTTTGAAGCTGCCCCCAAGGACCATTCAAGCTCAGGATTTCAAGCTAAGTAAAGAGATAAAAAATAGTCGAACGACGGTCGACTATCGTCGAGCTCAGGTCGACGATCGTCGAGCTCTGGTCGACTACTTATGTCCTCAGCCTTCTGCTTGTTGCTGGCTTCGGTCGACTATCGTCGAGCTTCAGTCCGACGATCGTCGAGCTTTGGTCGACGATCTCTGGCTGTGCTTGGGTCGACTATTTCTGGGAAAATTTAGGTCGACGATCTATGTTTGCTTCAGGTCGACGTTTTCTGTTGAAGTCTAGGTCGACGATCTCTGTCTTAATCAGATCGACTATTTCTGCCAGACCAAGAACTTAGATAGTCGATCTCAGATCGAAGTTTTCTGTCTACTGCTTATCTTCAATATCTCTGAGCTCAGGTCGACGATCTTCGAGCTCAGATCGACGTTTTCTGTCAGAATGATTTATTACTTCTCTGAGCTCTGGTCGACGATCGTGGAGCTCAGATCGACATTTATTTTGAGAGATCGACCTCCTTAAGGATTCAAATGCTGCCAGTCTTTGGAATGTTTTTGAATTCTCTCAGCATTTAATTTCAAGAAGATTTGCCAGCCGTTTTCATTTATTCTGGAACAAGTTTCAAGGAATTATTCAGGAATATTTCATTGGACTTTCCTCTAGAAGACAAATCATTTTTGGAAGGCATTTAATGTCTGATAACGGCTATCTTGGAAGAATTATATTCAGAGAATAAGATCGTCTTCTCCAACACTACTCTCAGATAGAATTAATCAAGAGTCAATATACAATAGAATCAAGAGACACACACTGTTACAGAAGAACAAGAAGAATTAAGCTGTGAAAGATAACCATCCTCTTACTTACAAAAAAGTGATCAAAGCTTCATCTCAAAGAACTCCAGACACCTCATCTTTCAGCCTCTTTGCTGAAACAATTCTTTGCTGGAGATCTAAAGATCTGAAGACCTATCACCCTAGAGCAAAGCTTCCATTTCTGATTCTCTCAACATCTCAGGGGGAGCTTTGACAGCAAAAGATCCACTAGTCTTTTCTCATTTGATTTGAGAACAGAGAAGACAATCTCACCTCTTTACCTTTTTCTTTTTCCTGCTGTAAAGGGTTCTGGAACTCCCTTCAAAAGTTTTATCTGGTTCTGAGAGCCTTGTCAAAACTCAGTGGTGGCAAGACACCTTATCAAAAAATCCAGTTTTGGTTTTTGAGCACCTTATCAAAAGCTCATTGGTGTCAGGACACCTGATCAACTCATACTGAGTGGATTCCTACCAAGGGTGGTAGAAGAGTGGATGTACCCAGGTTTTTGGGGAACCACTATATTTCCTTGTGTCTTCTGGTTTGTTTGTGTGATTTGTCTGCTGTGTGCTGTGCTCTTTACTTCTTGATTTTTAACTTCTTACTAGCACTCTACATTATATCATAAATAGAATTTTATATGTGCTGTTTATTTCAACTGTGAAAAATTATTTTAAAATACTCTATTCACCCCCCCTCTAGAGTTGAGATAGATCTTACCCTCACTTTCAGACTTGCCTGTAGCCCTTCACCACGAGCCTAGCCTTGTGCTTCTCCACAGCTCCATCCTTGTTCTTCTTTACTTTGTAGACCCACTTCACCCCGAGGGGTTTGTGGCTTGCAGGTGGATCAACCAGCCTCCAAGTGTCATTCTTCTTTATGGAAGCTATCTCGGCATCCATTGCCGTCCTCAAAGATTTCTCCTGGGTAGCTTCGTCGTAGGAGTGCAGCTCGCAATCTGCCAACAAACAATATAAAGAGAAATTGTTAAGTGTCAGTGCCGTTTCTTCGTAAATCTCCTCCAACCTCCTCATTCTAGGTTGAGGACGGTCAGAGCTTCCTCGGCTAGGGCTCGCTCCACTAAGACTTCCTCCGTTTGTACTTGCTCCACTTGAGTAGGGGGTAGAAGCTCCCCCTGAACTCCCACTCGGTAGTGATGGTTGCCCAGCTCCACCAACCTCAGCTTCCGCTTCATGACCACCTTCTTCCTCATCTTCAAAGAACATCCTCTTCATGTTCCTTGTCTCCTAATCCCAGCTCCATCAGCTGTCTTCTTCAAACACCACATCTCTCGAGACTATGGCCTTCCCAGTAACCGGGTTGTAAAACTTGTACGCCTTGCTCTCCGGAGCATAGCCCACGAAGATGCACTTATCGCTCATGTCATCGAGCTTCTTCCTCCTCTGGTCTGGGATGTGAGCATGAGCTACACACCCGAAGACCCTTAGGTGCTTCACACTTGGCTTCCAGCCGCTCCATGCTTCAAACGGCGTCTTGAACTTCACGCTCTTTGTGGGGCATCTATTCAGTAGATACACCGCACATTGCACTCCTTCCGCCCAGAACATCTTCGGTAGCCCCTTCTGTTTCACCATGCTCCTCGCCATGTTCATGATGGTGAGGTTCTTCCTCACTGCCACTCCATTCTGCTGTGGTGAGTATGCTGCTGTCAGTTGGTGTGATATTCCATTGTCCATGCAGAAATTGTCAAACAGCCTCGAGGTGTACTCCCCACCTCGATCTGTCCTAAGCACCTTAAAAGGTTGTCCACTCTCCTTCTCGGCCATCGCCTTGAAGTCCCTGAACTTGTCAAGGGCCTCAAAATTATCTTTCAGAAAATACACCCAACACTTCTGACTATAGTCATCCGTGAAGGTTATGTAGTACTTGCTTCCGCCTATTGAGGTGGTCTCAAACGGACCCGCAATGTCCGAGTGAACCAGTTCAAGTTGCCGCCTTGCTCTCCAGGACTTTCCTCCTTCGAATGTCTGCCTCTTGAGCTTCCCCTTCGTGCATGCCTCACACACTTCCTGCGGAGGGGAGATCATAGGTAGCTCTGCCACCTCTTGGAGTGGGATAATAGCTTCAACCCTGTGAAGCCCAAATGGCCCATCCTATGATGTCATAGCCATGCTTCTTCCTCTTCTTTTATTCTCGTGAGACAAGCCGTCTCTTGAGCATCCATCTTCAGCGTGAAGAGACGGTTTGCCGTCATCTTCACCTTCACGACCTCCTTCCCTTGATCATTCTTCATTTCTAGAGACCCATCCTTCATCTGCACGCAGTAACCTCTTTCCACTAACTGCCCAATGCTCAAGATGTTGGTCTTCCACCCTGGAACATAGTATACATCATTCAGGTATACTCTCTCCCCGTTCAGTTTCACTACAACCAGGCCCTTTCCTTCCAAAGAAATCATTGAAGCATCCCCGAAGCTAACTTCACCCCTACTGGGTTCAAGGTTAGAGAACATCTCCTTATCTCCACACATGTGGTTGATCGCTCCTGTGTCCAGGTACCACACTTCATTCCTTCCTTCTTCCACGCCTCGGTAGGTTAAGAACATCATTGGGTCTCCAACCCTAGTATTATTCCCATTGTTCCTAGCCTCCGCATAATGGTTGGCCTCCTCTCTCTTCCTGGGAGCCCACCAGTCATAGCTCATATGCCCAAATTTTTTACAGTTGTAACACTGTACTTGGGACATATCTCTTCGACTTCTTCCTCTTCCTCTTCCTTCTTGCCAACCTCCTTGAGGTCGCTCCGCCTCTCTTTGGAAACCTTGGTTCCTTCCTTGATCTCTACCTCCTCTTCTACCTCGGCCTCTGCCTTGGTGACCTTGGCCAAGCTGGCCGCCTCCTCTTCCTGAGCTTTCCCCAAAGTTCAACTGGGTCTGGAGTGCTTTTCCCAAGCCACTCGCTTCGTCATCATCCTGCTGCATTCTGTACTCATGAGCTTGCAATGAGCCTACAAGCTCATCTACGGTCATCTGGGTGAGGTCCTTCGACTCCACGATTGCCACCACCACATGTCGGAACTTCCTTGACATGGCCCTCAGGAGCTTCTCCATGAGACTCACATCATCTATCGTCTCTCCGTTTCTCTTCATCTCGTTTGTGAGCGTCCGAAGACGGGTCACAAATTCTCCGACCTTCTCCGTGGCCTGCATCCTCAACATTTCATACTCACCCCGGAGGGACTGCAGCTTTACTTTCTTCTCCTTTTCTACTCCTTGCATGCAGCGTTGCAACACCTCCCATGTTTCTCTTGAGCTCACAGCTTCTGAGATCTTCTCAAAAGTAGCTTCATCCACTCTTTGGTATAACGTGAACAACGCCTTCTTATCCTTCTTTCTCGCTTCCCTCAACGTCGTCCTCTGCGTGTTGGTCAATGTCGCCTCTGCTTCAGCATCAGGCTCTTCATAGCTGTCCTTGACTACTTCCCATAGCTCCTTCGAGGCGAGCAACACCTTCATCTGGATACTCGAATTGCCGTAGTTGGTCTTCGTCAACTTGGGGACTTGCCCCTACATCGCTCCTTCTGTCTCCATCTCTTCTCACTTCAAACCTTCCGAACTACTTCAAGGGTCGCAACCTCCCTCTGATACCTGTTGTTGGAAACGCTTAGCACGCCTACTCCACAAAAAACACTTCGACGAGAACCCTGTTGATGGCGAGAGCTTCTTGCGAGAGCTTCCTGCGAGCTTCACACCACCACGACGAGACCACCGCTCACCACTACTCCGGCGAGATGATGGCGCGAGCTCCAGCGGGCTAGAGTTAGGGTGGCGAGATGGCTCCGGCGTGAACTCCTCCACCACGACTCGCTCCGGCGAGAGCAACAATGGCGAGAGGCTAAGGTATTTCCTGCGGGAAAATATCCTCTCTCTCTTTCTCTCGCTTCTCTCTCTCTCCCGCTACTTCACTCTCTCTCTCTATCTCTCGCTTTACCTCTCTCCCGCTACTTCACTTTCTCTCTCTCGCTTCTCTCTCTCTCCCGTTACTTCACTCTCTCTCTCTATTTCTCTCGCTTTTCCTCTCTCTCCCGCTACTTCACTTTCTCTCACTCGCTTCTCTCTCTCTCCCGTTACTTCACTCTCTCTCTCTATTTCTCTCGCTCTCTCCCGTGAGCTCTGTTCCTCTCTCTCTTTCAATTACTCTCTCACTCTCTCTCTCCTGCGGGAGACAAATGAAAAGGAGAAAAGTTTTTTCAGCCTTTGAAACAAAATGTACAAGTCTATATATATAGGCAATACAAACCAATACAAACTCTCCACGTGGCCAACTCTGCATCCACTATAAATGCTCTCTCTCTTCTCCGCCATACATGACACAATAAAAAAAACATATATAAACAAAATAAGCAAGTTGACCGGGTCAACACCAGCTCAAACCAACAGGAGCCCCCTTCCTCTGCACCCTCCACGTTCTTTAACGCCACTTAAGAGGAAGTTAAGCTTGGAAACCCCAGCTGAAAATTGTTTCCCTCTTCCGTCTCTTTGTGATTCCGGTGTCCAGGTATGTATCTTATTTACATGGAACTGTTTAGTTTTAAATGTATCTTTGATTTTTTCCCTTTGTTCTGGATCTACTTTGAAGTGTCTGAATTTAGGATCTTAGGTGATACTGTGCATGAGGCCCCTTAAGAAAGACGAATATGATGACGGATCTCAGATTGTGCAGAAGATTTCAGCCAATTCAATTTCAATTTTTGACCATACTTTTACCTTTGATTCAGTGGCCGATACAGTCTCAACACAGTTATGCTATCAAAGTTTTTAATTATAGTTCTAAAGTTAGTGCCTAACAGTGGTGTATTTTACTTAACATTGTGGCCTCACCTTTCTTATATTCTTGTTATCAGCACGACATTTTTCAACTAGTTGGAGTTCTGTTGGTGGAGAATTGCTTGGCTGGGTTCAATAGCTCCATCTTTGCATTTGGGCAGGTAACTTTTCTTATGAGCATTAAATACTTTTATGTAGCTTCATTCTTAATTTGATTCTTTATCATGAATACTCACCACTCATCTTCATAACTTTCGTTGAGAAGCCTAGAAGTGGAAAGACATATACCACGTCGGGGCCTTCAAGTTCACTGACTGCGGATAACTCTTCAAATCAAGAGAGGGGATTAACATCTCGTGTGTTTGAAATGCTCTTCTCTCGCATACATGAGGTAGCTTATAATTTTTGTTTAATTTTGAAGAGTTTTGATGCACTCGTAGAGCTAACCCAAATTTTAGATATTAACAGACAAACAAAATATATTGCTTTCCATTTTTAGGGAGACATTTTCTAATAAAACTGAATCATTAACCGAAAAAAAAAAATCAAATTTCAGATTTTGAGCAAGAAAAAAATTAGTTGGAACACTTTCCCTCCAAATATTATGCAACATATGCTCAAATTAATTAAAAAAAAAAATCTTACGACTGGAAAATCATCTATACAAAAACAAGATTTATGAGGATCTACTATGTATACATCCCTATAATAGTCCTTGAAATCTTGTCAAAATAACCAAAATATAAAAGGGGCAATGTTAATAGCACCCCTGAAGTCGCTATTAGCAGCCATTTCAATGTATTATTTTGGCTTTTTTGGGGTGCTATTAGCCAATAGAGGGGTGCTATTAACATTGCCCTATAAAAGTCATCAAATCACAATGTAAAATAATATTCAGGTTATTATATAGGCAGTTGACCACTAAATTGTTTATTGCAAACTTGGAATATTATTATATTTATAAATTATAAATATATTTGGAATATCTCTTTTATTATCATCAAATAATGAAACTTTTTTTAAAGTGCTTCCCTCCTTATATATAGTGTATTTGGAGTAATTAATTGTTATTTAGTTGGTATTGATCAAGGATACATGTTGATCCATGAGGCTTAAATATACTATTCTGAGCGATTTTGGAGGTTTGGACTTGCTTGGCCGCGTGAATCCCGCACGGACCTTGAACTGAGGCCACGGTCCAGCTGCTGCTTCCGGAATATGTGCGAAATCTGTGATTTTGCGGGGATTCCAGTTCTGTATGGAGCATGAATCCCTGGACCGTTTCTCCGCAAACAAACATGGAGCCATAACAACATTTTTGCTTAACCGGACTGGGGCTTTTGGGGATCTTTGGTGTATTTTGTGTACTTAAAACCGTCAAGCTTTCTAACTTTACACGTTACTTTCTTCAGCCATTTGGTTCTACATATGACAATGGTTCTTTGGTGTATTTGTAAACAACCTTCAATATATTTATTTTATTTAAATACTACCATCAGCCTCCTATTTCTGTACAGATTAGGGACAATATATCCTGGCAAGAAATCAGTGTTAAGTTGTCAACTCGCACCGCAGATCATTGCTGCATGAAGTGGTTTGTGTCATTACCAAGCTTATTCTGCTAGAGTATAATTTGCTATTTTACCTACTAAGAAAAAGAATGATTTAAATTATTGTTATAGCATTGATCTTATCTGCGTCATGGTCATTACTTTTATCATATAAAGTCATTTAACTTTGACCTATCAAGCAATTATGTGAATTTTAAGTTTTTGTCCACAAGTTCCTTTCCGTGTTCTTAAATAATGATTAAAGTAATATGGATCTTTACATGTATGCAAGATTGGAAACACCAATGGTCAAGGAAGGGCATTGGAATTATCTGGACGACAACAAGATGATTGATGCGCAAGTGTTTCCTTCTCAGAATTACAAGTTTATCATATTAACTTCTTGAAAAAGAAAACCTCCATCATAACCATCCGAACAAAAAAAATGAGCTTCTAAATGCAGCAAAAGAACTTAAATCCTCACGTGCTTTGCATTGGCCGTAGCTAGAAGGCATCTACTCCCATATTGTTGTAATTTCAGCTGAGCAAATAATTCATAAGGAAAGTAAATACTCTATTTTGTGCCTTTGAAATTCATAAAGCTCCCCATGGAGAATTGTTTTTCAAAATTTCTATGTCAATAGATCTTATTGCAGTGCTATATAACAATGAGGGGAGCATATATCTAGCAGTACAATATTTTGAATGTGTTTTTTTTAAAAACATATATTAGTATTTGCCACGGCTTGTAACTGTGCCAAATAGTTTTTAAAAAAATGATGAGTTCACTTTTACCCAGGGTTTCAAACCGTGGCTAATAGTTGGCTTATTTGCCACGACAGTTTTTCCCCATGGCTAATACTACTTGCTACGGCCAATCCGTGGCTTAAAATTTTTAGCCACGCCGACTTTAGCCACGGAGTTTTCTCGTGGCTAGACCGTGGCTAAAGACTTTTAGCCACGATTTTGGACTTTTTGGCAGGGAAATTTGCCCTAGTCAAAAGTCTATTTTCTAGTAGTGTTAGGTCATATTAAAGGACCATGTCAAATTAAGTCATTTTGGCGCAATTCCCAAAAACACCACATGTCAGCATATTCAGACGAACCAGCAAACAAGGCCAAAAAATTCTAAGTTAAATGGCATTGAGTGCTGTTGAGTCAACTCAACGATCAGCATAATTCTTCGAATGGCATTGAGTGTGTTGAGTTCACTCTACGCCGCGTTGAGTGCACTCAACGCCGCGTTGAGTGCATTCAACGCACTCAATGCCATTAGTCCAGAACATTTCCTAAGTCAAATGGCATTGAATGGTGTCGAGTCCACTCAACGCCACAGCTATGGCGTCGAGTGCACTCAACGCACTTGACGCCGGGAGACACAAAAATATTCTAAGTCAAATGGTGTTGAGTGGTGTCGAGTCCACTAAACGCCTCAGCTATGGCATCGAGTGCACTCAACACACTCGATGCCCGAAGACCAAATATATTATAAGTCAAATGGCTTTGAGTGGTGTCCAGTCCACTCAATGCCTCAGCTATGGCATCGAGTGCACTCAACGCACTCGATGCCCGGAAACCAAAAATATTCTAAGTCAAATGGCATTAAGTGGTGTTGAGTCCACTCAATGCCTCATCTATGGTGTCGAGTGCACTCAACACACTCGACGCCCGGAGACCAAAAATATTCTAATTCAAATGACGTTGAGTGGGGTCGAGTCCACTCAACGCCTCAGCTATGTCGTCTAGTGCACTCAACGCACACGACGCCGGAGACCAAAAATATTCTAATTCAAATGGCGTTGAGTGGTGTCGAGCCCACTCAATGCCTCAGTTATGGATTCGAGTGGCATCGAGTTCGCTCGACACCCCTGAGTCCAAGATATTTTCTAAGTCAAATGGCATTGAGTGGTGTCGAGTCGACTCAATACCTCATCTATGGCGTCGAGTGGCGTCGAGTGCACTCAACGCACTTGACGCCCCCGAGTCAAGGATATTATCTAAGTAAAACCTGCTCTATTCGTCGAGTCAAGTCAACTAACTCAATGCTTCTCGAGCCTGAGTCAACTCTTTTGACTCAAACACCTGTGAGGGGTCTAGTTGTTTGAGAGATGTTATAAATCCCAATTTATAAAAATAAAAATTTCATCCCCAAAATTAAGGTTAGGTCTACGAGGTTTCTACTGAAGGAGAAGCGTGTAACATCCCTAGAAAATTAAAAGATTACTTGACTAGAAAAGATTCGGGAACCTCTGTTGCATCAAGTCCCGTGGCTGCCAAGTGTGCTCCTCCTGCCCATGGTTCCTCCACAGGACCATGACCAGCGGGACCTTCTTATGCCGCAAGACCCACACTGCTTTATCATCGATCCTAACCGGCTCCAAGTTGATTGATAGATCTGAAGCCATCGAGTCATCTATAGTGGAAATTTGCTGCTCAGGTCGTAGTAGAGCCCTCCAAAGCGAAGAGACGTGGAAGACATCGTGCAATCCCACTAACTCCAGTAGTAGATCCAGTCTGTAAGCCAAGGGGCCGATCTGCTCCAGGATCCTGTAAGGCCCCATGTATCTCGGACTTAGCTTCTTTTGCCCGTGAACCCGCGAGACTCCATGCATCGGCCGTATCTTCAAGAAAACCCGGTCTCCCACCTAGAACTCCACCCGACGATTCCGCATATCGTAGTATTTGGACTGAATACTCTGGGCCTCCAGCATCCTATCCCGTATCAATCACACCTAAGTATTTATATCTTCCACGAACTTCGAGTCGATTGCCTTTGGATCCTTATCTTGGATCCAAGATAGTGGGTCCTGCATCTCCGTCTGTATTATGCCTCGTAAGAGGAGATTCCTATGCTGGACTGATGACCGTTATTATAGCAGAACTTGATCAGCGAAAATAGTCTCTCCCAGGGCTCTCTACGGTCCAAAATGCATAGGCATAGAAGATCCTCTAGTGTCCGATTGGTGCGCTCCGTGCGCCCGTCAGTCTGAGGGTGGAAAACCATCTTGAAAGTCAATGAGAGACTAGGTAGGCCTAAACTGACCTCCACTCCTTGGACGTAAACTGTCCATCCCGATCTGACATGATCGTCCTAGGCACACGATTGTAGCGGACAAAGTGCTCCACAAATTTCCGTACAAGATCAATGACCGGGGCATCCTTCCTGATTGGAATAAACCTAGCCATCATCGTCAATCTATCGACGATCACCATAATTGAGTCGTTCCCTGCATAGGATCGGGGTAGCCCATGTATAAAATCCTTGTCTATGTCCTCAAATTTCCACTCTAGCACCAGGAGTGGCAATAATAATCTGGTCGGACTCTTGCACTCCGCCTTTACAAGCTGGCATGACTCGCAATGTGTAACGAAGTATGTAATATCCTTCTTCATTCCCTGCCAATACATCATCCTCTTCAGATCCGCTACCATCTTCGTGATCCCCGGGAGCACCAAATATCTTCTACAGTGAGCCTCTTTCATGATATCCTTCCAAATTTGTCCTCCTACCGGTATGTAAATTCTTCCTCTAAAGAAAAGCAGCCCATCTCTCAAAGAGAAATCCCCTGTCGTACCTTCCTCCAAATCCCTAAATATCGGCTCCAACCTCACATCCAGCCTCTTCCCATCACGGATGCGATCCCAGATGTCGTTAGTGGTGCTCATCGATTCCAGGTACTCCTCGTAAAGCTCTGGATCGTCCTCGGATACCCGATATATTTGCATCTCTTCCAACATCTGCAACAGCTCCATATCCATCAACTGGGTCACTCCTCCTGATGTAGTGGCTCTACGGCTTAGAGCGTCTGCTACCACATTGGCTTTCCATGGATTATAGTGCATGGTGTATTGATAGTCTGTTAAAACTATACCCAGCATATCTATCGGATGTTCAGCTCCTTTTGTGTATCCACGTATTTCAAGTTCTTGTGATCCAAGAAAATAACACAATGGACACCGTAGAGGTAGTGTCGTCAGATCTTCAGAGCAAAGATAACTGCTCCCATCTTCAAGTCATGCACTAGGTAGTTTTGCTCGTATTTCTTCATCTTTCTAGAGGAACAAGCTATCACGTGCCCATTCTGCATCAGAACGACACCCATCCCCTGATAAGACGCATCAGTATAAACCTGAAATCCATCCTTCCCAGATGGAAGGGCAAGGATAGGGGCCAAGGTAAGCCGACCATTCAGCTCGAGGAAGGCAACCTCTCACCACGACGTCCAAACAAATGGAGTCTCCTTCTTCGCTAGAGATGTGAGTGGGAGGGCACTCCTAGAGAAACCCTTTACGAACTTCTGGTAGTAACCGGCAAGTCCTAGGAAACTCCTCCCATCAATGGCTGTCTTTAGTGGTGGCCAATCCCGTACAGCCTGAACCTTTATCGGATTCACTTCCAGTCCTGCTCCACTGATTATATTTCCAAGAATTCCACCTCATTTAACCAAAATTGGAACTTGCTAAACTTAGGATACAACTTGTGCTCTCGGAGATTCTCCAGAGTAAATGCTAAGTGGCGCACATGCTCCTCCTCAGTCCTCGAATAGATGAGGATGTCACAATAAACACTATGATGAAGACATCCAGGTAGGCCTCAAATACCAGGTTTAACAAACTCATGAATGCAGACGGTGCATTTGTGAGCCTGAAGGGCATCACGGTGAACTCGCACAACCCATATCTACTGCTGAAAGCGGTATTCGCGATGTCCTCCTCCTGAATCAGCAACTGGTAGTACCCTGACCTCAGATCTAGCTTCGAAAATCAGTGTGCTCCCTCTAACTTGTCAAACATCTCATCAATCCTCGGTAGTGCATAAGTGCTCCGGACTGTCAACTTGTTTAGAGCTCTGTAATCGATGCACAGTTGGAGTGTCCCATCATTCTTCTTCAAGAATAGCTCTGAAGCTCCCCAAGGCTAAGAACTCGGCCTGACAAACCCAGCTTCTACTAACTCGTGAAGCTTGCTTCGAAACTCCACTAATTCCTTCTGGGCCATCCGATAAGGAGCTCAAGATACCCACTTAGCCCCCAACACGAGCTGTATCTGAAAATCCTTCTCTCGACGCGGCGGCAACCCTGGCAATTTCTCTAGAAATAAATCTGCAAAGTCCTGCACCCCTGGAATGCTAGATAAATGGTCTTGGGCCTCGGTCATCTCGAATAACACCTGATAGACCTCATCTCCCTACATATGAGCCATGACGTCCTGAATAGAAGAGAGTAGATTGCGAGAAACATGGGTAATACCTTGGAAGGTCGCGTAGGTGTTATCATATCTGAGTATGACATTCCTTGCTGGGCAATCAATATGAGCATGGTTCCAGCCGAGCC
The DNA here is from genome assembly GCA_039513925.1 of Platanthera zijinensis. Taxonomy (NCBI): domain Eukaryota; kingdom Viridiplantae; phylum Streptophyta; class Magnoliopsida; order Asparagales; family Orchidaceae; genus Platanthera; species Platanthera zijinensis. The sequence goes on from CM077078.1 coordinate 132,397,998, forward strand.
ACGTCATTCCAAGAACTAGATTGAAATCTGGCAAGCATATGATTCTCGCCGGAGCTTCGAGGGTTTACCCATCAATGGTCAACCTTAGGAGGCATTTTGTTGTGGATTGGATATCTATCCCATTGGGGAGACGAACCCTCCTAATGACTCCCTCATAATATCTAATGCCCTCGAGGTCCTTGATTAAGTCCTCCGAGACAAAGTTATGCGATGCTCCTGTGTCGATCAAGGTATAGGCAGGCTTTCCACATAGCATTACTATCCATGAGTTTAATAAATGTCTTAGATGTCTAGTTTTGATTCCTTACTAGTTCCACAGTTTATATTCATGTAATCTAACTTTTAGAAAGCTAAGAAAACTTTAAATAATTGGCGTACCTGCTATCACCCGCTCCGGGCTCTAGGGCTAAGCCATGTCCAGGGCATACACCTTCCCTCTGTCCTGCCTGCATTCACCACCCTAAAATCCACGTCTTCAGTCATGTCCTCGACCACCAAACTGTCGGGCAGGTAGGGCATCCTTAAGTGCTGGTAGGGGTGTTTCACTCATGGGGAAGTTCCACTTGAAGTACCCTCGTTGGTTGCACCGGAAGCATGTCTATGCCCCTCCACAGCCCTCGACATCTCCAGTATCTGTAAAGGCTAAGGAGCCAACACCATCGGGTTCCCCTGCTCCTGCATGTTCTCCAATATCCTTGCCAAGCTCCTATTAGAGTCAAATAGGAGGGCTCGCCTCATGTCATCTTAAAGGCCCTTGTAGAACCTTTTCGCGTAGCCCGCATCATCCAACTGATATGAGTCTGCAAAGGGGCTAGATGTGTGAACTCCCGATAGTATTCCCGCACCATCCTGCTGCCCTGCATCAATTGCAGGAATCTGTCTTCCAGCTCATCCCTTTCCGACCAAGGTACAAAATGCTCCAATAAAGCTACTCTGAACTACTCCCATGCGTTGTTTGCGAAATCCATTCCAGTAAAGGTGGTGTCTAGCTATGAGTTCCACCATATCTTCGAATGCGACTCCAAGCAGGAAACTGCCAAAGCTACTGCCTCCTCCGTTGGGCATCAAATCTCGACCAGCATCTCATATATAATGTCCAGCCACTCCTCGGTACGAAGTACTGACTCCGTGCCAATATAGGATGGAGGAGAATGCCCCCGAAAGATACTCAGCTAGTTATCCCTGGGATTTGGCTGTGGGGCTTGAGCCTGGTGAGCCCTGAAGGCCTCCGGAATGCCCATCAAAGTCTGCCCCATCTCCGTCTGCTGGAACGGATTCAGAGCCGGTGGGGGTGGAACCATTTTCTGTGACTGGGGTGTACCCTAATGAGGAGTAGGGTTCGTTGCAGACTATAAGGAAAATTTCTAATTGTTAGTTAATGTACAAGTGGAACTAACGAAAAGTGGACGTTTGCATGTGATTCTCCCATATGGGCACACCATTGCTTCCGCTACTAGTTTGACCTCAAACTTAGCTCGCACAGGGTGGCCCAGGGTTTTGTGGAGTTCTTCGCTTTGGATCGATGTTTCCTCTGCTACCAGTTTGTAAGACCCCTTTTTTCTAAGCTACCGGGTCTTATGCCCATAATCGCCGGTTTGCGGTGACACTGATGCTCCAGAAGGTCGCCCTTACAAAACGTCGATCCTGTCGGACTTAACGATCACCAAAGAAAGAGAAATATACTGATAGTTCAGTTAAATCAAAGTTAACATATCACATATAATCTATGAATTAGAAATCACAGCAAGTACACATGATGATATAAGTATCAAAATAGATCAGTAAAATAAAAACACAATAATCGGGCTTATGCCCAGTACATTAAATCCTTACTACAATCCTCTCGTAAGCTAAGTAAAGCTATTACTCACGGAGCTAGAGGCTGGTGCTTCTGTACTAGACTGGCCCACCTCCAGGAGCACCATACTCTGCTTGTGTTGTATCTCCTACTGCTACTCCTTGTCCCCGATCCGAAGTCCCTAAAATGTTTGGTCCACTAACAATTAGTCAAAAGACTAAGCCTGATTTCCCCCACCCCTCCCCTAGTGGCTCCTAGGCACCGTGCGAGAGGAATGATAGGAAAGCTATGATGGTGGAGAATAGGAACAAGCAGATGACAGCTGACCTATTCTAGCAGTTATATTATAACAACTATAGGACAATAAAATTAAGGCAAGCTAACAGTTCTATAATAAGAAAAATAGTAGAGTAATCAAGTGAAACAGAGTAGTAAGTATATGAAAAGTAAACTAAGAAATATTTAACCTTAACTTATATGAATTCACATACAAACATATAAGTTTTGGGGTCTTTTGCTAGGCTCCCATCGTATAAAAAGTCTCATACCGATTTATACAATGGGGTGTCAGGTTGTATGCAAGTATAAGTGTAGTGTAATGTTATGCCATGATTCATGCAAGTGCAACACACGCACACGACTCTATGTGCACAGACCTCTATTTCCCCCTGTTACAAAGCTAGCATCACTCATAGGAGTATCTGTAGTGGCCAATGGAGACAGTGGGTCGGGCTACCCCACTCCTAGACGGGTATTCATACTACCAAGCCTCGTCCTTATGTACGCATATGATGGACACATCAGAGTCACCACGTACTATGCTGACCCACCGCCAGACATTTCCTTGGCTAAGTGTAAACGGCACCCACCGAGTCAGCGTATCGATGTCGGTGTGAATGGCCGCCAAATACTGAAGACCCACCACTTTATGCACATGCAATCATGAATTTCCCGAGTCATCGGCTCCCCGGACTATCCTGTCAGTTACAACTACCTTCTGACCCTTTGGCTCGCCGGGCTAACCCATCCATTTCCACAACGACCGACCCTACCACCCGAATATCCTAACCAAGCTAACCTCCCGAGACATCGGGGTGAGTGAAAGTGATATCCTAGATTTACTTGTTGCCCTTTATTATTTATTCTTACGGTGTAGTTTAACTTTTGACTGCCCAGGGTATTCCCTGTAAAGGGCTCTCACTGGGAACTAGGAACTATGATGATAGCTGAAGCCCATCGTTCCCTTTCGCAAGACACTTACTATTATTGATATGTACCCAGGTCCTGATCTCATTTTATGTTAGACTGAATCTAACCCTAGTATATTTGACTATTTCTCTCTCCCTAGGAAAGATGATCTTTCGTCGATCCCGAGCACCACTTAACTCTATACAACCCAACATTCTCCCCAACATGACTCATAATGAAACATTCATTTTCACCTTACCAAATCAGTATACAATATACCAAACTCCCTATGTCCATCCTTCAAACTAACACAAATCTGTAGCTTTATTATGTGTAGACCAACCTAAGCTACATGATGGGTATGGACGGTGACCCCTTCAAATATTCCTCCAAATGCCGTAGAATTTTTACTAGGGATCTATCATGACATGTTTAGAGTAAATCCATAAACTTGTAATTTTCCAAATTTATTTAGAATTTATTAAATTTTCCCAAAATTTAGGCCATGGATGGTTTTGAACATGAAGTACTAGATTTTCTTAAGCTATGCCTTCCAAAATTACGATAACTATATGATTCCAAAATATAAGAGAGTACCAGGTCTTACCAACATTCATAAATTTAAGAGCCCCTAATTTATTAATTCAAGATAAATATAATAAATAGAATTAAAGAGAGAAGTACCTCGAAATACTATCCAAAAATTACACAAAAAGTACCAGGGATTTTATATGATCACAAAACCTTATTGACTAAGTTTCATAACATTCTAAGTTAGTATAACCAAGATTACAGCAATATCATCAATAGGGGCAACCTATTGGTTATAACTACAAGTATGAGCTACAGTCCTCCAAACATCCTATAATAAATTCTAGAGACTCATTTTGATATAAAAACTCTTCTACCAGAATTTCATAAGGATCAAAGGTCATATGACCCCTTTAATTTTTCCATAAAAGGTATAGGCCTAAATGATTCCCAATTGATTTAAGTTGTGTGCCTAAGTCAAAATGTTCCCAAATTCCTTCCTAGTGATATTCACCACCTTATGAACACTTGGACAAAACTCCAAGTTCATACAAGGACATATCACTTCATGTCCATCACAAACCCCAAAGTTTAACCTTAGGGTTTGAACTAGGGTCCTAGGGAAAATCCACCTCAATCCATCTCAAACTCCATGAGAGGGTGTTTTTTCTGACCTTGGGGCACTGGACAAAGTTCCTACCCCTTTAGGTGAGAATTGGCCCCTCTATGCCCCAAGCACACTTTTGCCCAAATTTACCCTTAAGGGGCCACACTTTGGTTACACCAAAACCTATTCAAATCAAACTGAATTGTGCTGAGATTTTTATGAGAGTCATGTAATGACACTATGAGGTAGCCACCAAAATTTGGGGACTTTTGGGATTATTAGACCCTCTAATTAAATCATACATGGTTTATAAAATTTTTACAAAAACTATAGGAAATTTTTTTCAAATATTCACATTTTGGGATATGTTATAGGTATAAGTAAGTGAGACTCCCTTCCCAAATTTCAAGTCCTTTGGACAAGTTGTTTTGTGGGAGCACTCAATTTTATCTCTGACTAGCCCTATGTATGTTTATACCATTTTGAGTGATGTGGTCAAACCACTGACCCAAATTTGTTGAAACCAATTTTAAAATTAACTAGACACAAAAAATATAACTTTCATGTAGGCCACTTCCACTGTAGGAGACTATAAGTATTTTTAATAATTAGTTTTATCTACTATCAGTTATGTGACATAATCAATGAATTAAAATGAAATATTATAAAATAAGCCAGCACAAATCATAAAGCAGAATTGACGGCATCCCATTGTCTTCTTCATGGAGACAACAGTCGAGATTGGCCCGTCCTGGGCCATTTTGTGAGGCATTTTCCTGGCCACCTGAGCACCTCTCCGGCCGGCCAGTGCCACCACCTCCGTTGAGGTGGTGGCCAGCGATTGGCGGTGGCTGGCCAGCCGGAGGTGGCTGGAATAGAGGTTTAGGCATGGAATTTAAAAGCTTGAAACCAAGATTTCGACCATTCCAATATTGGGCCAATTGGCCTTAATCCAGGAAACCGTTAAGAGTGGATCTATGCACTAGAAGAGAGAAGAGGGATAAGACCTTTTGGGAGGGCTAGAGTTGGGCCGATCGCCCTGTCGCCATTTCCAGATTTAGAGATTTTGGGTGCTCTGCAACTGCACTACAGGAAGGCTCAAATTCTTTAGGGAAAGTCTGGAACTGATTGCTCTATACCTAAGGAAGCTTTTAAAGGATTAATTAGGGGAGAGGAGAGGTCTAGTCTTCAATGCCATTAATGGCCTTGAGTGGAGATTTTCGGCCAATGTAGAATTAACTGAATTCAACCCCAATATGGATGGGGGAAACCTCTTGATCTCCTTTAATTGATGAGGGGAGATGAATCTCCATTACTTGGGAGAGAGATAAGGGGTCAAGGGCATTGAAACACCATGAATGACCACTTTCTTTCTCCTCCATTTAATTGGAATTAGGGTTAAACTGTCTGCCGCGTGACACCCTGCAGCTGGACCACTAATTATTACTTTAAATAGGTCATATTGAAAGTACCAGGGCCAATTAAGTCGTTTTGGCGCAATTCCCAAAAAGACCCCGGTTCAGCCTATTCATACGAACCAGCAAACATGGCCAAAAAAGTCTAAGTTAAATGGCGTTGACTGATGTTGAGTCCACTCAACACTCAGCATAATTCGTCGAATGGCGTTGATTGTGTTGAGTACACTCAACTTATCGTTGAGTGCACTGAACGCACTCAACGCCCCGAGTCCAGAACATTTCCTAAGTCAAATGGCATTGGTGGAGTCGAGTCCACTCAATGCTTCAGCTATGGTGTCGAGTGCACTGAACGCACTCGAAACCCGGAGACCAAAAATATTCTAAGTCAAATGGCGTTGAGTGGTGTCGAGTCCACTCAACGCCTCAGTTATGGCATCGAGTGCACTCAACGCACTCGACGCCCGGAGATCAAAAATATTCTAAGTCAAATGGCATTGAGAGGTATCGAGTCCACTCAATGCCTCAGCTTTGGCATTGAGTGAACTCAACGCACTCGACGCCCGGAGACCAAAAATAGTATTATTCAAATGGTGTTAGGTGGTGTCGAGTCCACTCAACGCCTCAGCTATGGTGTTGAGTACATTCAACGCACTCGATCACAGGAGACCAAAAATATTCTAAGTCAAATGGCGTTGAGTGGTATTGATTAACCTCAATGCCTCAGCTATGGAGTCGAGAGCACTCAACGCACTCGACATCGAGAGACATATAATATTCTAAGTCAAATGGCATTGAGTAGTGTCGAGTCCAATAAACACCTTATCTATGGCGTCGGGTGGCGTCGAGTGCACTCGACGCACTCGACTCCCCCAAGTCAAGGATATTTTCTAAGTCAAATGGTATTGAGTAGTGTCGAGTCCACTAAACGCCTCAGCTATGGCATCGAGTGGCTTCGAGTGCACTCAACGCACTCGATGCCCCCAAGTCCAGGATATTTTCTAAGTAAAACTTGCTCTATTTGTCGAGTCCAGTCGACTCACTCGATGCTTATCGAGCCTGAGTCAACTCTCTTGATTAAAAACACGTGCAAGGGGTCGAGTTGTTTTAGGGATGTTATAGGTAGTACCACCACACTCAGAAGTGGAAGGATTGGCCACTATCACCGATAGCCACACCGACGAGGCTTTTGGGGTTTGCTACCATGCTGGAGAATAAGTGGGTCCAACTATGTTGACATAGGGTACAAACTGGTAAACTATTATGTGTGATTTTTGTGGCTGGTCGGTCTTGCCCTTAGACCATTCATACTAGTATGGCAAGTGTTGGAAAAACTATTATGATTTACCTTAACAAATTATATTTTAACTAATTTTACACCCCCAGGTCAATTACCAATAATATATAGAGAGAGTAATGTGGTCTTAGAAGTCTTAAGATATATGTAGATTCTGAAACATGAGAAAGGCATACTGAATTCTCGAGCAAAGTCAAGAAAAGAAAACATGCGTTGAATAGAAGTAGACCCAATATCGACTTGATATCGACGTTACTTTGAATAGAAGTCAGAGATACATAACAATTTGAGTCGACGTTAATTCATGGTACATATCGAGTCATACTTCGACATGTTGTAGATGTAACATTGATTTTAAAATTAAGTTGACAGACAATCAGTATGAAGCCAGATTTTGACGTAATTATTATATAAAATCGATGTTATGTCGAATAAGAGTTCTAAACGGGATTTTCTGAAAATTGATTCAGGCTTATTCAGGAAAGATTTAACAAAATAACAAACTCTTCGAGATGTTGGAAGACAGTGACAATAAGAATATAATCCTCTGCCATATATATATATATATATTATACAACCCCTTATTCGCTGAGTGGGACCCCCTCCAGGTTCAAGGCTTTGTAGGACCTTTAGGTCCGGGAGGGCGTAGGCAGGCAAGTGAAATATTAAAGAACAGCCCTCGCCCAGGGGGAGCAAAAGGGATCCCACCCACAGCAGGCATGTGGGGCATGTGGGTGAGGCTCTCACCCGTAGCAGGCAAGTAGGGTCTCGCCAGGCCAATCGGTGAGTGGCCCTCTAATCCCGTTTCCACCCTCGGGGTTGCAGAGGCGAGTGCCTAGCCTCCAGGCACTCGCCCCTTTAGGCAATTGGTGCCTTCATGGGCCACTTTCCTCGTGGAGTCCAGAGGCATTATTACCCAGATGCCCCTGAAGTCTGCGTTTAGCTTCTCAGAACAACGGAGTTTTGTTGTTGGCAGACTACTTTTGGCTGCATATAGCAGTTTAGAGCATCGGAGCAACGCTATTTGCAGGTTGGATCTTGAAATATATAAATAAACCCGAGGGGGTACCTCAGAGGGAAAGCTTTCAAGTTTTCTCATTCCCAGATCTTCTTGCGCTTTCTGAGGTGCCCTTAGCTCAGCATTGGCTAAGGAGGGGAAGTATTGTAAGATATTTTGTGTGTGTGGTGGGACCTCCGTGATGGAGCCTATGGTCAGTTTTGAGTTTTAAGTCTTCAATCAATCAAGCATACTAGGAGAAGTAACTGTGTCGTCACCCCTTCCCTAAGGGTCCGAACTCCACAGAAGCTGGTTCTCGGTTTCAACACACACACACATATATATATATATATATATATGGTGTGTGTGTGGACATACGAATAGAACAAGAATTTTAATTAATCAATTAAACACAAAATTGATTTGGAAATTTGGATCGATAGAGCTAATTTGGATGACAATAATTCTATTCTTGTTGAAGAAATTCTTCCAAGAATTAGTCGATCATCAATTCTTTTGAATCAGATTAGAGAGCTTGTTCTTCTTCAACTTTATGGCTCTTCTTATGTAGTAATAGTTTCAGGAAAATGAGAAAGAAATCATTTGAATCAAAGGGCAAAAAATCCTTGAAATCAACTCAATCAAGGATTCATCAGAGATCCAGGATTCAATTCACTAACGGCCTAAAAGTCCTCTGAATTCATGCTGAGAGGACTCATCAAGAAGATTAATTCTTCTACATTTCTTCTTCCAATCTTTTCTTAACTCTTCCTTAATGTTTAAGAAAAGTGTTTTGAGAATCCCTTTTTAAAGGATTCAGATTGTTGTTCTAAGAGCCTCCCTATAAATGTCTCAGATTGTATATGTTCAAGATCTCCTTATCAAAAAATCTAGAGATTGGTTACGAGAGTCTCTTTATCAAAAGACTTTGGCATAATGTTAGTTAATTCCTACCAAGATGGTAGAAGAGTGGACATACCCAGATTTTAAGGAGACACAATAATTTTTTGTCATCTATGTTTGTTTTTATTTTGTGCTTATTATTTAGTTTTATGCCTTGATTATGTGATTCATTTACATTCTGGTTAGAAATTTATGTATATGCAGATACTATGAAAATTACAATTAAAATAAGATAATTTTTTAATCTTTCACCACCTCTAGAGAATACTTGGAGGAATTTATCAACTATTCACACTTTCAATTGGTATTAGAGCGAGGTTAATCATGAAAATGTTAACACCTTGATTTTAAAGATCTGAATAGTTGTAAACTTATATTAGTATATATATGAATTTATTTTCAAAATTCCATTTAATACTTTCAAAGGATTTGTATCTACTAGGCCTTCTGTATGTAATCTTGAAAAGTTTACACTATGGAAGACCAGAGTCAAGTTATATAAAATTTTTATTAATGAAGGTATTTTTGATTCTATTTTGACAGGACCACTTATGCCTTACAAGAAAGATGCATAAGATAATACCACCTCTGAACAAATGCCTAGATGTGAATGGTCAGATGTATAAAACAAAATAAAGGACTGTGGTTCAAAAGCCAAGAACATTCTAGTTTCAATAATGTCTGATGATATATTCCAGAAAGCAGTTGAATGTCAGTCAGCAAAAGAAATCTAGGAATCTTTATCAAGGATTATTGATGGAAGTTCTGATGAGAGAAAGGATAGAAGATCACTTTGAATATCTCAATATGAGAATTTTCAAAAGAAAGCTAAGGAATCTGTGACTGAAATGTATGATAGATTCAGTATTATTATAAATGAAATCAAAAGACTGATTAAGGATGTATAACTCACTAAGATAAATGATAAACTACGCATGTGCTTCCCAAGTATATGAGATTCTAGTATCTGAGTTATTAGAGAATCTTGATGCCATAGGGAGATTACTACTGATGCCTTATTTGGCAAATTAAAATCATTTAAACCTCTCCGATAGAGTAGTGCAAAGTTCAAAGCTATTGATGGTGTACCCTCCATTACAGAATAAGAAATACTCAATCTCTTATCACGAAGATTCAAAAGATGGGTTAAGACTTAAGACTACAGAAGGAGAGAAAGGAACTTGAACAAGCCTAGGTTTGATAAGACTCCAAACAAGGAGATAATCTATTTTGCTTGTAGAAAACTTGGACACATATCAACTGAATGTCCTAAAGAATAGAAGGACAGATCCAACCAAAAGGATCAAAATAAGAAATTTCTTAATAAAAGGGATAAGAATAATGGAAAAAGTTTCATTGCTAAAATCTGGAGTGACACTTGTTCTGAATCGAGCTCTTCATCAAGTAGTGAAGAAGAAGTTATCACTGAGGAAGCTTGTCTATTGTCTGTGGAAACAAACTCAGATAATGAAAAAAATAAGGTATGTTATTTTGATGATATTGATTTTTATTCTCAAGAATTTGAGTGTTTCAAAAAATTTTGCAAACACCAATTACCAGCAGAAAAGCAAATAAAATCACTAGAAAAATACCTAGATGAATTAAGAAATGAAGATCATTTTTATATAAACTATAATTTCTGGGTTGGACTAGAAAGATTAAAAAACAAAGATCAAGTTTAATTGTAGAAATTTGCAAAATTATAAATGAGTTATCAAAGGCAAAAGCCTTTGAGGACATGATTCATGGAAATCGGCAAGCGCACCGGTCGTACAAGTAATAAAATTTTGGAATAAATCCCCGAGTGTCGGTCTCTTGAGGACTGCAATTAGCATAGAGCGGTGACAGTTCAGAAAATATCGTTATGAGGGTTATACTTAAAAAAGATTAAAAAGCGGGCTTGTGAGATTGTTGTTTCTTGATCTAATAAACTAAATAAGACTATGTGGGTCGAAGGCACCGCTTCGCAAGGTGAGGTGAGTGTATCGGCTGCGATGCCGAACTTCGGTTGGGCGAGTAGACGGAAAGCTAATGGATAGAAGTGTTCTTGTGCGGAGTGCAATCAGGTGAAACAAGGGTATGGAGTGGATGTGGAGTGGGCAAGGTGCATTCACAACACACACCTCAAAAGAAAATGAAAACTACAAACAACCAATTAGATATAGAGTAGAAAATGTATTTCATTACAATATCAAATCATTCCATACAACGAAGAAAGGGGAAGAGGAGTAAACCACTAGGGGGTGAAGGTCCATCGCAGGTCATGGACAGAATAGCGAGTTGTCAATCCGCTTCCGGGCTCAGTCCGAGGAGGCTTACGGTACAAATGAGTTGTCACCTCGAAGGCCTTTGAGTCCGTTCTCTAGGTTGTCTTCTTCTCCAACTCCGGTGGAAAGCTTGGAGTTGAGATCATCAATGGCCTTAAGCTTTGCCGGAGGGTTATGAAAGCTTCGAAATCATCAGCTATGGACTGCCGATGGAAGGGTTGAAGGTGGAGGTGGATGGAGCAGCTGGAAGACGAAATGGCGGACTGGCGGCAAGTCCTGATCGAATCGTCTGACCTAATTCACGGAATGATCCTTAAATACGGAGGTAGAATAAGCAGAGCTCACGATCAGTGGCTTACGACCTGTGGTCGTGCGCTCTGTTGGTCGATGATCGTGCACAATTTCCAATTAAACCTGTAACTTGGACAAAAAAACATCAGCAAATATGCGCATGACCGGTGGTCATGCGCACTTAATCCACTGATCGTGCGATTACCCGGGAAGAACAAGGAAAATGAAGAGGACAGAGCGCAGAATCCCTAGCGCACGACTAGTGGTCGTGCGCAATAGGTCCAGTGCTCATGCGATCGTCAAGACAGGAAAGGGGAAAATGAGACTGTAATGCGCACGATCAGTGGTCGTGCGTAGTGAGTCCAGTGATCGTGCGCAGTGTCCCTGTATCGTCTTCGTCTCCCGAGCGGTTCCGTAATACGCACATGACCCATGCACCAGCAGAAGAGACAGAAAGGCCACTAAAAGTGCACACCACATTCTCAAGAAACAGCGAGAGAACAAGTAAAACAACAAAAACACAGAAACAACGAAAGCACACAGAAAATGGGCCTAAAGTGCACCGGGCGTGGAATAGAGTAATGATCCAAAAGGAGTGGTATTGGTGCTAAAAGTAAGTTCAATGGCATGAAAATGAGCCCATATGAGTCCATAATCCGGTATAAAATATGAACTCATCACACCCCCAGACTTACCCATTTGCGCATCCCACACAAATCATTACTCCATGGACTGTAAAACAGCTAGCTGGCTTAGAAACATCAAAATAAAGTAGGATGAGAAATCAAATACATCATGCGCATAGAAAATAGAATATAAAAAACTTTTTAATTATACTACGGAGCTTAAATTATTCAACAGAGGTAAATAAATATTGTGTCTACTTAAAATTAGAATTCTAGAGAATCATTCGGTCATGAGTAATGAGAAAGTAAACGAGCCACTTAGGTGAGCATTGCCTAAGACTGGGGCTCGTGATCACCTCCAAAGAAATCCATCAATGTCGAGAACCATAAGCTTGCCCTTTCACACTCTCTCCACGATGCTAAGTTGACTAGAATGTGAATCAGCAGGACTTGTAGGTTTGAATGGGGCTAAGGCTAAGGTGTGGTATTCAATGATAAACATGGAGGCTACACGCAACCAAAGCGAGCAAACAAGAGCTAAACCAAGCAGCCACAAAGAAATGCATGTGCGACACACCCCCAGACCTGGCTTGAAAACCGGGTTTGCACACGGCCTATCCCGACCAAAAACTAACACACAAGATAGGGATTGCAATACTTTTAGATTTTCCTTGAAATACTTTTAGATTTTCTTTTTCTCTCTTTTTTCATCCTTTTCTTTTTCATTTTTCTTCTTTTTCATTCAGCAATCCCCAAATCTAAAAATTAACAATTCATGAATTCATCTCCACAACACATGAATCCCAAATATCTCAACATATCAAATTTTTGAAATCGAACAAGCTCAAGGTTTTGGTTGTGACAAAATGGTTGGCTTTTAGGCTTTTGTGAATTTAGGTGGAGTTGAAACAAAAAGAGGGTAGGCTCAAATTTTGCTTGCAAGGGTCAGCTGCTAGGACTAGGTACAAAAAGGCTCAAACTAGCCAAAATGATGGCCTACCTCACGCGCACACCCGACTAATCAGGCACCAATGCTTCGAGAGTAGCTTGGGGCAAGTTCTTAGTCCCTGAAAAAGATGATCCTTCCCCCCTAACTCGAGCAATATGAGTTTAGTGACGGCTATACTCATTCCTACACTACCGTTCGATTACTCCCGATTCTACAATTTTAAGTAGCACAAAAAGAATTTACTTTTGCAGAATAAATTTAAGTCTACGAGCATGAAGAAAAAGTAATCCTATACTATTTCTACAAAAATCATGAGTTCGATTAGGAGCACTGCTTGAGTTTCGAACAACTAGATCCCAAAATCCTAAGCCAGCGCCACTTTTTAGAGTTTACAAAAAAGTAATACATTTGACTTGAGATGCGCCCGTGGTTAAATGCGCACTCATGTGGGTGATTCAGTGTGTGCAGTAGTGATCATGAAATAAATAAATGCAGACGAGTATGCAATAAACTATGTTCTATAGTGATCACAGGCAACTCTACCCCCAGACTAGAATGTGATTATACAAAAAAAGTAAAACATGCAAATAAAAATAAAGGGCTAGGGGAAGAAGTACCTATGCTCAAAATTGAGCATACCGGTCATGCGACGAGATATCCAAGTGCGGCAAAGTTACCGCGCCTCAAAAATTCCTGCACCTGCGATTTAAATACGTACGCAAAATAAAATATGGACATATATATATAGAGAGAAAAAGTGCTCAAAACACAGCACGGGACCAAATGGTCCAACATGAGTTGTCTCCCGAAAGCCCTTTTGTTTACCGTCCTTATGGTGGACCAAATACCTGTATTAGCAGTTATAAAAAAGAGTTCTTCGCAGTTTAGAGAAAGAAATAAATAAAGTGAACTAGAGTTCCATACGAAGCGAGAAAATGGAAAGAGGAGGGTAAGTGGAATGATGGTGTTGTAATCAACTATAAGAGGATTTGTGGTAAGTCTCTTCGGTGGGGTGAGAGGGGACGTCAGATTGTCTTTTTGCGCCGGAGGAAGGGGATTTCCCCGTACTCCGATTGCGCTCTTCCTCACGCCGTAAGGCAGCGAAGCATTTGTCGCGTAAATGCTTTGTCTCTTTCAGTTTCTCCACCGTGGGAGACTTCCAATGGATGTAGTCTGTGGGTTTTCCTATTTTGTGGTTGGTGGCGTCCTGTCCGGCACCATGACGACGACCAGATCTTTCCAAGCTATAGATCGCTTAACAGAGTTATCAGCAGTGTTATACAAATAAGTGTCTAGGGATTTCTCCTGGATAAAACTCGGTTCGCCAGGCTCAAAAGCAGAGATGGCGGAGGGTAGAAAGGCAGTCGTTGCTTTGGCGCACTCGATCTCCTCGTTTACCAATAGCTCTTGATTCTAATCTATCTCCTGGGAGAGTCCTTTCTTTGTCTTCTCTTCCTGATGTGCTTCTTCCAATATTGGGAGTCCTGAATCTATCTTCGTATCTGTGTCACTTAGAAAATTTTTATTTTGGGTGGGAGAGGGATGCACGGATGTGTTATTATGGGCGGAATATTCGGCCGGCCAAGTGATGCGTCCTTTGGAAAAGTCGAGGGATGCGCCACTGGCCGTCAGCAATGGGACTCCTAATATAGGAATAGAGTTATTTTCCCTTGGTCCCAAAACCTGGAAGTCAGTGGTTATACTTTTTTCGTTGACCTCGATTTTTACTTCCCGTACACCTCCCACGGTGTCAACCAAATTGCCATTCTCTAAGATAAGCGACTTCCGGTTTTCAGTGTCGACTTGTAGGTGCATCTTCGCAACCTCTTGTAGGGTGAGGATGTTGCTGGATGCCCCGGAGTCGTATAATACTGGGGTTTCGAAGTTTTTTATTTTACAGTTGATGACGAGTTCGTTGCTTTTTCCCAAATTTTCCTCCCCAAGGCTTTTACCTTGTTTATGGGGGTTCATTTCGGCGTTACTAGGTAAGGTGCCTTGGGTGTGCTCGGAGACCACTTGTGCCAATTAGCCCAATTGTGCCTCCAGTTTGCGCATCGAGACAGCTTGATTTGTCATGTTGGTTTGGGAAATTTCAACGAATTTCTCGAAAACCTCTTCCAAAGAACTTTTTTTAATGGTGGGGGGCCCTTGGGAATAATTTTGTTGAAACGGCCGCGGTTGGCTTCTAGAGGCAAACACATCATTTTATTGCTTCCCCGGTTGCCATCTTTTGCCAGATGCGTTTGGATTCCAAGAAAAATTGGTGTGATTTCGCACCCCTGGGTTGTATGTGTTTTTGTAAGGAACTCGACTGTTTTGATTTGCTATAAAATTAACAAATATGTGCACGATTAGTGGCGCACTGTTGGTCGATGATCATGCACAATTTCCAATTAAACCTACAACTTGGACAAAAACATCATCAAATATGCACACGATCAGTGGCGCACGACCTGTGGTCATGCGCACTTAATACACTGATCGTGCGATTACCCGGGCAAAATAAGGAAAACGAAGAGGACAGAGCGCACGATCACTAGCGCACGACCAATGGTCGTGCGCAATAGGTCCATTACTTGTGCGATCGTCAAGACAGGAAAGGGATAAATTAGACTGTAATGCGCACGATCAGTGGCGCATGACCAGTGGTCGTGCGCAGTGAGTCCAGTGATCGTGCGGAGTGTCCCTGTATCGTCGGGGTCTCCCGAGAGGTTCCGGAACACACACACGACCCATGCACCAGTAGAAGAGGCAGAAAGGCCACTAAAAGTGCACACCACATTCTCAAGAAACAGCGAGAGAACAAGTAAAACTACAAAAACACAGAAACAATGAAAGCACACAGAAAATGGCCTAAAGTGCACTGGAAGTGGAATAGAGTAGTGATCCAAAAGGAGTGGTATTGGTGCTAAAAGGAAGTGCAATGGCATGAAAATGAGCCCAGATGAGTCCGAAATCCGGTATAAAATATGGACTCATCAGGATACTTTAAAGAGAAAAAGTCCAGAGTTCATACGCATAATTGAGTATCTCACAATGATGGTTAATCGCATGGGTTGGGTGTTGAGTCAACTAGCTAGAATAAAATTTCGAGCAACCCAGCATGGAAAATGCAATAACCTTTGTTAAAACCGCAAATAATCAACCCATAGTTATAGAAGATGTTGACCAAAAAAACTACTTTTTTTAACAAGAAATTTTCACCTAAAAATAATAAGAGTGAAAGGAGGGTGTTAAATCAGATTACTCTAGAGGGGGGGGGGGTGAATAGAGTATTAAAACTTTGGCTCTTTTTCTAGATTATATCAGAGTAAATATAGTGATACCATATATTAGTTAAAGAATAAGAAAACTAACCTAACAATTCAAGCAATCACAAGCACAACAAAAATAAATAAAAAGGAGCAACTAGACGACACAAAAAATTTATAGTGGTTCCCCTAAACTTAGGTACATCCACTCTTCTACCACCCTTGGTTGGAATCCACTAGCAGGTTTTGATCAGGTGACTGTCACCACAAGATCTGGTTTAGGTAGATCAGAAAACCCTTTAGGCTTTTGATCAGGTGCCAAAAAACCAACTTCAAGTCTTTTGGAGGGAGACTTGTCAACCAAACTAACTTTTCAAGGGAGCTATAACCCTGTACAATGGGATGGAAGATTTTGATGGAAGTCTTCTCATTTCTCAATACAACTGAGAAGACTGTGTGGATTCTTGTGTTGTCAAAGCTCCTCCTGAGAAGTAGAATGTTGCAGGAAGAAAAGAGCTTTGCTAAAGGGTGAGTAATTATTTAGGTTGATCTGCCAAGGTCCAGGAAATCCAGTAACAGATGCTGAATAGAGTTTCTCTAAGGATTTTTTGAACAGAAGTTGAAGAAGACTCTTGATCTTGATGATTTGTTCTTCTTAAAACTGTAGTGTTGGCAAAGAATGAGAAAGCATTGAGAGCGTCAAGTGCTCGTTCAGTATTTCCTGTGTAGTGCTTTTCGATTTCTTTTCTCTATGTCTCTGACTGTCATTCTTTTTTTTTCTCGTAAAGGACAGAATTACTTTTATTCCACTGTTGAAAAATTCTCTTTGATTTTTTTTGAATTCTTCCCATAAATAATGGCTGTTGTGGGGAATAGAAAGCCGCTGGAATAATATCATTAATGAGTTTTCTAATTGTTCTTGATAGAATAAGCAAATATTTATTCTGAAAAATACCACATTTAATGTAGCCAAATAACGGTTATATTCAAAAGAATATTTGAATTAAAAGCTCAGAATAATACTGCTAATAAGGAACAAAAGAGGAAAGAACTCATTCTAGAACTACACAGAAAACTTCGAACGCAAAATAGAATTCGTCAACTTGAGATCAAAGATCGTCGACCAGGGAATTCAAGTTCATTGACCTGTGCTCTGCGATCTGCTAACTGAGAATAACATTCCAAATCTGTAGTTTGAGTTTGTCGAACTGAGAAACTGACAGAAGAAAACTAAGCGTCGACCTGAGCTCTAAGAACGTTGACCTCAACTCTGAGAATTAACTCTGAGTTCGTCGATCTGAGATCGATGATCGTCGAGCTGAGTTCGAAGAATTTCAAACTGATCACTATCTTCTGAAAGCTGCTAAATTTTATTCTCTGAAGTCCACTTATGGCTTGTCAAGGGAGGTAGCACTAATCAGGACTTAGCTTAAACTCTAGGAGTACTACACATGACCCTAGCTATACAATGTTGGGTCATACTCAGCCTAAGTTAGTGAACCTAGCCCAAATCCAACTAGGGATCCAATAAAGAGCATTATAAAAAAGAAACCTATAAAAATTAGTATCTAAAATACAAAGAACTTGCTTACTAAGAAAAAGCATCAACTTTATATCGACGCAACTCAGTGAATGAATCAATATAATATCAACGCATATTCACTCATGCGACAACTATATATCAACGTAACCAAAAGGTTGCATCGAGACCTTGTCAAAGCAAATTCCCAGTATATAATTCTAAAAAATCAAATACAAATATGATTTCTGATTATCATACATATGAATATAAATGTACAAATTGTTTAAGAAAAATTCATGATGCTAGAAGTTGTTTTATTGATAGACCAATACTCTATCATCTAAAGGGGTATCATAATAGACCAGTGTTTACCTTTATTACTCCTTTTAATGGTAAAAAGTGTAATGAGCCCAAGATAACCTGGGTACCAATTAACTTTTGAATTACTTGTGCAGGTTGGATGTTCTAGGACATTCTGATTGAAGAAAAGATCTAGTGCATATAAATATTACTGAATTATAATTGCTGTGAAAAACCTATATGAGACTTAAAAATATATTCAATGTCACGTTGAATATAAATCAAAAGAACAACAATTTATTCTCAATATAATATTTAGGGTTGGTGATCATGAAGAGTATTAATTTACTTGATACACCATTGATATGAATCAACCATTGCGTGAACAAAAAGTATGATTAAAAAAGCCTGCGACTACGATGAGTTCAAGTCGACTCAACTTTAATAAGTATACTTTGATGATTTCTTTCCTAAAATACGTTAAATAAGAGTTGGAATCACGCCTATTGGGTCCATTGATCACAATGTCCAAGATTTTAAGAAGACTTATAAGATAATGGTATACACATAATTGTATTTGACACATGCTCTAAGTTTTATGTATTCAAGTTGCTCTTTGTTAACTGTTTAAATTGGTTATCTAAGCAACAATGACAGGTGTACGCAAGACAGTGTGCTGACAGGGCAGTAATCTGCCTAAGTCTTGATGCATTGAGTGTAGGCAGTTCACTCAACTTCGGATGGCTTTAAGCATTTAATAAAGCCTAGGTTGTCAAAGCCTCAGTATTGCCAATGAAGAAATCAGGTTAAGTCCAAAAGTATTGAGTGAAAGAAGTTCATTCAATGCATAGAGCCAGAAGCGTTAAGTAAAGCTCAAACAGTCAAAGCTATAGAGAAGCTGATAAGAATTCTGGCTATGTTCAGAAGCGTTGAGTGAAGGCAGTTCACTCAATGCCCTAAAGAGAATGCGTTGACAGAATAATGTTTAGTCAGAGCCAAAGGGTTGATTGACTTGGAAATCTATCTAAGGATAAATGCGTTGAGTGAAGATAAATCACTCAATGCCTATTCAATAAAAAATTTGTCTAAGGAGAGAAGCATTGAGTGAAGGAAGTTCATTCAATGCCTCTTTAATAAAACAGGCAAAGGCAGAAAGTGTTGAGTGAAGACAACTCACTCAATGGCTAAATATAGAGAAAATCAATTAAGTCAAGATGCGTTGAGTGATGAAGGTTCACTCAACGCCTAGTCATTTAGACTATAATTATCAATATTCACTCAGTGATGAATGATCGCTCCACAGGTGCTGAGTCATGATGACATCAACATAAATTCAAATGTTGCGGGAATAGAACAATAGTCAAAATATGGCACCACTTGCTTGCTCTACATCAATTAATACAAAAGAGAAGTTGCAGCTATCAACTCCAGATGGTCCCACTACTCAAAGAGTCGTTGGACAGCGGGATACAAAAGTGGTATTCCTAAGAAGAAGAAATTAACATTTGGAAATACAGGGCTTTGCCTTCTTCCTCTCAACAAAGTTGTAGAGCTTGAAGAAAGTCACTTTTGTTGTTGATATGAAAGCTCAAGAAAGTTAGATGTTGTTATTCACACCTCCAATAGCAAGATCAGGGAGTTATCTCTCTGAGTTAGAAGAAGGAACAGAGCAATCCCTGCCTATAGTTACTTCACTGCTCAAGTAGAACATTCTTGAAGATCCATCCTTAGAGTTGTGAAGAAGATAGGACTGAGTCAACTCAGTTCAGGAAGAGGCAGACTCATAGATTATGTCTTTGGAGTCAATCAACGTCCACAACCAACATTTATTCATTGGTAGGATCTTAACTGATCTGAGTGTAAGCCTAAACTATAAAGGCTGAGGTAGGATATTTTTTGTAGATCTTAGTTGTAGGGCCTTCCTGCCTTATTTGTAGGATTCTGGATGAGAATCTGAGTTGTAGGAGTGTTTCTCTATAAGGTAGGATCCAATGGTTGATCTGAGTGTAGCGCTAGCCTCCTAGCCTGAGTGTAGGACTTTGAGTTAATGTCTTAGGTAGGTGTTCTAGAGCAAGTCACTGAGTTATAGGAGAATATTTCTCTAAGTGTAGGGCCTTGGGCCTGAGGTTGGACTTAGAGGAGTCCGAGAGATCCTTAGGGATCTGTGTTGTAAGCTTATTGAGTCGAGTTTGGAGAAGTTGGCCTTATCAAACACACTATTAGAAAGGTGGGAGGGACAGTGGATGTACCCAGACCTTTGGGAACCACTATAAATACCTAGTGTGTTATTGTGTGATCTTGAAAGCTAACCAAATTATAAATTACAACTCACCTAAGTAAAAGATTGTCATAAAAGACATAAGAAAACCTATTCACCCCCCTCTAGTTGTTTAGATACTTTTAAAAACAAAGTCTTTCAAGTGGTATCAGAGGGAGGTTGTTCAAAAAGGATTTAACCATCTGAATAGATCTCTAAGAGTAGCTACATATTATCTTTATGGGTTCAGGAGAGAACCATAAAGAGTTGGGCTTAATGAAGCTTCCAATCTGCAGAAAAAAGAGCTTTGGGATTTGGAAGGAAAGAGTTAAATTGTTCGTGGAAACATTTGACCCTAGTATCTTCATAACTCTACAAGAAGGACCTTTTATCCCTATGAAGGTCTTAGTTCCGGATGTTAATGTCCAGATACCTAAGAAGTATTCTGAGATGACTAAGGATGAGGTCCCCTTTGAAATTATGGGCATGAAGGCACAGGATATTATTGTAAGTTCCATTGATGATTCTATGTAATAGAATCTTATCCACTGCAAGACTTCCAAGGAAATGTGGGAGACCTTGTATACAACCCCGTATTCGATGAGTGGGTCATCTCCCCACCCCCTAGGGACCCTTAAAGTGAATCCCTTCCGGTGTTTGTCGGGCAAGACGAGTGCACTAAACGCCTTCTCTACCTTAGCATTTAGTGGAGTCGAGTGCACCCAAAGACTTCTACTCCTTGGAGTTGAGTGGAGCCGAGCGCACTCAACGCCTTATGTTTCTTGTAATTGAGTGGAGCCAAGTGCACTCAACACCTTCTATTACTTTATGTTGAGTGGAGCCAAGTGCACGCAGCACCTTCTGCTCCTTGGCAATGAGTAAAGCCAAGTGCACTCGACATCTTCTGTTCCTTGGCATTGTATAGTGCGGGACCCCTCCATAATCAACTATAGAGGGGTGTCGCGGAGGCGAGTGCCTGGCTTCCACCAGCACTCGCACCTTTTAAGAGAGTGGTGCCCTCATAGACCACTAGCCCATAGGGGTGCCGCAGAGGCGAGTGCCTAGCTTCCCACAACACTTGCCCCTTTTAGGCGAGTGGTGCCCCCATGGACCACTAGCCTAGTGGGGTGTCGAGGAGGCAAGTTCCTGGCTTCCCTTAGCACTCTCCTAGTGGGATCCAAAGGTGAAATATCCTAGGTTCCCTTGTATGGCTGCAATAGCTGTTTAGAACAATGGAGGTACGCTATTTGTAGGCCAGGTTTTGAAAATTATAAATAGACCCATAGGGGTACCTCAAAAGGCATGATTACTTGATATCTAATCTTCTAGCTCTTTCTGAGGTATCCTTAGCTCAGCACTTGGCTAAGGAGGGGAAGCGCTTTAAAATCTTCCGGGTGTGTGGTGGGACCTCTGTGCTTTAGCCTTGGGTCCGTTTCTTGTTCTAAATTTTTGGTCATTTAAGCTTATGAGGAGAAGTAAGTTCATGATCACCCCTTACCAAAGGGTTCAAACTCCACATAAGACAAATTTTGGTTTCAACATTAATGTGCGGTGAGTGCGGAGAGTGATCAGCAACGAAAATCCTTTATGAGCTCAATGACTGGAGGTGAAGGATAGGGATCAGACAGGGCCGACTCGCCACCTCCCCCTCCACTCGCCACGCTCCGGATGTTTGAGAATTTTAGGCAAGAGATGCAGAATCTCGTAATGCTCGCACTCAACACGCACGCCGAGTGCTGGACTCCAGCAGTCCCAATTGTCGCAGCCCCAACCCTATGCGAGAACACCCCCGATAGGCGACCAGGGAAGGAGATAGTAGAGGAGGGGAGGGAGCGAGATTTATCGGGGATAGTTTTGTTCCCCGGCTCAGCGAGTGAGGGTTGGGTTGGCGAGACTGTCCCTTCAGTGAGTTGGTTTCATCCGCCCCAATTCCAGAGGGGTTTCATGAGCATGAGATGTCCTACTACACCAGGAAAGATGATCTGGTTCAACACATCCAGTGGTTTTAGGATGTGGTCTCGATCCGGCAAATGTTGGATGCGTTCAAGTGCAAGCTCTTTTCCATAACCATCAAGGAGAAGGCAAGAGATTGGTTCAACCAGCTGCCGACCAAGTCCATCTATTATTTTGAGGGCCTACGTCGGGGGTTCATGCTAAGGTTCACCACTTCCAAGAAGAGGAAGAAAGAGTTTGAGTCTCTATTCCACATCAAGCAGGGAGTGAACGAGACCCTAGGGAGCTCTGTAGACCTGTTCCAAGAGGAGGTCCTCCAGATCTAGGAGATGTCAGGACATACTTTGATGATGGCCTTCACCCTGGGGCTGCAGCAGGGATTCTTCAGGATGGAGTTGAAGATGTTGCCTTCTCTCTCATTCGAAGATCTAATGGAGAGGGCAGCAAGGGAAGTCGACGGGGAGGTGTAGAACCCTGAGTTTATGAGGAAGTTAGCCAGGTGGGACACTGAGGAGGAGATGAGAGGTGGCAAGGGCCAAGAGGTGCGAAGGACCGAGACCAGGCTGAGTTAGAAGCAACAGCAGTAGCCGAGGTGGGGCCACCATGAGCCAAACAATCTGCTAGGATGGAGGCAGTCAAAGCAGCAAGACCCATGGCCAAGGCGAGGTTTCCACAGTGGAGACCACCGCCAAGGGGCCAGGATTAGTTTTACCCTCCAGGGTAGAGGCAGGGCTAGAGGCCTCCTCTCCTCGATCAACATCAGGGTATGGAGATAGCCTTGGGGCGGAGGAGAAGTGTCCAGCAGAGGAGGAGGTAAGGAGGAAGGGTGGAGCTGTCCTATTGTGACTTCTATAAGGAGAAGGGGCATGCCACGGCTACCCAGAGTTCCTTGAGATAAGTGGAAACAGGGAGTAGTAGCAGCAAACCCGCCAGGAAATGCTGATTGAGGAAGTCCTGTTTGGGGTAGTGGAGGATAGGTGCGAGGACCGGGCTGATGTTGGAGGTCGTGGAGGGGATCGAGGTGATCCGTGGGGGGGAGCTGAATCCACCCGTAAAGAAAGTATCCATACTGTGTTTCACTGGAGCATTGCTTCGACGTCTCTATCACCACCCAAAGGAGAAGATCCACTTCTCAAGGAACGATATGCCGGATCATGAGGATCCATTTTACAACGCGCTGGGCATCCAGGCCGCAGTCAAAAATTTCACCGTCTCTTGGATCCTCATTGATAACGGGAGTTCAGTCAAGGTCGTCTTCAAGAAGGCATTCGACGCGATGAAGGTGGATGCCCGGAGGGTGTTAGCCTCAGATGGGCCTCAGTTCGGATTCTCTGGGGAGAGGAAGGAGGTGGAAGGATTAGTTGGACTCCATGTTACCCTAAGGGTGCAGTCCCGAAACTACCGGTTTGTCATCGTGAATGCCCCCAACAACTACAATGCAATATTTGGATAGCCCCTCATCAGTGCCTTCCATTATGTGCCCTCCTTATTCCACTAGTGCCTTAAGTTCAATGTTGAGGGAGTACAGGTCCGGGTCCACGGAGATCCCATGGTGGCAAGGGAATGCTATGTCGCGGTGGTCAACACTTTCTCCTAGCAAGAGGGAGCTTAGGAGATGGAGAAGAGGATGGAGGAAGAGTCTAGGTAGGAGGCTGGACAGGGAGCTAAGGATATGGAGGTAGAGGAGGAAGAGATACGTGCCCAAGTGGAGGTGGTGGAGGAAGTGCTGGAGGAGCCATCCAAGGTGATGGTCATGGAAGAAGCTGAGGATGGAGTTCTTAACCTAGGTTAGGGGGCTACTAGCGATTGAAGGATTAGTCCCGGCTGGAAGAATTGGAAGTGGTGTTGGAGATGGAGGTTCTCACCCGGGATGACTGGGTGGAGAAGGTGCGGATCAGCGGGGGGCTGAGTCCAAAGGACCCGGGGAGGATGCTTGAGTGCATCCAAAATAATGTCGACATATTTGCAAGGAGAGCAGCCAACATGCTGGGGATCGATGCAGATGTCACCTAGAACAACCTCAATCTGGATCCCGAGGCTTGTCCCATCTTGCATAAGAAGATTTCTACTGCAAACAAGTTGGACGAGCCCATCCGGGAGGAGGTGGGCAGGCTCCTCAGAGGTTGGCAAGCTCCTCAATGCCTACTTTATTTCAGAGATCCAGTATCCAGGCTAGGTCTCCAATGTTATAATGGTTAAAAAAGGGGATGGCCGCTGGAGGATGTTTGTAGATTTCACTCTTTTAAATAAATCATGTCCTAAATATTGTTACACCTTGCCTTGAATCGACGCGCTTGTTGACTCAGCTGTCAGTTTTTTTGTAATGTGTTTTTTAGATGCTTTTTCAGGTTTCATCAGATCAAAATGCACACGCCCGATATCAATGATGTCTCCTTCATAACCGGGGATGGGTGCTATTGGTACAAGATGATGCCTTTTGTGCTAAAAAATGTCGGAGCAACGTATCAAACGATGATGGACCGGGTCTTTCGAGACCAAAAGGGGAGGAACCTGGATATGTACGTAGATGGTCTCATGATCAAGAGTCGGGATGTCTACTCTCATCTCAGGGACATGGAAGAGACATTCGGCACCCTGCAAAAATACAAAATGAGTTTAAACCCGTTGAAGTGTGTCTTCGGGGCAAGCAGGGGTAAGTTCCTAGGCAATCACCTTACTCCCGTAGGTGTAGAGCCCAACGCTGATAAGGTAATGGCCATCATTGAGCTTGTATCTCCTCAGAACGCCGAGGAGGTCCAACGTGTAACACCCCAAAATCCCAATTTTCTAAAGTTTGGAATTTAGGCTTAGACATGACCTAGGACACGGGCGTGTCCCAGGGCGTGTCCTGCTCGAACTTCTCGAGAAGACGTTGAGTGTGGTTTAATATCGAGGAGCCGTTGAGTGACGCACACGGCCTGGTACATGGGCGTGCCCCAAGCCGTGTCCTTCTCGGTGTGCACTTAACGCCATGCTCTCGACACTCAATGCCATGAGCTCGTCAATCGTTGAGTGAAGCACACGCCTAGCTACACGAGCATGTTTGAAGCCGTGTCAGGACACATGGCCCATGACACGGCCGTGTCACAAGGCCGTGTCCTTTTCTGGATGAGTCAGTTTGTGTACCACATATAGTACACGGCCTGTGACACGGGCGAGTCACAGGTCGTGTCAGCCGCAAAATTCGACTTTTCAGCCAATTTGTGGTCGTTCGTTTCCCTCATCCTTAATCCAATGTCCCTAGGTATTCTCAGCTGGGGTTTATCTCCGGGATTGAGTGAAAATATCATTCTTTACTTAGCCATTATCTCTCTCAAGACCTTTCTGAAAGAGGAGAGCTAGGAGGAGGAAGAGGAGAAGATCCGGCCACCGCGGGAGCGTTAGAGTTCTCTTTAGAGATCTGAGGCCAGATCTGTGGAGGTAATATCGCTGCAGTCCTTTCCACCGACTAAGATTTCTATAGCTCCCAAGAGATCGTCAAGGGTAACGATCTTCCTTCTTGGACATGTGAAGTCCTCTTTTATGCATGAGCATGGGATCATCCACCAAAAGATGGAAGAGTAAGTGATCCCCATGGGTTGATAGTTGTTATCCCCAAGTGAGTCTTCATTTAGACCCGGAAATGTGTAGTATGGGATAGGCATGATGTGTGAAGCCCATCTGGACAGGTTGGTATGGATAGGTGATGTTGCATATTGGGCACCGGAGAAGACTCCTCGTAGAAACGTGTAGTTTTTGGGGTCATTGGGTTGTGTCTGTGAAGGGAAGTAGAAGGAAGTACTGGAATGAATAATTCCAAGAAAACACCCTTATAATTCTTGTGTTGTATACTATAAAAGAACAGTTTTCTGGCACTGCATGAACTGTAGGGTTTGGGTTGAGTTTGGGTGCAGATAGAGAGTTCTGTTGAACCCGCCAAGCGACTGTGAAGGACGCCGGCATTAACTCCCCTTTATGATTGTGAAGCCAGTCCTTGGTGGACATTATGGCTGTTGTGAGCTGCGAGCTCTTAAAAGGCTTCTTGCCAAACTAGAAAGGTGAAGCCGACCCGCGCCTTTAATTGTTGCCGCAAGTACGATGTGCTTGGTGATGGCAAGGCGATTTGAGCAACGGGGGGTGGTGGATCTGCACCTGCATTATGTTGGCTGTACAAGAGAAGGCATTTGGATTTCGTCAGCAACATAATGAGAGTCTTAGGCCTACGCGCCATCAAGAGTAAATGCTCAATGGTGTTGATCCCGATTTCCTGGTGTACGCAAAAGTGAGCCTCAGATCACAGATCGTTGGGTGGGGTGGCCGACAATTGTGATGGATTGTTTGTGCGTAAAAGCACTAGATATGTTATAAATATTGATTCTTTGCTCTGCAGGGAAGGAATACCACTGCCTCGAGAAAGGGGTAGGATTGTTATAAATTATCAGCTGAATGCAGACCGTTGCCTTGTTTGCCTCCTTCTGGGTGGATTGTCCCTGTGCAGGTATTGGAGAGCCGAGCATAAAATGAAGGGTTGAAGTCCCTGTTGCTTTTGTTGCCGCTGCTTCAACTAGCCCTTGAAGGCAAAGCGAAATGTGTTGTCTTTTATTCATGTATGGTCGGCCTGCGCGTTGATGTATGTAATCCATACGATGAAAAGAGGAACTGTAGGGCCTTAAGGCCATAACTTTGTGTATTTGGTACATTCCTTTGGGGTATATATATAAATGTGCAGTTTATCTATAGTTGACATTCCAAATTGTTGAGTTCAATATTAACTTTAAGCTTCCCCTAGCATGCTTTGAGTTAGGTTGCGTTTATGATTTGGTATTAACCTGTAGCTGCACCGCTTGTTTGTGGAATATATTGTGGGGCCCCGACCGGACTGATGGGCTAAAACCCGAACAGGCAAGTGTACCTGTCGAATCGTAGTATCAAGGTCCTATTTAAAACTCGGGGCAGGCAAGTACTATTACTCACAACGACTCTATTATCCTACCGAACGATTCATGAGTTTGAAAATTAAAATAAACTAAACTAATTTTTAGACAAAAAACTTATAATAAAAAGCTAGCACCCGATCAGTGAATCACCATGAAATGAGATAAGGCAAAAAGAGTATAGTTTTATCTTTGCAAATAAAACTCGACCGTGACGGATCCGAAAATAAGACAAAATCTCGCTAGAGCATTAAGTCCCCTAACTTATAGACACTTTGATCGTAATCTCTTTACAAATCAAAGAAGCCTAAAGTTGCATTATCGAGGTGATTCGCACTATTGGATTTGACTCCAATCCGGAGGATTTACGTCATCCTATCTCTAGGGTTGCGTTCAACTCCTTCCTTCCTTGAGTGATCTTTCACATTCACGAGCCTCTCGGCTACTCAAATATGAGATCGGATGCCTACTACCGTATACCGGAATACGGAGTCGACACGATAAAAATCAAGGAAGGATCGAGCATGAAATAACAAAAATAAAACAAAGAAATAAAATAAACTCTCACCTCACTCCATGGATCCTCACGTTCGAATGCTAGGTAAAGTTAGTTACTCATGATTAAAATAGAAGACAAGATAAAATAAGAGAAAAACATTTTCATTGCTTGATAAAAAAGAGTACACGAAAAATAAAAACACTATATTAAAGAGAAAGAAAATTACAATAATTAAAGAAACAACAACAAGTAAAGAAGAAAAGAACTACTAACACTCTTGAACTAACACTCTCTACCAAAAACTACTTCCCTTCAAACAAGAGGGAAGGGGTTCCTTTTATAGGAGAGGAGGGAAGCTTCTAGATGGAAATGAAGAGGGGGAATCCAAGGGGGGTGGCCGGCCACTTCAATGGGAGGAGGTTCATGCATTCGTTTAATAGAGGAGAGAGATGATAGCTACATGCATTGTATTGTATTAGAGGGAAGTGAATTATAAAATATAAAACAAATAAGGGGAATGAATGGGTTTAAATGAGAATGAAAGAGGGGAAAAAGGGATGGATGAGAAATAAAGAGAGGGGAAGAAAATAATAAAGGAGAGAGAGAGGGGAGTGGCCGGCCATTTCATGGGGAAAACATGCATGCATGTAATAAATGGAAGTGCAAAGTGGCCGGTCACATCATGTGGGCTTCTAGGTGGGCTTCATGGAGGCTTAGAGGGCTCGGGTAAAGGGTTGTGGGCTGCTCCACAAGTGGCTGGGCTCGGGTAGAGGCTTAGGATTGCATGGGGGGTTGCTTTTGCTGCATAAGGGGCTCGGGTAGGCTTCATAGGCTGCTCCAAAGGTGGCCGAGGTGCTCCAAATGTGGCCGGGCTGCTCCAATAGTGAAGTGGGCTGCTTGCTTCCTACAAAATAAACCCAGACTATCATTAGACATGTATTAATAATAACAATAATTGAAAACACCACATGAAATATACAATATAAAACATAAAATATAAAACATAAGACCAACACACATAAGAAATTAAAATATTATAACATAAAGGACATTAAATGAGAAAATAAAAAAAACATACATAATATAAAAAAAATTATAAATAAACTTAGGGATTTAGGCTCCTAAATTATACCAAAAACGATGACTCATCAAACACCCCCATGCTTAGACTTTTGCTATTCCAGAGCAAAAGAAAGAGAAATATTTATAAGACATTATAAAATTTTCAAATAAACTAAAAATTTATTAACACCAAAATCTAGCCAAAAATTAAAATTTAGGGATTTAAGAATCAAGTCCTAAATTATGAACTTAAAGTGAAAAGAGAGAAGTACTTAGTCAAAAATTCTCTAATAAATTAACTAGCATTCAAAATGGAGTAAAGTGCAAACAAGGTTAGATTGAAATTATAAAAACCATAACTTGAAAGAAACTTAAGGAAGAAGACAACCTAGTACTTATGCTCTCCACATATTTTAATTTAAAAACTAAGACAATGATATTGGCTAAGGGGGTTTAGGGAGGAAATTAACATGAAGAGGTCTTTGATTGGAGGTGATCATCATATTTTTTTCTTCACACCCCACACAATTTTGTTTTTTTAAATAATATATATGTAATACCAGGAAATGATAGACTAACATCCTATCACTTCCCACGACATATATGAACTTTTAATTCCTCTCTTCATTTTTGGGTTGCATATGTGTACCAGAGAATAAGGAACTAACATCTCCTTATTCTCATGACATATGATCTAACAATAAAAAAGAAAAAGAGAATTGGGTAAGGATAGGAGTTAAACAAGATTTTAGAAAATAAACTAAAATACTAGAGAGCAACTACTAGTAGATTGAGATTTCCTAAGAATCTAAAAGCATGAGGTAATAATCATTAGAATCCAAAATTGTTTAACAAAATTACTACAAAATTGAAACTATTTAAAATAAAAGAGAAAAAGTGCTAAATTAATTACTCTAAGCAAATTAAAATCATAAGATGATCTTTAAAACTAAATCACTAAATATTAAATTCAACTAAATATGATGAAATAAAAGATTTAGCAAAAAAAATGCTTATAAACAAACTCAAACTAAATTTTTGAAAATAACAAAAAGCTAAGCATGAGGTTTATTATATTTTTTGATTTTTCTAAGATTTTTTCATTTTTTTGGGTTTTGAAATATGATCTTTTTTTGGGAATTTTTTTGATTTTTCTAATTTTTTGGGGTTTTTGATAAGGCTAAATAGAAGTAGTACTAAAAAAACTTAATAAAACTATAATAAATATATTTTTGAGAAAAGAAAGAAGAAAGAAAACAACAAAACTCTCCCCCATGCTTAAATATTTCATTGTCCTCAATGAAAGAAAAAAGAGAAGAAAAAAAGAAGAAGAAAGGGGAGGGGGATGCAATAAAGAAAATAAATAAAAAGAAAACGACTTCCCCGGAGTCATAAGGCCGAATGCAGATGTCACTCCCCCATGCTTGAGCTGGATACCGGCTCAGGCCTAAGGAAGAGAGGAAAAGATGGAGCCAAACGAACCGCCGGGGGTTTTATTCCTGCAAAACAAAATAAGCAAACAAAAAAGAAAAAAAATAAAAAATTAAGCAAGGGGTGCCTCCCAAGAGCGCTCTCTATTTAACGTCGGCCGAGCCCGACGTTATTTGTTAGCTAAATGGAAAATAAAAACTAAGATGAAGAGGTAACTCCCTAAGTATGCGCTTAGGGGAGTAAATTAAAAAAAAATTGAAGAATCGCACCGACATGCGGTGGAAACTTCAAGAGAATGACGCCCAAAAATGAACGGACGGAGTTATAGAAGAACTCCGCCGTATGTAAAGCGGGAAAGAATGGGTCGTCAAAAGAAGAAGAAAAAAAAGAAGATGAAATAGAAAGAGGAATAAAAGAAGTAGAAAAAGAAATTTTATTATCAGAAATTTTATAAGGAGAAGGAGAATCTTGTGAAATTTCAAGAGAAGAAGGGGTAGAGATAACTAAAGGAAAATTATCTAAAATAAAAGAAGAAGAAAAAGACTCGCTAGAACTAAAAAAATTTGGAACAGTTAAAAATTTAAGCAAAAAGGAATCACCAACGTCTTCAGAAGGAGAAATATGAGACGTCTCGTCATCCTCAACGGGTAAGAAACACACCGGAATATCCATAGGGGTGTCTTCCAAAGGAGGAAGGAAACAATCCGGGATATCCGAATAGTTATCCTCCTCGAGAGGAACAAGACAAGCCAGGATATCCGTGACTCATTACATGAAGAAATAGGAGGAAACGGAGAAGAAGACGAAGATAAAGAAGCAGCCTCGCGAGAAAGATAATCCATAATGGTCTTGAAATGCGAATTGATATTTTCAATAGAAGCTTGCAATTCAAGATACCCATTATCGATAGAATTAAAATTAAAATTTGGAGGCGCGACGCTTTGCGGTGCAAAATCATAAGAAAAATAAGACGGGTTCCCCATCTCCCAAGTTGGATAAAAATTGGAGTAAGGGTCAAATTGGCCATTTTGACCTTCCCCAGAAAAATTAAAATCAAAAGAGGGAGGGGTTCCCACAAGACATTCAGAATAGAAGTGGTCGGGCGACCCGCAAGAAGTGCAAAAATACGACGATTCCATAAAAAAAATAAACTGCTACAAAAAAGAAAAACTAATTTTTTTGATTTGTTTTCTTTTTTTTTAGATAGATATATATTTTTGAAAAATAGATTTTTTAGTGGATTGGCTCTCGAACTTCCCAAGGGCTACCCGGTGAAGGGTTCGCAAGGTACTAGGTAAAATGGTGGCGCTTAAAGTCCCTTACCCTTTTCGAGAGATTTTAGGTTGGGTAGAAATAAGATGAGGTGGGTGGATTATATAATAATAATAATAATAATAAATTTTTTTTTTGAATTATTAAATTTTAGTAGAAGTAATAAACTCGAAGCTTTCTTAATATTGCCAAAAAATTCCCCGGCAACGAT
This sequence comes from Platanthera zijinensis, assembly GCA_039513925.1. Classification (NCBI taxonomy): domain Eukaryota; kingdom Viridiplantae; phylum Streptophyta; class Magnoliopsida; order Asparagales; family Orchidaceae; genus Platanthera; species Platanthera zijinensis. The sequence goes on from CM077078.1 coordinate 132,429,538, forward strand.
GCCAAAAACTTGATGGGCTAAAACCCGAACAGGCAAGCGTACTTGTCGAATCGTAGTATCAAGGTCCTATTTAAAACTCGGGGCAGGCAAGTACTATTACTCACAACGACTCTATTATCCTACCGAACGATTCATGATTTGAAAATTAAAATAAACTAAACTAATTTTTAGACGAAAAACTTATAATAAAAAGCTAGCACCCGATCAGTGAATCACCATGAAATGAGATAAGGCAAAAAGAGTATAGTTTTATCTTTGCAAATAAAACTCGACCGTGCCGGATCCGAAAATAAGACAAAATCTCGCTAGAGCATTAAGTCCCCTAACTTATAGACACTTTGATCGAAATCTCTTTACAAATCAAAGAAGCCTAAAGTTGCATTATCGAGGTGATTCGCACTATTGGATTTGACTCCAATCCGGAGGATTTACGTCATCCTATCTCTAGGGTTGCGTTCAACTCCTTCCTTCCTTGAGTGATCTTTCACATTCACGAGCCTATCGGCTACTCAAATATGAGATCGGATGCCTACTACCGTATACCGGAATACGGAGTCGACACGATAAAAATCAAGGAAGGATCGAGCATGAAATAACAAAAATAAAACTAAGATATAAAATAAACTCTCATCTCACTCCATGGATCCTCACGATCGAATGCTAGGTAAAGTTAGTTACTCATGATTAAAAGAGAAGACAAGATAAAATAAGAGAAAAACATTTTCATTGCTTGATAAAAAAGAGTACACGAAAAATAAAAACACTATATTAAAGAGAAAGAAATTTACAATAATAAAAGAAACAACAAGTAAAGAAGAAAAGAACTACTAACACTCTTGAACTAACACTCTCTACCAAAAACTACTTCCCCTCAAACAAGAGGGAAGGGGTTCCTTTTATAGGAGAGGAGGGAAGCTTCTAGATGGAAATGAAGAGGGGGATTCCAAGGGGGGTGGCCGGCCACTTCAATGGGAGGAGGTTCATGCATTCATTTAATAGAGGAGAGAGATGATAGCTATATGCATTGTATTGTATTGGAGGGAAGTGAATTATAAAATATAAAACAAACAAGGGGAATGAATGGGTTTAAATGAGAATGAAAGAGGGGAAAAAGGGATGGATGAGAAATAAAGAGAGGGGTAAGAAAATAATAAAGGAGAGAGAGAGGGGAGTGGCCGGCCATTTCATGGGGAAACATGCATGCATGTAATAAATGGAAGTGCAAAGTGGCCGGCCACATCATGTGGGCTGCTAGGTGGGCTTCATGGAGGCTTAGGGGGCTCGGGTAAAGGGTTGTGGGCTGCTCCACAAGTGGCTGGGCTCGGGTAGAGGTTTAGGATTGCATGGGGGGCTGCTTGGGCTACATAGGGGGCTCAGGTAGGCTTCATAGGCTGCTCCAAAGGTGGCCGAGCTGCTCCAAATGTGGCCGGGCTGCTCCAATAGTGAAGTGGGCTGCTTGCTACCTACAAAATAAACCAAGACTATCATTAGACATGTCATAATAATAGCAACAATTGAAAACACCACATGAAACATACAATATAAAACATAAAATATAAAACATAAGACCAACACACATAAGAAATTAAAATATCATAACATAAAGGACATTAAATGAGAAAATAAAACAAAACATACATAATATAAACAAAATTATAAATAAACTTAGGGATTTAGGCTACTAAATTATACCAAAACCGATGACTAAAAAGTAGTCATCACGGACCTTCTAGTATACGTTCTGATGAGAGTACGACACCAACTAAGGTGCCTACACCTCCTCATTCTGCGAAAACTGTCTGCTTAGTTGCTGAGGCTCTCTTCGTAATGTTTCAAGCTCAGCATGTTGGGCAAGCACAACCGGCAGTGGTGCTAGAATAGGTTGCTGAAAGGCAATAACCTATTGTGGTTGTTGACACTCGAGCATCTGAATGGCAGTTAAAGCAGTTTATGAGCTTTAATCCACCTACGTTCGCCGGCATGGGATCCCCAACGCAGGTCCATGATTGGTTATCGCGTCAAACATATATTAACGGTGATTAGGACGGAGGAAGATCAGAAGGTCACCTTGGCCACCTTCTTGTTGGAAGGAGAGGCTCGATTATGGTGGGATGAGGTTGAGTTACACCATTTAGCGAGCAGGCCGTTAACTCAAGTTTCGATGGAGGAATTCTCTCGAATGTTTTTGGCAAAGCATTTGCCAGCGACACAATGCATTTCTATGGAGAACGAGTTCCAACGGCTAATGCAAGGAGAAAGTAGCGTTAATACGTACTTGCATGAGTTTACCAGGTTGGGACGGTATGCGGGGTCAATTTTCGTGGATGAATAAAGGAAAACAAACTGGTTCTACGACGGGTTGCGAGATGAGTTAAGGTTCCTGCTCTCTAGTTCGGTGAACCAATGGTTCTATGCATTGGTTGATACTGCATGTGCGCTGGAAAAGGATATGAAGCGGGTGCAAGGAAAAAGGGACTTGGCTGTGACAAAGCCAGAGTTCAAAGCACCCCGCCCTGGAAAATCATACTACCAGAAGAAGTGGGGCAAGAAGTCCAAGCCTTCTAGGCAAACTTCTACGACTTTGACGTAGGGAGTAACTTCAAGGCTGGAGCCTCGTACCTGCTTTACCTGTGGCAAAGTGGGTCATATAGCCCATGATTGTAGGGTTGCTGAGCCAAAGGGGGAAATGAAGACGGGCGCGTCTTATGTTGAGAAGGGCAAAGTAGTGGTAGAGTCCTCTGCATTCCAGGCGCAACCTAGAGTTTATAATCTTGGCCAGCAGGAGGTTGTAAAAGAAGAGTGACGTCATCACAGGTATGATTTAAGATATTGCTTGCTTTGGTTTTATTGCATAAATGATTTGTAGCTTGTGCATGATGTGTGTGTTATAGGATTTGTCCTGATTCGGAACAACCCGGCGAGAGCCCTATTTGATACGGGTGCTTCACATTCTTTTCTGTCTAAGTACTTTGTGTCACAAATTGGAGTACCAAGTCGTGTGACGACAGATAGTATAAAGGTATCATTGCCGAATGGTTGTGTGATGATTGCGGATGGAGATTGCGATGTTGAAGTTCAAATAGGAAGTCAAGATTTTGGTTTGAGTGCATCTGTGCTACCGATATCGGAGTTTGATGTGATCTTTGGCATGGAATGGCTCTCGGAGTAGCGTGTCTGTATTGATTGCAATTCAAAGGAGATCACACAGGGCCAGAATACCGATCTTGAAACTAAGTTCATTGGTATGCGAGGAGTGAGCGAGACCTTGATGTCTGCACTCCAAGTCATCAATACTATTTTGAAGGGCACGGAGTTATTCTTCAAGCTTGTTCAGGATGTTGAGACAAAGGCCAGTGTGCATGAGGTTTCGATTGTATCAGGGTTTGCCGATGTATTTCCTAAGGATCTTCCTGGGTTACCACCCAAGCGGGAGATTGACTTCTCTATCGAGTTGGTTGCAGGTGTGAAACCTGTGGCCCGCTCGACATATCGCGTCGCGCCAAAGGAGATGACAGAGTTAAAGATCCAACTACAAGAGTTGCTGGAACAGGGATACATATGGCCAAGTATGTCACCTTAGAGCACGCCTGTTCTATTTGTGAAAAAGAAAGATGGTAGTTTACGCTAATGTATTGACTATCGTGAGTTAAATAAGCTGACGGAGTAAAACAAGTATCTGATTCCACGGATAGACGACTTGTTCGAATAGCTAGTAAGGTCAACCGTCTATTCGAAGTTGGATTTGAAATCAGGATATTACCCATGACGGATTTGGGAAGGTGACATTCCCAAGACAGCATTTGGAACACGCTACGGTCATTATGAGTTCACGGTAATTCCATTTGGGCTATGTAATGCGCCTTCGATATTCATGGATCTAATGCACCGAACGTTCCGAGAGTACTTGGATCTCTTTGTGATCGTGTTATTGATGATATATTGGTATAATCTCAGTTAGAAGTTGATCATGCGAATCATTTGCGGATGGTATTACACACCTTATGGAGGAACAAGCTTTATGCCAAGTTATCAAAGTGTGAGTTCTGGCTATCGTCAGTGGCTTTTCTTGGCCACGTGGTAAGTGGATAGGGCATAGCAGTGGATCCGTCAAAGATAAGCGCCATACAGGAGTGGCCGGTGTTGTCCTCAGTGGCTGAAGTTAGAAATTTCCTTGGTTTGGCAGGGTACTACAAGAGGTATGTAGAAAACTTATCCCGAATCGCTTTGCCTCTTACCACATTGACGAGAAAGGATCAGAAGTTCGTTTGGAAGCCGGAGTGCGCGTGAGTGTTTGAAGAGCTGAAGAGCTATTTGACCACGGCACCTGTGTTGACATCGCCATGTGGTACAGACGGCTATGAGATCTATAGTGATGCGTCAGGGAGCGGCTTAGGCTGCGTTCTTCTGCAGTTTGGGAAAGTGTTTGCTTATGGCTCATGCTAGTTAAAAGTGCATGAGCGGAATTATCCCGTCCACGACTTGGAGTTGGCGGCAGTGATCTTTGCGCTTAAATTATGGCGGCACTATCTTTATGGCGTAAAAGTGGATATCTATACAGATCATAAGAGCCAAAAGTATCTGTTGGACCAGAAAGAGCTGAATATGCGACAACGAATGTTGATGGAGTTCCTTGGGGACTACACCTTTGATATTCACTATACTCCTGGGAAGGGAAATGTGGTCGCTGATGCCTTGAGTCACAGGACTCTAATGCGGGCAAGTGGGTTGATGAGGCATGATGAGCTTCTGATCCAGGAGCTGGAAGCATTAGAGATTTCTTGTGTTGACAAGAATTCCATAGTCGATGCATGCTTGAACTAGACGGAGGTACAATATTACCTTGCGGACAGGGTTCGGCGAGCAACGGAGATTGATGAGAGTCTCCAACGCTATGCAAAAGATGGGTCAGATGGCCAATTCTCCTGGGATGATGGCTTGTTACGCAAAGATGGCCGATTGTGCGTCCCAAGTGCAGGTAAATTGAGGGAAGAGTTTATGTTCAAAGTTCATTTTGCAAACTACTCAATTCACCCTGGAAGCACAAAAATGTATAAGGACATGAAGAAGCTGTTCTGGTGGCCAGGCTTAAGGAGTGACATAGCTCGTTATGTGGCTTAATGTCAAACTTGTGCTTTGGTGAAAGTAGAATTCTAGAAGCCTGGCAGTTTCCTGAAGTTGTTACCGATTCCGGAGTGGAAGTTTGATGATATCTCAATGGACTTCGAGCATGGGTTGCCGAGATCTCAATGTGGGAATGATTTAATCTGGGTGATTATAGACCGGTTGACAAAAGTGGCTCACTTCCTACCGAATAAGAGGGGCGATTCAGTGGAAACCTTGGCAAAGATCTATGTGGAGCAGATTGTCCGATTGCACAGTATTCCCCGGAGCATCGTCAGTGATTGTGATGGGATATTAACGTCGAATGATTGGAAGCTAATCCATCAGTCGTTGGGCACAAAATTAGCATTCAGTATTGTCTTTCATCTCCAAACGGATGGCCAAACTGAGCGGACCAACAGGACGATGGAAGATATGCTCTGAATGTGCGCCCTGGACTTTGGTAAGAGATGGGAAGATCATCACTATATGGTGAAGTTTGCCTACAATAATAGTTACCAAGCGAGCATCGGTATGGCTCCATATGAAGCTTTGTATGGTCGGAAATGCTGTACACCGCTAGATTGGGCGGAAGCAGGCAAATCAAAGGTATATCCGCTCTAGGATGTCGAAGAAGCTACTTCGACGATACGCTCTATTCGTGAGAGGCTACTGATAACCAAGGATCGACAAGCAAAGTACTACAATGCCAAGCACTGGAACGTGGATTTCGTGGTGGGCGATTGGGTATATTTGAAGATCAAAACATTCAAAGGCGTGTCCAGGATTCGGTGGTTGAAAAAGCTAAGTCTGAGATATCTTGGTCCGTTTGAATTGGTGGAGGGAATTGGGGAGGCTGCTTATCGACTAGCTCTTTTGGCAGAGCTGAGTGGCTTGCATGACGTGTTTCACAACTCAGTGCTTTGAAAAGCCATCAAGGATCCAGCTCAAGTGGTGGAGAATGATTGTGTACCAGTCGAGTATGGGCTAACGACAAAGGTTAGACTCATTTGGATCGAGGATCGAGCCGATAAACACTTGCGGAACAAGACAATCGGGATGGTAAAGTTCCGGTAGAACAACTGTGGCCGAGAAGAGCTAACATAGGAGCGGGAGCAGACCATGCGTGCGGAGTTTCCCGAGTTGTTTAGTTAAGCTGTTGTATCGTGCGTCTTTTGTTGATCGTACATTCTGTTATATATCGTATATCTGTATTGATTGCTGGGTTTCCTTGTTGTACCTAAATTTCGGGACGAAATTTTTGTTAAGGAGGGGAGCGTTGTAACACCCTAAAATCCCAATTTTCCAAAGTTTTGAATTTAGGCTTAGACACGGCCTGGGACACGGGCGTGTCCCAGGGTGTGTCTTGCTCGGGCTTCTCGAGAAGGCATTGATTGTGGTTTGGTCTCAAGGAGGCATTGAGTGAGGCACACGGCCTGGAACACGGGCGTGTCCCAAGCTATGTCCTTCTCGGTGTGCACTCAATGCCATGCTCTCGACTCTCAACGCCATGAGCGCGATAATCATTGAGTAAAGCACATGCCCAGCCTCACATGCGTGTCTGAAGCTGTGTTAGGACACATGGCCTGTGACACGGGCGTGTCACAGGGCCATGTCATTTTCTGGATGAGTCAGTTCGTGTACCGCTTATAGTATGCGGCATGTGACACGGGTGTGTCACAGGCCGTGTCAGCCACAAAATTAGACTTTTAAGCCAATTTGTGGCCGTTCGTTTCCCTCATCCTTAATCCAATAGCCCTAGGTATTCCCAGCTGGGTTTATCTCCGGGATTGAGTTAAGATATCATACTTCACCTAGCCATTATCTCTCTCAAGAGCTTAGTGAAAGAGGAGAGCTAGGATGAGGAAGAGGAGAAGATCCGGCCACCGCGGGAGCGTTAGAGTTCTGTTTAGAGATCTGAGGCCAGATCTGTGGAGGCAAGATCGCTGCGGTCCTTTCCACCAGCTAAGATTTCTATGGCTCCCAAGAGATCGTCAAGTGTAACGATCTTCCTTCTTGGACATGTGAAGTCCTCCTTTATGCATGAGCATGAGTTCCTCCACCAAAAAGTGGAAGAGTAAGTGATCCCCGTGGGTTTATAGTTGTTATCCCCAAGTGAGTTTGCATTTAGACCTGGAAATGTGTAGTACGGGATAGGCATGTTGTGTGAAGCCCATCTGGATAGGTTGTTCTGGATTGGTGATGTCACATATTACGCACCGAAGAAGACTCCTTGTATAAATGTGTAGTTTGTTGGGTCAATGGGTTGTGCCTGTGAAGGGAAGTATCAAGAAGTAAAATGAAGAATTCTAGGAAAACACCCTTATAATGCTTGTGTTGTATGCTATAAAAGACCAGTTTTCTGGCACTGCAGGGTTTGGGTTGAGTTTGGGTGCAGATAAAGAGTTCTGTTGAACCCGCCAAGCGACCGCGAAGGACGCCAGCATTAACTCCCCTTTTTGATTGTTAAGCTAGTCCTTGGCGGACATTATGGCTGTTGTGAGCTGCGAGCTCTTAAAAGGCTTCTTGCCGAATAGGAAAGGTGAAGCTGACCCGCACCTTTAATTGTAGCTGCAAGTACGATGTGCTTAGTAATGGCAAGGCGATTTGAGCGACGAGGGGTGGTGGATCTGTACCTGCGTTATGTTGGTTGTACAAGAGAGTGCCAAGGCATTTGGCTTTCGTCAGCAACATAATGAGAGTCTTAGGCATGCGCGCCATCAAGACTAAATGCTAAATGGTGTTGATCCTTGTTCGCCGGTGTACCCAAAAGTGTGCCTGAGAGCACTGATCGTCGGGTCGGGTGGCTGACGGTTGTGATGGATTGTTTGTGCGTAAAAGTACAAGATATGTTATACCTATTGATGCCTTGCTCTGCAGGGAAGGAATGCCACTGCCCCGGGAAAGGGGTAGGATTGTTATAAATTGGTCAGCTGAATGCTGACCGTTGCCTTGTTTGCCACCTTCTGGGTGGATTTTCCCTGTGCAGGTGCTGGAGAGCCGAGCGGAAATTGAAGGGTTGAAGTCCCTACTGCTGTTGTTGCCACTGCTGCTACTATCTCTTGAAGTCTAAGCGAAATGTGTTGTCTTTTATTCATGTATGGAAGGCCTGCGCACCGATGTATGTAATCCATACGATGAAAAGAGGAACTATAAGGCTTTAAGGCCCTAACCTTGTGTATTTGGTACATTCCTTTAGGGTATATATATAAATGTGCAGTTTATCTATAGTGGACATTCTGAATGGTTGAGTTCAATATTAACTTTAAGCTTCTGCTTGCATGATTTGAGTTAGGTTGCGTTTATGATTTGGTATTAACCTGTAGTTGCACCGCTTGTTTGTGGCATATAGTGTGGGGCCCCGGCCGGACCTTCTACTATATGTCATGTAACGTGTGGGATCGTTACACAACGGCTAACGTGGAAGTTAGCAGGGTTGAGCAGGTTACTCTCTCGAGCAGAAGATAAGTACTCCCCTTCTTCAAAGTGCTGAGACAAACTTAGAAGTTTAATGGTCTGAGGAATGCGAAGAGGCGTTCCACGCCTTGAAGAGGAAGACGACCTAGGACCCTCTAGTCCAGTGACTAAAGGAGAGGGAAGCTTTTTCCCTATACATTGGGGTCAGGGCCGAGGTCTTGAGCTCTATCCTAGTCCGAGAAGAGGGGAAGAAGCCACTGCCCATCTATTACGTGAGCCGGGTCTTAAGGAAGGCAGTGCTCCGGTACCCGATTTTATAAAAGTTGGCCTTTTCTTTGGTCATTTTTGCTCAGAGGCTCTGGCCCTACTTCTGGGAACACTCCATCCGAGTGGTGACTTACCATCCCCTCCGTAATATCTTTGAGGGGATGGAGCATCCGGGAAGGTTAGCGAAATGGTCGGTGGAGCTTAGTGAATTTGATATATCTCTTGTTCCCCGCCTCTCGATCATGGCTCGAGTGATGGCCGACTTCCTCGCTGACTATGTGGTTGATGTAGCAGCGGCCAAGCTACCTCATCCAAATCTTGGAGGATGAAGGTGGATGGCATGTCGGGGAGACATTCCTTGGGGGTGTGAGTGATCTTAGAAAGCCCCCAGGGAACGAAGATCGAGAAAATGGTGGTTGTTCAATTCCTAGTCAGCAACAACTAGGACGAGTATGAAGATGTGATAGCAGGGTTGTGTTTGGACAGTGAGCTGAGGGGTGTAGGATGTTGAGGTGCTCACAGACTCAATGGTGGTGGGCTCTCAGATCAATAGGGAGTTTGAGGCCAAGGAGCCTACTCTCCAATTGTACTTAGCCAAATTAAAGGGAGTTATTGGCATGTTCCAAACACTCTCCATTCGACACATGCCACGGGAGGAGAACAAGCTGGTAGATCAATTAGCCAAGCACGGACCTCGAACGGGGGGGGGGGGGGGTACCATCACCGACTTGTTCCACCCTTCCATCGAACAGGGAAAGCTGATGGAGGTGGACCAACGCCCTCGTGGATGGATCTTTTTGCAACCACCTTGTCCACAGGGGAGTTCCCGGATGGTAAGGATAAAAAGCGATTCAAGCATAAGTTAGTATACTACCTTATGCGCAACGGCCAGTTGTATAGAAAGACCCACTCAGGGTTGCCAGCATGTTGCGTAGCGGAGGGAGAGGTCTAGAGGATTCCTGAAGAAGTCCATTCCGGAGAGTGTGGGAGCCACTCAGGAAGTCAGACATTGGAAGGGAGGATTGTAAGGCAAGGGTACATTTGGACGACCCTGGGTCAGGATGCCGCTGAGTTTGTCAAGAAGTGCCAGAATTGCTAGCTATTCACCTCGCTCCAACTGCTGCCACCTCAAAGTCTCAGGAGCATCACCACGCCTTGGCCCTTCGCCATCCGGGGAATGGATCTAGTAGGACCCTTCCCTCAGTCCAGTGGGCAGAGGAGATTCTTTCTAGTCATTATTGAATATTTTTCTAAGTGGTTGGAGGTGAAGGTGCTAGCCAAGGTGACCTCCCAGCTAATCAGAAACTTTGTATGGGGAGAGATCATATGCAAGCACGGGTTGCCCCAGGCCATTGTCACGAACAATGGGCCTCAGTTTGAATGCACGAGGTTTATCAATTTTTGTGGACAGCTTTGGATTGATCTCAGGTTTGCCTCGGTCCACCACCCAGGAGCGACGGGCAGGTGAAGGCGGCGAACAAGATCATTGTGAACATGCTGAAGAAGAAGGTGGAGAACTTGAAGGTGAGCTGGGTGGATCATCTCCACTTCATCCTGTGAGCCCTTAGAACTACCCCCAATATGGCCATCGGGGAGACCCCATTCATGCTCTCCCACGGCTGTGAGGCTATGCTCCCAATAGAATTCGAGGTACGGACAACTCGGCTGGTCGCAATAAAGGAAGGCAGGGAAGAATGAAGAGTCGAGAATAAGGATGAGCTGCGACTCTCCTTGGACCTGATGGAGGATCTGCAAGATGTGGCCATCGTTAGACAAGAAGAAATAAAGCGGCGGATGGCTAAATAATTTTACAAGCACATTCGAGTCAAATAGTTCGCGAAAGGGGACTTAGTCCTAAAAAGGTGGATATAGCAGGGAGATCAGCTGTTGTGGGAAAGCTCAACTCAAACTGGGATGGTCCATTCATTGTGAAAGAAACATTGAGGTCAAGAGGTTATCGCCTCCAGAATGTGGAGGGTGAGACCCTAAGTCACACATGGAGAGGTAATGACTTGAAGCGTTTCTACCCATGAATTATGTATGTACATCCCTTTGGTAAATATGAAATCTCTTGATCATTCAGCTCTTCTTGTAATAGAATTTTTGGCAGTCCATGTTAGAGTTCATCTAGCTGGTAGGCTTTTATCTAGCTTGCAGGACTGGATGTCACTTAAGAGACTCTATACAGACCCCGAGCAAATCCCACTGCCAGGCTTTAATCTAGCTAGCATGGATGGATGTCACTCAAGGGAGTCTACCCGGACCTCGAGCAAATCTGGCTGTCAGGCTTTCATCTAGCTGGCAGGGTTTTATATCACTCAAGGGAATCTACTCGAACCCCGAGTAGATCATGCTATCAGGCTTTCATTTAGCTGGTTGGGCTAGATGTCACTCGAGAGAGTCTACCCAGACCCCGAGCAGATCCTACTGTCAGGCTTTCATCTAGCTAGCATGGTTTGATTTCACTCGACGAAGTTACCTAAACCCCAAGCAGATCCTGCTGCTAGGATTTTATCTAGCTGGCAGGGCTGGATGTCACTCGAGGTATTCTACATGTACCCCGAGCAATCCTGCTGTCAGGCTTTCATCAAGCTTGCAGGGCTGGATATCACTTAAGATAGTCTACCCGGACCCCGAGCAGATCCTGCTGCCTGGCTTTCATCTAGCAGGTAGGACTGGATGTTACTTGAGGGAGTCAACCCGGACCTCGAGCAGATCCCGCTGCTAGGCTTTCATCTAGCTGGCAGGTCTGGATGTCACTCGAGGGATTCTCCAGGACCCCAAGCAGATCCCTCTGCCGAGCTTTCATCTATCTGGCAGGGCTGGATATCAATCGTGAGAGTCTACCTGGACCCTGAGTAGATCCCGCTGTAAGGCTCTTATCTAGCTGGCAGGGCTAGATGTCACTTGAGGGAGTCTACTCAGACCCCGAGCAGATCACGCTGCTAGGATTTCATCTAGCTTGTAGGGTTGGATATCACTTGAGGGACTCTACCAGGACCCTAAGCAGATCCTGCTGCAAGGCTTTCATCTATCTAGAAGGGCTGGATGTCACTCGAGAGAGTCTACCCAGATCCCGAGCTGATCATGCTACAAGGCTTTCATCTAGCTGGCTTGGTTGGATATCACTCGAGAGAGTCTACCCAAACCCCGAGAAGATCCCGCTATCAGGCTTTCATCTATCTGGCAGGGTTGGATGCCACTCGAGGAAGTCTAGCTGGACCCCGAGAAGATCACGCTGCCCGACTTTCATCTAGCTGCCAAGGCTGGATGTCATTGGAGAGAGTCTACCCAAACCTAGAGCAGATCCCGCTACCAAGCTTTCATCTAGCTGGCAGGGCTGGATGTCACTCGAGAGAGTCTACTCGGACCCCGAGCAGATCCCGCTTCCAAGCTTTTTTCTAGCTGGCAGGGCTGGATGTCACTTGAGAGAGTCTACCTAGACCCCGAGTAGATCCCGTTATCAGGCTTTCATCTAGCTGGCAGGGTTGGATTTCACTCGAGAGAGTCTACTAAGACCACGAGCAGATCCCTCTGCTAGGCATTCACCTAGCTGGCAGGGCAGGGGCCCTCGGTGGACAAGGTTATTTCTCTGGAGCTAAGTCTCGGGTTGCTCCTTCTTTAAGGATTTAACCTAGCTAACAGGGCAGTTGGGCCCTAAGGAGATGTTGCAAAGTTCCTTGAGACCTAGTCCTCAGTTGCACAAACCAACTAGAGAGGCTCGAGATCTAGAGGGTTTTGGGAGGAAGTTCAAAGTTTCAAGGATATCTCACCAAACAGGGATCTCACCAGCCAGCAAAAGTCAGTCAATGGTAAGACTTCGGGAAAAGTCCAAGGGCAAGGAAAAGTGTACAGGCGAATGCGAGTGATTAAAGCATGTTCTCGCAAATTGTCCCATTCGTGTGTGATCCTACGTGGCGAGAACAATGCAAAGTATTGGCTACAATCCTGTATGTGCCTGAGCCTATAAGGTGCGAACGTCACGAGAACTAGATCCTAGGTGTCAAGTTTGAAACAAAAATATATCAGCGCACGTGAGCCAATTGGGCGAGAATGATGCGAGATCAAGCCCTATACATCGATTTAGCAAAGTCAGTAATCTACCAGATTGATGGAGCGGGAAGTCCGTATGTGGTCTCGTGTGATATCGTGATCATGGACTTTTTAAGAAGAGGTACGAGACGAATGCGTTTCCGCACATCAGTGCATTCAAAATGAAAGCACAGATAAGAAAAAGATTTCATAACAAAACTTTGTTTAATATTTTCAAGGAATGGTTACATTTCGCAAAGGGCGGAGCCCGGAAAAAGAAATTACAGGGAAAAAGCAAAAATGAGTGCTTTAGGGCGATGATGTCGGCTGCTTGCTCTCGCCATAGATGTCGGCAGGGGTACCCTCTGGTTCCGAGATGGGCAGGAAGAGTTCCAGAATAAGATTTCGGTCCTCAACATCTCGTCATCACTGTTCAAGAATCCATCCTCCCTCATCACCTGGAGCAAGTGCCTCACCATCACGATATCATTCTCCTGCATCATCAGCTCAATATCATATGGCCTGTAAAACAGAGCCTTTTTACTTTCCCCCGAGGGAGGAGGGACCAGCGAATCGATCCATTGCTGATTCTGGTCCCTCATTCTCCGATTCTCCTCCTCGAGGTGGGCAATTAACGCATCGTTTTGGGCGACAGTCACGACATCCTACAGAATAATCAAAGGTTTGTGCGAGAACAAAGTTCAGTAAAGGCACAACAAATACGAAAGGTTTTCCACTCCAGCCTCTCGCAAGGCAAGGTATTTCTTGGTGGTGTCCAGACCCTGCTTAAAGGTTGTAACCTTTTTGCAGAGCTAGGAACGCGCATCACTTACATCTGCCAGCCGTCGCGAGAGGCGGATGCCACGACGGGATGGCATATAGGCAAGCTCGATAGCGTGGAACTGAGCTTACGAGCTCTCGTAGGCAAGTGATTTCATCAGCATTGTATCGTAATAAGCGGCGATGTCCCGCCCATATATGCCGATTTCGATTGCATAGGCATGGCCCGAGACAATCATTCCCTCTCTTTCTAGGAGGGGAGTACCGTGGAGATGGAAGCCCTGTTGGTTTCTCCGTCCCATACCAGTAGGGGCTCATCGGCATCATCCAGCACCCTCTCGCCTAGACCAAAGTTCATATGATCCTTTGGCGATCTCCTTGCCCTTGGCGAGAAATGTTATTTATTGCTTCTTAGGAGGTGGTGGATGGGAAGTGTCAAGCTTTCACTTCTTGCCACTTGATCTCGGCGACAATTTCGTTGGGCCTATGCAGGCCACAGCGGTAGCCTCGGCATATTCCATCTCAGAAGAAAGTACAGCGCTGCTAGCTTATGAAGGGTTGAGATGGAGATCTCGTACCCCTGCACAGGTATCGTAAGTTAAAAAAATTCAAAATCATGTAATCTTTAGAAGTGAACGAATGTGAGAACTACCTTCCCCGACGAGAACTGGAAGAAGCATTTTGACGTTCCTCCTTAGAAAGGGAACATCAAAATCCTTCTCGAAGAGGAATTGGTGAAGCATGGCCTCATGACCGCTGAGACTGGGAGGGATATATGTAGATTCTTCCTGTTGGATCAGCAAGAGTGGGAGGTTGCCGAAGTTGCCATAGACGAAGATGAACTTCTTGACCCAGTTATGATTGTTGTTGGCGAGACCTTTTGCCTTAAGGTTGTTTCCAGAGAAGAACGCGACCCCATCCCTCTTGGCGCGTAAGTTGAATAATTTGTGAAAGATGGGAAGGCTGAATTCCCTTCGCTCCGACTGCAGTTAGAAGGTGAATGCGACTAGTAAGGCTATGGAGTTGGGGTTGAGCTGTGCGGGAACCTCGCCGAAATAGCGGAGGTCTTGGCAGATCTCAGACCAAATGGGGATGTGAAGCCCCACTTCGAAGTGCTCGGTAGGGATAGCGAGTTAATAGGTCGAGAAGTGGTTGATCACCTCATCTTTTCCCAGATGTTGTGCGGTGAAGCCCTGTGTGACGTAGAGATTCACAAGCAAGTGATACTCCTCTTTTGAAAGGTTACAGTTCACGAATGGGTAATTGGCGAATGCAACCCCACACTTAGTCCTCCCTTCAGTATCCCCTGTCATCTCACTAGAAAGGTGAAAAGAAATAGAGGAGGTGAGTGCAATAGAAAGAAGAGGGATTTAGAGGCAATTAAATGCGATAATTAGCGCGGTAGGTGGGGATCTATTTATAAAAATTTTGGGCGGGAAAGGGACGAGGCATGAAAAAGTGAGGATAACACATTTATTAGATCTTGCCTCAAATCCCATCTTGGACCTCAACGAGATATCGCACTCCCTCACTCGCGCTATTTTTCTTGGCATAGATGACAGTAAAAATAAAACATGTGCAGGAACAGATTAAATACCGGAAAAGTAAAGCGAGATCAAATAAAGAATGCAGTCACAACACATTGTCTATACTCAGCAAAAAGGGTTGGTAGTCATTATTACACATCTCAAAGAAAATAAAAGCTAGAGCAGGAAGGCGAGTGCTGATAGGCCCACCAGGGTCCATTACTGTCGTCCTTGACCTCTCCTTCCCACCCAAGGCATTGCGCGAGCGTAATACAGGGAGAGAATGTTCTGAAGTTCTAGATGAGCAAGGTGTAGTTGATCCTCAGCTCTCGCAATGTGGATGTCGGGGTATTCCGTCCAGCCACCAGTTTCTCCCCCCAGATTGGCGACTTGTTGCATATAGCTATTTTCTAAGTTTGGAAGCCGCTCCTTGGCAGCCTCTTGGTTCTCCTGAACCTATTTGACAATCTCGTACAGTAGTAGGAGTTGCTTTTGAAGTATCTCGGCCATCTGCCGCTTCATCCCGTCAACATCATTTGGATCTCCTAAGTATTCGACAATCGAACCCGGAGAAGAGAGAGGTGAGATCTCCTCCTCATCAATATCGATATCAGTGGAAGTGATCTCGCAGAAGCCTGCGTTAAATAGTATTAGTAGTGCCAAGTTTTCACACCTTTCGTGGAAAGCGAAAAAGGTTTGTTACGAGGTCTGGTACTCGCATCCTTCTCAAAAGGTCGGCAAGAAGTGTCGGGCAGCCCTTCAAAGGGAGTGTTGAATGTTATGTTCCCTTTCCCAAGGGCAAGGCGCAAGGTTGTTGGTTCAGCAACAGAAGTGTTGTTCTAGGGAGGAAGGATGGGTATAGAATCCACTAGGCATTGAAGTATTAAGGCGGGATCCACAAGTGTTTGGCGAGCAGGGGATCTCGGCGTGGGAACTCTTAACCTCATAGCTCTAGAAGAAAAAGCTACAAAGAAAAGGCGGGTGAACCAGATGGTGAATGGCTAGAAGACAGAATAAGGCTTACTTTTCTCTCACAGGGGAACATTATATCAATGCGGAGAAATTATCTCTGGGGCCTTCTCGCCATTCCCGCTCCCGAGCGAGTGCAGTTTAGCACTCGCTTCATTAGCTGCTTTTTCCTTCGGCAGAACCTGCAAGCAAGGCGTCAGTTTCTATCTATACCTAAGCAGGGAGTATCATGCGAGTGAAAATACCGGAGGAATCCTAGAGTGGGAAGGATCCTAAGAGATTGACTCGTCTCTGGTCAGATAATGTCTGACCACTTTAGCTTTCTTTATCTTTGGGGATGATCTGGGGACTTTGCGCATAAGCTAGGGGGCGAATGAGCCCATCGAGGCTTTGCCCCTAGCACAGACAGGATTAAGGCGATTCAGAGCTTCCTTCGAGAGCGACATTTTCGTGAAGGCGAGAACCAAGAAAGTTGAGAAGGGCAAGAAAGTCTCTGTCCCCGTCAGAATATTTATAAAGCCAGAATGGGGCCCACAAAAGATTCCCTTTTAGGTCAGCAGACACTCATCAAATACCTGGGGTCTAATGATGCTTTCTAACCTTTATGGAAGCTCACAAAGAGCGGGGATTGTGTACAACCCCGTATTCGTTTAGTGGGACTTCTCCCCCCTAGGGACCATTGCTTTACGGGATCCCTAGGAGCGTGACCCTTCCTGTGTTCGTCGTGCAAGCCGAGTGCACTCAATTCCTTCTTCTCCTTGACGTTGATTGGAGCTGAGTGCACTCAATGCCTTCTGCTCCTTGACATTGAGTGCAGCCGAGTGCACTCAACTCCTTCTATTCCTTGGCATTGAGTGGAGCCAAGTGCACTCAACGCCTTCTATTCCTTGGCGTTTAGTGGATCCAACTACACTTAACGCCTTCTGATCCTTGGCATTGAGTGCAGCCAAGTGCACTCGGCGTCTTCTATTCCTTAGCATTGTATAGTGCGGGACCCCTCCAAAATCATCTACAGAGGGGTGCTGCGGAGGAGAGTTCCTGCCATTCCCCGGTACTTGCCCCTTTTAGGCGAGTGGTGCCCCTATGGATCACTCGCTTAGAGGGGTACCGCGGAGGCGACGACCATGCTTCCCCCAGTACTCGCCCATTTTAGGCGAGTGGTGCCTCCATGGACCACTCGCCTAGTAGGGTGTTGAGGAGGAGAGTTCCTGGCTTCCCTAGCACTCGCCCAGTGGGATCCAGAGGTGAAATTTACTGGGTGCCCTTACAGTGCTGCATATAGCCGTTTAGAACAGCAAAGGTACACTATTTGCAGGTCATGTTATGAAAACTATAAATAGACCCAAAGGGGTACATCATGAAGGCATGCTTTCTTGTTCTCTGAGCTTCTAACGCTTTTTGAGGTATCCTTAGCTCAGCACTTGGCTAAGGAGGGGAAGTTTTATAAGATCTTCCGGGTGTGTGGTTGGACCTCTATGCTAGAGCCTTTGATCCATTTCTAGTTTTAATTTTTTGGTCATTTGAGTTTGTGAGGAGAATTAAGTCCGTGATCACCCCTTCCCCAAGGGTTCGAACTCCACTGAAGCCGAATTTCAGTTTCAACACCTTGATTGTCTACATGGAAGGCACTGAAGATGTTAGGGATGACAGGAAATCCCTACTCAATCAGGAATATGAGGATTTTTGGCAGAGAAAGAAGGACATCATAATTGAGTGAAATGAAAAGTTCTTCAGAGTGGTGAATGAGTCGAGGACCTATGGGAGGGTTTTTAATAATTATGAGCTGAATGAAAAGTTCCTAAGATCTCTAACCAAGTACTAGGACACAGAGATCTATGCCATTAGAGAAGTGGCCAAGCTTGCTAAAACTCCTCCTCACACATTATTTGGAAAGCTTCCCTCCTATGAGATGTAGCTGTTTGCCAGGAAGGAGGAGGAGACTACCATTAGATCCTAATCCAAGAAGAAGATAGTGGACTTCAAGGCTAATTGATCTAAGAAGAGCAAGGAGTGGATTGCTTCTCCCCCAAGAAAGCCCGTTGATTCATACAACTCTGGATCAAATTCATCTAGCAGCAACATGTGAGATGGAGAATTTGCTGCCTTCTCAAGGCAACTCCAGAAGATTATGAAGAGAAGGAAGTGGAAGAATAATCATTCCTCCTCTTCACACAACAAGAGGGATCACCACAAGTCTGAGAAGAAGTTCTCCAAAGGAGATATGTAAGATTCCAAACCTAGTAAACATAGTTCTTCTAAAATTGTTTGCTATTATTGTAGCAAGACTGGGCATACCATAGCTGATTGCCTAGTCAAAAGAAAAGAGACAAGTAAGAAGGAGGAGCACCATCTGAAGGGCAAGAAGGAAAATACCTTCATTGCCAAGAATGAGAAGAATTGGATTCAGAGTGACTCAGCATCTTCCGATTCTAAAGAAGAATAAGAAGCCTATATTGGGCTATTTTTTGTTGTTGCTAATGAAGATGATGAGGACTATCTTGTTGCAAGGATAGGTATCAGGGCCCCTCTGTCACACTCAAATAGTGACACTAAGGTGGATGAAGATGATAATAACAGTTACAGACTCATGGCCATGAAAGATGGAGAATCCCGCAAGGATCAGCCAGGTCTAGATTGGGTAAATTCTTTATCTAGCTCCTGCTTTGAATCTGACTTTGAGACTAGTCCTAATTCTGAGGCTCCTTCATCAAGTGATGATGATGACTCAGAATCTAATTAAGGTGTCAATCAATTTATTTGCAATTATGGTTTAATCTTGGATGCTCTGAAGAAGAGCAAGTTGCTTGTCAAAATCCAAGCCAAGGATATTGTCTCCCTATAGCTAGCTGGTTCCCTGCAGTCTGAATCAGCACCTCTACTTAACCAAATGAGGAGGGAAGTTAGACAACTGAAGACTATCTCAATCATCCAGATTGAGACCATCAACCATAAGAATAAGATCATTATGGACCCTGAAGAAAAGCTCCTCAAAGTGAGTATGCTAGTGGCTCTATACTCTAAGCATAAATCAGTGTTGCCACTCATTGATACCTTCAAATCCCAAACAAGTAAGAAGGGACTGGGGTACATTGAGAGGAACACTACAAGAAGGAATAGGAGGAAAGGCAAGGCCCATATTTAGCCTGCTATCTCCTTTAAGAAAGTTGTGCTGCCATTGGTCTCTACTAATCATGAAGAGAATAAAAACTGAACTAGCAATCCAACTAGGCAAGTATACCTATCGAATTATAGCTAGGGGACACAAGTGTCGTATTAAAATCCTGGAACTGTTGAGTAATCTTACTCACATGAAGAATATTATCTTATCGAAAGATTGTTTTAGGGTTTGTTAAGAGAAAACTAATTGCAATTAAGTGTAACGCCCCCGATTTTTTCTGCGTTTATTTTTATTCTCGTTGGCGTTACGATGACGCGTTTCCGTGGCTTGTACCATTTGTGGAGTGTGGTTTAGCTCCTTAGAACTGAGTGCCCTATTCTGTAGCCTATTGGCAAGATCTCCCTAGCAAGCCGAGTAATTTTGGGTGACCCGGTGTGGCCTCTCGGGGGATGTTTGTGTTTGGCTTTATTTGGGTATAACTCGAGTTCTGTTCGTCGAAAATTAATTTCGACTTCGCCGTTGTGTTCGTAGCGTGGGTATTTAGCTACGGTGCGAATTTCGTCGAATTCCGAGGTAGTTCGGTTTTCGCGTCGTTTTGGTGCTTTATGCAATTTTGTAATAAATTATATTATTATATATTAATATATATATATATATAGGATAGAATAGAAAGGCACGCCATCATCTTCTCCAATTAAGAACCGCCGCCCCTGTACTAATGAAACGGAGAAACCGCCGAGCCCTTGCCTTCTACCGCCGATTCCCGGAGCATTTGTGGACGGAATTCGATTCCGAGAGTGGATTCAGATTGCTCTCGTCAAGACCTTCATTCCTACAGTAAGATTTCCAAATTTCGTGGCCTTGCTTGTGGTTTTGAATTTCGGGTTTTGACTTGTTTCCCGCCGGCAATGTCCAGATTTTTGGCCTTGTGCTTCGTTGCCGGATTCGTGCGTGAAGAGGAGGGAAAGCTGACCAAGCTTCGCCGGAAATCGAGGCAAGTGGTGTTCTCGCCCTTGCCAAGTTGTTTTTTTTCTTTCGATTCATGCATCCTACTTGTTTCTACCATTTCTGTCTTTGGTTTCCGTTTCGAACGATTTGGCATAGTTGTGTGGTGTGGTGGACGAGTAGAATAGGTAAAAATTATGTTAGGTGTGCCGTAGGCCGTTTTCGGTGTGTTATAGTTGTGGTCCGCAGTGTCGGGAGAATGTGATGCACGTTCCGGTGTCGTTCGGGAAATCCCAAACGATACAGGTTACCCGCGCACGATCATCAGCGTTAGGGCGCACGACCACTGGTTGTGTGCCACTGTTCGTGCGCGGCTACCTGTTCATTTCTCCAAAGTTCTGTCTCGGCTATCGCACGAGCGCTGGCAACAGTGCGCACGACCACTGGTCGTGCGACACTGATCATGCGCTTATGCTAAGTTTTCTGTCAGGTTTCAAGTTTCCCAGGTTCACTTCGCACGATCATCAGCCGATGAGTGCGCACGACCACTGGTCGTGCGACACTGATCGTGCGCTCTGAATATTTCCTTTTTTGCACCCGTATTTAGCTGGCGTCGATACGCGGGTTAGGTGGGCATGAGTGTTTTGTGTAGTGTTAAGGTAGTAATGTAAGAGTTATTGTTGTGATAGTTCGCTTTGCGTGGCACGTTGAGTGAGTGAAGCTCACTCAATGCGGTGTCGAGAGGACCCAGCGCCACGTCGTGTTGAGTCATTTCAACACTTTCGTTTTCTCTTTCCTCGATTTACGTTCCCGAGTGAATTCCTTGTTTATATTTGTAATTTCCTTGTCGGTCATGTTTCTCTTTCCTAATGGCCGAATTGTGGGTCGTGGTTAGTAGTGGTGGTTTGTAGCTCTTTATGGGGGTGGAGTTGTGTAATTTAGCCAAGGCCACTCATGTTTTTCTTGCTCCAGGTATGGGCTGGGCATGTGGGTGTAAGGTCCCTTGTGCTTTCACGTGTAGACCCTCGAGCTTGTTGACTTGGACATGGTGGATGGGGGGACTGAGTTTGCCTCCAATCCGGTTCCTCGTTGTTTGTTTTTGCTACTACCACCTCCCACAGTTTAGGGTGTTAGAAGTTTCTTCCTTGGTAGTTTGCAGCACTTTGGGCTCTTGGTAGCCTAGTAGGCCCTGCAGGATGTTGTTCCTGGGCTGGGTTGTTGATGTTTCCTCGCACGTAGTGCTTTTCTTGTTGTCCTGTTTTGGACAGTTGTGACTCTTTCTACTACATATTTTTCAGGTACTTTTCCGCTTTTGGTTGACTCTTTCATGCAGTTTTTACTTTGTTTAGCTTGCTGAGGTATTCTGTTTTCTTTTGGAATACCCTAGGTTCTGAGCCGTAGCCAGTTGGGTGGCTAGTTTGCAGTGGTGGTGTTGGTGGTCTCTTGGACTTTGGAGTTCCGTTTGCCGTGTTGGTGAGGTAGTTTTTCAGTACTTTCTTACAGACATACATGTGTGTCAGTGGGTTCGTGTCAGGTTGTTGGCGCCCACTGGTAGTTGTTACCTTTGTACTGGATATATTTACTTATGCTGCTACCGTTTTCTGGAGATAGTCTACTTGCCCTGAGAAGGATTTATGCTAGGTTGATAGTTATTTTTAAACTATAATTATTATTATAAATAAAGCTCATGATCAGTATGTTTTATAAAACGTAATCACTATTTTCCAAATCACGTATAAAGACCGTTTTCTTATATATTATATAAATTAAATGTAGGGTCTTGCATAGCATGAGTGGTTCTCTTGGGACCCTTATGCGCTCCTTAGGATGTCAAACCTGATAAAGTATTTTCTTTCCGCAGCGTTTAAATATAGTTTTCTTTTGTGGACTAGGTGATCCACTAAGCCGGGGGATATAGCCTCTAAAATATAACTGATTTTCTAATCATTAATCACATGATTTTCTTTCATTAAGTTGGTAGGTGGTTTTGCCTGAGCGTCAGAAGTTATCCCCTGCTTGACATGGCATCATGACGCGTGTTTTCTCTTACTCTGATAATTCTTAATTCGGAGAAAATGCGGGTTGTGACAGTTGGTATCAGAGGGAGGTTGCTTGACAAGTTAGTTGAGCAACCTTCCTTTGTTTGCTTTTTAGTAGTTCAGCATCATGTCATTCACACACCGATATGTCATCAGCACGTCTTGGCAAAAGCACGAACACTACACTCATAGCATAACATGAAGTATACGGGGCATATTATGTAGTATGGGATGCATAATATGTGTTCGTATATGGATCCACCATAAGGGCAATATGTGAGGGTTATGTAGTATGGGATGCATAACCTCACCACATAGCTGCGACTAACACATTTTCTTTTTCGTTGCATGAGAATGTTATGTAGTATGAGATGCATAACATTTTCATGTGTACGCCGCTCATAACATGCATTAGGGCCTTTTTAGAATGCATAACACAAACATGCATATCATAACATTGCATAAGCACAACGTGCCATGCTAAAGACTGGCAGGATGATATATGTACACACATAAGTTTTCAAATTAATATAAAAGTCATGCATTCCCGATCTAGGCACAAGAGTTAGTAAGGTGGTGGTTAACCATCCTAGGTTAGGGCATAACATCTAAATTTTGTTAAAAAGATAAACTTTCAGAGCAAGTTTAGCAGTTTTAAGTCTATATCTATATATGTATTGTCTGTACTTGTATTTGGTTCTAGACGTTGTAGTAGGATCTAATTTGTGTTGTTATGATTTTAGAATGGCAAGGCGTCCTGCGACTCGATCGACTCCCCTGTCTGAGGGTGAGTCGTCTGGGGCTCAGAACGATGCGGTGATCGAGAGTCTGCGTCAGAGTAACGATTCCTTGGGCAGACAGTTGGAGGAGGTGCGAGCCCAGATTCAGTCTTTGGTGGCGGTCGTGGTAGGTCAGACTCAAGGTGTGCAAGTCCCTGCGAGGGGGGGGGGGGGTTAGCTGTTCCTCCTCCTCCTGCACCCTTGAGACCTCCAGTGGTGGTGCCAGCAGAGATGGCCTTCATCTCGCAGTTTCAGAGGCTGAGTCCTCCCACTTATGATGGGAAGGCAGATTTTATGGTGATAGACGACTGGCTGATCTCCATGGAGGAGATGTTCTCGTATTCAGGGATTGCAGATGATTAGAGGGTGATGATAGCCGCCTATCAGCTTAAAGGTTTGGCTAAGAGTTGGTGGCTGAGAGAGAAGGAGAGTTTAGTAGCTGGATGCTCTTGGGAAGTGTTTAAGGAGATGTTGTTGAGGAAGTTCTTACCCTCGGTCGAGCGTGACCGCCTCATGAACGACTTCCTCCATCTGAAGCAAAGGCAACTCATGGTGGGTGAGTATGAGATAGAGTTCAACAAGTTGAGCCGTTTTGCCCCTGGATTGGTCAGCGTTGAGGCTGATCGAGTTAAGCGATTTCTCGGTGGTTTGAGGAGCGAGGTGCAGCAGTTGACCAATGCTTATGGGTCAGAGACTTATGCAGGTGTAGTAGAGGCTGCTCTGAAGGTGGAGGCTATTGAGACCGCGAGGAGTAGGGGCCAGCAAATGAGGTTGGACAAGAGAAAGTCGGTGGAGGAGAAGAACCCCCAGGTACCCGGTGCGGCTCCGGGAAAGAGGGGCAAGGTGGAGTGCAGCTAATGTGGCCGGTCAGGCCACCCTGCCGATAAATGTTTCAAGAAGGCAGCAGCTCAGAGGAAGGAGCAGGTTCAGGCGATTCAGGGTGCTACTAGGAGAGATGTCTCCTGTTCCGTTTGCAAGCGATCCGGGCATGATGCGGCCCAGTGTTGGACCAAGGATAAAGTCTGCTTTCAGTGTGGGCAGAAGGGTCACATCAAGTCGAGGTGTCCTCAGTTTCAGCCAGCTCTTCCTGCAGTTCCATTGCAGGCTTTACCTCCACCTCAGCGTGTGGACAAGGGAAAGGGGAAGCTGAACGTGATCTCTTCCGAGGAGGCTCAGGCTTCGACCCAGGTCATCTCAGGTTAGTTGTGTGTTGTTTTATTTTTCAGCCTTGTAGTTCTATTTGCTAGAATTTTTTTTGCAGTATTATTGTGCTAGTTCCTTAGTTTTGTGCTCTCCTATAGGGAAATTTAAGGTAAAGAACTGTTGGGCACGGGTTCTGTTTGACTCCGGCACTACCCACTCGTTCGTGGCTAGAGCCTTTGTGGAGCGACATCAGTTGACCTTAGATCGTGTTCGGGATTCCTTCCGTGTCAAGTTTCCCTCTGGTGAATCTGTGTTGTCAGATTTGGGCATTTTGGATTGCCCTGTTTTGTTGGGGAACTTTCTTGCGAAGGCGGACCTGAAGATGATTGATCTGGAGGACTTCGATGTTATTCTGGGCATGGACTGGCTCTCTAGGTTTGATGCAGTCATTCAGTGCAAAGGAAAGCGCTTGGACTTCATCAGGGACGACGGTCAGCCCGGCAGCGTGTATACTGATCTGTGTCAGGATTCTCCTGTCATCTCTGCGGTATGTGCTCAGAGGTTGTTTCTTTCTGGTTGTTGTGCTTGTTTAGTCTCGGCGGTTGGAACCGCTGTTAGCGTACCACGCTTGGAGGAAATTCCTATTGTTTGTGGTTTCGCCGATGTTTTTCCTGATGACCTTCCTGGTCTTCCTCCCGAGCGGGATGTTGAGTTTATGATCGATTTGGAGCCGGGTACGCGTCTTATTGCTAAGGCGCCGTACCGGATGGCCCCTCGTGAGTTAGAGGAGTTGCGAGTTCAGTTGGATGAGCTGTTGGCTAAAGGTTTTATCAGGCAGAGTTCGTCGCCTTGGGGTGCTCCTGTTTTGTTTGTAAAGAAGAAAGATGGGTCGATGCGGCTTTGCATCGACTATAGAGAATTGAACAAGGTCACTATTAAGAACAGGTACCCTCTACCGAGGATCGATGATTTATTTGACCAGTTGCGCAGTAGCACGGTGTTCTCCAAGATCGATCTTCGTTCTGGTTATCATCAGCTCAGGATCCGTGAGGCAGATATTCCACGGACTGCGTTTAGATCGAGGCATGGACACTTTGAGTTTTTGGTGATGTCGTTTGGTCTGACCAACGCACCATCAGCCTTCATGGATATGATGAACCAGGTGTTCAAGGATTTCCTCGACAAGTTCGTTGTGGTCTTCATTGATGACGTGTTGGTCTATTCTCGCAGCGCGGAGGAGCATGAGCAGCATTTGCGTTTGGTTCTGACAGATTGAGGAATCACAAGTTATTCGCCAAGTTGAGCAAGTGCGAATTTTGGCTGCCTCAGGTCTCATTTCTAGGCCACGTGGTGAACAAGGAAGGGATCTCGGTCGATCCAGAAAAGATTGCAGCAGTGATGGATTGGAGTAGGCCGAATACCCCTAAGGAGATCAGGAGTTTCCTAGGGTTGGCTGGCTACTACAGGAGGTTTGTGAAGGGTTTCTCTTCCCTAGCTGCACCTTTGACCAAGCTGACTCAGAAGAATGTGGCTTTTGTTTGGAGCGAGAAGTGCGAAGAATCCTTTCTGGAGCTAAAGAAGAGATTGTGCACTGTTCCCGTTCTGACCCTGCCTACTGAGGGTGTGGATTATGATGTGTATGTGGATGCTTCGCTTGTAGGTCTGGGATGCGTATTAATGAAGGTTGGGAAGTTGATTGCCTATGGGTCAAGGCAACTGAAAACTCATGAGAAGAATTATCCTACACATGACCTTGAGTTCGCAGCGGTTATTTATGCATTGAAGCTGTGGAAACACTTACTTTATGGGGCTCAGTGCAAGATCTTCACCGACCATAAGAGCTTGAAGTACGTGTTCACGCAGAAGGAGTTGAATCTGCGCCAGCGGCGGTGGCTTGAGTATGTGACTGATTATGATGTAGAGATCCAGTATCATCCGGGAAAGGCCAATGTTGTGGCCGACGCCCTGAGCTGAAAGACGGGAAAGATCTTTAACCTCTCCGCCGATCGGTTAGTTGAGGAGTTCCTCCTTATGGATATTTCAGTGGGATGCTGTAGTTTGCAGAGTAGTTTGTCAGTGGCAGAGCCGTCCTGGATTTCTTTGACCAGACTGCACCAGAAGGACGACCCGGATCTGTTGCACCTATTCATCCGGACAGAGAAGGGAGAGTTGCCAGATTTGGTTATCGATGATGCGGGTACTTTGAAGGACCGCGGCAGGTTTTGCATCCCCGCCGTTGGGGATATTAGAGGTATGATTTGCAGAGAGGCTCATGGATCCAGCGTTGCCTATCATCCAGGATCTAGGAAGATGTACCTTGACTTAAGGCAAATTGCCTGGTGGTATGGCATGAAAGGCGATATAGCCCGATTTATTACTGAGTGCCACACTTGCAAGCGCGTGAAGGCCAATCATGGAAGGCCTGGTGGCAAGTTGACCCCGTTAGAGATCCCGACTTGGAAGTGGGAGAGTATATCTATGGACTTCATTACGGGCTTACCGAAATCCCCGAGGGGATTTGATTCTGTTTGGGTTATAGTGGATAGATTGACGAAGTGTGCTCACTTCGTGCCATATAAGATTGATTACCCGATGAAGAAGATAGCAGAGTTGTACTTGAATGAAGTCATCCGACTCCACGGTGTGCCGGTTAGCATCATTTCTGATCGAGACTCTCGGTTTACTTCTCGTTTTTGGCAGAGTCTGCAGGAGGGTTTGGGTACGGATCTGAGATATTCTACTGCGTACCACCCACAGACCAATGGGCAGACGGAGCGGGTGAATCAGATTGTTGAGGATATAATCCGATGCTATATTTTAGACCACGGCGGAGCGTGGGATGAGCGGCTGCGACTTATGGAATTTGCTTACAACAACAGTTATCAGGAAAGTTTGCAGATGGCTCCGTTCGAAGCTTTGTATGGGAGGCGCTGTAGGACTCCGTTGTTTTGGGCCGAGGCTGGTGAGAGGCCGTTGTTGGGTCCTGATGCGCTGGAGGATATGGAAGTCGTCGTGAAGCTTATTCGGGAGACGCTTCGTATAGCTCAGGAGAGGTACGAAAAGAACGCCAATCGGCGTAGGTCTGCTTTGGAGTTCTTTGTAGGGGACCTTGTATTTCTTAAGGTTTCCCCAATGGTGGGTGTAAAGAGGTTTGGTAAGAATCGAAAATTGGACCCAAGGTATGTGGGCCCGTTCGAGATTTTGGAACGGATTGGTATGTCAGATTATAGATTGGGTTTGCCAGCAAACTTCCCAGGAGTTCATAATGTTTTTCATGTTAGCCAATTGCGGAAGTGTGTGCGCAGTAGTGGGCAGGTCTTGGACGTTGTGCCCCAGTTGGAGCCCAACCTCTCTTTTGTTGAGGTGCCGGTTCGTATTTTGGATACTCAGGAGCGAGTGTTGCGAAAGAAGTCCATACCGATGGTGAAAGTTCTGTGGAAAAATCAGGATTTGGAGAGCGCGACTTGGGAGCTAGAGTCGGCCATGAGGAGGGCTTACCCTCGCCTGTTTCGCTGATTTGATCGGTATGTTTCCCTTCTTGTAACTCCTATTATTTACTTTTCCTTCTTTAGTAGGAGTGTTGTGCGTAAAGTTTCGGGACGAAACTTTCTTTTAGGAGGAGTGACTGTAACGCCCCCGATTTTTTCTGCATTTATTTTTATTCTCGTTGGCGTTACGATGCCGCGTTTCCGTGGCTTGTACCATTTGTGGAGTGTGGTTTAGCTCCTTAGAACTAAGTGTCCTATTCTGTAGCCTGTTGGCAAGATCTCCCTAGCAAGCCAAGTCGTTTTGGGTGACCCGGTGTGGCCTCTCGGGGGGATGTTTGTGTTTGGCTTTATTTGGGTATAACTCGAGTTCTGTTCGTCGAAAATTAATTTCGACTTCGTCGTTGTGTTCGTAGCGTGGGTATTTAGCTACGGTGCGAATTTCGTCGAATTCCGAGGTAGTTCGGTTTTCGCGTCGTTTTGGCGCTTTATGCAATTTTGTAATAAATTATATTATTATATATTAATATATATATATAGGATAGAATAGAAAGGCACTCCATCATCTTCTCCAATTAAGAACCGCCGCCCCTGTACGAGAGAAACGGAGAAACCGCCGAGCCCTTGCCTTCCACCGCCGATTCCCGGAGCGTTTGTGGACGGAATTCGATTCCGAGAGTGGATTCGGATTGCTCTCGTCAAGACCTTCATTCCTACGGTAAGATTTCCAAGTTTCGTGGCCTTGCTTGTGGTTTTGAATTTCGGGTTTTGACTTGTTTCCCGCTGGCAATGTCCAGATTTTTGGCCTTGTGCTTCGTTGCCGGATTCGTGCGTGAAGAGGAGGGAAAGCCGACCAAGCTTCGCCGGAAATCGAGGCAAGTGGTGTTCTCGCCCTTGCCAAGTTGTTTTTCTCTTTCGATTCATGCATCCTACTTGTTTCTACCATTTCTGTCTCCGGTTTCCGTTTCGAACGATTTGGCATAGTTGTGTGGTGTGGTGGACGAGTAGAATAGGTAAAAATTATGTTAGGTGTGCCGTAGGCCGTTTTCGGTGTGTTGTAGTTGTGGTTCGCAGTGTCGGGAGAATGTGATGCGCGTTCCGGTGTCGTTCGGGAAATCCCAAAAGGTATAGGTTACCCGCGCACGATCATCAGCGTTAGGGCGCACGACCACTGGTCGTGTGCCACTGTTCGTGTGCGGCTACCTGTTCATTTCTCCAAAGTTCTGTCTCGGCTATCGCACGAGCGCTGGCAACAGTGCGCACGACCACTGGTCGTGTGACACTGATCGTGCGCTTATGCTAAGTTTTCTGTCAGGTTTCAAGTTTCCCAGGTTCAATTCGCACGATCATCAGCCGATGAGTGCGCACGACCACTGGTCGTGCGACACTGATCGTGCGCTCTGAATATTTCCTTTTTTGCACCCGTATTTTGCTGGCGTCGATACGCGGGTTAGGTGGGCATGAGTGTTTTGTGTAGTGTTAAGGTAGTAATGTAAGAGTTATTGTTGTGATAATTCGCTTTGCGTGGCACATTGAGTGAGTGAAGCTCACTCAATGCGGTGTCGAGAGGACCCAGCGCCACGTCGTGTTGAGTCATTTCAACACTTTCTTTTTCTCTTTCCTCGATTTACGTTCCCGAGTGAATTCCTTGTTTATATTTGTAATTTCCTTGTCGGCCATGTTTCTCTTTCCTAATGGCCGAATCGTGGGTCGTGGTTAGTAATGTGGTTTGTAGCTCTTTATGGGGGTGGAGTTGTGTAATTTAGCCAAGGCCACTCATGTTTTTCTTGCTCCAGGTATGGGCTGGGCATGTGGGTTGAAGGTCCCTTGTACTTTCACGTGTAGACCCTCGAGCTTGTTGACTTGGACATGGTGGATGGGGGGACTGAGTTTGCCTCCAATCCGGTTCCTCGTTGTTTGTTTTTACTACTACCACCTCCCACAGTTTAGGGTGTTAGAAGTTTCTTCCTTGGTACTTTGCAGCACTTTGGGCTCTTGGTAGCCTAGTAGGCCCTGCAGGATATTGTTCCTGGGCTGGGTTGTTGCTGTTTCCTCGCACGTAGTGCTTTTCTTATTGTCCTGTTTTGGACAGTTGCGATTCTTTCTACTGCATGTTTTTTCAGGTACTTTTCCCCTTTTGGTTGACTCTTTCATGCAGTTTTTACTTTGTTTAGCTTGCTGAGGTATTCTGTTTTCTTTAGGAATACCCCAGGTTCTGAGCCGCAGCCAGTTGGGTGGCTAGTTTGCAGTGGTGGTGTTGGTGGTCTCTTGGACTTTGGAGTTCCGTTTGCCGTGTTGGTGAGGTAGTTTTTCAGTACTTTCTTACAGACATACATGTGTGTCAGTGGGTTCGTGTCAGGTTGTTGGCGCCCACTGGTAGTTGTTACCTTTGTACTGGATATATTTACTTATGCTGCTACCATTTTCTAGAGATAGTCTACTTGCCCTGAGAAGGATTTATGCTAGGTTGCTATTTATTTTTAAACTATAATTATTATTATAAATAAAGCTCATGATCAGCATGTTTTATAAAATGTAATCACTATTTTCCAAATCACGTATAAAGACCGTTTTCTTATATATTATATAAATTAAATGTAGGGTCTTGCATAGCATGAGTGGTTCTCTTGGGACCCTTATGCGCTCCTTAGGATGTCAAACCTGATAAAGTATTTTCTTTCCGCAGCATTTAAATATAGTTTTCTTTTGTGGACTAGGTGATCCACTAAGCTGGGGGACACGACCTCTAAAATATAACTGATTTTCTAATCATTAATCACATGATTTTCTTTCATTAAGTTGGTAGGTGGTTTTGCCTGAGCGTCAACAGTTATCCCCTGCTTGACGTGGCATCATGACGCGTGTTTTCTCTTACTCTGATAATTCTTAATTCTGAGAAAATGCGGGTTGTGACATTAAGAAAATAAATATTTGCACTAAAAAGAGAACTACTTGCAGTTAAATAGAGAGCTACTAAAAGCGATTACAACGAGGGGTTGAAATGATGAAATAGAAAAGCACTCGATCGAGAATCACCTCGGCAAATGTTGATTAAAAATACGTTAATAAACCATATCTTAATTAGATAAAGGTCCTTGACCGTGGAGGTTGCCAGAGCTTGAACATGCTTCTCCTTAAATCGTGCCCAACTGATTTTAGGAAGGTTCGACCAAACTCTCGAACCAAATCAGAGACCTAAAGATCGCTTTATGCGGTGAACCCCACTATTGGATTTCACTCCAATCCGAGAGATTTAATGTCTGCCTCTCTCGAGGGGTGCGTGAAACTCTCTTTACTCTTGAGTGTTCACTTCAAACTACGAGTCTCTCGGCTAGCAAAGAGTGAAAACAAAGATGGAAAATATATATCGATGATATATCTCCAAACATGAATAATCAAGAGTAAATCGAAGGCCTAAACACTAAAAAGAAAGAGAAAATTTAAAGTATCATAACTTAATCAACTCAAACCTCGGATCATCAAGATTGAGTACAAGGATGATTAGTTAATCATGGAGAAGCTGAGGAAGAGAGATGTGTTGAAAAATATTATTAAAACAAAGAAAAAAGGGGCACTTTATATTAATGCTAAAACAGAACTACAACTTGGAAATTAAAGATTTCAATTTCATGGAAATGAAACCTAAGCTGGCATTAACATTAAGCTACTAAAACAATTACAAAAGCTATTATAAAAGGGGTACACTAAGCTTAGAATTAGGAAAAGCTAAAAATGAGAAAGAGAGAGAGGAAGAACACTAAAAAACTTCAAGAAATAAAAGTGCAGAACCTCCCCACTATCCTACTACTTTTTGGACACAAGGAGGAGCCACTGAATTTATAGAATTTTTCTCTAGGTCGGTCACGATGATGATTGTTTCTATACGTTGGCAGACATGCCTAGGGACATGCTCGTGTAAGGGGGGCTTGTAATACACGTCACGTCAAAATCATTGGTCGGAAATCCGTTATTCGTCGTAAAAGGTGCTACATGCTCCAGAGCAATGCCCATGTAAGGGACATGTCACGTACGGGTTGACGTGTAGCAACATAAAATCTTTATTGGCGGCCTGCAGGCTTCGGGATGAGGGTGATACAACTAGAGACATGCCCAGGGAGGGCATGTCAGGGGGCGTGTCAGTTGTTTTTCTCGGGATCTAGGTTCTGGCAGCAAACTTCCTCGGGATCGGTTGCATGTCTTATGACACGCCCAGGGAGGGCGTGTCCAGGGGGCGTGTCTGGTCATTTTGCCCGAAAGCTGTGAAAACTTGCAAAAAGAGAAGAAAACATTAGTGGCAATAATATATACAAAAGGAGGTCAACATATAAGCTTATATGACATTATTTATGTATTAAAAACTTGAAAATATCCTAATAGTTTAGACTACAAAATGTACTATCAAATTCCCCCAAGATTAAGCTTTGCTTGTCCCCAAGCAAAGATATAAAAACAAGCTAACATAAAAAGTGACTAATTAAAAAGTTCTAATTATGCTAACACAAGTACTATGCAAAATTCTAAGTAGGGAGAAGGTAAAACGTAAACCAAAAACAGTTACTTAAATATGGTTAAACAATTTATAAACTTTACTAACAAAAAAAAATCATCCAAAATTTTAACAAAATTCTTTAAATAAATTTAAACAAAGCAACAAAATGAAAACAACACATTCCGTTATTCTTAGATCCAAGAGACACATTATAACTATAACAATCAAATAACAAAAATCTAAATTTAAATCCAAAACATTACTAATCTACTTTTCTTCTTTACTTAGCTACTAAATAAAATTCAAAAATATGAATCAAAAGGGCTTATTATGACCGAAACGTTTGGTTTAGGATTATGATTAGGAGTGGAATTCAAAGATAAACAAGGAGGGTTTAAAATCAAACTAAACCAAAATAAAGAGTTTTTTACAAATTTCATAATAAATAAAATATTTTTCTTTCTTTTTCTTTTCCATTTTCTTTTCTTTCCTTTTTTCCATTTCAAAACAAAGGCCATATATCATTTTTCTTTTCATTTCTAAATTGGCCAAACAAAAGTAAACACTTCTTTTGACCAAAAAAATTCACAAAGTTTTCCAAACATGTCACAAAAACAACCCTATCATAATCATGAAAATTTTTAATGAAACTCAAAAGATAAGTATGATTAGATAGATTGGAAAATTTAGCTTTGGTGAAAATGAAATGATAAGTAGAGCTATAAATTGAAATCGGAAAAAGACTCAAAAGCGGCTAACAAGGGATACAAAAAATTTAGGTTGGCAAGAAGGCTCAAATGAAAACAAAAATAGCCTAAATCATTTTCATGCTCCGAAATTTATCTAAAGCGTTAGTTTTGAAAAATTTCAAAAAGCAACTCATAGATAATAAAAGAAGACTATTGAAATTATCTTGAAAATAGAAATAATAAGCCACTTGGATCGTTCACATCTACAATGCTAATTAAAATTTGACATTAAAAAAAGTATTCAAAAACAAAAAAGGAAAATAGTGGATGACAGATTTTTAAGAAAGTAAAGAAAATAAAGAACAAGAACGATAATAAAAATGCGAGTTTTAGAAAAAAAAATGTTTCACATAAACATGCTACCGTGAATTAGAAATAACGCATGACCAATATTTTACTTGTGAAACATAATTAAAAGGAACGATTAGAAAGATCATAATTAGCTAAGTTGTTATAGGGAATTTTGAGAAAAACAAAACAAAACGCAAGGGGTACTAATGAAATACAAAAATTCGTTTAAACTATTAAAGTAAAAAACCAATAACATAAATTTTTTTTATATTGAAATAATCTCATTTTTTTATTTTTAAAGATATTATCTATTTTTGGATTTTTATGATATATTAAAGAAATTTTATTGATTTTGATTTTTTAAAGGAAAAAAAATAAAGATAAGAGAAGGAGGAAATCCTCCCCCAAACTTAAAATGGACATTTTCCTCAATAGATAAAGGAGGGGAAGGAGAGAGAGAAATTAAAATAGAAATAAAAGTATAGAATTAAAAAACAGGTACTTCCCCAGATTTTTGCGTCGCGAATGTTGAGTGGTTCTACTCCCCCATGCTTGCGCTTTGGAACTTCTTGAAATGTCTTCTTTGGACTTCGTGATGGATTCAATAGTATTTGAGCAGGCGATCGCAGAAGCTTTAGCTTGTCGGAGCTGTTTGGGGCAAAAAGTCTAAAATAATGAAAATGTTAAATAACTTGGGTTGCCTCCCAACAACGCCCTTTATTTAAAGTTTCATTTGAGCTCGACGCAATAAAATAATATTGTCCAAAAGATTATTGTCCAAAATAATATTTAAAGTTTTTAACAAAAATAAAAAGTCTTAAGCTAGTTAAAGTTCATGCAGAAGAAACTTAATATTGTTTGGACTGACATCATAATCACTAGAAAAATAGAGTTTAAGACGCTGCCCATTCACTTTGACATCACCCTTATCAGGTTGTAAAATTAACACAGTGTCATACGAAAAAACTTCTTTTACAGAAAACGGCGCAGACCATCATGACTTTAACTTGCCAGGAAATAAACATAAACGCGAATTTTATAAAAGAACTTGGTCGCATAGCTTAAAGGTTTTTGGGTGCCTTAAGTGTTTGTCGTGAAAACGCTTTGTCCGATCTTTATAAAATTTGTTATTTTCGTATGCAAAAGAGCACCACTCGTCGAGTTCATTAAGTTGAAATTTTTGAAAATCACCGACAGAGTGGGGATCAAAATTTAAAAACCTTAGGGCCCAAAAAACACGGTGTTCTAATTCTATAGGTTAATGACACGATTTTCCATAGACCAACCGATACGGCATACATCCGATGGAAGTTTTGTACGCTGTTCGGTAGGCCCACAGAGCATCGTCTAATTTGGTTGACCAGTCTTTTCTAGAGGTGGAAACTTTCTTTTCTAAAATTCTTTTATTCTCTTTGTTCACTACTTCAACTTGTCGGTTAGTTTGGGGGTGGTAGGCAGTTGAAAGCTTTTGTGAAACACCATATTTAATAATAATTTTTTAAAATAGCACATTACAAAACTATCACTAACGATGGGTCATGGCATACCGAATTGATAAAATAATTTTTTAAAGAAAGTAATTATGACTCAGGAGTCACTAGTAGAAAGAGCTTGGGCTTCAGCCCATCGTGAAACATAATCTATAGCAACTAAGATGTATTTGTTCCCGAAGCTAGAAGGAAATGGCCAACAAAATCAACTCCCCAGAGGTCGAAAACTTCTCACTCAAGGAAATATTTCTGAGGCATTTCATTTTTATCGGAAATGTTGTCGGACTGTTGGCAACTATCACACTTACTCACAAAAGTGTGCACGTCTTTAAATAGGCTAGGCCAATAAAAACCCGCACAAAGCACTTTGTGAGGAGTGCGAGCAGCTTGAGAGTGACCACCAGTCGGTCCTTCATGCAAATGTTTTAGAATATCTAATCCTTCTTCAAAAGAAACACATCACCTTATCACCTGGTCCGAACAAACTCGAAAAATATGTGGGTCCTGCCAAAAATAATTCTTCAACTTAGAAAATAATTTCTTCTTTTTCTGAGAGGAGAACTATTTTAGGAGTACACGATCCACTAAATATATGGCTATGTGTGCAAACCAAGGATAAGGGGATGTGTTAATAGAAAATAGCTTTTCATCTGGGAAGAAATCATTAAACAATTTTCAGCTAAATTTTCAATATACGGATTATCTAGGAAAGATAGATGATCAGCGGCCAAATTTTTGGCACCTCGCTTTCCGCGGATTTCTAAGTCACACTCCTGGAGGAGTAAGACCCAGCAAATCAGGCACGCCTTGGCATCCGTCTTAGCAAGAAGATACTTGAGGTTCGAGTGGTCCGTAAAAATGATAATTTTGGAAAGCGTAATATATGGACGGAATTTATCAAAAGAGAAAACCAAAGCTAGGAGCTCCTTCTCGGTTGTGGTATAATTCTCTTGTGCCGATGTAAGTGTTTTACATGCATAATAGATGGGGTGGAATTTTTTAGATATTTGTTGTCCTAGTATGGCTCCCACCGTAAAACTACTCGCATCGCACATAATTTAAAAGGGAAGGTCCCACACTTGAGGTATCATAATATGGGCATTAATTAACTTTTCTTTTATTAATTCAAAGGCAGATAGGCATGGTTCGTCAAAAATAAATGGGGCGTCTTTTTCCAGAAGATGAGTAAGGGGTTTGGTGATTTTGGAGAAGTCTTTAATGAAATTGCAGTAGAAGCCAGCATGACCTAGGAAACTTCTTATATCTTTTACGTTCGTAGGTGGCGGTAGCTTTTAAATTACTTCTATCTTAGTGATATCTACTTCAATTACTCGGGCAGAAATCTTTTGACGCAAAACTAACCCCTCCCTCACCATAAGATGGCCTTTTTCCCAATTTATGGTGAGGTTAGTTTCTTTGCATCTTTCTAAGTCTTTTTTTGAGTTTTCTAAACAACTA
Source organism: Platanthera zijinensis (assembly GCA_039513925.1). Taxonomy (NCBI): domain Eukaryota; kingdom Viridiplantae; phylum Streptophyta; class Magnoliopsida; order Asparagales; family Orchidaceae; genus Platanthera; species Platanthera zijinensis. The sequence goes on from CM077078.1 coordinate 132,465,615, forward strand.
TCAAAAGCATCGCCGAACATGGAGAAATCATCCATAAACACCTCGATTATGATTTCTACGTACTTGTCAAGGATAGCAAGCATACATCGCTTGAATGTAGCTGGCCCATTGCACAACCCAAACGGCATTCTTCGGTGAGCGAAGGTGTCGAAGGGACAAGTAAACATATTTTTCTCCTGGTCCTCGGGAGAGACGGGGATTTGAAAATACCCCGAGAGGCCATCGAGAAAACAGTCAAAGCTTTGGCTGAATAATCACTCAAATATTTGATCGATGAACGATAAGGGAAAGTGGTTCTTGCAGGTGGCGTCATTTAATTTACTATAGTCAATACACATTCGCCACCCCGTCACCGTCCATGTCAGGATTACATCATTATTTTCATTACTAATTACAATTATCCCTCACTATTTGGCACTACCTGGACTGGGCTAACCAACTTACTATCTGAAATACGATAGATAATTCCTGTGTCTAAGAGTTTCATAACCTCACCTTTTACAACTTCTTTCATGTACGGATTTATACGGCGCTGAGGTTGGATGGAGTTACGTGAATTATCTTCCATTAAGATTTTGTGGGCGCAGAAAGATGGGCTTATGCCCTTGATATCACATATCTGCTAGGCAATAGATCGGCAATGTTTACGTAATACTAGTAGGAGCTTATGATTTTGCACTTTAGTCAGGTAAGCTGAAACTATTACTGGTAGCTTGGAGTACTTTTCTAAGAAGGCATACCTAAGATGTTTAGGTAGTTCCTTTAATTCCAGGGTAAGGGGTTCTTCATATGATGTTTTGCAAATTCTTTCTTTTTAAAAAACAATGTCTTCATAGACTTTTTCTTTATACGGAAAATTAAAAGGGGTGGATCTAGCGGCCATGGTGGCTTTTTGTAGAGATTCAAATTGAAGAGATGAGGAAGAACCCAAATCAGAAAATTTATTTTCACTATTAGAAAGGCAGAAGGAAGATACTTCACCTTAGGCATCTGAGAAAAAATAGGAGTCGTCATTCTCTACGGTATTATTCATTGAGGGGGTTATAAGGAAGGTCACTTCATCATCGCCTACTCGTTGGAAGAGCTTACCATTGCTTACGTCAATGATAGCTCGGGAGGTAGAAAGGAAGGGTCGGCCAATGATCAAGGGAACCTCGATGTCTTCTTTGATGTCCAATATGATGAAATCAACCAGGAAGATGAATTTGTAGACTTTAACTAAGACATCCTCCACGATTCCAACGGGTTTTTACCTGATCTATCAACGAGTTAGATACTCATGCGTTTGAAGTTGAGGCTACCAATTCCTTACTTCTTGAATAACAAGAGTGGAATCAGGTTGATACTCGTACCTAAATCGGCTAATGCATGCTTGATAAAGAGCTCACCAAAGACACATGGTATAGAAAAACTACCCAGATCACTGATCTTCTTTGTTAAACCATTTGTCAAGACAGCAGAGCACTCGGCATTTAATATGATGCGCGATACTTCTTCTTATTAGTCGGGAGGTCCTTTATGTACTTAGCGTACTTCAACATCTGGGAAATCGCTTCTTGGAAGGGTAGATTTATGTGGATTTGCTTAAACATTTCTAAGAAGCGGGTATACTGATCATCAAGGCGTTGTTTGTTAAGTTGGGAAGGGTATGGTGGAGTTGGATAATTTCTAAAAATGTGTGGTGGAGCGAGATCTTTTTCTAAAGCAGAGAGCAGAGTGATAACTTCTTTTTCAGCAGATGGTGGGATATTCAAAACAGGGGCAGAGCTTGCCTCGGGCTCTTCCCTAACCATACCAAGAACTTGCTTCCCACTCCGAAGAGTTATAGCCTTCACTTGCTCTCTCGAGTTGGGCTTTGTATTGGCAGGAAGATATTTGACGGGTTTCTCATAAATAATTTTTGCGAGTTGTCCTACTTGATTCTCGAAACTTTTAACGGTCCCGGCTAGGGTTCTTATAGCAGCATCATTAACATTCATATATTTTTAAAACATCTCCTCCAAACATAGAGGTTTTAGAAAATTTTGAGGAGGTGGTTGTGGTGCAGAAAAATCATTTTATGGTAGCGGGTGCATTGCGTTCAAGGGATTAATCCACCAAAAGTTCGGGTGGTTCCGTAAAGCGGGATTATAACTATTCGGAAAAGCGAAACCCGGAGCAGGAAAATTAGCAGCAGAAAAATTATGAAAAGTATTTTTAGGCATATTATTAACATAATCAAATTGTTCGGGAGCACGAGTTACAGATTCCCATACCTGAGGGGCGGAGGCAGCAGTCATCTCCGTTATCTTCTTACGTAATACTTCCACTTGTAGAGCTAGTTGGGAGACGTTATCTACTTCAAAGATACCTGCAGGTTTATTGTTGAAGTGGTGACCGGGCGGTCTGGCAGTCTGGCTTGGCGAGTTGATGACCGGGAGGTCTGGCGGTTTCCCTTCAGCGGGTTGATTGTTATGTGCTGCTGTCTGAGGTCCAAGCGGTCTAGCGGCTTGTCACTGGTGACTTGGAGACCGGGCGGTCTGGCAGTCTCACATGGCGATCTCTCTCTCTCTGGCAGTTGCCGAGCGGTTAGCCCCTCTGTCTAACCGCGCGGCTTGTGCGGTTTGTGTCTGTACAGTCCGCGTGTGTTATGTAATTTTTTAGTCCCACGTCTCTTATTTGTATTCTTTCTTCTCTCCTCCATTCTATATAAGGGAGGCCATACCTTTGTAATAGATACCTTTTACTGATAATAAAGTTTCAGTTTAAACCATTTCCGGCTTGTTTTAGTTCGATTCTAACATGGTATCAGAGGGAGGTTGTCTACATGGAGCAACCTCCTGGGTATGTTGCTCACGGGGAGACTCCAGTATGCCGGCTAAAGAAGGTAATCTATGGCCTCAAGCAGAGCCCCCGAGCTTGGTTTGATAAGTTCAGCGGCATCATGGCGGCCGTTGGTTTTGTGCGAAGCTCCGCCGATCACTCTTTCTTTATTCGCAAAACCCCCTCTGGGCTGGTTGTTCTTGTTGTCTACGTCGATGATATTCTTCTCACTAGCGATGACCAGGAAGGGGTAGCCCTGACAAAGCGACATCTTCGTCAACATCTGGTCACAAAAGATATGGGCTCTCAAAAGTACTTTTTGGGGATCGAAATCTCTCGGAAGCCCGGCTCATTAGTTCTCTCCCAGCGTAAGTATGCCCTTGATCTTTAAAAAGAGGCAGGATTGTCTGGAGAAAACCTGCCAGATGCCCCATGGCAACTGGAGAAGACAAAACCTTGATAGATGATTCGCCTCCTCTTTCAGATAGTTCGCGGTACAGGCGTCTGGTTGGTAAGCTCATATATCTCACAGTGACTAGGCCCGACATTTCCTATGCTGTGGGCAAGGTAAGTCAATTCATGCAAGCACCCAGGGAGTGCCATCTACAGTCTGCATTGCGGATCTTGGAGTATGTCAAAGCAGCCCCTGGGAAAGGATTACTATTTCAGAAGAATGGACATCTGAAGGTTGAAGCATACTCAGATGCGAGTTATGCTGATGACAAAGGGGATCGCAAGTCTACATCTAGTTTCTGCACCTTTGTTGGGGAAAATCTGGTAAGCTGGAAAAGCAAGAAGCAGTCTGTTGTTTCTAGGTCCAGTGCTGAAGCAGAGTATCAAAGTATGGCATCAACCACTTGTGAGTTAAAATGGCTACGGGCTCTTATGCTGGATTTGGGAGAGGTCTACAACCATCCTCTACCTATGTTTTGTGACAACAAGACTGAGAATACACATCTCCAAAAATCCAGTCTTCCATGAAAGAACCAAGCACATTAAGGTTGACTGTCATTTCATTCGTGAAGAGATCTTAAGAGAACAAATTTGCACTCCCTTTGTCACTTCTGAAAAAGAGCTGGCTGATATCTTCACCAAGCCAGTATCCGCCTCGTTTTCTCATATTTGTGACAAGCTGGGCATGATCGACATATATGCTCTAGCTTGAGGGGGAGTGTTGAAGTGGTGACCGGGTGGTCTGGCGGTCTGGCTTGACGAGTTGATGACCGGGCGGTCTAGTGGTTTCCCTTCAGTGGGTTGATTGTTATGTGCTGCTGTCTGAGGTCCAAGCGGTCTAGTGGCTTATCACTGGTGACTTGGAGACCGGGCGGTCTGGCAGTCTCACATGGCGATCTCTCTCTCTCTCTGGCAGTTGCCGAGCGGTTAGCCCCTCTGTCTAACCGCGCGGCTTGTGCGGTTTGTGTCTGTACAGTCTGCGTGTGTCATGTAATTTTTTAGTCCCACATCTCTTATTTGTATTCTCCCTTCTCTCCTCAATTTTATATAAGGGAGGCCATACCTTTGTAATAGATACCTTTTACTGATAATAAAGTTTCAGTTTAAACCGTTTCCGGCTTGTTTTAGTTCGATTCTAACATTTATTCAGGCGGGACTTTGGCACATTCTACTTATATGTGTTCATGACCATGTCCTCGAAAAGCTCAAGAGCTGCTTTCGGGATTTTGTGATTTAAGGTACCACCGGAAGTTGCGTCTATCATTTGCTTACTGTTTTGATTTAGCCCGTTATAAAATGTCTTCACCTATAACCATACATGCAACGCGTGATGGGGACTTCGTCTTAAGAGTCCTTTAAACTTTTCCAATGTTTCATATAAGGTTTCAGAATCTAATGTCAAAAGGCAGAAATATCGTTCCTAAGTTTTGCGGTTTTAGCTGGCGGAAAATACTTTGCCAAAAATTTTTCAGTTAGTTGATCCCAGGTGGTGATGCAGTTTTTTGGTAGAGTGTTCAGCCATTGCTTAGACTTGGTTATTAGGGAGAAAGGGAAGAGTCTTAGCCTAATTGCATCATTTGTAATACCATTGATTTTTAAGATGTCACAAATCTCAAGAAATCTAGCTATATGCACGTTCGGATCATCATCTTGAAGTCTGTCATATTGCACATATTGCTTCACCATTTGAATTATGCTAGGCTTAAGTTCAAAATTATTATTAGTTATAGCAGGGCGAACTATGCTTGATTCTGTACCCTCTAGATTCAGTCGTGCATAATAGGACATAGGCCTATACAGGGCTTCTTCTACGATGGACTCTTCCATTCTTAGGGTAGAAAATGACTCGGAATTCTCAACCGGTATTTGGAGAGTAGGGCCTTCAAATCGCGATCTTCTCCAAAGTGTATGCTCAATTTCATGGTCCAAGTCCAGAATAACTGACGGATTTCCGCGGGTCATGCACTAGAAGAAGAGAAGATAAAGAAAGAGAAAAAAATTAACTAGAAAAAGAGTTACTATTTTTGAAATAGATTTTTTTAATGTTTTAACTCCCGAACTTCCCAAGGGCTACCCGATAAATGGTTCTCAAGGTACTAGATAAGATAATGGTATTTAATCCACATTGCCCTTTTCGAGAGAGTTAGGTGGTGTAGAAAAATTGTGATGCGGGTTTCAATTAAGAGAGTTAATATATTTTTGAATTTTTAATTTTTTAAAAAAGAGGGTCAGAAAGAGAAGTGATAAAAGTAATAGGCTTGTGTTTTCGAATTATCACTAAAAGTTGCTTCCCGGCAACGGTGCCAAAAACTTGGTGTCTACTAATCGTGAAGAGAATAAAAACCGAACTAGCAATCCAACTTGGCAAGTATACCTATAAAATTGTAGCTAGGGGACACAAGTGTCATATAAAAATACGGGAACTGTTGAGTAATCTTACTCACACTAAAACTATTATCTTATCGAAGGATTATTTTAGGGTTTGTTAAGGGAAAACTAATTGCAATTAAGAAAAGAAAAATTTGCGATAAAAAGAGAACTACTTGCAGTTAAATTGAGAGCTACTAAAAGCAATTACAACGAGGGGTAGAAACGATGGAATAGAAAAGCACTCGATCGAGAATCACCTCGGCAAAAGTTGATTAAAATGCGATAATAAACCCTATCTTAATAAGGCAAAGGTCCTTGACCATGGAGGTTCCCAAAGTTTGAACACGCTTCTCTCGAAGTCATGCCCATATGATTTTAGGAAGGTCCGACCGAACTCTCGTCCAAATCAGAGACCTAAAGCTTGCTTTACGCGGTGAACCACACTATTGGATTTCACTCCATTCCGGGAGATTTAACGTCTCCCTGTCTCGAGGGTTGCATGCAACTCTATTTACTCTTGAGTGTTCACTTCAAACTACAAGCCCCTCGGCTAAGTAAGAGTGAAAACAAAGATGGAAAATATATATCGATGATATATCTCCAAACATGAATAATCAAGAGTAAATCGAAGGCCTAAACCCTAAAAAGAAAAAGTAAACTTAAAGCATCATAACTAAATCAACTCGAATCTCGGAACATCAAGATTGAGTACAAGGAGGATTAGTTAATCATGGAGAAGTGGAGGAAAAGAGATGGGTAGAAGAACATTATGAAAACAAAGAAAAAAGGGGCACTTCATATTAATGCTAAAAGAGAACTACAACTTGGAAATTAAAGATTACAATTGCATGGAAATGAAACCTAAGCTGGCATTAACATTAAGCTACTAAAACAATTACAAATGCTATTACAAAAGGGGTACACTAAGCTTATAATTAGGAAAAGCTAAAAATGAAAAAGAGAGAGAGGAAGAACACTAAAAAACTTCAAGAAATAAAATGGCAGCACCTCCCCTCTCAACCTACTACTTTTTGGACATAAGGGGGAGCCACCGAATTTATAGAATTTTTATCTTGGTCAGTCACGTCCCTGTCACACCCAGGGAGGGCATGTCTGGGGGGCATGTTAGGTACAAGGTTGACCTCGGGCTCTAGATTCTGGCGGGAATGATGATTGCTTCTGTACATTGGTGGACACGCCCAGGGACACGCCCGTGTAGGGGGGTGTAAGGCATGTCACGTCAAAATCATTGGTCAGAAATCCTTCATTCATCAGAAAAGGTGCTACACGCCCCAGGGCCATGCCAGTGTAGGGGGCGTGTCACATACGGGTTGACGTGCAGCAACAGAAAATCTTTAATGGCGGCCTGCAGGCTTCGGGATTTGGGTGACACTCCTATAGACACACCCAGAGAGGGGGTGTCCGGGGGGGTGTCAGGTGTTTTTCTCGGGATCTAGGTTCTGGAAGCAAACTTCCTCGGGATCGAGTTACACACCCAGTGACACACTAAGGGAGGGCATGTCAGTTCATTTTGGCCGAAAGTTGTGAAAACATGCAAAAATGAGAAGAAAACATTAGTGGCAATAATATATACAAAAGGAGGTAAACATATAAGCTTACAAGACATTATTTATGTATTTAAAACCCAAAATACCCTAATAGTCTAGACTACAAAACATACTATCAGACATCCAACATGTATGGCCAAGAAAGCATATATGGTCACTGGTTGAATAGAAGATCGACTAGTAAGAACAAAAATGTTTATAGCTATAGTGGAAGTAAGGGCATGTGTTTGAGTGTCTTTAAGGCCCCACATGAGAAAATCCAGATGGCCCATTATGGACCATTTGTTTTTGGTGCACCAGCCACCACACTCAAGAATAACGCAATGGCCAATAGTCTAGCTCCTCCAATAAAGACTCAGACCAAAAGTAAGTCAATTAATAAGCCTGACATGGCTATCTCTAATGCAATCAACAGCCTATCTTTTGCAAAGAAGACTACTGTTGGTGGCATTCACAGTAAGCTAAGCACATCTACTGACAGACTCACTTTCGGTCAGATACTTGCTGAAATAAATATGAAGAGGGTTATTGCTCTCCCTTCTAAACAGTTAGCTACTTTCAGCTTGTCTATAAGAGCTGTTCAGAAAAGGAGATATAATATTCATGAGTGTTGGTGCTGTGGCAAAGTGGGTTATTTTTCCATAGATTGTTGGCACAACCCCAATATGCCTAGGGCTAGGGCAAGTCTACCTATTAAAAATGTTGTAGGCAGACATGCTCATTTTCAGACTAACAAGAACTTAGGACCAAAACCCTCTTGGGGTCCTATGGTAAAAATTAATTGTGGTTGCAGGATAGTCCAAGTAACCATGCACCAATATGGTACACGGACAGTGGATGTTCCAGGCACATGACTGGAACAAGAATCCATTTAAAGGAATACACTCCTACAAAAAATGGGCTTAAGGCTATCTTTGGAGCCTCAGACAAAGGAGTCACCAAGGGCTATGGTATGATCAACAATGACATAGTCACAATCACAATAGTGGCTTATGTGGAAGGGTTGCAATACAACCTAATAAGCATAAGACAACTCTGTGATCTTGGCTATGTAATTATATTCCATAAGGATGAGTGTCTGATCAAAAGGTCAAGTGACCAAGAGGTCATGTTGATATGAATTAGCAGTGGGAATATTTACTATTTGAACTTTTTATGTTTAAGTTATGACACCCATGTGTGTCTTGTGGCTAACGAGAAAGTTGCATACTGTGTGCAAGGGCACGAGAGACTAGCTCACTTGAACTATAAGTCCATTAGTAAGCTCTTTGGTGAAGAGCTAGTGAAAAATGGTCCCAACATCAAATTCACCAAGGAGGGCATTTGCTCTACATATCAAAAGGGCAAGCAGACCAAAGCATCCTTTAAGAGCATTTGGGCCAAAGATTTTGTGATGTCCTTGTACCTCCTATATATGGACTAGTTTGGTCATATGCAAGTTCATAGTCTAGCTAGGAAAGTCTACACACTTGTGATAGTTGATGACTTCTCCAGGTTTCCTTAGATGTTCATGTCAAAGAAAAAGTCAGAAATCCTTGACACTTTTATAACCTTTGTTAGGCTAGTTCAGAATGAAAAAGATAGCTCTGTGGTCTAAATCAGAAGTGGTCATGGTACTGAATTTCAGTCTGAAGGCATGACAAAGTTCTGTGAAGATTAAGGTATTCACTAGGAATTTTCTTCCTTTAGAACTCCCCAGCAAAATGGGATAGTTGAGAGGAAAAATATTATTCTCATAGAGGCTGGTAGGACCCTTCTCAGTGACACTTCTCTCCCAGAATATTTCTGGTCTGGGGCAGCGAACACTATATGTCATGTCCTAAATAGGGCCTCTATCATCAAATACCACAAGAAGACTCCCTAAGAGATTATGTACGGCGAAAAACCTAATCTAGCCTATCTCAGGATCTTCGATTGTAAATGCTTTGTGCTTAATAATGGGAAGTTATTATTGGGTATTGTATCCACAATAACCTAGATTTGTGTGAAGTCACCCTTGAACTAAGATGAATTAAGTATGTATTTTATGCTATTCTTTAGTTGAGTGCATGCAGGTCATTATTACTAAGTGTAGACCAATGTTAGTTTATAATGAGTCACTAAACACAGGACCATGCAATGTAATCCCTCATTGTGTGATCCATGGTGTTGACTCATGTGTAACCTCACTATTGGGATGCACTTCATTTTCAAGTACTAGAGCAATAGAAGAAAGGAAGGGTTGTTGGTTTTCAACAAAGAAGAAAAGAAAATTTTTCTGAAAAATTTCTTAGTCCATTTCTTGAGAACTAAAATGTGTTTCTCGAGAAGTATAAGTATATTTCTCTAGAAAGCAAAGCTATTCTTGAGAAACCTTAAGACTTCTCGGGAAATTTTCAAAAACTACTTAAGTCCTTTTTCTCGAGAAAGGCCCTTAAGATTTCTCGAGAAACCCAGTTCATTTCACGAGAAAGGAAAGTAGTTCTCGAGAAGTCAAAATCATTTCTCGAGAAGCTAAGTATTTTTCTCGAGAAATCAATCCTTTAGTTCTAAGAATTTACATTATATACTTTTCTCGAGAAGACTAGGCCATTTCTGGAGAAAGCAAATCTTTTATCGAGAAATCAGATCTTTCTTGAGAAATCAGTTCTTCAGTTCAAGAATTTGGGTTAAGTAAATTTCTCGAGAAAGCCATATCATTTCTCGAGAAATCACATCCTTCTCGAGAAATTACAAGTCTTCTCGAGAAATGAAGTTGCAAAAAAACAAATTTTCAAACGTCTTAGAGATTTCGATATAATCTAAGTTCTTCATGATTAATCCACGTGGATCATTCCTTAATGATTTCCGACTGTTAGATGATTTCCTATATAATGTCTTTTCAGAGGAATCGCTAACCCTTAATACAACAATCAGAATCGCACCGCAATATAAATATCGGGAGAAGCCAAGCTGTCTTCATCGTCCTTCTTCTTTGTCGTTCCTCTCTCGATCCAGCGATTCAAAAGGAGAAAAGATTCGACAGATCACATATTCAAGATTCTTCAAACATCAACTTGATCATGTCGGATCTTAAGTTTTTCAGATTGAGTTTTCACGGGTTTTCTTCCTCAACATCTTCTCAGAGATTTTCAGTTTTCAAGAAGAAAGAACCGTGAAGATTTCAGATCTGGAAGTATACAATTTTTATTGTTGTTATAAACATTTTCAAGAAGGAAGAACCTTGAAGATTTCAGATATGGAAGTACACAATTTTTAATATTGTTGTAAACATTTACTTTAACTATTGTAGGAGCTTTATCTCCGAGATTGTAGGAAGTTTATTCTTTCTAGTATAGATCCCGTTTTGTGGGATTGAATGTGTAGGAGTGTATTATTTCCGATTTGTAAGAGCATTTCTCCGAGGTGTAGGATTGTTGCAATCTGAGATATAGTGAAGTAGTCGAGGCTAGCCGTGGGGCTAGATAGGAGAGATGGAGAGTGGACGTACCCAATATTAGGGAACCACTATAAATTCCTTGTGAAGACTGGATTTTGCTTGATTATTTTTTGTGTTGTTACCTCTCAAGTTTTTATTCTGCAAAAGATGCAAATCTCACCTATTCACCCCCTCCAGGTGATTTAGGTAGGAAACTAGATACTTTCTGTTATATTTGACCAAGTTTTCTACCAAGTCCTTTGAAGGGATATTTGTTGGGTATAGCAATAATAGTAAAGCATATAGGATCTACAACTTGAAAAATCAAGTTGTAGAAGAGTCTGTTAATGTAGTCTTTGATGAGTCATCAATGATTAACAGTAAGCTGCCCAGCTCCTCTAGATCTGTAGGTGTAGAGATGAAGATGGATAAACTAACCATCTAGGATAATTCTCCAACTACCCTAGAAGAAGATGATGGAGTATGCATTACAAAAAGAGATCAAAGTGCACATGATATGGATGAAGATCAGCAAGATCCAGCTAATGATGTACTTGATGCTGAAGTAAGATTGCCTACAGTAGTCAGGCACTTAAGGGATCATCCCGGAGATCAGATAATTGGAGATGCTAGCCAAGGGATTACAACAATGAGTAGAAGCCTGAACATTGCAATGTACTCCAGCTTCCTATCTCAGGTGCAACCTAATAGGTTTGAAGATGCCAACATTGATCCATTTTGTATTGTGTCTATGTAAGAGGAACTCAACCAGTTCAAGAGATACATAGCCTGGAAGCTGCTTCCTTGACCACAAGAACACAACATCATTGGAACCAAGAGGATCTACAGGAATAAGATTGATGAAAATGGTGTTATAGTAAATAATAAAGCTAGACTGATAGCCAAATGATATATATAAGAAGAAGGTATTAATTTTTATCAAACCTTTGCTCCAATAGCTAGATTGGAAGCCATTAGACTATTCCTTGCTTATGCTACACACAAGGAATTTAAGGTCTACCAAATGGATATCAAGTTATCTTTCCTTAATGCTGACCTGAGGGAAGAGGTCTATGTTGAGCATCATGTTTTGTCAATTCTAACTCACATGTTTATGTTTATAAGATTAGGAATGAATTATATGGGTTGATGCAAGCCCATAGGGCATGATATGAAACCATGTCTAGGTTTATCATTAAGAATAATTTCTCAAGAGTAAAGATAGATAATACACTATTCCTAAGAGAAGTCAAGGCCAAGAACATCCTAGTCAAGATTTATGTAGATACCATAATCTTTAAGTCTACTGATGATGACCTCTACAAAAAGTTTACCAAACTTATGCAGACGAAATTTGAGATGAGTAGTATGGGTGAACTGAAGTACTTTTTGGCCTCTAAGTAAGACAGTCTGAGAATGGATAATCTATCTTAGATTGTAAGTTCACCAGGGAGTTAATTAAAAAGTTTATAATAGACAGTGATGAGATAGGGAAGCCTATTGATGAAACCCTGTATATTGGCATAATTGGCTCCCTCCTCTATATTACTGCTAGTAGACCAGACATCATGTATGCTAAATGTGTTTGATCTAGATAACAGGCATGCATGTTGGGTCCAATTACCACAATGTCCTAGATTTGAAGAAGTCCATCATATCAATGACATGCACAAAGTTGTTTTCTATGTATGATTAAGTTAATGCATTCAGGATGACCTTATAATATTGATAGGACAGGTAATACATGTTTTTGAAAGGTGGCCATAAGGGAGAAAGGTGTACACAAAGAAACTGACTAGAAAGGGAGGAATTTGCCCTAGTCCGTGGGCATTGAGAGAAGCAAGCTCACTCAATACTAGATGTCAAGGAGCAGTTGACAAAGTTTGAAAAGCAACCAAGTCCACAGGCATTGAGTGGAGCAAGCTCACTCAACGCTAGAGGTAAGGAAGGATATTGGCTAGCAATAAATTTAGCAAAGTCCACAGGCGTTGAGTGAAGTCTACTCACTCAACGCCAAATGACTAAAAGCGCTGAGTACAACCTGTATAATAAAATCTTAACAAATGGCAAGCTGAAAATGTGGCTAAGTCCACAGGCATTGAGTGAAGTCTACTCACTCAAAGCCATACAGCTAAAAGCTGTGAGATGGCTAAGCCTAAGAAGAAAAAGCAAGAATGTGGCTAAGTCCACAGTCGTTGAGTGAAGTCTACTCATTCAATGCCATACATCAGAAAGCTGTGAGACAGGCTAAGGCAGTGAAATCTTAAGAAGGAATAGGAAGAAATGTGGCTAAGTCCATAGGCATTGAGTGAAGTCTTCTCACTCAACGCCATACAACATAAATCATTGAGTATAGCTCACACAGTCAACGTCATAGAAAATCTGCGTAAATATTTGACTAAGTCCATAGGCGTTGAGTGAAGCTTACTCACTCAACGCCATATGATAAAAAGCGTTGACTGAACCTTAGTCAGTCAGAGACTGTAATTTCATAGAAATTTGTCTAAGTATAAATGCATTGAGTAAAGCTTACGCACTCAATGCCAAGTGACAGAAAAAACTATCTAAGTGTTTTGGCATTGAGTGAAGCTTACTCACTCAATGCGTAGAGACAGAAAACATTTCTAAGTGTTTTGGCATTGAGTGAAGCCTAATCACTCAACTCCTAGGAATAGAAAACTTTTCTAAGTGTTTTGGCATTGAGTGAAGCTTACTCACTCAACGCCTAGTGATAGAAAATTTGTCTAAGTATTTTGGCATTGAGTGAAGCTTACTCACTCAATGCATATACTAAAGATTTTTTATTTTGGCTAAGTCCCTAGATGGTGATGTCAGCAAAGTCAACAATGTCAACAGAGTTCAAATTAAGTGCGGAAAAGCTACAGAACACGACAAATACTATCGGAGGTCAACTATACGTCTTCTTCTGTTAAAGCAGGATGCAACTATCTGCTGCAGGTGGTCTCCACACTTCTTGTAGCCATTAAATGGTAGAAGATAAAAGGGACAGCTTTTGGATGTTGAAATCAACTTTAGGGTTTGACTCAAAGAGAAAAATGAGCGGCTGGAATTAATCTTCCTCGCCATTGCTGCCGATAAAATGCTTGAAGTTGACCAGCAGAACAAAAAAGTTTAATAATATGTAGCATTCTATTTTGCTACAGCAAGTTTAGAAATACTTCTGATAAAGAAAGAGAGGAGAACCTTCAATTTTTTGCAGGTTCAGTTAGTTATTTGAAGAAATCAAGACCTAGCAGATCTTCAGTCTTTTACAGCAAGTTAAGAAGCAATATTCTGAGTTACTTCCAGCAGAGACAGCCTATTATTGAAGAACATCTTCATACTGCTGTGAAGACAGTTAGAGCTGAGATAACTCAGCTCAAGTAGTTGACACAGAGAATTTTCTATGGGTCAAAATAAACAAAACATATGTATTTCTGTAGGATCCTTTAGGATCTGAGCTATAGGGCTCTTGTGCCTGAGGTGGGGCAAATTTTCCTAAGCTGTAGGAGAGTTATACTCTCTAAGTGTAGGATCTAGCTTGGATCTAAGGTAGGTGATCATTTGATCATTGAGTTGTAGGGCTTTTGAGGCTGAAGTACGAGAGTCATTCTCTCTAAGTTATGGGGCACTTGTGCCTGAGCTGTAGGACCCTTTGGATCTGCGGTAGGGCCTTTGTGCCTGAGCTATAGGAGATTCATTCTCTCTGAGGTAGGAGCAAGTTTGATCTAAGGTAGGGCTGTCCTCCCAGCAAGAGTTGTAGGGCCTTTGGCCTAAGGTAGGTGATCAGTTGTGTTGGGATTTGTCTCCACAATACCTCAGATTTGTAGGAGGTCAGACCTTGAACTAAGATGAATTAAGGTGTATTTGATATTGTGTTCAAGTTGTATGTGTGCAGGTTTTTGTTGCTAAGTGTAGACCAATGTCAGTCTATAATGGGTCACCAAACACAAGATCACACAATGTAATCCCTCATTGTGTGATTCAAAGTGTTGGCCCATGTATAGCCTTTCTATTGGGATACACTTCCTATACAAGCACTTGGATTGGTGGACTGAAGTTTTGAATTTTATCTTTGCAGAAGAAATTTTTTCTAAGTCCACATACTCGAGTATGTTTCTTCATATACTCGAGTAAGTGACTTAGTACTCGAGTAGATCCTTAGACATACTCGTGTAGACTCTGTGTACTCATGTAGATAAGTTTATACTCGAGTAGATAGTCAGTCACTCGAGTAGGTCATATCTTATACTCGAGTAAATCCTTCTGCTTTTAGATCCAGAATTTTCTCTAAGTCCACATACTCGAGTACATCTCTTGTATACTCGAGTAAGTGGGTCTGCACTCGAGTAAGTTGGATTACATACTCGAGTAGACTGTTTTACTCGAGTAGATGATAACTTGTACTCGAGTAGTTGGTTATTTACTCGAGTAAGTGGTATGATCATACTCGAGTAGATCTGTGCTTCTCATCTCAGAATAATTCTAAGTCTACATACTCGAGTAGTTCCCTATATACTCTAGTAAGTGACGCTGAACTTGAGTAGATGTTTTTCATACTCGAGTAGTTCAATGATTACCCGAGTAGCTTTTCCAAGATACTCGAGTAATTCATTCTTCTCTTACTCGAGTATCTCCAACTCTTCTACTCGAGTAGTTTCTCCTCTTATCTGAGAGATTTTTCTAAGTATTTTTACTTGAGTATATACTCTCATACTCGAGTAGTTCTAAATTCACTCGAGTGCTGATCTTTGAATCACTCAAGTAGCTTATCTTCATATACTCGAGTATGCTCCTTCTTATCCACTCGAGTATATACCATCTGATACTCGAGTATATCTTTTCTTTGACTCGAGTATATCTGTTTAAATTTTCCTGAAATTTCTTTAAGTCAATTCCTCTGTGTATTTCAAATCAATCATTTCTGATTGGTCCACGTGTCATCCCGAATTAATTTTCTGACCGTTGGAGTCAACCTATAAATAGGTCCTCTCAGATTTGACTAAATACAAGTCTTTGAAAGATTATTATTTTCAGTATGAGAAAAAGGAAATCCCGTGAACCCTAATTTCTCACGTCGTCGCCGCCGCCATTGACGTTCATGGAAGAAGCTCTGGATCGACGATCTTCGATCGCAACCTTCAACTTTTATTCTCCAGCGATCCAGACAAAAGTTAATCACTCGATCTCGCCGAGCCTCAAAGATTTCAGATCTATTTTCTCGATCGAGGGGATTCCGTTTTTCAGATTTGTGGATCTCTCTCAAGTCATCTTCAACATACTCTGATCAAGCCAAAGCTCTTAAAGAAGAAGACTGTCAAGATCCAGATCTGAGAATATTGTTGTTTGTATTTTTCCTTTCAAACAATTTACTTTGTAGGAGCTTTGTTCTCCGAGATTTGTAGGAAGGCTTTTTCTTCCGAGTTCTGTAGATCCAGTTGGATCGAGTTTGTAGGAACGTGGTTCCGAGGTGTAGGATTGTTTTCAATCCGAGATAGTGGAGTAGCCGAGTCTAGTGATTTGCTAGATCGGTGAGGAAAGTGGACGTACCCAAGATTGGGGAACCACTATAAATCTCTTGTCGTCTGTGATTGCTTGATGTGTGCTGTGTTCATTTTTTAATTCCGCATTTGACACGCATTTCACCTATTCACCCCCCCCCCCTCTAGGTGATTTAGGCTAACAACTTAGCACTCACAATTGGTATCAGAGGGAGGTTGATCGTTAAAAGGTTAACACCTTGATCTTATCCTTCTAAGTTGTTTCTTGAATAGTATCAAGCATGAGTAAGACCAAGGATTTTGCTAAACTCCCTATCTGCACCAAGAACAATTTTCCTATGTGGAAGGAAAGAGTAAAGTTCTTCATGGAAGCAATAGATCCACGGATCTTCATGATTGTTGAAGAAGGTCCCCACATTCCTATGACTACTTCCACCATAGATCCCACCAAACAAGTTCCCAAGAAATTGATGGATCTAGATAAGGATGAGATTGCACTTGTCTCTCTGGACAAGAAAGCTAAAAACATTATAGCAAGTGCAGTCGATGACTCAATGCTGCAGAATCTGATTCATTGCCAATCTGCCAAGGAGATGTGGCAATCCCTAGTGACTCTAATGGAAGGTACTGAAGAAGTAAGGGATGATCGAAGGTCCCTACTGAACCAGAAGTATGAAGCCTTCAGGCAGGGTCATAAGGAAGCCATAGCTGACACTTTTGAGAACTTCTTCAAGATAGTAAATGGCCTCAGAGTTTATGGACGTGTCTTCACCAATGGGAAACTCAATGACAAATTCTTAAGATCCCTAACCAAGGAATGGGACAATAAGGTATGTGCCATTCGGGATTTTGGAAGGTTAGCTGAGACAGACCCGCAGAATCTGTTCGGAAAGCTTATGTCTTACGAGCTGCAAATCAACTCAAGAAAAGCTGAAGAAGAGATCAACAGGTCTGCATCCAAGGAGAAGTCTGTCGTTCTAAAGGCAGATAGCTCAAGGAAGACAAAGGCTAGCTCTCCTACCCCAGTTCCTAAAGCTGATGAAGAAGAATCATCTGATCCAAGCTCATCTGGCTCTGAACTATCTGAAGGAGAGTTCTCATTGCTCTCCCGGCAATTCAAGAAATTCTTAAACAAGAAGAAGCAATGGAGAGGCAAAGATGCCTCATTCAGAAGATCACGACATGATGGTGATCAGAAAAAGAAAGGCTCAAGTAGCCATGACAGGTATAACTCCAAACCGAACAAACAGATTTCGACTGACATCATTTGTTATTGTTGCAATAAGCCAGGACACGTCAGCGCCGACTGCCCTCACAAAAAGAAAGAGGGTGGAATAAGAGAGGAAAAGAAATCCTCACACCATAAGAAGAGTACAGAGAAGAGTCTAGTAGCCAAGAAGAGCAAAACTCTCAGCGACTCCGACTCATCTGAGTTGAGTGAAGAAGAGGAAGCTTACTTTGGGCTCATGGCTCACTCAGATGATGAACAAGTCCCCCAGTTCACTGGGGAGGTAAAATCTCACACTCCTCTCTCTGATTCTGATGATGATAATGAGCAAGAGGGCTATTCCTCTGAAGATGAATCTGAACTCATGGCCCAGTACCAAGAGTTGCTCATGACCTACGAGAAATGGCGTAGAGTAGTGAAAACTCAAGACAAAGAGATAAAATCTCTACAGGCTAGTGAGAGCAGCTTGAGAGAAGAAGTCAATAAGACTAACTCTCTTCAAGAGATCTTAAACAGTGCTATGGATGAATACAATCAAGCTCTCAAGCACCTCGACCTTAAAGAGGAAATCATCAAAGAATTGGAACAACAACTCGAGGAGGAAAAGAAACATGTTGAGAGTTTCTCTAAGCCTAAGACAGTTCTTCCAATCATTGCTGAGTTCTCTGCTAAGGCCAAGGGTGCTGGTTTAGGCCACATTGGCTCTTCTAGTAAATCCTCTAGGAGAAACAAGGCCAAGAGAAAGAATAAGGCTGCCCGGAAGGCTCTAGCTGAAGAAAAAGTGAAAGCTCCCTTGGAACCTGTTCTGTTCAAGAAAGTTATCTTTCCTACGAACGAGCTCGATTATGAGTCTACCTATGGACACTTTTCTAGGCCGATCCCTGAGAAGCCTAAGTCAAGATACCAAGGTTGGACTCGACCCCGTAACTTTGGCGAGAGTGCCTTCAAAGCACCTTATGATGAGATTCAACTTCAAAGCTATGGACCTTATGCTCATGGTCATAATATCAAAAAGACACCAAAAGTAAAACCCATTGTAGAAAAGCCTATGAAGGAGTAGACTTCATGTAATTGCCATCATCATGAAGCCTCTTCCTCCAAGAGTAAAGCTCCTGCTGGACCTTCATTCCAGAAAGTTAAACAGGACTACACAAGGCAAAGATACAACAGGTTCGACTGTTGGTGTTGTGGCAGAATTGGTCATTTTGCCAGTGATTGTTGGTTCAATCCTAGTAATGCTGCAACCCCTCAAGTTAGCAACGTGAGAATGACCACTCATGAGGCTAATACTCATAGGGGGAGTATTCTAAATCGAGACCAAGGACCCAAACTTGTTTGGGTTCCTAAGGCTAAATGATTGTAATTGCAGGTATGTACAAAGGCCACCAAAATGCTAATCTGGTACTTGGACAGTGGATGTTCTCGGCATATGAACGGGACAAGGAGCCTACTCCAGAATTACACCTCAGTCTGCAACGTACCAAAGGTCATCTTTGGAGGTTCAGATCGAGGAATAACTAAAGGCTATGGTATGATCTCTAACAGTAGCGTATCCTTTTTGGATGTAGCCTATGTTGAAGGATTAGAACACAATCTCATCAGCATAAGCCAATTATGCGACAAAGGATACGTAGTTGAATTTCATGCTGACAAGTGTTTGATAAAATCGGTTAACAACATGGAAACTATTTTATCAGGCACTCGAAGCAGAAATATTTTCTGTTTAAATTTCATTTGTATAGACTCTTCGACACCAGTGTGTCTTTTGGCAAAAAGTAGTGCATCTCTTGCTGATTAGTGGCACAAGAGACTAGCACATATTAATTTCAAAACTATTAACAAACAATTCTCTCAAAACTTAGTACGTGATGCACCTAAGGTCAAGTGCGTTACGGACAGTCCTTGTTACGCTTGTATCAAAGGCAAGCAAACAAGAAGTTCGTTTAAAAGCATAATAGGCAAGGATTCCAATATAAGCTTACAGCTTCTCCATATGGACTTGTTTGGTCCACTGCAGGTTAGAAGTTTGGGAGGTATGGAATATACGTTGGTTATTGTGGATGATTACTCGCGCTTTGCGTGGGTGTTCTTTCTGAAACACAAGTCAGATACTTTCGGTATTTTCACTAGTTTTGTTAGGCAGATCCAGAATGAATACAACTGTTCCGTAGTCAAAATCAGAAGTGACAATGGAACGGAATTCAAGTCTGGAGCCATGATAGAATTCTGTGAAAGTCAAGGTATCTTTCATGAGTTTTCCTCTCCTCGTATCCCACAGCAAAATGGAGTAGCTGAGAGAAGGAACAGAACACTCATAGAGGCTTGCTGGACCATGTTGAGTGATGCCTCACTTCCAGAGTATTTCTGGGTTGAAGCCATCAACACCGCTTGTCACGTGCAAAATCGAGCTCTCATCAACAAGAACCATGATAAGACTCCTTACGAACTTTTAAAAGGCAGGAAACAAACCATTTCATATTTTAGAATCTTTGGCTGTAAGTGCTTCGTGCTTAACAACGGTAAGTATCACACTACCAAGTTTAGAAAGAAAAGCTTTGAAGGTATTTTTGTAGGGTATAGTAGCCATAGTAAAGCCTATAGAGTATTCAATAGAAAAACCCTGGTGGTGGAAGAGTCGATACATCTTGTATTTGATGAGACGAGTCTGCTGCAAAGCAACTTGTCTAGTGTGCCTATTGTAGATGCAGGTACAAAGTTGAAAGAAATTAGCTTGGATGAAACTACTAAAGGTAGAGATGAGACGCTCATCAAGATCACCTCTACAACCCCTATTGAAGAGGTGGATGATAAAAATGAAGAACACATCCCAGCTGAAGATGCAACTCCAGTGGCTGAAGACATCTCAGATGCAAGGACTTTTGAGTTCAGACACTTGAAAGATCATCATGTTGACCAAATTATAGGAGATCCTCGGGATGGCGTCAGAACTCATCGAGGTACAACTAACGAGAATTTATACTTAAGTTTTCTGTCACAGGTTGAACCAAAGAAGTTTGAGGAAGCAAACTCCGACGCATCCTGGATTCTAGCCATGGAAGAAGAGCTCAATTAGTTCAAACGATGCAAAGATTGGACACTTGTTCCTAGACCCAAGAGTAAGAACGTCATTGTGACAAAATGGGTCTACCGGAACAAGATGGACGAAGATGGAACAATTATAAAGAATAAAGCCAGACTTGTCGCCAAGGGCTATCGTCAAGAAGAAGGAATCGACTTCGACCAGACTTATGCTCCAGTGGCAAGACTGGAGGCGATCAGGTTATTTCTTGCCTACGCTGCACTTAAGGGCTTTACCGTCTATCAAATGGACGTCAAGTCCGCCTTCCTAAATGGTGACATAAAGGAAGAAGTGTATGTAGAGCAACCGCCAGGTTATGTTGATTCAACCTTTCCTAATTATGTTTATTTACTGCAAAAAGCACTATATGGTCTTAAATAAGCTCCTCGAGCTTGGTATGAGACACTATCCACCTTTCTTCTTGAGATCAAGTTCACAAGAGGAAAGATAGACAAGACATTATTTCTTAGGGAAATAAAAGGCAAGATTTTGCTAGTGCAAATCTATGTCGACGACATCATTTTTGGCTCTACAGATAACAACCTCTGCAAGAAGTTTTCTAAACTTATGCAAGGGAAGTTTGAAATGAGCAGTATGGGAGAGCTGAAGTATTTCTTAGGGCTACAAGTGAAACAATCTGAGGATGGAATTTTCATCTCACAGACCAAGTTCACCAAAGAGCTACTTAAGAAATTCGGAATGGAGAATGCAACCTCTATGAGGACTCCAATGGCCTCAGCTATGTCTCTGGACAAGGATGAGAAAGGGAAACCTTTTGATGAAACCAAGTACAGAAGCATAATTGGGTCCTTGCTCTACCTTACTACAAGTAGACCAGATATAATGTTCTCAACATGTGTACGTGCTAGATTTCAGGTGAACTCTAAGGAATCTCACTATATCGCTGCAAAGCGAATCCTGAGATACCTCAAAGGTACACCAAATCTTGGCTTATGGTACCCAAGAAGTAAAGATAGTGAACTAATTGGATTTTCAGATGCAGATTTTGCAGGTAGCAAAGATGACAGGAAAAGCACCTCCGGGACTTGCCAATTTCTCGGAAGGAGACTTATTTCCTGGAGCGGTAAGAAGCAGAACTGTGTAGCTATCTCAACGGCTGAATCAGAGTACATCTCTGCAGGTAGCTGTTGTGCACAGCTTTTATGGATCAAGAATCAATTTGAAGACTACAACATGAAGTTCCAGAACATTCCTTTGTTTTGCGACTCATCCAGTGCCATAGCAATTGCCAACAATCCAGTTTCCCACAGCCGGACCAAGCATATAGAGCTTCGCTATCATTTCATCCGGGAGCATGTGGAAAATGGAGACATTGATCTACAATATGTCTCCACAGACAGGGAAGTTGCAGATATATTCACCAAGCCGCTGGACGAGTCCAAGTTCTCGTTCTTCAAAACGGAACTTGGGCTGCTCAACAAAGAAGACTAGTAATGGACTCCCAAATCAAGAAGATATCAGTGATTTTGGCTGCTCAAAGTTGAAGAGATCAATGACAGTAAAAATCTCCAAGGAAAATTGTCCTTCAGAGTAAGATACTCGAGTATATCAAAGACATACTCGAGTAAACGGGAAATACTCGAGTCAAGAGTTTCACATACTCGAGTAGTTGACTACATACTCGTGTATAAACTTTACACACTCGAGTATGCTTCGTTACTACTCATGTATGAACTCCACATACTCGAGTATGCTCCGTCTCTACTCGAGTATGAACTTGACCTACTCGAGTATAAGGACTTCTCCACTTTGAAATTCCAATTTCTCTACTCGCACCGAGCTATTTGCCGCTTCATTCAGGTATGAAATAATATTTATTTTTTTTAAAAAACAAACCTAATTAGGATTATATATATAGAGAAATCAGGAAAACCCTTTCCACTTCTCATTTACTCGAGTAGCCGCCGACTCCTCATCTTCCAGAAATCGCAGAGCATCGTCTTCTTCGCCTTCTCATCTTCCAGAATCGCAAATGGCTCCTTCCTCTAAAATCGGAATCGGCTCTGAACTCGCCCCCGCGGGTATCGCCGACCTCTCAGATGATTTCAGAAATCTTCTGATTTTGTCCGATACCGCCGGATTATCGTTCATTCTCGAGTCGCCGTGCAGAGTTATTTTTCCAGCAGTTGAAGAGTTCTATCAGAATCTGAAGATAAAGCGTAATGGCAAGCTCCTGAAATCCAAGGTCAGAGGAATAAAAATTCGACTAGATAAAGTTTCTCTTGCAACTCTGTTGAAGCTCCCAATAGTCGATGAAGATGCCTATATGACTGAAGAAGATTCCTTAAGAACTAGCTTGTTCTGTGGAGCTAACCCTCAAGCACATTCTTTTAGCAGGGCTGACTTTAACTCAGAAGGAAAATTCCTAGTAGATGTGATTGCAAAAGTTCTGTTGTGCAAGACGTATTCTATTCGAGAAATCTCTATGGAAATGTTTGACATAATGCAAGCTATTGTCTGCCGCAAGCAGTTTCAGTTTGGACTGTTGCTCCTAGACAAAATCAGAGACAGTATTAAGCATCCCAGCTTTGCCAGAATCATCTCCCTCCTGCTTCATGAAGTTAACCCATCAGTGTTTAACCTATCCAAAGGGACTCCCCTACATCACATGAAGAAAGTCTCCGTTTCCTCCATCCAGAGGTATGATATTAAGATTCTGAATTCTGTCCAAGCCTCCAAATCTGCTGTTTCTTCAGAAAAGTCCCAAGAACCTAGTTTATCTGAAGACAGGATTCCATCTCCTCCTCTAAATCAAACTGCTGCTACCTCTGGTGCAATAGTTGTGGGGGAGCCTGCCTCTTCTCATCCCAAGTACCCAGCTTCCTCAGAACCTTCAGACCTAGCAGAAGTAAGAGTTTCTACTCCTCCAACTTCTCCTCCTCCAACAACTCTAGAATCAGAGCTTCCAGATCCAGTATCTTTACTGTCTACAGCAGAAGATATAAATAACTTCATTAATGAGCTAAGCTCAGATGCTCCTCTCTTTCAGAATGAATCAGCAGTTCAATCTCCAGTTCAGATTCAAGATCAGACTCCAGTTCAATCTCCTGCTCAGGACCCAGTTCATACTCCTGTACAATCTCCTGCCCAGTCCTCAGCTAAAGAGTTCAGCCAGTCTGAACAGATTCTGTTGTCTGATGATGAGGAAGTATCTCCAGAACCAGTGGATGCCCCTCTGAGGACACTGGACTTCACCCTTCCTTCCTTCATCAACACAGAAGACTCTGTTGAGATAAAACCCTTCAAAAGAGCTGTCAGCTCAGTAGTCATTACAGAAATCCCTCCATGGATTGCTCCTGCTCCTGCTCCTTCAGTTCCTGCACCAACCTCAGCCCCTTCTTCTTCTTTAGATCTGGTGAGTAAGATTGAACAGATGCTCATTGAACAGAGAAAGCACTTTGATGAATCTCTAGCATCAGTCAATAACAAGGTCACTACTCTTGAACAAGAGATGAGTAGAGGCTTTGCTGAAATCCAAGCCAATACTGATGAGCTTAAAAGACTGTTCCAGATAGGTGGAAAAGCAATAGACCACACTATCACAAGCATAGGTGAACTGAGAAATCAACAAGAAACTGTTGCACATAATCAGATAGTAATGGATAAGAATGCTGAAGCAAATGTGATAAAAGTATGTGAAGAAGTTGGCACATTCAGAGATGAAGCTATTGCTCAGCTATCTGTAGATATCACCAAGGGGGAGAAGGTAGTAAAAGAACAAGTGGAAAAACTATCTGAACAAGCTCAAGCAGCTGTAAAAGAACAAGTTGAAATCCTATCTAAACAAGCTCAAGCAGCTGTGGATGGTCTTGTAAAAGACATGAAAGCAGATATTCTATCCCAGCTCCAGTCTGTGAAGTTCTATACTTATGACACTGCTGTTTGGCTGCACAACCTGAATTTCCCTAATGCCCAGGTCAACCCTACCATCATTCCACACTTCTTAAATCCTCTTATAGAACAACCTCCAGCAGATGCTCCAGCTCAGGCAACCATTCCAGAAGGTGTGCCAGTCTTCTCACCTAGACCTGATGGTGATGTGACTGATCCCCCTCTCTCCTATGATGATATGTGGCAAGATGAAATTACAGCTCCAAGAAAGAAAAGAAAATATGGTGAAGGTGCTTCTGCCAGTCGATCTGCACCTAGAAAAGATCCTGCCCTAGCTTCTGAAGGTAGACCACCAAATGTTCATTCTGAGGTTTGGAGTCCAACCTCCAAATCCCTAATCCTTGATACCTTGAATTTAGTGACAGATCTGGGTGAGAACAGAGGTCAGTTTTACAGTCATTCAGAATGGAAAGCCTATGAAGTGTCCCAAATCAAAATCAGACTTCATGACAGGAATTGGGGGCACAATAACCCAGCTGCTCCTCCTAGGCCCAGAACTTACTTTCCTAAGCCATTCAGTTACCTAGAGAGGCAAGAGCTGAAAAGAGAAAGTATGCACAACGAAGCCCCTGCCTGAGTCTATGAGAATGTGGAAATGGATATTTTGAACTGTTAAAAACATTTCTATATATATATTTGATTCTAGTTTTGGCTATCTTTTATTTACCCTGCTTTAGCTTACTTTATTTTTTTGGTATATGTGTATTGTTCTTTTTACTCTTAAAGTAATTCACCTTAGTGTAGAGGGTGCTGACATCTACAAATAGGGGGAGATTGTTGGGATTTGTCTCCACAATACCTCAGATTTGTAGGAGGTCAGACCTTGAACTAAGATGAATTAAGGTGTATTTGATATTGTGTTCAAGTTGTATGTGTGCAGGTTTTTGTTACTAAGTGTAGACCAATGTCAGTCTATAATGGGTCACCAAACACAGGACCACACAATGTAATCCCTCATTGTGTGATTCAAAGTGTTGGCCCATGTATAGCCTCTCTATTGGGATACACTTCCTATACAAGCACTTGGATTGGTGGACTGAAGTTTTGAATTTTATCTTTGCAGAAGAAATTTTTTCTAAGTCCACATACTCGAGTATGTTTCTTCATATACTCGAGTAAGTGACTTAGTACTCGAGTAGATCCTTAGACATACTCGTGTAGACTCTGTGTACTCGTGTAGATAAGTTTATACTCGAGTAGATAGTCAGTCACTCGAGTAGGTCATATCTTATACTCGAGTAAATCCTTCTGCTTTTAGATGCAGAATTTTCTCTAAGTCCACATACTTGAGTACATCTCTTGTATACTCGAGTAAGTTGGATTACATACTCGAGTAGACTGTTTTACTCGAGTAGATGATAACTTATACTCGAGTAGTTGGTTAGTTACTCGAGTAAGTGGTATGTTCATACTCGAGTAGATCTGTGCTTCTCATCTCAGAATAATTCTAAGTCTACATACTCGAGTAGTTCCCTATATACTCGAGTAAGTGACGCTGAACTCGAGTAGATGTTTTTCACACTCGAGTAGTTCAATGATTACCCGAGTAGCTTTTCCAAGATACTCGAGTAATTCATTCTTCTCTTACTCGAGTATCTCCAACTCTTCTACTCGAGTAGTTCCTCCTCTTATCTGAGAGATTTTTCTAAGTATTTTTACTCGAGTATATACTCTCATACTCGAGTAGTTCTAAATTCACTCGAGTGCTGATCTTTGAATCACTCGAGTAGCTTATCTTCATATACTCGAGTATGCTCCTTCTTATCCACTCGAGTATATACCATCTGATACTCGAGTATATCTTTTCTTTGACTCGAGTATATTTGTTTAAATTTTCCTAAAATTTCTCTAAGTCAATTCCTCTGTGAATTTCAAATCAATCATTTCTGATTGGTCCATGTGTCATCCCGAATTAATTTTCTGACCGTTGGAGTCCACCTATAAATAGGTCCTCTCAGATTTGACTAAAAACAAGTCTTTGAAAGATTATTATTTTCAGTAAGAGAAAAAGGAAATCCCGTGAACCCTAATTTCTCACGTCGTCGCCGCCGCCATTGGCGTTCACGGAAGAAGCTCTAGATCGACGATCTTCGATCGCTGCCTTCAACTTTTATTCTCCAGCGATCCAGACGAAAGTTAATCACTCAATCTCGCCGAGCCTCAAAGATTTCAGATCTATTTTCTCGATCGAGGTGATTCCGTTTTTCAGATTTGTGGATCTCTCTCAAGTCATCTTCAACATACTCTGATCAAGCCAAAGCTCTTAAAGAAGAAGACGGTCAAGATCCAGATCTGAGAATATTGTTGTTTGTATTTTTCCTTTCAAACAATTTACTTTGTAGGAGCTTTGTTCTCCGAGATTTGTAGGAAGGCTTTTTCTTCCGAGTTCTGTAGATCCAGTTGGATCGAGTTTGTAGGAACGTGGTTCCGAGGTGTAGGATTGTTTTCAATCCGAGATAGTGGAGTAGCCGAGTCTAGTGATTTGCTAGATCGGTGAGGAAAGTGGACGTACCCAAGATTGGGGAACCACTATAAATCTCTTGTCGTCTGTGATTGCTTGATGTGTGTTGTGTTCATTTTTTAATTCCGCATTTGACACGCATTTCACCTATTCACCCCCCCCCCTCTAGGTAATTTAGGCTAACAACTTAGCACTCTCAAGTTGATCACTGAGTTATAGGGCTAAGTTCCTGAGCTATAAGTCTTGGAGGAGACTGAGAGATCCTGAGGGATCTGAGGTGTAAGCTCTTTGAGCTAAGTATTGGAGAAGTGCATTATCTAACTGAAAGTTAGAAAGGTTGGAGGAGAGTGGATGTACCCATAATCTGGGGAATTACAATATATTCTATATGTGCTTTTCTGTGTTTTTTCTTTATTGCACATTCTTGAAAGCTAATAACTACCAACACACTAAGTACTTAAAGAATTAACTTAAAGAAAGTCACAAGATACCAACAATCCTATTCACCCCCCTCCCCCCACTTGGTTGCAGATACCTTGAAAACAAAGAATTTCATGTGGTATCAGAGGGAGGTTCCTCAAAAAGGATTTAACAATCTGAGTGATCTCCAAGGGTAGCTACAACTCTGTACTTATGGGTTCTAGAGAGAACCATAAATAGCTAGGTTCCATGAAACTCCCCATCTATAGGAAGGAGAATTTTGGAATCTAGAAAGAGATGGTCAGGCTGTTTATGGAAGCCTCTGTCCCAAGAATCTTTGTGACTGTTACAGAGGTACCCTTCATCACTATGAAGGTCTAAATTCTGGATATCAATGTCCAGACCCCAAGCCTTATTCAAAAATGACCAAGAATGAGGTCATGTTGGGTGCCTTGGAAAAGAGATCCCAAAACATCATTGTTAGTGTTATTGATGATTCAACCTTTCCGAACTTAGTCTACTGCTAGACATCCAAAAAGATGTGGGACACCCTTATGGTCTTCATGGAGGGTACTGAAAAGGTAAGAGATGATAAAAAGTCCATGCTCAATTAGGAGTATGAGGCTTTCAGGCAATCCCTAAAAGAGAACATAGCTACATGCTATGAAATATTTTTAGGATCATTAATGAATATAGGACCTATGAGAGGGTCTTCAGTCATTATGAAATAAATGACAAGTTCCTAAGATCTCTCACTAGAGACTGGGATACTAAGATTTGTATTATAAGATAGGTGGACAAGCTTGCTGAGACTCCTCCCCAATCATTGTTTGGAAAGCTGCTCTCCTATGAGATTCAGCGAGCTGCCAGAAAAAAGGAGGAGGCCACTAGTAGATCCCAAGCCAAGGAAAAGTCCTTGGCATTCAAGGCATATAACATCAGGAAGAGTAAGGAGAGGATTCCAACTCCTCCAAAAAGACAAGCTGATTCAGACAGCTCAGAGTCAGATGCATCAGAATGCAGCATGTTAGATGAGGATTTTGCTGCCTTCTCTAGGAACTTTCAGAAGCTGATGAAGAAGAGATAGTGGAAGAGCAGAACTTCCACCTCTTCTCATCACAAGAGGAATCATTCTAAGGCTGACATGTATGATTTTAAATCCCGTAAATACAATTCCTCTAAAGTTTTCTGCTACTGTGCAGCAAACCATATCATGTGATAGCTGATTGCCCAGTGAAGAGAAAGGAAGCTACTGAGAAGAAACAACACCAGCACAAGGGCAAGAAGGAGAATTCCTTCATTGCCAAGAAAAAAAGATTGGAGAGATTCATCTAAGTCTATGTCTGAAGAAGAAGAAACCTATATTGGGCTAGTTGTTGCTGCTACTGAAAAAGAAGGTGTAGCAACAAATGAAGACTATCCTACTGCCAGGATAGGTATTAGGGCACCTCTATCACATTCAGACAGTGATTTAGAGGTGGATGATGAAGATGAAGAAGATGCCTACAACTGCTATAGGCCGATGGCAATGACTGACGGGGAAACTAGTTAGGATCAGCCTGGTCAAAGTAAGGGAAAATCTCTATCATGCTCTTCTTCTGAGTCTGGATATGAGAATAGTCCCTGTACAGAACCCTCTTTATCTAGTAGTGAAAATGATTCTGAATCAGAAGTAGATGTCAACAAATTGATTGATAGGTATGGAAAACTTCTGGATGCCTTCAAGAAGTTCAAGAAGTTGTCTAAGAAGCAAGCTATAGAGATTTCCTCTCTATAGCTGGCTACTTCCAAACTAGCTGAAACAACAACTTTGTTGGATTAGAAGGATAGGGAACTTAGCCAACTTAGGGTCATGAATGACATCTAGAGAGGCTCCATCATGTATGAGAATAGTCTTATCAGGGATCTTGAAGAAGAGGCTAGGGAGGGAGAAAAGAATAGTGGCTAGCTATTCTAAGCCTAGTACTGTACTACCCTTAATAGACTCCTCCTCTCAGAAGGGTAAGAAGGGGTTGGGATTCAAGAGAAGCACAAGAGTTGCACCTTCCAAAGGGAAGGGCAAAACTCTAGCTCCAACTCAACCTCTTTCTTCAAAGCCTCTAATTTATTTTAGGAAAGTTTAGTTGCCTTCAAACAGGTATGACCAAGAGAGCATCTTTGTTCACTGGATGAATGGTAGATCCACTGGTGTAAACAAAAATATTCATAGCCATGGTGGAAGGTATAGCAGGTTGAGTGCCTTTAAGGCTGCCCATGAAGAAATTCAAATGACCCATCCTAGACCATTTGTCTTTGGTGCTCTAGCCTCCACTCTCAAGAATGTGGTTGTAGCAAAAGTTAAGGATCATTCAGAAAAGACTCAGACTAAGGGTCAGTCATCCTACAAGCCTAGTTTGTTTGTGTCTGATGCCATCAAGAGCATGATTTCTGAAAAAAAACTTGTTGCTGTTGGAATACAGAACTTGCCAAATAAGCCAGCTAGAATATATACCTTCAGTCAAATCCTTGCTGAAAGGAATCTGGAGATCATTGTTGCTCCTCTTCCTACTATTCATCCAATAGTCAACTAAACTGTTAGGCCTACATAGAAAATAAGATACAACCTTCATGAATGTTGGTGTTGTGAAAAAGTGGGCCACTTTGTTGTAGACTGCTGGCACAAACCTAGTGTGCCAAGACCAGCTGTTAGTCCACCAGTCCAAAATGATGCTGGTAGATAAGTTCATTTTCAGACTAATATGCACCTAGGACCCAATAAAAATTTGGATCCTAAGGTAATGTAAATTGTGTGATGCAGGTTAGTATAAGTGCTCATACCCCAATATGGTACTTGGATAGTGGTTATTCCAGGCACATGATTGGGACATGGAGCAACTTAAAGGAGTACACTCTAGTGAATATGGATCTAAGGTAATATTTGATGTATGCTTTAGTTTATTCATGCAGGTTGTCCTTATAACATTGATAGGACAGGTAATCCAACTTTGTGATAGGTGGTCACAAGGCAAAAAGATGGACACAAAGAAGTTGGCTGGAAAGGCAGGAATTTGCCTAAATCCATAGGCATTAAGTGAAGCATGCTCACTCAATGCCAGATGTCAATGAGCAATTGACAAAGTTTGAAAAGCAGCCAAGTCCATGGGCATTGAGTCGAGCAAGCTCACTCAACGCCATAAGTAAGGAAGGATATTAGATAGCAAGAAATTTTGCTAAGTCCACAGGCATTGAGTGAAGTCTACTCACTCAATGCCAAATGACTAAAAGCGATGAGTATAGCCTGTACAGTTAAAGCCTAACAATTGGCAATCTGAAAATATGGCTAAGTCCACAGGCATTGAGTGAAGTCTACTAACTCAAAGCCATACGGCTAAAAGCTGTGAGACAGGCTAAGACAAAGAAGAAAAAGCAAGAATGTGGCTAAGTCCACAGACATTGAGTGAAGTCTAGTCACTCAACTCCATACAGCAAAAAGCTATGAGACACGCTAATGCGGTGAAAGCCTAAGAAGAAACATGCAAAAATGAGGCTAATTCCACAGGCGTTGAGTGAATTCTACTCACTTAACGCCATAAAGCATAAATCGTTGAGTATAGCTCAGACAGTCAACGCCGCAGAAAATATGTGTAAATATTTGACTAAGTCTACGGGAATTGAGTGAAGCTTACTCACTCAACGCCATGTGATAAAAATCGTTGACTGAAACTTAGTCAGTCAGAGACTGTGATTTCATATAAATTTTTCTAAGTCCAAATGCGTTGAATGAAGCTTAATCACTCAATTCAAAGTGACAAAAAAAACTATCTAAATGTTTTGTCATTGAGTGAAGCTTACTCACTCAACACCTAGAGATAGAAAACTTTTCTAAGTTTTTTGGCATTGAGTGAAGCTTACTCACTCAACGCCTAGAGACAGAAAACTTTTTTAAGTGTTTCGGCGTTGAATGAAGCTTACTCACTCAACACCTTGTGACAGAAAATCTGTCTAAGTGTTTTGGCGTTTAGTGAAGCTTACTCACTCAACTCCTATACTAAAGTTGTTTGATTTTGGCTAAGTTCACAGATGGTGACGTCAGCAAAGTCAACAATGTCAACAGAGTTCAAATTAATTGCGGGAAAGCTACAAAACACGACAAATACTATCGGAGGTCTACTATACATCTTCTTCCGTTAAAGCGAGATGCAGTTGTCTACTACAGGTAGTCCCCACAGCTTCTTGGAGCCATTAATTGGCGGAAGATAAAAGGGATATCATCTGGATGTTGAACTCAACATTAGGGATTTACTCGAAGAGAAAAACGAGCAGCTGGACTTCATCTTCCTCTCCATTCCTGCCGAGAAAAAGCTTTAAGTCGACCAGCAGAACGAAAAAGTTCAATTAGTTATAGCATTCTATTTTGCTACAGCAAGTTCGGAAATACTTCTAATAAAGAAATAGAGGAGAGCCTTCAATCTTCTGTAGGTTCAGTTAGTTGTTTGAAGAACTCAAGACCTTGTATATCTTCAGTCTTCTACAACAAGTTCAGAAGTAATATTCCGAGTTACTTCCAGCAGAGACAGCCTACTATTGAAGAACATCTTCCTGCTATTATGAAGACAGTTATAGCTGAGATAATTTAGCTATAGTACTTGACACAGAGAAATTTATCTGTGTAAAAATAATGAAAACATCTATATTTCTATAGCATCCTTTTGTATCTGAGCTATTGGGATCTTGAGCCTGAGGTAAGGCAAATATGCTTGAGCTGTAGGAGAGTTATACTCTCTGAGTGTAGGATCCATGTTGGATCTGAGGTAGGTGATCATTTGATCACTGAGCTATCGGGCTTTTGAGCCTGAGGTAGGAGAGTCATTCTCTTTGAGTTGTAGGGCACTTGTGCCTGAGCTATAGGATCCTTTGGATATGAGGTAGGACCTTTGTGCCTTAGTTGTAAGAGAGTCATTCTATATGAGATAAGAGCAAGTTTTCTCAAAGGTAGGGTTGTCCTACCATCCTATGTAGTAGGGCCTTTGGCCTAAGGTGTGTGATCAGTTGATCACTGAGTTGTAGGGCTAATTTCCTGAGCTGTAAGTGTTGAAGGAGATTTAGAGATCCTGAGGTGTAAGATCTTTGAGCTGAGTTTTGGAGAAGTGCCTTATCTAACTGAAAGTTAGAAAGGTGGGATAAGAGTGGATATACCCATAATCTGGGGAACCACTATATATTCTATGCGTGCTTTTCTATGTTATTTCATTATTGCAGGTTCTTGAAAGCTAATAAATGCTAACACACTAAGTATTTAAAAATTAAACTTAAAGAAAGTCACAAGATACGAACAAACCTATTCACCCCCCCCCCCTCTCTAGATTGCAAGCTACCTTGAAAACAAATACTTTCAATGCCCTAAAGAGTCACATTATTCTGCTGCTAAAAGAATTTTGAGATATCTCAAAGGCAAACCTTATCTTACCCAATGGTACCCTAGGAATAGTGATTTTGAACTAACTGGGTATTCAGATGCATATTTTGCAGGCTGTAGTAAAGACAGGAAAAGCACCTCTAGATTCTATCAATTTCTAGGAAGAAGGCTTGTATCTTGGAGTAGCAAGAAGAAAATAAGTGTTGCAATCTCAAATATAGAGTGAGAATACATATCTACTAGAAGTTATTGTGCGCAGATATTGTGGATCCAACATCAGCTCTAGGACTATAATGTTAAGATAAGTAGAACTCATATATTCTGTGACTCTATAAGTTCTATCTCTATTGCTATGAATTGTGTCTCACAGCAGGACTAAGCACATAGAGATTAGGTATCACTTCATTAGAGATCATGTGGAATGTGAAGACATCAGTCTTGAATTGGTCCATACAGACAAGCAAGTAGCTGACATCTTCACTAAGCTAATAGATGAAACCAAGTTCAACACCTTCAAATTTGAACTGGGTATGTTGAACTTATTATAGCTTCAGTCATATTTCATATATTCCTATTATAGGTAGTGTTAATCCCTACAGGATAACAAAGAAGAAATGAACTAAGTGTCCCGGCATCGAGTGCACAGAGACAAGAAAGGCATGAAGTGCGCTGAGACTAGGTACTCAAGCATCAAGTGCATTGAGATAACTACAAGCATCGAGAGCATTGAGTGCAGCAAGTCCACTTAACGCATACTCCCAGGATAGTCTATTTGCGTCCAACTATCGGGATTAATAACACTCGTTGATCACTTCATGATCATAACAAAAGGTACGCATCTCTCCACATTCTCTACTTAGAGGTAAGTATAAATATACCTAAGTATGCCTAGAATAAGAAACAATATTCCTAGCCCTTTGTGAACTACTATCTCTCTGCAATGAAAGATCCTCAATTCTTCAGAAACTCAGCAAATCAATGGATCCAAAAGGAATGGATTTCTTATTTGAGGGGTCCGAGCTGGTTCGAAATGGTTTCAAAGATGCTCCTGAGGAGGTAATGCAGGTTCTGTACTTACTGGAGGTCGCTGACCTAAACTTAGTCCTATCTGAGCCTATTCTTACTTGGAAAAGAGAATTTCTAGAACTTTATTCAAATGTAATAGTGGACTCATCTTCAACCAAAATCAAATCCTTACTCAGTAGGAAGAAGATTAGGGTCACTCCCAAGTGATTATGCAAGGTGTTGTATATACCAAAGGTAAAGGAGACTGATGAAGATTCAGACTTTTTTTAGAATGATGTCAAGAAAGCATTGAAATAGTGTGGACTCTCCAAGCATTCCACTAGTTCAGTGTTGGGAAAAGAGATGAACAATAGAGGAAAGTTCTTAGCAGACATTGTTGGAAAAGCTCTGCTCTGTAAAATAGGTTCACATGATAAGACATATAAGAAAATGTTTGAACTTATGACCAGGATTATTCTATCAAAGAAACCAGACGGGGGAAAGTACTGTTTGATAGAATAATAGAATGCATCCCAAAGCCTAACCTGGGTAGAATCTTGTATCTGTATCTACATGATATAGTCCCAGGAATCCTCAACATGAGGCTAGGGACTAAGATCCATCACATGAGGAGAATGGACTCCAAAATGTTTGATAGATGGGAAAGAGTTCTACAGCCACACCTTCAGTCTGCTGAGAAGAAAAAGAAGAAGGCAGTTCCAGTTCCAAATGTCAGCATAGAGAGCAGTACATCTAAGAATAGTGAAGAAGAGCCACATGACCCCAATCTGTCCGGGTATACTAAAGAGACCAGAAGGGATACAAGTGCTCAGGTATCAATTTCCTTTGAACTGTAGGATGGAATGATGTGTCAGTATGATAGTCTGTATGCAAAGCAATATGATACTCAGAAATATGTTATTCAAGAAGGTGCTCAGTGGGCTGAACCTATAACTGATGCTGAAATTCCATCTTTCAGTCCCACTATTGACCAGATTGTCAGGGCCAAAGGCAAGTCTATTGCTGAAGAATAAGAATATGTAAGGCTCAACAATAAGAGATATAGGGAATAGATGGAAACCATACCAGATTTTGAGAAATAAGGTCCTCAAATAGGACTATCATATTGTCTACCTTGGATCAGATCAAGTCCAAGAAAACTTAGAGGAGAAAGCTTTATAACTCCCTGGAATGGGCAAAGCTAAAAAGCAATGAAGAAGCAAGGAGGATGTGCAGAAGAGACAAGATGTAAGGTGTTCTGCCACCAGATGCATTAGAACCCAGCAAATACTTCCCCAAGCCTTATAGCTACTTTGAGAGGCAGAAGGAAAAGAAAGAAGATAAAGCAAATATTGCAAAGAAGCCAAATAGGGGATAGTAATTAAGGAAGCAGAAACATTATGTGTTTTTGCAATTTTCCTTAAGGAATTTTGGAATGTGAACACTATTTTAAGCACACTTGATATTTATGATTAATGCCTTTATATATATTCATATATTTGTTTGTGCTTCAGTTTTTATTCTCTATTTTTTATGAATGATTAACTCATATATGTGTTAGTGCATATCATTGTCTAGGGTTTTGACTTTTTCAAATAGGGGGAGATTATTGGGTCCATTGATCACAATATCCCAAATTTGATGAAGGCCTATAAGACAATGGTATGCACACAATTTTACTTAATGGATGCTCTAAGTTCGATGTATGGAGGTTGCTTTTTGTTCATTGTTTAAATAGGTTTTCTAAGTAATAATGACAGGCGTACACAAGACAGGGTGCTAATAAGGCAGAAATTTTGCCAAGTCTAGATGTGTTCACTGAAGGCAGTTCACTTAATGCTAGATGGCTTTAAGCGTTGAGTAAAGCCTAGGCAGTCAAAGCCTTAGTATAGCCAAAGCAGAAATCTGGTTAAGTCCAGAAGCATTGAGTGTTGGAAGTTAACTCAACACCTAGAGCCAGAAGTTTTGAGTAAAGCTCAAGCAATCAAAGCCAGAGAGAAGCTGACAAGAATTTTGGCTAATTCCAGAAAAGAATACGTTGATAGAACACTATTAAGTCAAATCCGTAGGGTTGATTGACTTGGAAATTTGTCTAAGGATAGATGCATTGAGTGAAAACAACCCACTCAATGCCTATTCAACAGAAAATCAGTCTAAGGATAGAAGTGTTGAGTGAAGGCAATTCACTCAATGTCTCTTCAATAAAAAAGGAGCCAGAAAGTGATGAGTGAAGATAACTCACTCAGCTCCTTAATACATAGAAAATCAATTAAGTCTAGATGTGTTGAGTGATGAAGGCTCACTCAATTCCTTGTCAGTTAGACTATAATTGTCGATATTCATTGAGTCATGAATGATCACTCAATGCCTAGTGGTGCAAAATTCTTCCTGAGTGTTTTGGAATTAAGTGACAAGTCTTAACTCAACACTTATGCAAAATTGTTTGTATTTGGATAAGTCCACAGGTACTGTGTCATGATGACATCAGTAGAAATTAAAATGTTGCAGGAATGGAATAATAGATGACAAATGGTGTCGCTTGCCTGTTGTACAACAATTAATGCAAAAGAGAAG
The DNA here is from genome assembly GCA_039513925.1 of Platanthera zijinensis. Lineage (NCBI taxonomy): Eukaryota > Viridiplantae > Streptophyta > Magnoliopsida > Asparagales > Orchidaceae > Platanthera > Platanthera zijinensis. The sequence continues at coordinate 132,501,780 of CM077078.1, forward strand.
TTGATGTAATCAACTCCAGATAGTGCCACTGCTCAAAGAGCCGTTGGACGGAAGGATACAAAAGTGGTATTCCAAGGAAGAAGAAATAAACTTTTGGAAATTCAGAGCTTCGTCTTCTTCCTCTCAACAAAGTTGTAGAGCTTGAAGAATATCACTTTTGATGTTGATATGAAAGCGCAAGAAAGTTAGTTATTATAATTCACATCTCCAATAGCAAGATCAGGGAGTTATTTCACTGGGTTAGAAGAAGGAACAGACCAAGCCCTAACAACAGTTACTTCACTACTCAAGCAGAATATTCTTGAAGATCCATCCTTAGAGCTGTGAAGAAGATAGGACTGTGTCATCTCAGTTCAGGAAGAGGCAGACTCAGAGATTATTTCTCTGGAGTCAATCAACAACCAACATTTCTTCATTTATAGGATCTTAACATATATGATTGTAAGCCTAAACTATAAAGGTTGAGGAAGGATCTTTTCTATAGATCTTAGCTGTAGGGCCTTTGTGCCTAAGTTGTAGGATTTTGGTTGAGAATTTTAGTTATATGAGAGTTTCTCTCTGAGGTAGGATCCATTGGTGGATCTGAGTGTATGGCTATCCTCCTAGCCTAAGTAACTTTAAGTTAAAGTCTGAGGTAGGTGTTCTAGAGCAGATCACTGAGTTGTAGGAGAATATTTCTATGAGTGTAGGGCCTTGAGCCTAAGGTAGGGCTTGGAGGAGTCTGAGAGATCCTGAGAGATCTGTGTTGTAAGCTGATTGAGCTATGTTTGGAGAAGTTGCCCTTGTCTAACACATTATTAGAAAGGTGGGAGGGACAATGGATATACTCAGACCTTGGGGAACCATAATAAATAGCATGTGTGCTCTTGTGTGATCTTGAAAGGTATTCTAATTCTAAATCACAACTCACCTAAATAAAAGATTGTCATAAAAGACATAAGAAAACCAATTCACCCCCTCTAGGTGTTTAGCTACTCTTGAAAGCAAAGTATTTAAACATCGATTAAAGAAACGCGTGCTGGAAATTATGCCCTAATCTATCGAGATTTTGTCTACTTATATATCCGACTCTATTAAGTAAAACATTCAAAACTCTTCATCTTCCCACTCTTTATTTGCTTTCACCCCCTTTTTTGTCTATCAAGATTTCTTACAGGTATTGTAATGCCACCAAAGACTTATTCAGGATTTAGCATGGATCTGGAATCATTCTATGTCGTAGACAAAAAGTTTTGAGGAATTCTTAAATTATTCACTAATTTGGGTCTCAATAAACTCATCTATACACAATGCAGATTATATGAGAAATGACCGAGCTTACATAATTCATATAAAATGGTTAATGTGAGGATGATGGTTCATTTAATGGATTCATTGGTACACAAAAGATATATATAACTACAAAAATGATACAAAAAACCTTTGATCTTTTGTCGGGAATCGACGTTGTAGAACCATCAGAAGAGGAGATAAAAGAGGTACTATAACTCATGAATTTTTCAAAGGTCAAGCCTATCAGGCTTAAGAAGAATAATCTATCTAAAGAATATCAGTTTCTAGCAAACATTGAAGGAAAGGTTCTTGTATAACCCCATATTCGACGAGTAGGCCCCTCAAATAGGGTTAATGCTAGGAAGGGTTGTCCTAGTCTAAGAGAGTCGAGTACGTGAGTGGTTGGTTCTCTCCTTGGCTCGCATTTATTATTACAAGAGAGAAAGTAGGGGGTGAGTGGAGTATTTTGGCCCTCAGTCACCCCAGGTCAAGGCGAGTGGAGAGTGTGAGCCTAATCGCACACTCACCACCTCTGGCAAATGGCCAGCTCACCCGGGAGCAATTTTCTAGGGAATTTGAAATTTGTCTGTAAATAGCCCCTCCAAACAATAGAGTTTTGTTGTAGGCAAACTGCTTTGGGTTGCGTATAGTAGAGCCAAAGGGAGGGATTTCGATATTTGCAGGCTAGACTTAGAAAACTATAAATAGACCCCAAGGGAACAATTAGAGGGGATCCTTTTCTTTGTCTTATTCGTCCTCTAGTTAGTTTTGGTTGGCTTCCAGTGCCCTCCAAGGTGCTCAACTCAGCATTAGTTAGGGAGGGGAAGCTCGTTTTGATCTTCTGTGTGCATGATGGGACCTCCATATTATAGCATGGGGTCTGTTCCTTAGTCCCCAAGACACTAGTTTGGTGTTCTTTCTAGGGAGAAGTAGGTGCAGGTTACCCTCTTTGGGTCCAAACTCCTCTTGGGACTAAGATCTGTTTTCAATATTTTTGGTGTGGTGATCGTGGATGGTAGACAACATAAGAAAATCCTTTGATAAGCCCTATGGCTTGAGATGAGGGACAAGGGAACAACCTTGGTGGCTCGCCATCCCTGGAGGTATTCATCACAGTTAATTTGTTCGAGGACTTCAAGAAGGATATCATGGAGACCTTACATCATACTTTCATCGCACGAGGCGAGTGCTTGACGTCACTCGTCCAGATGATCACACCCCAGGATCTAGGTGAGAATGTTCAGGGTTGGCAACTCTAGGTGTAGGTGGATGCTAAGGCCAGTGTGTAAGATCACGCCGGGCAAGTTTTGTTACCCAGACTAGCGAGTGCTGGTAAGTCCGGCAAGCTAATGGCGCGGGATCAGCCGGATTGTCCTGTAAGAGGAGGAGGTAGCCCTTTCATTGAGCAAATCACCTCTCCCCTAGTTCTAGAGTTTTTAAAGCTGGAGATTTCCTACTACACTCGCAAAGATGATCCCATTCTTCACGTTTAGTGGTTTGAAGACTCAGTTTCCATCAGAAAATGTCGGACGCTTTCAAGTGCCAACTTTTCACTATTACTTTCAAAGAAAAGGCAAGAGACAGGTTCCACCAGCTTTCCTTCAGCTCAATGCACTCTTTTGAGGACCTACATCATTGCTTCCTATTGAGATTCTTGACATCAAAAAAGAGGAAGAAAGTAGCAGAGTTTTTGTTCGTGGTTAAGCAACGACCGGAAGAGACTTTTGGAAGTTTTGTGGATTGGTTTTAGGAGGAGGTTCTCCTAGTCCAAGAGGTGCAAGGGTACACCATGATGATAGCCTTCAAGTTTGGGGTTTATTAGGGATTCTTTAAAATGGAGCTGAAGTGAGAGCCTCCTTTATCCTTTGAGGAGTTGATGGAGAGACCGGCAAAGGAAATCAAGAGAGAGCCGGCAAACCCAGCATTCACCAAAAAGTTGGCTAGGTTGGCGGAGGATGAGGTGAAAGAGCAGGGAGGAAGCAAGAAGTAAGAGGTGAGAAGGAGGGACGAGACTAGAGGACATGGATTCTTGGGACAATAGTAGGGATTGGGTCACCAGGAGCCAAACAACCGCCTGGCTTGCAGACTGCAAGGAGGGACCATCCAGGACCAGGGAAGAGGATACAAGGGAGTAGGGAACATCCATGGAGGACAAGGATAGTTCAACCTCTGGGGTGGAGTCTTGCCCAGAGGCCCCTCCTATGTCCACCTCAGCATGCACTGGCTATGTGAAGAGGAAAAGAAAGGGGGAGAGGAAGAGGAACAAAAGAGAAGTTTTTGTCAAGGGAGAAAGAGACATGGGTTGCATTTCCATATTGTTACATCCATTAAGATGAAGGACATGCAATGGCCACCTTCCCATAGTTCTTGGAAGTAAGGAGGGCGAGAGGCCCACTATAGCAGCAGTAGCAGGTGCGAATTGAGGAGGTTGTAGTAAGAGCAGGAGAGGGGGATAAATTTGAGGACCGAGCCTATGTTGGGAATTGTGGAGGGATCAGGGTGATCCACAGGGAAGTTGAAATTTAGGCCACCTGCAAGGGAAGACTCCAAACAATGTTATGAAGGAGTGTTGCCTTGACCTCCCAAGTCCCATGGAAGAAAGGATCACCTTCACGTCAAAGGAAAAGTCGGACTACGATGACCGATTTTGTGACTCCTTGGTGATCCAGACGGCCATAGAAAACATTGCAGTCTCCGGAATCCTGGTTGACAATAGGAGTTTGGTAAATGTTATCTTCAAGAAGTCCTTCAATGAGATGAAGGTGGAAGAACGGAGGGTGTTAGATTCAGATGGCCTACTATTCGGGTTTTCCAGAGAAGTAAAGGAGGTATAAACAAGAGTTGGGATCTATATGATGATGGGTGGAATTTCAAGGAACTCTCGATTCATCATTATCGATGATCTGAGTAGTTACATTGACATCTTTGGGCACCCCTCATTAGAACTTTTCGATGTGTCCCCTCATCAATTCACAAGTGCCTAAATTTCAACAATGAGGGAATCTAGGTTAGGATCTAGTGAGATCTCAAGGTGGCGAGGCAGTTCTTTGCCAAGGTCATCAACACAATTTTATGCAATGTAAGGAAGAAGAGTTTTGCAAGGTTCTGAAGGAGCAGTTTATGTAGATGGAGGAGGTGGAAGAGGGAGTTGAGGAGGAAGAGGTCTTTGTTTTTGGTGGGAGGATGGAGAGTGAGAGGGAGGGGTACCTCAACTGGAAGCAATAGAGAAAATAGTGGATAGGGAGGTTCTCACCAAGGATGGAAGGCTGGAGAAGGTGGATTAGAGGAGTTCTGAGCTTGGAGGACCAGGCAGAGGTCCTATGATGTGTCTAGAGGAATATGTATATCTTTGCATGGACTGTCGTAGATATGTCAGGCCTCGTTATAGATATGGTATGTCATCGCCTCAACCTCGACCCGAGAACCTATCCCATCATCCGGAAGAGGAGGACCATCACCGACAACCTAAAGGAGCCATCTGAGAGGAGGTTAAAAAACTAATGAAAGCAGTTTTTGTATCTGAGATCTAGTATCCAGGCTGGGTCTCTAATGTAGTAATGTCTAATAAGGGGGATGGTAGATGGAGGATGTGTGTTGGCTTTTCTCTTCTAAATAAATGATGCCCTAAAGATTGTTATTCTTTGCTTATAATCAACGCGTTGGTAGACTCAACCGTGGGTTTTTCTGTGATGAGTTTTTTGGATGCCTTTTTAGGTTATCACTAGATCAGGATGCATCCGCCAGATATTAAGGATGTCTCCTTCATCAGGAGAGACGGTTTTTATTTATATAAGATAATACCCTTCGGGCTAAAAAATGAAGGAGATACATATCAAAGGATGATGGATCGAGTCTTTCGGGAGCAGAGAGGGAGGAACTTGGAACTTTATGAGGATGATCTAATGGTGAAGAGTAAGAGAAGTGCATGCAACTCCTTCTACCTTTGAATGATCTACTCGTATCCACAATCTCTCGATAAATCTAGGATGCGGATCTATGTTTGAAAACATATTCATGAAATGTGAATTCGACACAACTAAAATCATAGATAAAACGAAGTGATAATAGTAGAGCTTGACAGATAAAAGAGGTTTATTTTATTCCAAAGTTTATCATGATAAAGTGCTAATAAAATTTAGCAACTTGACATGATAAAAGAAATACAAAGGAAGGAAAAGAAGAACATGATTGCTAAAATAAATGTGCTTGAATTAAAATTACGAAAGCAAAACTACACTACGAAATATAAAATACATAAATAAATGCAAAAATACTAAGAACTAAACTCCCACAATCTTCCTCCTAAGCTCTTGGCAATGTCTGGAATTTATAGAAATTTTTTGGAGAGTCACGCCCCTAGGTCACGCCCATGACTAGGGGGCATGTAAGGTGCATAACTGTTATCTTAAAAGCTCGGGAACGTTGGAGAAAATGCGCCAAAATTTGCTATTTTGCGGGTCATGCCCTTATGACATGCCTATGACTAGGGAGTGTCTTGACTATTACTGGAAACGGCGGGCAATCAAAATGGCGGGAATTAATCTGGTAGTGAATGATGAGGTCACGCCGCTAGGTCAGGCCCGTGACCTAGGTCTTGTAAGCTTGGAATGGACTGGATCGGAAACTATCTTCTCTATATTGCAGCACACCATGAGTTGGTTGTCACGCCTATGGGTCACGCTCGTGAACTGGGCATGTAACTTTAATCTAACGTGTCAATGGAATCTGGAGCTCCATAGGCTGGCCACGCCTGTATCCTGTATCATGCCCCATGTCACGCCAATGACATGGGGCATGTAATTTAAATGATATAGATATGATACTGGACCATCTAGAGGGGTCATGCAAACTTATCATGCCTGTGACTTGTAGGTCACGCCCGTGACTAGGGCATGTACTCGTGATTTTTATGTTTTTCTCCAAATCTTCTCCTGATAAGACCTGTCAGCTCGAAATTATTATTTGCAGACCCAGAATAACCGGAAATTAGTAAATAAATAAATTAGAAAGTTAATTAATAAAAGTTAACTATAAATAATTAATTTTTAAATAAAAACTATATAAAAATAAAAATAAACTTAGAGTTATCCAATACCCCCATACTTACTCGTTTGCTAGTCCCAAGCAAATAACTTTCCATAGGGAGCAGAATAATTTCAACGCTGGAAAAGAAATTGAACCTAAGGATTAAAAAGTGAAGTCTTATGCCTATGCACGTAGCTATCTTAGTAGAAAAACCTACTCAACATGCAAACTAGCTTATATATTCCGAGATTGTGTTTCCATTTATTATTTCTACTTTTAAATTGAAAATCTGATAAATCTTAAAATTATATTTAGGTGAAGGTAGTGTGTGTACTAAGATCGACATTACACAAATATAAGATCGAGATACCCTCCAAAGAAATCCATCAATGTCGATAGCCATAGGCTTGCCCTTTCACACTCTCTCCACGACACTAGTCTAACTAATAAGCACAAATCAATATGACTTAACTAGGTTGAAACGTAGACTTATGTTTTGGTGTGGGTAATCAAAGATAAACACAATGGCTAGTCACACCCAAACCAAATGAGAGCTCGCACAAAATAAATGGTCATTGCTTTAAGAACATAGCCAATTTCCAAACCTTTTTTTCAAAAAAAAATTATGCAATATTTTTTCATCTTCTATTTTTGATTATTTCTCTAACTTTCCCTTTTTTAGATTTTTTTTAATATTTTCAAAAGGAAGGAGAAACAAATCAACTCTTCTTTTCAATTCAAATAGACACCAAAATTAAATGGCTCCAAATAACTCACAAAGTTTTCTAAATAAAACCATTTTCGAGCTCAGACTTAGTTGTGCGATTAGGATGTTTTTTAGGCATTGGTGAAATATTTGGTGGAGCTGAAACAAAAGGTAAGGTAATAGGCTCAAAGTGGTTATAGCAATGATAAAATGTTAGGTACGGGTGCAAAGGCTCAAACTAGCCAAAAGAAATGCCTATATCCTATTCATACTAATGAGTTTAACTTATGCAAGTCTTGAGAATCGCTAGAGGGCAAGTTCTAAACATCGAGAAAGAATACCTCTACTCTTAATTCACGAAATATTTCTCTATTAAACTTCTACGTACTCACCTAAATTATTTTTGGATTTTTAATGGTTTCAAAATGAAAGTAGAATAAACTATTTCCACTCATTTAGAAAAATAAAAATCTAATTGTATGCTGAATTTTTTGTTCTATATAAAATTCTACTAACACGTGCACTTGACTAGGAACGTAGCATGGCCAACAGTTCTACTCCAAAATTCAATGTTCAACTAAAGCATAAAAATTCTCTAAACACTACGTAAAAGTTGAATACTATTAATTTTGCATGTTAATAAAAAATGAAAAATTGATTTCTCTAATTAAAAATTAAACCTAAATTTTTTTTGTTATTTCTTTGACTTCCCGAGATATACCCGGTGAAGGGATATTATAGATACTAGGAGGTTTTGTAGGATGACAACAAAATACGGCCCTTTCTAAGAAATTAAGTTTCGATTTTCTAATTTTTTATAATGATTTTTTTGGAATTTTTTTTGTAAGAAACTAAATAAAAAGTAAATTTTTGAAACATTATTTTTTTAAAAAAAGTCATTTTTAAAAATGTTTTGCTAAAAAAGATATTAAACTAGTGAGAAATATCCCCCCCCCCCCCACATACGTAAATGAAACTGTCCCCAATGTTTGAAAATAAAAAATAGAGGAAGAGAAAACATCCCCGAAGTGTCTAAATCCGCACCAAGTTTGACCTGAAATCAAATACTAAAACAAAACATGATATTTTCTCTTGATATTAAGAAAAGAAGTGCAACAAAATGCTGATAATAAAAATAAGATAAAGATACAGTAGTCCCACTACAGACACAATACAAAAGGAAGACATAGTCCTCATCGCTATTGCGCCCCTACTGCTGATAGTATGTTCGTAGGTCCGCAAACTCATGTGTAATATGTGCCAATAAAGAAGTGTGACAGTAAAAAAGAGCTAAATAAAGAAAAAAAATTTTGCTCCAAAAAGATAAACAATACATAGGTATGCCCCCTTATTTATAGAAAATGGGGAAGATGAGAGAATACAACGAGAGATATAGGACTAAATACTATCCGTACGGTATATGCGGTTTGATATTATCAAATTGCAACACTATACAAAGCTACTAATCACTAGCGATAACAGAGGTAACCAGCCAAACCCCCAACAGAAGATCGCTAGACCGCCTCTGCTAGCCGTCAAACTGCAAATGCGGGTTTGCCACTAGTCCACGATTGTGGACTCCCACCACTGCTGCAGCGATAAGCCTCCAGGCTACTGCTGCGGAAAACCACCAGGCCGCTTGTAACACCCCGAAACTAAAAAGAGGGACGGGTGACTTTTTAAGCCAAGTCTGGGTTTTGGAGCAGGTGTCACGGGCGTGACACGGGCGTGGCACGGGCGTGACACGGGCGTGTCCCAGGGCGTGTCACGCTAGGGAGTATTCTGAGTCATGCACATGGGCCATGACACGGGCACAGGCACGGGCATGTCACATGTGACACAGGCGTGTTGGGTGCCGTGTCGCAGGCCGTGTCCTCCTCGGGAAACAAGCGCTTGCAGTTGCACACGGGGCATGACACGGGTCGTGATACGTCCGTGTCGCATGCGACACGGGCGTGTTGGAGGCCGTGTCGAATGTTGTGTGCTGGTTATCGCGTCAGTCGAGACGGCGAATGGGAGACACGGCCCTAGACACGGGCGTGTCGCAGGCCGTATTCAGCCCAGATTTTGTAAAATTGGGCTGAATTGCAGCCGTTCGATTTCTTGATTTGGGATCCGACGGCTCAGGGTTGTTGCTAGTATGTTATATCCGGGGAATAGGGTTTAAGAGCCCTCATTTCACTTGGGCTTTATCTCTCTAAGATCTAGAGAGAAGGAAGAGCAAGGAGGAGGATGAAGACCAAAGATCCGGTCACCGACGGAGCTTCGGAGCTCCAAATCACGATCCGAGTCTTGATCCGCGAAGGCGAGGCCGATACGGTGCTTTCCATCTGACTAGATCGTCATGGCACCGAGGAAAAGCGCAAGGGTAACGATTCTCTTCTTGAGCATGTGAAGTTCTTCTTCCTTTGCATGGGAAAACCCCTCTCCCACGAGTGTGCGGCGAGATTGTGGTATTATTTGGGGTAGATATGTAAAGTCCCCCTTGTTAGAGTCCGGAATCATAGTACGGACAAAGGCATGCTTTGTGAAGCCTACCCGAACGTGTTGGTTGGGATCGGTGACGATTTGCTGTGAATTTTTAGCCGGAGAAGACTCCGAGCGTTATGTTTTTTTTCGGGTTGCTATGCGGTAGAATGCATCAGGGAATCTTGGGGATTAACCCCGAGGTGTACCCGAAAATCTGGACGGAAACGCATTTCTATCATATCGGTGGTCTAGGAGCCAACCGGGTACATAGCGGGGCTATGTACCGTGTTTGAATGATATTTGGGACTGGGGAAGCTTAGCCTGCGTCAATGGCCAAATGGAAACGGCGGGGTGAGCAATGGGCTGGTGGACCCCTACCCGCTCCATCTGCTCGGTTAAAGCAACCTAAAGTTTTACGTGGGACTTACCGAGGTTTGGAGATCGAGTCTAGGCTACAACCGAAAGGACTAAATGCTCACGAGGTTGCCTCCCTGGGGGTGGTGGCGGAGTGTAGGACCAGACGGGGTTCGGACTGGCCCACTGAGTAAGTGCCTTGAGAGCACGGGGTGGACGGCCGTGTGAGCGTGCACCTGTGATGTGATGCTTATTTCGCTATGTTGCATGGTTTGCTAACAAGTGCAGGGAAGAAGCTTTGTCGCCCCAGTTTGGGGGGGAAATAATTATAATTTGGTTTGCATAGCTGACCGTTGCCTTTGTTTACCACCGTGCGGTGGATTGTTGCTTGCAGGTACTGCGGAGCCGAGAGGTAAATAGCGGGCTAAAGCCCGAGTTGCTGTACCAGCCCTCGAAGGCCAAGTTTTGAGTGTTTTCCTTTTTATACTCATGTGTAACCGGCCTGCGTGCCGAGGTTTGGAAGACACTTTTTATTTAGCAAACTCTTGTAAGGCTATAAGGCCAGTATTCGTGTATTAAACATTCCTTTTTGGTTTGAGTAGTGGACATTCATGCTTGGCAGGGTTCTTTATTCATTGTACAACTTAATAATTTACTTTCGCTAGATGCTCTGTGTTGGACGTTGTGATTGGTTGAATGGTCTCAATAAGTAACCAACCGGTCTGTCCGTAGTATATGGCGTCGGGCCCCGGTCAGACCTACTGTTATATACTATGCGACAGATAGGGGTGTTATAAATTGGTATCAGACTAATGGTTTCGGTCACGCTTAAATGAATTCGTGGATGAATTCACTTTAAGGGGTGGTGAGCACATGTGTGTGCGTCATCGTTATAACATGAAAAGAACCCATGAATGTCCACTTAGGAATGAAAATACACATGTTTGAGGAACCTGCGTGTTCCTATAATTGCTTTTTGCATTTTTGTTCAGTCATTTATGGTGTTTTGAATGGCTATAGGTGTCCGGGAGTGGAGCGTAGCAGTCTGAACACATGTTTGCTGAGCAAAGTACTGCACCAAGTAACGTTCCTAAGACCCCTACATCTTAGGAAACCATAAGAAGGGTGGTTCAAGCGGTGTTCGCTGTGACCAACGCACAACATGAGAGTAATGTGCAACCCTTTGTACCTGAGATGGCCCCAACATCGGGCGGTATGTTGGAGCAAAGGGCTTTTGGGGGTCAATTAGAGCAGCAGATGAGCATGACTGTGGTGTAGGGAGCGCATTCAGTTGATGCATATTTGCAGACGTTCCTTATGATAAGGCGCTACCCAGGCTTTGAATGGGAAAACGAGCAATCTATAGTTGATAGATTTTATAACGGTCTGCGCAGCGAGTTACGTATCCTACTGCTAGGACCAAAGTTATTGGGATTCCGAGCTTTGGTGGAATCGGCCAGAGCTTTGGAGGTGGAGTTGGGGAAAACTCACCAAGTACCAGTGAATAGGGTACCAAACCCTACAGATCCTATAAGGACTGTCTATCAAAAGACGTTGAGTAAAAAGGCTAAATCATCTACTAGCCAAACCACTTACAAATGTTATTCTTACGGCAAGAAAGGGCACTTTGCCAGAGATTGTTGGGTGGATGTTCAAAAGACAACGAAAGTTTTGACAGGAGCAGTCGAAGATGCTATGGCAAAGGATTCGGTGGTCAAGTTGATAACCTCAAAATCTGGGTACCGTAGGTGGTACAAGAAGGCTAGGAGGTCGGGTTTATTCCCTTCCTCTAGCATATCCGGAGCGACTACAGTTCAAACCCCGGATGCATGCTTTTCTTGTGGAAAGTCGGGGCACTATGCCCGGGATTGTTGGAGTGGACGCCTAATGTCCAAAAAGAAGTCGGGGGAGATATCTATAGAGAAAGGCAAGGCGGTGGCGTCCACCGCATCGCTGTTTACTCCGACCCAACCGGGAGTGAACATCCTTAGCCAGCAGGAGGCCAAGTGGCCGACCGTCGGGATGTCAGGTATGGTTCTTCTTGTTAGCAAACAAGCTCCTTATGCCTGATACCTTATGCGTGGTAACTTAGAACTGGAAGTTCTAGGCTTTGTTTTTGAATATTGGTAGTCCGGAGAGAGCATAGTTTCGATACGGGAACTTCACATTCCTGTTATCCGAAGAACCTGTATCGCGCATCGAAGTTTTCCCTTCGATGGTAAAGGAACAATTCGGATGGGTTATTGTCTAGTGGTCATCCAATGCACGCGGAGATACAGTCTGGGCGGTAAGAGCCTTTTTGAAAGTCAAGGATTCGACTTATTAGCGTCGCTGTTGCTGCTAGTAGAGTTCGACGCCATCCTTGGTGTGGACTAGCTTTCGGGGAAGAAGGCTTTTGTCGTTTGCAATCGTAAAGAGACCTAGCTGGGTGTTGGGCAGGAGACATCGTTTGCGGAACTGAAGGGATCGAGCAGGACGCTGACGTCTGCCCTCCCGGTGGTCAAGACAGTTCGTGCGGGCGCAGAGCTGTTCTTCACGTTAGTGGAGGCTGTAATGCCTAAGTCCACTCTGGTTAGTATCCCAGTGGTTTGTGAGTATCCCGATGTGTTCCCGAACAATCTCCCTGGAGCCCCACCGTTGCGAGAGATCGATTTCATGATTGAGTTGTGCTAGGTGCCAAACCTGTGTCACGCTCTCCTTATAGGCTGATGCCTAAGGTGATAGCGGAGTTAAAGGTTCAACTAGAAAAGTTGATAGAGCAAGGGTATGTGCGTCCAAGCTCGTTTCCTTGGAGCGCACTGATCCATTTTACTCAGAAGAAGGACGGGAGCTTGCAAATTTGTATCTGTTGCAGAGAGCTGTATAAGTTTGCATAAATAGGACAAGTAATCGATCAAAATGATCGATGATCTTCTGATCAGTTAGTCGGGTCTTCAGTGGACTCAGTAGTGGATCGTAAGTCCGGTTACCCTCACTTGAGAATAAGGGTACGTGTTATCGCAAAGACGGTGTTAAGCACGAGTGATGAGCAATCCGAGTCTACGATCGTGCTGTCTTGGCAGTCAAGTGTGGCATCAATGTTCATAGACCGGTTGAACGGAATGTTCATGGAGTACCTAGTCTATTTTGTGATCGTCTTCATCGACGACACATTGGGGGTAATTGTAGTGTGAAGGGTATCGCTTCTGAATATCTACTTTTGGTTCTGTGGACGCTAAGGAGGAACCATGTATACACCAAGTTCTCCGAACACGAGTCTTGGGTTATCGTCGTAGCGCTCCTCGGTCCTTTAGTTGGTAGAGTGAGAGTGTGTGGGTCCAGCATTGTTAGTCGCAATACGAGGGTAGCCTGTGTCGTCTCGGTAGCGGAAGTCTAGAGTTTCTGGTGTGGTCGGCTACCACAGGCGCTTCGTACATGACTTCTCGCGGATAGATTTACCCATCGCAACGTTGTCAAGGAAAAGCTTAAAAGGATTGCTTAGATGCGTGAGTGCGCCCAAGCTGTGAAGGGTTAAAGAGTTGGTCAACCACGACGCCAGTGTTAAGTTCGCCGAGTGGAACCAAAAGCTGTGAGATTTACGGCACTGCCTTAGGCAGTGGATTGGACTGCGTGCTGCTGCTGCGTTGTAATGTTGTGGCTTATGGCTCGCATTAGTTGAAAGAGCACGAGGGGAATTGTCCAGTCCGTTATCTGGAGTTTGTGGCCGTGTGTTTTGCACAAAAACTAGGGAGGCTTTATGTGTATGGTGCAAAAGTCGGTGTCTGTAACGATCATAAGAGCCTGATACATCGGTTGGATCGAAAGGATCTGAAATTGAGGCAATAAAAATGGATGGAGTTCTTGGGAGACTATACGTTCGAAAGTTATTTTGTGCTCGTTGTAAGGCAATGTAGTTGCAGATGTGTTGAGACGCAGGGCTTCCGCCCAAGCCAACTAGTTGTAGGTTCATGTTGAGGGTTTGACCCGGGAGTTGGAGATGTTAGTTATCTCTTACGTTGACAAGCAGACTAGCGTCGATGCGTAATTGAACTGGTCGGAAGACCAGTATGACCTGGCTGATCGTATTTGGCAGACTATGGTTTGGGAAGCAGCGTGAAGGAAATCATGAATATAGCTTCAATGGGTCAAAGTCCCAAATCGGCGATTTAAGGTGGGCTACCAAGGAAAGACAAACGTTTGTTCAGCCCAAGCATGGGTAATCTATGGGTGGAGTTGTGATACGTTATACCAAGTACTCAACTCGCTTAGGAGGCACAAGTTGTGCCGATATCTGAAGAAGTGCTCTGGTGGCCAGAACTCTAGAAGGTCGTGGCACTATGTGAGACAAAATGCCAGCCTTGCGCCTTAGTGAAAGCATAGTGCCAAGTGCCGGCGGATTCTTGAATAATTGCCTAGTTCGGAATAGAAGTTCGACTGGACTGTGTGCATGGTTTGCCAAAGTCACAGTGGGGAAGCGACGTCGTGTGGGTGATCGTAGTTGTGTTAACTTTAGTGTCTAACTTCATTTCGCATAGGAAAGATAATTCAGCGGAGTAACTGGCAAATGTTTTTGGATAACATAGTTAGACTGCACGGTATGCCCCACAACATCGTGAGCAATCGAGGTGGGCATTCTACGTCCAATGATTGGAGGTGGTTACAGAAAGTGTTGGAGACTATGTTGTAGTTTAGCCCAGTCTTGCATCTACGGAAGGATGAGCAGACCGAGTGGGTCAACAGGATGTTGGAGGACGTGCTTCGCATATGCGTTCTGGACTCCGGGAAGCAGTGGGAAGGCCATCTGTTTTGGAAAAGTTTGCGTAGAACTTTAACTACCGAGCGAGCATATAAATGGCGCCCTTCGAGGCCCTTTAAGGTTGAAGTTGTCGCATGCCATTTTCGTGGCTAGAAACGAATGACACGAAGTTGTATTTAAAGCAAGAGATGATAAACACTACCCCTTTGGCGCGAACCATATGAGAACTATTGCTAATCGCTCAGGGGAGGCAGACTAAGTACTTTAACGCCACGTATCGGAATGTGGAGTTATCAGATGGTGTATAGGAAGTTATAGTCATTCAAGAGTGTTTCACGGGAGCGATGCTTGGGGAAGCTGAGCCCGGTATACCTTGGACCACTTGAGATTTCTAGAGCGGTTTTGTGAGGCGGCGCAAGAGCCTTCGAACTTGATCGTGAGTGATCAAGTTTTGGTGGACGAAAGGTTGACGACTAGAGTCAAACCGGTTCGTTTTGGAGACCGTGAAGTCGAGCGACTTTGTCTCAAGGAGATCAAGATAGTCGTGGTCCGGTGGGGCAATTGCGATAGCAAGGAGCTCTCTTAGGAATGAGAGCAATCTATGTTGGATGTGCACCCGGAGTTGTTCCGCCTGGGTACCACTGAGAGTTTCTGTTTTCTCTCCTTTAGTAATTTCGTGGACGAAATTCTTTTAAGAGGGGGAGAGTTATAACACCCCGAAACTTAAAAGAGGAACGAGTGACGTTTTAAGCCAAGTCTGGGTTTTGGAGCAAGTGTCACGGGCGTGACGGGCGTGTCATGGGCGTGGCACGGGCGTGTCCCAGGGCGTGTCATGCTAGGGAGTTTTCTAAGTCAAGCACATGGGCCATGACACGGGCACAGACACGAGCCTGTCAAATGTGACACGGGCATGTCGGGTGCCGTGTCGCAGGCCGTGTCCTCCTCGGGAAACAAGCGTTGGCAGTTGTACACGGGGCATGACACGGGTCGTGATACAGCAGTGTCGCATGCGACACGGGCGTGTCGGAGGCCGTGTCGAATGTCGTGTGCTGGTTATCGCGTCAGTTGAGACGGAGAATTGGCGACACAGCCCTAGACACGGGCGTGTCGCAGGCCGTGTTCGGCCCAGATTTTGTAAAATTGGGCTGAATCGCAGCCGTTCGATTTCTTGATTTGGGATCCGACAGCTCAGGGCTGTTGCTGGTATGTTATATCCGGGTAATAGGGTTTAGAAGCCCTCAATTCACTTGGGCTTTATCTCTCTAAGATCTAGAGAGAAGGGAGAGTAAGGAGGAGGAAGAAGACCAAAGATCCGGTCACCGGCAGAGCTTCAGAGCTCCAAATCACAATCCGAGGCCGGATCCACGAAGGCGAGGCCGATACGGTGCTTTCCAGCCGACTAGATCGTCATGGCGCCGAGGAAAAGTGCAAGGGTAACGATTCTCTTCTTGAGCATGTGAAGCTCTTCTTCCTTTGCATGGGAAAACCCCTCTCCCGCGAGTGTGCGGCGAGATTGTGGTATTCCTTAGGGTAGATATGTAAAGTCCCCCTTGCTAGAGTCCGGAATCGTAGTACGGACATAAGCATGCTGTGTGAAGCCTACCCGAACATGTTGGTCTGGATCGGTAATGATTTGCTGTGCATTTTTAGCCGGAGAAGACTCCGAGAATTATGATTGTTTTCGGGTTGCTATGCAGTAAAATCCATCAGGGAATCTTGGGGATTAACCCCGAGGTGCACCCGGAAATATGGACAGAAACGCATTTCTGTCATATCGGTGGTCTGGGAGCCAACCGGGTACATAGCGGGGCTATGTACCGTGTTTGAATGATATTTGGGACTGGGGAAGCTTAGCCTGCGTCAAAGGCAAAATGGCAACGGCGGGGTGACAGACGGGTTGGTGGACCCCTACCCGCTCCATCTGCTTGGTTAAAGCGACATAAAGTTTTACGTTGGACTTACCGAGGTTTGGAGATCGAGTCTAGGCTACGGCCGAAAGGACTAAATGCTCACGAAGTTGCCACTCTGGGGTTGTGGCGTAGTCGAGGACCGGACGGGGTGCGGACTGGCCCGCCGAGTAAGTTCCCTGAGAGCACGGGGTGTACGGCCGTGTGAGCGTGCACTTGTGATGTGATGCTTATTTCGTTATGTTGCATGTTTTGCTAACAAGTGCAGGGAAGAAGCTTTTCCGCCCCGGTTTGGGGGCGGAATCGTTATAATTTGGTCAACATAGCTGACCGTTGCCTTTGTTTACCACCGTGCGGTGGATTGTTGCTTGCAGGTGCTGCGGAGTCGAGAGGTAAATAGCGGGCTAAAGCCCGAGTTGCTGTGCCGGCCCTCGAAGGCCAAGTTTTGAGTGTTTTCCTTTTTGTACTCATGTGTGACAGGCCTGCGTGCCGAGGTTTGGAAGACACTTTTTATTAAGCAAACTATTGTAAGGCTATAAGGCCAGTATTCGTGTATTAAACATTCCTTTTTGGTTTGAGTAGTGGACATTCATGCTTGACAGGTTTTTTATTCATTGTACAACTTAATAATTTACTTCCGCTAGATGCTCTGTGTAGGACGTTGTGATTGGTTGAATGGTCTCAATAAGTAACCAACCGGTCTGTCCGTAGTATATGGCGTCGGGCCCCTGCCGGACCTACTGTTATATACTGTGCGATGGATATGGGAGTTACACCGCTGCTACGACATGTCTCCAAACCACTACTGTGGCTAATCTATAAGTTGCAGTTGTGGCTAGCCTTCAGACCGCAGGTGCGGGAAGACCTTTAAGACTATAAAGCTCTGTGGGAAGCCGACTATCAAACAGCAATACTGCTAAACAGTTAGACCGCCAATCTAGCCAAGATTATCGTCAGACAAAACCGCTACCAATAACCAAAACACCACACAATCAGACCACCTGGACAAACCGCCTGACTACCCGAACTACAAGCCGTAGAGACTAGACCATCAAATCGCCGAACTCTAACACTCCCCCTCAAGCTGGAGCATATATATCAACCAAGCCAAGCTTGCCACAAACATCTAAAAGAGAAGCGGAAACAAGTTTCGTGAATATGTCTGCTAGTTCTTTATCAGAAGTGACAAACGGAGTGCAGATCTAGTTTTTCAACACATCTTCTCTAATGAAATGACAATCAAATTCATTATGCTTTGTCCTCTCATAGAAGACAGGATTCTTCGATATATAAATAACGGCTTTGTTATCATACAACATATGGAGAGCATGATCATAGACTTCTCCCAAGTCAAGCAGAAGCGCTCGTAACCACTTCAATTCGCAAGTTATTGAAGCCATGATCCTATACTCAACTTCAGCACTTGATCTTGAAACCACTGACTGCTTCTTTCCTTTCCATCTAAAAAGATTTCCTTCTACAAAGGTGCAAAAACCCGAAATAAACTTTCTATATTTCTTGTTATTAGCATAGCTGGCATCAGAATACGCTTCAATCTTCAAATGATTATGCTTCTGAAACAACAGTCCCATTCTAGGAGACCCTTTCACATACTCCAGAATTTTCATAGCATAACATAGATGACACTCTATGATTTTGTATAAACTGACTGACCTTCCCAACTGAATAATAGATATCTGGTCTTGTAACAGTCATATCGATTAGTTTGCCTACAAGACGTATAACATCCCAAAAATGAGAAGTGGTCATTGGAGGTTATCGCTCGACGATAGTCTTATCGCCGGCGATATCTTGGTGAATTAAAAGACCCAAGGCTCGAGTTGTTACAGCCTGGCGATAGGAAGCTAGTGCTCCGCGGTGGTACTCAATGCCTTTGGTACGACCAATCAACGCATATGCTAGCGCGCGGCAATAGAGAGTTATCGCGGGGTGATAGCTCTGGATAGCGGTGTCAGATGGTCAAAGCGGTCACCACCTATGATACTGCGCAGCGGTAGGAGTTATCGCACGGTGGTAGCTTTCAGATAAAGGCTGGACATAAGAATTCATTCTCATTTTCTCTCAAACACTCTCTTACTTAGTTCTGGAGAGGGAAGAGGAGGAAAAGTCCAGGAGCTCAAGAGGAGATCGATCCAAGGTGTGCTTGTGATCGGAATCGCGGGTCGATGATAGATCCACAGAGAGGAAGTTATAATAATAAATTCCATCCAGATCCAAGTACAAGGTCATGGCTCCGAAGAAAAATATAAGGGTAATGATCTTCCTTCTTGGACAAGTGAAGTCCTTTTGGCATATGTATGGAATCCCCCACCAAAAGATGGAAAAGCGAAGGGAATTCCTTCAGTCGATTCATGAAATCCCTAATAGTTATTCATATAGATCCGGAAATGTGTAGTATGGAATAGGCATGATGTGTAAAGCCCATCTGGATAGGTTGGTCTGGATTGGTGATGTTTATTTTGCGTGTCAGAGAAGACTCCAAGTATAAACGAGTAATATACGGGGTCTGTGGGGTTATACTTGTGAACTTAAAGTAGCAGGAAGTACTGGAGTTGCACTCCAGGAAAATACCCACTAAATTCCACGATTTCAAGAGCTGTTGGATATCGCCAAGCGATAGTGAGTATCGCCAATAGGGATAGCTCTTAGTGAGCTATTTGTGTTGTGTGCTATGAAAAGACCAGTATTTCTGGCACTGCAGGATGCTGCAGGGTTTTGAGTTGAGTTTGGGTGCAAAAAGAGAACTTCTATTGGTTCTGCCAAGCGATTGTGACGAACGCTTGCAATAACTCCTTTTTATTGTAAAGCCAGTCTCTGGGAGACAGTGTGGCTTGTGTGAGCTATGAGCTCTTAAGGTCATTGAGCTGAATGGACAAGGGGAAGCCGACCCACGTCAGTCTAGACACTGAATTGACGATTTGAGCAACGGGCAAAGGCTGATTCGTATCCGCGTTATGGTTATCTAACTCGAGTGCCTATGTTATTGGCGTTCGTTAGTTTCGCATAATGAGAGTTTTAGGTTGTATGTCGAATAACATCCCTCAGACTTCTAGACCAATAGCAGGGTTGTTTCATGACTAGGTCATGAAAAAATCCTGGGAAGTATCAAAAGGTTGGGGTGAACTTAGGAATTAGTGTGTGAATTACCTTGGTCTTCAAATAGTAGAATTCCAATTACTAGCTTATGGATGATCATAGGGCATCACCATGACTCCATGACCCCACCACAACATCACTAACCTATTAGATGGTCCAGTAGAACCAAAGAAACCCACTAAGGTCAACTAAAAAGGTCAAGTTGACCAAAGTCAACTCAAGTGCTTATTTGGTCAAACTAAGCTCACCCATGCCCCTAGACACCCCCTTAGCCAAAGAGACCCACCTATACCTTTCCATGACATAAGGGAGTTCAATGGGTTACCAAGGACCCATTGGGGTCAACCAAAGAGGCTAAGTTAACCCAAGTCAACCCTAGCCTTAAAAAGGTCAAAGTGTCCTAACTAAGGGTCAAGTGACCACCAAGGTGCCCAACCAACCCTACCCAAGCCTTCCTAGACCTTAGGGGAGGCCATTGAGTCACCAAGCACCCATTGGGGTCAACCCAAATGGTTATGTTGACCATGGTCAACTCTACTCCAGTGTTAGGTCAAATTAGCCCAAATGGGCTAACCCAAGCTTAAACTCATTTCCCCCACTTGGGCTAACCTCATTTTTATTAGTCATATGGGTTAGTGGGGTGCATTTAGGCTGGAGGAGACATCAAAATTGTCCTTGATGATTAG
Organism: Platanthera zijinensis; assembly: GCA_039513925.1. NCBI lineage: Eukaryota > Viridiplantae > Streptophyta > Magnoliopsida > Asparagales > Orchidaceae > Platanthera > Platanthera zijinensis. The sequence goes on from CM077078.1 coordinate 132,522,051, forward strand.
GAGAGATTAAAGCTCCATTTCTCTTTATGGAGGAGAGATAAAGTGAGAAAAGAGTGTCATCCAAGGCCATGGAAGGCCAATGGCCTCCTCAATTCTTCTCTTATAGCAAGTTTCCTCCTCCCTAGTCAATTAGGGGAAGGTTGAAAGCCATAGCCAGCCACCAAAGTGGCTGAATTCAATTCCTCCAATAAGGAAGAGAGAGAAAGAGGAAAGAGAAGACGGTTAATGGCCATAGGAGATCAAGAGTTCCTCTCCTCACCTCACCTCCATTTGCAAGATTCATCTTCCCTGGTTAATTAAGAGAACATCAACATCCATAAACAACCACATAGGGCTGAATTCAGTGAACTCATGGATGGCCAAAATTTTCCATTAATGTTAATTGAAGATACACCAATCCACTCCCCCGTTTAACCCTTTTAAAAGCTTCCCTAGGCCAAGAACAGAAGTTTCCAAACTTTGCCTGAAGGAGCCAAGCAAGTTCACAGTGCTATTGTTGAGCACCGAAAAGCTCCACCACCGGCCATGGCGCACCGCCACCACACTCGTCGGCAAGCCCGGGTACAGGTCCTCCTCTACTCCTTTCTTCATGGGCCAGAATCTTAGATCATTTAGGAGAGAAATCGGGCTCAATTCAGCCCGATTTGGTGAGAAAATTTTCTACAATTTCATGGATTTTACACCTTATGAGTTCGTCTAAAACCGCCCCTCCGGCGGCTGTGCTGCCGCCCGGCGATAGCCCACACCTCAACGAAGGTGGTGACGGTGGTGGCTTGCTAGGGAGGTGGCTAGGTGGTCGGAAAATAAGCTTAGAATAAGCTCCAGGTTTGGCCAATCATGGCCTTTGGCTTTAAGATTCGTGCAATTGATTATATAGTAAAGTAATTTATTTCATTTTCTGTCACAATTATTGGGTTGTTTTGAATTAATTATTAAAAATACTTAGAGCCCCCTGATGGAAACATTACTGCCATGAAAATTGTAGGGCTTGAAGTCTACGTTATTTTAAAAATAGTTTGAACAAATTTGGTGTTCAAGTCAGACTACAGCACTCATTCTGGTGAGGTCTATACCTAGTCTAGATCAGAGATTGTATTTAGTCTCCCCATCAATCCAGCCATCCAAATGACTTGGATTTTTCGATGGGGGTCACTCTTACATATACCTAGAACATATCAAAAAATGGAAATTTTTGGAAAATATTTTCCTAAAGTTTTTGTAGAAATTTAATAATCCATGTAAGAATTATTAAAGGGGTCTAATTACCTCTAAACCCACAAAACTTTTGGTGTCTATCTTTTAGGGTCATATAAGGACTTTGATAAAACTTTTAGCCCATTTGGGGTTGATTATAATAGTTATTGGTGTGACCAAAGTTTGGTCCCTTAGGGGTAATTTAGGGCAAAAAGTGTTTGGGGCATAGAGGGGCCAATTCTTTGGGACTTGGGCCAGAGCTCCATGGTCAGTTAAAATACCCCCTCATGGAGTTGGAGGTTGTTTGGCGTGGATTTTCCCTAGGACCCTAGTTCAAACCCTAAGGATGAACTTAGGGGGTTTGTGAAGGACATAAGGTGATATGTCCTTGTATGGACTTGGAGTTTAGTCCATGTGATCTTAGGCTGGTGGATGGCCTAGGATGGAATTTGGTAGTATTTGGACACATGCACCCCACTTTAATCACTTGGAAACTAATTAGGTCTATACTGAAAGTGAAGGGATAGATACTACTCTAGAGGGGGGTGAATAGAGTTATCAAATTTTGCACTTGACAAAACTTAATCGTCTACCCAACTCCCTTGGAGTGAAATGCGGAATGAAAAGATTATAGATATAGAATTAACCCTATAGCCTAACACAAGTGTTGTGCACACAAACTCAAGCTAACTGTAATTACAGTTAAGGCTTGGAAATCCTAATCAGCAACTAGCAATCCTAGTTATATCTATTCACAGCCACAATGCAGGAATTAAACAAGGCAATCCAGACGACACAAGGAAATTTATAGTGGTTCCCCAAACAACTTGGGTACGTCCACTCTTCTACCAACAAGGTAGGAATCCACTCAGGTTTTTAATCAGGTGCCCTGCCACCAACAGGATCTGCTTCAGGTAGATCCAGAAACCCTTTAGACTTTTGATCAGGTGTCTAAAAACCAAGCACAGGTTTTTGATCAGGTGCCCTGCCACCAAGGGATACTTTTGAAGGGAGTAATAACCCTGTACAGGAGGGGGAAGAAGGTTAAGATGTCTTCTCTATTTTACAAAAGATTAGAGAAGCACAAAGACTTGCACTGAGCTAGAAAGCTCTAAAGAATCAAGGCTCCCCCTGGCTCAAAGATGTCCAGGTGAAGTCTTGCTTCAGTGCAGAAAACTCTTCAGAAAGATCTGAAGGAAAAACTACAAGAAGATAATAAATAATAAAATTAGAAATCTTCAAGCAGCTGTCTTCTTCTTCTTCTTCTTCAAAAGAGCTCTGAGTTTGAACTTCCTGGAAGCAGGAGAACTCAGGTTGAAGAAGAGCAGAAGAGCTTAACACTTCTCAGATGAATGGAAATTGCTGAGAGCAGAAAACTTGATCTAGATGAAGGCTTGATTGCTTAATTGAATAACTGGGTAGCTAGTTAGCTAGCTTGAATCCTTCTTCAAAGGATCCTTTTTATAGCAGCAACAAGCAGCGGCTCTCTTCAATTTGAATTACTTTTCTTCTTCTGAAACTTGAGACCTGGGCTGTAAATATCAAGAAGACAAAACAATCTCTGCAGCAAAAACATTCTATAAAAGGAATAACCCTCTTTCTAGGAAGCTGCAGGAAGCAGTCTGATAATAAAGTACTAAATAAAGTCAAATCAGAAACAAACTCTTTATAGCAGAAGAAAGACTTTTCAGTCTAACGGCTATAAAGGACTGACAGCAGATAAAGTAAAAAACAATGTCAGCTAATAAGACAAACAACTTTATCAGAAAAGATTTGACTCAGGCAAAAGGGATGGAGCAAATATTGCCTGGAAATATTATCATAAAACAACTTAAAAAACATGCCAGATAAAGTATTAATTAATTAAATACAATAAATAAATAGAAAATCTAAAGGCAGACAGAAAACGTCGAACGACCTTCGGAGATCGTCGACCGAAGGACGGAGATCGTCGAACTATCGGACAGATAGTCGAACGATCCAGATAGTCGAGCTATCAAAGGAGATAGTCGAGCTATCACAACTGATAGTCGAACTATCAGAAGATAGTCGAGCTATCAGATAGTCGATCTATCAACAGATAGTCGAACTATCAAAGCAAAACAGATAGTCGAACTATCAACAGATAGTCGAACTATAAAAAACAAACAGATAGTCGAACTATCAACAGATAGTCGAACTATCAGATAGTCGAACTATCAAAGCAGATAGTCGAACTACCAAGCGAGAACAGATAGTCGACCTATCAACAGATAGTCGAACTATCAACGCAGAACAGATAGTCGAACTATCAACAGATAGTCGAGCTATCAGAAGAAAACAGATAGTCGAGCTATCAGATAGTTGAACTATCCAAGCAGATAGTCGAACTATCAAAACACACAGATAGTCGAACTATCAACCGATAGTCGAACTATCCTCGCAGACTGAAAGTCGAGCAACTGATAGACGATCGTCGAACAGTCAGTCGACGATAGTCGAGCGGCGTTCGACGATAGTCGAGCGGCGTTCGATGATAGTCGAACGAACAAACTACTTAACCAAATTCTTCATCTGGAAAAGCGAGGACTCTACAGCTAGACCACTAACCATTGACCATAGATATTTCTTGGGTCAAGGGACAAAAGGAGAGGACTAAACTCAAATCAAACTAGGGTACCAACAATCTCCCCCTATTTGAGTTAAGTCTCTCAAAAACTAAAACATAGAGCTAGCTAAAGAGCAATAAAATTAATACAGGAAATAGTTAACAATTAACTAGCAGTTATCAAACAGATAAATAACAGTCAAATATATATATAACAGCAGTCAAGCAAAACTAAGGATCTACAGAGTCTGGCTTAGGGTTAGACGAGCTAGGAACAAAGGAAACTTTCCGTAAAGGATTAATTGCCTCTTTCTTAGACATCTTCAAGTCTTGCATGCCAATGATCTTTAATTCTGCAGCCCTTGGAACAACGGCTTCCGGGTGCTTTTCCATATACTTTGAAGGGTCAAAGACCTCAGGATTAACCTGGAACTTTTCGAACTCCTTCTTTCTGAATGTAGACATGGTGGTTAAACCAGTAGTATCTTTTCCTTCAGCTTTTGCTTTCCTGATTTGAGCTGCTCCAACCAATTCGTGAAAACGAGCCATCCTAAAGTTAGGATCAAGCTCAGGACTTTCATAAACAGACTCAGAAGGAGTAACCTCTGGTTCTTTATCTTGATTAACTAGATAAGACAGGGGAGCAGACTTAGCAAAGTTCTTGCTAGAATTTTTAAACAAAATAAACTACTTACCTTTTGAAACAACTATTTCAGAAAGCACTGGCATTGGAGATGAAATTCTTTTCTTTGGAGAAGGAGGAGGGGAAAAAGTTGGTCTTTAAAACACAACCTCCTTCACTTGTTCTCTTACTGTATCAGATCTTTGATGGCCAGAATATGATTTACCTTGAAAATCTTGAGAGCTTTTTCTTGAAGAAGACTGAGACGGAGCAGATTTTCCTGACGGAGCAGAAGGATTGGCAGATAAATTCCCAGAGGCTCCTGCACCAGGAGGTGGAGGAGGAGGACCTCTGGGTGTCCATCTAGGGGTAGGACTATCATATTTCTTAGCTTTCTTTCTCTCTTTCTGCTGGTTCTTGGAGAACCACATCCAATGCTGAAACTCTTTTGACTTGGGGTCAATTCCTTTCAGAATATAGTATGGAGTATCATTATCACGGTTGGGAGGAGGATGAGCAATAGCTTTTCTTTTCTTCTGAGCAGCTTTCTTTTTCTTTGAATTTTCAGATAAATCTGAATCCTCTTCATCTTCAGAGTGAGATGAAGGAGGATTGTCATATGGATCATAGGCTTCAGAAACAGCCTTTTCCTTCAAAGCAGCTTTCTCTTTTTCCTCTTCTATGGCATCCTGAGCCAGAAGGAAATCCAAATCAAGTCCTGGGGAATCATCCCAAACAGTTGACTTTTCAACTTGCAAATCTTTTTCTTTTTCCTCTAACAAAGATTGAACTCTTTGATTCCAAGCATCTCTTGCTTTCTCTTCTTGAATTTCAGACACATCTTCTATGTCATCTAAAAAGGAATCCAATTCTGGATCTACTTAAACAACAGGAACATCTGGAGCAGCTTCTGAAACAATTACTATAATCTGAGCAGCTAAATCTTCTTTAATATAATCTGTAGATTTATGAACACAAATCTGCTAAATAAGCTAAAATCATTCCTTCTAGGTATTCACAAGCTATCAAATTAATTGACTCGTCAATAAAGCGGATGAGTGAATTACCTTCAAATTTTACCAACTCCCAAGATTCATCTAGGTAGGATGTAATAATCCCTTCTAGGAAATGGGCAACCACGGGAGTGGTGAGATCTTCTAAGCAAACTTTCACAGCAAATTCAGATAGCATAATTGCATCAGATATTTCTTTGTCAGATAACACTGAACCTGATTGATCTTGAGCTTGAACTGCATCAGTCTCTTCTTGAACTGCTGGAAGAACTGCTGGAAGGGAGGCTGGAGGCTCTGAGGCATCTTCATAGAACATCTCCCCCTGCCTGATTTCAGTGGAAACTGAAACCAGGCCCCTTGAAGAAGAGGGCTCAGCAGATTTAGAAAGTGATTGGATGGAAGCAGTCAAGGTAGCAATAGATGAGGCAAGTGGGGCAATTGCCTCTTCAATCATGATTTTGATTGAAGGGGTAATCAACTCCAGAATGCTGGAAATGAATTCTGGGGAGATCTCAAAAGATGATGGAATTGCAATGGATGGAGATGCAGCAGAGATGGTTGTAGTGTTAGGATGAGAAGTGGTGTGGACTGGAGATCGAGTTGGAGATGGATCTGGAGAGTTAACAAGAGTTTTAACTGGAGAATGAATAGGGGACTGAGGAGGTGTTGGAATCCTCTCAGATCCTAACAGATCAAAACTAGGAGCAGATATCCTAGCCAGATGAGAAGGAAGAGGAGATGCTGGAGGGGAAGGAAGAACAACCGTGGTTGTTTCTCGAACAGGAGAAGGAGAAAGTCGTACTTCAGCTGAAGTTGATGGAACTTCAACTGAAGCAGACAGCATAGCAGAAGAAGATGAGGGAAGGGAAAGAGCTGAGCCAGCTTCTACCGGGTGAGGAGCGACCGAATCAGTCCTGGTGCTCTCTGATGTCGCTGGAGCAACCCCTGTGAGAGCGGGTTTCACAAAAGTCCTCTTCCACTTGGAGAACAGATTTGGGTCCATCTTCTTGCTCGCATTAATGGTTGTTGCAACGGAGACCAGCAGCTGAGGATACTTTTCCTTCAGGAAAACTCCAATAACCCTGCCTAGGGTAACCTCTTTCTTATTATTCTTTTTCCTTATCAAATCAAACATTACTCCTGCCCAATCAATCTTTTTCTGATTAACAATTGCACACATCAGTGCAAATTGTTGCCTTGTGATATTGTCATGAGCAGAGTGCTTTCCAAGGAGCACTTTTCCAACTAACTCAGCGAGAAATTTAATCTTAAAGGGAAAATTGACCTTGAGCGGCTTCGTGGGAATGCCCTCCGCATGTCCCAGCTCAGTCAGCATCCTTCCAAACTCTTGAGCATCTTGCTCATAATCATCTTCACCATTTATTAATCCAAAAACATCGGTCAGAACAGCCGGAGTTAAAATTACCTCTTCTCCGCCGATGGTGCCAGTCATTGAATCGTCAGAGGATGACGAAGTGAAAGCCCATTCCTTGATCTCGAGAATATTTAACTTTATCCTTGTCGACATTAATCTTTCTAGACCTTGGTCCCGGCATAACTGAAGAATTTCTATAATCCCTGCTTCACAGCAACTGAAGGCGTCAAAATCGACGCTGAAGCTTGCATCGAACTTTACAACAGCTAACACTGCGGGAGAAATCGTCATAGAATTGCTGGAGAATGCGCGAAAAAGACGACGAAGACGAAGGAGACGAAGCTACAGAAAATCGCAAGCGGGAAGACAGAATGCGAAAAGTCACGCTCCGTCGACGATAAAACAAAAGATCTTTTAACCTAGGTCGACTATCGGCTTTATATTAGACCGGAGATAGTCGATCTATTAAAAAGATACTAGACCTGATAGTCGAACGGCCGTTCGACGATCGGCCCAGAAGCAGAGTAGTCGATCAATCGTTCGACTATTTCTGGCTTCTCAAACAACAGGCTGTCGTCATCCAGAGATCGACGATAAGCTCGACCTGTTCGACGATCTTCGAACGCCGGTCGACGATCTTCAAATAGATAAGCTATCATTAACCAGAGGTCGACGATAGGCTTGATCCGTTCGACGATCTTCGATCATCGTTCGACGATCTTCAAGCAGGTTTCATCATAGGCAGATATAGTCACACTTAGTCTCGTCCATTTATCATGCCTAGTTGAACTAAAAAGAACAGATGCTTCTGTTCATCTAAGGGCTTGGTGAATATATCACCTCTCTGAAACTCAATGGATATGAACTCAAGACAAATCTTGTTCTTTTCCACACAATCTCTCAGGAAATGGTGCCGAATCTCAATGTGCTTCGTTCTAGAGTGGTGCACTGGATTTTGTCCAATTGAGATAGCACTGGTACTATCACACATGATTTTGGTATTCTTGTGTGAGTAACCATAATCCACAAGCTGGTTTTGAATCCACAGGATCTGTGAACAACAACTAGCAGCTGCTATATATTCAGCCTCTGTAGTTGAAGTTGAGACAGAAGCCTGCTTCTTACAGAACCAAGAGACCAATCTCTCTCCCAGGAACTAACAAGTTCCTGAGGTGCTCTTCCTGTCAACTCTGCAACCAGCATAATTAGAATCAGAATATCCAATTAATTCAAATTCTGACTCAGCTGGGTACCAAAGTCCTAGATTTGGACATCCCTTCAGGTATCTCAGGATTCTCTTTAGAAGAATCAGATGAGATTCCTTGGGGTTGACCTGGAATCTAGCACAAAGGCATGTAGCAAACATTATATCAGGCCTACTTGTAGTTAGATATAATAGGGAACCAACAATGGCCCTATAATTCTTTTGATCAACTAGCTTGCCGCGATCATCAGAATCAATAACTATATTAGTAGCCATAGGTGTAGGCATTGCTGAAGCATCAGCCATCCCAAATTTCTTTACCAATTCCTTGGCATATTTGGATTGGGAGATGAAGATACCATCAGCATCTTGCTTAACTTGGAGACCAAGAAAGTAAGACAGCACACCCATACTACTCATCTCAAACTTAGAGTGCATCAGGTCAGAGAACCTTTTGCAAAGTTTGGGATCAGTGGAGCCAAATATAATATCATCTACATACACCTGAACTAACAGGATTGTGTCCTTGTGATGCTTGACGAAAAGGGTTCTATCAACTACTCCCCTAGTAAAGTTGTGCTCTAAAAGGAAACTAGCTAGAGTCTCATACCAGGCTCTGGGAGCTTGCTTTAGTCCATAAAGAGCTTTCTGCAACTTAAACACATGTGAGGGCTGAGTTGAAGAAACAAACCCTGGTGGTTGTTCAACAAACACCTCTTCCTTAAGCTCACCATTCAGGAATGCACTTTTGACATCCATTTGGAACACCTTAAACTTCATGTAGGCTGCATAGGCCAAGAAGATCCTTATTGCTTCTAGCCTTGCAACAGGAGTAAAGGTTTGGTCATAATCTATACCTTCCTCCTGTCTGTAGCCCTGAGCTACAATCCTTGCTTTATTCCTTACAATAATTCCATTTGCATCCAACTTGTTTCTATACACCCACTTGGTGCCTATGATCAGTTGGCCTTTAGGTCTTGGAACCAAAGTCCAAACTTTACATCTCTCAAACTGATTGAGTTCCTCTTGCATAGCAATGATCCAGTGGGGATCTAGCTCTGCATCTTTAAAGGTGAGGGGCTCAACCTGTGAGAGGAAACAAGCGTGCATCACATCCTGTCTTAATTGGTGTCTTGTTTGCACACCAGCTGATATGTCTCCAATCACTTGAGATGTGGGGTGATCTCTAAGTGTGACAATATCAGCAGGTGGGATGTGATCTTCAGCAACAGTTGGGATTAATTCCTCAGGAGGAATTTGATCTACTGTTGGTGGTACAACAACAGCTTCTGCAATGTCTTCATCACTGTCTGATTCAGTGATCTGAAGAGTTGATAATTAAAGAATTTCTTGAGGGGCATCAGGTACCTGCAATGAACTAGAGGAAGGAGAATTTTCTTTCTCCTTGTAAAACATCTGAGACTCATCAAACGATACATGCACAGATTCTTCAATTTTACAGGTTGATTTGTTATAAACCCTATAAGCTTTGCTTACTTGGGAATATCCAAGCATGATTCCCAATGAAGCTTTTGCTTCAAATTTTCTAAGATATTCTTTATTGTTATTATGAATATAAACAATACAGCCAAACACTCTAAAATAATTAATTTTAGGTTTCTTTCCTTTAAGCAACTCATAAGGAGTTTTACACTTAAGCTTGTGTATCAAACTTCTATTCAAGACAAAATTGGCTGTACTAACAGCTTCTGCCCAATAGGAGAGAGGCATGTTAGCATCTGCCAACAATGTACTAGCAGCTTCAATGAGTGTTCTGTTTTTCCTTTCAACTACCCCATTTTGTTGGGGAGTTCTAGGAGTTGAGAAACTATGTTTGATAGCTTCTCTCTCACATAATTCTTGCATGAGAAGAGAGTCAAACTCAGTACCATGATCACTTCTGATCAAGACCACATTAGTAGAGTACTCAGTCTGCACACATAGTAGAAAGTCTGTAAGGGCTTTGAAGTTATCATCCTTAGTTCTCAAAAAGAAAACCCAACTGAACCTAGAGAAGTCATCTACAATTACTAAGGTGTAATACTTCCCTCCTAAACTCTGTACATTTATTGGGCCAAAAAGGTCCAAATGTAATAGATACAGGATTCTAGGAGAATCACTCTTATTTACTGATTTAAAAGAGTTTTTGGTTTGCTTACCTAGCTGACAAGCCTTGCATAGGCTCTCCTTCTTGTAGGGGCAAGAAGGTAAACCTCTAACAAGGTTGTGCTTAGATAACCTAGATATATTTTTAAGGTTAACATGACTAAGCTTCTTATGCCACAAAGAATTGTTATTAATTGTTACTTCATTAAATAAACAGATTTTAGAGTGAGATGAATTGAAATCTACTAAATAAATATTACCTATTCTAATGCCTACTAAAACAATATTATTATTTAAAGTAATATTACAAGAAGAGTTAGAAAATGAAACCTGGTAGCCAGCATCACATAGCTGGCTGACTGAAATCAAATTGTGCTTCAGTCCTGTCACATATGCAACTCTCTTGAAAGTGACATCTCCAATTGTGATCCTGCCATAGCCTTATGTCTGACCACAGCTGGAATCTCCAAAGATCACCTTTGGGCCGAGCTTAGCTTTGAATTTTGACAGATGATTTTTATTTCCTGTCATATGCTTGGAGCATCCACTATCCAAATACCACTTATTTTGAGTGATAGGATAGGCCTTCACCTGCAATACATTTATTTAGACAGTGTGGACCCAGGTAACCTTGGGTCCCTTGTTTTTCACATAAGAAAAACTGGAAATAAAAGAAAATGCAGGCTGAGGGTGATAACCTAATGGGTGAGATCTCCTAGGTGGTATTCTCCATGCAGATGATGGGTCAACAAACCTAGGGTTTCTATTTTCATTTAGGTTTCTATGGTACTGATGATGATTTTGAAAATCATGTTGAAAACGTCGATCGACGTTCGACGATGGGCGCTCAGATCGTCGAGCTTCGTTCGACCATTGAGCTTCCGATCGTCGAGCGGCGTTCGACGCTCTTTGCATTTCTTTAAAAAATTTCTTTCTCTTTTCTCTCTTAGCTTTATTTAAGGTTTTATTAACTAGATTTACTTGCTCTGTGTTCTTCATTCCACTAGCTGAAATGAAGTTCACTGGAGTTGAAAGATTGTTTTTAAGAAGAACTAGGGGTTCACTGGGAGAAGCTCCTAAGCCTAGTTTGTTATTACCTGACCTAGTGTTAGTCATGCTGGTAATTTCTAACAACTTAAGGCTTCTACCATTAAGTGATTCTTCTAACCTCTTAGACTTAGCTAACTCCATTTTAAGAAATTTAATTTCTTCACTACAAGTAGTGAGATCTTCCTTTAACCTAATATTTTCTGTAGCAATTAATTCTGAGTCAGCTAACTTATTTCTAAGTTCTTTTATCTCCTTTTCTGAGCTAATCAAATCTAAGCAAAAAGATTTAAAATCTAATTTAAATTCTTCAGAAGTGAAGTCATAAGAAGATAGTACCTCATCTTCTGTTGGCATTTCTTCGTCAGAATCTGAACTCTCTGCAGCTGAGTGGTTGCTGCAGGCATCTATTGCCATGAGGCAAACTTCTTTTGCCTTCTTCTCTTCCTCATCCTCACTGGAGCTTGAGGAGGAGGATTCTTCATCAGAATCACTCCAGGTTTCAGCAATGAAACCTCTCTCCTTTTTCTTGTTCTTGTAGGAGGATGGCTTGGAGTGCTTCCTGTGTTTTTCTTTTTCTTTCCTCTTGTCTTTGTTCTTCTCCTCTAGACACTCGGGCAGGATATGTCCAGGCTTCCTGCAACCATAACATATAATTTCTTTAGCAGGTGAACGATCATACCTTGGTTTGTCTTCATAGCGTGAAGACTTCTTTCTGAACTCCTTTCTCCCCATCTTGAGAAACCCCTTGGCAAACAATGCCATTAGCTCCTCATTTGATTGGCTGCCTTCAGAAGCATCAGCAGCCTTAAGAGCTAGAGATTGCTCTTTTCTTGTTGGAGTAGGGGTCTTTGCTTCTGCTTCTACTTCCCTTGTCTTCAGCACTTGCTCAAAAGACTTGAGATTGCCGAGAAGGGCTTCAGCTGAAATCTCATTTGTACTTCTGGCTTCCTTGATGGGCCAGATCCTTAGATCCCATGTGCTAGGGAAGCACATAAGAATCTTATCATTGACCACTGTCAATGATATGTCCTTGTCCAGGGTCCTCAGCTCATTGATGATTGCGCTGAGCCTTGTGTACATTGCTTCAACTGATTTAGCATCAGTTTTCTTGAAGTTCTCATATTGTGAGATCAGGTTGGACCTTCTGTCCTTCTTTTCATCAGCTGAACCAGCTACAATCTGGTTCAGTGTATCCCACATGGCTTTTGCTGAAGAGCAGTCTGCAACCTTCTGGAATACCTCATCAGACATTGTCTGAGCCAGAATGTTCATCGCCTTGGCATCTGCTATCTTGGCCTTCTTGTACTCATCATTGTAATCTGGAGGAGGCACTGCACTCATATCAGATGATGAGGCAGTAGCAGCAGCAGGTGCTCTTGGGGGTCCTGACAAAATGGAAGCAAAGATGCTTTCATCAATAGAATTCATATATAATTTTATCCTTGTCTTCCAGATGCCAAACTTAGCTAAGTTGCATGCTGGAGGTCTGGTGCTAGAATAATCCTTGGACTGGGCCATGATAGTGAATATCTATAAGCTTTGGTATCTATCAGGATCTTGTGACTTAGGTGTTAGCCTATACAGTCAGTCAACCTCCCTCCTGATACCAATTGAAAGTGAAGGGATAGATACTACTCTAGAGGGGGGGTGAATAGAGTTATCAAATTTTGCACTTGACAAAACTTAATCGTCTACCCAACTCCCTTGGAGTGAAATGCGGAATGAAAAGATTATAGATATAGAATTAACCCTATAGCCTAACACAAGTGTTGTGCACACAAACTCAAGCTAACTGTAATTACAGTTAAGGCTTGGAAATCCTAATCAGCAACTAGCAATCCTAGTTATATCTATTCACAGCCACAATGCAGGAATTAAACAAGGCAATCCAGACGACACAAGGAAATTTATAGTGGTTCCCCAAACAACTTGGGTACATCCACTCTTCTACCAACAAGGTAGGAATCCACTCAGGTTTTTGATCAGGTGCCCTGCCACCAACAGGATCTGCTTCAGGTAGATCCAGAAACCCTTTAGACTTTTGATCAGGTGTCTAAAAACCAAGCACAGGTTTTTGATCAGGTGCCCTACCACCAAGGGATACTTTTGAAGGGAGTAATAACCCTGTACAGGAGGGGGAAGAAGGTTAAGATGTCTTCTCTATTTTACAAAAGATTAGAGAAGCACAAAGACTTGCACTGAGCTAGAAAGCTCTAAAGAATCAAGGCTCCCCCTGGCTCAAAGATGTCCAGGTGAAGTCTTGCTTCAGTGTAGAAAACTCTTCAGAAAGATCTGAAGGAAAAACTACAAGAAGATAATAAATAATAAAATTAGAAATCTTCAAGCAGCTGTCTTCTTCTTCTTCTTCTTCAAAAGAGCTCTGAGTTTGAACTTCCTGGAAGCAGGAGAACTCAGGTTGAAGAAGAGAAGAAGAGCTTAACACTTCTCAGATCAATGGAAATTGCTGAGAGCAGAAAACTTGATCTTGATGAAGGCTTGATTGCTTAATTGAATAACTGGGTAGCTAGTTAGCTAGCTTGAATCCTTCTTCAAAGGATCCTTTTTATAGCAGCAACAAGCAACGGATCTCTTCAATTTGAATTACTTGTCTTCTTCTGAAACTTGAGAACTGGGTTGTAAATATCAAGAAGACAAAACAATCTCTGCAGCAAAAACATTCTATAAAAGGAATAACCCTCTTTCTAGGAAGCTGCAGGAAGCAGTCTGATAATAAAGTACTAAATAAAGTCAAATCAGAAACAAACTCTCTATAGCAGAAGAAAGACTTTTCAGTCTAACGGCTATAAAGGACTGACAGCAGATAATGTAAAAAACAATGTCAGCTAATAAGACAAACAACTTTATCAGAAAAGATTTGACTCAGGCAAAAGGGATGGAGCAAATATTGCCTGGAAATATTATCATAAAACAACTTAAAAACATGCCAGATAAAGTATTAATTAATTAAATACAATAAATAAATACAAAATCTAAAGGCAGACAGAAAACGTCGAACGACCTTCGGAGATCGTCGACCGACGGACGGAGATCATCGAACTATCGGACAGATAGTCGAACGATCCAGATAGTCGAGCTATCAAAGGAGATAGTCGAGCTATCACAACAGATAGTCGAACTATCAGAAGATAGTCGAGCTATCAGATAGTCGATCTATCAACAGATAGTCGAACTATCAAAGCGAAACAGATAATCGAACTATCAACAGATAGTCGAACTATCAAAAACAAACAGATAGTCAAACTATCAACAGATAGTCGAACTATCAGATAGTCGAACTATCAAAGCAGATAGTCGAACTACCAAGCGAGAACAGATAGTCGACCTATCAACAGATAGTCGAACTATCAACGCAGAACAGATAGTCGAACTATCAACAGATAGTCGAGCTATCAGAAGAAAACAGATAGTCGAGCTATCAGATAGTTGAACTATCCAAGCAGATAGTCGAACTATCAAAGCACACAGATAGTCGAACTATTAACCGATAGTCGAACTATCCTCGCAGACTGAAAGTCGAGCAACTGATAGACGATCATCGAACAGTCAGTCGACGATAGTCGAGCGGCGTTCGACGATAGTCGAACGAACAAACTACTTAACCAAATTCTTCATCTGGAAAAGCGAGGACTCTACAGCTAGACCACTAACCATTGACCATAGATATTTCTTGGTTCAAGGGACAAAAGGAGAGGACTAAACTCAAATCAAACTAGGGTACCAACATATACACCTTAAGTAATAAATACGGGGTCATATGTCCTTGGATCCTTATGAAATGTTGGTAGAAGTGATTTTATAATGCTTTTGACCTCTGAAATTTAATATAGGATGTTTAGAAAACAGAAGCCTATACTTGTAGTTATAACCACCACCTTGCCCCTAGTGATAATTTTGAGGTAACCATGGTTGGATTAACTTAGAATGATATGAAACTCTAGAAAGATTAATTAAATATCATTTAGAGGCTCTAGTAAATTATTTAGATCATTTGGGCATTTTCTCTTAGTACCTCATGTGATAAGTGAACTAGTGCACCATTATTTGATAAATAGATAATAAATATTATATCTTTTTGGAAAATTATGTTACTTGGCCAGAGAACCTTTTAGGGCATAATAATGCCTAGATATTTATTATATATTATCTGGATGAGTTTATAAGAATTTTTGGACTATGATTTATGGTACTCCCTTCTTTAACTCAAATTATTTGAATTACCTTGAATTAATTATTAAGAGGTTCTTACATTTATGAAAGTCTATGAAATTTGGGTGTAAGACCCCCATTTTTTTTCTTTTCAAACCACCGGGGTCTTAGCCCAGAATTGCCGCTTTGCGGTCGCACCGACTCACGGGAAGGTTGCCACTACAAAACGCCAATTCTGTCAGCCCTTTTTCGATCGCAGAATAGTAGCATAATAAGTAAGAGCAAGTCCACAATAACCACATATATATAAATAAATCTCCACGAAGGGAGAGTCCACAATAATAATAATAATCAGAGTATAGAAAGGGGCTTGTGCCAAGTACATGTAATCCTCACTACAAGTCACTCGCGGAAGCAAAACTAAAACTAAGCGTCACCGTAATTGTCACAGAACCGAGAGCACCCAAGCTGGACTGGCCCAACTCCACCGAGTTTGTACTCTGCTGGTACTGCTTCTCTGGGTGCTTCTTCCTTTTCGACCTGCCGTCGCCGCCTCGTGATCCACGTCTGTGTCTACGTCTTCGGCCTCCTGGTTGCTGAGCTGGTGGGGTCCACCCATCAAGGGGCATTTGACCCATGTATGTCCCGGCTGGTGACAATGATAACATGGTCGTGGGGCCAACTCTATCAGGAACTGCAATAGCGGTGACCCTTCCATATGGTACACCTAAAATGTTGTGGTTCGAAAACCGTTAGTCATAAAGTCTAAGCTCTATCATCCCCTACCCCTTCCCCCATGGCTCCTAGGTACCGAGCGGAGAGGAAGAAAGGGAAGGACATGAAGGTGGAGATTAAACCAAATAAACAGGTGACAGCGGACCTATGCTAGCAATTCTATAGTAAATAAGATATAAACGGAAAGTAAGAAATGTAACCTTAACTTATGCGTGGAAGCGCATAAGCCGAGGGATCTTTTGCAGGGCTCTCATCGTATAGAGTGTCCCATACCACTTATACGTTGGGGTGTCGGTTGTCAAACAGTAAAGAATGGCAAGTAAGTGAAAGTACAAGTAATATAACCATTGATTTATAGGGATTACCCCTATAGACCAAGGGGTCGTTTTGCAGGGCCTATCGTATAAAACGTCCCATACCATTTTATACGTTAGGTGGCATGTTTATGCTATGACACACAATTATGCTATGGAATGCACAAGCAAGTGCAACACACCCACACGACTCTATGCGTACAGACCTTTAGTTCCCCCTGTTCGGGCGGCTAGCTTCACCCCCAGGAACCTCCGTTGTGGCAAACGGAGACAGTGAGTCGGGCCCCCCACTCCTAGGTGGGTAACCACACTACCAGTCCTAGCCCTTCCGTACGCCCCTAGAAGAACACAACCTAGAGTATCCGCGTACTTGTGCTGGCTGTACACACCAGGCTTTTCGCCGAGTCAACGTACCGCTGTCGGTGTGATCGATCGCCTAGTACCGATGACCCACCACTTATATGCACATGCAACCATGTCAATTATTATATTTGTACAAGTTCCTATATTACCGAGCCTCTAGCTCTCTAGGCTACTAAGCCTATACCAAGTCCCCGAGCATCCCGCTCTCTGGACTTCCAAATTACCAACCAAACCATAGTCATTACTTGTAGGCCCTTAGACTATGGACCTTCTCTACCCATTCCAAGCCAATTCTTCTTCCTAAGTGTACAAGTGTAGGTGTGAGGTACAACTATTATTAGGGTTACTCTTGATCATTTTATTCCTTAGATTTAAGGTTAATCTTGGACTTCCCGAGGGTTACCCTGTGAAGGGCTCGCAGCGGTACTAGGAGCTATGATGGGGTGAATCCCAAAACTCCCTTTCCAAGGCACTTATTATACTTGATTGGTTCCCTTAACCCATTCCCTTCTCGCATTACAGTGGGCTATTCCTAGGGTGGCTTTGACTCTTCCTCTTCTCGGGGAGGACGGTCTTCCGTCGAACCCGAACACTACCTATCGCTAGTCAATCTCACACCCTATCCATCCTGGCTTCCAATTAATGAACCGTATTTAACTCATCCTGTCCAAACCAGCAAACTATCAAAATTCCATCTCCAAGTTCATTACCCACTCTAGCTCAGCTTCTGCAGTTTTACTAAACGCAAACCGTCCTAATCTTTATGAGGTATGCAAGGGGTGGTACTCCCAACTGTCTCCCAAATCCCATATAATATTTACTGGAGGTCTACCATGACCTAATTAGTCTAAATCCAGAAAATAATAATTTTCCTATTTCATTTGGCATTTAATTTATTTATTCTAAGATCCCAAATGCCCTTGTATGAACATGAAGTGCACTAATGAGTCAATAATAAATCATCATAAAATCAGTAAAAATTATATCCAACATTTAAACAGCAATTCCAAGTTTTGAGAAATTCCAGAGATGTTTATGCCTATATTTCTTAATTTACCATTTTAGGCCACTTTTACTATATCATGAAGGAAGTACTGTAAATATTTATCCAAAAATTCCAAGAAAATTATATAAGCTATATAGTGACCTAAAACCATCATAGACCAAGTACCATAGTTTTTCTCCATCATTTGAACTCTGAATTTATTTTAATGTAAGATACTAATTTCATAACTTAGTGAAGGAGGTACTGTTTTTATCCATCTAAAATTCCAGAGAAAATTACCAGGTGACTATCATAGTTTGAAACACTCACTGATCAAATTTCATAATTTTCCAATCAATAATTGGGCACTATTTGTATTTTTGACTGTATATCACATTTAGCACATTAAAGAATAAAGTACCCAAAATAATCAGATAAAATTTCCAAGAAAATTACATAAGGAGTATCATGCTATAATATGCACTAATCCAAGATTTCATAATATTCCAGCAAATAGAAATTCCATACTCATCAAAATAAATATCCAGGGTACCATTAGAGTTGTAAATGAAGTACTGTATAAATTAATCCAAAAAATCTCAACAAAATTATATTATATCTACTTGGACCATAAAATCACTCTACCCAAATTTTCGCTTGATTTGTAGTTCAGTTAACAGCTTAATAATTCAAATTAAGGATGGTGACCTAAACTAGGGTTAGGGTTTTAGGTGGGCTAAAGGTCTCCAAATACCCTAATATTTTTACCAGAGAACTTTAATGTCCCTATGGTCCTCTCCACCAAATTTCAAGTCAGACCAAGGTCATTTGACCCCATGACCTTCACAACCCTACAAATCCAGTTAAGGGACCTACCCTAGGGTTCTAGGGCTACCCTACACCAAACCACTCTAAACTCCCTTGGAGGGTGTGTCAAGCCCTAAAAAGTCAGCGACCAAAATATTAACCTCTGTTGAGGTGATATGGCCACTCAAATACCAAGGGGTGTTTGATCTTAAATTATCCTTTAAGGATCAACCTAGGGTTGGACACAAACCTAGCCAAACATCTCCAAATGAGATGAAATTTTTACCAGAACCTGATGATAAACCCAGGGACCACTCACCAAAATTTGGGAGGGTTTGGAAATCATTTAGCCATCTAATTAAATTATGCTAGGATTATTAAATTTTTCTAAATACTACAGAAAACCATTCTCCAAAAATTCTCATTTTTGGATAGCACCTAGATATAGGTAAGATTAGGCCACACCCCAAATTTCAAGTCATATCGATGACGGGATTGGAGTGAGGAATTTTTCTAAGGTCAAGACAGCCCTATGGACAGACCTCACCAAAAAGGGTGCTGTGGTCTAACCAGGACTCCAAACTGAGTGGAATCAATTTTGAAGTAAAGTAGACTTCAAGGGCTACATTTTCTATGTTGACCATTTTTCCTGTAGAAGCCTCTAGTTATTTTTCCTAAATTATTTAATGTGACAGATATTTTTATTCAGAAATTGTTTTAAAAATAGAATTTAATTCTCATGGCACTGTTCATCTTCTTCAACAGCCCGAAACCAGAAGCTTGAAAACTTAGTTTCCTGTAGCTTTTCCAAAGCTATTTCCCGGCCATCCAGCCATCTCCCTGGCCGTCCACCACCACCACCACCTCTGTTGAGGTGAGGGCTACCGTCGGGCGGCAACACGACCGCCGGAGAGGCGGTTTCCGGCGAACCCGCCACCATGCAAATTTCAGAAAAGCATGGAAACGCTCACCCGATCCGGCTCTTTTGAGCCCGATATCTCTCCTAATGATTTCTAAGATCTATCCATAGAAGAAAGAGTAGAGGAGGACCTTATTCATGGTTTGACGGCGAGATGGACGTTGGACTGTCATGGCGCGGTGGTGGCGTCGTTGGAATTCTTCTACAGCACAGTAGGAGGCTCGGAACTTCAGGTAAGGGCTGGGAAACTTCATCCTTGAGCCTAAGGGGCCTTTTTAAAGGGAATAAAGGAGGGAGGGGAAAGGTTGAAACGTTCATGGCCATTAATATTTCTTCTTAATAACGTTTTGGTTAAGATGCTGGTAATTGAATTGCTGGAAACGAAGAGATGTTTGCCAGGTGGCGATTTCCTATTGGACTAACCTTCCTCCTTTTATTATATAATTACACAAGGAAAACGGCCCATAAATACTCATGGTGTAACTTCCCATAATCAGAATTGATTACGACGTTGGTTACCAAAATTTCCAGTCTGGCTGACGTTTCGGCCTTGGTCACGAGCGTGACACATAGGTCACGGGCGTGACAGGCCCGGATAGCCAATTCTGGGTTCGACGATCGTCGAACTGAGATCAACGATCGTCGAAGGGTGGTCACGGGCGTGACACCTGGGTCACGGGCGTGACAGGCCCGTGTGGCCAATTCTGGGTCGACGACCGTCGAACTGAAATCGACGATCGTCGAACATGGTCACGCCCTATGTCACGGGCGTGACATTGTGGGTCACGGGCGTGACAGGACCGTGTGGCCAATTCTGGGTCGACGACCGTCGAACTGAAATCGACGATCATCGAACGTGGTCACGCCCTATGTCACGGGCGTGGCATTATGGGTCACGGGCATGACAGGCCCGTGTAGCCAATTCTGGGTCGACGACCGTCGAACTGAAATCGACGATCGTCGAGCGTGGTCACGCCCTATGTCACGGGCGTAGCATTATGGGTCACGGGCGTGACAGGCCCGTGTAGCCAATTCTGGGTCGACGACCGTCGAACTGAAATCGACGATCGTCGAGCGTGGTCACGCCCTATGTCACGGGCGTGACATTGTGGGTCACGGGCGTGACAGGCCCGTGTAGCCAATTCTGGGTCGACGACCGTCGAATTGAAATCAACGATCGTCGAACGTTGTCACGCCCTATGTCACGGGCGTGACATTGTGGGTCACGGGCGTGACAGGCCCGTGTAGCCAATTCTTGGTCGATTTATTTCAGTTTTTGGGCTTCCTAGGGTTCTATCACGACCAACCGACTCCTAGGAGTCTAGCCGGAAATGGGATGTTACAAATCCCAATAAACAAAACAAAGATTTCGTCCCCGAAATCAAGGTTAAGCCTACGAGACTCTAATCGGGAAAAGGAAGCTGTAACATCCCATGAAAGTTGAAAGATCTACATCTCTGCGTTACGTTTGCAGTGTGCAGTTTTGATTCTAAGACCCATTCGTCCAATTGTCAAGGTATACACCCCAATAAACATAGGATTAGCCCCTATTCTTGAAATTTTCGGTCTTATTGGTTTAAAATAGGAACGCAGATTGATTGTCCAGAGGGGTGGTGAGGTATACCCGACCGAAAAGTTCCGGATACCTTTGTCGCATCGAGTCCTGTGGCTCCCATGTATGCTCCTCCTGCCCATGCTTGTTACACAGAACCTTGACTAACGGAACCTTCTTCCGACGCAAGGTCCGTACTCCTTTGCCATCAATTCGAATCGGCTCCAAGTGAACTGACTAGTTGGAAGCTACCGGTCCATCTGTGGTCAAAATCTGCTGCTCCGGGCGCAGGAAAGCCCTCCTAAGTGAAGTAACGTAGAATACGTCGTGCAGAGCTACCAGCTCTGGTGGCAACACCAGCCTGTAAGCTAGGGTCCGATCCGCTCCAGGATCCTGTAAGGGCCCATATACCTAGGGCTGAACTTCTACCTCCGACCACGCACCTATGAAACTCCATGCACGGGCCGGATCTTCAAAAACACTCGGTCCCCCACTTGAACTCCACCTGACGATGTCGGGCGTCATAATACTTAGCCTATCTGCTCTGCGCTTCTACCATCCTGTCTCCAATTAGTCTCACCTGAGCCTCGGCGTCTTCGACAAAATCCGATCCCAATGCCTTCGGATCTTCGTCCTGAATCCAAGAAAGTGGGGTCCTTCATCTCCTTCCATACCAGGCTTCGTAAGGCGCCATCCTGATGATGGACTGGTAGCTGTTGTTATGGGAGAACTTGACCAAGGGTAGGCGCTTCCCCCATGGTTCCCCGTGGTATCGAACAAACTGCTCCACAAATCTCCGCACTAGTACCCCCCACAGAGTCATCTTTCTTGATCGGAATGAATCTGACCACCTTCGTCAACAGATCGACGATGACTCAAGTCGAGTCGTTTCCCGTCCGTGATCGGGGAAGTCCATGAATAAAACCCATCGCGATGTCCTCAAATTTCCCCTCCAGGGGTACATGTTCTGAGATACATCATCCTTCTGATGATACCACCTAGCGATTAAATCTTTACCTTCTCAGACATCCCGAATCTTGTTACCCGTCACCTAATTTCACGTGATAATAGTTAATTCTCGTAATTATTCCGTCTTATTACTATGTCATTGTCTTGGTAACGATATGGGTCATTATTCCAAACATTTTTTACAACATCTTATGTTTGCCCGAATAACGTCGAATTATACCGACTTCAATCTCACAATATTTGTTACGCCACTTTCCCTAAACTAGGTCCAAGGAAACCCAAGCCAATACTAATCTGCCCAATAAACAAAGGTTTAGCCCCCCCCAGTGAACAAAAGATCAACCCCCAATGAACAAAAGATCAGCCCCTACCTATCTTTGGCTAAGTATCCTGGATATCACCCTGTTATATCTGTCATAGCTGGGTGCACAATCCCTAGGGCATCAATCTTCGACTTGGAGTTCCACCCTAAAACACGTTAATATACTCCATACTTTAAACTCTCTGAGTCACATTTACGACAACTTTATCCGGGTCAAAATGTTCCCAATCTCACATGGGTATCTTCCGAACTTGAATTCCTATCCGACCCTCAGTGTTTGTCTCGGTGGTTGCCTCTAGGTAGTTTTGTTACCGGTATTGAGGATTAAGACTACTTGTCTTTTACAATTCTGCTAATGTACTATTGGTATCAATCCTTCTTAAAGTAGTCTACCTATCCGAATAATCGTTGATTGGGATAGTAGGGACACCTGAGTTTTCGTCTTAGGTAGTCATTCTCGTGCTAAACTCCTCCTTTATTCTCTTTGGGTACCTCCTTAACTTAACCAAATTCATACCCAAGGACTATTTTGAACTAGGGCATACTATAGATTGTCATGGTTAGTCACGAGTCCTAGTTGGTTGAGTCTAAATCTTTGGTTAGAGGATGATAAGAAGAGGTCTTTGCAGCCGGAGGTGTTCCCTGCTGGGGGCAGGGTAGGCCATAGGCTACAAAGAAGGATTCCAATTAACGATGAAGTGGACTTTCACATGTGATTTCCCTTATGGGCACACCACTGCTTCCGCTGCTTAGTTTGTCCCCAAACTAAACTCGAGCGGGGGGTGACCCAGGGTTAGTGGACTGCTACTTTTCCGATCGAGGTTTCCCTCTGATACCACTTATAAGACCCCCATTTTTTTTCTTTTCAAACCACCGGGGTCTTAGCCCAGAATTGCCGCTTTGCGGTGGCACCGACTCACGGGAAGGTCGCCACTACAAAACGCCAATTCTGCTGGCCCTTTTTCGATCGCAGAATAGTAGCATAATAAGTAAGAGCAAGTCCACAATAACCACATGTATATAAATAAATCTCCACGAAGGGAGAGTCCACAATAATAATAATAATCAGAGTATAGAAAGGGGCTTGTGCCCAGTACATGTAATCCTCACTACAAGTGACTCGCGGAAGCAAAACTAAAACTAAGCGTCACCGTAACTGTCACTGAACCGAGAGCACCCAAGCTGGACTGGCCCAACTCCACCGACTCTGTACTCTGCTGGTACTGCATCTCTGGGTGCTTCTTCCTTTTCGACCTGCCGTCGCCGCCTCGCGATCCACGTCTGCGTCTACGTCTTCGGCCTCCTGGTTGCTGAGCTGGTGGGGTCCCACCCATCAAGGGGCATTTGACCCGTGTATGTCCTGGCTGGTGACAATGATAACACGGTCGTGGGGCCAACTCTGTCAGGAACTGAAATAGCGGTGACCCTTCCATATGGTACACCTAAAATGTTGTGGTTCGAAAACCGTTAGTCATAAATACTAAGCCCTATCATCCCCTACCCCTTCCCCCATGGCTCCTAGGTACCGAGCAGAGAGGAAGAAAGGGAAGGACATGAAGGTGGAGATTAAACCAAATAAACAGGTGACAGCAGACCTATGCTAGCAATTCTATAGTAAATAAGATAGAAACGGAAAGTAAGAAATGTCACCTTAACTTATGCGTGGAAGCGCATAAGCCGAGGGATCTTTTGCAGGGCTCCCATCGTATAGAGTGTCCCATACCACTTATACGTTGGGGTGTCGGTTGTCAAACAGCAAAGAATGGCAAGTAAGTGAAAGTACAAGTAATATAACCATTGATTTATAGGGATTACCCCTATAGACCAAGGGGTCGTTTTGCAGGGCCTATCGTATAAAACATCCCATACCATTTTATACGTTGGGTGGCATGTTTATGCTATGACACACAATTATGCTATGGAATGCACAAGCAAGTGCAACACACCCACACGACTCTATGCGTACAGACCTTTAGTTCCCCCTATTCGGGCGGCTAGCTTCACCCCCAGGAACCTCCGTTGTGGTAAACGGAGACAGTGAGTCGGGCCCCCCACTCCTAGGTGGGTAACCACACTACCAGTCCTAGCCCTTCCGTACGCCCCTAGAAGAACACAACCTAGAGTATCCGCGTACTTGTGCTGGCGGTACACACCAGGCTTTTCGCCGAGTCAACGTACCGCTGTCGGTGTGATCGATCGCCTAGTACCGATGACCCACCACTTATATGCACATGCAACCATGTCAATTATTATATTTGTACAAGTTCCTATATTACCGAGCCTCTAGCTCTCTAGGCTACTAAGCCTATACCAAGTCCCCGAGCATCCCGCTCTCTGGACTTCCAAATTACCAACCAAACCATAGTTATTACTTGTAGGCCCTTAGACTATGGACCTTCTCTACCCATTCCAAGCCAATTCTTCTTCCTAAGTGTACAAGTGTAGGTGTGAGGTACAACTATTATTAGGGTTACTCTTGATCATTTTATTCCTAAGATTTAAGGTTAATCTTGGACTTCCCGAGGGTTACCCTGTGAAGGGCTCGCAGCGGTACTAGGAGCTATGATGGGGTGAATCCCAAAACTCCCTTTCCAAGGCACTTATTATACTTGATTGGTTCCCTTAACCCATTCCCTTCTCGCATTACAGTGGGCTATTCCTAGGGTGGCTTTGACTCTTCCTCTTCTCGGGGAGGACGGTCTTCCGTCGAACCCGAACACTACCTATCGCTAGTCAATCTCACACCCTATCCATCCTGGCTTCCAATTAATGAACCGTATTTAACTCATCCTGTCCAAACCAGCAAACTATCAAAATTCCATCTCCAAGTTCATTACCCACTCTAGCTCAGCTTCTGCAGTTTTACTAAACGCAAACCGTCCTAATCTTTATGAGGTATGCAAGGGGTGGTACTCCCAACTGTCTCCCAAATCCCATATAATATTTACTGGAGGTCTACCATGACCTAATTAGTCTAAATCCAGAAAATAATAATTTTCCTATTTCATTTGGCATTTAATTTATTTATTCTAAGATCCCAAATGCCCTTGTATGAACATGAAGTGCACTAATGAGTCAATAATAAATCATCATAAAATTAGTAAAAATTATATCCAACATTTAAACAGCAATTCCAAGTTTTGAGAAATTCCAGAGATGTTTATGCCTATATTTCTTAATTTACCATTTTAGGCCACTTTTACTATATCATGAAGGAAGTACTGTAAATATTTATCCAAAAATTCCAAGAAAATTATATAAGCTATATAGTGACCTAAAACCATCATAGACCAAGTACCATAGTTTTTCTCCATCATTTGAACTCTGAATTTATTTTAATGTAAGATACTAAATTCATAACTTAGTGAAGGAGGTACTGTTTTTATCCATCTAAAATTCCAGAGAAAATTACCAGGTGACTATCATAATTTGAAACACTCACTGATCAAATTTCATAATTTTCCAATCAATAATTGGGCACTATTTGTATTTTTGACTGTATATCATATTTAGCACATTAAAGAATAAAGTACCCAAAATAATCAGATAAAATTTCCAAGAAAATTACATAAGGAGTATCATTCTATAATATGCACTAATCCAAGATTTCATAATATTCCAGCAAATAGAAATTCCATACTCATCAAAATAAATATCCAGGGTACCATTAGAGTTGTAAATGAAGTACTGTATAAATTAATCCAAAAAATCTCAACAAAATTATATTATATCTACTTGGACCATAAAATCACTCTACCCAAATTTTCGCTTGATTTGTAGTTCAGTTAACAGCTTAATAATTCAAATTAAGGATGGTGACCTAAACTAGGGTTAGGGTTTTAGGTGGGCTAAAGGTCTCCAAATACCCTAATATTTTTACCAGAGAACTTTAATGTCCCTATGGTCCTCTCCACCAAATTTCAAGTCAGACCAAGGTCATTTGACCCCATGACCTTCACAACCCTACAAATCCAGTTAAGGGACCTACCCTAGGGTTCTAGGGCTACCCTACACCAAACCACTCTAAACTCCCTTGGAGGGTGTGTCAAGCCCTAAAAAGTCAGCGACCAAAATATTAACCTCTGTTGAGGTGATATGGCCACTCAAATACCAAGGGGTGTTTGATCTTAAATTATCCTTTAAGGATCAACCTAGGGTTGGACACAAACCTAGCCAAACATCTCCAAATGAGATGAAATTTTTACCAGAACCTGATGATAAACCCAGGGACCACTCACCAAAATTTGGGAGGGTTTGGAAATCATTTAGCCATCTAATTAAATTATGCTAGGATTATTAAATTTTTCTAAATACTACAGAAAACCATTCTCCAAAAATTCTCATTTTTTGGATAGCACCTAGATATAGGAAAGATTAGGCCACACCCCAAATTTTAAGTCATTTCGATGACGGGATTGGAGTGGGGAATTTTTCTAAGGTCAAGATAGCCCTATGGACAGACCTCACCAAAAAGGGTGCTGTGGTCTAACCAGGACTCCAAACCGAGTAGAATCAATTTTGAAGTAAAGTAGACTTCAAGGGCTACATTTTCTATGTTGACCATTTTTCCTGTAGAAGCCTCTAGTTATTTTTCCCAAGTTATTTAATGTGACAGATATTTTTATTCAGAAATTGTTTTAAAAATAGAATTTAATTCTCAAGGCACTGTTCATCTTCTTCAACAGGCCGAAACCAGAAGCTTGAAAACTTAGTTTCCTGTAGCTTTTCCAAAGCTTTTTCCCGGCCATCCAGCCATCTCCCTGGTCGTCCACCACCACCACCACCTCTGTTGAGGTGAGGGCTACCGTCGGGCGGCGGCACGGCCGCCAGAGAGGCGGTTTCCGGCGAACCCGCCACCATGCAAATTTCAGAAAAGCATGGAAACGCTCACCCGATCCGGCTCTTTTGAGCCCGATATCTCTCCTAATGATTTCTAAGATCTATCCATAGAAGAAAGATTAGAGGAGGACTTTATTCATGGTTTGACGGCGAGATGGACGTTGGACTGTCATGGCGCGGTGGTGGCGTCGTCGGAATTCTTCTACAGCACAGTAGGAGGCTCAAAACTTCAGGTAAGGGCTGGGAAACTTCATCCTTGAGCCTAAGGGGCCTTTTTAAAGGGAAGAAAGGAGGGAGGGGAAAGGTTGAAACGTTCATGGCCATTAATATTTCTTCTTAATAACGTTTCGGTTATGATGCTGGTAATTGAATTGCTGGAAACGAAGAGATGTTTGCCAGGTGGCGATTTCCTATTGGACTAACCTTCCTCCTTTTATTATATAATTACAGAAGGAAAACGGCCCATAAATACTCCTGGTGTAACTTCCCATAATCAGAATTGATTACGACATTGGTTACCAAAATTTCCAGTCTGGCTGACGTTTCGGCCTTGGTCACGGGCGTGACACATAGGTCACGGGCATGACAGGCCCGGATAGCCAATTCTGGGTTCGACGATCGTCGAACTGAGATCAACGATCGTCGAAGGGTGGTCACGGGCGTGACACCTGGGTCACGGGCGTGACAGGCCCGTGTGGCAAATTCTGGGTCGACGACCGTCGAACTGAAATCGACGATCATCGAACATGGTCATGCCCTATGTCACGGGCATGACATTTTGGGTCACGGGCGTGACAGGCCCAGGTGGCCAATTCTGGGTCGACGACCGTCAAACTGAAATCGACGATCGTCGAACGTGGTCACGCCCTATGTCATGGGCGTGGCATTGTGGGTCACGGGCGTGACAGGACCGTGTAGCCAATTCTGGGTCGACGACCGTCGAACTGAAATCGACGATCGTCGAGCGTGGTCACGCCCTATGTCACGGGCGTGACATTGTGGGTCACGGGCGTGACAGGCCCGTGTAGCCAATTTTGGGTTGACGACCATCGAATTGAAATCGACGATCGTTGAACGTGGTCACGCCCTATGTCACGGGCGTGACATTGTGGGTCACGGGCGTGACAGGCCCGTTTAGCCAATTCTGGGTCGACGACCGTCGAATTGAAATCGACGATCATCGAACGTGGTCACGCCCTATGTCACGGGCATGACATTGTGGGTCACGGGCGTGACAGGCCCGTGTAGCCAATTCTGGGTCGATTTATTTCAGTTTTTGGGCTTCCTAGGGTTCTATCACGACCAACCGACTCCTAGGGGTCTAGCCGGAAATGGGATGTTACATTGGGATTCCCTGATATTTTGCTATCATATAGTGTTCATAATTTTTGGGTGGTAATAACTTAAGGGAATCTAATACTTTATGTTCAAATTACTCATGGCTTAACATTTGGGAAAATTTTATAAATGCTAAATTAGTTAGGAAAATTACAGGTTTCTAGTTTTAGCCTAAATATGTCATGATAGACCCACAATAATTATCTTAGGGCATTTGGAAAAAAAATTTGGAGTACCTCCTATCATGTACATCATATGGCTTTGGTTGGTCTGCATTTAGTAAAACTGCGGAAACTGTGATAACAAGTGGAATGGGCTTATGGAGATGGGATTATTGGTTTACTGATCTTGGTGAAGTGAAAAAGAAAAAGTGAGCTTCATTAGGAGTCATGTTGAGGAGAGTGTTTGGTTGTCAAGTGTTAAGAGGTGCTCGGGATTGACGAAAGATCGTCTTTCCTGTGGAGAGAGAGAGTCAAAACCCACTAGAGTTAGATCCAGAGTAATATTAAAAGGGATCGGGAATCGGGTAATATCCAATAATAGTAAGTGCCTTGCGAACGGGAACGATGGGCTTCAGCTGCCATCATAGTTCCCAGTGCGCTATGAGAGCCCTTTCCCGGGCATACCTTGGGCAGTCCTGGGCTAACCTAAACTGTAAGAATATTCAATGTTTAAGAGTTACTAGTATAACTAGGATTACACATAAGCTCACATTCCCCGGTGGTGGGGGAGTTAGGTGGGTCATATGAGCGGTAAGCTCGGTGGTTCTAGTGATGGGCAGGTTAGCCCAGCAAGTCGATGGCTGGGTAGATAATTGTGATGGATAGGTTAGTTCGGGGAGATTTTGGTTCAGTAGATGATTGTGATGGACGTAATAGTCCGGGGTGCTTTGGCTCGGTGGAAAATCATGGTAATATTGCATATGCATAAGATAAAGGTGGTGGGTCTTCGATATTGGAGAGTCGTCGCACTGACACCGATACGTTGACTCGGCAAGTATGGTTTAGAACTTGGCCAAATAAAGTCCGGTGAGTCAGCAGGCAAGAGTACACAGGAGCTCCGCTTAGTGCACCAGCATTGAGGCATACGTTAGGTCTGACTGGTTGTGTTGATACCGGTTTATAGGTGGGCAAGGCCCAACCCACCGCTTCTGTTTGTCACTACGGAGGTATCCTGGGAGGTTAGGCTCCAGAAAGGGGGAACTAAAGGTCTTTGTGCACAGAGTTGAGTCTGTGTGTTTCACTTGCATGTTCACATCATAGCATACTTGCATGATATAGCATCATCATCGCATATAACCATTGACACCTATTATATAAATTGGTATAGGACACTTAATACAATAGGCCTTGCAAAACAACCCCTTAGTCTATAGGTTTGTATGGACATTCCTATAGGTCATGGTTATTTACTTAGTTTGCTTTCTCATATTGATCTTGTTCTCTCACTTTTGTGTGTACTTATATTGTTTACCTACTACTGCTTATATTTATTTGCTCTGTTTATGAACTCATGATAGACTACTTCCGCTGTCATCTGCTTACCATTGTTACTCTCCACCTTCATTAGCTTCCCTTTCCTCCTCCCCGCTCGGTGCCTAGGAGCCATTGGGGGAGGGGTGGGGGATTATAGGACTTAGTATTTTAGACTAAAAATCGTTGACCAAAACATTTTAGTGGATCGTGGAGCCGAACTAGGACATGCATCCCAGAGGTCGGTGTGCATGGAGACGGGGAAGTCTAGCACGGGAGTCCAACCAGCAGGTACAGTGTGTCCCGACCATTAGTAGATATTATAGATTTGTTTTCGCGATTGAGTGACTTGTAGTGAGGATTTGATGTATCAGACAGGAGCCCTTTTTTCTCTTGAGTACTTTGCTTTATCATTTCTGTGGACTCTCCCTTCGTGGAGAATTATATTATATTTATATGTGATTCTTGTGGACCAGTATTAGAGTTCTATTTTCATGTACTCTTATATATCTTCTACTCTTCTGCGATTGGTATGGCCGACAGTATCAGCGTTTTGTAGTGATGACCATCCCGAGTGTGTTGGTGTTACCGCAAAGCGGAAGTTCTGGGCATAAGACCCCGATGGGTTAAAAGAAAAAAAATGGGGTATTACATGCCGTCAAGACTAAAGTCTCAGGCCGGGGGCCGTAAAGACTATAAAAATGCTTAATGTTAACTGTTATGTCTGGGACCTCTAAACGGTGGTGGAACCCAGGCAACAGGTACACTGAAAATGTCCCCTGGGTGCACGAAAAGTTTGTCCATTGAGGCATTCGTTTGTGATATGTTGAACTATACGTGAGTGCACATGCTTGCGATATATCTGCTTGTGAAAAATACTATTCCTACAGGAAAGGAATACCACTTCCCCAGGAAAGGGGTAGGGTCGTTATAAATTGGTCAGCTGAATTCTGACTGTTGCCTTGTTTGCCACCCTTATGGGTGATTGTCCCTATGCAAGTGCTGGAGAGCCGAGCAGGAAATAACGGGCTGAAGACCTTGCTGCTATGTTGGCCCTCGAAGGCCGAGTGGAAAAGTTTTACTGTTTTCATGTGTCGTCGGCCTGCACGCCGATGTTTGTAAATCACATTTGTGAAGTATAACTGTAAGGCAATTAGGCCATAACTTTTGTGTATTGGAAGTGACATTCCGATTATATATATAAATGGTTAGGTTTATATATAGTGGACATTCATTTGGTATGAGTTCATACAACCCTAAAGCTTCTGCTAGAATGATCTGATTCACGATTCGAGTAGTTCTTTGATATTAACCTGTTATCCCGCCGCCTATTTTTGGAATATGGTGTAGGGCTCCGGTCGGACACTCTATTATATTTCATGTGACGGACGGAGGTGTTATTATTTAGTATGAGCATGTTTTTGTCTTCCTCCTCCAAATTCATGGTCGAATTCTTTTGAGGGGTGGAAGGCACGTGTAAGTTCTTACCGTTATAACATAAATGAACTCAAGAATATCCACTTAGGAATAAAAATACACATATTTGGGGAACTTGTACATTCCTGATATTGTTTTTTGCTATATTTTAGTTGCTTAATTGTGTGTTTCACGATTATAGGAGACTAGAAGTAATGAGGGGCAGCATGAACCCCAGCACTCGATGGTGAGTAATGCTCTAACTGAGGTTCCAACACCTCCTCCCTCTCTAGAGACGGTTCAGAGGATAGCTGACTTGGTCTTCGCAATGATCAAGGCCCAACATGAGGGACATATGTAGTCCTCTGTTCTGATGGTGAGTCCCATTCCGGTTGGTGTACTTGAGCAGATGGTAAGGGGAAGAGCATCGGCCATGCTATTGAATATGTGTCTGATTCAAGGACCGTATACGGTCGAGGAGTACTTTCATGCATTTGTTGTGCTGAGACAACATGTAAAGTTTGTGTTTGAAACTGATGAGACTAAGACCAATAGATTTTATGATGGTCTGTACGATGAACTATGATGTCTATTGGTGGGTCCAAAGTTTATTAGATTCTATGCCTTGGTAATGACTGCTAGGTATTTGAAAATGGACATGAAAAAGTTCAGGGCGAAGCAAGAGTTAAATGTGTCGAACTTTGCAAATGTTTCAAAATCAAATTCTTGCAAGTGGAAGAAGAAGTTACATCTATTGGAATCTACCTCTCCCACAATCATGGGAACAAAGAAGATGTGTGGTTCATATGTTTGCTCTTCTTATTGTAAGGTAGGACATCTTGCCCGAGAATGTCATTGTGATGTGCCAAGGACAAAGAAAGCTAAGGTTGGAGTAGTTCCAGAGCAAACTCCACACATTTTCTACTCGTGTGGCAAAGAGGGACATATAGCCCGAGATTGCCGAAGTGGCCTTTAGATGATACCACACAAAAAGGGAATGTTGAATGTTTGTACATAAATAGCTATAATTATTTACCGTACAATTCCTAGTAAATAATGATGTATATAATACTTGTTTTGCGTATATAAACATGTTGCAATGAATAATCAAGAAGTCATTTTTATTAAGAATTAATATATGCCCTGTGTGCTTATCTTTGTATCATAGATAGGAGTGGAATGGTATGGCCATAGTAAAAAGAGTGAATATGGGTAGAAAGTGATATGTTAAGATGCAGTTACAATGTCATATCATGACGTGGAAGCGTCTGTGCTAAAAATAGTTGTGTTTGATGTGATCATAGGTATGGACTAGATCTTTGTGTGCGTACTGATATAGATTACACCTTCACAGAAGTCCCACTGGGATAGATCACCAAACGAGGGACTAAGTTCGCTTGTATGCGAGGTTCGAGCAAGATATTGATGTTTGCTCTCCAAGTCGTCAAACTTGTTCGGTTGTGCGCGAAGTAATTCTTCATGCCTATAGCGGCCATTAGGTCGAAGCCCGGTTGAGTTATAATTCTATTATGATGTCTTATACAGATGTGTTTCCTAACGACCTCCATGGGTAATGTTACCATAGGAGACCAATAACACTATTATTGTGGTGCAAGGTGTGAAACCTATGGTCTACTCACTATATTAAGTAACGCTAGAGGAGATGGCAAAATGAATATATCAACTATAATAATTTCTAAGATAAGGTTATTGGAGTCCAAGGCTATCACCTTGAGGTGTGCCGTCCCCTTTAGGGAAAAGAAAAGAAGGATGGTAGCCTGCATCTATACATCAACTATAGAGAACTGAACAAGCTGTCAGAGAAGAACAAGTATCCGATTCAATAAAGTGATAACGTGTTTGATCAGCTAGTTGGATCAATGGTATAACCAAAGCTGGAGTTGAAGTCTGGCTATTACAAGTGGATAATTTGGGGACATAACATTCCCCAAGTTGGCGTGTGGAAAATGCTACGATCACTATGAGTCCACGATACTATCAGTTGGGCAGACGAATGTGACATCGGTCTTTATGGACTGATTACCTTAAGCTTTTAAGGAGTACTTGGACCGATTTATGTCAGCTTAATTGACGACATATTAGTGTACACTTAGCTAAACAATCACGAAAGAATGGTTTGGCATTCCCTGTAAAAGAACAAACTTAAGTCCAAGTTCTCAAAGTGTGAGTTCTAGCTATCGTTTGTGGGTTTCTTGACCATGCGGGTAGTGATGTAGGTATTGTAGTAGATCCTACGAAAATATTTAAGATACAGGAGTGACCTGTGTTGTCTATTGTAGCTAAGTCAGAAATTCCTTGGACTTGCTGGCTACTGTTCGTAGATAGCCTTACCTCTCCCGACACTGACGAGGAAAGATAATAAGTTCATTTGCACGCCCTAGTGTGCACGAGATTTTAAAGAATTAAAGATTTGTATGATCACGACACCTATTTTGAGTTCGCAATGTGGTTCAGACGGTTTGTATATAGTGATGCATCGGGGAGCAGCTTATGCTGCGTGCTTTTCAGTTTGGAAAAGTAATAGCTTATGGCTCATGCCAATTGAACATGCACAAGCGAAAATATCTAGTCTACGACGTGTAGTTAACGGTTTTAATTTTGCACTAACGCTATGGCTTCACTACATATATGGAGTTAAAGTGGACGCCTTCACGAACCATAAGAGCCATAAGGATCTAAATTTGCTTCATCAAAGGTGGGTGGAGTTGAGTTCCTAGGGGACTATCCCTTTGATAATCATTACACTCCTGAGAAGGGACATATAGTTGTAGATGCCTGGAGACGTAAAACTCCGGCAAGTGTGAGGGGAGTATAAATATGTGATGAATGTAAGTCCAAGAGTTGGAAATTGTAGACATTTCTTATAATGACAAGAATACCATGACAAATGTGTGTCTAAACTATATAGAGGTACAATATGACCTTATGGATAAAGTTTGACATGTAATGGAACTCATGATTAGTATGAAATGTTATGTAAAGGACTGGATAAATTCCTAAATCCCCTTGGATGCTAGCCTTTTTTAAAAAAAAAAAGAGGACAGTCGACGATACATCCCCAATTTGGTTAAGCTACTAAGGAATTTATACGTGAATCACGCTTCATGAAATACTCAATTCACCTAGAGAGCACAGAGATGTGCATGAACTCAATCCGATACGGAAGTTTGATAAGGTCCCTGTGAAATTCGTACATGGACTTCCAAGATAACAGAGCAGAAATGATGCCGAGTGGGTGATCGTTGACCGATTGACAAAAGTATCGCCCTTCATATCGAATAAAAGGATGATTTCGTGGAAAGTTGGCTATGTTGTACGTAGACGACATAGTACGATTGCACGATGTGCCCGGAGCATCGTTGGTGACCGAAACAGGCGCATTACTACAAATGATTGGAGTCAAATCCATCAGTGGTTGGAAACTAGACTAAAAGTTCAGTATGGCCTTTCATCCTAAAATGGATGGTTAGACCAAAAGAACCAACAGAACTATGGAGGATACGCTCCTTATGTGTGCCTTGGATTTCGGAAGAGGTAGTAAAAGCATCTCGATAAGATTGAGTTCATCTACATTAAGACCGATCAAGCTAGCATACAAATGGCGCCCTTTGAAGCTTTATTCGGTAGTAAGTACCGTACACCGTTAGCTTGGGCGGAAATAGGCGAGTCAAAACTATATAAGCGTAAGGAGGTAGAAGATGCAAATACAACCATACACACTATAAGAGAGCGGTTATTGATAGCCAAAGACAGGCAAGCGAATCATTACAACGCTAAGCACCGAAACGTAGAGTTTGTGGTTGGCGATTGGGTATATATAAAAATCAAGCCTTCAAACGTGTATCCAAGATCCGACACTTGAAAAAGTTGAGACTGCAATATATTGGTCTGTTTGAAGTGGTTGAGCGAGTTGGAGAAGCTGTCTATCGGTTAGCTCTATTTGCGAAATTAAGTGGTTTGCACGATGTATTTCACATATTTGTGCTGCGAAAAGCTGTGAAAGAGACATCATAAATGGTTGCGGATGATCAAGTACCAGTCGATAGTCGGCTGACGACGAAAGTTCGGCCCATTCGAATGGAGGATTCAGAGGTCAAGCAAATGCGAAAAAATACAATCGGGAAGGTCAAAGTCTGGTGGGACAATAGTGTCCATGAAGAGCTGACATGGGAGCAAGAGCAAACCATGCACGAAGAATATCTCGAGTTATTTGTAGAATGAAGTTGTAACTTTGTTTTGTAGAAGAAAAAAAAATATGTTTTAACATATTAATTGTTAGTTGTCCTTATAGATGCGTACAATTTCGGGTTGAAATTTCAATAAGGAGGGGAGGGTTGTAACACCAAAAAAATGAGAAGTGGTCATTGGAGGTTATCGCTCGGCAATAGTCTTATCGCCAACTATAGCTTGGTGAATTAAAAATCCCAGGGCTCGGGTTTTTACCGCCTGGCAATAGGAAGCTAGCGCTCCACAGTAGCACTCAACGCCATTGGCAAGACCACTCAACGCTTCTGCTAGCATGCGGCGGTAGAGAGTTTTCGCGGGGCGATAGCTCTGGATAGCAGAGCTGATTTGTTAAAGCGGTCACCGCTTGTGATAGCGTGCGGCGGTAGGAGTTATCGCACAAAGGTAGCTTTCAGATAAAGGATGCAGATGAGAATTTATTCTCATGTTCTCTCACAGACACTCTTGCTTAGTTCTAGAGAGGGAAGAGGAGGAAAAGTTTAGGAGCTCAATCCAAGGTGTTCTGGTGATCGGAATCGCGAGTTGATGTTATATCCACGGAGAGGAAGCTGTAACAATCAATTCCATCTGGATCCAAGAACACGGTCATGGCTCCGAAGAAAACTATAAGGGTAATGATCTTCCTTCTTGGACAAGTGAAGTCCTTCTTTTGGCGTATACGTGGAATCCCCCACCAAAAGGTGGAAAGGCGAAGGGAATTCCTTTTGGTCGATTCATGAAATCCCTAGTGAGTCTTGCATATAGATCCAAAAATGTGTAGTATGGAATAGGCATACTGTGTGAAGCTCATCTGGACAGGTTGGTCTTGATTGGTGATGTATATTTTGCATGTCAGAGAAGATTCCGAGTATAAATGAGTAATATACGGGGTCTGCGGGGTTGTACCTGTGAACCGAAATTAGCAGGATGTACTGGAGTTGATCTCCAGGAAAATACCCACTAAATTCCACGGTTTCAAGACCTATTGGATATTGCCTGGCGATACTGAGTATCACCAATGGCAATAGCTCTTGGTGAGCTATTTGTGTTGTGTGCTATGAAAAGACACGTGTTTCTGGCACTGCAGGATGTTGCAGGGTTTTGGGTTGAGTTTGGGCACAGAAAGAGAACTTTTTTAGGTCCCGTCAAGCGATCATGACGAATGCTGGCAATATATCCTTATTTATTGTAAAGCCAGTCACTTGGAGATAGTGTGGCTTGTGTGAGGTACGATCATATAAGGCCATCGAGCCGAACGGATAAGGGCAAGCCGACTTGCATTAGTCTAGACACTGAATTGACGATTTGAGCAAAGGGAAAAGGTTGAACCGTATCTGCGTTATGGTTGTCTAACTTGAGTGCCTAAGTTATTGGCATTTGTTAGGTTCGCATAATGAGAGTCATAGGTTGTATGTTGTCAAGACTAAAGTCTCAGGACGGGGGCCTTAAAGACTATAAAAATGCTTAAAGTTAACCGGTTTGTCAGGGAACACTGAACGTTGGTGGAACCCTGGCAACAGGTACACTGAAAATGTGGCCTGAGTGCACGGAACATTTGGCCGTTAAGGCATTCATTTGTGATATGTTGAATTATGCGTGGCTGCACATGCTTGTGATATATATGCTTATGAAAATACTATTCCTACATGGAAGGAATACCACTGCCCTGGGAAAAGAGTAGGGTCGTTATAAATTGGTCAGCTGAATACTGACTGTTGCCTTGTTTCCCACCCTGGTGGTGGATTGTACATGTGCTGGTGCTGGAGAACCTAGCGGGAAATAGTGGGTTGAAGCCCTTGCTGCTATGCTGGCCCTCGAAGTCCGAGTGGAAAAGTTTTACTATTTTCATGTGTGGCCGGCCTGCATGCCGATGTTTGTAAACCATATTTGTGAAGTATAACTGTAAGGCATTAAGGCAATAACTTTTGTGTATTTGTAAGTGACATTCCAGTTATATATATAAACATTTTGGTTTATACATAGTTGACATTCATTTGGTATGAGTTCATGCATCCCTAAAGCTTCCACTAGAATGCTCTGAGTTAGGATTCAAGTAGTTCTTTGATATTAACCTGTAATCCAACCACCTATTTTTGGAATATGGTGTGGGGTCCTAGCCGAAACCCTCTATTATATTTCATGTGATGAACGGAGGTGTTACAAGTCACCTATACACAGTAAAATCTGGGGAAGAGGAGAGTCTTCAGTCCACCCCTTATCATCCCCAACAGCCATCGTGCAATGAGCAGGTCTTATGCCAAGAACACCAGTTTCCTTTAATAGATCTAGCGCATACTTCCGCTACAAAAGAACCACAGAGTTCTGCTATCGTGAAATCTCAATCACCAAAAAATACTTCGGACTTCCTATATCCTTAGTAACAAAATGTTGTCGAAGATGAAATTTTGCTAGATCAATGCCTTCCTTATCATCACTAGTAAGAAGGATATCATCAACATAGACAGCAAGAACCACAAGACCTTTAGTAGTCTTGGGTATAAATAGAGAATGATCAACAAAACTCTGATTGAACCCAATAACAGAAACAATGCCACAAAACTTGTCAAACCAAGCTCGCGGACTTTGCTCTAATCCATAAATTGCCTTCTGAAGCTTGCATACCTGAGACTCCCCCTAAGCAACATATCCAGGAGTTTGCTCCATGTAAACCACCTCTTGTAAATCACCATAGAGGAAGGCATTATTCACATCTAACTAAGACATTTCCAAGTCTCTATTAACCATGGCAGAGAAAAGTACACGTATATTGATGATGCGAGCAATAGGAGAAAAGGTATTAAAGAAGTAAACACCATACACTGAGTAAATACTTTGGCAACAAGCCTCGCATTATAGCTATCAACAGAACCATTTTGAAGATACTTGACAACAAAAACCCATCGACAACTAACCACATCTATGCCTAGAGGTGTGGGAATAAGTATGAAAGTGAAGGGATAGATACTACTCTAGAGGGGGAGTGAATAGAGTTATCAAATTTTGCACAGACAAAACTTAATGGTCTACCCAACTCCCTTGGAGTGAAGTGCGGAATGAAAAGATTATAGATATAAAGTTAACCCTATAACCTAACACAAGTGATGTGTACAAACTCAAGCTAACTGTGATTACAGTTAAGGCTTGGAAAACCTAATCAGCAACTAGCAATCCTAATTATATCTAATCACAGCCACAGTGCATGAATTAAATAAGAGAATCCAGACGACACAAGGAAATTTATAGTGGTTCCCCAAACAACTTGGGTACGTCCACTCTTCTACCCACACGGTAGGAATCCACTCAGGTTTTTGATCAGGTGCCCTGCCACCAACAGGATCTGCTTCAGGTAGATCCAGAAACCCTTTAGACTTTTGATCAGGTGTCTAAAAACCAAGCACAGGTTTTTGATCAGGTGCCCTGCCACCAAGGGATACTTTTGAAGGGAGTAATAACCCTGTACAGGAGGGGGAAGAAGGTTAAGATGTCTTCTCTATTTTACAAAGATTAGAGAAGCACAAAAACTTGCACTGAGCTAGAAAGCTCTAAAGAATCAAGGCTCCCCCTGGCTCAAAGATGTCCAGGTGAAGTCTTGCTTCAGTGCAGAAAACTCTTCA
This sequence comes from Platanthera zijinensis, assembly GCA_039513925.1. NCBI lineage: Eukaryota > Viridiplantae > Streptophyta > Magnoliopsida > Asparagales > Orchidaceae > Platanthera > Platanthera zijinensis. Next base: position 132,561,259 of record CM077078.1, read on the forward strand.
GAAAGTTCTGAAGGAAAAGCTACAGGAAGAAAATAAATAATAAAATCAAAGGTCTTCAAGCAGCTATCTTCTTCTTCTTCTTCTTCAAAAGATCTCTGAGTTTGAACTTCCTGAAAGCAGGAGAACTCAGGTTGAAGAAGAGTCGAAGATCTTAACACTTCTCAGTTAGATGGAAATTGCTGAGAGCAGAAAGCTTGATCTTGGAGAAGGCTTGAAAGCTTAAGTGAACAACTGGTTAGCTATTAGCTATATGCTAGCTTGAATCCTTCTTCAAGGGGTCCTTTATATATCAGCAGCAAGCAACGGCTCTCTTCTATTTGAATTATTTGTCTTCTTCTTAGTCTTGAGACCTGGGCTGTAAATATCAAGAAGACAAAACCATCTCTGCAGCAAAACATTCTATAAAAGGAGTAAACCTCTTTCTAAGAAACTGCAGGCTCAAATCAAATAACAGAAGGACTAAATAAAGTCACATCAGAAATAATCTCTTTATAGCAAAAAGAAGACTTTTCAGTCTAACGGCTATAAAGGGCTGATAATAGATAAAGTAAATTATAATGACAGCTAATAAGACAAACAACTTTATCTTAAAAAGATTTGACTCAGGCAAAAGAGATGGAGCAAATATTGCCTGGTAATTTTATCATACACCTTAAAACAACATGCCAGAAAATGTATTAATTAATTAAATATAATAAATAAATACAAAATATAAAGGCAGACAGAAAGCGTCGAACGACCCTCGGAGATCGTCGAACGACGCACGGAGATCGTCGAACTATCGGGCAGATAGTCGAACGATCCAGATAGTCGACCTATCGAAGAAGATAGTCGAACTACCCCGGTAAATAGTCGAACTATCAGAGCAGATAGTCGAACTATCAGATAGTCGATCTATCTTGGACAGATAGTCGAACTATCAAGCGCACACAGATAGTCGACCTATCAAGCAGATAGTCGACCTACCTCAGAAAACAGATAGTCGATCTATCAACAGATAGTCGAACTATCAAAACAGAACAGATAGTCAATCTATCAACAGATAGTCGAACTATCAGATAGTCGAACTATCAGGACAGATAGTCGAACTATCAAGCGCACACAGATAGTCGACCTACTGATAGACGATCGTCGATCAGCCGATAGACGATAGTCGAGCGGCGTTCGACTATAGTCGAACGAAAAACTACTTAACCAAATTCTCAATCTGGAAAAGTGAGGACTCTACAGCTAGACTTCTAACCATTGACCATAGATATTTCTTGGGTCAAGGAACTAAAAGGCAAGACTAAACTCAAATCAAACTAGGGTACCAACAAAGTATCCAAGTACCTCTCTCAGTTAAGGTTTTAATTTGTTCATTTATAAAGGCCATCCACTACAGAATAACACGAGCCTCTTAATATGTAGCTGGGATGATAGAAGAAGATATAGCAAGAGCAAAACACATGGCAATCGAAGAAAGCCGAGCATAAGAGACAGCATATTTAATAGGATGCTTAGTGTATTTGCGGACACCCTTCCGCGAGGCAATGGGAAGATTAAGATCACTCTAGTCCGTAGGAGCAGATCCATTATAAAAAGAGGGGAGAAGCCCGTGAAAAGGCTCAAAGGGCAAAAATTCACCCTTGAGAGAAGGATGCGGTATAATAGGAACAATGGTGGAAATAACTGGGTATGGCATAGGTGCCGAGACAATAAGAATTTAAGAGGAAGTATTAAAGGGCAAGAGAGAAGAAGCAGGAGAAAAAAACGGTGTATTTTCAAAGTTGGTGACATCAACAGAGACGTACTATTTGTCGAGAAGAGGATATATACAATGATATCCCTTCTGCGTCGGACAATAACCAAGGAATATGCATTTAACATAATGGTGAGAAAGTTTGTCACTATCAAGATAAGGTATATGAAAAAACGATGTACATCCAAAAACCCGAAGAGGTAAAGGAAATGGATCAACCTCGAGATAAAAAATAGAAAATGGAGTCTTGCCCTAAAGAATAGATGAGGGAATTTGATTAAAGAGATAGCAGGAGAGAAGGACCACATGACCCCAATAAGGTCGAGAAACATTCATTTATAATAGAAGGCTGCGAGCAACATCCAAGAGATGATGATTCTTGCATTTAGCAATGTCATTCGGTTGAGAGGTATAAGGGCAAGAAGTTTGATGAACTAAACCATAGTGTTGGATTCCTAGTTAGATTTGGGCTAGGTTCACTAAATTAGGTTAAATCTGACCCGCATTGTATAGCGAAGGTCAATTCTATGAGTCTAAGAGTTTAGGCTAGTCATTAGGTTCAACCTTCATGGATCAGCCAGCAGAGGACCTAGGAAGACTCGGACTTAGAAGATTAAGAGAAAAGAATGATCAGTTTGAAGTTCTTCGAACTCAGCTCGACGATCGTCAATGTAACATCCCATTTCCGACTAGACCCCTGGAAGTGGTTTTGTCATAACAGAACCCTAGGAAACCCAGGAATTGAAGTTTATCGACAAAGATTTCGAGTCAAGGGGTGTTCACGCCCGTGACAGACCCGTCACGCCCGTGACCTAGGGCGTGACTTCTTCGACGATCGTCGACCTCAGAAAGACGATCGGCAAGCTCAGAAATTTCAACATGGGCCTGACACGCCAGTGACCCGTCACGCCCGTGACCTTGGAATGGCATTGAGTGAGCTAAGCTCACTTAATGCCGTAGTCTGGATGGCGTTGAGTGAGCTTAGCTCACTCAAAGCCATAAGCTAGATGGCGTTGAGTGCACAGACTATACTTAACGCCATCTGGTGTCGTCTGGTTGGCGTTGAGTGAGCTTATCTCACTCAACGCGGTAGACTGGATGGCGTTGAGTGAGCTTAGCTCACTCAACGCCGTAAACTGTCAGGCGGGATAGCATTGAGTGTACTCAACGTCATAAGTTGAACGGCGTTGAGTGCACTGACCGCACTCAACGCCATTTGGTGTTGTCTGGATGGCGTTGAGTGAGCAGAGCTCACTCAATGCCATAATCTGGACGGCATTGAGTGAGCTAAGCTCACTCAACGCCATCTTTTAAAAAGGACATATTCTGGTAGTGTTGAGTGAGCAGAGCTCACTCAACGCCATAATCCGGATGGCATTGAGTGAGCTGAGCTCACTCAATGCCATAGTCTGGGATGGCGTTGAGTGAGCAGAGCTCACTCAACGACATAGCTTGGATGGCGTTGAGTGAGCTGAGCTCACTCAACGCCATTGTACTTAGAATTTTTTTGTCTGGCAGATTGGTTTTCGACTGGGTGCTGGTTCAGCTGAACCGGGCCGGTCTAGGAGTGGGCCGTTTATTTTAATAAGACCCAATTAAGTCTTTTTAAAAAAAAGTGTTGACTAGTCATGCCACGTGGCTGTCGGTTTTGAAAGCAAGGAGGAGCCACGACCATGGCCGGAAACCGATGATCACGGCATCAATGGCACTTGATGATGTGTCCTTTCCCCCTCCTCTTTAACGGCTGGATTCAAGTCCTCATAGGGAGAGGAGGAGTTTCCATCCCTCCTCCAGCTGTTAAAGAGCCGTTTCAGCCCCCCACCACCATGGACGAAAAAGCTATAATGGTCCATTAATGGCCACCAGCGTTAGACCTTTCCCCTCCCTCCTTTTACTGGTTTAAAAAGGCTCCCTAGACTCAGAGATGAATTTTTCACCCTTACCCGACGGATTTGTAGCTTGTACGGTGCTGTAGAAGAATTCCGGCGACACCACCACTACGGTAATGGCATCTCGTCGATCAGCATGCCTCTAGCCCGTGAACAAGGTCCTCCCCTCCTCTCTCTCTACGGTAGATCTTAGCTTCCTTAGGATTAAGATTCGGGCTCAATTGAGCCCGATCAGAAGAGCTTCTCTTCCCGATTTTTCCGCAAAAATTAAGTCTCGGGCTCGCCAGAAAAAGCCTCTCCGGCAGCCGCGCCGTAGCCCGGCGATGGCCACCGCCTCAACGGAGGTGGTGGTGGCGGTGGCCGACCAAGGAGGAGGCTAGACGGCCGGCTATGGGAGGGAGAAGTGCTCCCATGTGCGTGCTATCTAGACCGTCGGCTGGAGGTTGAAGATAACCTCCCAGCCGACGGATCAACCTTAAGATCTGTGCAAACATATTGATTAAAGTAATTTCTATATAGTTTCTGTAATGTTTCTGCCTGTAACTTGCTTTAATTTCTAAAAATACTTAGAGGCTCCTACAGAAAAAGTTGTTAACACAAATATTGTAGCCTTATGAGTCTAGGACATTTTAAAAAAAAATTTAAGTGATTTGGACCACTGGATAGACCTCAGCACTTATTTTTATGAGGTCTATCCATAGGGCTGTCCTGACCTTAGAAAAATTCCCCACTCCAATCCAGTGATCAAAATGACTTGAAATTTGGGGTGTGGCCTAATCTTACCTATATCTAGGTGCTGTCAAAAAATTAGGATTTCTGGAAAACATTTTTCTAAAGTTTTTAGAAAAATTTAATAAATCATGTGTATTTTAATCAAGTGTCCTAAACACCTCAAAATCCACCCAAAAATAGGTGGGTGGCCTTAGAGGACATAATAAGACACTGGAAAAAATTTCACCTCATTTGGAGGTGTTTTGACTAGGGTTTTACTCAACCCTAGTTGGCCCCATAAAGGGCTATTTAGGGTAAATCACCCCCTTGGTAATTTGAGTGGTCATATCACCTCAACAGAGGCTGATATTTTGGTCACTGGCTTTTTAGGTCATGACAGACCCTCCAAAGGAGTTTGGGGTGGTTTTGTGTAGGGTAGCCCTAGAACCCTAGGGTAGGTCCCTTAATGGGGATTTTTAGGGTTGTGAAGGTCATGGGGTCAAATGACCTTGGACTGACTTGAAATTTATTGGAGAGGACCATAGGGCCATTATAGTTCTCTGGACAAAATCTTAGGGGATTTGGAGATAGTTAGGCCACCTAAAATCCTAACCCTAGTTTAGGGAACCAATCTTAATTTGAACTATTATGCTGACAAATGAACTAAAAATCAAATAAAATTTGGGAAGGGTGATTTTCTGGTCTAATCGGCCATAATATAATTTTTTTCAGATTTTTGGGTTAACTTATAAAGTACTTCATTCACAACTCTAGTTGTGCCCTAGATATTTATTTTGATGATTCTGAAATTTCTGTTCACTGTAAAGTTATAAAATCTTTGATTAGGGCATCTTATAGCATATTATACCTTTTGTATTTTTTTGGAGTTTTATCTGATTATTTTGGGTACTTTCTTCTTTAACTTACCATTTGGGATATGTAGTCAAAAATACAAACAATGCTAAATTATTATTTGGAAAATTATGAAATTTGGTCAGTGGGTGTTTCAAATTATTATAGTCACTCTGTAATTTTTTCTAGATTTTTAGATAATTAAAAATAGGGCCTCCTTCACTAAGCTAGAAAAATTAGTATTTCACATTAAATAAATTCAGAGCCAAAAATATTAGAGAAAAATCATGGGACTCTATTTATGAAAGTTTTAAGTCACCGTAAAGCTTCTGTAATTTTCTTGTGATTTTTGGGTACATATTTACAGTACTTGCTTCATAATATGGTAGAAGAGGCCTAAAATGGTAAATTAGGAAATATAGGCTTAAACACCTCTAAAATTTCTCAAAATTTGTAATTACTTCTTAAATTCCTCATAGGATTTTTACTGATTTTGTGATGATTTATTGTTGGCTCATTGGTGCACTTTATGTTCATACTAGGGCATTAAAAGGCTTAGAATAAATAAATTAAATGCCCGATAATAGGAAAAATTTGGAAATCTTGGACTTAGTTATATTATGTCATAATAGACCTCCAGTAAATAATATAGGAGATTCGGAAGACAATTTGGAGTACCTCCCCTTATATACCTCATGTATCTTAGGACGGTCTGCATATAATAAAATCACAGAAACTGAACTAGAGTGGGTAATGAACTTGGGGAGATGGAATTTTGGTAGTTGCTGGTTTGGATAGGGCAAGTTAAGTTTAAGTTCACTATTGGAAGTCAGGATAAGTAGAGTGTGAGATTGGCTAGTGTTAAGTGGCGTTCAAGAACGACGAAAGATCGTCCACCCCGGGTAGGATAGGAAAAGTATTAATACTCTAGGGCTAGATCTAAAGTAACTTAAAAAGGGATCGGGTAAAGGGAGATTAACCAATAACAATAAGTGTCTTGTGAATGGTAACGGTGGGATTCAGCTACCATCATAGTTCCTAGTGCCCTTTGAGAGCCCTTCACGGGGAATACCGGGGGTAGTCCTGGGCTAACGTAAACCGTAGGAATAATAAATTAAAAGAGCAACTAGTATAACTAGGGTTGCACTTTCACACACCCTGGTAGCTAGGGAGGTAGAATAGGTTGGTTTGGTTACCATTCAGACGGTAGCTCTGAAGGTAGATGAACGGACGGGACAGTCCGGGGAGCCGAGGGCTCGAGGGTTTGAGTACAGAATAAAGGTGGTGGGTCTTCGGTATTTGATTGTCGTTCACACCGACATCGGTACGTTGACTCGGCGGTGTGGGACACTTAGCCAAAGAAAGTCTGGTGGATATAACCAGCACTAGTACGCGGATACTCTAGGTTGTGTTCTTCTGGGGCGTACGGAAGGGCTAGGCCCGGTAGTGTGGATACCAGAGTGGGGGGCCCAACTCACTGTCTCTGTTTGCCACTACGGAGGTTCCTGGGAGTGAAGCTATCTGCCCGAATAGGGGGAACTAAAGGTATGCGCGCATAGAGTCGTGTGCGTGAGTTGCACTTGCATGAATCATGGCATAGCATATCAGTACACTCATATTTGCATACAACCGACACCCAAACGTATAAATCGGTATGGGACTTTTTATACGATGGGAGCCTTGCAGAAGACTCCTTAACTTATAAGTTTGTATGGGCATTCATATAAGTTAAGGTTACTTTCTTATTTACTTATTTGTTATCTATCTGCCTTCTTATATATTTGCTACTTAGTACATGTCCACTTTATTACTTACTACCGTAGAATTGCTAGATGTACTTTATTCTAGATAGTTGTTTATACACCATGATAGTTGTTAGATTAGCTCCATTATCATCTGCTTGATTACTCTCCACCTTTGTAGCTTCCCTTTCCTCCTCTCCGCTAGGTGCTTAGGAGCCATGGGGGAAGGGGTAGGGGATGATAGGGCTTAGTCTTTATGACTAATGGTTTTCGAACCACAACATTACAGGAGCTCCGGATGGGAGACAGGGTGTAACGCCCCGCCTTTTCAGCGATTATTTTTATTCTCATTTGGGCGTTACGATGACGCGTTTCCGTGGCTTGTGCCATGTGTGGAGTATGGTTTAGCTCCTTAGAACTGAGTGCCCTGTTTGGTAGCCTGTTGGCAAGATCTCCCTAGCTAACCGAGTCGTTTTGGTGACCCGGTGTGGCCTCTCGGGGGGATGTTTGTGTTTGGCTTTGTTTGGGCATAACTCGAGTTCTGTTCGTCGAAAGTTAATTTCGACTTCGCCGTTGTGTTCGTAGCGTGGGTATTTAGCTACGGTGCGAATTTCGTCGAATTCCGAGGTGAATCGGTTTTCGCGTCGATTTGGTGCTTTATGTAATTTTGTAATTAATTATATAATTATATAATTATATATATATATATATTTAGAATGAATAGGCCGTTCATCATCTTCTTCCTCACGATAGAAACCGCCGCCCCTTGTACGAGAGAAATAACCGCCGAGCTTTCCCTTCGGACGCCGATTCCCGGAGCGTTTGTGGACGGAATTCGATTCCGAGAGTGGATACGGATTGCTCTCGTCGAGACCTTCATTCCTGCGGTAAGAAATTCGATTTTCGTGGAGTTTTGGAAGGATTGGAATTTTCAGTTTTGGAAGTTTTCCGCCATTAATGGCCGAGTTTTGTTCTAGGTGTTGCGGCCGTCTTGATCCGTGCGAAGAGGAGGAAAGCAGTCCAAAGCTTCGCTGAGATTTGAGGCAAGTGGTATTCTTGCCCTTGCCAAGTTTTTTTTCTTTTATTTTATTTGATGAAATTGAAATCCCGGTTAGCCCAGGTTAGAGGCCTTGTTGTTCTCGTTTTCTTGCTAACTATAGGGCTTAGTTCTTCCTACTGAACCCCCCCCTATGTTGTGATGACTGGAATCCAAATTGTCGGCGTGAAGCCGTTGTCTTCCTTCATTTTTGATTGTTGCTCCGGTTCGGGCGTAGCCGAGGGGGAGAGTTAGGAGGGGGGTGTGGTTGCCAATTTCCCTCGTTAGGATATTATTCGAGTGGTTAGGCATAGTTTGAACGGTAGTAGCGTACGACGTTGATAGTTGTCTACTGCTACTGCAGTGGCGTGAGTCGTGTGCGCGTTCCGGTGTCGTTCGGAAAATTCCAAACGGTACAGGTTTGCTGCGCACGGTCATCAACCGTTAGGGCGCACGACCACTGGTCGTGTGCCTCTGCTCGTGCGCGGCTATCTTTCAGTTTCCAAAGTTCTGTCTCGGCAATCGCACGAGCGCTGGCGACAGTGCGCACGACCACTGGTCGTGCGTTACTGATCGTGCGCAGCCATTAGGTTTTTCTCAGGTTTTCCGGGCCCATTACGCACGACCATCAGCCTTGAGTGCGCACGACCACTGACCGTGCGCCACTGATCGTGCGCTGATGCTTAGCTTTTTGTCTGGTTCCCAGGTTCAACTCGCACGACCATCAGCCTTGGGTGCGCACGACCACTGACCGTGCGCCACTGATCGTGCGCCTTGTATTTTCTCGTTTGCTAGACGCATTTAGCGGGTTTCGAGTGCGGGGATTCAGATACTCAAGTGGCAGGCAACTACCCGAGTTCTGGATCTTCTGCCTTGGTCGTTCGGCTATCGTCGAGGTTCGTATTCTTTAGCGGTATTGTGGGTAGTAACTTTATTTTGGCGGCGAGTGAGGCTAGCTCACTCAATGCCAAAGGTTGGGTAGGCACTGAGTGGGTTTCACTCAACGCCTAGTCGTGTTGGTTTATTTCAACACTCGTTCCTTACCATGAATTCCGTGCTTGAGTGAATTCCTTGTTATGTCTTGAGTTTTCCTTGTCGGCCGTGTTCTTCTTTCCGAATGGCCGAATCGTGGGTCGTGGTTAGTAGTGGTGGTTGTAGCTCTTTATGGGGGTGGAGTTGTGTGATATAGCCAAGGCCACCCATGGATTTCTTGCTCCAGGTACGGGCTGGGCATGTCGGGTGGAAGGTCCCTTGTGTGTTCACGTATTGACCCTCGAGCTTTTGACTTGGACATGGTGGATTGGGGGACTGCGTTTGCCTTCGATCCGGTTCCTCGTTGTTGTTTTTGCTACTATCACTTCCCACAGTTTAGGGTGTTAGAAGTTTCTTCCGTGGTAGTTTTGCAGCTTTTTGGCTCTTGGCAGCCTAGTAGGCCCTGCAGGATGTGGTTCCTGGGCTGGGTCGTTGCTGTTTCTTTGCACGTTGTGCATTTCTTGTGGTCCTGTTTTGGACATGTGTGACTCTTTCTTCTGCATGTTTCCTGTTATTTTTCGTCCTTTTGGTTGACTCTTTCATGCAGTTTTACCTTGATTTTAGCTTGCTGAGGTATTCTGTTTTCTTTTGGAATACCCCAGGTTCTGAGCTGTAGCCAGTCTGGAGGCTAGTTGGAGGTGGTGTTGTTGGTGGACTTCCGGACTGTAGAGTTTTGTTTACCTTGTTTGTGAGGTTGTTTTCAGTACTTTCTTACAGACATATATGTGTGCTGGTGGGTTCGTGTCAGGTTGTTGGCGCCCACTAGTAGTTTTTACCTTGTACTAGATATACACTATTGCTGCTACCATTTATTTTTCTGGAGATAGTCTACTTGCTTTGAGAAGGTTTTATGCTAGGTTGCTAGTTATTTTTAAACTATAAATACTATTATAAATGAAGCTCATGATCAGCATGTTTTTATAAACTTAATCACTACTTTCCAAATCACGTACGAAAACCGTTTTCTTATATATATTATATAAACTGAGTGTAGTGTCTTGCATAGTATGAGTGGTTCTCTTGGGACCCTTATGCGCTCTTTAGGGTGTAAAACCTAATCAAAGTATTTTTTCCGCAGCGTTTAAATATAGTTTTCTTTTGTGGACTAGATGATCCACTGAGCCGAGGGATACGGACTCTAAACATAACTAATTTTCTATTTCATTAAGCACATGAATTTTCTTGCATAAAGATTGTAGTTGGATTTGCCTGAGCGTCAGCAGTTATCCCCTGCTTGACGTGGCATCATGACGCGTGTTTTCTCTTACTCTGATAATTCTTAATTCGGAGAAAATGCGGGTTGTGACAGTTGGTATCAGAGGGAGGTTGCTTGACAAGTTAGTTGGGCAACCTTCCTTGGATGCTGTTAGTAGTTCAGCATCATGTCATTCACACACCGATATGTCATCAGCACGTCTTGGCAAAAGCACGAACACTACACTCATAGCATAACATGAAGTATACGGGGCATATTATGTAGTATGGGATGCATAATATGTGTTCGTATATGGATCCACCATAGGGGCTACATGTGAGGGTTATGTAGTATGGGATGCATAACCTCACCACATGACTGCGACTAGCACGTTTCTTTTTTCGTTGCATGGAAATGTTATGTAGTATGGGATGCATAACATTTTCATGTGTACGCCGCTCATATCATGCATTAGGGCCTTTGTTTTTAGAATGCATAGCACAATCATGCATATCATATCATTGCATAAGCACAACGCGCCGAGCTAAAGATTTGCAGGATGACATATGTACACACATAAGTTTTCAAACTAACATAAGTTCATGCATCCGATCTAGGCACAAGAGTTAGTGAGGTGGTGGTTAACCATCCTAGGATAGGGCATATCATCTAATTATTGTGAAGAAAATAAACTCTCAGAGCAAGTTTAGCAGCTTTAAGTCTATATCTACATATGTATTGTCTGTACTGGTAGTCGGTTCTAGTCGTGGGATTTGGTTCTGATTTGTGTTGTATTGATTCTTTTTAGGATGGCTAGGCGTCCTGCGACCCGATCGACTCCCCTGTCTGAGGGTGAATCTTCTGGAGCTCAGAACGATGCGGTGATCGAGGGTCTGCGCCAGAGTAGCGTAGCTATGGGGAGGCAGTTGGAGGAAGTGCAAGCCCAGATTCAGTCTTTGGTGGCAGTTGTGGCAGGCCAGGCTCAGGGTGCGCAAGTTCCTGCTGGGGGGTTAGCTGTTCCTCCTCCTCCTGCACCCTTGAGACCTCCAGTGGTGGTGCCAGCAGAGATGGCCTTCATCTCGCAGTTTCAGAGGCTGAGCCCTCCCACTTATGATGGGAAGGCAGATTTCATGGTGATAGACGACTGGCTGATCTCCATGGAGGAGATGTTCTCGTACTCTGGGATTTCAGATGATCAGAGGGTGATGATAGCCGCCTATCAGCTTAAAGGTTTGGCTAAGAGTTGGTGGCTGAGAGAGAAGGAGAGCCTGGTAGCCGGATGCTCTTGGGAAGTGTTCAAGGAGATGCTGTTGAGGAAGTTCTTACCCTCGGTCGAGCGTGACCGCCTCATGAATGATTTCCTCTATCTGAAGCAAAGGCAGCTCACGGTGGGTGAGTATGAGATAGAGTTTAGTAAGTTGAGCCGTTTTGCCCCTGGATTGGTCAGCGTGGAGGCTGATCGAGTTAAGCGATTCCTCGGAGGTTTGAGGAGTGAGGTGCAGCAGTTGGCCAGTGCTTATGGGTCAGTGACTTATGCTGGAGTTGTAGAGGCTGCTCTTAAGGTTGAGGCCATTGAGACGGCGAAGAGCAGAGGCCAGCAGTTGAAGAAGGATAAGAGGAAGTTGGTAGAGGAGAAGAAACCCCTGGTACCCGATGCTGTTCCGGGAAAGAGGAGCAGGGTGGTGTGCAGTTTCTGTGGCCGGTCAGGCCATCCTGTTGAGAGGTGTTTCAAGAAGGCGGCAGCTCAGAAGAAGGAGCAGGTTCATGCGATTCAGGGTGCTCCTAGGAGAGATGTCTCCTGTTCAGTTTGCAAGCGATCCGGGCATGATGCAGCCCAGTGTTGGTCCAGAGATAGAGTCTGCTTTCAGTGTGGGCAGAAGGGACACATTAAGTCGAGGTGTCCTCAGGTCCAGTCAGCTCTTCCTGCAGTTCCGTTACAGGCTTTACCTCCACCTCAGCGTGTGGACAAGGGAAAAGGGAAGCTGAACGTGATTTCTTCCGAGGAGGCTCAGACTTCGACCCAGGTGATCTCAGGTTAGTAGTTTGTCGTTTTTCTTTCTAGCCTGGTAGTTGAGTTGCTAGATTGTTTGCGGTACTGTTGTGCTAGTTCCTTAGTTTTTGTGCGTTCCTATAGGGAAATTTAAGGTGAAGAACCGTTGGGCGCGTGTTCTGTTTGACTCCGGCGCTACCCACTCGTTCGTGGCTAGAGCCTTTGTGGGGCGTCATCGGTTGTCTCTAGATCGTGTTCGGGATTCCTTCCGTGTCAAGTTTCCCTCTGGTGAATCTGTGTTGTCAGATTTGGGTATTTTGGATTGCCCGGTTTTGTTGGGGGATTTTCTTGCGAAGGCGGACCTGAAGATGATTGATCTAGAGGACTTCGATGTCATTTTGGGCATGGACTGGCTCTCTCGGTATGATGCGGTCATTCAGTGCAAAGGAAAGCGCTTGGACTTCATCAGGGACGACGGTCAGCCCGGCAGCGTGTATGCTGATCCGTGTCAGGATTCTCCTGTTCTCTCTGCGGTATGTGTTCAGAGATTGTTTCTTTCTGATAGTTGTGTTTGTTTAGTATCGGCGGTTGGAACCGTTGTTAGCGGGCCACGCTTGGAGGAGATTCCTATTATTCGTGGTTTCGCCGATGTTTTTCCTGATGATCTTCCTGGTATCCCTCCTGAGCGGGATGTGGAGTTTGTTATTGATTTGGAGCCGGGTACGCGTCCTATTGCTAAGGCGCCGTACCGGATGGCCCCTCGCGAGTTAGAGGAGTTGCGAATTCAGTTAGATGAGTTGTTGGCTAAAGGTTTTATCGGGCAGAGTTCGTCGCCTTGGGGTGCTCCTGTTTTGTTCGTAAAGAAGAAAGATGGGTCGATGCGGCTTTGCATTGACTATAGAGAGTTGAACAAGGTCACTATCAAGAACAGGTACCCTCTGCCGAGGATCGAGGATTTATTTGACCAGTTGCGTGGTAGCACGGTGTTCTCCAAGATCGATCTTCGTTCGGGCTATCATCAGCTCAGGATCCGTGAGGCAGATATTCCACGGACTGCGTTTAGGTCGAGGCATGGACACTTTGAGTTTCTGGTGATGTCGTTTGGTCTGACCAACGCACCATCAGCCTTCATGGATATGATGAACCGGGTGTTCAAGGATTTCCTAGACAAGTTCGTGGTGGTCTTCATTGATGACGTGTTGGTTTATTCTCGCAGTGCTGAGGAGCATGAGCAGCATTTGCGTTTGGTCCTATCAGAGTTGAGGAACCACAAGTTATTCGCCAAGTTGAGCAAGTGCGAATTTTGGTTGCCTCAGGTTTCTTTTCTAGGCCACGTGGTGAACAAGGATGGGATTTCGGTTGACCCAGAAAAGATTGCAGCAGTGACGGAATGGAGTAGGCCGAATACTCCTAAGGAGATCAGAAGTTTCTTAGGGTTGGCTGGCTATTACAGGAGATTCGTGGAGGGTTTCTCTTCTCTAGCCGCACCTTTGACCAAGCTAACTCAGAAGAATGTGGCTTTTGTTTGGAGTGAGAAGTGCGAAGAAGCTTTTCAGGAGTTAAAGAGGAGATTGTGTACTGCTCCCGTTCTGACCCTTCCTACTGAGGGCATGGATTATGATGTGTATGTAGATGCTTCGCATATAGGTCTGGGATGCGTATTAATGCAGGATGGAAAAGTAATTGCTTATGGGTCAAGGCAGTTGAAAACTCATGAGCGGAATTATCCTACGCATGACCTTGAGTTTGCAGCGGTTATCTATGCGTTGAAGTTGTGGAGGCACTTACTTTATGGGGCTCAGTGCAAGATTTTTACGGACCATAAGAGCCTGAAGTATGTGTTCACGCAGAAGGAGTTGAATCTGCGTCAGCGGCGGTGGCTCGAGTATGTGGCGGATTATGATGTGGAAATCCAGTATTATCCGGGCAAGGCCAATGTGGTGGCCGACGCCCTGAGCCGAAAGACGGGAAAGATCTTTAACCTCTCCGCCGATCGTTTAGTTGAGGAGTTCCTCCTTATGGATATTTCAGTGGGATGCTGTAGTTTGCAGAATAGCTTATCAGTGGAAGAGCCGTCCTGGATTTCTTTGACTAGACTGCATCAGAAGGACGATCCGGATCTGTTGCACCTTTTTACCAGGACAGAGAAGGGAGAGTTGCCAGATTTTTCTATTGATGATGCGGGTACCTTGAAGTACCGCGGCAGGTTTTGCGTTCCCGCTGTTGGGAACATTAGGAGTAGGATTTGCAGTGAGGCTCATGGTTCCAGCGTTGCCTACCATCCAGGATCTACGAAGATGTACCGTGACTTAAGGCAAATTGCTTGGTGGTATGGTATGAAAGGAGATATAGCCCGATATGTTGCTGAGTGTCACACTTGCAAGCGTGTGAAGGCCGATCATGGAAGGCCTGGTGGTAAGTTGACTCCGCTAGATATCCCGACTTGGAAGTGGGAGAGTATATCTATGGACTTCATTACGGGTTTGCCAAAATCCCCGAGAGGATTTGATTCTGTTTGGGTTATAGTGGATAGATTGACGAAGTGTGCTCACTTCGTGCCTTATAAGATTGATTACTCGATGAAGAAGATAGCGGAGTTGTACTTGAACGAAGTCATCCGACTCCACGGTGTGCCGGTTAGCATCATTTCAGATCGAGACTCCCGGTTTACGTCTCGTTTTTGGCAGAGTCTGCAGGAGGGTTTGGGTACGGATCAGAGGTATTCTACTGCGTACCACCCTCAGACCAATGGGCAGACGGAGCGGGTCAATCAGATTGTTGAGGATATGATCAGGTGCTATATTTTAGACCACGGTGGAGCGTGGGATGAGCGTCTGCGACTCATGGAATTTGCTTACAATAACAGTTATCAGGAAAGCTTGCAGATGGCTCCGTTCGAAGCCTTGTATGGGAGGCGCTGTAGGACTCCGTTGTTTTGGGCTGAGGCTGGTGAGAAGCCTTTGTTGGGTCCTGATGCTCTGGAAGAGATGGAAGTCGCCGTGAAGCTTATTCGGGAGAAGCTTCGTTTAGCCCAGGAGAGGTATGAAAAGAACGCCAATCGACGTAGGTCTGCTTTGGAGTTTTTAGTTGGGGATCATGTGTACCTCAAGGTTTCTCCAATGGTTGGTGTGAAGAGATTTGGTAAAAATCGGAAATTGGACCCAAGGTTTGTGGGCCCGTTCGAGATTTTGGAGCGGATTGGTGTGTCTGCTTATAGATTGGATTTGCCAGCGAACTTCCCTGGTGTTCATAATGTTTTTCATGTTAGCCAATTGCGGAAGTGTGTGCGCAGCAGTGGGCAACTCTTGGACGTTGTGCCCCAGTTGGAGCCCAACCTCTCTTTTGTTGAGGTGCCAGTTCGTATTTTGGATACTCAGGAGCGTGTGCTGCGAAAGAAGTCCATACCGATGGTGAAAGTTCTATGGAAGAATCAGGATTTGGAGAGCGCGACTTGGGAGCTAGAGTCGGCCATGAGGAGGGCGTACCCTCACCTGTTTCGCTGATTGGATCGGTATGTTTCCCTTTGTAACTTCTGTTTGTTACCTTTTCCTTCTTTAGTAGGAGGGCTGTGCGTAAAGTTTCGGGACGAAACTTTCTTTTAGGGGGAGTGACTGTAACGCCCCGCCTTTTCAGCGATTATTTTTATTCTCATTTGGGCGTTACGATGACGCGTTTCCGTGGCTTGTGCCATGTGTGGAGTATGGTTTAGCTCCTTAGAACTGAGTGCCCTGTTTGGTAGCCTGTTGGCAAGATCTCCCTAGCTAACCGAGTCGTTTTGGTGACCCGGTGTGGCCTCTCGGGGGGATGTTTGTGTTTGGCTTTGTTTGGGCATAACTCGAGTTCTGTTCGTCGAAAGTTAATTTCGACTTCGCCGTTGTGTTCGTAGCGTGGGTATTTAGCTACGGTGCGAATTTCGTCGAATTCCGAGGTGAATCGGTTTTCGCGTCGATTTGGTGCTTTATGTAATTTTGTAATTAATTATATAATTATATAATTATATATATATATATATTTAGAATGAATAGGCCGTTCATCATCTTCTTCCTCACGATAGAAACCGCCGCCCCTTGTACGAGAGAAATAACCGCCGAGCTTTCCCTTCGGACGCCGATTCCCGGAGCGTTTGTGGACGGAATTCGATTCCGAGAGTGGATACGGATTGCTCTCGTCGAGACCTTCATTCCTGCGGTAAGAAATTCGATTTTCGTGGAGTTTTGGAAGGATTGGAATTTTCAGTTTTGGAAGTTTTCCGCCATTAATGGCCGAGTTTTGTTCTAGGTGTTGCGGCCGTCTTGATCCGTGCGAAGAGGAGGAAAGCAGTCCAAAGCTTCGCTGAGATTTGAGGCAAGTGGTATTCTTGCCCTTGCCAAGTTTTTTTTCTTTTATTTTATTTGATGAAATTGAAATCCCGGTTAGCCCAGGTTAGAGGCCTTGTTGTTCTCGTTTTCTTGCTAACTATAGGGCTTAGTTCTTCCTACTGAACCCCCCCCTATGTTGTGATGACTGGAATCCAAATTGTCGGCGTGAAGCCGTTGTCTTCCTTCATTTTTGATTGTTGCTCCGGTTCGGGCGTAGCCGAGGGGGAGAGTTAGGAGGGGGGTGTGGTTGCCAATTTCCCTCGTTAGGATATTATTCGAGTGGTTAGGCATAGTTTGAACGGTAGTAGCGTACGACGTTGATAGTTGTCTACTGCTACTGCAGTGGCGTGAGTCGTGTGCGCGTTCCGGTGTCGTTCGGAAAATTCCAAACGGTACAGGTTTGCTGCGCACGGTCATCAACCGTTAGGGCGCACGACCACTGGTCGTGTGCCTCTGCTCGTGCGCGGCTATCTTTCAGTTTCCAAAGTTCTGTCTCGGCAATCGCACGAGCGCTGGCGACAGTGCGCACGACCACTGGTCGTGCGTTACTGATCGTGCGCAGCCATTAGGTTTTTCTCAGGTTTTCCGGGCCCATTACGCACGACCATCAGCCTTGAGTGCGCACGACCACTGACCGTGCGCCACTGATCGTGCGCTGATGCTTAGCTTTTTGTCTGGTTCCCAGGTTCAACTCGCACGACCATCAGCCTTGGGTGCGCACGACCACTGACCGTGCGCCACTGATCGTGCGCCTTGTATTTTCTCGTTTGCTAGACGCATTTAGCGGGTTTCGAGTGCGGGGATTCAGATACTCAAGTGGCAGGCAACTACCCGAGTTCTGGATCTTCTGCCTTGGTCGTTCGGCTATCGTCGAGGTTCGTATTCTTTAGCGGTATTGTGGGTAGTAACTTTATTTTGGCGGCGAGTGAGGCTAGCTCACTCAATGCCAAAGGTTGGGTAGGCACTGAGTGGGTTTCACTCAACGCCTAGTCGTGTTGGTTTATTTCAACACTCGTTCCTTACCATGAATTCCGTGCTTGAGTGAATTCCTTGTTATGTCTTGAGTTTTCCTTGTCGGCCGTGTTCTTCTTTCCGAATGGCCGAATCGTGGGTCGTGGTTAGTAGTGGTGGTTGTAGCTCTTTATGGGGGTGGAGTTGTGTGATATAGCCAAGGCCACCCATGGATTTCTTGCTCCAGGTACGGGCTGGGCATGTCGGGTGGAAGGTCCCTTGTGTGTTCACGTATTGACCCTCGAGCTTTTGACTTGGACATGGTGGATTGGGGGACTGCGTTTGCCTTCGATCCGGTTCCTCGTTGTTGTTTTTGCTACTATCACTTCCCACAGTTTAGGGTGTTAGAAGTTTCTTCCGTGGTAGTTTTGCAGCTTTTTGGCTCTTGGCAGCCTAGTAGGCCCTGCAGGATGTGGTTCCTGGGCTGGGTCGTTGCTGTTTCTTTGCACGTTGTGCATTTCTTGTGGTCCTGTTTTGGACATGTGTGACTCTTTCTTCTGCATGTTTCCTGTTATTTTTCGTCCTTTTGGTTGACTCTTTCATGCAGTTTTACCTTGATTTTAGCTTGCTGAGGTATTCTGTTTTCTTTTGGAATACCCCAGGTTCTGAGCTGTAGCCAGTCTGGAGGCTAGTTGGAGGTGGTGTTGTTGGTGGACTTCCGGACTGTAGAGTTTTGTTTACCTTGTTTGTGAGGTTGTTTTCAGTACTTTCTTACAGACATATATGTGTGCTGGTGGGTTCGTGTCAGGTTGTTGGCGCCCACTAGTAGTTTTTACCTTGTACTAGATATACACTATTGCTGCTACCATTTATTTTTCTGGAGATAGTCTACTTGCTTTGAGAAGGTTTTATGCTAGGTTGCTAGTTATTTTTAAACTATAAATACTATTATAAATGAAGCTCATGATCAGCATGTTTTTATAAACTTAATCACTACTTTCCAAATCACGTACGAAAACCGTTTTCTTATATATATTATATAAACTGAGTGTAGTGTCTTGCATAGTATGAGTGGTTCTCTTGGGACCCTTATGCGCTCTTTAGGGTGTAAAACCTAATCAAAGTATTTTTTCCGCAGCGTTTAAATATAGTTTTCTTTTGTGGACTAGATGATCCACTGAGCCGAGGGATACGGACTCTAAACATAACTAATTTTCTATTTCATTAAGCACATAATTTTCTTGCATAAAGATTGTAGTTGGATTTGCCTGAGCGTCAGTAGTTATCCCCTGCTTGACGTGGCATCATGACGCGTGTTTTCTCTTACTCTGATAATTCTTAATTCGGAGAAAATGCGGGTTGTGACACAGGGACCAGCAGTCTAGGAACCAGCACCAGCAGAGTACGAAGCGCATGGAGGAGGGTCAGTCTAGCACCGGTGCACCTGCGACAAGCTCCGTGAGTGATTAGTATTTTATAGCTTCCGCGATGAGTAATTTGTAGTGAGGACTCTGATGTACCGGGCCCGAGCCCATTTACCTACATTTCATCTGAACTGTATCATTGTAGTGCTTCTATTTTCTATTATTATCTATTGATGGACTGGTTGTGATTTTCTATTCATACATGTTTCTGTGGACTTGTTTACATTTTATGTATACTTACTTCTCTCTCTTTGTGATCGAAAAGGGCCGGCAGAATTGGCGTTTTGTAGTGGCGGCCTTCCCGTGAGTCGGTGCCACCGCAAAGAGGCAATTTTGGGCTAAGACCCCGGTGGTTGAAAAAGAAAAAAATGGGGTCTTACAGTCGATCTCATATCGACGAACTCAAAGTTATTTCTCTTAGCTGAGCTCGACGATATTCGAGCTCAGGTCGACGATCGATTCTTTCAGACAAATTCTTAGCTCGACGAACTTAGGGCACAAAATTGGCAAGTTATTCTCTGAATGCAGTTTGCAGAGCTCAGGTCGACGATTAGGA
This sequence comes from Platanthera zijinensis, assembly GCA_039513925.1. Taxonomy (NCBI): domain Eukaryota; kingdom Viridiplantae; phylum Streptophyta; class Magnoliopsida; order Asparagales; family Orchidaceae; genus Platanthera; species Platanthera zijinensis. The sequence goes on from CM077078.1 coordinate 132,580,736, forward strand.
TTCTCAGGTCGACAAACTTGGAACCCAGGTCGACGAATTCCATTCAGAGGTCGATGAATTCTATTGCGCTCCAGAATGAAAAGTTTTCTTTCTACTGTCCCTTACTTTCTATATTATTTAGTAGTAATATTCCTGAGTTATTAATGCTCATAGTCCTCTGAATATAGCCATTATTGGCAGCATTAATTATGGTCTTCAGCGGGATAATTACTTGCTTATTTTATTTGGGACAGTTGGGGAAACTCATTTAAGTCTTATTCCAGCCGTTTGTATTCTCCAGATCTTTCATCAATTAATGCCAGCAATTTAAATATCAAAGGAGAAATTAACTGCAGGATATAAAAGAGTTTTTATCTTTTCAGTCGAGACACACTTAGCCAGAAATCAAAATATACTGAGCCAGAGATTCTCAGAAAATATACAACACACAAGAATACTAAGAGACACAGACTAAACATTCAGAACTCTCTCACAGTGCAGGAAATAATCTGTTTTCGTCCTTATCATTTCTGAAGACTGATGAAGAACATTCATCACTATCAAGAGTATTCTTCAACCTTCTCCTCCAGGAACATTCATGGACAACTCATCTTGATTCAGTCAGAAAGTTCCAGGATTGTTTTCAAACAAGGCTGAAGACCTACACCCTGAAGCAAAGCTTCCAGTCTTCCTGAACCATTCAATATCTTAGGGGGAGCTTTGACAACATCAAGATCCACTAGTCTTCTCTGTTTATTAGAGAAAGAGAAGACATCATCACCCCCTCTCACCTCCTTTAAAAGGGTTTTAACTCCCTTCAAAAGTTAACCACTTAGTTGTCAAGTCTCCTGATCAAAAGACTTGGGTTTGTTTTTGGGCACCTGATCAAAAGCCTAAAGGGTTGCTATATCTCCCTGCAAATAGATATTGTGGTGGCAGTAACCTGATAAAAAACCTGATAGTGGATTCCTATCAGGGTGGTAGAACAGTGGATGTACCCAGGTTGGGGAACCAATATAAAATTTCTTGTATTGTCTGGTTGTGTTCATTCTCTTTCTGTTCTTACTGTGCTGTGATAGATTGATAGATTAGTTTAACCTGCTTTTATTTCTTTCTATATTATTATTGGTATCACCTATTTTAAACTCTGATATAAAACTTTAAAATAGCCAAAGTTTTAAATCCTCTATTCACCCCCCCCCCCCCAGAGTAAATCAGATTTAACCCCCATCTTTCAATTTCTATTAAAGGGGTATTCCTTTGGTTGTATTAGCTAACACTTGAATCAAAAGATCCTTGATAGATCTTATTTTCTTTTCCTAGTTTTTCTATTATTACATAATGGCATAGAACAAAGACTATGCAAGCACCAGGCCTCCAGTTTGCAACTTAAATTAGTTTGCTATCTAGAAGGCAAGAATTAAATTGTATATGAACTCTATTGATGAGGACATCTTTAATTCTATTTTGACAAGACCACCAGCTCCAGTTGAAACAACTACTGCTAGTTCCAGCACACATGCTATTCCACCACCTGAGTGGACAGATGCATAGAAAAAGGCCAAGATAGCTGATACAAAGGCCATGAACATTCTGGCTCAGACAATTCCTGATGTCATTTTCTAGAAGGTGGTTGAATGCACATCAGCCAAGGCAATATGAGACTCACTTAACCAGATGGCTGTTGGTTCAGCTGATGAGAGAAAGGATAGGAGATCCAATCTCATCTCATAATATAAGAACATTAAGAAGGATGAATCAGAGTCTGTTGGTGACTTGTATAACAGACTGAGCTCAATAATCAATGAGCTGAAGGCTCTAGACAAATACATCACCCTTACAGAAGTTAATGACAAAATCCTCATGTGCTTTCCTAGCTCATGGGATTCAATAATCTGGCCTATCAAAGAAGCCAGAAGTCTAAATGAGATTTTCACAGAATCTCTACTTGGAAAGCTTAAGTCTTATGAGCAATTGATAAAGTACAGAGAGGCTGTAGAATAGAAGACTCCTTCATCAGATAGAAAGGATCAAAGTATTGCATTCAAAGAAAATGAAGAATCAGAAGCCCCAACAGTCAATGAATAATTTTTGAGTCTCTTAACCAAGAGATTCTACAAGATGGGCAAGAAAGACTTCGAGAGGAAGTCATCAAGGCAAGATGATAAGCCCATGTATGATAAGACTCCCACTAAAGAAGTTGTTTGTTTTGGTTGCAGGAAACCTGGACACTTCATCTCAGAGTGTCCAGAGAACCAGAAGAAGGAGAGAAGAAGAGAGAAAGAAACAAGGAAACAGCACAACAACAAGCCCTCCTCCAGCATGCACAGAAGGAAGGAGAAAGGTTTTATAGCTGAGACATAGAGTGAGACTGAAGATGAATCTTTATCTTCCAGCTCCAATGAAGATGAAGAAGAAGCTAAGGCAAAGGAGATTTGTCTGATGACTATCAATTCATCAGGTAGTTCTTTAGAAGTAAAAGCTGAACAATCAGACAATGAAGACTCTTAGTCTGAAGAAGATCAGGTATTGTCTTCATTCGACTTTGATTCAGATGAATTTAAAGCTGACTTTAAATCTTTATGTCTTGATTTAATTAACTCTGAAAAAGTAATTAAGCAACTTAGAGAGAAATTAAATGAACAAGAAAACCTTCTTTCAGAAAATAATAAGTTAATGGATGAAATCACTCTAGCTAATGAACAAATCATTAAATTAAAAACTGAATTATCTGAGGCTAGGCAACTTGAAGAATCCCTGAATGGGAGAAGTATCAAGCTAATGAACATCACAAGCACAGTGAATGCCAGACTCAATGGCAAGCTGGGCTTAGGTTCTTCATCAAGCTAACCCACACTGCTTCAGAAGAACATATTAACAACACCTATAAAATTTGTTTCTTAAAAGGGTATTTGAAAATAGAAGATAATAATGTTAATCAAACAGAACTTAAACACAAATATAAGAAAAGGAAAAGGAGTAAGAAAAATCTAAACCAGAATTATGTTCAGCAGATTTCTTCGAACTCAGATCGACGAAATGTGTATAGTTCGTCGAGCTCAAGTCAACGAACTCAGAACGCAAACTTCTATTATAACTATTCTCTGAACTGCGATCGATGAAATCAGTATGGTTCATCGACCAGAGATCGATGAAATTGGGCCCCAGAAAATGAATACGTTCATTTTCTTAGTGGAGTTCGACGAACTCATCCCCGTTCGTCGACCTTAGATCGACAAACGTACCAGAATTCGTCACCCCAGTTTATAATAATAGAAACTTTAATTCCAACATAACTTTTAATCAACCAAGACAAAACATCAATCCTTTTAACCAATGGATTATTCCACCTAGAAGATATAATCCCTTAGGTTACAAAAATCAACCGGAATATTCATATATTTCCAGCTTTAATTATGTAAATCAACAAGGACCCAAGGTAACCTGGGTCAAGAACAACTAATTCCAATTATTACAGGTGAAGAGCTGTCCAGCTTTTAAACAACTATAGTATCTGGACAATGGATGCTCTAAGCATATGACTGGCAGCAAGGACAACTTAATAAATTATAAGTCCAAGCTGGGACCAAAGGTGATCTTTAGCGACTCCAATTGTGGCCAGACTGATGCTTTGGAGAAGTCATGGTTGGGGCAGTAACCTTCAAAAAGGTTGCATATGTAAGTGGACTAAAGCATAACCTCATCTCCATAAGTCAATTATATGATGAAGGTTATCAGGTATCTTTTAACTCAAGCTCATGTATTATTTCTTCTAAAGAAAACAAAACTATTTTAATTGGAAATAGATAAGGCAACATATACATAGTAGATTTTCAATCAGTTGTTTCAGATATTTATCTTTTTAATCAGGTTATCAATCAAAATGATTTGTGGCATAAAAGACTAGGACATGTAAATATGAAAAACATTGTTAAGTTATCTAAGGACAACTTTGCTAGAGGATTGCCTTCTGGTCCCTACAAGAAGGAAGGCCTCTGCAGGGTTTGTCAATTAGGCAAGCAAACTAAATCTAGGTTTAAATCTATAAATAAAAGTGATTCACCTAGGATCTTGTACTTACTACATATGACCTCTTTCTCCCTATTGTTGTACAAGGCATAGAAGGGAAATCCTATACTTTAGTTATTGTAGATGACTTCTCAAGATTCACTTGGGTGTTCTATCTAAGATCTAAGTCAGATAATTTCAAGGTTCTTACAGATTTTCTCAAGACCATATAGATTGAGTACTCTGCTCCAGTTGAGTTGATCAGAAGTGATCATGGTACTGAGTTTGAGTCTCTTATTATGCAAGAGTTCTGTAAGAAGGAAGGTATCAGGCACTGCTTCTCAGCTCCTAGAACTCCTCAATAAAATGGGGTAGCTGAAAGGAAGAATAGAACCCTAATTGAAGTTGCAGGCACATTACTTGCAGATGCTTACATGCCCCTCTTCTTTTGGGCAGAGGCTATGAGCACATCAAACTATGTACTGAACAGAAGAATACTCCCTATGAATTGCTTAAAGGGAAGAAACCTAAAATCACTTATTTTAAAGTATTTGGTTGTATATGTTATATTCACAATAACAACAAGAAACATATTAGAAAGTTTAAAGCCAAAGCTGTAGTGGGAATCTTTCTAGGATATTCCCAAGTCAGCAAGGCTTATAGGGTTTTTAATAAATCTACCTTAAAAATTGAGGAATCAGTCCATATGACTTTTGATGAAGCTAACATGTATTACAAGGAGAAATAAATTTCTACAAGTAGCTCATTGCAGGTACCTTACTTGTGTGAGAGATTGGATGATATAAACCTCAACCAAGAGGCTCAATCTAATCCCTCTCCATAAGCTGTTGAAGATGTTAGTGAAGAAGATACCTTGGATGCTTCTGACACTCTCCATACAGCTAACCCAATTCCACAAGAGGAATTAATCCCTTAAGCTGTTACTCAAACTCCTTCCACTGATCTTATCACATTTAGAGATCATCCTATATCTCAAGATCTTGGAGACATAACAGCTAGTGTGCAAACAAGGCATCAACTCAACCCTGACTTGATGTTTGCTTGTTTCCTCTCTCAACTTGTGCCTCATTCCATCAAAGATGCAGAACAAGATCCCCACTGGATTATTGCAATGCAAGAGGAGCTTAATCAATTTGAGAGATGTAGAGTTTCGGATCTGGTTCCTAGGACCAAAGACTCCCCAGTCATTGGAACCAAATGGGTGTTCAGAAATAAATTGGATGTTATTGGTAACACTATAAGGAACAAAGCAAGGCTAGTGGCTCAAGGCTACTCACAGGAGGAAGGAATTAATTATGACCAGACCTTTTCTCTAGTGGCAAGGCTTGAAGCCATAAGAATTTCCTTATCTTATGCTGCATACAAAAGGTTCAAAGTCTACTAGATGGATGTAAAGAGTGCTTTCCTCAATGGTGATCTCAAAGAGGAAGTATATGTGGAGCAACCACCAGGTTTTATCTCACCAACTCATCCCTCTTATGTCTTTTGATTGCATAATGCTCTCTATGGTTTAAAGCAAGATCCAAGAGCTTGGTATGAGACCTTATCTAGCTTTCTGTTAGAGCATAAATTTTCTAGAGGCATTGTAAATAGGTCTCTTTTCATTAGACATCATAAAGATAAAATCTTGTTAGTACAAATATATGTAGATGACATTATATTTGGCTCTACAGATCCTAAATTATGCAAAAGGTTTCTGACCTTATGAATTCAAAGTTTGAGATGAGTAGCATGAGTGAGCTCTCCTACTTCCTTGGTCTCCAAGTGAAGCAGAACCCTGATGGCATCTTCATATCTCAATCCAAGTATGCTAAAGAACTGATAAAAAGGTTTGGGATGGCTGATGCCTCAGCTAAGAAAACACCCATGGCTATAAATTATGTGGTTGATTTTGATGAACATGGAAAACATGTTGATTAGAAATTATATAGGGCCATTATTGGGTCCCTGTTATATCTTACAGCAAGTAGGCCAGATATTATGTTTGCTACCTGTCTTTGTGCTAGGTTCCAGGTGAACCCTAAATAATCTCACCTTATTTTGCTAAAAAGGATTTTAAGATATATAAAGAGTTGCCCTAATTTAGGACTCTGGTATCCAATAGAGTTAGAATTTGAGTTAACTTGATACTCTGATGCTGACTTTGCTGGATGTAGAGTGGACAGGAAAAGCACATCAGGAATGTGCCAGTTATTTGGTGCTAGACTTGTCTCCTAGTTTTGCAAAAAGCAAACATCTGTGTATACATCAACAGCAGAAGCTGAGTACATAGTAGCTGGCTGTTGTTGTTCACAGATGTTGTGGATTCAAAACCAACTCCTGAATTATGGATACAACTTAAATAATTCAACTCTACTTTGTGACAACACTAGTGCAATTTCTATTGCCCAGAATCAAGTTCATCATAGTAGAACTAAATATATAGAGATAATGCATCATTTTATTAGAGATTGTGTGGACAAACAGAAAATTAATCTTGTCTACATCTACACTGATTGTCAAAAAGCAGATATCTTCAACAAACCCTTGGATGAAAGGAAACATCTATTCTTTCTAAATCAGCTTGGTATGATAGATGGAGAAGCTTTAATTTAACTTTCTGTCTGTGTTCGAAGAATTTGCCACAGTTCGTCGACCGGAGATCGACGAACTGAGATAAGTTCTTGAGAAAATTCGTCATAATACCTCTTGCTGACTCCATTTCCTCCCTCTTTGCTCTTCTGCCTACTGCCCTTTCTGTCCCTTCTTCTGGGGGGCCTGGCTATAGGACCCACTAGAGCCAGGTAGGGGTATATATCCAGGAAAGAAGCTCCAGTTTCTCCTCCTCTAGCAGCAGCAGCAAAAGTAGCAGAAGCATCTCCTGTTTTGCAGTTTGTTGAGTTCATAGCAACAGATGTACAAATAATTACAGAGGCTAAAATAATTGATTCTGATATATTAAGTGCAGATGAGCAAGATGCTCCTTCAGAGTTTATGACTATTGGTGATTGTATTATCAATCACACAGTAGATTTGTTTAATTTATTGAAACCTTTTGTTTATGGATATATAAATTATCTTCCAGCAGTTTGCCCAGAGACATCCTTAGCTATAGTGTGTTACACTCCTCCTATAAGTCCTGAAGTTGTTAAACAACTAAAGTCAAGTTTTGCTATTAACATAATTGAGGAACCATCAGGCCAAACTTACATGATGGATGATAGACAATTCCCAAATATAGATGATATAATTGCTCAATATGTAGCCCAAGAACTTGCACCGATTCAGAATGATCCTGAACTGAATGAATTTCTACTGACTTACAAAGATATAGAAGATTATCAGATTATCACTGAGAGTATTGATCTTCTTGAAGTTGCTGAACCTGAAGCACTTCCTCAGGCTAAAAGACAAATTTCAAAGGAAACTTTAAAAGAGATAGATGCATTGTATGATAATCCTCAAGACTCTTCTGATGATCACATAGATGATGATGATTCTGATGAATCTGATGATACTAAGTCTAAGAAGAAAGCTACAAAAAAGTTAAAAGTGGTTCCAAAGGCTGCTCCAAAGCCTAACCCCACTTATGACACACCTTATTACATCCTGAATAAGATTAATCCATACCCAGGGATGCCTCAGTGGATGTGGCTATCCAAAAATGAGTAGAAAGAAAGGAAGAAGATAAGGAGGTACATGTCTCCGCCTAAGCAGTTTAGGAAAGACCCTCCTCCTCCTCCATCTTCAGTAGCCTCTGGAAATGTTTCTCAAAGATCTGCTCTAGTCACCAAGACCTATCAGAGATATTCCAGGCTAAGCAATCAGCAACAGTCTTCCCAAAGTCATCCTCCTCCAGCTTCAATAAAGATAAATCCAACAGACTCTGTTGATGAATCACAGAAGGACTCAAGTCCAATAAGGCCAGAATCTCAACCAATTCCCTTTGTAGATCCAGAGCAGGAGACCTCAGCTAGAATGGCCTAATTTCATGAGCGGATTGGACTCTTACAAATTAACAAACCCAAAGCTGAAGGAAAGGATCCTTCAAAATTCTCAACCATGTCTTCATACAGAAAGGAAGAACTTAAAAGGTATGCCAAGGCAAATAAATTATTTAATGTTGATGATTATATGAAATTGCATCGAGAAGTTGTAGTTCCCAGAGCAATATCTCTCAACATCATTGGTGTATCAGACATGACAATGTCAAAGAGAGAAGCTGCCAATCAAAATAGAGAAATCATTTTCAAACAACCTTTTGAGAAGATAGAGAAAGCAAATCTAAAGCAAAACAAGTGATTTAGTTTTTAATTCATTCTTGTTTTTGAACTCTGTATGTTTAATCATGAAGCACCTTCTGTAAATATCTCATGAATGTTTTATTTCTATCAAATATATGTTTTTATGCTTTATGATTGTTTCTTTTATCTTGTTTTAGTGAACTCACCCAAATAGGGGGATATTGTTGCATCCCTAGTTGGATTTGGGCTAGGTTCACTAAATTAGGTTAAGTCTCAACCATATTGTATAGCCAGGGTCATTTCTTTGAGTCCTAGAGTTTATGATAGTCATTAGGTTCAACCTTCATGGACCAGCCAGCAGAGGACCTCTGAAGACTCAGACTTAGAAGATTCAGAGAACATAATGATCAGTTCAAAGAACTTTGAACTCAGCTTGACAATCGTCGTTCTCAGATGGACGAACTCGGAGTTATTTCTTTGAGGTGAGCTCGATGATATTCGAGCTCAGGTCGACGATAGATTCTTTCAGATAGATTCTCAGCTCGACGAACTTAGAGAACAGAATTTGAAAGTTATTCTCTGAATGCAGTTTGTAGAGCTCAGGTCGACGATCAGGAATTCTCAGGTCGACGAACTTGGAACCCAGGTCGACAAATTTCATTCAGAGGTCGAGGAATTCTGACCCACTCCAGAATGAGAAGTTTTCTTTCTTCTGTCCCTTACTTTCTATATTATTTAGCAGTAATATTCCTGAGTAATTAATGCTTATATTCCTCTGAATATAGCTGTTATTGGCAGCATTAATTATGGTCTTCAGCAGGATAATTACTTGCTTATTTAATTAGGGACAGTTGGGGAAACTCATTTAAGTCATATTCCAGCCGTTTGTATTCTCCAGATCTTTCATCAATTAATGCCAGAAATTCAAATTTCAAAGGAGAAATTAACTGTAAAATATAAAAGAGTTTTTCTCTTTTCAGTCAAGACACACATAGCCAGAAATCAAAATATACTAAGCCAAAGATTCTCAGAAAATATACAGCACACAAGAATACTGAGAGACACAGACTAAACATTAAGAACTCTCTCACAGTGTAGGAAACAATCTGTTTTCTACCTTGTCATTTCTGAAAACTGAAGAAGAACATTCATCACTATGAAGAGTCTTCTTCAACCTTCTCGTCCAGGAACATTCAAGGACAACTCATCTTGATTCAGTCAGAAAGTTCCAGGATTGTTTTCAAACAAGGCTGAAGACTTACACCCTGAAGCAAAGCTTCCAGTCTTCTGGAACCATTCAACATCTAGCGGGAGCTTTGACAACATCAGGATCCACTAGTCTTCTCTATTGATTAGAGAAAGAGAGGACACCATCACCTCCTCTCACCTCCTAAAAAATGGTTTTAACTCCCTTCAAAAGTTAACCACTTGGTTGTCAAGTCTCTTGATCAAAAGACTTGGGTTGGGTTTTGGGCACCTGATCAAAAGCCTAAAGGGTTGTTATATCTCCCTGCAAATAGATATTGTGGTGGCAGTCACCTGATCAAAAACCTGATAGTGGATTCCTACCATGGTAGTAGAAGAGTGGATGTACCCAGGTTGGGGAACCACTATAAAATTTCTTGTGTTGTCTGGTTGTGTTCATTATCTTTTTGTTCTTGCTGTGCTGTGATAGATAGATAGATTAGCTTAACCTGCTTTTATTTCTTTCTATATTATTATTGGTATCACATATTTTAAACTCTGATATAAAACTTAAAAACAACCAAAGTTTTAAATACTCTATTCACCCCCCTCCCTCTATAGTAATTAAGATCTAACCACCATCTTTCACATGGCTTGCAAGAAAATCAGAAAATTGACGGCTGACATATTCTTTGGCATAATTATGCAGGCTCACACATTGACACCGTAAAATCAACCATCTAAACACGATTATCTCTCTACGATCAAATTTTACACTCACACAAATTTTCAATGCAACGCACACGCTATGTAATTATATCATTAAGATGCTAACATACGGGTAGCCAAACTGATTAGGATCGAATAAATACTATAGGACAATATTCTTTTCGGCTAAAAAGGACCCACCTGGTCTGATCGAGCAATTAATGTACCAAAAGAGATCTACCAAAATATATGATTCGGAAACGGTTGATCTCTCCCAACAAAAAGAAAACGAAGGTTCGCCAAACCTTTCGAACATAAATAAAATAAGGATAAACAACAAAATCAATTGAAGAAACTAAGATAAATTCAACGTTTCAAAGATCACGCCAAAGTAATCCACCACAATGAAAAATCTAGAGGGAAAATCACACACAAGTAGAAAGTTTCATTACCTAATCGGAATGGATTATTCTAATTGACTAATTCAGATTGCTCTTCAACGGCTCTGCCAGAGTTACACCGGATGGAGAGGAAACTCATCCTCCTTCCTTGCTTCACGCCAGTATGGAGTCCACGTGGCCTCGTCGAAAACACCTTGGCCGAGCCACCAGAGAAAAAGGGGTGGTCGGTTTATCTTGAAGAGGGGCTGGCCGTGTTTTGAGTTGATGTGGGTGGTCGGTTTTGATGTGGAGTAGGCTTGAGGTTTGTGGAAGAGGGGCTAGAAGGCTTGGAAGAGAAAATGAGAGGTAGGGGGAGGGGATGTTGGCGGCTAGGAGAGCGGGAGAAAGCTTGGCCGAGAGAGAGAGAGAGAGGAAGGGAGAGAGAGAAAAGGTGGTGGCTAGAGGGGGTGGTCGGGCTTATAAGAGAGATGAAAGGAGAGGGAGGAGTGGGTGGAGAGGAGGACGATTAGAGAGAGAGGGAGGAGATAGTGGCTGGCAGCAAAGGAGAGGGGAGGAGGATAGGAGGAGTCGAAATTCAATAAAAGGAGAAGGAAGAGGGAAATCTCAATCAAGATTAGGGTTTTCAATTTTCATTCATTCTCTAATCAACATGAAACAATACATGGCCTATATATAGGCTTACAACATAGTTTTGGCTATATGAAGCCCAAAAATAAAAATAAAACACACACATAAAATTAGACATTATGAGCAAAAACTAAAAATTGCAAATAAAGAACTAAATGATTCAAATAAAAATATTACTAGTCGTCTCCATTCATTGGTCGTCTTACGCCGCAAATCCTTGGTTGGAGAAATAGAAGAATATTCCGCGAGCATGCCTTCATCGTCTTCAACATGTTGGGGGCCGTCATCTACATTAATCCTCCCCCGCTCAAAAGTACTCATCACCGATGAGTTGTTCTGAAAGTACCGACACAGGAGAGCATCATCCAAAAGAGCCACCTCCGATTCAAGAAGCCAAGAGTCATCGGAGGCCGGATGATCACGCCATCAAATCAAGTAGCGGCAAACATCACCACTTGGAGAGGAGAGCACTACATCTTGGAGTATACTATCAAACAAAAAGGTGATCCTGGGGAACCTTGGAAAAGCATTAGGCAATAAAGGAGAAAATGTTTCTTCATCAACAATCAACGTGCCTCCATTGGAGACCGATGGAGAGAGCGATCCAGAAACAAGCTCACCCACCAACCCAGTAGAAAATGCAGTAAAACTAAATGGACAGGTAGATAATTCAAGTGGTGGAGAAACATATGGCGTTAAATCAGAAACATTAAAAATAGGGGAAATACCCCAATCTGTGGGTAACTTCAAAAGATATGTGTTCTCCTAATTTCTTATATATCTGAAAAGGTCCAGCTCGCCGATTAACCAACTTTTTTATAGTGTCGGAAGGCATCTGTTCAGGGACGAGACACACTAAAACTAAATCGCCAACCTTAAAGTGAGATGCTCTTTTATGTTAGTTAGCTTGAAATTGATAAGATGTATATTGTGTGGTTAGCGCTTCACTAACGTGCTTATATAAATTATGACCATGAGAGGCAAAATCTTGTGGAAATTGACTTTACCTATAATATGGCGGTAACGAAATCAAGTCAAATTGCACTGGTGCTTTATATCCGTGCACGATCTCATTCGGTTAAAAACTAACATGTACGTAATAAGACGCAACTTGATATGTAATTTTTTAAAAGTGCGCCTAAGTATCTTACTACCGTGAGGAGTGAACCCATGTGCTACATGACTTAACCCAAATATGGAGGATAAGGGGGTTAAGTCTGGTGGCATGGGATCCTTATAATCTAATATGATTTTAATGGGCTCCATACTCGCAGTTTTAATTTTATATTTAATATTTTCATGCTTGGCATGAAGATATACCAAGGAGAACCGCTCAGCATGAACAATAGAGTTGGACTCTCCCGGATGTGAAAGGATGTGCGAGCAATACAACTCAAAGGGCATTTCTATAGTCACTAACTTGTGGGAATGAGGGTCATCAAAAGGCGGTGGGTAAATGTGTGCAACTAGGTGTGGTATGTAAGTATTTCTAAGGGCACCACATCCAGAGGCACAATAGCCAAAGGGTCAGAAATAGTCGAGGAGAGAATCGTAGACAGACACGTAGAAAAATTAACTGTCAAAGTTGACGCATAGTCATATCTACGATGTGCGGTGAAAAGACCAAATACTAATGCGCTCAACCCTGTAATATCTATATGCTGAGACAATGCCAATATTGGAATTAAAAAAGTGGGCGTCACACATAAATTCATACTAGGACTACCGGTTCCACGTCCTAAAAAGTCAACTAATGTGGGAAAATAATCAGGAGGAAGGGTCGGCAAAATCAAACTCGGGATAAAATCAAAATTAGTATAAATTTTATCCAACGGTGACAAAATCATGGAACTCTCATCCGAGGTCTATATCAATAACGTCATCCAAAAGTACAACTTCCTCACTAGAAAATTTTTCCGCACTAGATATATCATCGAAATAAGAATCAGTGAAGGTCTCAAAAATAGGCAAAATTGAACCCAACAAAATTTCTAATCCACAAGTGGCTTCAGGCAATGGTGATAACATCAAAGAGATATCCTTTGGGTTCTCAGCACTAAAATCATCCAAAACTAACCTTCCCTCATAAGATAAATCATCCATAATAACACTAGGTACATCCTCACTCTCAGGCTCCTCAGATAACTCAGATACAATCTCAGTGGGTGTGATCGTAGACTCTGACATGATGGGGATCGTAGCCTGGAGAGGGCACTCAATACTAGGGTGATCAGACACAACGCTAGCAGGGCATATAATAGGCAATGGGATACTCTCACAGATCAAAATATCATCATCTCAAACATCATCTTCTAAATCACTAGGATATCCAAGCTCCTCAACGTCACTAAAATCGTCAGTAAAATTGGCCTTGCCCTCAATGGCGGGCTCAGTCCTAGACACGGCCTCAGACTCATCAGGAGAGTCAACGACTAGATCAGGCACCTCACGGGGAGAATCATTAGGGACTATAGACGTATTCGGGATAGGTCGCATAATAGAGCCAAGAAAAGATTCGTCATTAGACTTACATATCGAAGTCATCTTTCTGCTCCTACAGATAGGAATACTCTGACCCCGCGGGCCCATGGTAGTCCTAACAGTCACTTGTACAGAACTCGGGATAGGGGACCTCACCTTTTCCTTTCCTCCATAGGTGGGTGCATGTATGCGATGGGTAGCTCTACAACCTGGGGAAAGGGTCTGTCCTGAGGGAATATGTCAATCCTATAGTCAGGTGGGGACCTAGTTCCATAACTATTCTTGCTAACTGGTGTGGTGCTTTTAGTACGAAGGTAGTTGGGATCAAATTGATCCGTGAGTAAACTTCGCATATGCGGCCAAGAATACCATTAGCTACCTACATGACGCTCTTTGTTTAGCCAAAACATGCGGGCTTGACCTACTAATCGATCTCGGGCAATGTTAACCTTTTGGTGGTCGTCCCATAAGTGAAAATTAAAATAATTTTCTAGTCCCTTAACCCAGTCTCTAAAAATTTGGGGAAACCCTAAACAGTCATTAGTAGGATAAGTGTGGGGTTGCCTAAGGGCGGTGCTACTTGTCTAACCTTTATTTACGCAAGCAAAACCTTAATCTCATCCACTACAGGGGAATGAACAGGTTTCCTAACGTTCAACATGGAATCAAATGATTTTATTCGAGAAAAATTAACGTCATAGGCCACATTCAGTGGGAACCGGAGAATAACCTACATGGATCTAGTGCACATGTAATGAGATAAACATTCTGACTCAAATAAATTTAGGTAAGATAGATTGTTTCCCGCTTAATAACTAAGGTAATAAAATATTATTTTTTTATTTTCTGGATGAAAATAATATTGAGATTATTAAAAAAAAATTTGATTTTTTTTGCAGGAAAATAAAAAATTTAGGCACTATTGGCAGACTAGGATTTTTTTTTTGTAATTTTGACAAATAAACATGCAAGATAAGTGCGTGTAAACGTGCTAATAAAAGGGGGGAGGGTACTAATTAGGAAATTGACATGAACCTCCCTATGATACCAAATTAAACGCAGCCTCACACGTTGACACCGTAAAATCAACGGACTAAACATGATTGCCTCTCTACAATCAAATTCTACACTCTTAAAAATTTTCAATGCAGCGCACACGCTATGCAATTTTATCAATTAGATGCTAACGTGCGGGTAGCCAAACCAATTAGGATCGAATAAAGACTATATGACAATATTCATTCCGTCTAAAAAGGACCCACCCGGTACGATCGAGCGATGGTTGTACGAAAAGAGATCTACCAAAATTTAAGATTCGGAAACAGTAGATCTCTCCCAACAAAAAAAACAAAGGTTCGCCAAACATTTCGAATTTAAATAAAATAAGGATGAACAACAAAACTAATCAAAGAAACCACGATAAATTCAACGTTTCAAAGATAACGAAAAAGTAATCCACCACAATGAAAAATTTAGAGGGAAAATCACACACAAGTAGAAAGTTTCGTTACCCAATCAGAATTGATGATCCGATTTACTAATATGGATCGCTCTTCAACAGCTCCGTCGTAGTTACGCAAGATAGAGAGGAAACTCGTCTACCTTCCTCACTTCACACCGGTATGGAGTCCACGTGGCGTCGTCAAAAACACCTTGGCCGAGCCACCAAAGAAAAAGGGGTGGTCGGTTTTTATTGAAGAGGGGCTGGTCGGGTTTTGAGTTCATGTGGGTGATTGGTTTTGATATGGAGTAGGCTTGAGTGTGGTGGAAGAGGGGCTAGAAGGCTTGGCCGAGAAAAGAGAGGAAGGGGGAGGGGATGTTGGAGGCTAGGAGAGGGGGGGGAAGGCTTGGTCGAGAGAGACAGGAAGGGGGATAGAGAAAAAGTGGAGGCTAGAGGGGGTAGTCAAGTTTATGAGAGAGATGAAAGGAGAGGTAGGAGGGGGTGGAGAGGATGCTGATTAGAGAGAGAGGGAGAAGATAGTGTCTTGTGGCCAAAGAGAGGGGAGGAGGATAGGAGGAGCCGAAATTCCAAGAAAGGAGAAGGAAGAGGGAAATCTCAATCAAGATTAGGGTTTTCAATTTTCATTCATTCTCTAATCAACTTGAAATAATACATGTCCTATATATTTGCTTACAACATAGTCTTGGTTATATGTAGTCCAAAAATAAAAAATACAACACACACAAAAAATTAGATATTATGAGGAAAAACTAAACATTGCAAATAAAGAACTAAAGGATTCAAATAAAAATATTATTATGTCATCTCCATTCATGTGCCGTCTTGCGCTGCAAATCCTTGGTTGAAGACGGAGAGGGATCTTCCGCGAGCATGTCGTCATCATCTTAAACATGTTGGGGACCGTCGTCTCCATCACATAATCAGTATGAAAAACTTGAATTGGTATAATAAATTATGTCAAGATCTCATTATAAAATGTGTTAAACAGAGTGTGAAGTTCAGAACGATCTTTTAAGTGATACAGTCAAGTACACTTGGAGAAATCATCAATGAAAGTTACATAATACAAGCTACCTCTACCAACAGTGGTAGTAGGAGTGGGACCCCAGATGTCAGAGGTAACTAGTTCAAAAATACGCGAAGAACTACGTCCCATTCGTGATAGGAAAGAAGAGCGATGATGTTTACCAAACTGACATGCTTCACAATTCAAAGGGGAGTCCTCTTGAGGAAGATCTAGAAGAAGTTGGTGGATGAGGTGAGAAGGAGGGTGGCCAAGACGATAATGCCATTGTTGAAGGGAAGAAGAAGCAGAAAGAGCAACGGCATTGTCAAGAAAGAAGAGGCCACCATGCACAGTTCTAGTAGCAATCATATCCTTAAAGGCAGAATCCCAGAAAGAACAAGTCGTAATAGTAAAAGTAACCGTGCAATTCAACTGTGTGTAGAGAACATGAATAAATAGCAAATTGCACGGAAAAGTGTGAACATAGAGAGTGTCCTCAAGCTGCAAAGACGGGGTGATGTGCACAATGCCCACACCATGTATAGGAGAAGAAGTCCAATCGACAATAACGATAGGAGATAACCATTTTTGGCTGTTCAAGCAGGAGAAAAAACAAGAATTGTTGGTCTTGTGACAAGTGGCACCATAGTCAATAAGCCACTTATCGGAAGAGGACAAAAGATCACGAGCTGTAGAGGAGATAAGAGAAACTGACCTCATCGAGAAAGAAACTGGAAAGAATAGACACTAACCACACAGTTAGACACAAGCCAACAAAAGAGAAAAAAGAGATCGCGTGAAGAAAAATGCGCAAGTCGAAAGAGAACAGGCTGACAAATAGATCGGCAAGCAAGTCGCAGAAAGACCATGACCAAGAAAAGAAGACCGGCAGATACTCAAATGGCACGGTTGAGTGAAAATTCAGAAAAGATCGAAGAAGAAGCACCTACCACCAAAAAGGAGCAAATAGAGAAGTGATCGCGAGAGTAGAGAACAAAACCCATGCGAGAAGAGTACGGGAGAAAGTAGCAGCGCGAACACCAGCAAAGCCGCGCAAACATAAAAGAAAATAAAGATACAGGTCACAGGAAAAGTGACAAGCAAGGGAGGGCAGGGAGGGAAGAAATCGTGCGAATAGAAGAAGATCGGAGTAGAAAAGCAAACCGCGAGCAAAAAAAAGAAGCAAAGGACCGATTTGCTCTGATACCATGTGAAAAAAAGCTAAATAAAGTTAAATTTTATTGCTCTAAAATGATAAACAATACATAGATATGCCCCCTTATTTATAGAAAATGAGGGAGATAAGAGAATACAATAAGAGATGTGGAACTAAATACAATCCAAGCGTCTTATGCGATTTGACACTATCAAACCGCAACACTATACAAAGCTGCTGATCACTAACAACAATAGAGGTAAGCCACGAAATCGCCACTAAAGACCGCTAGACCGCCGTTGTTAGCCATGAGACCACAACTGCGGTTTTCCACTAGACCGCAGTTTCGGACTCCCACTAGTACTACGGTAAGACTCTAGGCCGCTACTATGGCTAACCACCATGCCGCTACTCTGACAAGTCTCCAAACCGCTGCTGCGGCTAACCTACAGACCCCAGCTACGACTAGCGTCCATACCGCAGCTGCGGGAAGACCTCCAAGACTATAAAGTGTTGCATGAAGCCGACTACCAAGTTACAATACTGCTAAATAGTCAGACTGCCAATCCTGCCAAGATAGCCGCCCAAAAAAACCACTTCAACTAACCAAACTGCCACAAAATAAGACTGCATGGACAAACTTCTTGACCGCCCGAACTACAAGTCGCAAAGACTATACCAACAGACCGCCAAACTGTAATAGTGACTCAGCTCCAACGCGATAAATCGACCATCAAACTGCATAAAACACACGTCAAAATGGGTCTACATCTAGTCTAGGCATCTGTGAATGGACTCAAATTGATTATCCCAATATGTCGAAGGTCATGGCATTGGGGAAGGATGTAGTGGGAGTGGTAGAATCTCTAAAGAGTCAGTAGTGCCACTGGGTCCTTCCCTAAGATCAAGATCAAAGTCTCCTCGACCCACTACTGGAGGGATAGAATCGAACTCGTCGTCACATCGTCACACTAAACTGAGGTCTTGGAGGGACTGGAATTGAATGTTAAGTGACATTTGGGCGCAGTGTAGTCGCAGAAGAGTATCCTAGATCCCCATCTATTTGGCGAGATGAGTGATGAAGTTTCCGCCATGGATGGATCCCAACCTTGCATTTTCAATCTGATGCCGAAAGAAGTTCGCATGCGCGTAGCCTAGTTTGAGTAGGATCTGATAGAACATACAATATTAATATAGTAATTCTGCCCGAGACACCACACCATGGATATCGCCGCGGCCGATGATGGTAAAGGTGAGAAGGTTGTGGAGAATACAAAGGGCGAGGGAAATAAGGTGGCTGCCTTTTGAATTTTTGGTAGTGTAGGGGACGATATCGTTACTGATTTCTAATTGAAAAGTAAGAAGGTTGAAGTCGCAAGTGAAATAAGAATGAATGGTGGAGTAAGTAGGAAAGAGAAAATGCTACATCGCAAAATCCCATTGCAACATTGAGATGGAAGATGGTGAGCTGATGTGTTATTCCGCCCATCCGATAGACGATAAAATTGTTTTACGCACCCCAACGAAGCTAAAACGAGGAGAGGAACTCAACGGTATGCTCCAGGAAGGCGGGCTCCGAATTGGCAAGAAGAGAAATCCATCCGGGGGTGGATAGAAATTCCTGAACCAAATTTGTCATGCCAAAAGCCGCAAGGATACCCCAATCAAGAATCCGGAATATGCCAAAGGGTTTGGCTCGTAAACGGTCGCTCTGATCTTGTTGGGTATAGTTGTCAAAGGGAAGCATAGCCTCCGCCACGGCGGGATCCGCAGGGTGCTCGAATGAGGAAGTAGTGCAGCGAGGTTAGTGGCGAGGAATGCTTGGAAAGAAAGGAAGGAATTTCAGGTAAGGGGTCTAGAGAAGGAAAAAAGGAGGGTTGGATGGTATGGAGGACACAAAGGGGGAAAAGCCTTTAATTAAGAAAAATTGGTGAGGTTTATGCGCTCGCGGTAAGACTACCGTTCACGGCCAAGTAATAATAATGAGGAGTAGCATCCCCGAGTATCGATCTCTTGCGGAGTGCAAGTAGGGAACATGGGTTTTAGCATTTAGAGAAATGAGTGCAAGTGCTAAGTGAACAAGGGGGTTTGTTTTGGATATCCTACACTAAAATAATATAAAATCAGTGCGGGTCGCCTTCACTGCATCGCCTAGGTGAATCACTCTGAAGAGTAATAGCGGAAGCAAATGAATAAGTGAGGGTCGAAAACACCTCTTCTTAGCGCACACTTCTAGCAAAGGCTAGAATGGCCCAAACACACTTTATATTAGCGCAAAGATAAAGCTTTCTATGACATAAAATGCTCAGGAAATAACTAAACAAACACACAGTGAAATCTTGAGCAAAACAGGGTTATGAAACTACAATATCGCTAGCAGGAGTTCAGCAGAAAGGAAATCTAGAAAATGGAAAAGAAATTACAGCCAAAACGTAGAAGCTTTCCAAGGTTCTCGGTCAGAAACTAGGGGTGTCAACCCTGGTCCGTGCTCGGTCTTCGAAAGGAGTCCAGGATCCGAGAGGAGCTGTCACTTCCTCCTTCAAACCTTTCTTTGTTGTGTTGAGGTTGTGGAGGCGGATGGAAGCTTGGCGGGCTGCAGCAAGTATCTTGAACCGGAGCTTGGAAGGTAGCAATGGCAAAGGAGACCTAAGGCAAAGCATTTGCAAGCTAAATGGAGTGGAGCGGGTGGTCGGATCTTCCCTCCAAGGAAGAGAGAGAAAAAAGGGGATGAAGCTTCGTTTTCCCGCTCAAGGGAGCAGAAAAGGCGGGCTGGACAAACTATCCTCGTCATTAGCAAAATCTGCATCTTATATAGTAAATCATTAGAAAAATTTCCTCACACGGTTCCACGCACGACCGTGCTTGAACCGTGTGATATTCGCGCGAAAAAAATAACGTGAGAAGATGAAGCGTTGACCCGTGCATTTTACCCGCGTACAGGCGATTCCGCCCGTGCGTGAAGGAAATTGGACGGGTAACGACAGAACAAAGGAATGCAGGAAAAACAGTGGAACCGTGCGTTTTACTCATGCATGGGCGTTTCCGCCCGTGCGTGAAGGAAAACACACGATTAACCACAGATCAGTGCTAAAATGAAATTTACAGGACAACCTTGCGTTATATTCTCGCACAGTTATGGTGAAACCGTGCGATTAATCCTGCGTTTACATTCGTCGAGTTCCACTCGATGCAATCAAATGCACGACCACGACCAAACCGTGTGCTAAGGAAATACACGACCGTACATTTTCCTCAATTCATAATTCTGAAATGGGAAAAACGACCACCTGTAAGCAATGACAACTAAACAATGGGGCATCCTCCAGCAAAATAGAATTGCAGTAAAACTACTGGAACGATCCCCGGGGAGCACCACGTGCATACCCCCAATAATCAATCCGCAATTGCGCACCCAAGGGCTAGAAAAGCACACAACACATGAAACACATAAGGAAAGAAATAATAGTGAAAACTACGAAATAGTGATGTGCAAAGGCATGAAAACCAGCCCAGATGAGCCCGCAAATCCCTATATAAACGGGACTCATCACACCCCCAGACATAAACATTTGCTCGTCCCGAGCAAATCTTCTCTCCGTGAACTCAAAAATAGATAGCTGGCTTAGAAATTTCAGAATAAAGTAAAGTGAGAAATCACATACTCATGGGCGTAGAAAATATAATAGATAAAATTCTTACTTATGCTACTAAGATTTTAAATTTCGACAGAGGTAAATACATATTTCAACCACTCAAAAATAGAATGATGTAGAATCGTTCGGTCCTAAGTAGGATGAAAGTAGGCAGACCACTCAGTTGAGCATTCCCAAAGATCGGGGCTCGAGATCACCTCCAAAGGAATCCACCAATATCAGGAACCATACGATTGCCCGTCTACACTCTCTCCACGATGCTAGTCAGACTCAAATGTGAATCAGTAGGGAATGTAGGATAGAATGGGTCTTAGGTGAAGGCGGGGTATATAAAGGGTAAACAAGACGGACACGCACAACCAAAATGAGACCGCCTGAAAACACTCACAGCTATAAACAATGGCAAACACGTGCGACGCGCCACCAGACTTGGATTTTTCTACAGTGCGTGCACGCCAATCACGATTACAAAACAAACAACAAATCATAACTTAACGACAACATAAATGTTCAAGCTATTCCCAACTGGGAAATCTCGTTTCATCTCTTTTTCTTTTTTCTTTTTTTCTTTCATCTAAAAAAAAAATCAAATAGCCACAACTAAATACAAAAACACGGCAACACCACAAGCTGCACTAATATCACATGACAGCCACACAGAGCGGATACAAAAGATAATAGACAAAAATACAAACTAACTGAGCGTTCACATCTAGAGCTGCGAGAAGGTGAGTCTATAAGGCTTTGGTAGCAAGTCGTAGGGTTGACAAAAGAAGGGATAGGCTCAACGGGGATAGAAATGGATAAACTTCGGGAATGGTACAAGGCTCAAACTAAATAAAAGATGGCCCACCTCACACTCACGCTTGACTAACCCTACACCAATGCTTCGAGAGTAGCTTAGGGCAAGTTCTTAGTCACCGAAAAATGTGATCCTTCCTCCTGACTAACGCAATACGAGGTTAGTGGCAGCTACACACATTCCTACTCTATCGTTTGATCACTCCCAATTCCGCAATTTTGAGTAGTGCAAACAAACTTTACAAATGTAGAAAAGTGTAAATTTAGAGCATA
This sequence comes from Platanthera zijinensis, assembly GCA_039513925.1. NCBI lineage: Eukaryota > Viridiplantae > Streptophyta > Magnoliopsida > Asparagales > Orchidaceae > Platanthera > Platanthera zijinensis. The sequence goes on from CM077078.1 coordinate 132,602,720, forward strand.
AAGAAAAATTAAATCTATACTATTTCTACACCCCTTATGTACTTGATTAGGAGCACTGAATGAGTTTTGAACTACTCTATCCTAAAATCCTAAGCTAGCATCGCTATCTTAGAGCACAAAGAAACAAATTAAACTTAGGTCGAGCGCATGCTTAAGTGCGTGCTCGTGCGGTGTACGTGTGCAATGAAGTGAACTACAAAATTCAAATAAAAATTACTATCAGATATAGGATGGATAATTCCTGCGTCTAAGAGTTTCATAACCTCGCCCTTAACTACTTCTTTCATGTTGGGATTTATGCGGTGCTGAGGTTGGATTGAATTACCCGAATTATCTTCCATTAGGATTTTGTGACTGCAGAAAGATGGGCTTATTCCCTTGATATCAGAAATTTGCCAGGCAATAGCTCGGCAATGTTTACATAAAACTAAAAGAAGTTTATCATTTTGCATATCCGTGAGGTAGGCAGAAACTTTTACTGGTAACTTGGAATCATTTTCTAAGAAGGCATACCTAAGATGTTCGGGTAGTTCCTTCAATTCTAGGGTAGGGATATCTTCATACGAGGTTTTAGAAATCTGTTCTTTTTCAAAAACTATGTCCTCGTAGAATTTTTTAAACAAAAAATTAAAAGAGGTGGGGCTAACATCCATGGCGGCTTCTTGCAGGGATTCTATTTGAAGAGTCGAGGAGGAACAAAAATCAGAAAATTGTTTTTCAAATTAAGAGAGGCGATAGGAGGATTCTTCACTTAGGTGCAGCGATTCAATTGGAAGAGTAGAGGAGGAACAAAAAGTAGAAAATTCTTTTTCAAATTTAGAGAGGCAATTGGAGGATTCTTCACTTAGGTCATCTACGAAAAAATAGGAGTCGTAATTTGCTAGGGTGTTCTTCATCGAGGGGGTGATAGAGAAACTCATTTCTTCATCGCCTACTCAAAGGAAGAGCTTATCATTTCTTATGTTAATGATTGCTCGGGAGGTGGCAAGGAAGCGTCGGCTAAGGATCAGGGGAACCTCGACGTCTTCTTCGATGTCCAATATGACGAAGTCCACCGGGAAGATGAACTTGTCGACTTTAACTAAGACATCCTCCATGATTCCTAACGGGTATTTGACGGATCCGTCGGCGAGCTAGATACTCATGCATGTGGGGTTGAGGCTACAAATTCCTAACTTCTTAAACAACGAGAGGGGCATAAGGTTTATACTCGCACCTAAGTCATCCAATGTGTTCTTGACAAAAAGATCACCAAAGACACACAGAATAGAAAAACTACCCCGGTAACTGATTTTCTTTGGTAAATCATTTGTCAATACCGCAGAGCACTCAGCATTTAACGTGACATGCAAAAAGTTCTCTAACTTCTTTTTGTTAGTCAGAAGGTCCTTAAGGTACTTAGCATACTTCGGCATCTGGAAGATCGCTTCGTTGAAGGGCAGATTTATGTGGATTTGCTTAAACGTTTCTAATAAGCAGGAGTACTGATCATCCTGACGTTGCTTATTAAGTTTGGAAGGGTATGGTGGGTTTGGATTGTTTTTAAAGATCGGTGGTGGAGTGAGGTCTTTTTCTAAAATGGGGGTGGTAACTTCTTCAGTAGAGGGTGGAATTTTTAAAACGGGGGCGGAGCTTGCCTCGGGCTATTCACTAACCCAACTGGAAACATGCTTCCCAGTCCGAAGAGTTATAGCTTTCGCTTGCTCTCTCGGGATGGGCTCGGTATTGGAAGGAAGAGACCCTGCGGGTCGCTCAGAAATTTTTTTTTTGAGCTGTCCTACTTGATTTTCAAAACTTTTAACGCTTCAAATTAAGGTTCTTATAGTAGCGTCATTTGTGGTTATATATTAATAAAGTAACTCCTCCAAGTTTGGAGGTTTTGGATAGTTTTTAAAAGGTGGTGGTGGTGCAGAAAAATCATTTTGTGGTGGCGGGCGCATTGCGTTTGAGGGATTACTCCACGAAAAATTCGAGTGATTTCTTAAAGAAGGATTATAACTATTCGGAAAAGTAAAATCCACATAATTTACTAGTAAAATCCATCAGTATGTTGAAGTAGCAGCTTCCCATACTTGAGGGGCGGAGGAAGCAGTCATCTCCGTAATTTTTTTGCTTAATATTTCAACTTGCAAAGCGAGCTGGGAGACGTTGTCCACTTTAAAGATACCTCCAGGTTTGTTTGGACGGGAACTAGGCACATTCCACTGAGAAGTGTTCATGGCAATGTCCTCGAAAAGCTCGAGAGTTGTTTCCGGGGTCTTATGGTTTAAAGTACTACCAGAAGCAGCGTCTATCATTTGCTTTGTGTTTTGATTTAGCCCGTTATAAAACGTCTGCACTTGTAACCATACAGGCTGCGCATGATGTGGGCATTGTCATAATAATTCTTTAAATCTTTCCCAGGTTTCATATAAGGTTTCAGAGTCTATTCGTCCAAAAGCAGAAATATCGTTCCTAAGTATTGCAGTTTTAGCTGGCGGAAAATACTTCGCCAAAATTTTTTCAGTTAATTAATCCCAGGTTGTGATGCTATTTTTAGGTAGAGTGTTCTGCCACTGCTTAGCCTTAGTTCTAAGAGGAAAAGGAAATAATCTTAGCCTAATAGCATTATTTATAACACCATTTATCTTGAAGGTGTCACAAATCTCAGGAAAGCTTGCTATATGTGCTTTTGGATCTTCATCTTGAAGTCCGTCATATTCCACATACTGATGCACCATTTGAATTATGCTAGGCTTTAGTTCAAAGTTATTATTATCTATGGCAGGGAACACTATACTAGATTCTGTACCCTCTAGATTCGGCCGTGCATAATAGGACATAGGCTTATGCACGACTTCCTCCACATGGGGTTCTTCCATTCTTAAAATAGAGAATGACTCAGAGTCCTCAACCTGTACCTGGATAGTAGGGCCTTGAAATTGCGATCTTCTCCGAAGAGTACGCTCAATTTCTTGGTCCAAGTCAAAAATAACCGACGGACTCCCGCAGGTCATGCACTAAAAGCAGAGAAGAGAAGAAAGAGAAATAAATAAACTAGAAAAAAGAAAAGAGAAACAAAAAACTTTTTTGAAATAAAATTTTTTTATGTTCTAACTCTCGAACTTCCCAAGGGCTACCCAATGAATGGTTTGCAAGGTACTAGACAGGATAGTGTCACTTAAAGCCCTTTGTCCTTTTCGAGAGAATTTGGTGGCATAGAAAAATTGTGAAGTGGGTTTCTATTAACTGCGATAATAAATTTTTTGGATTTTAATTTTTTTTAGAAAGAGGACGAGAAAGAGAAATAATCAAAGTAATAGGTTCGTGTTTTCGATATATCAACGAATGTTGGTCCCCGACAACGACGCCAAAAACTTGGTGATCGTTTTCCTCTTAAGAAAAGAGAGCCGAACTAGCAATCCAATTAGGAGAGTATACCTATCGAACTGTAGCTAGGGGACACAAGTGTCGTGTTTAAATCTGGGAACCGTTGAACGATGAAATGGAAATGCCCTCGATCGAGAATCACCTCGGCTAAAGTTGATTAAAAACACGATAAATAAACCTAAACTTAATAGGGTGAAAGGTCCTTGGCCGTGGAGGTTCCTAAAGCTTAAACACGCTTCTCTCGAAGTCGTTCCTAACTGATTTTAGGAAGGTCCGACCGACTCTCGTCTAAATCGAAGGTATAATGCTAACTTTATGCGGTGAACCCCACTATTGGATTTTACTCCAATCCAGGATATTTGGACGTATGCCTCTCTAGGGGTGCATGCCACTCTCTTTAATCTTTAATGCTCATTTAAAACTATCGGCCCCTCGGCTAGCCAAGATTGAAAGCTATATTGGAAATTATATATCGACAATATAATTCCAAACAAGAAAAATCAAGAGTAATCCAAGGTCTAAAACCCTAAAAAGAAAAGGTAGATTAAAAGCATCATAACTTAATCACTTGAACCTCAGATCATCAAGATCGAGTACAAGGGGGATTATTTAATCATAGTGAAGTGGAGGAGGGGGATCAGTAGTAAAGTATTAAGAAAACACGGTAATAAAGAGAACTTATATTAATAAAGAAAGAGAGCAACACTTGAAATGAAAATTACAATTGCATGGAAATTGAAATCCTATTCTAGACCTTTAATTATCAACTAGAGCAAGTGTAAAACTTACAATAAAAGCTAAAACACACTAAGAACTAAGCTAGGGTTAAGAAAATTACAAAATTAGAAAGAGAGAGAGAGAGGGAAGAGCAATAAAAAAGATAAGAAACAAAGGGACAGCACCTCCCCCTCTCAGCCCAAACTATTCTGAAATGGAAGGGGGGACATCTGAATTTATAGATTTTTACACGGGTTGGTCACGCCCTAGGTCATGCCCCGGGAGGGCGTATCAGGGGACATGACACGTATGGGGTTGACCTCGGGTTTTGGATTCTGGAGGGAAGGATGATTGCTTCTGTACGATAGCTGACATGCCCTGGGTCATGCCCGTGTAGGGGGGCGTGACACGTACATCAAGTCACAATCATTGGTCGGAAATCCGTCAATCTTGGAAAAGGGGGCGAACACGCCCTGGGTCACGCCCGTGATGGGGGGTGTGACAGGTACGATTGGCGTGTTGAGGCGAAAATGTATTTAATACGGAGGCAGACTTCGGGAATAGGGCGACACGCCCCGTGTCATGCCCTGGGACATGCCTGGGGAGGGCGTGTCAGGGGGGCATAACAGCCATTTTTCCTATTATTTGTTCTCTATCAGCAAGCTTCCTCAGGATTGGGTGACACGCCCAGGGAGGGCGTGATAGGGGGGCGTGTCAGGTCATTTTTTGCCAAAATTATTGAAACCTGCAAAAAGACAAGAAAATGTTAGTGGCAATAATATTTACATAAGAAAGATAAAAATTAAGCTAATAAGACAAGATTTGTACCTTCAAATCTAGAAAATTCCCTAATAGTTTAAACTACTAAACTTACTATCAGTAATGCATGTATGTTATAATGAGAACATGTCAGTGCAACTCACACACCTGACTCTGTGCACACAGACCTTTAGCTCCCCCTTTCTGGAGCCAAGCCTCCCTGGATACCTCCGTAGTGGCAAACGGAAGCGGTTGGTTGGGCCTCGCCCACCTCTAAACTTGTATTAGCACTACTATTCAGACCTATCATATGCCTCAACGATGGTACACTAAGCGGAGCTCCTGCGTATACTTGTCAATTGGCATAATGGACTTCATTTAGCTTAGTGTTATACCACACCTGCCGAGTCAACGTATTGGTGTCGGTGCGATGACTATCCAATACCTAAGACCCACCACCATATATCTTATGCACATACAACATTAATATATTTTACACCGAGCCAAAGCTCCCCGGACTAACCTGTCCGTCATAAATATCTACCGAGCCATCGGCTCACCGGGCTAACCTGCCCATCATCAAAACCACCGAGCCTATCGCTCGTGAGACCCAACCTAACTCCCGCAATACTGGGGATTGTGAATGTTAGTGTAATCCTAGTTATACTAGTTACTCTTAAATATTGATTATTTTTATGGTTTAGGTTAGCCCAGGACTGCCCAAGGTATTCCTGGTGAAGGGCTCTCACAGGGCACTAGGAACTATGATGGTAGCTGAAGCCTATCGTTCCCTTTCGCAAGGCACTTACTATTATTGGTTATTAACCAATTCCTGATCTCTTTTAATATTATATAGGAACTAACCCTAGTGTATTTTGACTCTCTCTCTCTACAGGAAGGACGATCTTTCGTCGATCCCGAGCACCTCTTAACACTAGTCAACCCAGCACTCTCCTCATCATGACTCATAATGAAGCTCTCTTTTTCACCTTACCAAGTCTGCAAACTATTAAACCCATCTCCCTATGTCAATTCCACATGTTATCACAATTTTCGAAGTTTTACTAAATGCAGACCAACATAAGCTATATTATGTACATGACAGGAGGAACTCTAAATTTTCATCAAAAAGGCCTGAGATAATTTTTGTGGGTCTATCATGACACATTTAGCCTAAATCCAGAAACTTATAATTTTCCTTGATAATTATTGTGGGTAATTTTGAACATGAAGTACTAGATTTCCTTAAGTTATGGCCACCCAAAAATTATGAACACTATAAGGTAGCAAAATATCAGTGAAAACCAAATTTCATAGATTTTTATAAATGTAATAACCTCTAAATAATTAATTCAAGGAAATTCAAATAATTAGAGTTAATGAAGGGAGTACCATATATCATTGTCCATAAATTATAAAAATTTCCAAAGCCTTATAATGATCATAAAACACTACTGACTAAGTTTCATGCAATTCTAAGATTAGTGAGTTATGTAGAAAATACTTTAAATAAATCCAATAAAGTGCACTTTAAGAAGAAATATTCTTATAAACTCATCCAAATGACATGTAATAATTTTCTAGGCTTTAATATGCCCTAAAAGATTCTCTGAACAAGTAACATTATTTTACAGAAAGATATTGTATTTATTTTCTATTTTCCAATATAAGGTGTTGTAGTTCACTTTACACACAAAGTACTAAGAGGAAATGCCCAAATAATCCAAATAATTTACTAGTGCATCTAAATGATTTTTAATCAGCATCGACAAAGTTCCATAACATTCTATGTTAATTTAACCATTGTTACTTCAAAATCATCACATGGGATAAGTTGAAAGTTATAACTACAAGTAAGGGCTACTATTTTCTAAACATCGTATAATATTTTCAGAGACTCATATTTTTATAAAAACACTTCTGCCAAAATTTCATAAGGATCCAAGGTCATATGACCCTTCAATATTTTCATAAAAGGTATAGGCATAAAATATCCCTAATTGGTTTAAGTTGTGTGCCTAAGTGTAAATGTCACCAATTTCATTCCTAGGGCTATTTACCATCCTAGGATTACATGGACTAAACCGCAAGTCCATATAAGGACATATCACTCCATGTCCTTCACAAAACCACAAAGTTAAACCTTAGGGTTTGAACTAGGGTCCTAGGGAAAATCCACCCCAAACCACATCCAACTCCATGAGAAGGTGTTTTAACTGACCATGGAGCTCTGGCCCAAGTTCCAACCCCTTTGGGTGAGAATTGGCCCCTCTATTCCCCAAACACTCTTTGCCCTAAATTACCCTTGAGTGACCAAACTTTGGTCATACCAATACCTATTCAAATCAACCCGAAAGGGGCTGAAATTTTTATCAGATTCATAATATGACCTTAAAATACAGTCACTAAAATTTGGTGGGTTTAGAGTTCATTTGACTCCTTAAATAATTCTTACACGTCTTATTAAATTTCTACAAACACTTTAGGAAAATGTTTTCCAAAAATTCTCATTTTGGATATGTTATAGGTATAGCTATGACTGACCCACAGCTAAAATTTCAAGTCATTTGGAAGGATGGATTAATGAGGGAACTTAATTTAGTCTCTGGTCAAATCTATGTATAGGCTGCACCATTTTGAGTGCTGTGGTCAAACAACTTATTCAAATGGGTTGAAATTAATTGTAAATTAAAGTAAACTTCAAGGGCTACAATTTTTATGTTGGCCACTTTTTACGGTTTAGCCCCTAAGGGCCTCATTTATTTAATTTAAAAGGGGCACAGTAAATGGTTAAAAATGTAAACCTTAATAATAATTATAACTTGCTGTACAGATCTAATCCGACGGTGATCGAATCATCTTCAACCTCCAGCCGATCGCCATGATTTCACCGACCTGGAGCAGCTTTCAAAGCTTTTTTCCGGTAATTTGTCCACCTCCCTGGCCAATCACCACCACCACCGCTTCCGTTGATGTTGGGGCTATTGCCGGGTGGCGGCATGGCTGCCGGAGGAGCGGTTTCTGGCGAACCTGAGAGATAGAAAAACATGGAAGATTCTGAAATTTTCCTCTCCCAATCGGTCTCAATTGAGCCTGATTTCTCTCCTAAATGATCTAAGATTCTATCCCACGAAGAGAGGAGTGGAGGAGGACCTTAGCGGAGCGTTGGAGTCGGGCCGATCATCGTGCCACCATTTCCGGCGATGGAGCTTTCGGTGCTCTACAAAAACACTACCAAATTGCCCATTTTCTTTTGGTGAAGGGTGGAAACAACTGTTGGTTGTCTAGGGATGTTTTTAAGGTTGGGAAATATGAAAGAAATCCTTAGCCAATTGATAATCCTCTATTATCAAATGAAAGGTAGGGGATAGACCTGATTTACTCTAGAGGGGGGTGAATAGAGTAATGAAAACTTTTGGCTGTTTTAAATTTATCAGAGAAAATAAGTGATACAAATAGTATAGAAAAAATTAAAAACAGGCTAACAACACTATTACAACACAACAAGAACAAAAAGAAAATGATCAACCAGACAACACAAGTTTTTTATAGTAGTTCCCTAAACTTGATACATCCACTCTTTTACCACCCTGGTAGGAATCCACTATCGGGTTTTTGATCAAGTTACTGCACCATAAGAACTATTTATAGAGAGATCTCACAACCCTTTAGGCTTTTGATCAGGTGCCCAAAAACAAACAATAAACTTTTGAAGAGAGTTAATAAACCCTTTTATAAGAGGTTGAGAGAGTTGATGTTGTCTTCTATTTTCTCTATACAATAGAGAAGATTTGAGTGGATTCTGTTGTCAAAGCTCCTTCTGAAATGATGAGGTGTTCAGAAAGCCTGGAGCCTTGCTCAGGGTATAGGTCTTCAACCTTGTCTTGATGAGATCCAGGAACTTGCAGACTGATCAAGAGTTGTTGTTCTTGAAGATTCCTGGAGTAGAAGTTGAAGAAGATTCTTGATATATGATTGTTGTTATTCTTCAGCTTTTAGAAAGATCATGGTAAAACAGAATGTTTTCTTGCACAGAGAAGAACCAGTTATTCTTTTGTATGTTCTGTGTATCTTCTCTGTATTCTCATTACTATCTCGCCGTCTGAAGAGAAAATCTCTTTTATATTCAGCTGTCAAAATTCTCTTTTGAAATTTGAATTTCAGGCATTAATTGCTGACTGATATGGAAAATGAAACTGCTGGAATATTTGACTTTAATGAGTTTTCCCAACTGTCCCAATAAAAAAGCAAGTAATTAACCCTGATGAAGACCATAATTAATGCTGCCAATAATGGCTGTATTCTGAAGAATATGAGCATTAATTACTCAGAGAATTACTATTAAATGATATAATAAATAAGGACAAAAATAAGGAAAACTTCTAAGTCTGGCTCGGGACAAATTCGTCGACCTCTGAAAATAATTCCTCGACTGGAGATCCAAGTTTGTCGAGCTTATAATTCCTGTTCGTCGACCTGAGCTCAGCGAACTGCATTCTGGAAATAACTTGCCAATTCTGCTCTTTAAGTTCGTCGAGCTGAGAATCTATCTGAATGAAGAGATCGTCGACCTAAGCTTGAATATGGTCGAGCTCAACTCAGAGAAAGATTTCTGAGTTCATCGATCTGAAATCGATGATCGTCGAGGTGAGTTCGAAAAATTCCATACTAATAATTTTGAACTCTGAATTCTTCTAAGTCTTAGTTTACTGAAGTCCTCTGCTTGATGGTCAATGAAGGTTGATACTAATGACAATCCTAAACTCTAGGACTCATAGACTTGACCTTGGCTATACAATGTGGGTCAAACTCATCCTAATTAGTGAACCTAGCCTAATTACAATTTAGGGATCCAACAGTCTCCCCCTATTTGGGTGAGGTCACTAATACAAATAAAATAAAACTATCACAAAGCAGAATAAAATATATTTGGCAGAAAATAAAACATCTAGCATATATGTACAAAGGTGCTTCATGATTAACAAATAGAGTTCAAAAAATAAAAACTAAACACAACATTCATTTGTTCTTCTTTGACTTCTCTTCCTAAGCTTTGTTAGAGGGATGCCTGAAAATAATATCTCTGTTTGGATTTACATCTTCTCTCTTTGATATTATCATGTCTGATGCTCCAATTAAATTTCAAGAAGTGTCTCTTAGTACTACTGCTTCAGTATGCAAACTCATATAATTATCTACATTACAAAATTTATTAGCTTTAGCATACCTTTTGAGTTCTTCTTTTCTGTAAGATGATATTGTGGAGTACTGAGATGGATCTTTTCCTTCTGCTATAACTTTGTTGATCAAAGAAAGTCTAATCAGCTCTTGAAACCTTGCCATTTTTATAGTGGTTTCTTGTTCTGGATCTACAAAAGTAATATGTGGAGATTATGGTCTTTTAGGACTAGAGTCCTTCTTTGAATCATCAGGAGAAGCTGAAGTACTTTTCTTATCTGTAATAGGAGGAGCCTTGCTCTGAGAGGCTTGTTGCTGACTGCTGCCTTATGGACTTTGATTGGAGTGTCTCTGATAGGTTTTAGTAATTGGTGCTGATCTTTGAGAAACACTTCCAGAGGCTCCAGTTGATGGAGGAGGAGGAGAAGGGTCTTTCTTGAAGTGCTTAGGAGGAGACAGGTACCTTCTTCTCTTCTTCCATTCTTTTTGCTCATTCTTTGATAACCACATCCATTGTGGCATCCCAGGATAAGGTGTAATGCTTTGCAGAATATAGTAGGGAGTGTCATGAGTAGGATTTGGCTTGGGAGCAGCCTTGGGAACAACTTTCCTTTTCTTAGCAATCTTATTCTTGGATTTAGGATCATCAGAATCTTCATTATCATTGTTGTCATCCGAAACACTAGGACGATTATCATATAAAGCATCAATCTGTTCAAATAGCTTAGATTGATCTTTCTTTGGATCTACTGGCTATACAATTTCAATCTCTGTACCAGCCAAATAAGGAGCATTCTGAGCATTTCAAAGCTCTTGTGTATTATCTTCAGCAATCAAATCATCCAAATTAGGAATTGGACTTTCATCCATAATGTAGGTTGGAGGTAAAAAGCTTGGCTCAATTTTATCTGTTGTAACATCTGATGGTTCCACAATCATTGGGTCAACAAAACTTTCCTTTAGTTGATTAACAACTTCAGGACTTATTGGTGAGGTATAGGAAACAATAGTCATAGACTGCTCTTGAAAAACTTTTGGAAGATAATATATATATGCATAAAAAGACTTCAATAATCTGAATAAATCTACTATGGGATCTACAAAGCAATCACCAATAGTTAAGATTTCTGGAAGATCTGCTGGCTCATCTGTACAAGACATATCAGTATCAACTACTGTATATATATATATATATATATTTGTATCTGCCGCTGTATAAATCTGTACATCTGCTATTGTTGGATGAGAACTGACTGGAGCTTTTTCATTGGATATCTCCCCCTGCCTGGTTTCAGAGGGTCCTGAAGCATGGCCCCCAAAAGAAGGGACAATGGGGGCAAAAGAAATGAGGGCAGATAGGGATGAAATAGATTCAGCAAGAGGTTAAATGGCCTCTGTTATAAGCTTTTTGAGAAGGGGAGTGATGAGTTCCAACATAGAGAGAATGGAGGGGGAATCCAATTGTATGAACTCAGAGGGTGTCTGAGTTGATGCAGAAGGATGGAGATGGATGATGAAGGGAAAGAAATGGTGTCTATCATTGGCTCATCAGGGGATGATAGAGTGTTGACGGTAGATGATGATAACAGATCAAAAGATGGAATAGATGTGAGGTTATGGAAGGAAATGTTAGCCAGATGATGGGGAAGTGGGGATTGAGGTGGTGTAATATGCTCTGGAGATTGAACTAGTGTTGGTTGATGTTTAGGAGATTGAATTGGTGATGTTGGAGTATGAGCTTGAGATGTGGAGGGTTGTTGGAGGGTTGATGAAGGAATGGAAACTTAAGGAGGAGTAGGTTAGTATTGATGGGATGGATGGGATGGAATTTTGATGGAGGGGACATCTTCTGGGAGTGGGGGATTAGCTGTCACAGCTCTCGTATCCCCAGAAGGTCTGGAAGAGGAAGAAGCCTTAGAAGGCTTTGAGATAGTCCTCTCCCATCTTCCAAATAAGGCACAGGATAGCCTTTTGGAAGCATTAATGAATATTATTTGTGAGACCAGGGATTCAGTTGCCTTTTCCTGAAGAAAAATTCCCAAAATTCTTCCAAAACAAACCTCTTTCTTATTGTTCTTTTTCCTTATCAAATCAAACAAGATTTTAGCCTAGTTGACTGCTTTCTTTTTACAACATCACACATTACCAGAAATTGTTGCCTAGTAATGTAGTCATGGGCAGGATGCTTGCCTAGCAGTACCTTTCCCACTACATCAACTAAAAATTTGTATTCAAAAGACAAATTTTTCTTCAACAGTTTATTAGGGTTCTCTCCAATGTGACCCATTTTATTCAACATTTCATCATATTCAGATCTATCTATTTCTAATTCTTCTTCACCATTTATCAAACCAAAAATTTAGTTAAAACCGCAGGGGTTAGAGAAACCTGATGTCCATATATTGTGTTGGTCGTGGTGTCGGCGTCTGGAGTTGAGGAGGTGAATACCCATTCTCTGATTTCAGTAGCAGCTATCTTTTTCCTTGTTGTCATGAAATTCTTCAAATGTTGTTCCTCAAATAACTTTAGTATATCCAAGAAAATCTGGCCAAAATGTTGAAAGGATTCAAAGTCTATATCGAATCCTGTGTCAAACTTCATTGCGGAGAGAGAGCTCGTCGAAATCGCTATTGATCGTCTGCAAAAGGAAACTGAAAGATCAAGTGCAAGGGGAATAGAAAGCATGGGATGGAGCTCGAGGAAAACCTAGATATAAGATTTTCATAATATGAAGCGTTAGACTCCATCCTGTGAAATAAACAAATTCTTCGATCTGAGTTCGACGTAATATTTTGTTGACAAAAGAGTTCGTTGATCTCAGTCTGAAGAAGGGAAAACTTTTTGTCGTTATCAGGTCTACGAAATTTTTCTGAAGTAATATCGTCGATCTCTGTTCGATGAATAAAACTTCACACAGAGAGTTCGTCGATCTCAGGTCGACAAATTTTCTCAAGAACTTTTCTTTGTTTGTCGATCTCCGTTCGACGAACTGTGGCAAATTCTTCGGCCACAGACAGAAAGTTAAATTAAAGCTTCTCCATTTATCATACCTCATTGATTTAGAAAGAACAGATGTTTCTTCTCATCCAAGGGTTTGGTGAAGATGTCTGCATTTTGCAAATCAGTAGAGACAAAGGTAAGATTAATTTTCTTTTTGTCTACACACTCTCTAATGAAATTATGTCTTACATCTATATGTTTAGTTCTACTATGATGCACTGTATTCTGTGCAATAGAAATTGCACTAGTATTATCACAAAGTAGAGTTGAATTATTTAAGTTGATACTATAATGTAGGAGTTTGTTCTGAATCCATAACATCTGTGAATAATAACTGTCAGTTGTTATGTATTCAGCTTCTACTGTTAAAGTAAACACAGATGTTTTCTTCTTGAAAATGAAGACACTAGCCTATCTCCAAGGAACTGACAAGTTCCTGATGTGCTCTTCCTGTCCACTCTACTTCCAGCAAAGTCAACATCAGAGTATCTAGTTAACTCAAATTCAGACTCAGTTGGATACCAGAGTCCTAAGTTAAGGCAACTCTTTATATATCTCAAAATTCTTTTTAAGAAAATAAGGTGAGATTCTTTAGGGTTCACCTGGAACCTAGCACAAAGACATGTACAAAAAACATAATGTCTGGCCTACTTGTTATGAGATATAACAGGGACCCAACAATGGCCCTATATAATTTCTGATCAATATGTTTCCCATGTTCATCAGAATCAACCACAGCATTTGAAGCCATAGGTGTCCTCTTAGCTGAAGCATCATCCATCCCAAACCTTTTTATCAGCTCCTTAGCATATTTGGATTGGGATAAGAAGATTCCATTAGGGGACTGCTTCACTTGGAGACCAAGGAAGTAGGAGAGTTCACCCATGCTACTCATTTCAAACTTGGAATGCATAAAGTTGGAGAACCTTTTGCATAGTTTGGAATCAGTAGAACGAAATATAATGTCATCTACATATATTTGTACTAATAAAATTTTATCATGATGATGCTTAATAAATAAAGTCCTATATACTATGCCTCTAGAAAATTTATGTTCTAAGGTAAAGCTAGCTAAGGTATCATACCAAGCTCTTGGATCTTGCTTTAGACCATAGAGAGCTTTATGCAACTTGAAAACATAAGATGGATGGGATGAAGAGATAAACCTGGTGGTTGTTCCATATAGAACTCTTCTTTTAGTTCACTATTAAGGAATGCACACTTGACATCCATTTGGTGTACTGTGAACTTCTTGTAGGCTGCATAAGCTAGAAATATCATTATTGCTTCTATCCTTGCAATAGGGGAAAATGTTTGGTCATAATCTATGCCATTCTCTTATCTGTATCCTTGAGCAACTAATCATGCTTTGTTCCTTATGATAAGACCTTGAGCATCTACTTTGTTTCTAAATACCCATTTAGATCCAATGACTGGGTAGTCTTTGGGTCTTGGAACTAAATTCCAAACTCTACATCTCTCAAACTAATTGAGCTCCTCTTGTATTGCAATGATCCAATGTGGATCTTACTCAACAGCTTTTATAGATTGGGGCTCAGGTTGAGATATGAAGCAGACATGCATCATGTCTTGGTGGAGTTGATGCCATGTCTGCACACCCACTGATATGTCTCCAATCACTTGAGATTCAGGGTGATCTCTAAGTGTGACTTATTCAGTTGGAGGAGCTGGTTCAACAACAGCTTGGGGAGTTAATTCCTCTTGTGGAATTATATTAGCTATTGTTGGCTCTTCATTGAGTTCAGTGATATCATCTTCACTTTCTTCCAAAACATGTCGATAAGGATGTGCAACTGCCTCATTGGTGAGGGTCAATTCATCCAACTTCTCACACAGATATGGTACCTGCAAAGTTTCACTGGTAGAAGGGATCTTCTCCTTATAAAACATGTTAGTCTCATCAAAAGAAATATGAATAGACTATTCAATTTTTATATACGATTTATTATATACCCAATAATCTTTGCTGATTTGGGAATATCCAAGAAAAATTCATATTTCAGCTTTGGCTTCAAACTTTCTAAGGTGTTTCTTGTTGTTATTGTGAATGTAGCAAATACAACCAAAAATTCTAAAGTAATCTACTTTAGGTTTCTTCCCTTTGAGTTGTTCATAGGGGGTCTTGCCTTTAATCTTATGAATCAAACTTCTATTCAGTACATAGTTTATTGTGCTCATAGCCTCTGCCCAAAAGGATAGGGGCAAGTGAGCATCTATAAGTAATGTGCATGAAGCTTCGATCAGTGTTCTATTTTTCCTTTCAGCTACCCCATTTTGTTGAGGAGTTCTAGGAGCAGAGAAACAATACCTGATACGTTCCTTCTCACAGAATTCTTGCATAGGAAGAGACTCAAACTCAGTACCATGCTCACTTTTGATCAATGCAACTAGAGTAGAGTACTCAATCCTCATGCTCTTAAAAAAATATGTGAGAACATTGAAGTTATCTGACTTGTTTCTCAAGAAAAACACCCAAGTTAACCTTGAGAAGTCATCAATAATTACAAAGGTATAAGACTTCCCTCCTAAGATCTGTACAGCAATGGGTCCAAAAAGATCCATGTGTAGCAAATATAGAATCCTAGGTGAATCACTTTTATTAAGTGACTTAAAGCTATTTTTAGTTTGCTTGCCTAACTTACAAGACCTTGAAAGGCTTTCCTTCTTATAGGGGCAAGAAGGAAATCCTCTAACAAGGTTATCCCTAGAGAGTTTAGCAATGTTTTTCAGGTTTACATGTCCTAATCACTTATGCTAAAGTTCATTATTATTACTAGTTTGATTAAATAGGCATATTTCAGTTTTAGCAGACCTAAAGTTAACTACATAGATGTTACCTACTCTAGTACCAGTTAAAATAATTTGGTTGTCTACTGAAGTAATAATGCAAGAGGTTTTGTTAAATGATACATGAAACCTTTCATCACATAACTAACTTTTGGATATAAGGTTGTGCTTCAGTCCACTTACATAAGCAACCTTCCTGAAGGTGATAGCTATAATTTTGACCTTTCCATATCCTTTAGTCTGGCCACAATTGGAATCACAAAATATTACTTTGGGTCATATCTTTCACTTATAGTTGATTAAGTTGTCCTTATTGCCAGTCATATGCTTTGAACAGCCACTATCTAGATACCACTGTTACTCTGTGGTGGGATAGTCTTTCACCTGCAATAAAACAGATTAGTTATTCTTGACCCAGGTTACCTTGGGTACTTGTTTATTTACATAATTAAAACTAGAAATGTAAGAGTATTCTGGTTAATTTTTTTCACCTAGGGGTGAAATCTTTTAGGTGGAATTATCAACTAGGTAAATGGATTAATGTATTCTCTTGTTTGATTATCTGATCTATAAGAATAAAAGTTTCTGTTATTATGAACTGGGTTCGACGAATTCTGGTAAGGTCGTCGATCTGAGGTCGACGAATGGGAATGAGTTCATCGAACTCCACTCAGAGAATGAAAATATTCATTTTCTAGGCCCCAAAATCGTCGATCTCGTGTTAACGAACCATACTAGTTTCATCGATTGCAGTTCAGAGAATAATTATATAAAAGTTTGCGTTCTGAGTTCGTCGACTTGAGTTCGACGAAATGTAAACATTTCGCCGATCTGAGTTCGACTAAATCTGCTGAACATTGTTATAGTTAGGATTTTTCTTATTCTTTCTCTTTTTCTTGTTCTTTTGTTTTAATTCTATTTGTTTAACATGATTATCATCTATCTTTTCCTTGACTTTTACAAACACATATTTAATTGGAGTTGTTAGTATGTTTTTCTAAATCAATAGGCATTGGCTTGATGAAGAACCTATGCCCAGCTTGCCATTCTGTCTGGCATTTACTGTGCTTATGATGTCTATCAACTTGGTGCTTCTCCCATTTAGGGATTCTTCAAGTTGCCTAGCCTCGGTTAATTTAGTTTTCAATGTGATGATCTATTCATTTGCTAAACTTCATCTTTTAATTTAAAGTTTTCTGAAATGAAATTATCTTGTTCTGTTAATTTTTCTCTCTAAGTTATTTAATTTCTTTTTCAGAAATATTTAAAACATTACATAGAGATTTAAACTCACTTCTAAAGTTTTCTGAATTGAAATCAAAGGAAGAAAGTAATTGATCCACTTCATATAGAGGTTCTTCACTGTCTGATTGCTCAGCTTCAGATAGGCTTCTTGATGCATCAATGGCCATCAAGCAAATCTCCTTTGCTTTAGCCTCTTCTTCATCTTCACTAGAGTTGGAAGATAAAGATTCATCTTCAGTCTCACTCCATGTTTCAACCACAAAGCCTTTCTCCTTCCTTTTATGCTTACTGGAGGAGGGCTTTCTATAGTACTGCTTCTTGGGCTCCTTTTCTCTTCTTCTCTCCTTCTTTTGATTCTCCGGACACTCTAATATAAAGTGTCTTGGCTTCCTACAACCAAAGCAAACAAATTCTTTAGTTTGGGTCTTGTCATACCTTGGCTTGTCATCTTGTTTGGATGACTTCCTTCTGAAGTCTTTCTTGCCCATTTTGTAGAATCATTTGGCTAGGAGAATCAGAAATTCTTCGCTAGCTAAGTGAGCTTCTATTTCTTCGGATGCTTTGAATGCAATGCTTGGCTCTTTTCTTCCTGGTTTGGAGGTCTTCTGCTCAGCAGGTTGTCTGGTCTTCATCAACTACTCATAGGACTTGAGCTTTCCCTATAGAGATTTTGTGTAAATCTCATTCAGACTTTTGACTTCCTTGAATGGCAGGATTCTGGAATCCCATGAGCTGGGGAAGCACATGAGGATTTTATCATTGACCTCTATGAGAGTTATGTCCTTGTCTAGATTCTTTAGCTCATTGATGATTGAGCTTAGTCTGTTGTACATGTCACTCACAGACTCTGACTCGTCTTTCTTGAAGTTTTCATATTGAGAGATGAGATTGGATCTCTTATCCTTTCTCTCATCTACTAATCCAACAACCATCTGGTTCAGAGAATCCAAGATGTCCTTGGCCGATGTGCACTCTGCCACTTTTTGGATGATGTCATCAGACATTGTCTGAGCCATAATATTCATAGCCTTGGCATCAGTTATTTTGGCCTTCTTTTGAGCATCTGTCCACTCAGGTGGTGGAACAGCATGAGTGCTAGAGGTTGAAGTAGATGCAGTCTATAGAACTGGTTGTCCTGTCAAAATATAATTAAAAATATCCTCATCAATAGAGTTCATATATAACTTGATTCTTTCCTTCCAGATAGCAAAAATATTCAAGTTGCAAACTAGAGTTCTGGTGCTTGCATAGTCTTTGTTTTGTGCCATGATGTAAAGCAGAAAACCTAGGGAAAAAAATCAGATCTATCAGGGATCTTTTGGTTCAAATGTTAGCTTGTACAACCAAAGGAACACCCCTCTGATACCAATTGAAAGAAAATCTTAGCCAATTGATAATCCTCTGTTATCAAATTAAAGGTAGGGGATAGACCTGATTTACTCTAGAGGGGGGGTGAATAGAGTAATTAAAACTTTTGGTTGTTTTAAATTTATTAAAGAAAATAAGTGATACCAGTAGTACAGAAAGAAATAAAAACAAGCTAACTACACTATCACAGCACAACAAGAACAAAAAGAAAATGATCAACCAGACAACACAAGATTTTTATAGTGGTTCCCCAAACTATGTAGATCACTCTTCTACCACCCTGGTAGGAATACACTATCAGGTTTTTGATCAAGTGACTGCCACCATAAGATCTATTTATAGGGAGATCTCACAACCCTTTAGGATTTTGATCAGGTGCATAAAAACCAACAATAAACTTTTGAAGGGAGTTAATAAACCCTTTTATAGGAGGTTGAGAGAGTTGATGTTGTCTTCTCTTTTCTCTATACAACAGAGAATACTTGAGTGGATTCTGTTGTCAAAGCTCCTTCTGAAATGATGAGGTATTCAGAAAGCCTGGAGCCTTGCTCAGGGTGTAGGTCTTTAGTCTTATCTTGATGAGATGCAGGAACTTGCAGACTGATAAAGAGTTATTGTCCTTGAAGATTCCTAGAGTAGAAGTTAAATAAGACTCATCATATATGATTGTTCTTCTTCTTCAGCTTTTAGTAAGATCAAGGGAAAACAAAATGTTTTCTTGCACAAAGAAGAAGCAGTTATTCTTCTGTATATTCTGTGTATCTTCTCTGTATTCTCATTACTATCTCGCCATCTAAAGAGAAAACCACTTTTATATTCTGCTGTCAAAATTCTCCTTTGAAATTTGAATTTCAGACATTAATTTCTGACTGGTCTAGAGAATGAAACGGATGGAATATTTGACTTTAATGAGTTTCCCCAACTGTCCCAATAAAAAAAGCAAGTAATTAACCCCGATGAAGACAATAATTAATGCTGCCAATAACGGTTATATTCTGAAGAATATGAGCATTAATTACTTAGAGAATTACTGCTAAATGATATTATAAATAAGGACAGAAATAAGGAAAACTTCTAAGTCTCGCTCGGGACAGAATTCGTCGACCTCTGAACAGAATTCGTCAACTGGAGATCCAAGTTTGTCGAGCTGATAATTCCTGTTTGTCGACGTGAGCTCAGCGAATTGCATTCTGGAAATAACTTGCCAATTTTGCGCTCTAATTTCGTCGAGCTGAGAATCTATCTGAATGAAGAGATCGTCGACCTGAGCTTGAATATCGTCGAGCTCAATTAAGAGAAAGATTTCTGAGTTCGTCGATCTGAGATCGACGATCGTCGAGCTGAGTTCGAAGAATTTCTAACTAATAATTTTGAACTCTGAACTCTTCTAAGTCTGAGTCTACTGAAGTCCTCTGTTGGCTGGTCCATGAAGGTTGATACTAATGACAAGCCTAAACTATAGGACTCATAGACATGACCCTGGCTATACAATGTGGATCAAAGTCATCCTAATTAGTGAACCTATCCCAAATCCAAACTAAAGATCCAACAAAATGTGGGCGGGGAAGGGCCTTGCTTCAAAGCCATTAATGGCAATTAATGGAGAAAATTCAGCCATGGTGGATTCTCTGAATTCAACCCCTATATGTCTGGGGAAGACTCTTGATATCCACTAACTGATGGGGGGAAGATGAATCTAGCCTTTGGAGATGGAAAGAGGAGGCCCCTTGTCCTTCCAAGCCATGAATGGCTCTCTTTCTCTCTCTCTCTCTTTCTCTCTCCTCCATTAAAGGAAAAATGAGCTTTCTCTCTCCTAGTATCCATTTCCAGAAAATGAATGGCATTCCATGTAAATATCAGCCCCTAAGGTTAGTGGGCCACTCAAATTTGGCTTAGCCCAAGTGGATTGTGCTAGGTTGGGTCAACTTGTGCTAATTTGACCTAAACTAAGGTTGAGTTGACTTTGGTAAATTTGACCTTTTGGGGTGACCCCAATGGGTTCCTAGTGACCCATTGGCCTCCCCTAAGGTCTAGGAAGACTTGGGTAGGCTTGGTTGGGCACCTTAAAGGCCACTTGTACCATTATTTAGGTCACTTTGACTACTTTAGGGTTTAAGTTGACTTTGGTCAACTTGACAACTTGGGTTGACCCAAATGGGTCCTTAGTGTCCCAATGGACCTATTAAAGGGTTAGGGAGGTTTAGGTGGGGTCATCTGGGCAGGTTGGATGTCCCTTGTCCCTAGATAGGTCACTTTGACTATTTTAGGGTTAGGGTTGACTTTGGTCAACTTGACCACTCTAGTTGACCCCGATGGGTCCTTGGTGACCCAATGAACCTTTTAACGGGCTAAGGATGTTGTTGTGGGGTCAAAGAGTCAAGATGAGGCCCTAAAGTCAAACCCTAGGTTAGGTAATTGGAAAGTGTTATTTACAAACCATTGTGATCTCACCTTCATTCCTAGGTTCACTTGGTCTTCTTGGGATTCCTAGGGTTTTGTCATGACCTAGTCATGACAAAACCACTCCTAGGGGTCTTGTTGTTTGAGGGATTTTACAAATCCCAATACATAAAAATAAAAAATTCGTCCCCGAAATTCAGGTTAGGCCTACGGGGTTTCATGTACAAAGAGTAAAATGTAACATCCCGAGAGATTAAAGGGGATACCAGACGTGAAAAGTTCTGGATACTTTTGCTGCATCAAATCCTGCGGCTCCCACATGTGCTCCTCTTGTCCATGATTCCTCCACAAGACCTTGACCAGCGGAACCTTCTTATGCCGCAAGACCCGCATCCTAGTATCGTCTATCCGGATCGGCTCCAGGTGCACCGATCGATCAGAAGCTATAGGCCTATATATAGTCATAATCTACTAATCCGGCCGAAGTAGAGCTCTCCTAAGGGAGGAGACATGGAAGTCATCATGCAAACATGCTAGCTCTGGAGAAAGCTCCAGTCTGTAAGGAAAGGGACTGATCCGTTCCAGGATCCTGTAAGGCCCCAGGTATCTCGGACTGAGCTTCTTCTTACCAAGCACCTGCGAGACTCCATGCATTGGTTGTATCTTAATAAACACCCGGTCTCCTACCTGAAACTCTACCTGACGATGTCGAGCATCGTAATACTTGGCTTGTCTGCTCTGGGCCTCCAACATCCTATCTCGAATCAACCGCACCTGAGCATCTGTATGCTCAACGAACTGCGAGCCAAGTGCCTTCGGATTCTCATCCTGGATCCAAGACAAAGGATTCCTACATCTCCGACCGTATAAAGCCTCATAAGGGGCCATGTCGACGCTTTACTGGTGGTTGTTATTGTACGAGAACTTGATCAACGGTACCTTTCTCTCCCATATCTCTCTGCGGTCTAGTATACAAAGACGCAATAAATCCTCAAGTGTCTGACTGGTGTGATCTGTTTGTCCATCCGTCTGAGGGTCGAAGGCGATATTAAATGTCAACTGGGTCCCCAAATAAGCCTGGACCGACCTCCATTCCTTAAACGTAAATCATCCATCACGATCGGACACTATTGTCCTTGGCACTCCATGGTATCGGACTAACTGCTCCACAAACCTCCGCACCAAGTCACCCACCGGAGCGTCCTTCCTGATCGATAGAAATCTAGCTACCTTTGTCAATTGATCGACGATCACCCATATCTAGTCATTCCACGCATGTGACCGAGGAAGACCATATATGAAATTCATGGCGATATTGTTGAACTTCCACTCTGGCACCGGAAGTGGGTGCAACAATCCGGTCGGACTCTTACACTCTGCCTTCACTAACTGATAAGCCTCACAAAGAGTCACGAAGTATTAGATATCCCTCTTCATACTTGGCAAGTATATCGTCCTCTTAAGGTTGGCCGTCATCTTAGTGATGTCTGGGTGCACTGAGTACCTGCTGTAGTGAGCCACGGTCATAATGTCCTCCGAAATACTGCCCCCGGGCGGTATGTACACCCATCCTCTAATGTATACCAACCCATCCCTCTCAGTATACTCCCCGGTTGTGCCTGCCTCTAAGGTCCTGAATACTGGCTCTAGCTTGTCATCCCTCCTTTGCTCATCCCTGATACAATCTCAAATATCATCGGTAGTGCTCATCGTGGCCAAGAAAGGAAGGACCAGGCAAGTGAGAACTTTCTATCTATATTGGATGAAGAATATAGATCAGCAAGAAGAGCCATAAAGCATATGTTTTGAGCCTCCTTGTCGGATTCCTTACTACTTGAAGTGGAGGAGGTTTTCTAAGAAAAAAGGGATCTCCTGGGCTTCTACTCCTCATAAAGCTCTGAGTCATTCGAGGACACCAAAGTAACTTGCATATCCTCCATCATCCATATCAGCTCCATAGTCATAAACTGGGGCTCTGCTCCTGAAGTGGTAGTCCTCCGGCTCAGTTTGGCTGCCACCACATTCGCCTTCCCTAGGTGATTGGATATCGTGTACTCATAATCAGATAGATACTCCACCCATCGTCCTTGGAAGATGTTCAACTCCTACATGTCGACATATTTCATATTCTTCTGATCTGAAAATATTTCACAGTGCACACCATAATGATAATGCTGCCAAATCTTCAGAGTGAACACCACTACTCCCATCTCCAAGTCATGCACAGGGTAGTTGAAGGTATCTAGTGTCAACCTAATCCACCTATAAGGGAGTGGGGAAATAGGTGTCGTGCAGACTTTTGCGGAATTAAACTAACCTGCACAAATAAGCAAACGAAACACAAAAAACACCCAAAGAATTATAGTGGTTCTCCGATTTGGGTACATCCACTTTCCCCCTTCGACCTATCTCCCACCAAGAGACGACTCGGTCACTTCTCCAAACGTATTGAAATCCAATCCTCACACTAGGAGCAACGCTCCCCCAACCACGGAAGGAACCCTTCCAACAATGGAGTCACAACTCCACTGCAACGGGTTGCACCCAACCCTTATAAATAGGAATGAAAATTCCTTTACAACAAAATTGAATGTAAATAAAAATACAAACAATGCTTTATGGAGATTCTGATGTCCTTTATTTGTTGAAGCTTGCACGAAAAGTACGAAGAGTCCACAACCGGATTTCTCACTTGGAATGGATATTGTCAAGATCGGCGGCAGCAAGCAAGTGTGGCGGCGATGCTTTGTAAATCAAAACTTCTTGACGAAGCAAGCTAGGTCTTCAAACGATCTCATTCGGATCAAACGTCTCAACCGATTTGGAAGGGAGAACAAGTCTCGTTCAACGAATCGGAAGACAAGAGATTTCGAGAGAGACATGTGAGACCGGCTGCTTGCCTTGGTACTGTCGTCGAGAGATTAGAGACAAGCTAAGATCAGCGGTGGTGACAACATCCGGTCGGTGATGAGCGTGTGGCTGATTCCGCGATCGGCTAGGTCAAGGCCGACTTATTTTTCGTATTCTGATGTGTTGGTGTGTACTGTAGACAACGAGAATAAGTACATATTTATACCCAAAGGCAAACCCTAGAAGACCATTGTGGGGCCCACCTCCGAAATCCCGAGATCTGGCTGAACTGAGAACGGCGACCTGGACCGGTCCAGCGAGCGGCAAAATTGGCCTAAGGCAAAATTGGCGAGAGTCATTGGTGATACCCGTCGATGTCGGCGGTAATCACTCACGACTCCCGTCGATTCTGCCTTGGCAGAATTTAAGACTTTTGCCAGCCGGAAGTAGTCGGCGAGAGACACTTAGTGATTCCCGTCGAAGTCGGCGGGAATCACTAACGACTCCCATCGAATTCGGCGGGAATCACAAATGATTCCTGTCGATTCTTACTTGGAAGGATTTTCCTCCTTCCTTCTTTTGATAGCTTGGTCTTTGACCCATCCTTGCTCCTTCTTCTGCTCTTGATCTACCTTGACCTTGTACTTTAAAATAAGTACACTCCAAAAGAGAGAGCACACGTGGATCAACACACTGATCTACACAGCGAGGGATTACGTTGCGCAGACCCGTGTATATTGACTCACTACACTCTAATATTGGTGTGTACTTAGAATGGAATAGCTGCAAGCACAATTTGACATAAGAACGTAAAATACCTTGTGAATCCATCTTAACTTGACTGGAGTATTCTTCAAATCCGGGTAATTGTGGATGCAATACCCAACAATCTCCCCCTATTTGAAGAAGCCAAAATCCTACTAGCTAAGATGAATTACACTAAACACAAAGATATATATAAGTGTATGCGAGACAAGAAATCATAATAATAAAGTTTCACGCATTCAAAACAGAAATTGAATCAGCATATAATCATATATATATATATATATATATATATCCCAAGTGTTTTTCAAAATTAAGAACAGAAGTACACGCATAGTGAAAATTAATCATTTGGGTTTCTCGTTTTTCCTCTCCTTTGCCTCAGCTTCTCTTTGCATTTTTGCTAGGAACTTCTTGCTTTGCCTTTCAAAATATTCCTTTGGCTTTGGGTAGTACCTGGGGGAGGAGATTTGTTTTCAATTGTATTTGTCCTGAAGAATACATTTCTTTTTGCCTCAAATTCTCTATGCATTTCTCATTCGTACTGACTATTGACTTCATTCCTGTTAAGCTCTCCCGATCTTGTAGCGTGAACGTATCAAGTATGATTCTCCTAGAGACGGGACTCCATCGTTTGTTTTTGACTTCGCTTTCCTTTCTTCTTAGTTTCATCTCTGCTGGATTGTCTTTAGAGGTTCCTTCTTGAAGCTTTCTCTTCCCTTTCGCAATCGTGTCCTTATCAAAGAATGCAATGTTAGCAGCTTTGGCAGCAGCTTTAGCAGCCTTTTTGGCATTAGCTTCGCTTAAGGGAGCATCCTCAGCAATAGCAACAACAGCAGCAGGAGCAATATCAGGTGCATTAGTAGTAACATCATATGTGGCTGTGGTTACCTCAGGATCAACAGCAGCCATATCTGGCAGAGGAACAGGAATGCTTAACACCTGTTGAACGAGACAATGACAACTTTTAAATACATATTCGTTTGATTGTTTGAAGTTGTCGACTATGATTTTCTTGAGCCCTGCAATCTTTGATACATAATCCTGCTCCCCCTTTTTTGCTTCTAGTATTATTGAGTTTGCATAAGAGTGCAGTGACTCATCTGTATGCTTCACATTCTTAGCGAAATCGCTTAGCAAGGTTTGTTGATTAATGTTGAGGGCGACCATATTGGCATCGAATAGTTTGATGTTTTTGGCCACGACATGAGCATTTTGATTGACCACTGCTAGGTCATCTGTGGTCTTCTTTAGCCCTTGCATTAGAAGAGTGACGGCATTGCCAGGCTCAGTATACTTGGCTTCAAATCTTTCTTCCATCTTATCTATCTTGTGATTTATCTCCACTATGTTCTTTAGCATCAGATCTTCTGATTGCTTTATTTGTTTGAGTACTTTGTTTTGAGAATGTTCAAAAGATATCTTCAGCTCGTTTATGATACCTTGAATGGCGTGCATAGTGTGAGTGGCTAGGATTGTTCCTAACTGATGTTCTTGATGTATAGCCTGGTCAGGTCCTGGAGTGAGAGGGTTCTGAGAGTCATGACTTTCCTCTTCAGATTCACCTGTGGAGCTCAATTATCTTACATTCTCCTTTGGATGGATTGAAGCTGCATCTGCCATGGAGTTTAGCATGTTGTCATATTTACTCATCTCCCTATCCAGCAGAGTATCAATTGACACTTGAGGCCTTGAGGTCTCCCCCTCAACCGTAGCAGCAGTTATGTCAGGAACCTTTATCTGAATCTATTCCTCAGAAAGGAGTTAAGAATTAACCTCCAGCACAGCCACATCATTATCAGCCTGCTCATCCTCAAGATCCTCAGCAACATGCTTTTTAGGGGAATTCACAGCATTTTCACCATCAACAACATCTGCAACATCATCCTCTTCTTCCTCCTCTTCAGTCTCATCAGTAGCAAGGGTTTCCACAGCATCCTTAGAGTTGAGGGAAATATCAGTTATGTAATTTACTTGTTCTGGGACTGAGGCATCTGGAATGAAGGCAGCAGAAGGATTGGGTAGTGACTCCCCCTAAGTTCCTGCATTCGGCAGATTAGGAACTTCATTGGGCTCAACTGAAAGATTTGTGAACTCAAGAGCTCTGTCATCCTCATCAACACGTGGTGCAGGAGCTCCCCCTGGGACAAGGATTCTTATTTCCCACCTTTCGAAGACGTTGGATTCCATCTTCTTCAGATAGTGAAGGGGAACTCCCATAGTCATATCAAACTTATCTCCATCCATCTGGTTTAGATAGAGACTGATGATTCGTCCGAAGTTTGGGGTGCGTAGTGTATCTTTTATTTTTTCAAATAGAATGGCCCCCCAGTTCATCTTCTTTTTGCACACAATGGCTATCAGGCTCTTGAACATGTCACCTGAGATGTGATCATGGGAGTCTGGCTTGCAGATCAGTACTTTCCCTATGATATCTGACAGAAGATTTCCTTCGTAATTCATATCCTTGTGTTTAATGGCCCTAGTCCCTCGAGTCAATCCACAGAATAGCAAGGTCCTTGTACGATCATCTTCGTCTTGATAGTCCTCTTGCTCGGAGCTGGAGAGCTGGAGATGATGGGACAGTCTTGCAGCCGTCATCTTTATCCTGAGGCCTGCAATCTTACTCTTTATCATTGTGTACTCGTGACGCAACTTTGAGTTGGCGAAAAACTCTAGTACTTCCTTGTCGAGGATCTTGCACGGGTGCTCGAGAATGAAAGAGAGTCCGGCTTGTTCCAGCATCAGAATGATATTTCTGAACTCGTCTGAGGCATGAGCAAAGCCTGTCCTAACTAATTCACTTCCAGTGAGTAGCCCGATCATTGTTCGAGGAGCCATTTCGAACCTAAGCGAGTTAAACCCAAGGGGTTAACTCTTTCTAAATTAAGAATTAGTAAGAATTAAACTAGCTAGTGGGATGATCCCTGTGAAAGTAAGACTTACAAATTTAGTTCTGAGCTTAGAGATCAATGAGGAGGTCACCCTTGAAGATTCACAGGTGAGGAGGCTTTGAGAGATAGCAAATCGACAGCAACCTTGCCAAAGATCTGTCGAGGGAATGGAGGTTCAATCCTAGTTGGGAACGATGATTTAGAGCTTCACTGATGAATGGTTGAGCTTATGAGAAAAGTCACAGTTCGAAAACTTTAAGGAATCAACTTCGATGGTTACCTTTTTCTCTAGGAGGGTGCAAGGACATGGAGGGGTAGAAGGCAGTGAGTAGTTGTAGCCCTAGGGTAGGCGTCGACTGAGGCTGATGACGATGAAACGCTTGCGTCGGGGCTGGAGAGCTGGAAAGCAGATGTCGGCGGGTGCGGAAGGCTAGAGTCTGTTGGGTTTCTCTAAGAGGATGACACAACGCTTGTGCACACAGCGGAAGGAATAAAACATTAAGAACAACCCAAAAGAGATGGGATCGTACCATGAAAGTTAAATCAAGAAGTTAACAAACAATTAGGCAAAAATTACCTTAGCAGCGTTGAGTCACAACTCAACGTAGATGCTCCAAGCTTTGAGTCCTTGTCGGTGGCGAGTTCTACGTGGAATAATGTCCATGTCTCTGCAGAAATCCACACGAGCGGGAGAACACCGAGCTTCGTCGCACGAAAGATCGGGAAGGAGATCGACTGCACCTTGCACCTCCACGAACTGCTAGGTCCTCTCCAGGAAGAGTAACACCGGCGACTGTTGCCGGAGAGGAGGAGGTCAGCGGAGCGAGCGATCGCGGAGGCGGAACTCTTCCGTCGGTGGAACACTTCCGTCGGCGAAATCGACGGAACACTTCTGTCGGGTCGGGGAAATTCTTCTTCTTTTTTTCGCTCAAAAATATAAGTGTCTATTTATACCCAAAGCATAAATAAACCTAGGTAAAATTGCTATCCACAGACCATAGCAAAATAGGGTTTTAGAATGATTCGCCGAGAATCAACTCCAGGTTCGGCGAGAATCAGTCAGCGAGAATCAGACCCAGATTCGGTGAGAATCAGCAGGCAGAATCGGCGAGAATTAGCAGGCAGAATCGGCGAGAATCAGCAGTTTGACCCCCGATGACTTTGCATTAATCGACAAGTCATACTCGACGACTAAGCCTTATTCGACGAGTCATACTCGATGACTCTTGAAGACTTTGCCTTTGTCGACGAGTCATACTCGACGACTGAGCCTTAGTCAACGAGTCATACTCGACGACTCTCGATGACTTTGCCTTAGTCGACGAGTCATACTCGACGACTCAGCCTTAGTCGACGAGTCATACTCGACGACTCTTGACGAACCTCTTTTGGCAACGTTTGCCCGACCCCATTCTGAATGGTGATTGGTAACCCTTACCAACACAGTCAATGTTCCAACTTCTCCACTGGCTCTTATGTGCGACCCTGCAGGCTCATATCGCGTTGGCAGTGAGATTACATGTTTGACCACTTCTAGATCACCATGGTAACTCCAACAGTCTCCCACTTGATCTTAAAAGTATCAAACCAAAAACCTCACAACCAATGAGCCGCATCTAGCAATGCATCATTGCTACCCAAGCAATAAGAGTTCATAACTCATAAGCCTTTATGAACAATGTCCCAGCGTTGTCTTTGTCCCTTTGTCCCTTACATCCGGAAAGAACTAGAGGCATGGACCGTGTGACCCTCATAATAGCTCAATCCAAGTTTCTTGATCTAGAACGGACTTCTAGAGAATGGTGAGTCCAATATCACATATTAACTTAACCAAGCATGGCCATGCATTTCTCAGTCCAGTTCCATCAAGGGGCCCATGGATGCAACTCCTGTCATATAGGAGGACAAATCTCATATCTGCTCACACATAAACACCCAAATGATTCATAACGTGCCCAACAACCACCCTTATCATCAACCTTTCTCAAGGAAGACTTTAGATGGCATCAAAGCACGCTCTTCCTCACTTGATGAATGCTGTGACTTCAGGTCAAAGGACCACAACACCATTATCAATTGAGACCTACTCATGACACAATTAGATAACAATCCACAAAGTAGTCTCAGGTTGGGTCTGTCCAGTACAACTTGTTCATTAACAGGTACCCACGTGATGACTTGATATCACAATATCATGACCTATGAGAACTGTTCATCAGTCAGCACACGTGCTAGTCTTAATGTATCATCATCACCCTTAGTTTCTATGATGATACAACGACCAGAGACCTTTTAAGAATGAAGCTTCAAATAAATCATAGGCTCTCACATTCAAGTCTCGTACTTGATGTCCTATGGAAGCAAACATTCTAAGGGTATTTATTATGTTAACATTAAACTATCGCATAGAGAAACTGTAATAAAAGAACTTGCCATTAATTGTAAAAGAAAAACATTGGTACACAATTCATCATATGAATAAAAGATAAACAGCCAACAGAATATATGTTTACATGCAACCCATAAGGCTCTCACTAGAGTTGATCATTTAGGTATCGTATACCAATTGATCTAGTATGACCATCATACTTTCTCTGCACGAGAGGCTTTGTTAGTGGATTCGCAATATTCTCCTCAGTCGGCACTCTGCAAATGTTCACATCTCCTCGTTTGACAATCTCACGAATAAGATGGAACCGCCGAAGTATGTGCTTGGAGCGCTGATGGGATCTAGGTTCCTTAGATTGTGCAATTGCACCATTGTTATCACAGTAGAGAACTACGGGACCAATAATGCTAGGAACTATATCAAGCTCGCCAATGAATTTCCTAATCCATACAGCCTCCTTCGCTGCGTTAGTAGCAGCGATATACTCAGTCTCTGTTGTAGAATCAGCAACTGTCTCTTGCTTGGAACTCTTCAAGCTCACAGCTCCACCATTAAGGAAAAACACAAAACCTCACTGAGACTTTGAGTCGTCCCTATCAGTTTGGAAGCTAGCATCCGTGTAACCATTTACAACGAGCTCTTCCTCTCCACCATACACCAAGAACACATCCTTTGTCCTTCTCAAGTACTTCAGGATATTCTTGACTGCAATCCAGTGACACTCACCGGGGTCTGACTGATACCTGCTAGTCATGCTCAAAGCAAAGGAGACATCGGGTCGAGTACATAACATTGCATACATGGTTGATCCAATTGCCGAAGCATATGGAATCAACTTCATGCGGTCCTTATCTTCACAAGATTTTGGACACTGGTCCTTAGAGAGATTCACACCATGAGACATGGGTAAAAATCCTTTCTTGGACTCAAGCATGTTGAACCGCTTCAACACCTTCTCGATGTTTGTACTCTGGGTCAAACCCAGCAACTTCTTCGATCTATCTCTATAGATCTTAATACCGAGTATGTAAGTTGCTTCACCCAAGTCCTTCATAGAAAATTAGTTCCCTAGGTTTTTCTTAACAACTTTCAGGGTAGGAATGTCATTCCCAATCAATAGTATGTCATCTACATACAATATCAGGAAGACTACAATGCTCCCACTGATTCGCTTGTAAACACAAGGCTCATCTTCATTCATGATGAAACCAAACTCTTTGATTTTCTCATCAAAACGAAGATTCCAACTTCGAGAGGTCTGCTTCAGTCCATAGATTGACCTATTCAGCTTGCATACTTTTGTGGCTTTATTTGGGGAAACAAAACCCTCGGGTTGTGTCATGTACACTTCCTAAAAGATGTTTCCATTAAGGAAAGCCGTTTTGACATCCATCTTCCAGATCTCGTATTCATAATACACAGCAATAGCAAGCAGTATCCTTATGGACTTTACCATGGCAACAGAGTAAAAGGTCTCATCATAGTCAATACCATGAATTTTCTTGAAACCCTTAGCCACCAGTCGCCCTTTGAATGTCTGTACATTACCATCCATGTCAGTCTTCTTCTTGAAGACCCACTTGCACCCTATGGGTCGTACCCCTTCAGGTGGTTCCACCAAGTTCCAAACTTGGTTTGCATACATGGAGTCCATTTCGGATTTCATAGCCTCAAGCCATTTGTCGGAGTCCGGTCCATTCATATACTCTTGGTAGGTTGCTGGTTCATCATCATGATCCATAAGCAACACATTACCTATTTGAGATATGAGAAATCAATATATCTCAGGCTCAAATCTAGGTCTACCAGATCTACGTAGTAACTGTGTTTCTTGAGCAGGTTCTCTAGCTACAACATCTTGTAGTCCTGTCTCAAAATCCAATTCCAGGTCATTCACTACTTGTGGTTCTTGAACTTCTTCAAGTTCTACATTTTCAGTCTTTCTTGATAAGAACTCTTTCTCCAAGAAGACGCCAGTCCTTGCGACAAACACTTTGCCCTCGGATGGTAGGTAAAAGTAATACCCTTTCGTTTCCTTAGGATATCCCACCAGATAACATTTATCCTTTTTGGGTTCCAGCTTGTCAGGCATTTGACGTCGCATGTATGCCTCACAGCCCCAAATTTTAATGAACGACATACTAGGACGTTTCCCAGTCCATATTTCATATGGTGTCTTCAGAACCGTTTTCGTTGGAGCATGATTCAGTGTCATTGCAGTAGTATCTAAAGCAAAACTCAAAAAGGAAACAGGCAAGTCTGCATGACTCATCATCGAACGTACCATATCTAATAAAGTACAATTTCTCCTCTCAGACACACCATTATGCTGTGGTGTTCTAGGTGGAGTGAGCTGTGATATAATACCACACTCCTTCAGATGATCACGGAACTCATGACTCAGGTATTCGCCACCTCGATCAGATCGGAGTGCTTTAACCCTTTTACCCAACTGGTTTTCTACTTCATTCTTGAACTCTTTGAACTTTTCAAAGGTCTCGGATTTGCACTTCATAATATACACATATCTGTATCTACTGAAATCATCAGTAAATGTAACGAAGTAAAAATACCCACCTCTAGCCATAGAGCTCATGGGTTCGCATACATCACTATGTACAACACCCAAGAGATCCTCAGCCCTCTCAGTATAACCAGTGAAAGGGGCTTTAGTCATCTTGCCTAACAAACAAGATTCGCATCGCTCAAATGATTCATAATCAAATGAGTCCAAAAGTCTATCTTTATGGAGCTTGGATATGCGCTTCTCATTTATATTGCCCAAACGACAATGCCAGAGATATGTAGGGTTTGAGTCATTTGTTCTTAGTCTTTTATTATTTTCTACATTATAGATCTGATGGTTCAAGTTCAAAACATAAAGACCATTAAACAATTGGGCTACAGCATAACAAACATCATTCTTAAATATAGAATAATAGTTGTTCTTAATTATAAAAGAAAATCCAATCATGTCCAAGCATGAAATGGATATAATGTTTCTAGTTATGGCCGGAACAAAATAACAGTTATCTAGTTCTATTAAAAGCCCACTGGGCAAAGAAAGACGGAAAAACCCCTGCGACCACAGCAGCAACTCTTGCTCCATTGCCGACACGTAGGTCCACCTCCCCTTTACTCAGCAATCTTCTCCTTCCCAGTTCCTGCACATTTGTACAAATGTGAGAACCACATCCGGTATCCAATACCCAAGATGAAGGAGCAGAGAGGTTTATTTCTATAACATAAATATTTGAAGCGGAAGTCATACCTCCCTTCATTTTCTGCAGACCCTCAATGTAAGAAGAATAGTTCCTCCTCCAATGACCAGTCTTGCCATAGTGGTGGCATTTCCCCTCCTTCACCATGCCCTTTTTTTTCATCAGTGCAGAAGAATTGGGCTCGAGATGTGACTTAGGTCCCACCTACCTCTTCTTATAGCCCTTGGCCTTGCCCTTGCCCTTATGCACCATCAATATGAGGCTGGCAGGCTTGGCCTTCTTCATATTGATCTCGGCAGTTCTCAACATGCCTAGGAGCTCGGGCAGTATCTTGTCTATTTCATTCATGTTGTAGTTCAAGACAAACTTCTCATAACTCTCTGGCAACGATTGCAGGATCAGATCTGTAGCCAACTCTTGACCCAGAGGAAAACCCAGCCTTTCAAGGTTCTCTATATTCCCAATCATCTTGAGTACGTGAGTCCCTACTGAGTCTCGAACTCCCATCTTTCACTGAAACAATGCTTTTGTGACGTCAAACCTCTCTTGACGAGCTTACCCTTGAAACATTTTCTTGAGATGCTCGTCAATCTCCTTGCACCCCATGTTCTCATATTGATTCTGAATCTCAGAGTTCATGGTGGCAAGCATAAGGCATTCGACGTCTAAGACTTCATCAGTATACTTTTTATAAGTATCTTTATCAGCACGGGAAGAATTCCCGGTCGGCACCTCGGGGGCTTCTTCTTCCAAGACATAGAGCTTTTGCTCTTACCTGAGAACAATTCTCAGGTTCCTGTACCAGTCCATGTAGTTAGTCTCACTGAGCTTATCCTTCTCAAGGATGGCTCTCAGAGACAGAGTGGAGTGTGAACCACTTGCCATGGAATTCTACAAGAATTCATGCAGAATAATATCAGTACCAATATTTCAAAATACAATTTATTTTTAATTTGGACTTCAATTAAAACTCCCACTATTTTATTCGAAATGATAGCCCTCACTATCAATTCGGAGAGTTCATGCGAGCTACTCTCTTAGTGGACAAGATCCGTATTTCACCAACACAATGAGTCAGCTTTGGCTTTTCTCTCGCGATGCAGTTATTTAGGTAGGCAACGCTTGCCAATTGCATCTTCATACAATTCTTGTATGGTTGGTGAATAACTCCTTATTCGTATCCATCATATGGTGCATGCCAACCCTATGCCTCTAGGCACTCAACCTTTGAGGTCACCTAGTTAAGTTATACCCAATGTCGACAGTGGGATATCACAATTATACGCCCGCACCCTTACTAAGATAGATTAATGCACCTTGATTTGGCAAGCCCACACTTCATCGATTGAGGCAGGAAGAGTGTCATCCATCGGAAGGCATCCGAACACTTAATATTAGATTAAGGGATTTTAATTATAGGTTAATAATTAACCATGATCAACATTTGATCATTGTGCACATCCACAGAAAAACAATTTCTAAAAGCCACATGCATCCCTTATGTGCACAACCTGGCACTAACAACACTTGATAGAAGGAAGGGCTAAATCTGAACATCCGGACTCTTCTAAATCTTCAGATTTACATGCATTGGAAAAAGGCAAAGGCAACTCGACTTAAAGTAGTGGACAAGCTCGTCTCTCATTATTGGATTCAAAATCCAAAACAATACACTAGTTCATAAACCACTCGAGGGACGGTTACTGCTAAGGAGACAACAATTTCTAACAATTAGAAATTACCAAGAAATCCCAGACGTTCCTAGCGGGGTTCAAAGGGGCAGAGCCCCTAACCTGTGGGTTATGGTCCCACCGATTTCCCTTTGAAAAACCATCAACAATTGATGTATAAGGATTAAATTTAGACATTTAGAACGCTTCTAAATCCCTAGGTTTACACGCACTGGAATAACCTAACTTCCAATACAACAATCATGGTCGTAACCTCCCTCTGATACCACTGTTGGGTTTCTCTATGAGGATGGCACAACGCTTGTGCATGCAGCGGAAGGAATAAAACATCAAGAACAACCCAAAAGAGATGGGATCGGGCCATGAAAGTTGAATCAAGAAGTTACAAACAACTAGGCAAAAATTACCTTAGCGGCGTTGAGTCACACCTCAACGGAGATGCTCCAAGCTTTGAGTCCTTGTCGGTGGCGAGTTCTACGTGGAATAATGTCCATGTCTCTGCAGAAATCCACACGAGCGGGAGAACACCGAGCTTCGTCGCACGAAAGATCGGGAAGGAGATCGACTGTACCTTGCACCTCCACGGACTGCTAGGTCCGCTCCAGGAAGAGCAACACCGGCGACTGTCGCCGGAGAGGAGGAGGTCGGCGGAGCGAGCGATCTGCGGAGGCGGAACTCTTCCGTCGGCGGAACACTTCCGTCGGCGAAATCGGCGGAACTCTTCCGTCGGGTCGGGGAAATTCTTCTTCTTTTTTTTCGCTCAAAAATCTAAGTGTCTATTTATACCCAAAGCATAAATAAACCTAGGTAAAATCGCTATCCACAGACCACGGCAAAATAGGGTTTCAGAATGATTTGCCGAGAATCAACTCCAGGTTCGGCGAGAATCAGTCGGCGAGAATATGACCTAGATTCGGCGAGAATCAGCAGGCAGAATCGGCGAGAATCAGCAGGCAGAATCGGCGAGAATTAGCAGTTTGACTCCCAACGACTTTGCCTTAATCGACGAGTCATACTCGATGACTCAGCCTTAGTCGATGAGTCATACTCGACGACTCTCGACGACTTTGCCTTAGTCGACGAGTCATACTCGACGACTCAGCCTTAGTCGACGAGTCATACTCGACGACTCTCGACGAATCTCGACGACTTTGCCTTAGTCGAGGAGTCATACTCGACGACTCAGCCTTAGTCGACGAGTCATACTCGACGACTCTTGACGAACCTCTTTTGGCAACGTTTGCCCGACCCCATTCTGAATGGTGATTGGTAACCCTTACCAACACAGTCAATGTTCCACTTCTCCAATGGCTCTTATGTGCGACCCTGCAGGCTCATATCGCGTTGGCAGTGAGATTACATGTTTGACCACTTCTAGATCACCATGGTAACTCCAACAGAGTCGACGGGAGTGTTCCAGTCGACGGGTGCGGAAGGCTTGTGTCGACGGGTGCGGAAGGCTAGAATCGACGGGTACGGAAGGCTTGTGTCGACGGGTTCGGAAGGTTTGATCGACGGGAAGCTGAAGGGTCGGGATATATAGCGGGGCCAATTTTCAGAATTTGTAACTTAGGGTCTGCTTTTGCACTTTTGAAAACCTAACATCGACGGGTATAGTTGATTTCCTTTTTCTTCTAAATGATGCATTATAATTGTCATGTTATAATTCCTAAGTCGAGTTAGATGGATGTTTAACATTAGAATTAACGACTAACTTTTTCTCAGAGAGTTCAAAATGTAATAGCTATAATTGCAACTACTAGCACAAGTCCTTTGAGATTTGCCGGACCATGTGACACCCACTTTCACAGATTATCCAAGTTTTTCAGTTTCAAAGATGAGTATCATATGGTTATTTGCTTGCGTGTCCTTCCGTTAAAGGTGTGTATCTATATATATCTGTATATATATCTACGCAATGCGATTCAATTATCTAATTTGAATGCGCGTACCTGGGAGTACCAGGATGACCATTCGGATCCACTATTTGGAGCATGAAGAGTGTCATGTACATGAAGGACACTGTAGTTAGCATTATATCCTTTCCCATGTTCCTTGTTCCAGAGCAAGCCTGGAAAATCTCTTGTCCAAGTCCCATCATGTTCATGGGTACTTAGACTATCCTGCAAAATAAGATTACATTACCTTAGGAACCCAATAGGTATTGGGTCCTAGGTTCTTGTCAGTATAAACTACATCATGCCTTCCGACAGGATCTCTGACAGGAAGGCTGTCTCTTACCGGAGGATGTGGACATACCCTTTCCCTTGGCACGGAAGGATTGTGCCAACAGTCCATGGCAAAGTGACCCACTCTGCCACAGCACCAACACTCATGGATATTGTACCTCCTATTTTGACCGGATCTACTAACAGAGTTAGTCACGATCCTAGATCTGTAAGGGGCAGAGCTGGTTCTGCTCTCAGATTTTCCCTTTCCACCGAGACTCGAGGTGGGTCTGATGGTGAACATGTGGTAAGTATCATGAGGCCTGGGAGGTGGTGCTTTCTTTTTAGCCAGCACACATCCGGGGGCCCCAGTGATTCTTGCTACCTGTTTTCCAACTCCCTTTCCCTTTGTCCTAGGGTGGGAAGATATCCTGTGAGAGCTGGTTCCTGTAATATCATGAAGTGTGGGGGCTGAGGCTGTAAATACAAATGGTTCATGATGATTCGTGTGTATTTTCTAACGGGTAGCCATAACAGCACTTGCACTATGGGTGTTTCCATATGAGGGCCGACCATTCTTGCAGTGACCATAGTTGTTCTTATGGTCATACCTGAAGGAATGATGTTTGCCCTTCCTACTCGGTGTAAGGGGTCTGTAAACAGTTTCCCCATTTCTCCACGAGTTTATAATTCGCGAGATCTACCCGTTTTCTTCCTTTCTCTTAATAGCATCTACCTTGGCAAAATTAGATACTATCCTCTTCTCGATCTCTAGATAAAACTCTAGCTCTGAGATCTTTGATTCCTTCACCTTGATGGATTCCAATTGGAAGTCCATCATGGTCCTTAACTGAGCAATTTGCTTAGCTTGTTTCTCAACAAGCGAGTTTCTCTCCTGAAGGGCTCTTCGAAGGGAATCTAGAGTTTCAAACTGTTGATCGAATCTGTCAATGTCCCTGGCATCAACTGATGGACAATCCTCCAAACTTCTCCTGTCTTCAGGAGATACATGTGGGAAAGAGAAAGAGGAGGAAGATACCTGGTCCTGATTGGGCTGATCAGGGTTAGAGTTATTGTCTACAGAAGCTGATGTTTCCGCTTCATCACAACTGCATTCCTCAATCTCTTCTTCATTCTCTGATAGAGAAACGGGAGCCTGATTTTGAAAGGTTGTTCTTGACTTTCATCTTCAGAGATGAGAACCCCCACGTATGCTTCATCTTCTTGAGGCATTCAGTCCAGACAGTCTTCTTTCCCTCCATGAGGTCAGAGATTGTTTCCCACATGGAATTTGTAGTCTTACACTTATCCAACCTTGTAAGAGATGATCCTGACCAAATATATGAAATGATCTATCGAACCAGCTTGTCCAAGTTGAATAGTGAGAACTCAGTTTAAGACATCTCTGCGGGACTCTTTGGGATTTGGAGATCTTCTCCAGAATCAGAAGCCTTCATGGGAATGAAGGGGCCCTCTTCCACAATGTATAAAGCACGAGGGTCAATGGCTTCCAGATGAAACTGAACTCTCATTTTCCAGATGAGAAAATATTCTTTTGTGCATGCAGGAAGTCTCATAGGGGAGACATCTATGTATTGCTCCATGCTCGAATCTTGTTTTCTTCTTGACACTAGACACTGGATCTTACTCAAGGTGTTAACCTTATTGATGAGTAACTTCCCTCTGATACCACTTGAAGGTATCTAGTGTCAACCTAATCCACCTATAAGGGGGGGGGGGGAATAGGTGTCGTGTAGTCTTTTGCGGAATTAAACTAACCTGCACAAATAAGCAAATGAAACACAGAAAACACACAAATAATTATAGTGGTTCCCCGATTTGGGTACGTCCACTTTCCCCCTTCGACCTATCTCCCACCAAGGGACGACTCGCTCACTTCTCCAAACGGATTGAAATCCAATCCTCACACTAGGAGCAACGCTCCCCCAACCACGGAAGGAACCCTTCAAATAATGGAGTCACAACTCTACCACAATGGGTTGCACCCAACCCTTACAAATAGGAATGAAAATTCCTTTACAACAAAATTGAATGTAAATAAAAATACAAACAATCCTTTATGGAGATTCTGATGTCCTTCTTCGTTCGTTGAAGCTTGCACAAAAAGTACGAAGAGTCCACAACCGGATTTATCACTTGGAATGGATCTTGTCAAGATCGGGGGCGGCAAGCAAGTGCGGCGGCAATGCTTTGTAAATCCAAACTTCTTGACGAAGCAAGCTAGTTCTTCGAACGATCTCAATCGGATCAAACGTCTCAACCGATTCGGAAGGGAGAACAAGTCTCGTTCAACGAATCGAAAGACAAGAGATCTCAAGAGAGACATGTGAGACTGGCTGCTTGCCTCGGTGCTGTCGTCGAGTGATCAGAGACAAGCTGAGATCAGCGGTAGTGACAAATTCCGATCTGCGACGAGCGTGCGGCTGATTCCACGATCGGCTAGGTCACGACCGACTTCTTTTTCGTATTCCGGTGTGTTGGTGTGTACTGTAGACAACAGGAATAAGTACGTATTTATACCCAAAGGCAAACCCTAGAAGACCGTTGTGGGGCCCACCTCGGAAATCCCGAGATCTGGCCGAACTGAGCACGGCGACCTGGACCGGTCCAGTGAGCGGCGAAATCTGCCTAAGGCAAAATCGTCGGGAGTCATTGGTGATTCCCGTCGATTTCGGTGGGAATCACTCCCGACTCCCGTCTATTCTGCCTTGGAAGAATTTCAAAATTTTGCCAGCCGGACGTAGTCGCCGGGAGACACTTAGTGATTCTCGTCGAAGTCGGCGGGAATCACTAACGACTCCCGTCTAAGTCGGCGAGAATCACTAACGATTCTCGTCGATTCTTACTTGGAAGGATTTTCCTCCTTCCTTCTTTTGATAGTTTGGTCTTTGACCCATCCTTGCTCCTTCTTCTGCTCTTGATCTACCTTGACCCTGTACTTGAAAATAAGTACACTTCAATAGAGAGAGCTCACGTGGATCAACACACTGATCTACACAGCGAGAGATTACGTTGCGCAGACCCGTCTATATTGACTCACTGCACTCTGATATTGGTGTGTACTTAGCATGGAATAGCTACAAGCACAACTTGACATAAGAACGTCAAATACCTTGTGAATCCATCTTAGCTTTACTGGAGTCTTCTTCAAATCCAGGTAATTGTGGATGTAATACCCTACAGTAGTTCTGCTCGTGCTTCTTCAGCTAGCGAGAGGGGTATGCTATCACATGTCCATGTTGCATCAGTATGTTGGGTTTCTCTATGAGGATGGCACAACACTTGTGCACGCAGCGGAAGTAATAAAAATCAAGAACAACCTAAAGAGATTGGGATCGGGCCATGAATGTTGAATCAAGAAGTTAACAAACAACTAGGTAAAAGTTACCTTTCCGGTGTTGAGTCAAAACTAAACAGAGATGCTCCAAGCTTTGAGTCCTTGTCAGTGGCGAGTTCTACGTAGAATAACGTCTACGTCTCTATAGAAATCCACACGAGCAGGAGAACACCGAGTCTCGTCGCACGAAAGATCGGGAAGGAGATCAACTGCACCATGCACGTCCACGGATTTCTAGGTCCGCGCCAGGAATACCAACACCGGAGACTGTCGCCGTAGAGGAGGAGGTCGGCGGAGCGAAAGAGGCGGCGGAATACTTTTGCCTGGCGGGGTTCGAGAATCGGCGGAGCGAACGAGCGGCGGAACGCTTCCGTCGGGTTCGAGCTGGCCACAGGAGAAAAAGACCAATGCTATATTCCCAAAACCCTAAGTCTCAATTTATACCAAAGGCATAAACAGACCTGAGAGTATCGCTATCCGTAGACCAACCAAAATAGAGTTTCAGAATCATTCGCCGAGAATCAGCACAGGTTCGGCGAGAATCAGTCGGCGGGAATCAGCATTCTTCGAGAATTGAACATTTCGATTCTCGACGACTCTCGACGATCGTCGAGTATCGAAGATCGATACTCGACAATTCTCGACGATCGAGACTCTACGATTCTCGACGATCGATACTCGACGATTCTCGACGATCGATACTCGGCGATTCTCGACGATCGATACTCGACGATTCTCGACGATCGATGCACCACGATTCTCGACGACTTTGCCTTTGTCGGCAAGTCATACTCGATGACTCTCGACGAAAATCCTTTGGCAACGTTTGCCCGACCCCATTCTGTGTGGTGATTGGTAACCCTTACCAACACAGTCAATCTTCCAACTTCTCCACATGCTCTTATGTGCGACCCTGCAGGCTCATATCGCGTTGGCAGTGAGATTATATGTTTGACCACTTCTAGATCACCATGGTAACTCCAACAGTCTCCCACTTGATCTTGAAAGTATCAAACCAAAAACCTCACAAACAATGAGCTGCATCTAGCAATGCTTCATTGCTACCCAAGCAATAAGAGTTCATAACTCACAAGCCTTATGAACAATGTCCTAGCATTGTCTTTGTCCCTTTGTCCCTTACATCCGGAAAGAACTAAGGCATGGACTGTGTCACCCTCATAATTGCTCAATCCAAGTTTCTTGATCTAGAACGAACTTTCAGAGAATGGTGAGTCCAATATCACATATTGACTCAACCAAGCATGGCCATGCATTTCTCAGTCCAGTTCCATCAAGGGCCCATGGATGCAACTCCTGTCATATAGGAGGACAAATCACATATCTGCTCACACACAAATACCCAAATGATTCGTAACGTGCCCAACAACCACCATTATCATCAACCTTTCTCAAGGAAGACTTTAGATGGCATCAAAGCACGCTCTTCCTCACTTGATGAATGCTGTGACTTCAGGTCAAGGGAATACAACACCATTGTCAATTGAGACCTACTCGTGACACGTTTAGATAACAATCCACAGAGTAGTCTCGGGGTTGGTCTGTCCAGTAAAACTTGTTCATTAACAATTACCCACGTGAAGACTTGATATCACAATATCATGACCTATGAGAACTGGTTATCAGTCAACACACGTGTTAGTCTTAATGTATCATCATCACCCTTAGTTTTTATGATGATACTACGACCAGAGACCTTTTAAGAATGATGCTTCAAATAAATCATAGGCTCTCACAGTCAAGTCACGTACTTGATGTCCTATGGAAGCAAACATTCTAAGGGTATTTATTATGTTAACATTTAACTATCGCATAGAGAAATAATAATAAAAGAACATGCCATTAATTGTAAAAGAAAAATCTAGGTACATAATTCATCATATGAATAAACAACAAACAGCAAACAGAATATATATTTACATGCAACCCACAAGGCTCTCACTAGAGTTGATCATTTAGGTATCGCATACCCATTGATC
This sequence comes from Platanthera zijinensis, assembly GCA_039513925.1. Taxonomy (NCBI): domain Eukaryota; kingdom Viridiplantae; phylum Streptophyta; class Magnoliopsida; order Asparagales; family Orchidaceae; genus Platanthera; species Platanthera zijinensis. Next base: position 132,644,897 of record CM077078.1, read on the forward strand.
TAGTATGACCATCATGCTTTCTCTGCGTGAGAGGCTTTGTCAGTGGATCCGCAATATTCTCCTCAATCGGCACTCCGCAAATGTTCACATCTCCTCGTTCGACAATCTCACGAATAAGATGGAACTGCCTAAGTATGTGCTTGGAGCGCTGATGAGACCTAGGTTCCTTAGATTGTGCAATTGCACCATTGTTATCACAGTAGAGAACTACAGGACCAACAATGCTAGGAACTACATCAAGCTCGCCGATGAATTTCCTAATCCATACAGCCTCCTTCGTTGCATTAGCTGCAGCGATATACTCGGCCTCTGTTGTAGAATCAGCAACTGTCTCTTTCTTGGAACTCTTCAAGTTCACAGCTCCTCCATTAAGGCAAAACACAAAACCTGACTGAGACTTTGAGTCGTCCCTATATGTTTGGAAGCTAGCATCCGTGAAACCATTTACAACGAGCTCTTCCTCTCCACCATACACCAAGAACACATCATTTGTCCTTCTCAAGTACTTCAGGATATTCTTGACTACAATCCAGTGACACTCACTGGGGTCTGACTGATACCTGCTAGTCATGCTCAAAGCAAAGGAGACATCGGTGAAAGTGGAGGATAAATCATCGATCTGAGCTCGAAGATCGTCGACCGGAGCTCAGCGACTTGGAAACAAGCTGAATATAGATCGTCGATCTGAGCTCGAAGATCGTTGACCTGAGATCGACGACTTAGCAGAGTTGATCTCAGAGATCGTCGAACGGAGTTCGACGTTTCGTCGACCTAAGCTCGACGATAATTGTCTTTGTCTCAGCTCTAAGTCTTGATCCTTGAATGGTCCTGGGGGCAGCTTCAAACCTAAGTTCTAAGCCCTAGACTCATTCTAACTTGACTTTTTCAACTATACATCTAGGTCAAACTGATTTCCTAAAAACATAGTGATCCTTGCCCAAATTAGTAATAGGGTGTTCCAACAATCTCCCCCTATTTCGGTTAGGATTACTAATTACAGGACTCAGTAAAAAATACAAAAGCAAATACAGAAAAGCAAAATATTAAAGTAATAGAGCAGAACATGCAGTATAGCAGCATTCAGATAGAATATCAGCAAGTGTTTTAAAATGAATGTACTGTCTGCTTACAGAGATCACTTCTTTTCACTTCCTTTCTTAAATAAGATTTCCCTGTTGGGATTGAGAGCCTCTTTCTTTGACCTTCTGTCATCATCTGCACCTAAGGAGGTTTGAGATCTTGGCCTGGGAACCACAGCCTCAAGGTGCAGTTTCATGTAATCCACTGGGTCAAAGAACTTCCTTGAAGCATATCTTTCCAGCTCTGCCTTCCTTTGCTCTGACAAGGTAGTGATGTTTGAAGTGTCTTTTCCTTGCTCTCTGGCCTTCTTCAACTGATCTAAGGTAGCAAGTTCTTTCATCCTAGCAGTCCATGATAAAGTATTATTCTCTGGATCTTCAAAAGGGATTGCAGGTTCATATCTATTAACAGTTTCTGAAGCACTAGAAGTCCTTGTATCAACAGTTTCTCTGAGTTTATAAGGGAAAGGACCTTGAGTTGAGTCCATATGTCTTTGTCCTTCCCTTGGTTGTCTTGATTGAATCCTGTATTCTCTCTGATTACCTCTGTATTGTCCCCTTCTGGACTGATAACCTCTTTGATATTGCCCTCTGGGATGATATCTCTGTGAAGATTGGGAGGAGCTTTGCTTTTGAGAAGAGGTTTGAGAAGCTGAGCCTCCACCTGATCCTGAATCTGGAGGAGGAGGAGGAGGCTGAAACTGGGATGAACCTTTCTCATACTTATCCAACTTTCTTCTTTTCCTCATGGCCTTTAGCTGGTTTTTAGAATACTGCATCCAAGATTCAGTTTTCTGGCAATCATGTAGAATATAATAGGGTATGTCATTAACATCCTTGGCCTTTGTAGGAGGGACCTTCATCATGGCCTTACTTCTAGCTTTCCTTTTCCTAGCAATAGTGCTAGCAGAGCCATCAGATTCGGTATTGAATTGATCACTTTCATAACTCTGTGGTCTGTCATACAAATCATCTATACTTTTGATGTATTTCTCTTATTGTTTCAATTGTTCAGGAGTCAGACCAGGAGCAGCAGTAGCAGCAGATACACAACCTATTGAAGCAGCAACAAGAGCAGAAGGAATTGGAGCAGCAGATTCTTCCAAATAAGTAGCAAGATCTTTATCAACAACAGCATCAGCATCAGTAGACAACATTTCAAAGTCAGTAGTTCCAACAGATATAACAGCAGTACAAACAGAAGCAATAACATCCTCAGCCTTAAACGAGTTGATATATGATGCAATCAGGCTGGGATCACATTCTGAAATAGGCACAATGGCCTTAGTAAGATCTTCAACTTGCTGATCTGGTAAATATCTTCTGTGAAGAGAATCAAAAGCACTCAACAATGACCTGAGGTCCACTGTAAACACTAGAACTGGAGCAGCAGTAGGCACTTCATCAGCTTCATGAGGCATCTCCCCCTGCCTGGATTCAGTAAGAACTGGATCAAGGCACCCATATGAAGGGATTTCCTGAGAAGAGAGGAAAGAAGAGAGCCTGTCAAACAGCTCCTGAACATGTTTCAGAAGTGGATCCATTGTGGTCTCCAGCAATGAGGATAGCCTGGGGGCTAGCAGCTCATACAGCCTGTCTGCCAGTGCAGGAATATCTACATGCTCAAGATGGGTTTGAGTAGAGGTAGGAGTTGATGTTGCTGGCATAATGGTTGATGGTGTGGTCGTAGGAGGTATAGGGATGGATGGTTGAGATATTGGGATTGTGGAGATAGATGATATGGGTGTGGAGATGGATGGTGAGGAAGATAGTTGAGCAAGGATGTCATGGAGGAGCTGTTGGTATGAGGAGGATGATGGAGGTTCAAGAGGTGAGGAGGGGGAATCATCCATGAAGGAGTCATCCAAAATGTTGAAAGATGGAATAGAAGAATCAATGGGTGGATAGTAGTACAGAGGGTGAAATGGTTCTGAGGTTGTGGCTGGAGGAGATGAAATAGGTGATGAAATTGTGATGGGGGAGGAGATGGCTGATTGGATGGTTGATGAGGAAGGTAAGGCAGAAATAATAGGAGGTGGAGAAGGAGGAGCAGAGGAGGAGGCAGGCAGGTCTTCTGCTGGGGCAGAGACCTGAGGGGAAGTGACTGTAGCAGTCCTTGTGCCTGAAGCAGATGTTGTTGCAGCAACCCTGTTGGGGTTGATAATCTTCCTGTCCCACATGCTGAAAAGGGCACAGGTGAGCCTTTTGGATGCATTGATGTGCATCCCATTTTGTAAGCAGTTGTCTTCTCTATCTCAATCACTGAGAGAAGACTGAGTGGATTGATTGTGTTGTCAAAGCTCCCCCTGAGATGTAGATGGTTCAGGAGTGAGAGCTTTGCTAGGGTGATAGGCCTTCAGAAGCTTCAGATCTCCAGCAAAAGATGATTTCAGCAGGGGATGAAATATGAGTAGTCTGGAGTCTTTGATGTAAGCTATGAACACTTTTCAGTATGCTAATTTTCAAATAAAACTCTTCAGGATTGATCACTTGATTTTTCATTGAGTTGATCTCTCTATCTGTGTATGTTTGTATATCAGTGTTTTTGTGTAATGAGTAAGTTCAATTTCTCTTGATCTGTTATTGTGTATATTATTCTCTGATGATCCTCTGTTCAAGATAGCCATTAGCAGTCATAAATGTCTTCCATAAATATTTTGTCTTTTGGAGGAAAGTCCAATAAACATTCTCTGAGAAATCCCTTGAAACTTGCTCCAAAATAAATGAAAACGGCTAACAAATCTCTTGAAATAAATGCTGAGAGAATTTGAAAAACATTCCAAAAGCTGACTGAATTTGAATCCTTAAAGTCATTGATCTCTCAGAAAAATGTCAATCTGAGCTCTACGATCGTTGAACTGAGCTCAGAGATTGGATTGAACATCAGACAGAAAATGTTGAACTGAGCTTGAAGATCGTCAACCTGAGCTCAGCGACCTGAAGAATAAGTGAGGATAAATCGTCGATCTGAGCTCGAAGATCGTCGACCGAAGCTCAGCGACTTGGAAACAAGTTGAAGATAGATCGTCGATCTGAGCTCGAAGATCGTCGACCTGAGATCGACGGCTTAGCAGAGTTGAGCTCAGAGATCGTCGAACGGAGTTCGACGTTTTGTCGACCTAAGCTCGACAATAATTTTCTTTGTCACAGCTCTAAGTCTTGATCCTTGAATGGTCCTGGGGGAAGCTTCAAACCTAAGTTCTATGCCCTAGACTCATTCTAACTTGACCTTTTCAACTATACATCTAGGTCAAACTGATTTCCTAAAAACATAGTGATCCTTGCCCAAATTAGTAATAGGGTGTTCCAACAATCGGGTCGAGTACATAACATTGCATACATGAATTATCCAATTGCTGAAGCATATGGAATCAACTTCATGCGGTCCTTATCTTCACAAGATTTTGGACACTGGTCCTTAGAGAGATTCATACCATGAGACATGGGTAAAAATCCTTTCTTGGACTCAAGCATGTTGAACCGCTTCAACACCTTCTCAATGTATGTACTCTAGGGAAAACCCAGCAACTTCTTCGATCTATCTCTATAGATCTTAATACCGAGTATGTAAGTCGCTTCACCCAAGTCTTTCATAGAAAAGCAGTTCCCTAGGTTGTTCTTAACAACTTTCAGGGTAGGAATATCATTCCCAATCAATAGTATGTCATCTACATACAATATCAGGAAGACAACAATGCTCCCACTGATTCGCTTGTAAACACAAGGCTCATCTTCATTCTTGATGAAACCAAACTCTTTGATTTCCTCATCAAAACGAAGATTTCAACTTAGAGAGGCCTTCTTTAGTCCATAGATGGACCTATTCAGCTTGCATATTTTAGTGGCTTCATTTGGGGATACAAAACCGTCGGGTTGTGTCATATACACTTCCTCAAGGAAGTTTCCATTATGGAAAGCCGTTTTGACATCCATCTGTCAGATCTCGTAGTCATAATACGCAGTAATAGCAAGCAATAACCTTATGGACTTTACCATGGCAATAGGGGAAAAGGTCTCATCATAGTCAATACCATGAATTTGCTTGAAACCCTTAGCCACCAGTCGCCCTTTGGATGTCTGTACATTCCCATCCATGTCGGTCTTCTTCTTGAAGACCCATTTGCACTATATGGGTCGTACCCCTTCAGGTGGTTCCACCAAGTTCAAAACTTGGTTTGCATACATAGAGTCCATTTCGGATTTCATAGCCTCAAGCCATTTGTCGGAGTCTGATCCATTCATAGCCTCTTGGTAGGTTGCTGGTTCATCATTATGATCCATAAGCAACACATTACCTATTTGAGACATGAGAAATCCATATCTCTCAGGCTCAAATCTAGGTCTACCAGATCTACGTAGGGCTTATGTTTCTTGAGCAGGTTCTCTAGCTATAACATCTTGTATTCCTGTCTCAGAATCCAATTCCGGTTCATTCACTACTTGTGGTTCTTGAACTTCTTCAAGTTCTACCTTTTCAGTCTTTCTTGATAAGAATTCTCTCTCCAAGAAGACGTCAGTCCTTGCGACAAATACTTTTCCCTCGGATGATAGGTAAAAGTAATACCCTTTCGTTTCCTTAGGATATCCCACCAGATAACATTTATCCAATTTGGGTTCCAGCTTGTCAGGCATTTGACGTCGCACGTATGCCTCACAGCCCCAAATTTTAATGAACGACATACTAGGACGCTTCCTAGTCCATATCTCATATGGTGTCTTCAGAACCATTTTTGTTGGAGCGCGATTCAGTGTCATTGCAGTAGTATCTAAAGCAAAACTCAAAAAGGAAACAGGCAAGTCTGCATGACTCATCATCGAACGTACCATATCTAATACAGTACAATTTCTCCTCTCAGACACACCATTATGCTGTGGTGTTCTAGGTGGAGTGAGCTGTGATATAATACCACACTCCTTCAGATGATCACGGAACTCATGACTCAGGTATTCGCCACCTCGATCATATCGGAGTGCTTTAACCAACTGGTTTTCTACTTCATTCTTGAACTCTTTGAACTTTTCAAAGGTCTCGGATTTGCACTTCATAAGATACACATATCCATATCTACTGAAATCATCAGTAAATGTAATGAAGTAGAAATATCCACCTCTAGCCATGGAGCTTATGGGTCCGCATACATCACTATGTACAATACCCAAGAGTTCCTTAGCCCTCTCAGTATAACCAGTGAAAGGGGCTTTAGTCATCTTGCCTAACAAACAAGATTCGCATCGCTCAAATGATTCATAATCAAATGAATCTAAAAGTCCATCTTTATGGAGCTTGGATATGCGCTTCTCGTTTATATGGCCCAAACGACAATGCCAGAGATATGTAGGGTTTGCGTCATTTGTTCTTTGTCTTTTAATATTTTCTACATTATAGATCAGATGGTCCAAGTTCAAAACATAAAGACCATTAAACAATTGGGCTACAACATAACAAACATCATTCTTAAATATAGAACAACAGTTGTTCCTAATTATAAAAGAAAATCCAATCATGTCCAAGCATGAAATAGATATAATGTTTCTAGTTATGGCCGGAACAAAATAAAAATTATCTAATTCTATTACAAGCCCACTGGGCAAAGAAAGACGGTAAACCCCTACGGCTACAACAGCAACTCTTGCTCCATTGCAGATGCGCAGGTCCACCTCCCCTTTACTCAGCAATCTTCTCCTTTCCAGTTCATGCACATTTGTTCAAATGTGTGAACCACATCTGGTATCCAATACCTAGGATGAAGGAGCAGAAAGGTTTATCTCTATAACGTTAATATTTGAAGTGGAAGTCATACCTCCCTTCATTTTCTGCAGACCCTCAATATAAGAAGGACAGTTCCTCCTCCAATGACCAGCCTTGCCACAGTGGTGGCATTTCCCTTCCTTCACCGTGCTCTTCTTTTTCTTCAGTGGAGAAGACTTGGGCTCAAGATATGACTTAGGTCCCACCTTCGTCTTCTTAGAGCCATTGGCCTTGCCCTTGCCCTTATGAACCATCAGTATGGGGCTGGCAGGCTTGGCCTTCTTCATATTGATCTCGGCAGTTCTTAACATGCCTAGGAGCTCGGGCAGTTTCTTGTCTATTTCATTCATGTTGTAGTTCAAGACGAACTGCTCATAACTGTCCGGCAACGATTGTAGGATCAGATTTGTGGCCAACTCTTGACCTAGAGGAAAACCCAGCCTTTCAAGGTTCTCTATATACCCAATCATCTTGAGTACGTGAGTCCCTACTGAGTCTCGAACTCCCATCTTGCACTGAAACAATGCTTTTGTGATGTCAAACCTCTCTTGACGAGCTTGCCCTTGAAACATTTTCTTGAGATGCTCGTCAATCTCCTTGCACCCCATGTTCTCATATTGCTTCTGAAGCTCAGAGTTCATGGTGGCAAGCATAAGGCATTCGACGTCTAAGGCGTCATCAGTATACTTCTTATAAGTATCTTTATCAGCACGGGAGGAATTCCCGGTCGGCACCTCGAGGGCTTCTTCTTCCAAGACATAGAGCTTTCGCTCTTTCCTGAGAACAATTCTCAGGTTCCTGTACCAGTCCATGTAATTAGTCCCACTGAGCTTATCCTTCTCAAGGATGGATCTCAGAGACAAAGTGGAGTGTGAACCACTTGCCACGGAATTCTACAAGAATTCATGCAGAATAATATCAGTACCAAAATTTCAAAATACAATTTATTTTTAATATGGACTTCAATTAAAACAACCACTATTTTATTCGAAATGATGGCCCTCACTATCAATTCAAAGAGTTCATGCGAGCTACTCTCTTAGTGGACAAGATCCGTATTTCACCAATACAATGAGTCAGCTTTGGCTTTTCTCTCACGATGTGGTTATTTAGGTAGGCAATGCTTGCCAATTGCATCTTCATGCAATTCTTGTATGATTGGTGAATAACTCCTTATTCGCATCCATCATATGGTGCATGCCAACCCTATGCCTCTAGGCACTCAACCTTTGAGGTCACCTAGTTAAGTTATACCCAATGTCGACAGTGGGATATCACAATTATCCGCTCGCACCCTTACCAAGATAGATTAATGCACCTTGCTTTGGCAAGCCCACACTTCATCGATCGAGGCAGGAAGAGTGTCATCCATCGGAAGGCATCCGAAGACTTAATATTTGATGAAGGGATTTTTGATAATAGGTTAACAATTAACCATGATCAACATTTGATCAATGTGCACATCCACCGAAAAACATTTCTAAAATCCACACGCATCCCTTATGTGCACAACATGGCACTATCAACATTTGATAGAATGAAGGGCTAAATCTGAACATCCGGTCTTTTCCAAATCTTCAGATTTACATGTATTGGACAAAGGCAAAGGCAACTCGACTTAAAGCAGTAGACAACCTCGTCTCTCATTGTTGGATTCAAAATACAAAACAATACACGAGTTTATTAACCCCTCGAGGGACGGTTACTACTAAGGAGACAACAATTTCTAACAATTAGAAATTACCATGAAATCCTAGACATTCCTGGCGGGGTTCCAAGGGGCAGAGCCCCTAACCTGTGGATTATGGGCCCACCGATTTTCCTTGGAAAACCATCAATAATTGATGATCCAGGATTAAATATAGACATTTAGAACACTTCTAAATCCCTAGGTTTACACACACTAGAATAACTTAACTTCCAAAACAACAATCATGGACGGAACCTCCCTCTGATACCACTGTTGGGTTTCTCTATGAGGATGGCACAACACTTGTGCACGCAGTGAAAGTAATAAAAACCAAGAACAACCCAAAGAGATTGGGATCGGACCATGAATGTTGAATCAAGAAGTTAACAAACAACTAGGTAAAAGTTACCTTTCCGGTGTTGAGTCAAAACTCAACAGAGATGCTCCAAGCTTTGAGTCCTTATCGGTGGCGAGTTCTATGTAGAATAACGTCCACGTCTCTGCAGAAATCCACACGAGCAGGAGAACACCGAGCCTCGTCGCACGAAAGATCGGGAAGGAGATCAACTGCACCTTGCACTTCCACGGATTGCTAGGTCCGCACCAGGAATAGCAACACCGGCGACTGTCGCCGGAGAGGAGGAGGTCGGCAGAGCAAAAGAGGCGGCGGAACACTTCCGCCCGGCGGGGTTCGGGAATCGGCGGAGCGAACGAGCCACGGAACGCTTCCGTCGGGTTCGATTCGGCCACAGGAGAAAAAGTCCGATGTTCTATTCCCAAAACCCTAAGTCTCAATTTATACCAAAGGCATAAACAAGCCTGAGAGTATCGCTATCCGCAGACCGCCCAAAATAGTGTTTCAGAATCATTCGCCGAGAATCAGCACAGGTTCGGCGAGAATCAGTCGGCGGTAATCAGCATTCGTCGAGAATCGAACATTTCGATTCTCGTCGACTCTCGACGATCGTCGAGTATCGACGATCGAGACTCGACGATTCTCGACGATCGATACTCGACGATTCTCGACGATCGATACTCGACGATTCTCGACGATCGATACTCGACGATTCTCGACGATCGATACACGATGATTCTCGACGACTTTGCCTTAGTCGGTGAGTCATACTCGACGACTCTCAATGAAATTCCTTTGGCAACGTTTGCCCGACCCCATTCTGTATGGTGATTGGTAACCCTTACCAACACAGTCAATATTCCAACTTCTCCACATGCTCTTATGTGCGACCATGTAGGCTCATATCGCGTTGGTAGTGAGATTACATGTTTGACCACTTCTAGATCACCATGGTAACTCCAACACAGTATAACGCCCATCCCTTGAAACGATACATCAGTGTACACCTGGAAGCCCTCCTTCCCAGACGGGAGAGCGAGGATACGGGCCGACGTAAGCTGACCCTTCAACTCCTGGTCGGCTGCCTCACACTATGGAATCCAAACGAACTGATTTTCCTTCTTCGTCAAAGAAGTGAATGGAAGGGCTATCTAAGAGAATCCTTGCACAAACTTCCGCTAGTACCCGGCCAATCCCAGAAAACTTCGGACATTCGTGGCCATCTTAACCTGAGGCAAGTATCACACTGCCTGAATTTTCGTGGGATCGACCATCAATCTTGCTCCACTGATAATGTGACCTAAAAAGGCCACCTCCGTCAGCCAAAACTAGCATTTGCTGAACTTGGCATACAACTGATGCTCCCTGAGCCTCTCTAGAGTCAAGGCCAGATGTTGTGCATGCTCTTACTTCGTCCTCGAATAAATGAGGATGTCATCTATGAATACAATGATAAACATATCGAGGTATGGCTCGAACACCCGATTCATCAAGCTCATGAAAGCCGATGGCGCATTCGTGAGCCCAAAGGTGTTAGGAATTGTTCCCTTCAATGTTCCTTAGGATTTGAAGAGTCATCACCAATCACGCTAAGGGGAATAATGTATTTGATATATGCTTGAGTTATTGCATGCATGTTGTCCTTGATTGGACAGGTGAACAGGAAGAGGAAGCTTGAAGTCAGATAATTTAACTAATGCATACCCGTTGAGATAGCTGAGACAACTGAGAAGAATGTCTCAGCATAACCGCTGAGAAGCTCAACACATATCTTTGAGAGAAGTGTTGGTCTCAGCTAAACCGTTGAGATAGAAGACAGTCTCGGCTGTGAAGAAATAACGGCTGAGACAGAAGACAGTCTCAACTGTGAAGAAGAAACTGCTGAGGCAGTTGAGAAGAAACCACTGAGACTAAGCCGACATAATTTCTCAAAGTCCATAAGTGTTTAGTGAGGCAGTCTCACTCAACGCTTATAAAAAGAAGCTTAATTCAGTAATCGGCAAACCAAATTCTGTGTTCGTTGAGCTGAGCCCAGATTTCGCCGAGCTCAAGTTAAAGGTTGAAGTTCAAAGTTTGTCTAGCTCAGCTCACAGATCATCGAGCTCAAGTTAAAGGTTGAAAATTCAGAGTTCATCGAGCTAAGCTCAGCTTTCGTTGAGCTCAAGTAAATGTTTGAAGATTCAGAGTTCATCGAGCAGAGCTCTCATTTCATCGAGCTAAAAGTTAAATTAGAGATTCTGAAATTCGTCGAGCTCAGCACAGAGTTCGTCGATCTCAGCTCGACGATCCTCGAGCTCAGTCTATGTACTTCATGTCATTGCGGGAAACCTACAGTAGCGCTAGAAGCTACTATTTGTCTTCTTCTGAGGGAGGTGGCGCTCACCATACTTGACTGGGCCCATATTAAAATTGTCTTGTTGATTCAAATCAACAGATATAAAAGGAAGAGAAGAAAAAAAGATTAGGGTTAACAAAAAATGAGAACGAATGCAGAAAATGAAAAAGAGGCGGCTGGACTTCATCTTCTTGGACAAGCTTGAAAGCAAAGTCCAGCAGTGAAAGCCAGAAGGCAAAGATAGATGAAGATTCTTCCAGTTCAGCAACAGTGCTCCTCTAAGAACAAGTTGGCTGATTCAATCTATCATCAAGAGGAGTTAGTTTTGTGAAGGGCTGTAAGCCTTCAACGGCAGTTAGCTTTCTTCAGTACAGTAGAGAAATTAGTAGTTGTAGAAGAAGACTAATTCCTTCTATAGTAAGTGGGTTGGACTGATATCTTCTTAGTCCAGCATGTTTACTCAGAGATTTTTCTCTGAGTCAGTATTTCAACATTCTTGATTACTTTCTTGTAGGATTTAGTTTATCTGAATCTGAGTGTAGGGCACTTTGTTCCTGAGTGGTAGGTGACTAATTTTTCACTGAGGGTAGGTGCCCTGCTGGGGTACTGAGGTAGGATCCAAGTGTGGATCTGAGCTGTAGGGCTTAAGTTCAAGAAGTAGTAGACTGCTGCTCTCTGCGGTAGGATCCAAGTATGGATCTGAGGTTGGGTTTTCCTCCCAGCCTGAGTGTAGGGCCTAGTGCCTGAGATAGGTGACTGGTGAGTCACTAAGCTGTAAGTGATAAGTGTTTCACTCAGTTGTAAGCCTTGGAGGAGGCTGAGCTGTAGTGCCTAGAAGGGCACTGAGGTAGGTACCTGGATAGGTACTGAGTTGTAGGAGTGTTGCAGCACTCTGAGAGTAGGGTTGTGTGCCTGAAGTTGTAGGCTTGAGAAGCCTGAGCTATAGGCCTTTGAAATAAGGCAGAGGTAGGTGGTCCGTGAATAACTGATCTGTAGGAGAACTACAGGGATCTGAGTTAGTAACCCTTATGGTTATGAGTTTGGATTCTAAAAAGAATCTGTGTGAAAGGCTGAGGGCCTGAGGTGTAAGCTCTGAGGAGCATATTGGTGGATTTTGTGCCTAGTGCAACAAATCAGTTGGATTGGTGGGAGGGAAAGTGGATGTACCCAATTGGGGAACCACTATAAATATTTGTGTGCTTGTTGTGTTGCTTGTTTCCTTCTTGTATTGCAGGTAATTAGGACAAGCTCTAGATCACTAAATTTATAAACAACATAAAGCTCTAAGAAAGCTTAAAAGATATATTCACCCCCCCCCCCTCTTGGTAACTAGCTAACCTTGAAGTAATAACTTTCAAGTGGTATCAGAGGGAGGTTGCTCAAAAAGGATTTAACAATCTGAGTATACCTCTAAGGTTAGCTATAAGATATAAGTATGGGGTCAGGAATCAACTATAAGGAGCTAGGGGGCCATGAAACTACAAATCTGCAGGAAGGAATTATTTTGCCTCTAGAAGCAAAGGGTAAGACTATTCATGGAAGCATCTGACCCTAGGATGTATGTAATAGTTGTGGAAGGTCCTTTTATCCCCACAAAGGCTTCCACCATAGATCCAACTCTGAGAGTTCCCAAGGCATATACAGAGATGGATAGAGATGAGGTAGTGCTATCTACCATGGACAAGAGGGCACAAAATATTATAGCCAGTATCATTGATGACTCAACCTTCCAAAATCTTATACACTGCAAGACCTCCAAGGAAATGTGGGACACTCTTGTGGTCTGCATGGAAGGCTCTGAGTAAGTTAGAGATGATAGGAAGTCCATGCTTAACCAAGAGTATGGGGCTTTCAGACAAAGCCAATCTGAAAAAATAGTTGACTGCTTTGAGAGATTCTTTAGGACAGTCAATGAACTAAGAACATATGGTAGGGTCTTCAGCAACTATGAGCTGAATGACAAGTTCCTTAGATCTCTCACTAGAGATTGGGATACCAAGATTTGTGTCATTTAGGAAATGGATAAGTTGGCACACACTCTTCCACCAACTTTATTTGGAAAGTTGCTATCCTATGAAATGCAGCTGGTTGCTAGACTAAAAGAGGAGAAGAGCAGCCAATCCAATTCCAAGTATAAGTTTGTAATATTCATGGCAGAAGCCTCAAGAAGGAGCAGAAAAAAGACTCCCTCACCACCAAGGAGGGAAGTTGAATCAAGCTCAGAAAAATCTAAATAAAGCTCATAAGACAACCACATGTCTGATAAAGATCTAGCTGTCTTCTCCACGCAATTTCAGAAGTTCATGAAGAAGAAGGACTGGAGGAGAAGTCCATCTTCTCCTCTTACCATAGGAAGTAATCCAATGATGACAGGTATGCCCCTAAAACTAGTAAACTGATTTCTTCTAATGTCAATAGTTATTGTTGCAGTAAGGCTGGGCATGTCATTTCTGACTTCCTAGTCAAAAGGAAAGAAGAGGATGAGAAGAAGAAGAAAAATCATCACCATCACCACAAGGAAAAGAATAAATTGAAGTCCTTTCTGGCTAAGAAGGAGAGAAGCTGGACAGATTCTTCCTCCTCAAAATCTGAAGATGAAGAGGAAGAAGCCTATATATGGCAGATATCTATTGCTGCAGATCCAGAAGAAGAAGACTTTGGATTTCAGAGGCTGATGACAATAATAGAAGAGGAAAGAAGACAGGCAGATTCAGAATCAATCAAGGTACAACCCCTCTCCATTCTTTTATCTTCCTCTGAGTATGAAACCAGTACAAACACTGATGCATCTTCATCATAAGATGAAGATTGCTCAGATTCTGAGACTGATGTCAACCAATTGATTGACAAGTATGGACTACTCCTAGATGCTCTAAGGAAGAGCAAAAATCTTGCCAAAAGGAAAGCAAAGGAAATTGAAGTCCTGAAGCGTTATTAATCTCTCTATAATAATAATTGAGTTTTATAACAAGAGTCATGAGGTGTCTGAACTCAAGAAAAGTCTTGAGTGTCAGACCAAGCTTTTAGAAGAGAAGAATAAGCATATCAGATATCTGGAACAAAAGTTCATAAAGAGATTGAGGATTGTGATTAACCCTTCCAAGTCACAGGGTCAGTTGCCAAAAGCTATAAACTGCTAAGTCCCATGGAAGTTGGGTATTAATCACACTAATCATCATTTCAAATCTGAATTCCCTGATAAGTTGACATCATTTCAAAAGGTGAATTTACCTTCTAAAACAATCAAGTTTGCACCTCCCCATGAGGATCAAACAAATGTGTTCTCTACCATTGGGGTAAAAACACATGATCTCAAAAGGAGGGTTTCTGTACACTTTAGCCATAAAGCTCAGGATAAGCTCTTTAGATTTGGATCCAAATATCCTATATCTAAAGAGATGAGAGAGACCACTAGATGGCAGGCTCCAAAAGTACAATTGGCCCATCCCGGACCAGCTGTATTTTGTTCCTCAGCACCTTCATTCAGGAAGAAGGAAGCAGCATCATGCAAGGCTTTCCAAAAAAATCTGCAGCTGCTCACATCTCTCATGGATAGCAATTCTATGCTATCCTGGAGAGAAGATACAACATTCATAAATGTTGGTGTTGTGGGAAGGTGGTAAACTTTGCCATTGATTGTTGGCATAATCTGATTGTGGCTGGTGGACAGAAAGGTGCTCAGTCCAGGCAGAGAGTTGGGAAAAAGTTTTTTTTTAATCCTAACAATAATGTAGGACCCAACTATTGTTGGGTGCCTAAGGGTAAATAAATGTCTTTTTGTAGGTTAGTCCAAATACCTGTTTAAATAAAACTTGGTATTTGGACATTGGATGTTCCAGGCAAATGTCTGGGACAGAATGATTGCTCAAGGAACATGGTATCAGAGCAATAAACAAAGAGTGAGGTTGTCAAGTGTGTAATCCTCAAAATCTAGAGGCAATAACCCTCAAGGTAAGTCTCTCTCTTTTGTTAAGAGAATAGGTTTGCATATTCATGAATTAAGTTAGATGTGCTTAGAATAAAACTAATCAAGTACACCAATTAGATAACAATGATTCAATTATTCTTCATAATTATCTATATTATTAACTTATGTAGCCTTTTCTCTCAAGCCAAAATAACATATAAATCAGTGAATTATAAGGTTGCCAATAAAATTGACTTACTAGCATGTTAGGTCTCCATCATACTTAGATTACCGAGAGGTTGCAGATACGAGTAGATCTCTCAATGATAAAAGGAGTTGCATGCACTCCTTGAGAGAGGACGACATAAATCTGCCGGATTGGATTCAAATCCAATAGTGGGGTTCACTACTTAAAGCAAGCTTAGGGGTTTCGACTGGTCGAGGGGTCTTAATCGATCAACCTAAGGTTAGTCAAAAACATGAGCTCGAGAGAGAAGCTCTCGTATTTTGGGAACCTCCACGTCGAAGTAAGTAATTAGAAGCTTGTGTTTTTATCATTTTATGAAAGTTTATTTTAATCCAAGGGATTCTAAATCAAGTGCTAAGTTTCATTTCGTAGAAATTTCTCTTTTAGTTTAATTATTCACTATTTTTACTATTCGATAAAATAATATAAACTCGTGTGAGTAGATGTACTCAACAGACCCGGAAGAATATGACACTTGATATTCTTAAAATATCTTATACTATGAACGATAAGTGCTCTTGCCTATAGTTTGTAGAATTTTGAGATATTACTAATCCTAAATTTTACTCATCATGTTTTTGGCGCCGTTACTAGGGAGATTTTTTTAATATTTAGAAAGCGCAAATTTTATTACTTTTATCATTCTCTTTTTCTACCCCAATTCTCTTTTTAATTTTCTTGTTCATTCACTTCCATTAGGTAAAGGTTGTTTTATTTTCTTTTTACAAAAAAATATAATCACAATTGGCCGCCGAACTTACCCAGCTTCAAAATAAACTCGATATTTTTAAAGCCACAAAAAAGCGCCACAGTTTTTGTATTTATTGTGGTGGTGCTCATCAAAGTGAAAATTGTTATTATTATTATTATCAAAAATTTTGTTATGAAAATAATTTTACAATTAATAATTATTCTCACTTTGATGCTAATTCTTCTTCATATTTTCATGAAAATAAGTTTTACAATTTACCTAATATTCATGAAAATACTTTTTCAAGTCTTAACGAGAATACTTTTTCAATTTTAAATAATCTTTCTTCCACCTCGGATATTAATTTTCTTTGTTCACAAGATCAACCGGAAATTTCCCCGAGTTATGAGAATAATATTTCAGGTCCGAATTTTTATTCTTCTTTTATCACACCACAAACTTCTTCTACTAATTTTGGGGACTTTACACAATTTCAAGTTGATCCCCCCCCCCCCAAATTTAGAAGAAATTATTTCTTGTTCTAATAATTTTTTTCCTTCTTTGAAAATTTCACCTATGGCGGAACATGAATCTTCATGTGCCCCCATAGTGTTTTATTCGGAAGAGAAAAAAATTTATTATATGAAGAATTTATTAATACTTTTTCAAATGATTATTCCCCCTCTTCAAATATTTCACCTAGCACGGAACATGAATCTTCATGTGCCCCCTTGGTGTCTTATTCAGAAGAGGAAGAAGAATTATTATATCAAAAATTTAATAATATTATGGGCACTCCGGATGAAGTAGAAGAAGAACATATTTCTCCTTCTACTCTTCCCAATTTTTCTCCTATTAATGAATCTTCATGCACAATTTATGACTTCTTAGGAGCAAAACTTTATGAACATGATGTGTTCGATGATTTTATTTTAAATAAAAGTTTGGACGAAAAATTAATTTTAGAAAATAAACAACAGGAGCCTAATCGTATATCTTCGCAAGAGCCTCCTCCTTGCAAAGATTTCTCTGAAACGCTTACTTTTGATTTTTCTTATACTAACGATTTTCATGTAGAAGAGGAGCCGTTGCAATTACACGTCTTCCACGATCCATTTGCCGCTCCTCTACAAAAATTCAAATCAAATAGAGATGTCGGGCGAGCCACTTTGGCATCTTCGTCAAAGCGTGAATTAAGGGAGTTGTCAATTCACTTTAATTTTTATTTTCCTTTTTCTTAACTCGAACTGTCTAGCTTAAAGACGGGAAAAAAAGCGCTCTAGAGAGACACCCCATATTTATCCTTAATTTCTTGTTTTTTTTATTTCTAACAATTTTTAATTTAGTTCTTTTTTAACCCCTCCTACTTGACATATAAACATTGGGGACAATGTTTATTTTTAAGTATGGGGGTGGAGTCTGCTTTTTTATTTTTAATTAAAAAAAACTTTTTATAAAAAATTTGTTTCCTTTTCATCTTTAATCAAAAATACAAATAAATAGAAAATCGAAATTTAATTTCTTTGAAAGGGCCGTGTTGGGCTTTCATCCCACAAAACCGCCTAGTACCTTGCGAACCCGTCACTGGCTAGCCTTCGGGAAGTCCAACAATAACAAAAAAATAGGATTTTATTTTGAAAAAAAAAGTAATAAACCCCTACTTAATTTTTTGTGATTTTTAGAATTTTTTTTTGAGTTTATTTATTGGAATTTTTATAATTTTTGATTTTCTAATCTTTTATTTCATCATAGTTAGTTAAATTTAATTTTTTGTGATTTAATTTTAAGAAAAAAATTTATGAATTAAATATGTTTAGAGAAATTTATTTAGTTTTTTCTCTAATTCAAATTAGTTTCAATTTTATAGTACTTAGTTCAATAATTTTTAGATTACAATTATATGCACCTTATGCTTTAAGATTCTTATGAAATTTTAATTTACTATAGTTGATCTCTAATTATTTTAATTTAATCTAAAATTTTGTAGCCTTTCCTATGTCCTTTTTATTTTCTTGTTAGATCATATGTCATGGGGATAAAAGGATAAAATTCATTATCTCTTGGTACACGTATGTAATTTTTAATTTTTTATCTTGTTAGATCATATGTCATGCGAATTAATAATTCCTTGGTACACATATATAATCTCCAAATAAAAGATGGAGTAAGAGAATAAAATTCATTACTCCTAATCAAGCTTGAAGAGAAAAAAAAATTTATTTGTTCATATGTCATGGGAAATGAGAGGATAAAATTCATCATTTTTTGGTAAATATATGCAAATATCAAAAAGAAAAATATTTTGTAGGGTGAGAGGATAAAATTCATCACCCCCAATCCAAAATCTCTTCAATCTCCTTTTTCCCAAAACCCAATACCCAATATAATTTTTTAGAATTAAATTAAAATTCTAAGAGAGCATAAGTAGTAGTTTAAATTTTTCTTTAAGTATCTTTTTAGTTAAAAAAGTGCTAATAATTCTAAATCTAACTTTGTTTGTTAACTACTCAATTTTGAAATCTAATTAAATTATATGAGAAATTTTTGCTAGATATCTTTGCTCTTCCAATTTTAATTTCATAGTTTAGAACTTAATATTTAAATCTCTAAAATTTATATTTAACTTTCTTTTTATTTAATACATTTTTAGTTTAATTAAAAAATTATATTAATGTCTTATAAGTACTTCTAATAGTTTTGCTCTGGAATAGTAAAACGGGGGTATTTGATAAGTAATATTTACGCGTATTTTTACTATAATATTTAGTTTAATATTTAGTTTAAATTATTTATATTTTATTTATTCAGGTTAATTAATTTTATCTTTTTTATATATGTAAAATAATTTAAGTCTTATTTATTTTTGAAAGATTTATACCTATTTTTAGTATTATTTTAGTTTAATAATTAATATAAAATTAATAATAAATTATGTATTTTCATTTATAAATCATTTATTTTATATTTTATTTTACTAATTTGATATATATTTATTTTTGTAGGTTTATTGTCGTGGTCGTGCTACCGACGTTTGCAACAACAAAAAATTACTGAAGTGTTCATGTTGGACGAGCAATTCATGCAGTCTACATGAAACCAAGTCAAAGTCTCGCTGCAGTCGTTCAAGCCGATCAAGCATTTCACGTCGCAACCACCCATTCAGCTCTTCTTTATGCAAGCTCATGACAAATACTTTATTATGCATTGATGCCGCCACGCCATCATCGCCAACTCTCAAAATGACCGGCGCCAAGCAAGTCTTAGGAATTCAACTATTTTAATCACATCATTCTCATGAACAACGCCATCGTCGTCACCTTTTCATTTCAAAGCCGCCATCTCATCATACAACCTACATCACCACCCCTTTCTCTCTCTAAAAATCATAATCGTTTAATAAATGCACTTTATTATTATTATTAATATAACCCTTTACTTCCCCTCTTCATTTCTCCATTAAACGGCAATCTCCTCTTTATTCCATGAAACCACCACCTTTATATTCTTATTTATTATCTCCTCCCTCCATTTATCTCCTCTTAAATTATTTGATAAATATTTAATGTTTCAACTCTATCTTAATTTTAATAATTATGTTCGTCATTCATCTCCTCTTTATAAACTATGAAACACCCCTCATTTAATTTGGTTTTTTTTAAAATATTTCATTAATATTTAATTATTATTACAACTTTATTTTCCTCCTCTTACCCTTGGCCTTTCAACATTTCATGTGTCTTTCATCCTTTGTTTCTTTTTTCTATAAATAATGGTCAAGGGGGAATGATGAGAGGAGTCCCCCATTGGGGTTGAAAATAAGGTTGAGTGGCTTATTTTTGGGATATCTTTGGAGTTAGTTTTATTTTATGCATTTTTATTTTATTTGCAATATAATTTAGATTTTTTTCCATGCAATTGCACTCTTTTATTTCATAGTGAAAGAATGTATTTTTCAATTATGAGTAGCTAAATTTCCATAAGCACTCGATCATGATTAACTTTGGAATGAAATAAACTTTCTTTATTTTTCTCAAAATTGTCAAGCTCTCTATTTTTGCTCGCTATCGATTTATCCTTGAATTATTTTGTGTTGAATTCATATTTCGCGGATATATTTTTCGATCCTAGATTCGTATCTTAAATGACCGAGAGGTTGCGGATACGAGTAGATCGCTCAAAGATAAAAGGAGTTGCATGCACTCCTCGAGAGAGGACGACATAAATCTGTCGGATTGGAGTCAAATTCAATAGTGGGGTTCACTGCTTAAAGCAAGCTTAGAGATTTCGACTGGCCGAGGGGTCTTAATCGATCATCCTAAGGTTAGTCAAAAGCATGAGCTCGAGAGAGACGCTTTCGTATTTTGGGAACCTCCACGGTCGAAGTAAGTAATTAGAAGCTTGTGTTTTTATCATTTTATGAAAGTTTATTTTAATACAAAGGGATTATAAATCAAGTGTTCATTTTCATTTCGTAGAAATTTCTCTTTTAGTTTAATTATTCACTATTTTTAATATTCAATAAAATAATATAAACTCGTGCGAGTAGAAGTACTCAACAGACCCGGAAGAATACGACACTTGATATTCTTAAAATATCATATACTTTGAACGATATGTGCTTTTGCCTATAGTTTGTAGAATTTGGAGATATTACAAATTCTAAATTTTACTCATCACCGGCCAAGCGGCCGAGAGGAACGCTGACATTAGCTCCCCTTTTGGATTGTGAAGCCAGTCCTTAGTGGACAGTGTGTCTTTTGTGAGTTGTGAGCTCTTAAAAGGCTTAGTGCCGAATAGGAAAGGTGAAGCCGACCCGCATCTGCCATTGGGCCATGTGTGTTGCGCTATTCGGCGATGGTATGGCGACTTGAGCAACAGGTAAGGGTTAAGAGGGACCTGCGTTATGTCGTCTTGACAAGAGAGTGCCAAGGCATTGGGCTTTCGTCGGTGGCATAATGAGAGTCTTAGGCGTGCGCGTCATTAAGACTAAATGCTTAATACCATTGGGTTTCAGACCTTCAATAGTGGTGGAACCCTGGTATTTCCGGTACACTAAGAATGTGCCCTAAGTGCACGGAGCGTCGGGCCGCGTGGCCGACGTTTGTGATATATTGTTTGTGCGTGAGTGCATATTATGTGATATATCTGTTTGTGAAATGTTATGCCTACAGGGAAGGAATACCACTGCCCCGGAAAAGGGGTAGGGTCGTAATAAATTGGTCAGCTGAATGCTGACCGTTGCCTTGCTTTCCACCATTCTGGTGGGCTATCCTTGTGCAAGAGCTGGATATCCGAGCGGGAAATAGCGGGCTGAAGCCCTTGCTACTGCTGCTAATGTTGTTGGCCCTCGAAGACTGAGCGAAGAATTGTATTATGTTCATGTGTGGCCGGCCTGCACGCTGATGTTTGTAATCCACACTTAAAAAGCTTATCTGTAAAGCCTTAAGGCCAAACTTTTGTGTATATGTTGTACATTCCTTAGGATATATATAAACAAGGTTGTTTATATATAGTGGACATTCGTGGCTATTGAGTTCAATATTAACTTTAAAAGCTTCCGCTAGCATGTTTTGAGTTAGGATGCGATTATGGTTTGGTATTAACCTGTAACCTCGCCGCCTGTTTGTGGCATATAGTGTGGGTCCCCGGCCGGACCTTCTATTATATGTTATTTAACGGATAGGGTCGTTACACAATTAAATCATAAAAATTTTAGACAAAAAGAGGTACTCATGTGATTTTACTCATTCACAGCCAAAACTAACCGTGTGCGAACAAAATACATGAGCCAGGGAATATCACCAAAAATGGGCACTACAGAACGTGCACGGTCGCAAAAATTGTGTACTAAGCAAACACACAACCGTGCAATTCCTACATGTTTAGAAAGCAAGGAAGATAGGTATCTACCAACCTGCAATACAAACCACAAACAGGGGTATAATACACCAATACATAGAACTACCATAAAAACTGAAAAAGGCAATGAAGAGCGCCATGCGCTTACCCTTAGTGACAGGGTGCGCAATTGAACACCACAATAGGCTAAAAAGGTGCAATTAATGTAAAAGTGTGAACTAGTGGAAAATAATCAATAACAATCTAAAAAGGAAGTGCAAGTGCGTGAAATTATGCCCAGATGAGTCTAAAAAGTCCTATAAAATCAGAATCATCAAAAAACTCATCGGAGGATGTAGTGTGCCCCCAAATTCATATACTTATGACAATCTTGGTGATGAAATGCAAATGTCTAATCGACTTCATTGGGAGATCAGTGTCCTGGTGAATAATATATCGAGCCAAAATGTGCCCGACGTGCAAGGATACTCTCTACTGTATACTATAAAGATATAAAAGAACCTGCCATCCTGTCATATTCTGGCTTGTTACACGGTCATTGATGATATGGCTGATAAGATGTTGTACATAACAGAGCGTGGGCGAGAGGATGAGAGTAGACTTGGAAGTACGAGCTTTATAGGCTTGATTTCTTCCGGTGATCAATTGCCAAAATTCACTTGGAGAAAATCCCATGGGGCCCGTTTAGATATTTGGAATTGGAATTGAGAATTTGAATTGGGGCAACAGAATTCCAATTCTAGTGTTCGGATGTTAAGAATTCCCACGAAATTGGAATTGGCCAATTCTATAGAATTCAATTTTGTACTATGACCAATTCTTAGGGATAAGGACATATATTTCATGAAATTCAGTTTTTTACTATGGTCGGCGCCGCCCGATCTCGCCGGCGCCGCCCGATCTCGCCGGCGCCGCCCGATCTCGCCGGCGCCGCCCGATCTCGCCGGCGCCGCCCGATCTCTCCGCCGCCGCCACCTGATCTCGCCGCCGCCGCCACCTGATCTCGCCGCCATCGCCCGATCTCGCCGCAACCACCCGATCTCGCTGCCGCCACCCGATTTCGACACAGCCGCCTGATCTCGTCGTCGTCGCCGCCCGATTTTGTCGTCTCCACCAGATCACTCCACCGATCTCGTCGTCGTCGCCCGATCTCGCCATCATCGACCTATCTCTTCGTCGTCGCCCGATCTCACCATCGTCGTCCGATCTCATCGTCGCTGCCCGATCATAATTAATTGTTTGTACGCTACCTGAAATTGATTTTTCTGGTATTGTGTTTCTTTTTTTGCCAACTTCTACATTTTCTGAGAGATCATAAAAGAATTATTCCCTCCACCGCATGATTTTGTTGCAATAAATTTGTCCTGAGTGACACAAAATACCAACTTCAAATTGTCGTTGCCTCCCGATCCTGCAGGCATGAGAAATAAAATCAAAACAAATCCCAATTCTATAAATCCATCTTGTAGTCGAACAATTACATTAGAATTCAGACCAATTTCAATTGGATGAATTCTAATTCCACAATTCCAATTCTTACGATTTGAATGGACCCTTAGGGAATTCATCGGGTCCCTCCCTACGAGTTCCTCTTGGGAGTAAATCCCATCATAGACTACTAATGAACTAACACCACAAGTATGTTGCCCATCACTCAGAAGGAAACCAAGGTTGGATCACCCGTTTCCTCATCCACTGAGTTGAAAATGTGGAGTGTAAAAATGAAACTGAGCTCTAGTAATCCATCCTCCTGTATCAAGAATAGACGATTTCAACCACCCACCATAAGTAGTCTCTTCATGTCCAGGTCTAAATCCATGGTTGAAAGGCTGGCATTCATGATGAAATGGTAATCTAAGAAACTTTTATGCTTAAGCCTTTCATACCTCTCACGGTGCTCGAATCGGGGGAAGCGCAACATAATTTCAGTTGAATGCACAGACCAGGAAGAAGATGAAGCCACACAAAGACCATGCATGATTGATTTCTTGAGCCCCATGATAATGCTAAAATGTTGAGGATCGAGGGAGGATGGTGGGTGATTTGAAGAATAATTGAAGGGAGATATGAAGGAGATGAACCGACGTGAGAAGCCTAGATAGAAATCGCAAATCGCACGCCACAGGCAGAGTAAGGTCAACGCATGTGAACTGCATGTGGAAGAATCTATATAAATAAATATATAAATATTGCACGATTGTGCATTAAAATAATGCACGACCCATCAACCTGCACGGTTTGCAAAATCAGCCCGAATGACTTGGAAATGCTGGATTTGCCTGTTCGAGCATGGGATACACGCGGAATGACACAAAGGTAATGTTCAAGTTAAAATAAGGGTCCCTAAAATAATTTATCTCGCAATCTCTTACTAGGAAAAATGATTAAAACAACCCAGACTAAACACAACAATAGAAACAAAACAACACTCAAAAATAAATTGCGACAAAAATATATATAATCCTACAAAACTGAGAAAGGTAAAGTTATTTGATAAAAATTATTTTAAAACCTACTCCATGATAAATACTAGAGTTAGTATCTTCTCAGCATGACTTATTCGAAAATTAAAATATTTTTGCTTATCATTTTCTGAATAGAAAAATGATAAGGTAACAGTTCTAATATCCATATCGATAGCTGGTATCGAAACGATAACAAAATAGTTACTTCTTTACCTGAATAGTAATACCAGAATGTCGCTGACAGAGGAAATAGGAAGTAAGAAGGCGAGGAGGGCTTCTCCTCACTATTCTTACCACAAAATATTTCCTTTCCCAACATGGTGTCAACATCCAAGGGATATGTGCGGGAGGAGAAGCCATTCATGGAGCTTCCTTTATGGAGGAGGGATCAACCTCCTCATACAAGGGATAGCTCTCTTCATCAACTTGTGGGCATTGCTTAATATCCTCCAGGAGCACCAATAATAAATTAACTTGCATATGTTTAGAAACAGAATATGGGTTAGGAAATAAAAGAGATGGAAGACCAGAATCATCATAAATTTGGGGAGTGGTCTAAGTCTCACTCCCCTCAAGTTTCACAATGGGATCTATGTTTGCAATGAGCGTATCGCTGCAAGAAGAAAATAAGCAGCATGTATTTTTGGTGATGAGTTGGACTTTCTCCTCTTGTGAAGTTGAAGCAACCTCATTATAATAGAGAATATTCACCTCAGTACAACTCGACATAGCTTCGGGATCCACAAGATCATCCTGCAAATCTATATAACCGGCACGATCAAAAGTCATAGGCATAGTAAAGTTAGAATTAGAGGATAAGCAGGGCTTCTAATTCAATTAGTTGAAAGATGGGAGCTATCCTCTGATTGAGAATCCAAAGGTGTTGTCGGTAATAAAAATAAGGAAACTCCATAATGTCTTTATGGCGATCCACAATAATATTGAATGACGTATTTGTTGTGCTCTCAAGAAGACATTGGGGCATAACTTATGCATCATCATTTATGGAATGTAAAGTGTGATAATAATGTGGTGGAGTGGAGATATTAGAATATGTGAAGTCCTGGCAGTTTAGCGTATAGGACAAGTAGACAGGTCTGGCGAACTGTGGGTTTGGTTTGGCAATCTGTCTGTCTGGTAGATCTGGCGGTTACCAATTGGATAGAGCTCTAGTTCTAGCTGTTCGACGACCTGGTTTGGCAGTCTGGTAGTTGTCCTTTGTAACCGCATTGGAGTACCACAGTGTGGTCTAGCGGTTAGCAAGAGTTAACCGCAGCGCAGTAAAATGATCAGAGTTAGTGGCAGTGCGGTTTAGGGACTTTCAAGGTCTTAATGATGTTCTTTTAAAGCCGAGTCTAGTGGTCAGCTGAGGTTAGTCACAGTTGCGGTCTGGCAGTTAGTACCTACCTAACCACCCTAGGTGGCCCTGTATGTTTACCGTAATTGTGCCTTCTGGTGACAAGCAAAGGCTTGACCGCAGTTCACGTAACATCACAATTCGTGCTAGACCCCTCGCACACCATTTGAGTCAAGAGAACTAACTCAGGCTTCGGGTGCACTGGTAACAGTCATCGAGAGCATTGACTAGTAGGTTGGAGTCGAGTGGTATTCGATGCATGAAGGGAGTTTGACTTAGAATAATTTCGGCTATGGGGAAATCATCGAGTATCGTCGAGTATCATTGAGTGGTCACGATTCCTTTCGAAGAGCGTCGAGTGGTACTCGACGGATAAGAAGACTTGGAAAATAATACTAGATTCAAAAAGCGTTGAGTGATCTCGACGTCATTCGACGAAGCGTCGAGTGATTTGACGCATACAGCGCTTGGACTTAGAATATTTTGGCTAGAAGGATTCATCGAAAAGCGTTGAATGATCTCGATGCCATTTGACGAAGCGTCGAGAGATCTCGATGCATACAGCACTTCGACTTAGAATATTTTGGCCAAAAGGATTCGTCGAAAAGTGTTGAGTGATCTTGATACCATTCGACGAAGTGTCGAGCGATCTCGACGCATACCGCGCTTGGACTTTGAATATTTTGGCCATAAGGATTCTTCGAAAAGCGTTGAGTGATCTCGACACCATTCGACGAAGCGTCGAGTGATCTCGATGCATACAACGCTTGGACATGGAATATTTCAGCCAGCGGAATTTATTGAAAAGCGTCGAGTGATCTCGACGTCATTCAACGAATCGTCGAGTGACTCTCGACGCATGCGACGAATTTGAAATAGTATATTTTCGTTAGGCCGTGATACTGATTTATACGTACGGGCTGAATCAGTTTTTCGAAATAAGCGTTGATGGCTCATTTGGACCCGATTTTCTCAAACAAGACCTATTTAAAGTAATGATGAGCGGTCCAATGTTAGGGTGACATTTGGCAACATGAATTAACCTTAATACGTTGCTATGAAAAGGATGAAATGAGAAACCCTAGCTATCACTTCCATTTCTTGCCGAGCCAATCTCTGTATCAAATCCGACGGAAACAGAGAGGTCACCGGAGGTCGCTAGAGTCGGATTTTCTGGGGGAAGAGCTCTCCCTCTCCGTGAAAAATGATGTTGCAAAGGGGGATAGCAAGGTCCATGACCGGAAATGAGGTGAGCTTCCTACCATCTCCCTTGGTTCTAGATCTTTAGTTATGATATAGGATAGATGTCGAATCAAAAGAGTTTGACTTATATGTGAAGAAGATCTCCTAGGAAAAGACCATACTAGGATCACGTCCTAGGGATTAGTTGTCTTCAACCTCTCCTATCTTCACTGTGAAGATGGTGGACTTGGTTTCATGAAAAAGGATGGTCTTCTGAGGGTGAATAAGGGAGGTAGAAGTGATGTATGTGGTTTTGAACAAATGGCTATTGGAAGAAGACGAACTGAGGTCATTTGTTTTGCTTTAAGATGCATGCAGAACTCTGTTTTCTGCCCGCAACGGACTTCGAGGATATTTTCAAGTGTGATGAGGCCGTATATAGGTCTTGGGCTGGACACGAAAGTTATATTCCTCGGAAATACCTTTCCAACAGACGGTCGCACATTTTCATAGGAGCTTTGTAGATCCGGGAATGTCCAATCAATGTTGATGCTTGGTAACAACTTATGTGCAGGATGCTTTCGGGTTGGTGTATAACCGGTTTTGGATTAGATAGGAGAAACGTAGCAAAATGATGTTGAGATTTAAATGAGCCTAGTTATATGTAGCTGAGATAAACAAATGGTTTGGAGAAATTTAAAAAACAAATGGTTTGGGGGAAATTAGTGAATAAATGGTTCTATAAGATTTAGTTGTACAAATGACAACTTGTGAAATCCAGTAAAGATGTTCGTGATTGTAATCTGATGAATGATATAAGTTTTTAAAGAGGATGTGGTGGCCAATAATTGAATGTGTAATCCATACTTTTGTTATCATGCTTGATGGATATGTGGAGAGTTAATATATTATTGTGATAAACATATGAAAGAATAATTGTTTGTGAATGCTTGATTATAAGGAAGGAATCAGATGAGGTAAATCTCATGGCCATGAGAAATGTTGAATATTTGTATAGTCCACTGCTTAGAGTGTTTATCCCTATGGGTAGTAGTGTGTGATTGTATGTTGTTTGAGGTGGCTTGCCACTCGTGTTTATGATGAACCCTTATGTGATTGGGAGCACAAGAATGTGAAAAGGGTGTAAGTGCGTGAGTATTTCACCGCACTAGATTGGTAATAATGATAAGGGACTAAGTGTGGAGCCCTTGAGTGTTGTTGAGCATTGGATTGGTAATGATGAAAAGGTACTCAGTTGGAGCCCTTGGATGGTTTGTGGCAAGGCCTTGTGAATTTACATGCTGTGTGAGTTGACACGCGGTGTCATAATCCTGGGTTAAGGATAGTGTGGCACGTCTACGGGTGTAACACCAAAGTTTTCTAGTACCTGAGCCTATGGAAGTTAGCGAGCAGCGTTAGATAGCTAGCGCTCGACGGTAGCCTTGCGTTGAGTGCGTTGAGTAGCAGGTGTTGAGTGGTAGGTGTTGAGTGTGTCGAGTGCTAGCACGCAACGTTAGCTAGTTACCGTTTGGCATTAGCCTTCTTGTATTGAGATGGAAGCGTTGAGTGAGCTACCGCGCAGCGGTATTTCTACCGACGGCGGTAGCGCGGCTTTAATTTTGACTGAGGGCTCTGGAAGCTACCACGACGCGGTAGGTGGTTACATCCGATTTCGCTTTGGTTTTGATCTTATGACCTAGGACACTCCGTCCAAGAGCATAAGTAGGGCTGAGAGACTTTTTCCTTTCATTTCTTCTCCTTTGAGTGAGATTTAGGGTTTGGGAGAAAGAGTTTGGAGGAGGAAGAAGAAGGGTTTCCTTCGCCATTGACGAAGCTTCAGGGTTCCGATCGTCGATCTAAGGACAGATCCGTGGAGAGGACTTGAAGGCGCACCCTTTCATCCGTGAAAATCGAGTTTTCCAAGGCTAGGAAGAGGAGTCGTAAGGTAACGACACTTCTCCTCTCAGTCTTTAGGATACGTGCACGACATCCATTTTTAATCTTGCTTTCTTTCAAGAATTTAGACACAGGATCTCCCAAATGAGAGGGGTTCAGGTTGTCATGGTTCAAGAGGAACCACCAGGTTGATTGTGTCTGTCCCCGGCATGATGTTGCATTAGAAATCTGCTCTGCTAATGGATTAGGCTTTGCGGGTGAAGCCATAGTCGCGACCGTTAGTCCGACTCGGTGATGTTGCATAACGAGCCTTAAGGATTTTGCTAGAAATCCATTTACGGCAAGAAGCCGTTTGTGATGTTCGTCCCCCATTTATTTCATCCGAGAAAGAATGGTGGATTAAGTTGGGAAAGGATATTGATTGTGATGTACTAAGTCACAACTTTGTCACTTTGGTGGACTGGCTAGCCCGTGACATGCAAGTCATTTGTGGAGAGTGTCCCGACGAGACAAGTCCCCCTCTGTGAAACTGTTGAGAACGACTAGCTTTTGATAAGCCCGAGCGATGAAGCCCATGAGCGGGTGGGGTCAAGCAAGGGTACTTAGCATCGATTTGTTGTTTGTGAGACGGAATCATGACGTGGGAAGTCAGAGATTGTAGGCAAGCCGGGGTTTTGAGACCCATGATCGGGTGGGGCCTTGGCAAGAGTTCCGTGTGGCGGCTTGAATTCTGTTAGGGGAAATGGGATTACACGTGTGATGTGATCTGTTGATGCGTGATGATATGTTAGTTTCATGCGCTTTAGGGTGAATTGGGTGAAACCTAGGTTTGAATACATGTTGCATAGTAGGCCCCTTTTAATTAACTACTCAACTAAGAAACATGTTTGATTTATGTGATATCCTAACCTGTTTCTTTACTCTATATATTTATATAAATATGCATACGAAGTGCTGACCTGTAGGGTGATGGAGTGTGTAACGACCCGGTTCTTTAGGTCAAGCGTCGCTACAGGGCTGCAGCCCGTACACCCCAACGCTATCCCTGTACGGCCATTTAATCCGCACAGTAGGTTGTTGGCGTAAGGTTTCGAACCCGCAACCCTTTAACAGCTTCGCCTAACAGCTTCGCCTAACAGCTGCTGTTAGGCGAAGATGTTAAAGGGTTGCGGGTTCGAAACCTTACGCCAACAACCTACTGTGCGGATTAAATGGCCGTACAGGGATGGCGTTGGGGTGTACGGGCTGCAGCCCTGTAGCGACGCTTGGCCTAAAGGACCGGGTTGTTACAGAGTGCCCCAGGGTCCGCTAGGGACGATTGGTATGAGATGTGTTTGTTACACAGTTGAGGTCAGTCTTTGTTAATCCACGTCCCAACAAATATTTATAGGGCAAGAGTCGCATGAGGGAGCAAGCTAGCCGGCCAAAATTGCCTAAGCCTTATGAAGTGGACTTTTTATTTAGTAGCTTGTTTTGTTGAGTGTTATTCCTCCTGCATTATGTTTCCGTCTTGCACGCCGAGGTAGACTAAGAGTGCCGAGGCACGTTGCTTTGTTTGAGGTTGTTGTTTCAGTTTCTAGACAATTGGATATACTAAGGCTTTAAGGCCGGTTCGTACTCCTTTAGTATTGGATAAATTCTGGTTGGTTGGTTGTTTTCGCCATTTAATTCTGATTTTTGAGTTGGGTAGTTATATATCATCGTATAATGCTTAAGCTATGGAGTTTGTATGTTATGGGGCCCCGACTAGACCCATATTATACGGTCATTACCAGGGAGGTATAAAGACTAAGTGGCTATCACATCCGCTTAACCCAGCGACTCTTAGGCACCCGGCGGTAGAAGAAGCATTGGTACAACATATATAAGCAGTAAGTACAAGCAGGTGGTATAAATCTGTCAATCATCAGAGTAGCAACTCAAAATCATGTAGCAAGTAGTAGCATCATTCAATAGTATCAATTAATAAAGGTGAAAGCAATTAACTATAGAACTTATGATTCTACAATAGGAATGTAAATTAACTTATAAAAATACCCATACAGATTTATAAGTTAAGGATCGGCTTTACAGTAAACTAACTCATCATATAAGAGTGCCCAAACAAACTTATATGATAAGGATCTTGTGCAATATAATACAATTCAATGATGATTTATGATGCGCCCGTGGAACTCACGCACTCTGATGTTATGTCGACACAGTCTTTTAGTTCCAACTTTTCGAGCAGTAGGTAACCTCTTAGGAGTCATCCGTCGTATCCAGACGGTGACAATAGAGCGGGCGTCTCCACCACTAGGAGGGCATCCACACTTCCAAGCCTAAGCCTCCGTACGTGTAATTCCCCAAAACCCGAATATATATTGGTCACTATGTTTATAATACCCTTAGCTAAGCCCTATGAAAATTGGGGATGCATTGGTAGTGTTTTGAAGGGATTTTGGATCCCTTATATTTCACACGGCCTTTGACACGGGTGTGTACAAAGCGATGTCAGGCACACGGCCTGGGACACGGGTGTGTACAAGGCCATGTCCTTCTCAGTGTTTGGCCGTCTTTTTGTAAGCAAGGCACACGGCCTATGACACGGGCGTGTCCAAAGCCATGTCGAGCACACGGCCTGTGATACATATGTGTCCAGAGCCGTGTCTTGTTCTGTGTTTAACTGGGTTATGGCGAGTGTGGGATACGGTCTGTAATAAGATCATGTCCCAAGCCGTGTATGGACCCAGGAAGCCTTAGGGACTAACTCTAAGGTGCACCCGGAAAACTGGGCAGAAGCGCATTTCTGCAATCTTGGTGGCATGAGAGCCAACCTTGTACATAACTGGGTTATGGAATATTGTGTGATCGATTCTTCGGGAATCAGGGAGGCTAACCCGCACCGATGACTTAAAATGACATGATGATGTGAGAAACGGGTTGAGCTGAACCGTACTCGCTCTATGTGGTTTGGTTAAAGAGACCTAAAGTACGTGGCACTTACCGGGGCATAGGGGCTCCTAGGCTTTGGCTGAAAGGACTGAAATGCTCACGATGTTTGCCATCCTAGTGGCGGTGGTGAAACCTCGGAATGGACCGGATTCACCGAGAATGTTCCCCGAGAGCACAGGGTGTGTGGCTCTGCGTGCCTACGCCTGTGGTGAAGTGTGCTTTAATTGTACTTTCACTATCATGTTTGGTTATACTAAAAAATGTAGGGAAGGAGCACCGTCGTCCCGATTAAGGGGTGGGGTCGTTATAATTTGGTCAGCTTTAGCTGACCGTTGCCTTGTTTTACCACCATTCGGTGGATTGTTCATATGCAGGAACAAGTGAGCCTAGTGGCAAGTAGTGGGTTGAAGCCCATGATGCTGTGCTGGGCCTTGAAGGCCAAAGCAAAATGTTTACTTTTTATGCTCATGTGTGGCCGGCCTGCGTGCCAAAGTATGGAAAACATGTATTGTTTAAGTAAACACTTGTAATTCCCTAAGGCTGAGACTTTGTGTATGTTCTTCCATTCTTATTGTGGCTGTAGTGGACAATCATGTGTTGTTTATGGGTTCTTATAACTATTTTAAAAGCTTCCGCTAGAATGCTCTGAGTTAGGATGCGTGTTCCTTTGGCGGTAATTTAGTATTAATACGTAACTCCACTAATTGTCCGTGTTATATGGCGTGGGGCCCCAGCCAGACCTTCTATTATATTCCATATGACGGATGGGGGTGTTACAGTACGGCTCAATGCAAAGAACACAATAGCGGATTCCCTGCATACTACGGCTCAGAGTGGTCTCAGGTTGATGTGCACCAAGAACACATCACAAATTGGCCTATCATTGTACCCCAGAAGGATCCTATGGGAGCGTATCACCAAAGGACCAAGACCAACCTTCCACTTAGCATGGAAGGAGCCCTAGGAATGAGCACCGAGGACCAAGCCCAACCGCCCAAGGTCTATCTGTCAACTCCTGTCGGTGTGATGACTGGCGAGCTCATAGACCTGCTACGCTATATTTAACCTAGGATAATGACACCGCGTGTCAACTCACACTGCACGAAAGTACACTTAGCCAAGCCAATAAACATTCAAGGTCTCCAACCGAGTCCCTTATCATCATACCAATCATGTACGGTCAAGAACACACGTACATCCAACCCTTTCGCATTTCCATGCTCCCAAGCATCCAAGGGTTCACCATTAACACAAGTGGCAAGCCACCTTGTACACCATACTAGTCCCACACTGCTACTCGTAAGGAGACACAACTTTAAGCAGTGGACTACTCCAATCATCCTTCAATACCTGAGGTCAAGATTCAACATATTACATGGCCATGAGATTTACCTCATCCGATTCTTTTCTTATATTCGAGCATTCAACAAATCATTTATGCTTCTACCTGGTCAGCACATCTTTATAAAGGATACATCACTCGTTCCTCTAAGGTTCGTAATTCACCGCATAACTATAAATTACATATACTATCATCATGCATCATTATCAAGCGCACCCTTACCGGATTTCACAAATAACCTTTTGTTTATACAGCATCCAAAACCATTAGCTTAACGTAGTAATGAATTCATTAGATAAATTCACACAATCCCAATTTCATGAATAAGTCTTTTTTTTATATAAACCCTTTGTGTACGTGTGATATATTAACCCAATCCAAATATCATTTGACTACTATCATCTTATGGAACCCAATAGTACAACCACTTTGCATGAACATTCCCAGGGCTACAAGACTCCCCCATCAATGGGCAACTATCCGTTGGAAAGGTCTTTCCGAGGGATACAACTCTTGGGTTCAGCCAAAGACCTAAAGCTACTCGGATCATGGCTTAAATCAAGAAAGAAGCCCTCTGCGCACAAAAAATAGATTTCGACACGCATATCAAAGTCAAAAGAATGACATTGGTTCGTATTCTTCCTTTAGCCATTCCTACAAATTATAAACAGCTCTTCCTCCTCCCTTATTCACCCTTAATAGACCACCATTCTTCCCGAAACCAAGTCCTTCACCCTCATAATGAAGGGAGGAGAGGTTGAAGACAAAAAAACCCTAAGACAAAGGTCCTAGCGTGGTCTCTAACTAGGAGATCATCATTTCTCTCTGAAGTCAAACTCTTTTGAGTCGACATCTTTCCTATTTCATATCTAAAGATCTAGCACCAAGGGAGAGGGTAGGAAGCTCACATTATTTCATGTCGTGGACCTGGTTATACTCCCTTGCAACATTGTTCTTCCTCATCGAAATTATTCCTCACGAATGGAAGTTCTTCCACCAGAAAATCAGACTTTGGCACTGTTTCATTTCCGTCGGGCTCGGCACTGGTATTTGATCGACGGAGATGACGGCTAGGTTTTTCATGTATTCTCTTTTATAAAATAGGATTAGGGTTTAGGTTTCTTCGCCACGTGTCGCAATACCATCGGACCGCCCATCATTATATTGAATAAGTCTTCCCAAAAATACCGGTCCGAAGGAGCCATCCAGCACTCATCCCAAAACCCGATTCAGCTTGTATGTACAAGTCAGCGAATGCAGCCTAAGTCGTGAAACAACATAAGTCAAATTCGTCGAGTATCCCTCTTCATACTCGATGAATCGTTGAATTTATCAGTGTAGTCTCGACAAAGCGACTCAGCCTAATCCGACGAATCCTTCACCACTCGATAGGCCGAAAATCTTTTAATTCCAATTCGTCTTATATATTCAACGAATCGGCTAACACTTCAAGATAGTCCTGATGATATTCGATGAATCCCGCTGAATTAACTTAGTCCTCGATGAGTTCTTCGGATATCTTTGATGATATTCGACGAATTATCCTTTGTTTCAACATGCTTCTCCAAAGTATTTCCCGTCGAATCCATCGAGTATCACTCGACGAATTCCTACTGGCCTAAATTTTCTAAGTCCACTTCATCCTATGCGTCGAGTATCACTTGATGCCGGCCCACTAGTCAATGCACTAAATGCTTCTCAAATCCAAGGCACCCTGAGCCTAAGTCAAGTCTCTTGACTCAAAACTCGTGCGAGGGGCCAAGCGTAAAATGGGATGTTACAAATCCTATAAACACAATAAAAGATTTCGTCCCCAAAATCAGCTAAGTATGTGGGGGAAAAATAAGATACAAGGTATGCGTTTAAGTTTACCTTAGGGAAACAACTCCGGGTAGTGCTTCAACATCAAGTACACTAGCTCCCAAGTATACTCCTCTCTCCCATGATTAGACTACATCACCTTCACCAAAGGAACACTCTTTTGCGAAAAGATCCTTGTCTCGGTATCCACTATCCGCACCGGATCTAATCAGACAGACCTATCAGTTGCCACTGTTCCAATTGTTGTGTGTACATGTTGATCGGGCCGTAGAAGTGTTTTCTGAAGTGACGTCACATGAAATATGTCGTGCAAATTCTCTAGCTCAGGTGGTAGCTCCAGCCGGTATGCCATAGGACCAATCATTCCCAATATGACATAAGGCCCCACATATCTCGGGCTGAGCTTCTTTCTACCGTGCACACGTGACACTCCATGGATCGGCCTGATCTTTAAGAAAACTTTATCACCCACTTGAAATTCCACCATCTGGTGCTTTGTATTATAGTACTTTTCCTACCGACTCTGAGCCTCCAGCATGCCGTCTCATATCAATCTAACCATGGCATCCATGTCATTTATATATTCCACTCCAAAAGTCTTTGGTTATTTGTCTCGCACCCACGATAGTGGAATTCTACACCTCCTCCCATAAAGTGCTTCGTAGGGTGCCATCCAAGCTTGCTAGTTATTATTATGTGAAAAATCCACTAGCAGCAAGTGCCTTTCCCACGGCTCTCCCCTATCCAACACGCATAATCTCAACAAATGTTCCATAGTTCTGATGGTCCTCTAAGACTAGACATCCGACTGAGGATGAAAAGTTGTACTTAAGGTAAGGCGAGAGCCCCAAAATGTTTGAACCGCCCTCCATTCCTTGGAAGTGAAGCAACCATCACGGATAGAGACAATTGTCTTGGGCACCCCATGGTACTGCATAAACTTCTCCACAAAGAGACACACCAACACACCAACATACGACTCCTTCCTTATTAGGATGAACCTGGCAACCTTCGTCAAGCGATCCAAGATCACCAAAACTGAATCATTCCCAGAGCGCGAGCGAGGCAACCCATGGACAAAATCCATGGAGATATCTTCGAACTTCCACTCAGGAACGGGTAGTGACTGTAATAAGATCTTACAATCCACCTTCACCCTTTGACAAGCCTCACGGTGTATAACATAATACTTAACACTCCCTACATTTTGGCAATCCTGGGATATACTGAATGTGTAGTGCAATGAGCCTCTCTCAAGTTGTCTTCCCAGATTCCACCGCCCTCGGGAATATAGAGCCTGCCACGAAAATAAATGAGGCCTTCCTCCAGAGTGTACTCTTTGGCAGATCCACTCTAAATTTTCTTAAACATAGGGGGCCAGAGCAGCATCCTTTCCTTGCTCTTCCCGGATTCGCTCACGGATGTCGCATACTATACTCAAGGCAGCTAAGTATTCTATATATGTCTCGGAATGATCCTTACTCACCAGCGTAATCTCCATCTCCTCAAGCACTCGAGCCAATTCCAAAGCCATCATATGAAATTTGGTTCTCGACGCTGGTATCTTTCAACTTAATGCATCTGCTACGGAGTTCGCTTTCCTGAGGTGGTAGTTCAGCGTAAACTCATAATCACACAGGAATTCTAACCACCGTCGTTGTCTCAAATTCAACTCCTTCTAGGTTTGAAAATTCTTCAAATTCTTATGGTCCGAAATTATCTCATAGTGGATGCCATATTTATAATGTCCCCAAATCTTTAAGGCAAACACCACTGCCCCCAACTCTAAATCATGTACTGGATAATTAACCTCGTGCTTCTTCAGTTGTATTGAAGAGTAAGCAATCACATGCCCATGCTGCATCAACACCTCTCTCATACCTTGATAGGACACATCATTGTAAAATTAAAATCACATTTCGTGTTAGACCTCTAGCACACATTTTCAGTCCGGAGAACTGACTCAGGATCGGGGTGCACTGGTAACAGGCATTGAGTGTATTGACTAGTAGGTTGAAGTCGAGTGGTACTCGACGCATGAAGGGAGTTTGACTTAGAATAATTTCGGCTAAGGGGAAATCGTCGAGTATTATTGAGTATCATTGACTGGTAACGATGCCTTTGGACGAGCGTCGAGTGGTACATGACGCATAAGGAGACTTGGAAAATAATACTGGATTCAAAAAGCATTTAGTGATCTCGATGTCATTTGAAGAAGCGTCGAGTGATTTCGACGCATACAGCAATTGGACTTTGAATATTTTGTCCAGAAGGATTCATCGAAAAGCATTGAGTGATCTCGATGCCATTTGATGAAGCGTCGAGTGATCTCGATGTATACAATGCTTCAACTTAGAATATTTTGGCCAAAAGGATTCGTCAAAAAGTGTTGAGTGATCAAAATGCCATTCGAAGAAGTGTCGAGCGATCTCGATGCATGCTGCACTTAGAATTAGAATATTTTGGCAAGAAGGATTCGTTGAAAAGAATTGAGTGATCTCAACACCATTTGACGAAGCGTCGATGTTGGAACCCCAGTTTGGATTTGGGCTACATTCACTAATTAGGATTGTTGACCCATCATGTATAGCCTAGGTTCAAATTTGTAAGTTCTAAGTTCTAGGTCAGTCTGACTAGGTTAGATAATCTTTTATCCAGCCCTCATAGAATTCAGAGATTCAGAATTAGAACAATTGTAGTTTTTAAGAGTTCAGAAAATCAGTTCGAAGTTCTTCTAACTCAGCTCGACGATCGTCGATCGCGCAGATCGACGAACTCAGAGTTTCAACTCTGAGCTGAGCTCTATGATATTTGAGCTCAGGTCGATAAACTACCTCCTCTATCTCAGTTCGACGAACTTGGAGCTCAACATTGACAGACACTTTCCTGATCAATTTTCTCTAAGCTCAGCTAAACGAAGACGAGTTCTTAGCTCGACAAACTTGGAGTTTAGGTCGACAAAATTTGTCCTGAGTTCGACGATTTCCTTCTGTATTAGTTTGACGACTTCTCTGTCATCTTGATTTCAATTCTTTTATTCTAAGGCAATAATTCTCTGAATAATTAATGTTTATATTCTCAAGAATATAGCAGTTCCAAGGCAGTATTGATTATGGATTTCAAAGAGTTAATTACTTGACTTATTTACTGGGACAGTTGAGGAAACACATTAAAGACAATTTCCAGTCGTTTGAACCCCCAGATTCTGAGTAGTAAATTAAGGATAATATTTAAAATTCAAAGGTTGGAAATCCTCTCAGAATATAAAAGATCTTTTTCAAAAGAAGCACAAAAGATTTCTTTTCACAGAAACTGATACAAAGTTTTTCAGAGAAAAGCACTGCTATCATTCTTACAGGAAATTGAAGAAGAACATCACGCCCAGATCTTTAGTCTTCTTCAGTTTCTACTTCAGGCTTCAAAGGGACAACTCATTAACACCAGTCCAAGAAGTTCCTGAAGATCAGCAAGCCAACTTCAAGGCCTACACCATGAGCACAGCTCTCATCTTCCTGAACCATTCAACATCTCGGGGGGAGTTTTGAGAACAACAATCCACTTGTCTTCTCAAGTTATTTGATAAAGAGAAGACACCATCACTTTCTTTACCTCACTATAAAAACGGTTTTTAACTCCCTTCAAAAGTTATCACCTGGTTGACAAGTCTCCTTAACAAAAGACTTGTGTTGGTTTTTGGGCATCTGATCAAAAGCCTAAAGGTATATGAGATCTCCCTTGAAATAGATCTTGTGGTGACAGGGCACTTGAGCAAAAACCTGTGGTGGCAGGGCACCTGATCAAAAACCTATTTGTGGATTCCTACCAGGGTAGTAAAAGAGTGGATGTACCCAGTTTTGGGGAACTACTATAATTTCCTTGTATCGTCTGGTTGTTCCATTTCTTATTTTGTTGTGATGTGATAATCTTGTTCTTACTTATCTCTATACACATACTGATATCACTTATTTTAATTCCGCTATAAAACTAATCAAAGTTTTTGAAATACTCTGTTCACCCCCCCCCCCCTCTAGAGTTAGTCAGATCTATCCCCTCACTTACAATTGGTATCAGAGGGTGTGTTTTTATTTGTTTTCACAGGCTAATACTTGAACCAAAAGTTCCTTTGATAGATCTTAATACCTCCAGTCTGCAATCTGAATAAGTTTGCAATCTGGAAAGCAAGAATCAGATTATATATGAACTCTATTGATGAAGATATCTACAAATCCATTTTGACGGGTCCTCCAACTAAAGAGGCTACTACTTCAACAAGCACAAATGCAGTCCCACCACCTGAGTGGACTAATGCTCAAAAGAAGGCAAAGATTGTTGATAGGTGGATGAATGCACTTCAGCAAAAGCCATTTGGGACTCTTTAAACCACATGGTTGCAGGATCAGCTGATGAGAGAAAGGACAAGAGATCTTATCTTATCTGTTAATATGAGAATTTCCAGAAAGATGAATCTGAGTCAGTAGCTAACATGTACAACAGACTCAGCTTAATTGTCAATGAGCTGAAGAATCTGGATTAAAACATCTCACTAACTTAGATAAATGACAAGATTCTTATGTGATTCCCAAGCACATGAGACTCCAGGATCTGGCCAATCAAGGAGGCCAGAAGCCTGAATGAAATATCCACTGAGTCACTTCTAGGCAAGCTCAAATCTTAAGAGCAGTTGATAAAGTCAAGAGAGGCAGTTGAGCAGAAGACCTCCTCATCAGGAAGGAAATAGCAAAACATTGCTTTCAAAGCATCTGATAGACCAGAAGCTCCACAAGAAAATGATGAGCTCATAAGCTTACAGGCTAAGAGATTTTACAAGATTGCCAGAAAAGATTTCAGAAGGAAGTCATCCAAACAAGATGACAGACCAAGATATGACAAAACTCCTACCAAGGAAATTGCCTGCTTTGGTTGCAGAAAACCTACACACATTCTTCCTGAGTGTCCAGAGAATCAGATCAAGGAGAAAAGAAAAGACAAGGACTCCAAAAAGCATTACAGCAATCCCTCCTCCAAAAAGCATAAGAGGAAGGACAAAGGGTTTGTTGCTGAAACCTGAAGTGATACAGAAGAAGAATCTTCATCTCCCAGATCTAGTGAAGATGAAGAAGAAGCTAAAGCAAAGGAAGTTTGCTTGATGGCCATCAATGCTTCAGGCCATCTATCAGAAGCTGAGCAATCTGAAGAAGAATCTGAATCTAAAGAGGATCAGGTAATATCTTCATTTGATTTCAATTTAGAACATTTCAAAACTGAATTTAAATTATTCTGTAATGATCTAATCAAATCTGAGAAGGAAATCAAACTTCTCAGAGATAATCTAACTGAACATGAAAATTTATTATTTGAAAACATTGAATTAAAAGATAAACTAGCTATAGCTTCTGAAAAGAGTAATTCTTTAAAAATTAAACTAAATGAGGCTAAGAATTTTGAAAAATCCCTTAATGGGAGAAGCATCAAATTGATGAACATCACAAGCACAGTAAATGTCAGGCTCAATGGGAAGCTGGGCTTAGGTGCTTCATCAAGCCAACCTCATTTAATTCAAAAAAACATTCTTTCTACACCCATAAAATTTATATCAGAAAAGGGTAAAGAAAAGGTAGATGAAAATAATAAACCAACTGAATTAAAACAGAAACCTAAGAAAAAGAGAAAGAACAAGAAAAACCTTAATCATAACAATGTTCAACAGATTTCTTCGAACACAGATCGACGAAATGTGTACAGTTCATCGAACTCAAGTCGACGAACTTGTACAACCTTGTATCCGGCGAGTGGGTCAGCAGGAGCCAGACCAGCCAAATCGGGCAGTCTGAGTCCCTGGGCGAGCTCGGTAGGAGGGGGAGCTCGGCAGTCTCTGACTCGCCCAGGCGGGGTGAGATTCTTTTGGGAGGCGAGCTCGTACTCGCCAAGCCCTGTTCGTTGAGCTTTGTGCTGTTCGTCGAGCTCTGGGTTGTTCGTCAAGATTTGGGCTGTTCGCCGAGCTCTGGGTTGTTCGCCGCACTCTAGGCTGTTCGCAGAGCTCTAGGTTATTCGTCGAGCTCTGGGTTATTCGTCGAGCTCTGGGCCCTTCGTCGAGCTCTGAGCCGCTCGTCGAGTTCGAACCGATCAATAAGCCCGCAGTGTGCAAGTAGGGCAGGTCGGGCCCATACTCGCCCAAGGTCTAAGATAAGCGGTGAGTGCCAGCTCCATCGAGAACTCGCCGCCCTTGCCGAGCAGGGTTTGTTGAGGATTACTCTCCCAGTGATCCACGAGGTGTTTTTTTACCATTTTGCCCCTGCTGGCCTGCCCATAGCCAGTTAGAATAGCGGAGTTATGTTGTTGGCAGACTCAGTTGGCTTGCACATAGCTGTTCAGAACATCGGAGTTTGGTTATTTGCAGGTCATTTTCAGAAATCTATAAATAGGACCCAAAGGGTACCTAAGAGGGCATGCTCACTTGTCTCCTAACCTTCTAGCACTTTCTGAGGTACCTTAGCCCGACATTTGGCTAAGGAGGGGAAGCGCTCAAATATCTTCCGGGTGTGTGGTGGGTCCTCCGCGCCGGGCCGTTTGTTCAGTCCCCTGTTATTTTTCCTTTGACTTTTTTCTTGCACAAAATAAGTAGGTGCGCGATCACCCCTTCCCCAAGGGTGAACTCCATCGAGACCGAATTCTCAGTTTCAACATTTTGGTTCAGTGAGCGTTGATCATCGTCAGTACAGAAACTCTTTAGCAAGCTCGATAACTAAAGGAGAAGGTCAAGGATCGGACAGGGCCGACTCGCCACCCCCTCCCCCTCTCACTATGATGGGAATGTTCGAGGACTTCAGGCAGGAAGTACTCGACCTTGTCAGATTCTCACTCGGCGCGCGTGCCGAGTGCTCGACACCAGCAGTCCCTGTTCTTGCGGTTCTAGCTACCGGCGAGGACGCTCCCGGCAGGCGGGCTGGGAAAGAAGTTGCAGAGGAAGGAAAAGGCGGCGAGCTCCAAGGGTGAGTGCTCTTCCCGGGCTCGGCAAGTGGCGGTAGGTTCGGAGAGATGGGGGTGCGAGACCCCCCCCCCCCCCCAGCTCGCCCAGTAGGGGGATACAGCCCCTTCAGCAAGCTGGTTTCTTCTGCTCCGGTTCTAGAGGGGTTCAGGGAGCCCGAGATGTCCTACTACACCGGTAAAGGAGAACCAGTCCAGCACGTCCAGTGGTTTGAGGACGTGGTCTCGATCCGATAGATGTTAGATGGATTCAAGTGCAGGCTCTTCGCCATCACCCTCAAGGAGAAGGCGAGAGAGTGGTTCCACCAGTTGCCGCCCAATTCCATCTACTGCTTCGAGGACCTACGCTAGGGGTTCATGTTGAGGTTCACCACCTCCAAGAGGAGGAAGGAGTCGGAGTACCTGTTCTACATAAAGCAGGGTGTGAACGAGACCCTGGGAAGCTACGTGGATCGGTTCTAGGATGAGGTAACCCAGGTCCAGGAGATTCCAGGGCATACCCTGATGATGGCCTTCACTTTGGGGCTACATCAAGGTTTCTTCCGAATGGAGCTAAAAAGGGTGCCACCCCTCTCTTACGAGGAGCTAATGGAGAGGGCGACAAGAGAAGTTGACGGGGATGCGTCAAACCCGGAGTTTGCCCGGAAGTTAGCTAGGTGGGCTACGGAGGAAGAAAGGCCCAGAGGAGGCAGAGGTTAGGAGGAGAGGAGAGCTGAACCAGTAGAGGGAGTAGCAGTAACAACAACAACCTAGGTAGGGGCGTTAGGAGCCGAACCATCGGCTAGGTTGGAGGCCGGAGTGGCAAGAATAAGGGCCGCGGAGAGCCACCATGGGGGGGGGATAATTGTCAGGGAGGCCAGGGCCAATTTTACCCTCCAGGCGGGAGGCAGGGACAAAGGCCACCTCTCCCAGACCAGGACTAGGCTATGGCGATAGCCATGGGGGAGAGGAGGAGAGCAGCGTAGAGGAGGAGAAGGGACGTTAGGGTGGAGCTACCTTAATGTGACTTCCATCAGGAGGAAGGGCACGCTATGGCCACGTGCCCGAAGTTCCTCGAGATGAGAGGAAACAAGGAGCAGCAATAGCAACAAGACCGACAGAAGGTGCGGATCGAAGAAATCCTGCCCTATGCGGAGGAGGACAGGTGTGAAGACCGGGCAGATATTGGGACCCGGGGAGGGATCAGAGTGATCCACGAGGGGGGGGGGGGGTCGAGGCTTCCCGCAAGGCAAGCCTCCACACCATGTACCGTAGGAGCGTTTGCACCATGTCTCAGACCCCACCCCCAGAGGAGAAGATTA
The DNA here is from genome assembly GCA_039513925.1 of Platanthera zijinensis. Taxonomy (NCBI): domain Eukaryota; kingdom Viridiplantae; phylum Streptophyta; class Magnoliopsida; order Asparagales; family Orchidaceae; genus Platanthera; species Platanthera zijinensis. The sequence goes on from CM077078.1 coordinate 132,688,091, forward strand.
CCTTATCAAGTAAGGACATGTCGGGTCATGAGGATCCCTTTTGCGATGCGCTGGTCATCCAAACGGCCATTTAAAATTTCACTGTCTCCCAGATCCTCATCGACAATGGGAGCTCGGTCAACGTCATCTTCAAGAAGGCGTTTGATGCGATGAAGATGGAGGCCAAAAGGTGCTGGCCTCGGACAGACCCTTGTTCGAATTCTCGGGGGAGAGGAAGGAGGTGGAAGGAGGAATGGGACTCCATGTCACTCTGGGGGGGTAGTCCCATGCCTGTCGATTCGTCATCGTGGATGCCCCTAGTAGCTACAACGCAATCTTCGGGAGGCCCCTCATCAGTGCCTTCCACTGCGTCCCCTCGTCCTTCTACCAATGCCTGAAGTTCAATGCCGAAGGAATCCAAGTCCGGGTCCGGGGAGACCCCAAGGTGGCGAGGGAATTCTAAGTCACCGCCATGAACTCAATCTCTTGGCAGGAGGGGGCCGATGAGATGGAGCGAAGGATGGAGGAGGCGAAGCAGGAGGCTGGCAGGGAGGATATGGAGGTAGAGGAGAGCCGCGCTTGGGAGGAGGAGGCGGAAGAAGTCCAGGAGTCGGTCGAGGCAATGGCCGTAGAGGAGGCTGGGGAAGAAGTCCTTGCCCCAGGAGGGGAGGACATTGAAGAATGGGGGGAGTAGTCCCGTTTGGAATCAGCAGATGAGGTGGTGGAGATGGAGGTTCTCAACCTGGGAGGCAGGGTGGAGAAGGTTCGCGTCAGCGGTGGGCTGACCCCGGAGAACTAGGGCAGGATGCTGGAATGCATCCAGAAGAATGTGGACATCTTCTCCTGGAGCGCCGCAGAGATGCCAGGGATCGATGCTGATGTGGCCTACAATCACCTCAATCTGGATCTGGGAGCTTGCCCCATCTAGTAGAAGAAGAGGTCTACTGCAGACAAGTTGGCCGAGCCGATCATGGAGGAGGTGACCAAGCTTCTCAAGGCTGAATTTGTATCTGAAATTCAATACCCCGGCTGGGTCTCCAATATAGTACTGGTTAAAAAAGGAGGCCGCCAGTGGCGTATTTGTGTTGATTTTTCTTTACTTAATAAATCATGCCCCAAGGACTATTATCCTTTGTCTCGGATCGACGTGCTGGTGGACTCAACCATTGGTTTTACTGTAATGAGTTTTTTGGATGCATTTTCTGGTTATCACGAGATCAGGATGCACCCCCTACGTCAAAGATGTATCCTTCATCACGTGGGATGGGTGCTGCTGCTACAAAATGATGCCCTTTGGGTTGAAGAATGTAAGGGCGACCTACCAGAAGATGATGGACAGGGTCTTCCGAGAGCAGAGGGGGAGGAACCTGGAGGTGTATAAGATGAGGCGTGGACTCCCACCTCCGGGACCTAGAGGAGACCTTCACCACCCTGCGAGAGTATAAGATGAGGCTGAACCGCCTGAAGTGTGTCTTCGGGGCCAGCAGGGGCAAGTTCCTGGGCCACCTTCTCACCCCCACGGGGGTAGAGCCCAATCTTGATAAGGTCTGAGCAATCATGGAGCTGGGATCACCTCGGAATGCTAAAGAAGTGCAGTGGTTTACATGGAAGTTGGCAGGGTTGAGCAAGTTTCTTTCACGGGTTGGGGAGAAGTGCTCACCCTTCTTCAAAACTTTGAGCGGAGGCTTGAAGTTTGAGTGGACCAAGGAGTGTGAGGAGGCATTCCAAGCTCTGAAGAAGCAGTTGACTCAGGCTCTGATGCTCCAAGGGCTGAAGGAGGGGGAGGATCTATACCTGTATCTCAAGGTCAGAGCAGAGGCCTTGAACTCCATCCTAGTTCGGGAAGAGGGGAAGAAGCAACTCCTCATATACTATGTAAGCCGGGTATTGAGGAAGGTAGAGCTCCATTATCCCATATTGGAAATGCTGTTCCTCGCTCTAGTCATCTCGACACGGAGGCTCCGGCTATACTTCCAGGCACACTCAATCCGGGTGGTGACTGACCACCCCCTCCGCAACATCTTCAAGGGGGTGGAGCATTCAGGATGATTGGCTAAGTGGTCGGTGGAGCTGAGCGAGTTTGACATCACCTTTGTCCCTCGTCTCTCGATCAAGGCCCAAGTGATGGCCGACTTTCTTGCTGTCTATGTGGTCGAGGTAGCGAAGGAAGAACTCACTCACCCAGTTCCATGGAGGGTGATGGTAGATGGCGCTTCGGGAAGGAATTCCTTGGGAGTGGGGGTGATCTTGGAAAGTCCCCAGGGAACGAGAATTGAACAAACGGTGGTGGTGAACTTTACCATCACCAACAACCAGGCCGAGTACGAGGCAGTGATTGCAGGGCTCCACCTGGCCAAGGAGCTAGGAGTGCATGACGTGGAGGTCCTCACTGACTCCATTGTGGTGGCCTCCCAGATCAACGGATAATTTGAGGTAAGGGAGCCTACCCTTATGTTATACTTGGCAAAGGTGAAGGGGGTCATCGGGATGTTCCAGACTTTCTCCATCTAACACGTGCTCAGGGAAGAGAACGAGCAGTTATGTTGGAACCCTAGTTCTGATTTGGGTTAGGATCACTATTAAGTTGTTTGAGTTTAGTTTATTTGTTTTTAGTAGTTTTAGTTTGTGAAAGACTTAACCCAAATAGGGGGAGATTGTTGGTACCCTAGTTTGGATTTGAGTTAAGTCTTTCCTTGTAGATCTTGACCCAAGATTTATCTATGGTCAAAGTCTTTTTGTTGAGTATTCTCTTTTCCAGTAAAATTCTGGCTAAGTCTTTTTCGGGTTCGACTATCGTCGAACGCCGATCGACTATCGTCGATCAGCCGGTCGACGATCGTCTGTCTCTATCCAGCTCGACGTTCTGCTAGATCGTCGAGCTCTGGTCGACTATCTCTTGATAGATCGACGTTTTCTGTCTTGCCCGAGTCGGTCGACTACATTCCTGATAGCTCGACTATCTCAGTAGGCCGTTCGACGATCTCTAAGGATCGGTCGACGCTTTCTGTTTTGTTTTGAGTCGGTCGACTATCTGACTGATAGCTCGACGATCTCAGTAGGTCGGTCGACGATCGTCGAGGATCGTTCGACTATCTTTTGGTCTGCATATATTATATTATATGTATTTTATTCTTTGTTTTATTTCCTACATTTCTAGCATATCTTTATTATAGATTATTTAATTGATCTTATGCATATATCTAAAAGATAAAGATGCTTATACCTTTATGCATAAGTCAATTCCTTTCTGACATATCTTTTGTCTTATTATCTGACTTTACTTTTGCAAGCTGTCCTTTATAGCCGTTGGCTTTAAAGAGTTATCTGATGTGACATTATCTTATATTATTTATCAGATTTAATATTACAGCTGCTGTAGCTTTATCTTTATATAGAAATATATATCTGCAAGACTTGTTTTGTCTTTGTGATAATTGCAGCCCAGATTCAAGATTCCAGATAAAGACAAAAGCTCATCTCAAATAATAGAGCCGTTGCTGCTGTTATTATATAAAGAGTTCTTTTGGAAGAACAAAGACAGGAATAAGAGTGAAGGAGTTCAACCTGTACAACATACAGAGAAAGAACCAGCTTACAGCACAGCTGCTCTCAGCAATCTTCATTCAACTGAGAAGTTATCTCTTCTGCTCTTCTTCAACCTGAGTGCTCCTGTTCCAGGAAGATTACACTCAGAGATATTGAAGAAGAAGAAGAAGAAGGAAGCTGCTGAAGAAGATCCTTTTATTTTATATTCTATTATCTTCTTCTAAGCTTTATTCCTTCAGAACTTCAAGACAGTATTCTGTCAGAAGTTCTGAAGAGACTCTTGTGCTTCTCTAATCTATTGTAAAATAGAGAAGATAATTTAACCCTCTCAACCCCTCTGTAAAAAGAGTTTGTTCACACCTCTTCAAAAGTGAACGTTGGTGACAGGGCACCTTATCAACAACCTGTGGTTGAGCATCCTTATCAAAAGCTCAAAGGGTCTGTTTGATCTACCTGAATCAGATCATTGGTGGCAGGGCACCTTAGCAAAAACCTGTAGTGGATTCCTACCGTGTGGGTAGAAGAGTGGATGTACCCAGTGTTTGGGGAACCACTTTAATATCTTGTGTCGTCTGGTTTCCTTGTTTAATTAATTATGTTGTGCTGTGTATGAAAAATATCTAGAACAAGGTTTAGGTCTCACTTTCAATTGGTATCAGAGGGAGGTTGGTTAAAACCACAGGCTAACACCTGAACCAAAAAGATCCAACAGACCTTACTTCACTCTAGAATTTTTTTTTACTCATGGCAGAACTTCCTATGTGCAACCTCAATACATTTGCACTATGGCAGTCAAAGATAAAATGTTATATGAAGTTATTTGATGAAAGCATTTTTAATGTTATAATGACAGGTCCTATAGCACCCACAGCATCAAACAAAGATGCACAAAAGTTACTTAAGGATGCTGATGCTAGAGCAATGAACATCTTGGCACAATCCATGCCAGATGACATCTTTGAAGATCTGATGCACTGCACCACAGCCAAGGAGCTATGGCAATCCCTCATCAAGATGGCTGCAGAATCAAGTGAAGAAGAATCAGCATCTGAATCTTCACCAAAATCAAACACAGATGAACCACAATATGACTCATCTTATTTAAGTGATGAAGAAGATGATGCTGATGAAGTAGCCTTCTGCTTAAAAGCCATAAATGCATCAAACAACAAGGAAAAGCCTGAATCAGAACTTAGAAAATATCAGGTGATATCCAATACTAACTACAGTTCAAAATATCCTAAATCAATTTCTAACTTGAATGCAACTAAACCTAAAGAAAATATGAATTTCCTTAAAAGTCTACTCCCATTCGTCATCAATCCACATGCAGACCACACTCATTTTAAGGAAACAATAAGAAAACCTTCAAGAGAAATAATAAGAAAATTCAACAACATTGATTTTGTTTTTCAAAAGTTTTCTCAAATTTCTCAAACATACATGAAATATCTTTTGAAAAATTTATTTAATAAACCAATAAAACCTCATTACATTTATGGTCTGAAAATTTTCCTTTTTGATGAATCTTAGATCTCAAAGAGGCATAGTAAGATAATTCTACATCCTTACAGATTTTTCACAAAATTATCTACACTAAAACTCAACACAGACTTGATCCAGTGGATCATCACACTGTGTTGAAGTTTTTATTTGTGATAAAGTGATTCTTTAGGAAGGGAATTATCAGACAGTGCCTTTCTGATTTTAAAGATTTTCTTCAAAAACTTTTTCAGATAATCCTAATGAGTGCTGTGCTCATTAAATTGCTTTCCCCTGCCGTCCTCTCTGCCCTCACTCTTTTCTTCTTCAAGATTTGCTTCATTCATTTGTTCATGCACAAAAGCAAAAACTGCATCCCTTCTTGTTCCCTTTGCACTTGATCTGTTTTCTGTTTTGCAGGATTACAGACTCAAAATTTCCAACATGAAGAGATGATCAAAAACAGGGCCAAACTCTACAAAACATTCATCAAATGGCTTCTGAACCCATGGATGCAATATCAGAAGGAAGCCACATCATCTCATCTGAAGGAGAAGAATCAACATCCCTAGATGTTGTCTGGGAAGTCTCAGATGATGACTCATCATTTGAAGATGAAGAGGAGGAAGCAAGGGCCAAAGAATTTTGCTTAAAGGCCATCAATGCCTCCTGCAGCAATAGAGAAGCTGAACTAACAGAAGGAAAATCAAAACCTGAAAAGGTTCAGGTATTATTATCTAATTCTGTTTTTAGTTCAGTTAAATTAGAAAAACAATATTGCTGCCAAGACTTAACAAAACCTGAGAAGGAACCAACACTCCTCAGAGAAATGTTTTCTTTATCTTTTAATAAGTTCAAATCTGAGAACTCAGTTTGTTTCTTCATAAATTTGTTTTATAAACAAAAGGATAAAATACTTAAAATATTTTTGAATCCTTCTGCCATCTGGAACAAAGTTATTAGGAAGCATTTCCTTTTTCTTAAGGCTGTTTATTATATCTGATTGATATTCTGTTCAAAAATTTTGTTTGGATTTCTGTATAAGAAATTCTCTGTCAGATAACTCTATTTCTTATAGATCCTTTTCTAATTTCATTTAGATTGAGTCCTCTACTCTAGTTGCATTGATCAGCTGAGTTTGAATCTTGTCTAATGAAAAGAAATTCTATAGGAAGGAAGATATCTGATTTTGTTTTTCAGATCCAGAATCTTAATCAAATTTGCTGGACAAAATATCATTTTTGCTGCTAACATACCCTTTTTTAAGGAGAGAGCAATCTCTACCATAGCTTTCTGCAGGTACTACTTACAAGAGTTAGCTGGATGACTCAATCAAAATTCAAAGTCATCTCAGCCTTCTTCAATCACATGTACTGCATCAACATAGGGGGAGATTGCAAATGCCAGCAAGCAGCCAGCTTAGCAAAGCTTTTCTTTATATATTTTATGCTTTGCATTTATTTATTTATATTATTTTGCTAATAGGATCCTCACCCAAATAGGGGGAGATTGTTGGAACCCTAGTTCTGATTTGGGTTAGGATCACTATTAAGTTGTTTGAGTTTAGTTTATTTGTTTTTAGTAGTTTTAGTTTGTGAAAGACTTAACCCAAATAGGGGGAGATTGTTGGTACCCTAGTTTGGATTTGAGTTAAGTCTTTCCTTGTAGATCTTGACCCAAGATTTATCTATGGTCAAAGTCTTTTTGTTGAGTATTCTCTTTTCCAGTAAAATTCTGGCTAAGTCTTTTTCGGGTTCGACTATCGTCGAACGCCGATCGACTATCGTCGATCAGCCGGTCGACGATCGTCTGTCTCTATCCAGCTCGACGTTCTGCTAGATCGTCGAGCTCTGGTCGACTATCTCTTGATAGATCGACGTTTTCTGTCTTGCCCGAGTCGGTCGACTACATTCCTGATAGCTCGACTATCTCAGTAGGCCGTTCGACGATCTCTAAGGATCGGTCGACGCTTTCTGTTTTGTTTTGAGTCGGTCGACTATCTGACTGATAGCTCGACGATCTCAGTAGGTCGGTCGACGATCGTCGAGGATCGTTCGACTATCTTTTGGTCTGCATATATTATATTATATGTATTTTATTCTTTGTTTTATTTCCTACATTTCTAGCATATCTTTATTATAGATTATTTAATTGATCTTATGCATATATCTAAAAGATAAAGATGCTTATACCTTTATGCATAAGTCAATTCCTTTCTGACATATCTTTTGTCTTATTATCTGACTTTACTTTTGCAAGCTGTCCTTTATAGCCGTTGGCTTTAAAGAGTTATCTGATGTGACATTATCTTATATTATTTATCAGATTTAATATTACAGCTGCTGTAGCTTTATCTTTATATAGAAATATATATCTGCAAGACTTGTTTTGTCTTTGTGATAATTGCAGCCCAGATTCAAGATTCCAGATAAAGACAAAAGCTCATCTCAAATAATAGAGCCGTTGCTGCTGTTATTATATAAAGAGTTCTTTTGGAAGAACAAAGACAGGAATAAGAGTGAAGGAGTTCAACCTGTACAACATACAGAGAAAGAACCAGCTTACAGCACAGCTGCTCTCAGCAATCTTCATTCAACTGAGAAGTTATCTCTTCTGCTCTTCTTCAACCTGAGTGCTCCTATTCCAGGAAGATTACACTCAGAGATATTGAAGAAGAAGAAGAAGAAGGAAGCTGCTGAAGAAGATCCTTTTATTTTATATTCTATTATCTTCTTCTAAGCTTTATTCCTTCAGAACTTCAAGACAGTATTCTGTCAGAAGTTCTGAAGAGACTCTTGTGCTTCTCTAATCTATTGTAAAATAGAGAAGATAATTTAACCCTCTCAACCCCTCTGTAAAAAGAGTTTGTTCACACCTCTTCAAAAGTGAACGTTGGTGACAGGGCACCTTATCAACAACCTGTGGTTGAGCATCCTTATCAAAAGCTCAAAGGGTCTGTTTGATCTACCTGAATCAGATCATTGGTGGCAGGGCACCTTAGCAAAAACCTGTAGTGGATTCCTACCGTGTGGGTAGAAGAGTGGATGTACCCAGTGTTTGGGGAACCACTTTAATATCTTGTGTCGTCTGGTTTCCTTGTTTAATTAATTATGTTGTGCTGTGTATGAAAAATATCTAGAACAAGGTTTAGGTCTCACTTTCAAGTTAGACCAACTGGCAAAGCATGGTCCCCGAGTGGGAGGTACCATCACCGATCTGTTCCGCCCTTCCATCGAAGAGGGAGAGCTGATGGAGGTGGATCAACACCCCTCGTGGATGGGCCCATTCACGACCTTCCTTTCCACAGGGGAATACCCTGAAGGGATGTACATGAAGAAGCTCAAGTATAAGTCGGTGTTCGGTCTCATGCGCGATGGGCAGCTGTACCGAAAGACCCTCTCAGGGATGTTGGCACATTGCGTGGCCGAGAGAGAGGTCCAGAGGATCTTGGAGGAGGTCCACTCTGGGGAGTGTGGAAGTCACTCTGGGAGTCGGACCCTGGAAGGGAGGATTGTCAGACAAGTGTATTCTGGCCTACCCTTGGCCACGACACGGCCGAATTCACAAAAATGTCACAAGTGTCAGGTTTATGACCCACTATAGTTGTAACCAGCCCAACGCCTTAGAAGTATCACGGCCCCTTGGCCTTTTGCCATCTGGGGAATGTACTTGGTGGGACCTTTCCCCTTGGCTAGAGGGCAGAGGAGATTCTTACTCGTCATGATAGATTATTTTTCTAAGTGGGTGGAGGCGAAGGCGCTGACCAAGGTAACCTCCCAGATTATCAGAAATTTTGTTTGGGGGGAGATCATCTGTCGGCATGGGTTTCCGCAGGCCATTGTCACGGACAACGGACCTTAGTTTTCCATCGCCGATTTCATCAGCTTCTGCGAACAGATTGGGATTGATCTCAGATTTGCCTCAGTCCATCACCCAAAGAGCAACGAGCAGGTGGAGGCGGCAAACAAAATCATTGTGAACCTCCTAAAGAAGAAAGTTGAGAACTTGAAGGGCAACTGGGTGGAGCAGCTCCACCCGGTTCTCTGGGCCCTTAGAACCACCCCTAACACCGCCACAGGAGAGACCCCCTTCAATCTTTCCCATGGGTCCGAGGCCGTACTTCCAATCGAGTTCGAGGTCCGAACACCTCGAGTGGTCGACACAGGAGCAGGCAGGGAAGGACGGCAAGTGGAAAATGAAGAGGAGCTGCGGCTCTCCCTCAACATGGTAGAGGAGGTATGCAGCCTCTTTGCCATCCGCCAGGAGGAAGTGAAAAGAAGAATGGCTAAGTATTTCAACAAGCACGTCAGGGTCAAACAGTTCGCAGAAGGGGACTTGGTCCTGAAGAAGTTGGATGCCGCGGGAAGGTCAGCCGCTGTGGGAAAGCTCAACCCCAACTGGTAGGGTCTGTACATTGTAAAAGAAACATTAAGGTCAAGAGGGTATCGCCTCCATAATATGGAGGGCGAGACCCTAAGTCTCACCTAGGGCGGTGATTACTTGAAACATTTTTTCCCTTAAAGCCATGTAAGTAGGGTTCCTTTTTCTAATGAAATTTGAAGTGTCAATGCTCTCATTGCGACCTATGTGAACGGTTGAAGTGTTCGTTTGATATACCCCCGAGCAGATCCCGCTGTCAGGCTCTCACCTAGCTGGCAGGGCTGGATGTCACTCGAGGGAGTCTGCCCTAGACCCCGATCAGATCCCGCTGTTAGGCTCTCACTAAGCTGGCAGGGCTGGATGTCACTCGAGGGAGCCTGCCCCAGACCCCGAGCAGATCCCTCTGTCAAGCTCTCACCTAGCTGGCAGGGCTGGATGTCACTCGAGGGAGTCTGCCCTAGACCCTGAGAAGATCCCGCTGTCAAGCTCTCATCTAGCTGGCAGGGATGGATATCACTCGAGGGAGTCTGCCTCAAACCACGAGCAGATCCCGCTGTCAGGCTCTCACCTAGCTGACAGGGCTGGATATCACTCGAGGGGGCTTGCCCTAGACCCCGAGAAGATCCCGCTATCAAGCTCTCACCTAGCTGGTAGGGCTTGATGTCACTCGAGGGAGCCTGCTGATAGAGAAAATCGTATTCTCCAATCTATACTCGATTAAGGCAAGTGTACCTATCGAAATATAGCATAGGATATGAAAAATATCAAGGTCGTATAAAAACTCGGGGCAGGCAAGTACTATTACTCACAACGACTCTATTATTCTACCGAACGATTAATGAGTTTTGAAAATTAAAATAAACTAAACTTAAAGAGAAATAAACTATTACGAGAAAAGAGTGCGCGATCGACGATTCACCTTGAAATAAAATAACGAAATAATTAGTTTAACATTTGTAATTCTATTTAGACCGTGACGGATCCGATATTAGGAAGTAATCTCGCTAGAGCATTAGATCCCCTAACTTATAGACGTTTCGACCGAAATCTCTTTCAAGTCAAAATGGCCTAAAGTCGCATTATCGAGGTGACCCGCACTATTGGATTTGACTCCAATCCAGAGGATTTACGTCATCCTATCTCTAGGGGTGCGTTCAACTCCTTCCTTCCTTGAGTGATCTTTCATATTCACGAGCCTCTCGACCACTCGAATAAGAGATCGGATGCCTACTACCGTATACCGGAATACGGAGTCGACACAAAATAATTCAAGGAAGGATCAAAATAGAAAAATACAAAATGCAAACATAAAAAGAAAGATACGTTATTTTATTGCAAAGATTATCGCGATCGGGCACAAAACAAGATTAGCTACACATGATAGAGGAAGAAAACAGAAGAGAGGAGAATTGCATTATCATTGAACTAGGAATAAGAGTACATAAAAAGATAAAAATTATTACACTATTGCTTGGAGAAACGAAATAAAACAACAAGAAAATAAATACTTGAAATTGAAGCTTGCTCTCTAACTCTCTACAAAATCTTCACTAAAATACTTGAAACCAAAAACTACTTAAAAACTACTTGACTTCAACAAGAGGGGAAGGGGTCCTTTTATAGATGAAGGGGAAGGTTCTAGATGGGGGAGACCAAGGGGTGGCCGGCCATATCATGGAGGGATGATTCATGCATGAGTTTTAAATGAGGGGAGAGAGAAGGGTACATGCAATGTATTATATTTAATGGACAATATAAAATGGAGAGGGGGGATGAATGGAATTGTGTAGAAGAGGCAAGAGAGGGGGAATTCGGCCATGCTTGGGGGAATGAATGCATGCATCTAATAATGATGGAGAGAGATACAAGGTGCATGCATGGGAAAATAAAGGTGGCAAGGTGCATGAGAGTGGCCGGCCACAACAAGGAAATATTCATGGGCTGCTTTTATTGGCTCGGCTTCTCATGTTTGATTGATGGGCTGCTTGCTTGGGCTTCACTTGTAGGCTCGGGTAGGCTTGGTAGGTGGCTAGCTTGGGCTCGGGCTGCTCCATGGTGTGAGCTTGAACAAGTGGGTTGCATGTAGTGTGCTCGGCTCCTACATAAAAACAAGACAAAACATGAGATGATGATTATATATAACACAAATGAAAATACATAAAACAAAAGACATAATATAAAATAAACATAAAACATACATAATATAATAAAACATAACATAACATAACATTATATAATTATTAAAATAAAACACAAGTTAAACATAAAATTAAACATAGAACATTATATTAAACATAACAAAGATAATAATATTTATAAATAAACTAAACATAAAATATAAAATAACAACAAAACATAACATAAAATTTTATATTATAAAGAATATCATAACAAGCATACAAAAACACATAATTATAACAAAACTTAGGACTTTTGACTACTCAATTACCCCAAAAGAGGATGACTAAAACTAGTCATCACCTGCCCCAGACCCCGAGCAGATCCCGTTGTCAATCTCTCACCTAGCTGGCAGGGATAGATGTCACTCGAGGGAGTCTGCCCAAGACCCCAAGTAGATCCCGTTGTCAGGCTCTCACCTAGCTGGCAGGGCTGGATGTCACTCGAGGGAGTCTGCCCCAGACCCCGAGTAGGTCCCGCTATCAGGTTCTAACCTCGCTGGTAGGGCTAGATTTCACTCAAGTGAGTCTGCCCCAGACCCCGAGCAGATCCCGCTATCAGTCTCTCACCTAGCTGGCAGGGCTGGATGTCACTCGAGGGATCCTGCCCAAGACCCCGAGCTGATCCCGCTATCAAGCTCTCACCTAGCTGGCAGGATTGGATGTCACTCGAGGGAGCCTGCTCTAGACCCCGAGCAGATCCCGCTGTCAAGCTCTCACCTAGTTGGCAGGGTTGGATGTCACTCGAGGGAGTCTGCCCCAGACCCCGAGCAGATCCCACTGTCAGTCTCTCATCTAGCTGGTAGGGCTGGATGTCACTCGAGGGAGTCTGCCCCAGACCCCGAGAAGATCCCGTTGTCAGGCTCTCACCTAGCTAGCAGGGCAGGATGTCACTCGAGGGAGCCTTCCCCAGACCCCGAGCAGATCCCACTGTCAGGATCTCACCAAGGTGGCAGGGCTGGATATCATTCGAGGGAGCCTGCCCCAGACCCCAAGCAGATCCCCCTGTCAAGCTCTCACCTAGCTGGCAGGGTTGGACGTCACTCGAGGGAGTCTGCCCTAGACCCTGAGCAGATCCCGCTATCAGGCTCTCACCTAGCTGGCAGGGCTGGATGTCACTCGAGGGAGTCTGCCCCAGACCCCGAGCAGATCCCGTTGTCAGGCTCTCACCTAGATGGAAGTGTTGGATGTCACTCGAGGGAGTCTGCCCCAGACCCCGAGTAGATCCCGCTATCAGGCTCTCACCTAGTTGGTAGGGCTAGATTTCACTCGAGGGAGACTGCTCCAGACCCTGAGCAGATCTCGCTGTCAGGCTCTCACCTAGCTGGTAGGGCTGGATGTCACTCGAGGTAGGCTGCCCCATACCCCAAGCAGATCTCGCTGTCAGGCTCTCACCTAGCTAGAAGGGTTGGATGTCACTCGAGGGAGTCTGCCTAGACCCTGAGCAGATCCCGCTGTCAGGCTCTCACCTCACTGGCATGGCTGTATGTCACTCGAGGGAGTCCCACCCTCTCCGGGAATTATTTAGGAAGATTGCTTTCCTAAGCGTGTAGAGGAGAAGGTCCTTATAGGTGAGTCGGGGCTTGGGGGCCCAGCTCGGCAAAAAGAAGGTGAGCCATGTCATAAGCCTCGTATTGAAGAAGGCGAACTTCAACAAGGTATTCCACCCCCCTTCAGTTTTACTTGAAATATTTTTTACGATTTTCACTCTACATTGACAAGAGAAGTGGTAGCACGCGTGCAAGCTAGGTGGCGATGAACCCAGCTCGGCGAGTGGTCCGTTCCTGGTTAACTTGGGCGGGCGAGCTCTTTGAATCCGCTCGTGGCTACGAATCCTAAACATGCACTCTAGCGGCAAATTCTGTCCTAGCGAGGTCCAGCAAAGAGGAGGGCTCGCAGGCGAGTGCATCACAGAAGGAAAGTTCAAAGAAAAGAAGACAGAAAAGTTTACTTTTCATTTAGTGTAAAATTGATTACAAAAGGAGAACTCGCCTAGGCGAGGTTGCAAAAGAGGGGAGAGAATTACCAAAAAAGGGGGGTGAGTCAGCTCTCACCTCCTCCCCCAGATTGGCGATCTCCGCCCGCCACGCAAGAGGGATTCCCCTTGAAATACTTCCGAAAGAATAGGTCGAGGATGTCTTCCTTCTCGCTGGGCGGCGTGGGCGGGAATAGACTCGTCATGGGGTCTCAGACTGTGACCTCCTCATAGCCCTCCACCATCATCTGCATATCTAATGTGGTTGAACGGCAAGTGTACTGGTCACATAAGTAATATAAAATGGGTGAATTTTCACAAGTATCGATCTTAAGGGAACACAGCAAGGTGGATTTAATTTTGAGGAGGACTTGAGATTGAATTCCTTAGGTCGGAGTTAACGAAGGGGGCTCTTGATTGTTGCGGAAAAAGAAAATAAAACACTAACAACTTCTCCTATGCAATGCCGTTATGCAATGCTTCGCCAGGCGGGATGGAAGAATATACGGGCCGCTATGCACTGAATCACTGGGCGGATGGACGAGTAGGCTTGTGGATAAGGTGCTTAGAACGATAAAATGAGGGTCGAGAGCACCCTTTCGCTATGCGCGCCACAAGCAATTTCTAGTGTGGAAAAATTGGATGTGGTGGTGAATAGATGGATAATGGCGCTTCTCAAGCAACTAAAGAAGTAAAACAATACAGAATCACATAGACATGAATCTAATAAAGCATACAACTAAAGTGCAACAACATCTACAAATAAATTTTTAACACAGATATACAACAAGAAAGCAAGGACAAGACAAGAGATCGACAAAATCCGAAGTCTTACTGAGGGTTCACGGAAGGAATCGCCAGGTTATCAATCCATGACCTTGAACGGTCCTCAACTGCTTCCGGGGTAGAGAAGGGTTGTCACAACCTTCCAATTGACATGTCTTCTTCGTGTCACGATTGCGGAAGAAAGTTTCAAGCTTCCCTTTTGCTTGTTGGATACAGCGTCAAAACCTTCCTTGAAGCTCAAGGATGAAGGAGAAGGCCGAGAGGAAGCTCCGGCTTAGATTTGGCGGTGAAAGCTTGCCCGGAGCACCTCCCTACGGTGGAATATGAAGGAGGATGGCGGAATCCCTCCTCGGAGATGAAAAAGGCAGAGAAAAATGGTGATCCTCGGAATTAGGGCGGAACCTTCATATTTATAGACAACAAAATATAACAATGCGCACGATCACGGTCGCACGACCAGTGGTCATGCGCACTATGGCCAGTTATCGTGCATATCGGCATGGCAGAACTCAAGAAATACTGGGATAATGCGTACGAGCAGTGGCGCATGACCGGTGGTTTTGCACATTATGTCCAATGGTTGTGTGATTACCCCAGACAAAACTCCAGGAAAAGTGGAATCAATGCACACGATCAGTGGCGCACGATCGGTGGTCGTGCGCACTATGTCCAGTGGTCGTGCATTTACCCCAGGAGGAACTTGGAAAACGAAGAATAGTGCACCCGATCAGTGGCGCACAACCAGTGGTCGTGCGCAATAGATCTGATGATCGTGCGTAGTATTCCTGTTTCCAAATAGTCCTGGAACAAGCACACGGCCCATGTACCAACACTGATATGTGCAAACATTCCAATCAATCACAAAAAAGGAGTACAATCAATAAAAGTATAAAAATACACAACCACGGGCCAAAGAGTGCACTTCCTATGGAAATAAAGATAAGATGAAAGATATACGATAACGAACTAAAAGTGAAGTGCAAGTGAAAGAAAACTAGCCCAGATGAGTCGGAAAATCACTATATAAAAAGGACTCATCACACCCCCAGACTTACCTGTTTGCGCGTCCCGAGAAAAAAAATTTTATGCAGACAGAAAAAATTACTTAACTGACATAGAAATTGTGATACGAAGTACCATGTGAAGTCGCATGCTCGTACGCATAAAAATATAAATAGAGGAAATTTTTAAGTATACAAAATAGTTTATACTTTTCACAATGCATATCAAAATTTTATTACTACTCAAAAATTGAATCACGGTGAATCATCCACTTACGCGCAGGGAGAAAGTAGGCAGACCACTAAGGTGAGCTTTGCCAAAGATCGGGGCTCAGGATCACCTCCAAAGGAATCCACCAATGTCGGGGACCATACGCTTGCCCATTCACACTCTCTCCATGACACTAGTTTGACTCAAGCGTGAATATGTAGGACTTTAGGATAAGAGATGGGCTTGGGTTACGGTGAGGTAAACAACGATAAATAGGAAGGCTATGCACCTAACCAAAATGAGCTATCATAAAAAAGAATCCATCCACTAATCCAAAATACATGCAGGTACACCACACCCTAGACTTAATTTTTAAAATATGGGTGTGTGCACCGCCTACTCCAAATACAATCTCATCTCAAATAGAATTTTCAATTATACTTTTTTTTTCACTTTTCTTTTTTTACAGATTTTTTTTTCAAATCATCTTTATTTTAACAAATTCAGCAAATCTAAACTTTGGAGCACATCTACATATTCACAAGGAACATCACAACATCAAAACCCCAATTATGAAAATGTAAAAAAATAAAGCTCGACTTTGGTGTGCGACTAGGATCGGCTATGAGGCTTTGGTGAAATAAAGGTGGAGCTGAATCAAAAGAAGGGGTAGGCACAATGGGGCTTAGTGAGGATAAGACATTAGGAATGGTACAAAGCTTAGCCGGGACAAAATGATGGCCTACATCACACTCACGCTTGAATAACCATGCACCAATGCTTCGAGAGTAGCTTGGGACAAGTTATTAGCCACCGATAAAGATGATCCTTCCTCCCGACTCGAGCAAAACGAGTCTAGTGACGGCTACACACATCCCTACACTACCGTTCAATTCATACCGGATTCACCAATTTTTTTGAGTAGAATAAAAAGTCTTTACACAAATAGAAAAAAAAATAAAACTATAAGCATATAGAAAAATTAATTCAACTCCAATTTCTACACGAGACGAGAGCACTTGACCAGGAGCACTACAGGAGTCAACATTTTACTCTGTCTCACAATCCTATGCCGGCACAATAATTTTCCCAAATCATACAAAAGAAACGAGTTTAACTCGCAGCATGCTAACTGCTAAACACACGCTCATGTGGGTGCAGTGGTGTGCGATGCAATGAACTAATCAAAATAAAACTATAAAAGCTTCTAGTATGCACATGAAATGTGTGCGTGCAAAAGGTAACAATACTGCTCTGCCCCAAACTTAAACTAAACTACACAGCATATGATATAGAAATTTAAATGAGATAGAGACGAGGGAAGAGGTTACCCAATGCTCGGCCAGTGAGCATACAAGAAGATGCTTGAAAAATAGAGCCAGGTCCGCCATACGAAGAATCACAACCCCGCCAATATGAATTTGCCAAAATTACCTGCAGGGGTGAGCTCCGCAAAAACAAAAGAAAAATAGACAAAATACAATAAATACTAAACTAAGATAAACATGATAAAATAAAAATGCAAGAAAAGTAAGATAACTGTTGGGGTTAATGTCATCCCAGCACGACTTAGTAAATTCTATACAATTCTAGCTAATGGGCCTATGAAAAGAAAAATGCATAGGTAATTGTTCCATTATCCATTTTGGTAACAGGTACCGATACGGTGATAAAACAGTTACCCCTCTGCCTAAATAATCATACATGCTCCTCGCAGGCAGAGGAAATAAGAAATAAGAAGAGGACGAGCACTGGTCCTCGCTCATCTTATCACAAAAGAAATCCTTGCCTAGCAAGGTATCGTCTACCCCAGGTTTGCAGGAAGCGGTGGCGATGGCATGGGCACCAGGCTCATCGTCATCCCAACGTACCCGTGGAGACTCAACCTGTACAGGCTCAGATAAAGAAGGGGGGGTCAAGGAATAAAGAAGATGAAGAACTAAAATAATCAAAAATAGGGGGAGTGGTCCCGGTCTCATTCCCAGCAGGATCCAAGCATAGATTACCGTCGGTGTCATATGAGCCATGACGAGGGGAATCTGAGAGATCGAGGTCCTCGTTTGTGGTTTGGACCTCCTCATCCAACAAGGAAGTGGAAACTTCCTCATCAGAAAGGATCTCCTCATCATCCCACCTCGTTGCGCCATTGTATTCCAAGGTGTCACACTCTCCATTGGAGAGAATAACATCCTCGTCCCACAGTGGCGCAACCTCAGGCTCTGAATCACTATCCGGCATAACATCATAAACCAACTCACTAAAAATATGGATAGATAATTCTTGCAAAGATTGCGGAGGAACAGCAACATCAGAGAAAATATGTGATGGTTCCTCCGGGGGTGAATCAACAAGAGGGGAAGAGTGTATGGGGAGAGACGACACCACAATGTCGTCACACCGAGTAGAAGAAAGTCTGATGGGTATATCTGCAGCAATCCCCCATAGACAAGGTGGTACTACGAATATATCATCAGAATTAGAAGGGGAAGCCAATTGAGAGTTGGACGAAATGAATCGGGTACCCGATTCATCATCCTCTTCCAGCTGGCGCTGAAATTCTACGCAATCTTTCAATACGTGCTCGGTGCTACGACAACACAAACACCATTTTCCATTACTCCTCGGTCTCGGTGGGACCAGAGAGGAAATAGGTTAAGGCGTAGAAGATAAGTGACCATAAGACTTGCGTACAGTGTATGAAGTACCATAAGCGGACGGTGCTCCATACACTGAACCATGAGAATTATGCTCACTATCTTCATTGGGGCACTCATCACTTGCATTCCTATAATCGTCACGCCATCTACAACGGATATTCATATAAGAAAACATGGTGTAACAAGAAAGAATTCACCAACAAAAATATTCTAAGCAAAAATTAACTACACACCAACAGATAAAAGAAAATGAATGTCTGCTGCTGAAAAATTAAAACTAGAAAAAGAACAAAGAAAAATAAGCAACAAAATTTAAAAACTAAACCAAAGAATAAACATGAAATGTACAAAGGGAAAAAGGCTTCTATCTCCTATCTCCCTCTCCAAAAACTCACACGACTGTGTTCCCCGGCAACGGCGCCAAAAACTTGATGCGGTTGAACGACAAGTGTACCGGTCGCACAAGTAATACAAAATGGGCGAATTTTCACAAGTATAGATCTCGAGGGAACACAACAAGGTGGAGTTAATTTCGAGGAGGACTTGAGATTGAAGTCCTTAGGTCGGAGTTAATGAAGGGGGGTTTTGATTGTTGCGAAAAAATAAAATAAAACACTAACAACTACTCCTATGCAATGTCGCTATGCAATGCTTCGCCAGGCAGAATGGAAGACTATACGGGCCTCTATGCCCCGAATCGTTGGGCGGATGGACGAGTAGGCTTGCGTATGAAGTGGTGATAACGGTGGAATGAGGGTTGAGAGCACCTCTTCGCTACGCACGCCACTAGCAATTGCTAGTGCGACAAAACTGGATGTGATGGCGGATGGATGGATAATGGCGCTTCTCAAGCAACTAAAGAAGTAAAGCAATACAGAATCACATAGACATGAATCTAATAAAACATATAACTAAAGTGCAACAACATATACAAATAAATATTTAACACAAATATACAACAAGAAAGCAAGTACAAGTCAAGAGATCGACCGAATCTGAAGTCTTGTTGTGGGTTCACGGAAGGAATCGTTGGGTTGTCAATCCGCGTCCTAGCACGGTCCTCAATTGCGTCCGGGGTAGAGAAGGGATGCCACTACCTTCCAATTGACCCGTCTTCTTCGTATGACGATTGCGAAAGAAAGTTGCAAGCTTCCCTTTTGCATGTTGGATACAACGTCAAAACCTTCCTTAAAGCTCAAGGATTGAAAGTGAAAGTTGTCAACCTAAATCACCTAGAAGGGGGTGAATAGGTGAATCGTGTGTCTATTTGCGAAATAAAAATTTTAGCGATCTAGCACAATAAATCAAGCAATCACAGAAGGACAAGAAGATTTATAGTTGTTCCCCAATCTTAGGTACGTCCACTTTACCTCACCGATCTAGCAAATCACTAGACTCAGCTACTCCACTATCTCGGATTGAAAACAATCATACGCCTCGGAACCAAGTTCCTACAAACTCGATCCAAAAGGATCTACACTCGGAAGATAAAAACTTCCTACAAACTCGGAGAACAACGCTCCTACACTCGGATAAAATCTCCTACAATAATAGTAAAGAAATTTTGAATTACAAACAAAATAAATTTCTCAGATCTGGAAAAATGAATATCTGAATCTTCTTCTTGAACTTTGTTGCTCTTTCAGAAATGTTGAAGAAGATGAGTAGATCTGATCCGAGAAAGCTTTGACCAACTCGATCAAGGAGAAGATGAGAATCCTTGAACAACAAGTCTTCTTAATCGACAACAGAAGAGTCGATCTGATCGTGAGCGGCGGCGGCGGCTTCAGAGATCTGAAATTAGAGATGGCCGACGAGAATAATTTTGCGTGAACGAACAGCCGCTCTTGCAAAAGATTAATGTTGTTAGGGTTAGGTCTTAATGGCAAGACCTTATGTAGGATTACTCCTAACGGTTAGAAAAGGCATTAATGACAACACGTGGACCAATCATGTCACGTCATTCAAAAATCCGGTCGATCTTGACTTAAACAAATTTCAGAAAAATTAAGCCTGCAGTTCTCGAGAAGTAGCATTAGCTCTCGAGAACTGATTGAATTTCTCGAGAACTGAACTGTCTGGAATATAACTTAGTTTTCGAGACTTCAGGAACAATACTTCTAGAAAACAATATGGACTTCTCGAGAACTATAGCCTGACTTCTCGAGAACTATGAATCTGAGTTTCTCGAGAACTAAGGACTTCTCGAGAACTACTCTGGACTTCTCGAGAACTAATCTAGACTTCTCGAGAACTAAGACTTAGAAAGAATTTCTTGAAACTTTCTGAACTTCCTGAGAACTACTCTGGGACTTCTTGAGAACTAAGAGCCGAGCTTCTCGAGAATTGAAAGGACTTCTTGAGAACTAAGAGATATTTCTCGAGAGTCATACTTAGAAAATTTTTCTGAACTGAAACATCAAACTTCTCGAGAACTAAACTCCTGTTTCTCGAGAACTTCTAACTCTACTTCTCGAGAACTGAAAGGACTTCTCGAGAAGTTGACTTAGAAAATTTTTGAACTTTTTAGAAAGAAACTTTTTCTTCTCTTCAAGGGTCCAATCTTCATTCCATGGTCCAAGTGTTTGAAAATGAAGTGTATCCCAATAGAGAGGCTACACATGAGTCAACACCTTGGATCACATAGTGAGGGATTACACTATATGGTCCTGTATTCATGACCCACTATAGACTGACATTGCTCTAGACTTAGTAATGATGATCTACAAACACACAACTTAAACAAGATGTCAAATACAACTTAATTCATCTTAGTTCAAGGGTGACTTCATGCAAATCTGGGTTATTGTGGATGCAATGCCCAACAATCTCCCCCTATTTGTAGAAGTCAGAACCTTTTACACTAAGATGAATTATGACAATTAAGAAAGAACTGGAAATGAAAATTTAAACTAAGGTAGAAGAGATTAATTGAACACAATTAGGCAAAACTGGAAATTGTATATAAGTAATGTTTTAGATTTCTTAATCAACACCCATTTCAACAAAATTCTCAAGAATAACTCAACAAAAGTACATTCTTTTCTCTAAGGTTGTTTGTCCTTCTTTTCCTGCTGCCTTCTCTGATAGCTGAATGGTTTGGGATAACACCTTGGGGGCTTAGGAGGAGCTTTAGGATTATTCTTTCCATATTCCCTATCATATATCCTCCTTTTGGTCATGGACTTTTCATATAATTCCCACTCAACTGAGCTATAGTGAAGATTTCTATCCTCTTTATAGTCCATTACCAACTTAAGAGTATCAAGAATTAAACTCTTAGAAATGGGGCTCCAAACTTCAGCAAATTCTTTGTCTTTCCTTTTATCCTAATCAACTTTGGGAATGCTTCTGCTAGCAGATGGCCCTTGTCCATATTTCTTCTTTATAGAAGTGCGAATCTCTAGTAAATCCTGAGGAATAATGTCATCCCATACCTGTTCATATAAGGCTGGAGGAGGATCCTGATCTTCTGGCCTAGGAGAGAAGCGGGGCATTTGAGGTTGCACCTGACTGGGCTTTCCTTCAACAAGAGGATTCAGATGATGAGGAATAATATTGGGATTAGCCTGAAAGTCAGGGAAGATCTGATTGTGCATCCAAACTGTGGTGTCATAAGTATATAACTTCACTGACTGGATTTGAGCTAAAACATTCTTATTGATTTCAAAAATTTTCTCAGCCCAGAGAGTGTTTGCATCCGCAGAAAACTTATCCACAAGTTTGATTATATGCTCTTTCACCAAGCTCTCCCCTTTTTGAATTCTACAATGAGTTTTTCTATGGCTTCTTCCTTGAAAGTACCAACTTCCTCACAAACCTTCATCACATGTTTTTGAGCATTCTTTTCTAATTCAATTTGATTATTAACAAGAGTCAGAGATTGTTCCATATCTTGACCAACACTAGTAATAGTGTGATCTATGGCTTTGCCACCAATCTAAAATAAGCTCTTGAGAGAGTCAGTGTTGTGCTGGATCTCAGCAAATCATCGACTCATTTCAGTTTCCAAGGAAGTCACCTTATCTTGCATCACTTACAGAGAATCGTCAAAGCATTTCCTTTGATCAAAGAGCATTTGGCCTATCTGGATAAGAAGTTCTGAGTTGGAAGGGGTAGCAGCAGTAGCAACAGCAATAGCAGAGGTAGAGGCAGAGGCAAAAATAGTAATAGTAGCATGAGGAGGGGCTATCCATAGAGGTATCTCTTCAAGAATCACTGAGCTTACAGCTCTGGTAGTCTGAACAAAGGTAGTATCAGCCTGATCAATGAATGTGGTGATGGAGAAATCTAACTTCCTCAAGGGAATATCAGCAGGCTCATGAGATATTCTGTCTTCATTAGAAAGAAGAACAGTCTCAGGGATATCTTGCTTGGCAGAAGGGGATTGAGCAGGAGGTGATTCTGGAAATCTGATAGGAGAAGGAGAGGGAGCTGGAGAAGGATCTTTTGGATGTACTTCAGCTGGTTCCTTGAAGAGGGGAGGAACATCTAAGGAGAGTTCTTCCACCATTCTGTCAATGGCTTCTACAGTGTTTTGGAGGGTTTCTAGGACTTGAGCATCTGGAAAGGTATCTTCTTGAGAGAGTACCACTGGGGACTTTGTTGGAGGGCTGACATGACTTCTGATTGGAGATCTGCTTGCTGATCTTGCTAGAGAGGGAGGAGGAGATATGACAACAGAAACAGAGGCTGCAAGCTCCCCCTGAGTTACTGCACCAGATGGTTCAGCAACATGATGATAGGAGGGAGATTGGGTCCTGACCTCAGAAGCAGAAGCTGCAATTTCTTTAGCTAACTGCTTTGGGTTTTTCAGCTTGAGTTCCCATCTTTGGATGGAAGCCAATGAGATCTTTTTCAAGTGGTGAACTGGAGTACCTTTGGAAAGTTTGAAAGTAACTGGATCAATCTCACTCAGCAATAAATAGATTATCCTTGCAAATTTGGGACCTGAATGCTGTCCATGATCATCTCAAATACCATCATGCCAAATTGACATTTCTTTCTACAGATCACAGCTGTAATTACTCCAAATAGATAATTTGTAATGAAACTAATCGACCCTGTTTTGCACCACAAGATTTTTCCAATAATGTCTTCCAGAAGTTTTCCTACATCATTGAAAAGGTTTCTCCTTAAGGAGTTAAATTTCTCAGAAACTCCACAGAATGAGTAAGTCATGTCATAATCTTCAAGAGTTAGGTCTTCTTCTTCATCTACAATGGGCATCTTCAGAAGCTTTGAAACTTTGTGTTTATCTAACTTGATTTTGATCCATTTTACAGTAGTTTTCAAAATCGTACCATTCCTCCTTATCTTTGCATTTCTGAAGAATTCTTCGACATCTGGAAAGACAATCCTGCAGGGTTCTGATAGAACAAACATCAGTCCGGCCGTATCCAAAAGAAGAAGCAAGTTCTAAAAATAATCTGAAATGTTTGCAAGTCCTTTGACGACTAGTTCACTGCCGATTCCTATCTTCGAACTGTGCGCCATGGACACTGTCGGCGGCGACAAACGAAGTGCGGGACGATGGCTGCGAAGAAGCAGTCTGTCGGCGGAAGGCGAAGAGTTTTCGAGAAGATTTGAAATGTCGGTTGATTTAGGATTTCTAAAGTATTATATATATAATTCCAGTAATTTCAATTAAGTGTGTAATTAATCTAGGATTAGGGCTTAAATCACCGAGTTTTCGAAATAGAAGAAATTAATTAGAAGTAGAAAAGACAATGAGCATTTCTCGCGAAGTCGGATATAGTTCTCGAGAACTGCCAGGGGACTTCTCGAGAAGTAATATACTGTTTCTCGAGAACTGAAGAGACTTTTCGAGAGATAATTCAAAGTTCTCGAGAACAGAGAAAATTTTTCGAGAGATAAGTCAAGTTCTCGAGAAGGAGTCTGAGTTTTCGAGAAATAAGTCAAGTTCTCGAGAAGGAGTCTGAGTTTTCGAGAAGAATATGTTACTTTCCAAGAAGTAGACAGAGTTCTCGAGAACTACCTTCCTCTTGAGAAATTTATGACCTGTTTGAATTATCCTCGATTCTTGAGCTTTGAACTGATCTCCTGTGACTTATCCTTCTTTGTACAGCATCCAAAGTTCATTTTTGAAGAAATTGAACTTGGTCTCGTCCAGCGGCTTCGTGAAAATATCTGCAACTTGCCGATCTGTTGGCACGTACTGCAGGTCTATATCCCTTTGCTCCACGTGCTCCCGTATGAAGTGATATCTGAGCTCGATGTGCTTTGTCCGGCTGTGCGAGAATGGGTTGTTTACGATTGTAATTGCATTGGAGGAGTCACAGAACAATGGAATGTCTTTGATCTTCATGTTGTAATCCTCTAGCTGGTTCTTTAGCCAAAGCAACTGTGCACAACAACTACCAGCAGAAATGTATTCTTACTCGGCCGTTGAGATTGCGACACAGTTTTGCTTTTTGTTGCTCCATGAAATAAGCCTTCTTCCAAGGAACTGACACGTCCCGGAAGTGCTTTTCCTATCATCTTTGCTACCTGCAAAGTCTGCATCTGAGAAACAAATTAGTTCACTATCATTAATTCTTGGGGACCATAAGCCAAGATTCAGTGTACCTTTAAGGTATCTCAAGATCCGCTTTGCAGCAGCATAGTGAGATTCCTTACAGTTCACTTGGAATCTAGCACAGACACATGTGGAGAACATTATGTCTGGTCTACTGGCAGTAAGGTAGAGCAATGATCCAATTATACTTCTGTATTTGGTTTCATCAAAAGGTTTCCATTTCTCATCCTTGTCTAGATACATAACTGAGGCCATTGGAGTCCTCATAGAGGTTGCACTCTCCATTCCGAATTTCTTAATCAACTCCTTGGTGAACTTCGTCTGTGAGATGAAAATTCCATAATCAAATTGTTTCACCTGAAGTCCTAAGAAATACTTCAGCTCGCTCATACTACTCATTTCAAACTTCCCTTGCATAAGTTTGAAGATCTTTTTGTAGAGGTTGTCGTCTGTAGAGCCAAAAATAATGTCGTCAACATAGATATGCACTAGCAAAATCTTGCCTTTAATTTCCCTAAGAAATAATGTCTTGACTATCTTTCCCCTTGTGAATTTATTCTCGAGGAGAGGTAGATAGCATTTCATACCAAGCTCGAGGAGCTTGTTTCAAACCGTATAACACTTTCGATAATAAATAAACATGCTCAGGATAGTTAGGATCAACAAAACCTGGGGTCTGTTCCACGTACACCTCTTCCTTTATGTCACCATTTAGGAAGGCGGACTTCACGCCCATTTGGTAGACAGTGAATCCCTTCAGTGAATCATAAGCCAGGAACAGTCGGATGGCCTCCAGTCTTGCCACTGGAGCGTATGTTTGGTTGAAGTCGATCCCTTCTTCTTGACGATATCCTTTGGCGACGAGTCTGGCTTTGTTCTTGATGATTATCCCATTCACGTCCAACTTGTTCCTGTTTCGAGTGTCGTAGCCTTTAGTTATCCCTCGGTCTGAACCTCCAAAGCTGACCTTTGGTCTGTTACAGACTGGAGTGAAATTCTGGAGTAGGCTTCTTGTCCCGGTCATATGCCGAGAGCATCAACTGCCCAAGTACCAGATTGGCATTTTGGTGGCCTTTGAACATACCTGCATTCATGATCACTTTTCCTTAGGAACCCAAACATTTTGTGGTCCTTGGTCTCGGGTTAGAGCACTGCCCCTACGAAGATTAGCATTCTGAGTAGTCAATCTCATGTTGCCAACTTGAGGAGTAGTAACCTTCCTGGTATTAAACCAACAATCGATGGCAAAATGACCAATTTTTCCACAGCACCAACAGTCAAACCTGTTGTATCTTTTCCTTACGTACTCCTGCTTGACCTCTTGAGATGGTGGTCTAGCAGGGGTAGCACTCTTGGAGGAGGAGGCTTCATGATGATGGCAATCACATGACTTCTTCTCCTTCGGAGGCCTTTCCTCAATGGGCTTTACTTTAGGTGCTTTCTTGAAGTTGTGGCCATGATTATAAGGACCATAGCTTTGAAGAATCACTTCTTCAAAAGGTTCCTTAAAGACACTCTCACCAAAGTTCCGAGGGCGAGTCCATCCTTGGTACCGAGACTTTGGCTCTACATAAGTAAGCCTAGTTAAGTGACCATAGGACGAGTCCATATCAAACTTATTTGTTGGAAAGATGACTTTCTTAAATACAGTCTGATCTAGAGGGGCTTTCCCCTTTTCTTTGACCAAGGCCTTCTTAGCGGCCTTATTTTTTCGTTGAGCCTTATTTCTCCTAGAAGATTTACTAGGAGCGGCAACATGTCCTAGTCCAGCTCCTTTGGCCTTAGCTGAGAATTCAACAACGAGTGGAAGAACTGTCTTAGGCTTAGAGAAACTTTCAACAAGTTTCTTCTCAGCCTCGAGTTGTTTTTCCAACTCATTGATGATTTCATCTTTAAGGTTGAGGTGCTTAAGAGCTTGATTATATTCTTCAATAGCAAAATTGAAGTTCTCTTGAAGAGAATCAGTCTTAGCGACTTCTTCTCTCAAGCTGCTCTCAATAGCCTTTAGAGACTTAGTTTCTTTAGCTTGAGTTTTCACGACTCGGCGACATTTGACGTAAGTCATGATCAACTCCTTGTACTGGGTCATTAGTTTCGACTCATCGTCAGAAGAGCTATCCTCATGATCATGCTCAGAACTTTCAGATTCAGAGAGAGGAGTGTGAGATTTTACCTCCCCAGTAAACTGGGGCTCTTGTTCATCATCTGATTGAGCCATGAGGCCAAAGTAGGCTTCCTCTTCTTCACTCAACTCAAATGAGTCGGAGCCGCTTAGAGTTTTTCCCTTCTTTGCCAATAGGCTCTTCTCTGTCCTCTTCTTATGGTATGAGGACTTCTTTTCCTCTCTTCTGCCACCCTCCTTCTTCTTGTGGGGGCAGTCAGCAATGACGTGACCTGGTTTGTTGCAACAGTAGCAAACGATGTCAGTAGAAATCTGTTTGTTTTGTTTAGAGTTATACCTTTCATAGCTACCCGAGCCTTTCTTTCGCTGATCACCGTCGTATCGTGATCTTCTGTATGAGGCATCCTTGCCTCTCCACTGCTTCTTCTTGTTCAAGAATTTCTTGAACTACCGTGAGAGCAAAGAGAACTCTCTTTCAGATAGTTCTGATCCTGAGGTGCTTGGCTTGGAGCTTTCCTCTTCACTTACTTCTTGAGCTGGTGCTGGTGAGGCAGCTTTGCCCTTCCTTAAACTGTCATCCTTTAATGCAACTGACTTCTCTTTTGAGGAGAAGTGAATTTTCTCTTCTTCAGCTTTTCTGGAGTTGATCTGCAGTTCATAGGACATCAGCTTGCCAAATAGATTATGTGGGTCTGTCTCCGCTAGTCTGCCAAACTCCCGGATGGCACAAACTTTGTTATCCCATTCCTTTGTGAGAGACCTCAGAAACTTATCATTCAGCTCTCCATTGGTGAAGACTCGGCCATATACTCTTAGGCCATTTACTATCTTGAAGAAATTTTCAAAGGTATCTGCAATGGTCTCCTTTGCCCTTGCCTGAAGGCTTCATATTTCTGGTTCAGTAGGGACCTTCTATCATCCCTTACTTCTACAGTACCTTCCATCAAAGTAACTAGAGACTACCACATCTCCTTAGCTGATTGGAAGTGAATCAGATTCTGCAGTATCGAGTCATCGACTGCACTTGCTATGATATTTTTAGCTTTCTTTTCCAAAGAGACAAGTGCAATCTCGTCCTTATCTAGATCCATCAATTTCTTGGGAACTTTCTTGGTTGGATCTATAGTGGAGATAGTCATAGGAACGTAGGGACCTTCTTCAACAATCATGAAGATCCGAGGGTCCACAGCGTCTATGAAAAATTTAATTCTCTCTTTCCACATGGGAAAGTTATTCTTTGTGCACAAAGGAAGCTTGGCAATATCTTTGACCATGTCCATTGCTTGAATAACCAAATGACAACTTTAGAGAGGAAATTGATCAAGGTGTTAACCTTTTAACGACCAACCTCCCTCTGATACCAATTGAAAGTGAAAGTTGTCAACCTAAATCACCTAGAGGGGGGTGAATAGGTGAATCGTGCGTTTATTTGCGGAATAAAAATTTTAGAGATCTGGCACAAGAAATCAAACAATCACAGAAAGACAAGAAGATTTATAGTGGTTCCCCAATCTTGGGTACGTCCACTTTACCTCGCCGATCTAGCAAATCACTAAACTCGGCTACTCCATTATCTCGGATTGAAAACAATCCTACACCTCGGAACCAAATTCCTATAAACTCGATCCAAAAGGATCTACACTCGGAAGATAAAAACATTCTACAAACTCGAAAAACAACGCTCCTACACTCGGAGAAAATCTCCTACAATAATACTAAAGAAATTTTGAATTTCAAACAGAATAAATTTCTCAGATCTGGAAAAATGAATATCTTAATCTTCTTCTTGAACTTTGCTGCTCTTTCAGAAATGTTGAAGAAGATGAATAGATCTGATCCGAGAAAGCTTTGACCAACTCGATCAAGGAGAAGATGAGAATCCTTGAACAGCAAGTCTTCTTGATCGACAACAGAAGAGTTGATCTGATCGTGAGCGGCTGCGGTGGCTTCAGAGATCTGAAATTAGAGATGGCCGACGAGAATAATTTTGCGTGAACGAACAGCCGCTCTTGCAAAAGATTATTGTTGTTATGGTTAGGTATTAATGACAAGACCTTATATAGGATTACTCCTAACGGTTAGAAAAGACATTAATGACGACACGTGGACCAATCACGTCACGTCATTAAAAAATCCGATCGATCTGGACTTAAACAAATTTCAGAAAAATTAAGTCTGCAGTTCTCGAGAAGTAGCATTAGCTCTCGAGAACTGATTGAATTTCTCGAGAACTGAACAGTCTGGAATAGAACTGAGTTTTCGAGAATTCAGGAACAATACTTCTCGAAAACAATATGGACTTCTCGAGAACTATAGCCTGACTTCTCGAGAACTATGAAGTTTAGTTTCTCGAGAACTAAGGACTTCTCGAGAACTAATCTGGACTTCTCGAGAACTAATCTGGACTTCTCGAGAACTAAGACTTAGAAAGAATTTCTTGAAACTTTCTGAACTTCCCGAGAACTACTCTGGGACTTCTCGAGAACTAAGAGCCGAGCTTTTCGAGAACTGAAAGGACTTCTCGAGAACTAAGAGATACTTCTCGAGAGTCCTACTTAGAAATTTTTTCTAAACTGAAACAGCTAAACTTCTCGAGAACTAAACTCCTGTTTCTCGAGAACTTCTAACTCTACTTCTCGAGAACTGAAAGGACTTTTCGAGAAGTGGACTTAGAAAATTTTTGAACTTTTTAGAAAGAAACTTGTTCTTCTCTTCAAGGGTCCAATCTTCATTCCATGGTCCAAGTGTTTGAAAATGAAGTGTATCCCAATAGAGAGGATACACATGAGTCAACACCTTGGATCACACAGTGAGGGATTACACTATATGGTCCTGTGTTCATGACCCACTGTAGACTGTCATTGGTCTACACTTAGTAATGATGATCTGCAAACACACAACTTAAACAAGATGTAAAATACAACTTAATTCATCTTAGTTCATGGGTGACTTCATGCAAATCTGGGTTATTGCGGATGCAATTCCCAACAAGGATGAAGGAGAAGGCCGAGAGGAAGCTCCGACTTAAATATGGCGGTGAAAGCTTGCCCGTAGCACCTCCCTACGGTGGAAGATGAAGGAGGACGACAGAATCCCTCCTCGGAGACGAAAACAGCGGAGAAAAATGGCGATCCCCGGAATTAGGGTGGAACCTTCATATTTATAGATAGCAAAATATAACAATGCGCACGATCACGGGCGCACCATTAGTGGTCGTGTGCACTATGGCCAGTGATCGTGCATATTGGCATGGCAGAACTCAAGAAAGACTGGGATAACGCGCACGAGTAGTGGCGCGCAACCAGTGGTTGTGCACACTATGTCCAATGGTTGTGTGATTACCCCAGATAGAACTCAAGGAAAAGTGGAATCAATGCACATGATCAGTAGCGCACGACCGGTGGTCGTGCACACAATGTCCAGTGGTCGTGCATTTACCCCAGGCAGAACTTGGAAAACGAAGAATAGTGCGCACGATCAGAGTCGCACGACCAGTGGTCATGCACAATAGATCTGATGATCGTGCACAGTATTCCAATTTCCAAATAGTCCCGGAACACGCACACGGCCCCTGTACAACCACTGATATGTGCAGACATGCCAAGCAATCACAAAAAAGTACAATCAATAAAAGTACAAAAATACACAACCACGGGCCAAAGAGTGCACTTCCTTTGGAAATAAAGATAAGATGAAATATATACGATAACGAACTAAAAGTGAAGTGCAAGTGAAAGAAAACTAGCCTAGATGAATCCGAATATCACCATATAAAAAGGACTCATCAATATCCTTCATGATTTGCAGGGTGCATTCGGTATATTCGATTGAGTTTACCCGCATCCTATCCACGACCTCAGCCTCACCGAAGATCCTCGGGCTCTTGTATGGGAAGGGGGGCTCGCTGCCGCATGGAGTGAGGAAGGCTTCCACCTGACGGGTGATCTCGCCATGAAGACCCTTGTTTTCCTCACTCTGCTTCGCGTTCTTCCCTTCCAGCTCAGCGGTGCGAGCCTCCAGCTCGGTGGCGCGAGCTTCCAGTTCGGCGGAGCGATCACGGAGCTGATTATTCTTTTCTTCCAGTCTGACGGCGTGAGTCTGTATCTCCCTAGCAGCCTTAGCATCCTGAGTCAAGAGCAGGTAAATAAATCTGAAGCTAAAAAATCCTAATTAAAAAGGGAAAGGGATAACTAGTGCTTACCATTCCGCCAGCACACTTGGCGAGCAAGTACTCGGCAATGTCGAGCCTCCTCTCCAGGTCGACGACCTTGTCCTGGACCAGGTCGCACTTCTGATCAGCCTTCTGCAGGAGGTGGTTGAGGTTCAAGCAGCGACGAACAACCATGTGGTGGAGCTCCAGCACTCGCATGTGGGCCTGCAAGCCCTCATGGCTGAGTTAGCACATGGTCATGTGCTTGTAAGCCACGACATCCTCAAGCCCACAGAGACCGAAGCCGAGAGCGTAGGCATGACCGAAGGAAGGCTCGCGGTCTGCCCAGGAGGGCTGGAGGGTGGAGACAGAGATATGGTGGGCTGTCCTGTCCCATTGAACCACGGGATCGCCGGCTGAATCTTTCCACCTCCCCCCGAGGCTAAAGAGGGGGTGACTCTTTGGAGGTCCCGGCTTGCGGGTCGCCGCCTTCTTAGCAGATGGAGGAGCGGAGGGCTCGCCTACCTCCTTCCCTTTTCCTGTTGTCTCCTTCAATGGGCTCCCAAGCGATCCATCTGGGGTGGTCTCGGGCGAGCTCATATACTTCGGTTGTTGATGTTATTGTTATTGCTTCGCCCGAGAAACCACCTCCGCTTTCAGCTTCTTCTGCGGTGGATGGCAGCGAGGCAATCTGGACCCCACAGGGTCAGCCCGCTTCTTGCTAGAGGGATTGGACGATGCCGACTACTCTCGACAGGAGGCCGCAACCCCTTTCTCATGGGCAAGAGGGTCGGGGAGTAGTCCCGGATCCGCAAAAGGCGGGTTCTCGTGAAAAGTCGCTCCCCTGCATAAATAACTTGGTTAAAACTAAGATGGATTTGGCGAGATATAGAAGGGAGGAAAGTTGAAAGGTATACCTTCGCCGGGAAGGACGAGAAGGAGTGAGTTGAGGCCCCTTCGGATTTAGGCAACCTCGAAGTATTTGTCGAGAAAGAACTTGTGGAGCTCGGCGTCGTTGTCGGACATGGTGGGGGTCGGTACACCTCCTCGCCCTTCTGCTGGGTTGAGTAGGGGACGTTACCAAGATCGCCCTTGATGATGACAATCTTAGTCATCCAGTTGTGATGTTTGTTCGCGATCTTGCAAACCTTGATAAAGGAGACCCCGAAGTAGGCGATGTCGTCGGGAGTCGCCTTGTAAGTGAAGAGTTTCTTGAACACAGTCAGGTTAAACTTTATTCGCTCCCTGCGGAGGAAGCATGTGAATGCCACCATCATGGCGATAGCGTTCGAGTTAAGCTGCACGGGCATCGCACTGAAGTATTTTAGGATCTGGCGGATTTTCGGCCAGAGTTGCAGGTGCATCCCCATCTCGAAATGCGAGATGGGGAAGGCGAGATCCATGGGGTAGAAAGTGTTGATGGCCTCGCCCTCCCTGGGACGGCGCGCCTTGAAGCCAGAGGGCATGAAGTCAGCCTTGGACATGGCAAACTCCTCCTCTGTCGTGTTCCCCTCAAAGAAACAGTAGTTAGTGAAGTGCTAAGCGCACTTCAAGCGACCATCAGAATCATGATTAGTATTAAACATGCTCGCGGAAGGTTTAAGGGGCGAGTACAAGGAGGAGGAAGGCGAGGAGAAAAGGAAGGTACGGAAACAATAAAAGCAGTAAGTCGGGGAAGGTGAGGCGGCCTATTTATAGGAAAAAGAAAAAGGGTCGAGCCGACCAATCGGACCAGCTCGCCTAACCCAGCTCGCCGACTTCCCAAACCTGTCCCATCACGTGCCAAGCAAGGATATTATATTCGAACAACAAGCAATAAAATCTAAAAATATTCTAAGTTATTACAGACCCAGGAGGGATATTGTTCAAAGAAATCAAATGCAAAGAATGAGCAGCAAGTTCAATACATGCGCGAGCTGAGGGGCCGGAGGCGAGTGCCGGTAGGCCCTGCAGGGGGCCGTTTTCTACCTACCCCGGCCTCGCATCTCCTTTCCCCTAGGTCGACACGAATCATGGAGCTCGCGGATCCGCCTCAAGCACCCCTGGGCGGCCAGAAGGTTCTCGTCCAGCTCCTCCAACAGCGGTGAAAGGGACGTCACCTCGCCCTCCAGGTCCTCCCTTGCCTGGCCTACTAGCCACGCGCACTCCTACTACAACACCTCGTTGTCCTCCCTCAACCGGTGGAGCTTGCGTACCATATTTTTGAGGACCTCAATTACTTTCTTCGTCAGCTCGGGGCCCTCCAGCTTGGCGTCCAAGAAGGACTCTAAGGTCTTCGGGGAAGGAAGGGGCGAGTAGCGAGCTCGCTTCAGGGATTTGTCGGCCTCCGACTGACTGAAGAGGGCTGCAAGAATAGTTGAACAGTAATGTGAAGGGGGAGCACACCAGAGATAATATAGATGAAAACAAATAAAGGACAACTTGCCTGAAGAGCTCGACGCCTCGAAGGAGAGGTGAGGTGGAGGCATCTTCAGATTTTTACCACGGCCCGGAGGATGTATTCTGGGCAGAAGAAGGCTGAAGCCCAGCACTGGAATAGTTCCAGCACCTTCCCTCGATTTCTCAGCGAGTTGAGAAAAGGGAATGCTAGCTGGCGAGTCTGGTCTTTGCGAGCTCATCCCCAGAGTCCTGAAGGGCGGGGACGGGTCGTGTTGACGAACCTTCGGAGTCTTAAACCGTGGTTCGGCAGGAAGGATATCGGCTCGCGGAGAGGTAACCTTGCCGCCCCTATCCCGGCAGTCCGGGTCAGCGCAGAGATCAACAAAATTCCCCCCCTTCTTTGGGGCGGGCAAGGTAGAGGAGCCGGCCTCAGGCTTTAGGGTCATTTTCAAGTCGCGGAAGATGCGCTCGGATGCTTCTTCATCTGGCTTCGCCCTCTTGGCAGAATTAAACTCGGCCGGGATGCTCTGCGGGAAGTTTAGGGGAACGGATGTCAAACTGGTGATGCGGGCAGAGGAGACCTCGCGAGCCTTCGCAAGCATCTCTTTGAGCTCCTTGGGGAAGGGAATCTTGGCAAATTCAGAGCGAAGGGGAATGAAAAAGGTCACACATGTACGCAGGTGCATATTTATAGCCGCTTGTGGACCCCGCCGAATGATTCTCTAGCTCCTGCTAAACTGGCTGAATCCTGTGGGATTGGATGTTTCTTTCCGATCTTGTGCCAACCTCGCAAAGAGCGGGGATTGTGTACAACACTATATCCGGCGAGTGGGTCAGCAGGAGCCAGACCGGCCAAATCGAGCATTTCGAGTCCCTGGGCGAGCTCGGCAGGAGGGGGAGCTCGGTAGTCTCCTGCTCACCCAGGCGGGGTGAGATTCTTTTGGGAGGCGAGATCGTACTTGCCAAGCCCTGTTCGTTGAGCTCTGGGCTGTTTGTTGAGCTCTGGGCTGTTTGCTGAGCTCTAGGCTATTCATCGAGCTCTAGGGTATTCGTCGAGCTCTAGGCTATTTGCCGAGCTCTGGGCTGTTTGTCGAGCTCGGGGCTATTCTTCGACCTCTGGGACATTCGTCGCGCTCTGAGCTGCTCGCCGAGTTTGAACCGATCAACAAGCTCGCGGCGTGCAAGTAGGGCAGGCCAGGCCGGTACTCGCCCAAGATCGAAGATAGACGGTGAGTGTCAGCTCCATCGAGCACTCGTCGCCCTTGCCTAGCATGGTTTGTTGAGGGTTACTCACCCAGTGATCTGCAAGGTGTTTTTTATAATTTTTCCCCCGCTAGCCTGCTAATAACCAGTTAGAACAGTGGAGTTACGCTGTTGGCAGACCAAGTTGGGCTGCACATAGCTGTTTAAAACAGCGGAGGTTGGCTACATGCAGGCCTTTTTCAGAAATCTATAAATAGGACCCAAGGGGTACCTCAGAGGGCATGCTCACTTGTCTCCTAACCTTCTAGCGCTTTCTGAGGTACCTTAGCCCAGCATTTGTCTAAGGAGGGGAAGTGCTCATAGATCTTCCGGGTGTGTGGTGGGTCCTCAGCGCTGGGCCCTTGGTTCAGTCCCCTATTCGTTTCCCTTTGTTGTTTTTCTTGTAGGATAGAAGTAGGTGCGCGATCACCCCTTCCCCAAGGGTGAACTCCATCGAGACTGAATTCTCAGTTTCAACAGAATTCCGAACGCAGATTTCTATTATAATTATTCTTCGAACAGTAATCGACGAAACCAATATGGTTCTTCGAGCCAAGATCGATGATATTGGGGCACAGAGAATAAATTTTTCCATTCTCTGAGCGGAGTTCGACGAACCCATCCCTATTCGTCGAACTCAGATTGACGAACTTATAAGAATTCGTCGATTCCAGTTCAGCATAACAGAAATTCAAATTATTCCAGAACATTTAATCATTCCAAAGAATCTATTAACTCATTTACTCAGTGGATAATTCCACCTAGTAAATTTCACCCTCTAGGATTTAAGAACCAACCTGAATGCTCTTATATTTCTAGCTTTAAATTTGAAAAGAATCAAGGACCCAAGATTACCTGGGTCAAAAACACCTAATTTTTCATTTTGCAGGTGAAGGACTATCCTACCACAAAGGAACAGTGGTACCTAGATAGTGGGTGTTCAAAGCACATGACAAGCAATAAGGATAACTTAACAAACTACAAGTCCAAGCTTGGTCCAAAGGTGATATTTGGTGACTCCAACTGTGGCCAAATTGAAGGCTATGGGAATGTTAAAGTTGGAGCTATCACTTTTAGGAAGGTAGCATATGTAAATGGTCTCAAACATAACCTGATATCCATAAGCCAATTATGTGATGAAGGTTATCAGGTATCATTTAATCAAATTTCCTGCATTATTACTTCTGTAGATAATAAAACTATCTTAACTGGCCTTAGGCAAGGAAACATTTATGTAGTAAATTTCAAATCTGATAGGTCATAAATTTGCCTATTTAATCAAATTAGTAATAATAATGAACTACGACATAAAAGATAAGGACATATTAATCTTAAAAATATTGTTAAACTCTCTAGGGACAATCTTGTTAGAGGATTGCCTTCTTGCCCCTACAAGAAGGAAAGCTTTTGCAGGGCTTGCCAATAGGCAAGCAAACCAAAAATAATATTAAATCTATTAATAAGAGTGATTCACCAAGGATTCTGTATTTGCTACATATGGATCTATTTGGACCCATTGTTGTACAGAGCTTGGGAGGGAAATCTTATACCTTAGTTATTGTAGATGACTTCTCTAGGTTCACTTCGGTGTTCTTCTTGAGAAACAAGTCAGATAACTTTAAAGTTCTTACAGATTTTTTGAAGAGCATATAGATTGAGTATTCTACTCTAGTTGCATTGATCAGAAGTAATCATGGTACTGAGTTTGAATCTCTTCCTATGTAAGAATTCTGTGAGATAGAAGGTATCAAACATTGCTTCTCTGCTCCTAAAACTCCTCAACAAAATGGGGTAGCAGAAAGGAAAAAAACAGAACCCTGATTGATGCTGCAGGAACATTGCTTGTAGATGCTCACATGCCCCTATCCTTTTGGGCAGAGGTTGTAATCACAACAAATTATGTCCTGAACAGAAGTTTGATACATAAACTTAAGGGCAAGAGTCCCTATGAATTACTCAAATGGAAGCAACATAAAATAGACTATTTTAGAATCTTTGGTTGTGTATGTTACATTCATAATAATAACAAGAAACACCATAAAAAATTTGTGGCTAAAGCTGCAATGGGAATTTTTCTTGGATATTACCAAGTCAGCAAGGCTTATAGGGTATTTAATAAATCTACTTTGAAAAAAGAAGAATCTGTTCATATTTCTTTTGATGAAGCTAACATGTTTTACAAGGAGAAGGATTCTTCTACAAGTAACTTATTGCAGGTACCCAAACTGTGTGAGAAATTGGATGGTCTAAACATCACCAATGAGGATGAATCACATCCTTCTCAATATATTGATGAAGATAGTAAAAAAGAGGTCAGTGATATAATTGCTGAACATTCAACAGCAAATATAATTCCACAAGAGGAATTATTTCCCAATGCTGTTGTTGAACCAACTCCTCCAACTGATCTTATCACACTTAGAGATCACCTTGTATCTCAAGTGATTGAAGACATATAAGTTGGTGTGCAAACAATGCATCAACTTAACCAAAATTTGATGCATGATTGCTTCATATCTCAACTTAAGCCCCAATCCATAAAAGATGCAGAGCAAGATCCACACTAGATTATTACAATGCAAGAGGAGCTCAATCAGTTTTAGAGATGCAGAGTTTGGGATTTAGTTCCTAGACCCAAAGACTACCCAGTCATTGGAACTAAATGGGTATTCAAAAATAAATTGGATTTACAAGGAGCCATCATCAGGAATAAAGCAAGGTTGGTAGCACAAGGATACATACAGGAAGAAGGAATTTGCAATGATGAAACTTTTGCACCTGTTGTAAGGCTTGAGGCTATCATAAATTTTCTTGTCTATGCAACATATAAAAAGTTCAAAGTCTACCAAATGGATGTCAAGAGTGCTTTCTTGAATTGTGAACTCAAAGAGGAAGTATATGTTGAATAACCACCAGGTTTTATTTCTCCAACTTATCCCTCCTTTATTTTTAAACTGCATAAAGCTCTTTATGGTTTCAAGCAAGCTCCAAGAGCTTGGTATGAGACCCTAGCTAGCTTTCTTTTAAAGCATAAGTTCACCAGGGGCATTGTAGATAGAACTTTGTTTACTATGCATCATAATAATAACATATTATTAGTACAAATATATGTAAATGACATCATTTTTGGCTCTACTGATTCCAAACTATGCAAAAGGTTTTCTGACCTGATGCATTCCAAGTTTGAAATGAGTAGCATGGGTGAGCTTTATTACTTCCTTGGTCTCCAAGTGAAGCAATCCCCTGATGGCATATTCATCTCCCAATCCAAATATGCTAAGGAATTAGTTAAAAGATTTGGGATGACTGATGCCTCAGCCAAGAAAACACACATGGCTTCCAATGTTGTGATTGATTCTAATGAACATGGAAAGCCAGTTGATCAGAAAACTTATAGGGCTATTGTCTGGTCCTCGTTGTATCTCACAGCTAGTAGGCAAGACATAATGTTTGCTACATGTCTTTGTGCTAGGTTCCAAGTGAACCCTAAAGAATCTCACTATATTTTACTTAAAAGAATTTTGAGATATATAAAGGGTTGCCCAAATCTAGGACTCTTTTATCCAACTGAGTCAGAATTTGAATTAACTGGATTCTCATATGCTGACTTTGCTGGATGTAGAGTTGACAGGAAAAGCACATCAGGAACATGTCAGTTCCTTGGTGATAGTCTTGTGTCTTGGTTTTGTAAGAAACAAACATCTGTGTCCACCTCAATAGCAGAAGCTGAATACATAGCAGCTGGCGGTTGTTGTTCACAAATATTGTGGATTCAAAACAAGCACCTGGATTATGGTTACAATCTAAATAATTCAACAATATTTTGTGATAGTACAAGTGCAATTTCCATTGCAAAAAATCCAGTGCATTATAGTAGGACAAAGCATATAGAAGTAAGGCATCGTTTCATTAGAGATTGTGTGGACAAAAAGAAAATTAACATTGTCTTTATCTCTACTGATTTCTAAATAGCAGACATCTTCACTAAACCTTTAGATGAGAAGAAACGTCTGTTCTTTCTGAATCAGCTAGGTATGATCAATGGAGAAAGTTGATTTAATTCTGTCTGACGTCGAAGAATTGGTCACAGTTCGTCGAATGGAGATCGAGGATCTGAGAACTGTTCTTGAGAAATTCGTCGACCTGAGATCGACGAACTCTCGGTGTGAAGTTATTTTCGTCGAGTGGAGATCGACGATCTTTCTTCAGAAAAGTTTCGTTGACCTGAGAACGACGAAATGTTTTCCCCTCTTCAAACAGAGATCGACGATATCATTTCTTCATGAAATATTTCGTCGACCTGAGAACGAAGATTTGTTTTATTTTTCGCAGGACGGAGTCTCCCGCTTCATATTCTGAATACCTTTATAACTAGGTTTTCTTCGAGCTTCATCCCGCACTTTCTATTTCTCTTGCACTTGATCTCTCTCATTTTGCAGGAAAACAATGGCGATTCCAGCGATTTCCCTCTTCAGCATGAAGTACGACACTAGATTCGATATCAACTTCGATTCTTTCCTTCATTCCAATCAGATTTTCATGGACATTCTGCAGCTGTTTGAAGAACAGCAACTGAAGAAAATCATGACCACAAGGATTAAACTGCTAGTGAATGCGATAAGGGAATGGGTTTATACTTCAACTTCTCCAGACACAGATACTATGACTGGTACCATTGTAGGCCATCAGGTTACCCTAACCCCTGCTATTTTATCTGAAATTTTTGGTTTGGTAAATGGAGAAGAAGACATAGAAATAGACAGTTCAGAGTATAAGTCTATGTTGATTAAGATGGGTCACTCCGAGGGAAACCCTACTAAATTGTTGAAAAAGAATTTATCTGCAGAATATAAATTTCTTGCAGATGTTGTTAGGAAGGTGTTGCTAGGAAAGCACATAACCCATGAATATATAACCAGGCACCAATTCTTGGTGATGTGTGTACTGGTTAATAAGAAAGCTGTAAATTAGGGTAAGTTGTTGTTTGACTTGATTAAGAAGAAGAATTCCATTAAAAAAGTTTGTTTTGGGAGGATCTTAGGAATTTTCCTCCAGACCAAGGCACCTGAATTTTTGGTCTCCCAGGCCATATTCATTAATGCCACCAAGAGGCTAACTTCTGCCTTATTTGGGAGATGGGAGAGGACCATCCCTAAGCCATCCAGGGCTTCGTCCTCTTCCAGGACTTCTGAAGACACTAGGGCAGTATTAGTCACTCCCCCACCACCAGAAGATGTTATCCCTTCCATTAGAATTCCTTTACCTCATTAACAACCACAACCATCATTAATGATCTCTTATACTTCACCTCTTCCACCACGATCACCTCCACAATCACCAACCACCATCCATAAGGATATTCCATCACCACCTCAATCTCCACTTCCAACTCATCTAACAGATATTCCATCTACTTCATCACAGCCTAACTTCAACCTACTATCTCCTCAACCATCTCCACGAAACTCTACAATCCATCAATCCCCAATTCAATCACCCATTAAGGAAACCACCACAACAATTCCTACCACAACAATTCCTACTACCACAATTCCAACCACCTCTACTACCATTCCTTCTAACCCTATTTCCACATTCCCTTAATATTTTCATACAGACTTCCCCCATGCTTTTTCTTTATGTTCAAATTGTGTCCATCACACCTCTTACACTCCCTCTGCTCTAGAACCTCTATATTTAAATTTCTCTGATATTGCAAATGATCTTCTAAAATTCATCTCTCAAACTCTAGAGCAATTAATAACAATGCTATTGCTCCTATATCTACCTCCATCACTTCTCTCTCTACTAGAGTTGCTGCTCTCACCTCTGTCCCTTCTTCTAGGGGCCTGGATTTAGGGCCTTTTGAAACCAGGCAGTGGGAGATGTTCTGTGAAGAAGTACCAGTTCCTCCTCCAGCAGCAGCAACAGCAACATCCCCAGAGGCAGACATTCTAACTGAAATAACAAATATTATTGATGATTCAGATACTGAAATGTCTTATTATATAAATGAAGAAATAAGCACTGTTGGTGATCTCATTTTAAATCCCTCAGTTGACTTGGACTCTTAACTTTATTCTTTTAATTCAGTTTATAGAAATGCTTTAACAAGTTTTGATGTTCAGTACTCTAAGGCTATTGTATGTTATACTGCTCCCAAAAGTCCTGAAGTTGTGAAGCAACTGAAGGCAAGTTTTGCAGTTCCCATGTCTATAGAGCCCTCAGTTGTTACAGAATCTATAGAGCCAGTTTCTACTCTTGAATCCATTGAGCCTACAGCTGACTCCCCTGTTGTGTATGTTTGGGATGAAAGTCATATGCCAGACATAGATGACATTATGTTTGTAGACATGGAAGATTCTCCAGAAAAGCTAGCAGATTCAGTTCCAACAGATGCAATTCCAATTCCCAATATATCTTCTGAGCCTCGGGCTAAGAAGCTCATTTCTAAAGAAGCTCTAAAAGAAATTGATGATTTATATGATAATCCTGTTGAATCATCTGATGATGATGATGATGATTTAGATGATCCTTCTTCTAGAAAGAGAAAGCTCAAGAAGAGAAAGGCTCCTCCAAAGGCTGTTCCCATGCCAAACCCATCTACAGATACTCCCTTTTATATTTTGAATAATATTACTCTGTATATAGGAATGCCTCAATGGATGTGGTATTTTAAGAATGAGCTCAAAGAAAGAAAGAAGAGTAAAAGGTACAGCTCCCCACCAAGGCAGTCCAGGAGAGGACCTCCTCCGGCTCCTCCTCCTGCTACAGGTGCATCGGGAAGTGTTGTTAAAACTCAGAAGCCAGCCTTTAGCAACTCTCAGACACCAAGGCCAGCCTCCCATCAGACTTCTAGACCTGTTGGGAAGTACAGTCAATACAAACCTCAAAGGTCCTATTACTTAGGCCAATCTCACTAGTCTCTTCCTCCATCAAATTTTCAACAACAATCTATTTTATTCATAAATCCTCAAAAGTCTTCTTAGGATGCTCAAAAAACCGATCTAGAGAGACCTCTCTCTTCAGCTTATGAACAAATTTGAGAATGGCCAGATTTGAAGAGCTGATTGGTTTATCTAAGATGAACAAAGCAAGAGCAGAAGGATCAGATTCATCAAAATTCACTATAATGTCTACCTATAGACAGAAAGAATTTGATCAATTCTAGGTAGACAATAATTTATTTGATCCCAATGAATATATGCAGGTACATCTAGAAGTTGTAGTTCCCAGAGCTTCATATATTATACTTCTTGGAGTTCAAGACATGAAAATGTCTCAAAATGAAGCAGAGAATCCTCACAGGACAAATGTGTTTGCTAAATCATCATCTGCTCCACCCTCTAACAAATCTTCAACATTTATTTCTCTATGATTCAATTGTGTAATGAACTTAGCCATATCATATCTGCTGAATAGTTTAAATTCTGTCAGATATTTATATTGCTTTGTGTTTTTATGCTTTTCTTTTTTGTTGGTTAGTGACCTCACCCAAATAGGGCAAGATTATTGGAACCCCAATTTGTATTTTGGGTAGGTTCACTAATTAGGATTGTTGACCCATCATGTATAGCCTAGGGTCAAATTTTTTAGTTCTAAGGTCTAGGTCAATCAGTCTGACTAGGTTAGATAATCTTTGATCCAGCCCTCAAAGAATTCAGAGATTCAGACTTAGAAGAATTGCAGTTTTTAAGAGTTCAAAAAATTAGTTCGAAGTTCTTCGAACTCAGCTCGAAGATCGTCGATTACAGATCGACGAACTAAGAGTTTCAACTCTGAGCTGAGCTCGACGATATTAGAACTCAGGTCAATGAACTCCCTCCTATATCTCAGTTCGACGAACTTAGAGCTCAGCATTGACAGACACTTTCCAGATCAATTTTCTCTGGGCTCAGTTAGACGAAGACGTGTTCTCAGCTCGACGAACTTGGAGTTCAAAAGAGTTTGACTTGTGCGTGAAGAAGATCTCCTAGGAAAATACCATACTAGGATCTCGTCCTAGGGATTAGTTGTCTTCAACCTCTCCTCTATTCACCGTGAAGATGGTGGACTTGGTTTCATGAAAAAGGATGGTCTTTTGAGGGTGAATAAGTGAGGAATAAGTGATGTATGTGGTTTTGAACAAATGGCTAATGGAATAAGATGAACCAAGGTTGTTTGTTTTTCTTTAAGATAGTGTAGAACTCTATTTTCTACGCGTAGCGGACTTCGAGGACATTTTCGAGTGTGATGAGACCAGATCTAGGTCTTAGGATGGACACAAAAGTTTTAGTCCTCGAAAAGACCTTTCCAACAGATGGTCACACATTTTCATAGGAGCTTTGTAGCTCTAGGAATGTTCAGTCGATGTTGATGCATGGTAACAACTTATGTGCATGAAGCTTTCGGGTTGGTGTATAACCGGTTTTGGACTAGGTAGGAGAAACGTAGCAAGATGATGTTTAGATTTGGATGAGCCTAATTATATGTAGCCAAGATAAATAAATGGTTTGGAGGCATTTAATAAACAAATGGTTTGGGGAAATTAGTGAACAAACTATCATTTTTGAAAGCGTAATATAAGGGCGGAATTTATCAAAAGCGAAAACAATAGCTAGGAGCTCCTTCTCGGTTATGGTATAATTCTCTTGTGCCAATGTAAGTGTTTTACTTGCATAATAGATGGGGTGGAAGTTTTTAAATATTCGTTGTCCTAGTATGGCTCCCACCGCGAAACTACTCGCATCGCACATTATCTCAAAGGGAAGGTCCCACACCGGAGCTATCATAATAGGAGCATTAATTAACTTATCTTTAATTATTTCAAAGGCAGATAAGCAAAGGTCATCAAAAATAAACGGGGCATCTTTTTTTAAGAGTTGAGTAAGGGGTTTGGTAATTTTAGAGAAGTCTTTTATGAAGCGGCGGTAGAAACCAGCGTGTCCTAAGAAACTTCTTATAGATTTGACGTTCGTAGGCGGCGAAAGCATCTCAATAACTTCTATCTTAGCTATGTCTACTTTAATTCCTCTCGCAGAAATCTTATGACCCAAAACCAACCCTTCCCTCACCATAAAATGCCATTTTTCCCAATTTAGGTCAAGGTTAGTTTCTTCGCATCTTTCTAAGACTTTTTCTAGGGTTTCTAAGCAACTATCAAAGGCATTGCCAAACACGGAGAAATCAACCATAAATACCTTCATAATGCTTTCTACGTACTTGTCAAAGATAGCGAGCATACATCACTGGAATGTTGCTGGCGCATTGCATAATCAAAATGACATTCTTCTATAAGCGAATGTGCCGAAAGGACAAGTAAACGTTGTTTTCTCCTGATCCTCGGGAGAGATAGGGATTTGAAAATACCCCGAGAGACCATCGAGAAAACAGTAAAAGCTATGGCCGGATAATCGCTCTAAGATTTGATCTATGAATGGAAAGGGGAAGTGGTCCTTGTGGGTGGTGTCGTTTAACATACGATAGTCACTACACATTCGCCACCCCATCACCATCCGTGTCGGGATTAAATCATTATTTATATTCACAACTATGGTTATCCCACCCTTTTTCGGCACTACCTGAATAGGACTAACCCACTTACTTCTGAAATAGGATAGATAATTCCTACATCTAACAGCTTCATAACCTCACCTTTTACGACTTCTTTCATGTTCGAATTTATACGACGCTAAGGTTCGATTGAACTACGTGAATTATCTTCCATTAAGATTTTGTGGATGCAAAAAGACGGGCTTATGCCCTTGATATCAGATATCTGCTAGGAAATAGCTCGGCGATGTTTACGTAACACTAGAAGGAGTTTGTTATTTTGTACTTCAGATAAGTAGGCTGAACTATCACTGGAAGTTTGGAAATTTTTTCTAGGAAGGCATACTTGAGATTTTCAGGTAGTTCTTTTAATTCTAGGGTAGGGGATTCTTCATAAGATGT
This sequence comes from Platanthera zijinensis, assembly GCA_039513925.1. Classification (NCBI taxonomy): domain Eukaryota; kingdom Viridiplantae; phylum Streptophyta; class Magnoliopsida; order Asparagales; family Orchidaceae; genus Platanthera; species Platanthera zijinensis. The sequence goes on from CM077078.1 coordinate 132,732,649, forward strand.
TTTGGAAGTTCTTTCTTTTTCAAAAATAATTTCTTCATAGACTTTTAACTTATATGGAAAATTTGAAGTGGGTGAATCAATGGCCATGGTTGTTTCTTGTAGACTTTTAGTAGGAAGAGTTAAGGAAGAATAAAAATCAGAAAATTCATCTTCAGAAATGTTGTAGGAAGATTCATCACTTAAGGTATCTAAGAAGAAAAAGGAGTCATCATTCTCCAGGGTATTTTTCATGGAAGGGGTGATAGAGAAGGTCACTTCATCATTGCTTACTCGTAGGAAGAGCTTGCCATTGCTTACGTCAATGATAGCTCAGGAGGTGGCAACGAAGGGTCGGCCAAGGATCAGGGTAACCTCGACGTCTTCTTTTGATGTCCAATATGACAAAATCCACCGGGAAGCTGAATTTGTCGACTTTGACCAGAACATCCTCCACTATTCCTAACGGGTACTTAACTGATTTATCGGCGAGTTGGATACTCATGCATGTGGGGATGAGGCTACCAATTCCTAACTTCTTAAATAATGAGAGGGGCATCAGGTTGATACTTGCACCTAAATCGGCCAATGCATGCTTGACAAAAAGATCAACAAAGACACGCGGTATAGGAAAAACTACCAGGATCACTGATCTTCTTTGGTAAACCGTTTGTCAAGACAGCAGAAAACTCGGCATTTAGCGTGATGTGCGACAAGTTCTCTAACTTCTTATTATTAGTCAGGAGGTCCTTAAGGTACTTAGCGTACTTCAACATCTGGGAGATCGCTTCATGGAAGGGTAGATTTATGTGGATCTGCTTAAACATTTCTAAGAAGCGGGTATACAGATCATCAAGACATTGTTTGTTAAGTTGGGAAGGGTATGGTTGTCACAACCCGCATTTTCTCTGAATTAAGATTATCAGAGTAAGAGAAAACACGCGTCATGATGCCACGTCAAGCAGGGGATAACTGCTGACGCTCAGGCAAAACCAACTACAAACTTTATGCAAGAAAATCTTTAGTTTAATGATTAGAAAATCAGTTATATTTTAGAGACCGTATCCCTCGGCTTAGTGGATTACCTAGTCCACCAAAAGAAAACTATATTTATACGCTGCGGAAAAATACTTCATTTAGGTTTGACATCCTAAAGAGCGCAAAAGGGTCCCAATAGAACCACTTATGCTATGCAAGACCCTACATTTAATTTATATAATATATAAGAAAACGGTCTTTATACGTGATTGGAAAATAGTGATTAAGTTTTGTAAAACATGCTGATCATGAGTTTTATTTATAATAATATTTATAGTTTAAAAATAACTAGCAACCTAGCATAAATCCTTCTCAAAGCAAGTATACTATCTCCAGAAAATGGTAGCAGCATAAGTAATATATCTAGTACAAGGTAAAAACTACCAGTGGGCGCCAACAACCTGACACGTACCCACTGGCATACATGTATGTCTGTAAGAAAGTACTGAAAAACTACCTCACCAACAAGGCAAACGGATCTCCAAAGACCAAGAGATCACCAACACCACCACTGCAAAACTAGCCACCCAACTGGCTAGAGCTCAGAACCTGAGGGATTCCAAAAGAAAACAGAATACCTCAGCAAGCAAATCAAGGTAAAAAACAACTACATGCAAGAGTCAACCAAAAGGAAGAAGTAACTGAAAAACATGCAGTAGCAAAAGAGTCACAACTGTCCAAAACAGGACAACAGAAAGTGCACCACGTGCAAGGAAACAACAACAACCCAACCCAGGGACAACATCCTGCAGGGCCTACTAGGCTACCAAGAGCCAAAAGTGCTGCAAACCACCAAGGAAGAAACTTCTAACACCCTAAACTGTGGGAAGTGGTAGTAGCAAAAACAAACAACGAGGAACCGGATCGAAGGCAAACGCAGTCCCCCAATCCACCATGTCCAAGTCAACAAGCTCGAGGGTCAACACGTGAAAGCACAAGGGACCTTCCACCCAACATGCCCAGCCGTACCTGGAGCAAGAAAACAAGAGTGGCCTTGGCTACATCACACAACTCCACCCCCCTGAAGAGCTACAAACCACCACTACCAACCACGACCCATGATTCGGCCTTCAAGAATATAAAGAAAACGGCCGACAAGAAAACTCAGCAATCCAACAGGAAAAAGCACTCGGGAACAAAAATCAAGGTAAAGAAAGAGTGTTGAAATGAATCAACACGACAAGGCGTTGAGTGAGACCCACTCCATGCCTACCTAAACCTTGGCGTTGAGTGAGCTAGCCTCACTCAATGCCAAAACCAAACTCTAACCACAATCTCACTAAGGTAACACGGAACTCGACGATCGTCAGTCAGAATTTGACGATCGTCGATCGGCTGAAGGCCAAAAAGAAGCCTGAAGATCATCATCCTGGAGGTCGACGATCGTCGAAGGTTAAAGGCGAGCGAAGCTCGACGATCTTCCTCCAGGAAATCGTCGAGCGCTGATCGGAGATCAGACAAGAGCTGAGCTCGACGTTTTCCTCCCGGAAAAAAACGTCGAGCGTCGAACGGCTCAAGACTAAACACTGGGCTCGACGTTCTCCTCCCAGAAAACGTCGAGCGTCGAACGGCGCTAAGACAGAACGAAGCCGAGCTCGACGCTTTCCTCCTGGAAAAACGTCGAACGGAGCTCGAAGCCAAACCAGAAAACTGAGCTCGACGTTTTCCTCCTGGAAAAACGTCGAACGGAGCTCGAAGCCAAACCAGAAAACTGAGCTCGACGTTTTCCTCCTGGAAAAACGTCGAACGGAGCTCGAAGCCAAACCAGAAAACTGAGCTCGACGTTTTCCTCCTGGAAAAGCATTGAACGGAGCTCGCCGTTTTCCAGTAATACCTTAACGAAATCGGCAATCACACCCCCCCCCCCCTCCTAACACTCCCTCTCGGCTACACCCGAACCAGAGCAAAAATCTGAGTAAGGAACAATGGCATCACGCCGGCAATTTTTGATTCCAACATCACAAAGTAGGGGGGGTTCAATAGGAAGAACTAAATCCTATAGTTAGCAAGAACAAGAGAACAACAAGGCCTCTAACCTAGGGCTAATAGGGATTTCAAATTCAGCAAGAATATTCAAAAAGAAACTTGGCAAGGGCAAGAATACCACTTGCCTCAATTTTCAGCGAAGCTTGGACGGCTTTCCTCTTCTTCACACGGTACAAACAGCCGCAGCACCTAGAACATATCTCTCGGCCATTAATGGCGGAAAACTCCAAAACCGAAAACCCAAATCTCAACAAAACTACACGAAAATCGAATATCTTACCGCCGAAACGAAGATCTCAGAGAGAGCAAGACAGCGCCGCTCTCGGAATCGAATTCCGTCCACGATCAAGCCTGAAATCACCGACCGAAGGAGGTACAGGAATGGCGGTTTCTCCTCTGTTTTCCACGAACAAGCAGGGACGGTTTTACAGGAAGAAGAAATAGAAAGAAGTGGGCCGCCACTTCTTAAGAAAAGCTTTTATACTAAAGCTAAACGCCGGTTCAGCCATAACCGAATCCTAAAAACGTCTAATCCCTTAATTACCTTAAGTAAATTCCAAAAAAAGGAATAAGCCAATATATGGCTGCCACCAAGGCAAAGCAATAACTGCTGAATAAATACAGCCGCAGAAACCGCTCATCAGCCCAAAACCCGATAGATTCCACTCAACTATTCAAATCAAATAATTATGATATTAACACACCAACGACGCGAAAACCGAATCACCTCGGAATTCGACGAAATTCGCACAGTAGCTAAATACCCACGCTACGAACACAACGGCGAAGTCGAAATTAACTTTCGACGAACAGAACTCGAGTTATACCCAAATAAAGCCAAACACAAACATCCCCCCGAGAGGCCTCACCGGGTCACCCAAAACAACTTGGCTTGCTAGGGAGATCTTGCCAACAGGCTACAAAATAGGGCACTCAGTTCTAAGGAGCTAAACCACACTCCACACATGGCACATGCCACGGAAATGCGTCATCGTAACGCCAACGAGAATAAAAATAATCGCAGAAAAATCGTGGGCGTTACAATGGTGGAGTTGGATCATTTTTAAAAATAGGTGGTTGAGCGAGATCTTTTTCTAAAGCAGAGAGCGGAGTGATAACTTCTTTGTCAGCAGGTGGTGGAATATTCAAAACGGGGGCATCAGGATCCGACTAGGCTTCTTATTGTTGCGTAATTAACATTCATATATTTTGAAAACATTTCCTCCAAGCTTGGAGGTTTTTGATAATTTTAAAGAGGTGGAGGTGGTGCAGAAAAATCATTTTGTGGTGGCAGGCGTATTGCGTTTGAAGGGTTACTCCACGAGAAATTTGGGTGGTTTCGTAAAGCGGGATTATAACTATTCGAAAAATCAAAGCCCAGCGCAAGAAAATTTGCAGCAGAAATATTATGAAAAGCATTCCTAGGCATATTGTTAACATAATCTAATTGTTCGGGAGCAGGAGTTACAGATTCCTATACCTGAGGAGCGGAGGTAACAGTCATCTCCATTATCTTTTTACTTAATATTTTCACTTGCAGAGCTAGCTGGGAGATGTTATCTACTTCAAATATACCTGCAAAAAAATTTTGGGCGAGGTCTTGGCACATTCACCTGATATGTGTTCATGGCCATGTCCTCGAAAAGCTCAAGAGCTGCTTCTAGGGTTTTGTGGTTTAAAGTACCACTGGAAGCTGCGTCTATCATTTGCTTTGTATTTTGATTTAGCCCATTATAAATTCTCCGCGCTTGTCACCATACAGGCTGCGCGTGATGGGGGAATCATCTTAAGAGTTCTTTAAATCTTTCCTAGGTTTCATCAAGAGATTCAGAATCTATTTGAAAAAAGGCAAAAATATCGTTCCTAAGTTTTGCAGTTTTAGCTGGCGGAAAATACTTCGTCTGAAATTTTTCGGTTAGTTGATCCCAAGTGGTGATGCTCCCTCTTGGCAGAGTCATCAACCACTGCTTAGCTTTAGTTCTAAGGGAGAAGGGGAAGAGTCTTATCCTAATAGCATCATTTGTAACACCATTGATTTTAAAGGTGTCATAAATCTCAAGAAAGCTATTTTTATGCGCGTTCGGATCTTCATCTTGAAGTTCGTAATATTGCACATACTGCTGCACCATTTGAATTATGATAGGCTTAAGTTCCAAATTATTATTAGCTATAGCAGGGCGAACTATGCTTGATTATGTACCCTCTAGATTCGACCGTGCATAATAGGACATAGTCCTATGCAGGGCTTCCTCTACAATGGGCTGTTCCATTCTTAAAGTAGAAAATGACTCGGAATCCTCAACCGGTATTTGGAGAGTAGGGCCTTGAAATCGCGATCTTCTCCGAAGAGTACGCTAAATTTCGTGGTTCAAGTATAAAATAACCAACGGATTTCCACAGGTCATGCACTAGGAGAAGAGAAGATAAAGAAAGAGAAATTAAATTAGAAAAAAAAACTACTAATTTTTTTTTTGAAATAGATTTTTTTAACGTTTTAACTCCCGAACTTCCCAAGGGCTGCCCGATGAAGGGTTCGCAAGGTACTAGAAAAGATAGTGGTATTTAAACCACATTGCCCTTTTCGAGAGAGTAAGGTGGTGTAGAAATATTATGATGTGGGTTTCTATTAAGAGCGTTAATATTTTTTGAACTTTTTAATTTTAAAGAAAGAGGGTGAAAAAGAGAAGTGATAAAAGTAATAGGTTCGTGTTTTCGAATTATCAACAAAAGTTTCTCCCCGACAACGGTGCCAAAAACTTGGTGTCTACTAATCGTGAAGAGAATAAAAACCGAACTAGCAATCCAACTAGGCAAGTATACCTATCGAACTGTAGCTAGGAGACACAAGTGTCGTATTAAAATCAGAGAACCATTGAGTAATCTTACTCACACAAAAACTATTATCTTATCGAAGGATTGTTTTAGGGTTTGTTAAAAGAAAACTAATTGCGATTAAGAAAGGAAATATTTGCGCTAAAAAGAGAACTACTTGCAGCTAAATAAAAACTACTAAAAATGATTACAACAAGAGATAGAAACGATGAAATAGTAAAGCACTTGATCAAGAATCACCTCGGCAATAGTTGATTAAAAATGCGATAATAAACCCTAACTTAATTGGGTAAAGGACCTTGACCGTGGAGGTGCCTAAAGCTTGAACACGCTTCTCTTGAAATCGGGCCCAATTGAGTTTAGGAAGGTCTGATCGAACTCTCGTCCAAATCGGAGACCTAAAGCTCGCTTTACGCGGTGAACCACATTATTGCACTTCACTCCAATCTGGGAGATTTAACGTCTGTCTCTCTCGAGGGGTGCATGCAACTCTCTTTACTCTTGAGTGTTCACTTCAAACTATGAGCCTTTTGGCTAGCTAAGAGTGAAAACAAATATGGAAATTATATATCGATGATATAACTCCAAACATGATTTTTCAAGAATAAATCAAAGGCTTAAACCCTAAAAAGAAAAGTAAACTTAAAGCATCATAAATTAATCAACTCGAATCTTGGATCATCAAGATCAAGTACAAGTAGGATTAGTTAATCATGGAGAAGTGGAGGAACAGAGTTGAGTAGAAGAACATTAAGAGAACAAAGATAAAAATGGCACTTTATATTAATACTAAATTAGAGTTACAACTTGGAATAAAGGAGTACAAGTACAATGAAATAAAAACCTATGCTAGCATCAACACTAAGCTACTAAAAAAGTTACAAAAACTATAACAAAAGGAGTACACAAACTAGGATTAAGAAAGGCTTAAAATGAGAAAAAGAGAGAGAGGAGGAGCATGAAAGACTTCAGGAAATAAAAGGGCAGCACCTCCCCTCTCAACCAAAAACTACTTGATGGACACATGGTGGAGGCCTGAATTTATAGACTTTTTCGGGATGGTCATGCCCCACTATCATGCCCGGGGAGGGTGTGTCATGGGGGCATGTCAGGTATGGGGTTGACCTCGGGAGCTGAATTCTGACGGAAATGATGATTTCTTCTATACGTTAGTGTACACGCCTTGGGCCATGCCCGTGTAGGAGGGGCGTGTAAGGCACGTAAAGTCTCAATCATTGGTCGGAAATCCATCAGTCGTCAAAAAAGGTGGAACACGCCCGGTGACACACTTGTGTAGGGGGGCATGTTAGTACTATTGACGTACAATAACGGAAAATCTTTAAATGCGACAGCAGGCTTCGGGATGAGGGTGGCATGCCTAGAGACATGCCCGGGGAGGGCGTGTAAGGGGGGCGTGTCAGGTGGTTTTCTCGGGAAATGGGTTCTAACAACAATCTTCATCAGGATCAAGTTACACGCCCGGTGACTCGCCCAGGGAGGGCGCGTCAGGGGGGCGTGTCAGGTCATTTTGGCCGAAAATTGAGAAAATCTGCAAAAAGAAGAGAAAACATTAATGGCAATAATATATACAAAAAGATGTCAATATATAAGCTTATAAGACAAGATTTGTGTATTAAAAACCTAAAAATACCCTAATAGTTTAGACTACAAAACATATTATCAAGAAGCTCCAAAAGGAGAAAAGTATTGTGCTTACTTATTCAAAGCCCAATATTGTGCTACCCATAATAGACTCCTCCTCTCAAAAGAGTAAGAAGGGTTTGGGATTCAAAGGGAACACTAGGGCTGGCCATTCCAATAGGAAAGGCAAAGCTCTAATTCAAGCTCCCATCTCTTTTAAGAAAGTAATGTTACCATCAAACATGTATGACCAAGAAAGTATCTATGGTCACTGGTTGAATGGAAGATCCACATGTGTGAACAAAAATGTTCACGGTAATGGTGTAAGGTATGTCTAGGGCATGAATGCTTTTAAGGCCCCATATGAGGAAATTCAAATGGCCCATCATGGACCATTTGTGTTTGGTGCACCAGCCCAAATACTCAAGGATAAGGCTGTGGCCTTTTCTCAGGTTCTTCCAGCATACACTCAGACCAAGGGAAAGTCTGTCAACAAGCCTAACTTGGGTATTTTTTAGGCCATCAACAGTATGTCCTCTGTAATAAAGACCACTGCTGGTAGGACTCTATATAAACCAAGCGCTTTAACTGACATACTCTCCTTCAGTCATATTATTGCTGAAAGAAATAAGTATCAGGAAGCTACTCTTCCTTCTAGATAGTCAGCATCTAATATGCACTATACCTTACCTATTCAGAAAAGAAGATACAATATCTATAAGTGTTATTATTGTGGCAAAGTGGGAAATTTTGTCTTAGATTGCTGGCATAATCCAACTGTGCCCAGTGCAGGTATTAGTCTTCCTGTTAGAAAAGCTGCGGGAAGACATTTTCAATTTCAGACTAACATACACCAAGGACCTAATACAAATTGGGGTCCTAAGGTAACATAAATTATGTTTTTCCGGATAGTCCAAGTGCCCATAATCCTATATGGTACTTGAATAGTGGTTGTTCTAGGAACATTACTAGAGCAAGAAGAAACCTGAAGGACTTCACTCTAGTGAAGAATGGACCTACAGTAATCTTTGGGGGTTAATACAGAGGTGTCACAAAGGGTTATGGTATGATTACCAATGGCATAGTCACAATCTCAAAAGTGGCTTATGTGGAAGGGTTGCAACAAAACCTGATAAGCATAAGCCAACTATGTGATCTTGACTATGTCATTGTATTCCACAAAGATGAGTGTCAAATTAAGAGGTCAAGTGACCAAGAGGTCATCTTGACATGCACTAGGAGTGAAAATGTTTATTATTTGAACTTTTTATGTTTTAGTAAAGACTCTCATATATGTCGAGTTGCAAATGTGAAAGTCTCATACTATGTAACATGGCACAAGAGACTCGCTCACTTGAACTATTCGATTATAAGTAATCTCTTCAGTGAAGATCTATTCAAGAATGGAACAAAAATGAAATGCACCAAAGAAGGCATTTGCTCTGCATGCCAAAAGGGCAAGCAGACCAAAGCTTCTTTTAAGAGCATTGGGGCCAAAGACTCTATGAGGTTTTTATACCTCCTGCATATGAACTTGTTTGGTCCTATGTCAGTTCATAATCTAGGTAGAAAAGTCTACACCCTTGAGGTTGTTGATGACTTCTCGATTTCTGATTGGGTTTTCTTTCTTAAGAAAAAGTCTGAAACCCTTGATATCTTCAAGACCTTTGTCAATCAAATTCAGAAGGAATTAAACAGTATTGTAGTAAAAATTAGAAGTGACCATGGCACTGAATTCCAATCTGAAGGCATGACAATGTTCTATGAAGAACAAGAGATTCACCAAGAATTTTCTTCTCCAAGAACACCCCAGTAAAATGGGATTGCTGGGAGGAAAAATCAAACTCTCATAGAAGCTGGAAGGACATTACTAAGTGACACATCTCTCCCAGAATATTTCTAGCCTGAGGAAATAAATATTGTATGTCATGTCTTGAATAGAGCTTCTATCACTGAGGATCATAAGAAGACTCCATATGAGATAATGAGGGGTAGAAAACCAAACCTTGACTACTTTAGGATCTTTGGAAGCAAATGTTATGTACTCAATAATGGGAAAACTTACCTAACTAAGTTTGCTGCCAAATCCTATGATGGGATATTTGTTCGGTACAACAATCATAGCAAAGCATATAGGATCTACAACTTGAAAAATCAAGTATTGGAAGAATCTATAAATGTAAAATTTGATGAGTCTTCTATAATTAACAATGAGCTACCAAGCTCCTCATCTAGATCTGCAGGTATAAAATTGGTGATGGACAAACTATCCATCAAGGAAGCTACTCCTGCTGCCCAACTTGAAGATAGTTATGGGTATGTTCTTGAAGAATGACAAAGCACACATGATGTGGATGAAGAACATCAAGATACAACCATTGAAGCTCATGATGCTGAAGGAAGAATGCCCCCAGCAGTCAGGCATCTAAGAGATCATCTCAGACATTAGATTATTGGTGATGCTAGCCAAGGGGTCACAACAAGGAGCAAAAGCTTGAACATAGCTATGTACTCTAGCATTTTGTCTCATATTGAGCCCAAGAAATTTGAAGAATCCAACATAGACCAACATTAGATTGTGGCAATGCAAGAGGAACTGAACCAGTTTAAAATATGTAAGGTCTGGAAGCTGGTTCCCAGACCACAAGGTCATAACATCATTGGAACCACGTGGATCTACAGGAACAAGCTTGATGAAAATGGTGTTATAATTAAGAATAAAGCTAGGCTGGTTGCTAAGGGATATAAATAAGAAAAAGGTATTGAATTTGATCAAACCTTTACCCCAATAGGCTACAAGCCATCATACTATTCCTTACAAATGCTTCCCACAAGGGATTCGAAGTCTACTAGATGGATGTGAAGTCAGACATAAGAGAAGAAGTCTATGTTGAGCATCCATCAGGTTTTGTTGTTCCTTACTCTCATGATTATGTTTATAGTCTTAGGAAAGCTTTGTATGGGTTGAAATAGGCCCCTAGGGCTTAGTATAAAACTCTGCCTCACTTTCTCATTGAGAACAAATTCTCAAGGGAAAATATAAACAAGACTCTATTCCAAAGGGAATCCAAGGGCAAGATTATACTAGTTCAAATTTATGTAGATGACATAATTTTTAGGTCTACTGATGATAACCTTTGCAAGAAATTTACTAAACTTATAGAAGCGAAGTGTTAAATGAGAAGTATGGGTGAGCTTAAGTACTTCTTGGGCCTCCAATTAAGACAGACAAATGATGGATTATCTATCTCCCAGTTTAAGTTCACTAGAGAGTTGATTAATAAATTTGTTATGGAGAATGCCTCCATAATAAAAGCTCCCATGGGGTCAAAAATATCAATAGACAAGGATGAAGCAGGTAAACATGTTGGTGAATCAATGTATAGAGGCATAGTTGGCTCCCTCCTCTATCTTACTGCTAGTAGGTCAGACATCATGTATGCTACATGTGTTTGTGCTAGATACCAGGCTAGCCCTGAGGAGTCTCAGTATTCTGCAGTTAAAAGAATTCTGAGGTATCTTAAGGGAACACAAGATCTTGGTCCATGGTACCCTAAGAATAGAGAGTTTTAAAAAAGAGGGTATTCAGATGCAGATTTTGTAGGCTGTAGAGAGGATAGGAAAAGCACTTCAGGCTCCTGTCAGTTCTTGGGTGGGAGACTTATGTCTTGGAACAGCAAGAAGCAGACTAGTGTTACTATTTCAACAATAGAGTCAGAGTATATATCAGTAGGAAGTTGCTACGCACAGTTGCTGTAGATCCAGCACCAGCTTCAGGATTACAATCTAAAGATAAGTAACACTCCATTATACTGTAATTCAACTAGTTCAATCTCTATTGCTAGGAATCCTTTCTCTCACAATAGGACTAAGAATATAGAGATTATGTATCACTTCATTGAGGAGTATGTGGAAAGTGAAGACATTAGTCTTGAATTTGTCCACATTGATAAGCAAGTGGCTGACATATTCACTAAACGACTAGATGAAGCAAAATTCAGCACCTTTAAATTTTAATTGGGTATGTTGAATGTATCCCAGCTCTTTAGTAGCTCCACATATAGTTTGCGCTTGTTGCAGGTAGTTTTAATTCCTACAGGATATATCAAAGAATATTAGACTAAGGGTCCAGGCATCGAGTGTGCTGAGACAATAGCAGGCGTCGAGTGCACTGAGTCTAAGTGCTCTAGCGTCGAGTGCATTGAATGGACAGCACACGTCGAGAGCGTTGAGTGCGTCAAGTTCACTCAACTCATGCTCCCTGCAAGCTTATTTTTCGGCTAAGTGACGGAATCAATCCCGACCATTAATTACTTTGTGCGCACCTCTCCACCTTTTAAAATATAAAATACTATGAATAGAAGTATGTGTGGGCAAAACAAAATACATTATTCCTTTCTCTTCTCTGCCCGTGAGACGAATCGACGAAGATCTTGGAAAATCTAATGTGATTTCCAAAATAGATGGCACCTAAGAGATTGGATTTCTTGTTTGTGAGTTCGGAACTGGTCCGCAATGGATTCAAAGACGCACTAAAGGAAGTTCAAAATGTTCTTCACCTGCTCCAGGTCGCTGACCTTGAGTTTGTTTTGTCTGAGCCCCGTCTGCTGTGGAAAAGAAAGTACTGGAGTTGTACTCCACTGCAAAAGTGGACTCCTCATCCCTGAAGATCAAGTCTATTGTCAGTGGTAATAAGGTTAAGCTAACCTCTAGAAGACTGAGAAAAACTCTGCAGCTGCCTAAGTTCAATGGTTCTGATGAAGAAGATGAACTAGATCAAGGAGATGTCAAAGATGCTCTTAAGTGGTGTGGACTATCAGCACAATACTGGTTCTATCCTGAGAAGAGAATTGAATCTCAAAGGGAAATTTCTTATTAATGTCATTGGGAAGGGGCTACTATGCAAGACTGGATCCCATGAAAAAATCTCAAAAAAATTGTTTGAGTTGATGGACAGTGTTATCCTCTCTAAAAAGACTGATTGGGGAAATGTAATTTTTGATAGGATTGTGGAATGTCTCCCAGGGCCAAACCTGGGTAGAATTATGTCTATGTTTTTGCTAAAGAGTGTTCCAGGGATCCTTAACATAAGGTTACGAACAAAAATCCATTACATGAGAAGAATGGATTTAAAAATGCTGGATAGATAGGACAGGGTTTTACAACCTCATTCTCAGACTGTCGCCAAGAAGAAAAAGAAGAAAGCAGTTGTTATTCCAGAGGAAAGTACAGATAGCCGTAAATTAGAACGAGATAAGGAAGAGCCCGGTGATCCAAACCTTTCTCAATCTATTGAAGAAACAAGGAGAGACATCAATGCTCATGTCTTATGCTCTTATGAGCCTACAACTGTGGTTCAAGTCAGCAGAACCCAGCCTGAAGATCATGCTGTTAAAGAAGCAATGCATATACCTCTTGTTGAGGTTGCTGAACAAGTTGTTGAGGCAATAGTGAACAAAATTTCTGAAGAAATAGTAGAGGAGAATGTCCAAATTCCAACTCCTATTGAAGAAGATATTGCTCTCTCAGACAAAGTTTTATAAGGTGGATGCAACCCTCAAAGTGAGGGGGAGTAACTTCTTGAGCAAGTGATGGAGGTTGCTCTTACTGAGGTGGAGCAGATGCAGATGTTGCAACAAGATACTCAACTTTCTCTTCTTAATAAACAACATACAGATACAATCACTGCTGATTTTCTGGATGTCCTTGTGGACATGGCAGTGATTGAGGGTGATATTCCACCTGAACTCCCTACTCAAGGCATAGTTTATAATATAGATTCTTCAAAATTAGATGAGGGAACTACTGCTGATGCTAGTAATATGGAGACTCAACATTATTTAGAATTTGAAATGACTGACTCAATTGCAAGAAAAGATCCTAGCCCAGATCAACATCCAGCTCCAGTTAATACTAAAGGTATATAGATTGATCAGATGTCAGGAACCTTCCTGGCTCAACAGAAAGGGTTACAGGATGACCAAAGGAGATAGATGTAGAATTTTTTTGATGAATCAGTCAAGAACCTCCGGAATGAGCTATCAACAGAGATCAAATCTATCAGATTTAAGGTCAATCTGCTCAAGGCCCAGACTGTAAATTTTGTCCTGAGAGCAGCTTCTGCAGTTGAATTTACTTAGGAAAAGTTGATGGAGCTCGGCACTCTTCACAATGACCTTATGGAAAATCATAACATTCTCTCTGGAAACTTGCTGGCAGACCATAATGTAGAGAAGTCATTGTTGGAAAAGCACAAGATAACTCTGTAAAGGAGAATGGATGCTTGTGCTCAGGTTCTAAATGATCACCTGCTTAAGGTGGGGGACCATGTCACTGTAGGAATAAATTACATAGATGCACAACTGACAAAGGCCTACACCTCCTTGACTCAGAATATCTGTGAATAAGTCAAAAAGGGGGAGAAGGGTGTAATAAAGGGTAATACAGAAAATGCAGTTTGGACCAATAATGTTATGAGAGGCTCAATGGGTCTTGAGCCATTATCTCATGAAAACATTAAAACTACCCCTATCCCTAAGAATCTCTACGGTTATTGATGCGGGAAAAGGAACCACCTAGTTAACTGTTTGAAATCTCATGGGGGATGAGGATAAAAAGAGGAGAGACTGTCGAGTAGCCGGTTACTAGAGGTTAGAGAAGAAACCAGAGCAGGCCGCAAGAAGTAGCGACACCAGACTTCGCCCGCCGTGGCATGAATTCCTCTCTTGCGGCGGGCTTTCCTTTAGTTTAAAATTTAGCAATTACACTTAGAGATGAAAGAAAAGAGAAAAAGCGATGCCAGCCGGACAGCAGGTCGTAAGGCACTAGGCTCGAGACCACAGCTCTTAACAAGCGAGCTCCTAGATTTTAGTCAGTGTTCTTTGGGTGTGCTTTCGCACCCTACTTATAGGCTCGGGGGCCTGCCCAAATGGGCAGGGCTAAAATTACCGGCTACCCGGGGTATAAGAGAACCGGGCAGAGGTGACGGTAAGCAATCAAAAAGAGAAAAAAGGGAAGCGGGAAGCCGCGCGGCCTGGCGGATTTCCCCTAGCGTGATGAGCGGCTTGACCTCTGGGACGGGTTGATCTGTGGATTGCCCCTAGAGGTGACCTGACGACGAGTCTGCATGGCTTCGACGAGGACTGACCGGCTCGCGGAGAATGGCGGCTAAGAAGCACAAGCCATCCGGTTTGGTAAGGCTTGCGGACCAGTTGCAGATTCTAGGTTAACAATGGTGGTCAATATTGGAATCAGTATGATGGCAAATACTATGATCAGAATGCAGAACAGGATCATGTCTATCAGGATGATGCTCAGTACTTTCTAGAAGGTGCACTGGGGATGAATCTTCTATAACTGCTGACATTACTATAATTCCAACATTCAGCCCCATTGTTGACCAAGTGATAAGGGTGATACAGGCTCACACGTTGACACAGGTTGTTAACGGACAAATTCGATTTTCTCTCGATGCAAAAATTCTACATTCACACAAAATTTAGTCGCAGCACACACGTTTGCAATATTATCAATTAAATGCTAACGTACGGGTAGCCATGCCGTTTGGGATCGAACAAAAGCTATATTCCAATATTCTTTCCAGCTAAAAGGATCCACCCAGTCCGATCAAGCGAAGGTTGTACCAAAAGAGATCCAACAAAAATTACGATTCGGTAAAAGGTAGATCTCTCCCAACAAAAGAAAACGTGGTTCGCCAATTCTGTCGAAATTAAATAAATCAAGATAGACAACAAAATCGATCGAAGAAAACCACGATTAATTCAATGCTATCAAAATTCAACACTAAAGTATTCCACTACAAAAATTATATAGAGGGAAAATAAAATCACATAGAGAAAGTAGAAATTTTCCTTACCCCACTCGGAGATTTATTTTCTCCAAAACTAGATCGCTCATCACCGGATCCACCAGAACCGCGCCGAATGGAGAGAAACTTGTTCTCCTTCCTCGCTTCACGCTGGATTTGATTCCACGAGATCACGGATCTTTTCGCCTTGGCCAAAATTCACCAAGAAAGAGATTCTTGTGTTGGCCGAATTTCTTCAAGAAAATGTTATGGGTGGCCGAATTATAGAGAAGGTGGTGGAAGGAGATAATTGAGAGAATTAGAGAAGAAGAGAGAAAGAGGAGGTGGTGGTCGGCGGCCAAGAGAGAGGTAGAGAGGGAGAGGGAAGAGGTGGACAAATATTGCCTAAGAGGGAAAGAGAAAGGAGGGGGGAAATTCAATCTTTGAATTCTAGGTTTTCTTTTTCATTCAACTTCCATAATCCTTCTACATCATGTCCTTTTATAAGACTTATAAAAAGTAGGCTACATGCAGCCCAAATCAAATAAAAGAAAACAAGGAAATAAATAAATATAATCTCAAATTAAAACAATGCAACAAGAAAATAAATAAATATAATAAAACATTATAATTATTAAATTATTATCGCGGCGATGGCGTTGTAGAGGCGATGGCGTTGTAGCGAAATTATTGTCGCGGCGATGGCGTTGTAGCGACGATGGTGTTGTAGCGAAATAAATGTCGAGGCGATGGCATTGTAGTGGCGATGGTGTTGTAGCGAAATAAATATTGTGGTGATGGTGTTGTAGCAGCGATGGCATGCATCGAAATTATTGTTGCGGCATCGTCCATCCGAGTCTTCAAACGTATGATTGTGGCGGCGATCAACATAATGCATGGATCCGGCGTCCCCAAGGAGCTCTCCAAAGAACTCGTCAGCACCATCAGCAACGTCATCACGAATAAATGGCGGGACAATGTCACCATCAATCCTCCCCCACTCAAAATCACTCATCACCAATGAGTGGCCCGGAAGGGGAAAGTAGCCGAAAATAACATGGTGGCAAGTCCGGTTCGAAAATCCAGGTCACAGAAGTACATTCATCACCCAACAACAAAAACCTGTCAGAGAAAAAAAAGGTATGGGAAAACCTTGGAAAAGCATTTGTCAAAAAAGGAGAAAAAGTTTCAACATCATCATTCAACATACCTCTAGTGGAGACTGATGGAGAGAGCGATCCAGGAACAAGCTCACCACCCAACCCATAAGAATATTCAGTGGACCCAAGCAGAAAGGCAGATAATTCAAGTGGTGGAGAAATATATGGCGTTAAATCCGAAACATTGAAAATATGGGATATACCCTAATCAGTAGGTAACTCCAAAAGATATCTGGTTTCTCCTAATTTCTTTAAGATTCTAAAAGAACCAATTCACTGATACACCAACTTTTCTATAGTGCCTGAGGGCTTCCGTTCAGGGATGAGATGCAACAAGACAAAATCACCAATTTTAAAGTGAGACGCTCTCTTATGTAAGTTAGCATGAGATTGATAAAATGCATATTTTGTGTTTAGCGCTTCATTAATGGTCTTATGTAAATTGTGGACATGAGAGGCTAACTCTTGTGCAAATTGACTTGATTTATAAAATGGAGGTAGCAGAATCAAGTTAGGTGGCACTGGTGCTTTATATCCGTGCACTATTTCATTTGGTGATAAAACGGTAAGTCGATGCGGAGGATTACTAAAAGTGAGTTGGCATGTGCAATAATCTTTAATTATTATGTGGATGGGTGAGTGTAAACATGGCCAACGAAATGTTTCCTCCACTAACAAAATAATCATACCACGACCCAACAGAATGACGAAACCATTGATACGGATCTCTCTAACGATAAGGAGGTGTAAAAAAACAGAGCAAATCACACCACTTTGGGTAAATCGTGGCACTGGCTAACATATCCCATAAGACATTCAAATGGGGAAAGTGAAATCGATCTTTATGGCGTGATTATCGACGCACAAATGCCAAGATTTCATCTCCAACTGCCAATCTTCCAAACAAGGAGCATCGCCCTTAGCTAGAAGGAACCCTAAAACATTCATAATTTCACCACGAAAAGAATCGCGTGCGATGTCCGCATGATTCATAAAACTCAAGGTCTGCTTCTTTAACGGAAAAGTCAATGGAGGTCTAGCAAAGCAGACATCGCAAAATACTTTGGACTAGGCATAACAAGTTTGTGTTCTAACAAGTCCTCTAATCGAGTCACAGGATCAGGAGGGAGAGTCGGTAAAATTATACCACAGAGAAAATCAAATTTGTCTTGAATTTCATGCCTAGAGATAGAAGGCGAGCCGCAATAGTAAGACCATGTCCACCCAGTAGGTTGGCAAGTTGACCCCGTGTCCATGAAACTCGACCCATTGGGTCCGGAGGCAAAATTACCTGGATTCCCTTGTTGGGAGTGCAAATAGCTTTTCAGAATAGCGGATTTACGATGTTGGCAGACAACTTTTATCTGCATATAGTTGTTTGGAACAGCGGAGGTTGGCTGTTAGCATACCGTTTTTAAAAATGTATAAATAGACCCAAGGGGGTACCTCAAAAGGCATGCTATCTTATGCATAGGTCTTCTTGTGCTTTCTGAGATACCCTTAGCTCGGAATTTGGATAGGGAGGGGAAGCAGTCTAAGATCTTCCGGGTGTGTGGTGGGACCTCCACGCCGAGCCCTTGGGTATGTTCCCTGATCTTTTTCCTTAGTTGTTCTGCTCGTAAGAGAGAAGTAAGTGTGCGATCACCCCTTCCCCAAGGGTGAACTCCACAGAGACCGAGTTTTCGGTTTCAACATTTTGGTGTGGTGAGCGTAGAGAGTGGTCAGTGCCAAAAATCTTCAGCAGGCTCAATGACTGGAGGAGAAGGGGAAGGTTCGGATAGAGCCAACTTGCCACCCCATCACCCTCTCGCCAAAGTGGAGATGTCCGAGGAGTTCAGGTGGGAGGTGCTTGGCCTCGTCAGGGTTACACTCGATGCGCGTGTCGAGTGTTTGATGCCAGATGTCCCAGTCACCGTCGACCTGGCTCTAGGCGAGGATGCCCCGGCTCAGCGAGCTGGGAAGGAGGTTGTAGAGGAGGGAAGTGGGTGCGATCTCCCCGGGCGAGTGCTCTTCCACAGCTCGGCGAGCGGAGGCCGGTTCGGCGAGATGGGGGTGTGATACCCTCCAGCTCGCCTAGTAGTGGGGCAGCCCCTTCAGCGAGTTAATTTCTTCTGCCCCAGTTCTGGAGGGGTTTAGGGAGATAAAGATGTCCTAATACACCGGGAAGGATGACCCGATCTAGAACATCCAATCATTTTTAGATGTTGTGTTGATAAGGCAGATGTCGGATGCCTTCAAATGCAGACTCTTCACCATCACCCTCAAGGAGAAGGCGAGTGAGTGGTTCCACCAGCTGCCGGCCAAATCAATCTACTACTTCGAGGACCTACAACGGGGGTTCATGTTGAGGTTCACCATCTCTAAGAAGAGGAAGGTGTCAGAGTCCCTGTTCCACATCAAGCAGGGGGTGAACGAGACCATGGGGAGCTACGTGGACCGGTTTTAGGAGGAGGTCACCCAGGTCCAGGAGATGCCAGAGCACACCCTGATGATGGCCTTTACCTTAGGGATATAGCAAGGTTTCTTCAGGATGGAGCTGAAGAGGGTGCCACCTCTCTCCTACGAGTAGTTGATGGATAGGGCGGCAAAGGAAGTCAAGGGGGAGGCGTTAAACCCCGAGTTCGCGAGGAAGCTAGCCAGGTGGGCCATGAAGGAGGAGAAGGGGCCACGAGGTGGCCAAGGTAAGGAGGTGAGGAGAGTGAATGCCGGAAGCGAGAACAGCAGCAGCAAGTGCAGCAGCAGAAGTGGGGGCATTAGGAGCCGAATAATCGGCTCGGCTAGAGGAAGCCGGAGTGGCAGGATCAGGGCTAGCAGAGAGGTTTCCATGGAGGAGACAACTACCAAGGAGGCTAGGGCCACTTCCACCCTCAAGGATGGAGGCAGGGGCAGAGGCCCCCTCTCCCCGATCAGTATCAGGCTATGACAATAGCCATGCAACGGAGGAGGGGTCTGTAGAGGAGGAGGAGGGAAGTTAGGGTGAAGTTACCCTATTGTGACTTCCACCAGGAGGAGGGGCACACTACAGCCACGTGCCCGGAGTTCCTCGAGGTGAGAGGAAATAGGGAGCAGCAGGACCGTCGGGAGGTACGTATTGAATAAGTCATGCCTCGGGCAGAGGAAGACAGGTGTGAGGACCGGGCCGATGTTGGGGCCCGAGGAGGGATCAGAGTGATCCATGGGGGGTGGGGGTCTAGGCTTCCCGAAAGGCAAGTCTCCACACCATGTATCGCCAGAGCATTGGATCCACATCCCAGACCCCACCCTTGTAGGAGAAGATCACCTTCTCAAGGAAGGACATGTCAGACCACGAGGACCCCTTCTGCGATGCGTTGGTCATCCAGACCGTGGTCGAGAACTTCACCGTCTCCCGGATCCTCATCGACAATGGGAGTTTGGTCAATGTCATCTTCAAGAAGGCATCGAACGCGATGAAGGTGGAGGCCAAGAGGGTGTTAGCCTCGGACGGACCTTTGTTTGTGTTCTCTGGGGAGTGAAAGTAGATGGAAGGAGGAGTGGGGCTCTATATCACTCTAGGGGGGAAATCCCAAAACTGCAGGTTTGTCATTGTGGATGCCCCCTGTAGTTACAACGCCATCTTCGGGAGGCCTCTAATCAGCGCCTTCCGCTGCGTCCCCTCATCCTTTCACTAGTGCTTTAAGTTCAATGTCGAAGGGATCCAAGTCTGGGTCTGAGGAGACCCCAAGGTGGCAAGGGAGTGCTACATCACCGCGGTGAACTCCCTTTCTTAGTAGTAGGGGCCGAGGAGATGGAGCGGAGGATGGAGGATGCAGAGCAGGAGGTAGGTGTAGAGGAGATGGAGGTGGAGGAGAACCGCACCCAGTTGGAGGTGGTGGAGGGAGTCCAGGAGCCAGCTGAGGCAATGTCCGTGGAAGATGCTGAGGAGGAGGTCCTTATCCCAGGAGATGGGTATGTTGGAGAATGGGGGAGCAGTCTCGTCTGGAGGCTGCAAAAGAGGTGGTGGATATGGAGGTCCTCTCCCTTAGGGGAAGGTGGAGAAGGTGCGCATCAGTGGTGGACTGACCCCGGTGGACCAGGAGAGGATGCTGGCATGCATCCAGAAGAACATTGATGAGTCCCGTTTATATAGGGTTTGCGGGCTTATCTGGGCTAGTTTTCATGCCTTGGCACTTAATTTTTTGGATGTTTTTGCTATTTATCTCATCCTTTATGCCATTCTTGCTTTGTGTGCTTTTCTTTCCCTTGCATGCGCACTTGTTGGTTGGGGGTAAGCACGTGGTGCTCCCCAGGGCTTGTTCCAGTAGTTTTCTCTTCATTTTTGTATTGTTGGAGGGTCCTCCATTGCCTTTTTTTCCTTCCTTGCAGGTGGTCTGTTTTCCCCTTGTCTGAATTCTGATTCGAGGAAAACGCACAGTCGTGCATTTCCTTAGCGCACGGTTAGTTTTGGTCGTGCGTTTTCCTCCGGTCAATCTGGTGAAATGACCAGTTCGTGTGGATCCTTCACGCACGGTTTCACCCAAACCATGCGCGAAGGAAACATACGGTTTTCCTGTAGCATTCTGGTGTGTGCCTGCCTTTTTTCGTTCTATGGTTAATCGTGCGTTTTCCTTCACGCCAGGGCGGAATCGCCCGTACGCGAGTAAAATGCACGGTTCCACTGTTTTTGCCTGCAATTCTTCGTTCTATGGTTACCCGTACAAATTGCTTCACGCACGGGCGGATCGCCTGTGCGCGAAGGAAACTCACGGGTCAACGCTTCTTCTTCGCTGGCGCGTTCTTTATTATAATATCGCACGGTTCGCGCAAGGTCGTGCGTCGAACCGTGCGAGACCAATTTTTTAATAATTTTCTATTTAAGTTGCAGCCTTTGCCATTTTCGGGATCGACGTGCCAGCCCGCCTTTTTGGTTCTCTTGAGCGGTAAAATCACTCTCCAGCCCCCTTTCTCTCTCTCTTCCTTGGAGGGAAGATTCGGCCACGCATTCCACTCCATAGAGCTTGCAAAAGCTTAATCCTACACCGCCATTAACATTGCTACGATCGAAGCTCCGGTTTGAGCCACTCATTGCAGCCACCCAAACTCAATTCCGCCTCAGCAACCTCAGCAATACAAAGACGGGTTCGAAGGAGGAAGTGACAGCTCCTCTTGGATCCTGGACTCCCTTCTGAAGACCGAGCACGGACAAGGGTTGACACCCTTAATTTCCGGCCGAGAATCTTGGAAAGCCTCTTGTCTTGGTTGTAATATCTCCTCCCTCCTATTATACTTTCTCCTTATTAAACGCTTGTTGAATATTATAGTGTGATGTGCATTTGTGGTTCTAGAATGCTTGATGCTTTTTCTTAGGTGTTTTTTGAACTTGCTTTGCATTGTCAGGCTCATCATACTTGCTAGAGTAGGTGATTTGTCCATTCTAGCATTTGCTAGAAGTTTGCGTTGTAAAGAGGTGTTTTCGACCCTCAATATTTCTCACACTCCGCTATCACTCTCTAGAGTGATTCACCCGAGTGAAGCGATGAAGGCGACCCGCAGTAATTGTGGGTTGTTTAATTTAGGAAACCCCAATCAAAACCCCCCTTGCTCACTTTGCACTTGCACTCATTTCTCCAAAGTACTAAAACCCTTGCTCCCTTATTGAGCTCCGTGAGAAATTGATACTCGGGGAAGCTATTCCCCATTATTATTACTTGACCGTGATCGGCACACTTGCCGCACGTGCATCAAGTTTTTGGCGCCGTTGTCGGGGAGTGCAATCGTTGCTTGTGGCTTTGTTTTTTGTGAAAAGTTTGTAGGTGCTTTAGTGCGATTTTTATCTTTTTGTTTTGTGAGTTGATGACTGATTTGAACCTTGGTGTCGAACTTGAACTCATGCGGGTAAATTAATCTATCATTTATCTGTAATTTTATGGATTGCCTTGAGTTTTCTGCAGAATTAGTTGAGGTTGTGTTTTGGGATGATCCTTCTGTGGAGCTCCGAAGGATGACGCTCTCGATCATTTGCATTATTTCTGTGAAGTTTGCTACACGCTCAATGACAAAAAGGAGAAGTCGAATTGGGTTAAAACACGATTATTCACCTTCTCCCTTGCTAGAAAGGCCAGGATATGGTATCGCGAATTCCTCAATGACCCGATGGTGTCATGGAGCAAGGTGGAAGAAGAATTTTTAAGAAGATTTTACCCCCGCGAGCGACTATGGGAGTTGCACAATGTGCTGCTTCTATTTTCGCAACGGAATGATGAACAACTGTTGGAAGCCTGGGAGCGATTTTAGAAATTGCAAAAACTCTGTTTTGGGAATGGGCCGTCTGATTCTGCGCAACTACAAATGTTTTACTTTGGGATTTCGATGCAGTATAGACACTATTTTGACTTAGTTGCAGGAGGATCATTGCTCAGTAAGAGATGCGTCGAAGCGTGGGGAATTATTGATAGAATATCGCCAACCAGTGGATTGTGGAGCGTATCTGTGGAGAATGTTGAGGAGCTGAGTTCCTTCGAAAGTGAGAACAGTGAGAAGGGAGGACACTCACTTGATCTCACCGAAAAGAAATTCTGCAAGTTTGCTGAATGCATATTGCAATGCTTGGAAGCTCAAGACTGTGGAATTCTAGAAATTTCAAGCCATGGTGGCCAGCGTTATAGCCGCCATCTCCGCGTGTTTTGTGCAATCCACCGAAACTGTGAATTCCATTCATCTTCGGAGTGGAAAGTCTACCAAAACTTATAATCCGTAGTTGGAGCCAACTGAGGGGCAATGTAATGAACCAATCAGACAACAAGAAGCCAAAGATAGAACCACGACCCAGCCGGTAGATATTGTAACCTCTGTTGCCAACAAGATTCCCCCCCCCCCCCCCTTCCTCATCAATTAAGGGATAGAAGGAAGGAAAAAGGGTTTTTGAAATTCCAAGAAATGATGAAAGGAGTTCAGGTGAACATTCCGTTAATTGATGCCCTTCTCAAAATTTCGCAGTACACTAAATATCTGAAGGATCTGCTTGCCCAGAAGAAACGAGTGGAGTCGGCTAATGTGCTTTCAACTGTTGGTGAGGAAGTTGTTTTCTCTTTGGAATCATTGCCCAATAAGTTATAGGATTCGGGGACTTACTTGATTCCGTGCACGATTGGGAAATCTGGTTGTCATCGTGCACTATGTGATTCTGGTGCTTCGATTAATTTGATGTCGCTCCACCTATTCTTGGTACTTGGAACGGGAATTTTGAAACATACCAACATAATAATTCAACTAGCTGACCGGTCAAGAAAGAAGCCCATGAGAATCGTGGAGGATCTCGCGGTTGTAGTTAATGGTTTGGTCTTCCCAGCTGATTTCGTTTTTTTGGATGTCTCGCCTGATTCTGTTGCTCCGCTTATTTTGGGAAGGCCTTTATTAGCCATGGCACATACAATCATTGATGCCGAAAAGGGTATGCTGACCTTGCGCGTCGGAAACTCCAAGACCACGTTCGATATGTATAAGGCGTCAAGGGAAGACTTCCTTAGGGAGAAGGAGGACGTTGAATTTATATGCAATGTTGTCCATGAACCCTTTATATAGTCTGGTGCAGGCGAATTTGAGGAGTGTCAGTCGGGCGTTGATAGATTAGAAGTCGATCAGAGTATTCCTCTGTGTATATCTGCTGAGCATCATCAATTCCACCAAAACCTTCCCCTTAAACCGCTGCCACTAACGTTAAAGTATGTATTTTTGGGAGAAAATCGAGCATACCCTGTGATAATCTTAGCGTTTCTTTCTCCGGTCGAAGAGGATCGTCTATGTGATGTTCTTAGGTCACATAGAAGGGCTTTCGGATGGAACATACAAAATTTGAAGGGAATTAGCCCAACGGTTTGCATGCACAAAATCCTACTTGATGACTGTGTCAAGCCCTCGGCACAACACCAGCGACGGCTAAACCCTAAGATGCAAGAGGTAGTGTAGAAGGAGGTGATCAAGTTGTTGGATGCTGGAATCATTTATCCCATCAGCGGTAGCAAATTGGTTAGTCCTATTCATGTCATGCCCAAGAAAGGGGGAATAACGATCATAGAAAATGAACGCAGCAAGCTGCTCCCTACTAAGACGATCACGGGATGGAGAGTGTGCATTGACTACAGGAAGCTAAACGAAGCTACACACAAAGACCATTTTCCACTTCCGTTCATTGATCAAATTTTGGAAAGACTTGCTGGAAATAATATTATTGCTTCCTTGATAGATACTCCGGGTACAACCAAATTCTCATTAACCCTGAGGATCAAGAAAAAACTACATTCACATGCCCTGCTGGAACTTTTGCATTTAAGAGAATGCCTTTTGTACTGTGCAATTCTCCCGCAACATTTCAACGATGCATGCTGGCGACATTTCACGACATGGTGGGGAAGTTTTTAGAAGTATTTATGGATGACTTTACTCTATTTGGTGCAGATTTTGATGCCTGTTTGGAAAATCTCGCAACTGTTCTTAAACGATGCGAAGACACTAATCTGGTGCTAAACTGGGAGAAATGCCACTTCATGGTTGATAAGGGTATAGTCCTTGGTCATGAGGCGTCAAGCTTAGGCATTGTTGTGGACCAGGCTAAGGTTGATGTTATCAAGAATCTGCCTCCTCCCTCTTCTGTGATGGGTATTCGTAGCTTCTTGGGTCATTCAGGATTCTACCGGCGATTCATTAAAGACTTCTCTTCTATCTCAAAACCACTAAGCAATCTTCTGGGTAAGGACGTGGAATTCAAGTTCGACAATGATTGCTTGCAGGCTTTTTGCAATTTGAAGAACGACTTGATTAGTACCCCAGTTCTTACGTCCCCGGACTGGACATTACCTGTCGGTGCAGTCCTGGGGCAGCAAAAGAATAAGGTGTTCCATACAATTTTTTATGCTAGTCGAACTTTGAATGATGCTCAGCAGAACTACACCACCACTGAGAAGGAGTTTTTTGCTGTGGTTTTCGCTTTGGAGAAATTTCACCCATACAATGTGTTATCGAAAGTTGTGGTATATACCGATCATGCTGCTCTTAAGTACCTTATGCATAAAAAGGATGCCAAGACACGCCTGATCTGATGGATTTTAATGTTGCAAGAATATGAGCTGGAAGTACGAGACCAGAAGGGAGTTGAGAATGTTATTGAGAACCATCTATCGCAGTTAGAAACGCATGATGCTTCGCAGCTAGATGACTATCAAATTTCCAACACTTTTCCCGATGAAACTCTTTTCTCATTAACTGCAGATGATTGTAAGGCTCCCTGGTTTGCTGACTTTGCTAACTTCCTTTCTTGCGGAAAATTACCTCGCAGCCTCTCCTTCCAAAAAAGGAAGAAGTTCCTCTCGGATGCTAAGCATTACATTTGGGAGGACCCATTGTTATTCCACACTTGTGCTGACGGCATCATCAGAAGGTGTGTCCCAGAATCTGAACACGGATCGATTCTTCAACACTGTCACAATCGTGAGGATGGAGGCCACATGGGAGCAGCGAGGACTGCACATAAGGTTCTACAATGCGGGTTCTACTGGCCAATGTTGTTCAGGGACGCTTATGTTCATATAAAGGAATGCAATGAATGTCAACGAGCAAGGAATATCTCGAGAAAGGATGAAATTCCCCTTAATAATATGTTAGTGTGTGATCCTTTCGATATTCGGGTATTGATTTCATAAGGCCCTTCCCTCCTTCATTTGGAAAAAAAATACATCCTTGTGGCTGTTGACTACGTCTCCAAATGGGTTGAAGCGGAAGCTATTGCTACCAATGATGGACACACCGTGCTGCAATTCTTGCATAAGCACATCTTTACACGCTTTGGTACCCAACGATCTATTATCTCGGACGGTGGAAGCCTTTTTTGCAACCGACAATTCTCTAATCTTCTGAAGCGATTTGGAGTTCATCATAGGGTCGCTTTTGCATATCACCCGCAAACCTGTGGTCAGGTGGAAGTATCCAATAGGGAATTAAAAAGGATTCTGGAAAAATCTATTCTTGGGAACAGAAGAGATTGGGCGAAGAAAGTTGATGAAGCATTATGGGCATATAGGACAGCTTATAAAAACCCTATTGGGATGTCCCCTTACAAACTTGTTTTTGCCAAATCGTGTCACCTGCTGGTCGAGCTTGAACACATGGCTCTTTGGGCTACCAAGCTTCTAAATATGGATCACACCACTACTACCAAAGAGAGGTTGAAAAAATTAAATGAACTGGATGAATTCAGATTACTGGCTTATGAGAGCGCACGCAACTACAAGGAACGAACTAAGCAATGGCATGATCGACATATTGTACCTAAAGAATTCAAGGTTGGAGACAAGTTCCTCTTATACAACTCTTGCTTGAAACTGTTTCCATGAAAGTTAAAGTCAAGATGGAGTGGACCTTTCATTGTGAATGGTGTGTCGCCGTTTGGTGCGATTGAAGTTTTGGGAGGAAAGCCTCGAAATTCAAGGTTAACGGGCAAAGGTTGAAGCACTACATTCAAAGGGAGGCTATTGATTATGGAGAAGTTATAGACTTAGGGAACCCCACCAATGATGTTGCTTGATTCTCTCTTCTCAACTACCTAGTTATTATTTTCTGTTGTTTTGTAAGCTAAATCTTATGAACAATTTTACTCAACTGTTAATACAGGTATTTGGTCCACCTTAAGGACGGTAAAGAAAAGGGCTTATGGGAGACAACCCAATTTTGCCGCCTCTATATTATGTATAAGGCTATTGCCTTGCCTTGCTTGTGTTCTTGCTATTTTCTCTATTTCCTTGTGTTGTATATTCTCTTGCGTGGTTGGAGATTGCTTACTCTTGCAGGTAATGATTTCTTGGGCCGTTGGCTGGTTGATCGAGTTTGAATGCCTAACTTCTGCTATGCTCATCTCTGAGCATTGGGTAACCTCTTCCCTCACCTCTTAGATTACATTTTCATCATCATTGATGTGTTGTTAGATTAAGTCTGGGGGAGAGCCTGTAGTTGTTACCCGTTGCACTCGCACTTCACTTGCTTACCAGTAGTTGTTATTTTTGAATTATGTAGTCATTGCTTTGCACACCCATGCACCCACTTGAGCGCGTTCTTACTTTTTGCGTGCTGCAAGTCAAACTAGCATCTTTGATAAGTAAAGTTGGTTTTAAAGAAGATAGATTTGGTTTTATATAATATTTTACGTATATAAGTCTATCTCTTTTTTTCTTACATATATCCTTTATATTAAGGCAAGAGTACCTATCGGAAGGAGTATAGTATTTTGCAGAAAATATCAAGGTCATATTTTTCCTGGGATCGATGTTAATTATTCTACTTTTTAGAACGAACAATTATCTTATCGAACGAACAGAGTGAAGTTTATATTTAAAAACAAAAGATAGAAAAATATATATACGTGATTTTTTTAAGATAAGGACTTAGAAGGTTGTCCTTGATTTCAGAAGTACTTTGATAGAATATTAATTCAGCTATTAAAGAATAACTTTATTTCTTAATTACCTAACTTAACAAGAGGGTCCCTTTGGTAGCATCACTGACTCAAAAGTACGACCGAGGAAGCTTGCGTTTAAAACGGGTTAACGTAAACGTAGTGTCTCTTCACCTAGTATATGATCAATTAACAGAAAACCCTAGTTAGGATAACTAGAAAGTAGAGTTGATATAGTTGAAAATAATATCCAGCCCAGAGCTCATCTTGACCAAGTGCTAAGGGTTCTTAGCCTCTTCTCAGGATGGGGGCGGTATAAAGTACAGAAAATAATATCTACCTATCTATCTTAATCATGGACTTAAGCTTTCTCTTCGCCTTTCATTTGGGATAGGGTAGTAAAATCTAAAATATTGAAAAGCTTTCGCATTATCTAAATCCAGGTCATAGGCTTTCGCCTCATCCTTCATTCGGGATAGTATGAAATAATAAGGTTTTGAAAATTATTTTGAAAGCAGTTTTACGCTATCTTAATCCAGAACATAAGCAGAGTTTTGCCTTTCATTCGGGATAGTATGAGAAAATAAAGGAAAGTAAAACTGAAAATAAAGTAGTAAAGTACTCAGAATTGAATTTGAAATAGTCTATTTTATAAAGTTCAAAAATTATTACAACTTTCTGAAAAGCTGAAAAGAAAGCTAAAAAGTTACAACTTACAAAACTTTTGAATACTTGAAAGCTACTACCAGTTCCTTGTCAGAGAGCTGGGGAGTCCTAACAGTTCTTAAGGAAGCTGCTGGTGTTCGAATAATTCTACTCAACCCTGCCCCCTATTTATAGAAAAAAATTTCAAGTGACATGCCCCCTGACACGGGCGTGTCGGGGAGGGCGTGACAGGTTCACGGGCGTGACTGCCAACATGTTGGGACAGGTGTCGAGCTGGGCTGAAATTCATATGGAATTTGATCAGGTCACGGGCATGTCGGATGACGTCATGGGCATGTTTAGCAGCTGATTCATCAAGCGGCATGGGGCGTTGCGAAAGCGCGGCAGCTTGCTGGCATTTTGTATAAAACTTCAATAGGGCACGGGCATGTTGATTTTGTCACGGGCGTGTTCGGGACGTGTCCATCAATTTCCCGATTTTCCTGAGTAAAAACAGAAACTAAAAAAAAGAATTAAAAAGGGTTGTCACGCCCTAGGTCACGGGCGTGACTAGGGGCGTGACCTAAGAAGAAAAAAATACAAAAAATCAGAAAAACTTAGAAAATAAATATAAAACATAATATAACAAAAATAATTAGTTTAATATATAAAAAGTAAGGTTTTATTTACAAATATGCAAAATTAATACTATACAAAATTGTATATTTTTATACTCATCAAATACCCCCATACTTAGATTTTTCTATTCCAGAGCAAATATAGAGTTGAGTATATTTACAAGTTATAAAATTTTCTATTTACTATCAATTTATTTCTTCAGGATAAAATAGGTATAAACATCCGGTGGATAAAGAGTTAAATTCTATCGTATATATATATATATATCATTGATACCAGAGTTAGAATTTATAGCCATAAAAAGTTTTTGAAAACAAATAGTAAGCATATATTAAAATCAGATATAACAACGATAGATTGGCTTTATGACTACTATATCTTGCATGAGATATGTTTAAAAATTACAACCTATTAATTATGCTCACTCAAAATTTTAAGTAAAATTAATTTAATTTTGTAGTGGTTTTAGGGGATATCAACTTGGTGGTTTTGCCCATACAGAGGTTTTGAATGTAGGAGGTGATGAATTTTATCCTCTCACCTGTTTTTCATATTCATGCATTGTTACAACTATTTTCGGAAAATATTTTCCAAAATAGAAAAAAAACTTTGCAGAATTGAACTTTGAATTAATCCAATGCATATGTTTAGGAGCACATACTCAATTTCATATGGTCTTTTAACATTTATTGGATGCCTATGTTTACGGAATTTTTTTATTCTCATGGACATAAGGTCTTTTCTTTTCTATGAGCACATACTCCTAGATGCTTGCGTGCGTAAAGAAACATGCCAAGCGAAATAGTAGGTAGGGGGTTGTAAAAATAATTTTGATAAAAGATTTTGAGAGCAATGGTAATAGCTTGATATTTTCTATATTTTAACAAGATTGAAGTAATGATAATTACAGTCTTAAATTGTTTGGTGAACAGAATATGTTTTACTTCTATTGTATATATATATGTATTGTTTTTGATATATTAAAGCAGGCTTGCTAAAAAACTAACTCCGATTGTAATGAAATTTTACAAGGTACTGTTTACAAGTTTATTCCGGATATTTATATCTATCTAGTTATGAGGAGTAGTAAATTTGAAAATTGAATAAATTGCATTTTTGATCAACTCAGATTTTTGGAATATATATACATAGTACGGTTTTGAAAGTTTTGACTTGTTTGGGATGAGTACTAAAATAAACAATGCTTTTATTTAAAATATAACATAAAAGTGATAAAAAAATTTGCAGCTAAAAGCACCCCCATACTTATGTTAGGCATAGGTATGAAGTGATAAATATGTACAGAATATACAAAAGCATAAATGATGAAATATACAAGTGAATTTATATTTCGAGGTTATGGAGTAGTGTTAGGGTTTCAGGTTTTTTTGAAAAGGGTCCCCAGTAAAATATAGTTTTAAACGGTGTCTGTTTACTTTGAAAGCTCCTAGATCAGGGTTCGAAATAAGAACGGTCTCATATGGCCAAATTTGTTTAACAGTAAAGGTTCCGGTCCATCGGGATTTTAATTTTCCTAGAAATAATTTAAGGCGTGAGTTATATAGTAGGACAACATCATCTGGTAAAAAAGATTTTGGAAATTTAATTTTCCTATCATGATAAAACTTAGATCGCTCTTTATAAAATTTATTATTTTCATAAGCGTTTGCACGTCATTCCTCAAGTTCATTGAGTTGAAATTTTCGTTGTTCGACGGCTAAGTTTGTATCTAAGTAAAGAAATTTTAGCGCCCAGTATATGCAATGTTCTAATTCTACAGGTATGTGACATGCCTTTCCATATACTAAACGATAAGGTGTACAACCGATCGCAGTTTTGAATGTTGTACGGTAGGCCCAAAGTGCATCATCTAATTTGAGGGACCAATCTTTTCGATTGGTATCTACAGTTTTTTCTAATATGCGCTTTAGTTCTCAATTGACTACCTCCACTTGGCCGCTTGTTTGGGGGTGATAAGCGGTAGTGAGTTTATGAGTAACTCCATATTTGGCTAACACTTTTGCCATCTGGGTGTTACAAAAATTAGTACCTTGATCGCTAACTATAGCCCTAGGCGTGCCAAAACGTGAAAATAAGGATTTCAGAAATTTAACAATGACTCTCGAGTCAGCGGTGGGAAAAGCATGCACTTCAGCCCGTCGTGAAACGTAATCGACCGCTACTAAGATATAACGATTTTTAAAAGAAGGTGGTAAAGGGCCTACAAAATCTATGCCCCACAGATCAAAAATTTCACATTCTAAGTAAAAGTTTTGGGGCATTTCGTCCCGACGGGATATGTTACCTGACCGTTGGAAGCGGTTGCAAACGCTTACCAATTTTTGAGCGTCCTTGAATAAAGTAGGCCAAAATAATCCTGCTTCAAAGGCTTTACGTGCAGTCCGGTTGGATTGATAATGTCCGCTAGTTGGTCCTTCGTGGCAGTACTGTAGTACTTTTAGTCCTTCCTCGTTTGAAATACATCTTCTAATTACTTTGTCGGCACAGACTTGGAATACATACGGGTCTTCCCAAAAGTAGTTTTTCAAGTCAGAAAAGAATTTCCTCTTTTCTTGAATTGAAAAAGCTTTTGGAAGGACTCGGGCTACTAAATAGTAAACCAAGTCTGCGAACCAAGGAGTAGAAGAGTTTGTTACATTTTCGAGAGCGAGGAGACTTTCTTCAGTGAATTTATCTTCGATGACGGCTTCCACGAGTGTATCTGTTGCAGCATTCTCTAGTCGAGAAAGATGATCGGCTGCCAAATTCTCTACGCCTTTCTTATCTCGGATCTCTAAATCAAATTCTTGTAATAAGAGAATCTAACGTAATAAACGGGCTTTTGCGTCTGCCTTAGTTAGTAAATATTTTAAAGCTGAATGATCCGTAAAAACTATAACTTTCGATAGCGTGATATAAGATCTAAACTTATCAAATGCAAATACATATGCCAGTAGTTCCTTTTCCGTGGTCGTGTAATTGGTTTGTGTGGATGTGAGAGTTTTACTTGCATAATAGATAGGATGAAAATATTTGTCTACTCGTTGTCCTAAAATAGCTCCTACCGTATAATCACTCGCATCACACATGATCTCAAAAGGAAAGAACCAGTCTGGGGCTACTAAAATATGATATTTGATAAGTTTGTCCTTAATAATGTTGAATGCTACTAAACATTCACTATCGAATATAAATAGGGCTTCTTTTTCTAATAAATGAGTTAACGATTTTGTTATTTTAGAAAAATTTTGAATGAATCGTCTATAGAAACATGCATGGCCTAGGAAACTTCGAATAGATTTTACATTTGTTGGAGGAGGAAGTTTTTCAATTATTTCTATTTTGGCCTTATCGACCTCGATTCCCTTGGAAGAAATTTTATGACCGAGAACTAAACCTTCGCGGACTATAAAATGGCATTTCTCCCAATTAAACACTAAATTTGTGTCTTCACAGCGTTGAAGAACACGAGCGAGGTTATCTAAACACGTATGAAATGAGTCTTCAAATACGTAGAAATCATCCATAAATACTTCTATAACGTCCTCTACTAACTTGCCAAAAATAGTTAGCATACATCTTTGAAATGTAGCTGGCGCATTACAAAGTCCAAACGGCATTCGCCTATAGGAGAAAGTACCAAAGGGGCAAGTAAATGTAGTTTTCTCTTGGTCTTCAGGGGCTATAGGTATTTGTAAATACCCTGAATAACCATCGAGAAAACAATAATATGAGTGACCCGAGAGTCGCTCTAATATTTGATCTATAAACGGTAGTGGAAAGTGATCTTTACAGGTGGCATCATTTAATTTTCGATAGTCGATGCACATCCTCCAAACCGTAACAGTACGTGTTGGAATTAGTTCATTATTAGCGTTTAGCACTACCGTTATACCTCCCTTCTTAGGGACGACTTGTACGGGACTAACCCATGTGCTATCTGAGATTGGATTGATAATTCCTGCGTCTAATAATTTCATTACTTCAGCTTTTATGACATCCTTCATATTAGGATTTAAACGGCGTTGGGGCTGGATAGATTTACGAGGGTTATCTTCCAAAAATATTTTATGCGTACAAAAAGATGGGTTGAGTCCTTGGATATCAAAAATTTGCCATGCTAATGCATGGCGATGTTGTTTTAACACTTCTATTAATTCAGACGTTTTCTTATTATTTAATTCGACAGAAGTGATAACAGGGAGTTTAGATTCAGCTTCAAGGAAAACGTATTTTAAATGTGCAGGAAGTGTTTTCAGGTCGAGGGTTGATGGTTTTTCATACGAAGTTGGAGTTTTTAGAGTTGTAGAAGTTAAGGATATAAAAGGTTCTAAAGGGTCATCGGTAGGAATTTCGTGTGAAAGGGGTAAGTCTGTCAAGTCCGATTCTTCTACAGTTATTGAAAGTAAATAAGAATAGGGAAAACCATTTTCCTCAAAAGAGGCTTCCGCAAGATAGCAGGAATCGTCGTTTATTAAAGAATTTTTTATAGAGGGATCTATATCGATAGTAACCTTGTCATCTCCTACTCGTAAGAGAAGTCTACCGTTACTTACGTCTATTATCGCGCGAGAGGTTGCGAGAAAAGGACAACCGAGAATTATGGGAACATCGGCGTCTTCCTCTATGTTAAGTATAACAAACTCAACTGGGAAGATAAACTTGTTTATTTTGACCAGAACATCCTCTACTATCCTTATTGGATATTTAATAGAATTATCTGCTAATTGGATGCTCATTTTAGTTGGGCTGGGGTTACCTAATCCTAATTTCTGAAAGAGCGAGTAGGGAATTAAATTTATGCTAGCACCTAAATCTGCTAACGCATCTTTTATTAATAGATTACCGAAGAGACATGGGATGGAAAATCATCCCGGATCGTTTAATTTTGGGGGTAATTTATGTAATAAAACGGCTGAACATTCGGCATTAAGGAAAACTCTCAAAATATCTTCGAGTTTCTTTTTATTTAAAAGTAACGCTTTTAAATATTTTGCGTATTTAGGCATCTGTGTAATTGCCTCGCAGAAAGATATATTGATTTGAATTTGTTTTAGCATTTTTAGAAAAAATTTATATTGTTCATCTTCTCGCTCATCTTTTTATTTAGATGTATAAGGTAAAACAACATGTGGGGAAAAAATTTGCGGGGGTTGAGGAGGCAGAGACGTAACGGGAAGTGGTGTAGGGAGGATAACCTTAGCTTCTTTTTCTACCCTAACGGGTGGTGGTAGCTCCCTGCCACTTCGTAGTTTGACGGCTTGTCAACTTGGTGGGTTACTGGAATGGCCAGTATCCCGCGGATTTGGTTCCGTATTTCCTAGCAAATTACCAGGTTGGCGTTCCGATAGCATTTTTGATATTTGTCCAATTTGTGTTTCTAAGTTTTTAATTGATCCGGTCATGTTCCGGATATTGGACTCGTTGATACTGACATATTTCGTGAATATGTCTTCTATCGAGGTTGGCATAAATTGGTGCGGTTGTGGTGGTGGTGTTTGTGGTTGTGGTAGTTGCGGTGCAAATCCACTTTGATTTGCAATCAGAGGGCATTAAGCATTATTGTGGTTGCTCCATAAAAAATTAGGATGGTTCCTATATCCTGGATTATAAGAATTATTATTTGAGTTAATATTAGGATTATAGGAAGGTCTATAAGAGTTCCCCATATAATCGATTTCTTCAATTTCATTATTATTCGGATTCCAAGTAGTTGTGGCGGAGGAAGCAGATATTCCTGCCAATTGTTTAGTTAAATTTTCTACTTGGCGTGCTAGAGTAGAAGAAGTGTCGAGCTCATAAATCCCAGCTTGTTTAGGGCGTGACCTTGGCACGTTCTACTGGTACGCGTTCATGGCCATCTCCTCAAAGTGGGTTTGAGCGGCCTCGGGGGTTTTGTTATTGAGCATGCCCCCAGCGGCAGCATCAATGGCTTATCTGGTTTGAATATTCAAACCATTATAGAATATTTGTACCTGGAGCCAAGTTGGCAGTGCGTGATGTGGACACCGACGTAGATATTCCTTAAAATGTTCTCAAGTCTCATAAAGAGACTCGGACTCGCCTTGCACAAAGGAAGAAATATCTGCACGCAGACGTGCGGTTTTTGTAGGTGGAAATTACTTTGTAAGGAATTTTTCGGTCATTTCAGCCCAAGTGGTAATAGATCCTCTGGGGAGAGAACCTAGCCACTGTTTGGCTTTCATTCGTAACAAAAAGGAAATAAGCGAAGACAGATGGCATCATCAGTGACGCCATTTATCTTAAATGTGTCGTATATTTCTAAGAAGTTGGACAAGTGCGTGTTTGGATCTTTGTTGGGCAATCCATCAAATTGAATAGAATTTTGAATCATTTGGATTATACTCGATTTAATCCCAAATTTATTATTAGCAATTGTTGGATGAACGATACTAGACCCGGTGTCATCTAAATTGGGTCATGCATAATAAGACATGGTCCTTTGGGGGACCACCTCTGGCATTTGTTGTTGCTTTGCTGCCATTTCTTGAACGTGTGCGGTGCCAATGGACTCTTCCAGATTTAATACAAGCTCTTGATTCAGAGATCGGAGGCGCCTGCGAAAGGTGCGATCAATTTCAGGATCAAATTCAAGATTTAAATCAGATAGAGTTCTGCGGGTCATATACTAAAAAGACTTTTTGATAAACACAAAATAAAACAAATATATAAAAACTAAGTAAAAAAACTAAGTTACAAACAAATATATCTAAACACACAAATATAAACACACGAAAACACTTAAAATGGAAAATAACAAAAAAACATTTTTTATATAAAACAGGTTTTATATAAAACAAGTTTTATAATAAAAAGCAGTTTTGTTATAAACTAGTTTTTATAATTAGAAACGTTTTATATAAAATACGTTAAAATAGTAGGTTAGGGTTTTTTTGTTATAATTTGTTAGTGGTTAATAAACTTGTTAATAAAAAGTTAGGTTTTATAAAAACAAAGTTTTAAATTCAGGGAATTTTATGTTTGTTTTATTTTTATAAAAACTAAGGTTTTTAAATAATAAGAAAAAGAAAAAATAAAATTAATAGCATTCTTTTATTTTCAAATATTAACACATATAAACGAATTCCCGGCAACGGCGCCAAAAAGCTTGATAAGTAAAGTTGGTTTTAAAGAAGATAGATTTGGTGTTATATAATCTTTTACGTATATAAGTCTATCTCTTTTTTTCTTACTTATATCCCATGGATTAAGGCAAGAGTACATATCGCATATGAGTATAGTATTTGGTAGAAAATATCAAGGTCGTATTTTTCCTGGGATCGGTGTTAATTATTCTACTTTTTAGAACAGACTATTATCTTATCGAACGAATGGAGTGGAGTTTATATTTAAAAACAAAAGATAGAAAAATATATATACGTGATTTTATTAAGATAAGGACTTAGAAGGTAGTCCTTAATTTCAGAAGTACTTTGAGAGAATATTAATTCAGCTATTAAAGAACAACTTTATTTCTTAATTACCTAACTTAACGAGAGGGTCCCTTTGGTAGCATCACTAACTCGAAAGTACGACCGGGGAGGCTTGCGTTTAAAATGGGTTAACGTAAAAATAGTGTCTCTTCACCTGGTATATGATCAATTAATAGAAAACCCTAGTTAGGATAACTAGAAAGTAGAGTTGAAATAGTTGAAAATAATATCCAGCCTAGAGCTCATCTTGACCAAGTGCGAAGGGTTCTTACCCTCTTCTCAGGATGGGGCGGTATAAAGTACAGAAAAAAATATCTACCTATTTATCTTAATCCAGGACTTAAGCTTTCGCTTCGCCTTTCATTTAGGATAGGGTAGTAAAATCAAAAATATTGAAAAGCTTTCGCACTATCTTAATCCAGGTCATAGGCTTTTGCCTCGCCCTTCATTCGGGATAGTATGAAATAATAAGGTTTTCAAAATTATTTTGAAAGTAGTTTTATGCTATCTTAATCCAGGACATAAGCAGAGCTTCGCCTTTCATTCGGGATAGTATGAGAAAATAAAGCAAAGTAAAACTGAAAATAAAGCAGTAAAGTACTCCGAATTGAATTTGAAATAGTCTATTTTATAAAGTCCAAAAAATATTACAACTTTCTGAAAAGCTGAAAAGAAAGCTAAAGAGTTACAACTTACAGAACTTTTGAATACTTGAAAGCTACTACCAGTTCCTTGTCAGAGAGCTGGGGAGTCCTAACAGTTCTTAAGGAAGCTGCTGGTGTTCGAATAATTCTACTCAGCCCTGCCCCTCTATTTATAGAAAAAAAATTCTAGTGACACGCCCCCTGACACGGGCGTGTCGGGGAGGGGTGACAGGTTCACGGGCGTGATTGTCAACATGTTGGGACAGGTGTCGAGCTGAGCAAAACTTCGGATAGAACTTGATCAGGTCACAGTCATGTCGAATGACGTCATGGGCGTGTCTAGCAGCTGATTCATCAGGCGGCATGGGGCGTGGCGACAACGCGGCAGCTTGCTGGCATTTTGGATAGAACTTCAATAGGGCACAAGCATGTTGATTTTGTCACGGGCGTGTTCGGGACGTGTCCATCAATTTCCCGATTTTCCTGAGTAAAAATAGAAACTAAAAAAAAGAATTAAAAAGGGCTGTCATGCCCTAGGTCACGGGCATGACTAGGGGCGTGACCTAAGAAGAAAAAAATACAAAAAATCAGAAAAATTTAGAAAATAAATATAAAACATAATATAACAAAAATAATTAGTTTTATATACAAAAACTAAGGTTTTATTTATAAATATGCAAAATTAATACTATACAAAATTGTATAATTTTATACTCATCAATCTTTCGTTAGATCTGGGAAGATTTCTGCGCTAACGTAGTATTATTTGACGGAGTAAAATGTTGGCCTTGTTGTGTTCCTAGTCTAGTGCTCCCGTCTCTTGTAGAAATTATAGTAAGCTTAATTTTTCTGCATACTGCTAGTTTATATTTTTTTATAGCTGCGTAAATTTTTTTTATGCTACTCAGAAATTTTTGGTGAATCCGGTGTGAATCCAACGGTAGGTTAGGGATGTGTTTAGACGGTCATTAGATTTGTATTGCTCGAGTCGAGAGACGGGGTAGTCTCT
The DNA here is from genome assembly GCA_039513925.1 of Platanthera zijinensis. Classification (NCBI taxonomy): domain Eukaryota; kingdom Viridiplantae; phylum Streptophyta; class Magnoliopsida; order Asparagales; family Orchidaceae; genus Platanthera; species Platanthera zijinensis. The sequence continues at coordinate 132,770,878 of CM077078.1, forward strand.
CTCGTTGGCTAAGAACTTTCCACAGGCTACTCTCGAAGCATGGGTACATGGTTAGCTAAGGACGAGCATGATGTAGGCCATCTTTTTGGTCAGGTTGAGCTTTGTACCGTTCCTATCGTCATATATTTGCTAGCCCCGTTGTGCATACCCTTCCCTTTAATTCAGATCCACCATGATTTCACCAAAGCCCCATAGCCTATCCTAGTCGCACACCCAAGTCGAACTTAGTGTTTTATATTTTCATGTTGGGGTGTGATGTTGTGTTGTTATTTGTGAAAATGTGGAAGTGCGCCCAAGTCTATATTTGCTGATATTGTGAAAATAAAAATGAAAAGAAAAAATATATAGTTGAATAGAAGAAAAAGTGTGATTGAAAATCTTTTTGAAAATGTGATTGTATGTGGAGTAGGCGGTGCGCACACCCATATGTTAAAATTTAAGTCTGGTGGGTGTGGCGTACTCATTTGTTTGGCGGATAGCGGATTTGATCCTTGTTATGCTGGCTCATTTGGGTTTTTGTGCTTAGCCTCCCTTTTTATCCTTGCTTACCTCACTGAAACCCAAGCCCCAACTTTTCCTAAAGTCCTACTGACTTGCATTTAAGTCAAACTAGTATCGTGGAGAGAGTGCGGAAGGGCAAGCTTATGGCCACCGATATTGGTGGATTCCTTTGGGGGTTGTCCTGAATTCCGATCTTTGGCAATACTCTTCTTAGCGGGTGATTTATTTTCTCCCTACGAGTGACTGAAGGATTCACCGTGATTTTCTTTTTGAGTAGTTATAGAATCTATTTTTTTACGCAGGCTGTAAATTATAAATTAGTTTGTATACTTAGAAATTTTCTTTACTCACTTTTTACGACCGTGAGCATGCGACTTCGCATGGTACTCCGGATCATATTTACTATGTTAGCTAGTACTTTTTCTAGTCTGCGGGGATCTTCTTTGCTCGGGACGCGCAAATGGTTAAGTCAGGGGGTGTGATAAGTCTCGTTTATACCGGGTTTTACGGGCTCATCTAGGCTGGTTTTCATGCCTTGGCACTTAAATGTTTTGGATGTTTCCGCTGTTTATCTCATCCTTTATGCCATTCTTGCTTTGTGCGCTTTTCTTGCCCTTGCGTGCGCAATTGCGCACTTGTTGGTTGGGGGTAAGCACGTGGTGCTCCCCAGGGCTTGTTCCAGTAGTTTTCTCTTCATTTCTGTATTGCTGGAGGGTCCTCCATTGCCTTTTTTTCCTTGCTTGCAGGTGGTCTGTTTTCCCCTTGTCTGAATTCTGATTTGAGGAAAACGCACGGTCATGCATTTCCTTAGCGCATGGTTAGTTTTGGTCATGCGTTTTCCTCCGGTCAATCTGGTGAAATGACCAGTTCGTGCGGATCCTTCACGCACGGTTTCACCCAAACCGTGCGCGAAGAAAACACACGGTTTTCCTGTAGCATTCTAGTGTTTGCCTGCCTTTTTTCGTTCTGTGGTTAATCGTGCGTTTTCCTTCATGCACGGGCGGAATCGCCCGTGCACGAGTAAAATGCACAGTTCCACTATTTTTGCCTGCAGTTCTTCGTTCATTGGCTACCCGTGTGAATTGCTTCACGCACGGGCGGATCGCCCGTGCGCGAAGGAAAAGCACGGCTCAACGCTTCTTCTTTGCAGGCGCGTGCTTTATTATAATATCGCATGGTTCGTACATGGTCGTGCGTTGAACCGTGCGAGACCAATTTTCTGATAATTTTCTATTTAAGTTGCAGCCTTTGCCATTTTCAGGAACGACGAGCAAGCCCGCTTTTTTGCTCTCTTGAGTGGGAAAATCACTCTCCATCCCCCTTTCTCTCTCTCTCTCTTCCTTGGAGGGAAGATCCGGCCACGCATTCCACTCCATAGAGCTTGCAAAAGCTTCATCCTCCACCGCCATTGACATTGATGCGTTCGAAGCTCCAGTTTGAGTTACTCGTTGCAGCCACCCAAGCACCATTCCGCCTCAGCAACCTCAGCAATACAAAGATGGGTTCGACGGAGGAAGTGACAGCTCCTCTTGGATCCTGGACTCCTTTCTGAAGACCGAGTATGGACAAGGGTTGACACCCCCTAATTTCCAGCCGAGAATCATGGAAAGCCTCTTATCTTGGTTGTAATCTCTCCTCCCTCCTATTATACTTTCTCCTTATTAAATGCTTATTGAATATTGTAATGTGATGTGCATTTGTGGTTCTAGAATGCTTGATGCTTTTGCTTAGGTTTTGTGAACTTTATTTGCATTGTTAGGCTCATCATACTTGCTAAAGTAGGTGATTTGGCCATTCTAGCATTTGCTAGAAGTGTGCGTTGTGAAGAGGTGTTTTCGACCCTCACCAGTTCTCACACTCGGCTATCACTCTTCGGAGTGATTCACCCGAGCAAAGCGGTGAAGGCAACCCGCAGTAATTGTAGGTTGTTTAATTTAGGAAACCCCAATCAAAACCCCCCTTGCTCCCTTTGCACTTGCACTCATTTCTCCAAAGTACTAAAACCCTTGCTCCCTTATTGCCCTCCACGAGAAATCGATACTCGGGGAAGCTATTCCCCATTATTATTACTTGACAGCAATCGGTACACTTGCCACATGTGCATCAATCATGTACATATTCGCTTGAAGAGCGGCAGAGATGTTGGGGATTGATGCGGACGTCGTCTGCCACTACCTCAACCTGGACCCAAAAGCTCGCCCAATCCAGCAGAAGAAGAGGTCCATCACGGACAAGCTGGCCGAGGCCATCAGGGAAGAGGTGGCCAAGCTCCTGAACGCTGGCTTTGTATCCGAAATCCAATACCCCGGCTGAGTCTCCAATATAGTAATGGTAAAAAAAGGAGACGGTCGGTGGAGAATGTGTGTTGATTTCTCTTTGCTCAATAAATCATGTCCTAAAGATTATTACCCCGCCTCGATCGACGTGCTGGATGACTCAGCCATCGGTTTTCCTATAATGAGTTTCTTAGATGCTTTTTTAGGTTATCATTAGATCAGGATGCACCCCCTAATGTAAAAAACGTCTCATTCATCATTGGGGATGGGTGTTAATATTACAAGATGATGCTCTTTGAGTTGAAAAATGTATAGGCGACATATCAAAAGATGATGGATCGAGTCTAGGATCCAAAGGAGAGGAATTTGGAGGTGTATGTGGATGATCTAATGATCAAAAGAAAAGAGGTGGACTCTCACCTCCAAGATCTAGAGGAGACCTTCCGCACCCTCTGGAGGTATAAAATGAGACTGAACCCCTTGAAGTCTGTCTTCGGGGCCAACCGGAGCGAGTTCTTGGGCCATCTTCTCACCCCCGCAAGGGTGGAGCCAAATCCAGACAAGGTCAAGGCGATCATGGAGTTGGGGTCTCCTCAGAATGCTAAGGAGGTGCAGTGGTTGACAGAGAAGTTGGCAGGGCTAAGCAGGTTCCTTTCTTGGGCTGGGGAGAAGTTCTCTCCCTTATTCAAAGCATTTATGGGAGGCAAGAAGTTCGAATGGACTGGGGAATACGAGGAGGCATTCCAGGCCTTGAAGAGGCAGTTAACTTAGCCCCCCCTGCTCCAAGGGCAAAAGGAGGGGGATGACCTATTTGTTGGGTCCATTGCCCACAATGTCCTAGATTTGAGAAAGTCAATCTTGTCAATGACATCAATAAAGTTGTATTTGATGAGTTCTTGAGTTCATGCATGCAGGGATGTCCTAGCAATAATGATGGGAAATGTAGCATAAGTGGCTAGGTCAGGTAAACACTTACCTAAGATGTGGATAGACAGAAATCTGTCTAAGTCCACATATGCTTAGTGAGAATTACTCACTCAATGCCAGATGACTTATAGCGCTGAGTGGAGCCTATACAGTCAAATCCAAAGTTGTGGCAAGCTGAGAAAGTTGCTAATTCCATAGGCATTGAGTGAAGTCAACTCACTCAACCCAATACAGCAAAACGAGTCAGGCTAATGCAGTAAAAGCCTAAGAAGAAGTGAGCAAAAAAGTGGCTAAGTCCACAAGCGTTGAGTGAGTATCACTCACTCTACTCTATACTCTGTATTCGTTGAGTATTGCCTTGTAAGTCAAAGCCACAGAAAATATGTGCTAATATTTGACTAAGTCCACATGTGTTGAGTGAGGCAATCTCACTCAACGCTATATGATAAAGCGTTGACTGACCATCATTCAGTCAGAACCTGTGGTTTTAGACACAGATATTTGGCTAAATCCAAATGAGTTGAGTGGAGCTTACTCACTCAAAGCCAAGGAACTAAAAAATCTGGCTAAGACAAAAAACATTGAGTGAGACATGCTCACTCAATGCTCTCAATGCCATTGTTCAGAAAATTTAGCTAAAGCAAAAAAGCATGGAGTGAGACGTGCTCACTCAACGCTCTCAATGCTTAAGATGCTGAAGAAGTAGGAAATTGATCAAGGCAAAAAGCATTGAGTGAGGAGTGCTCACTCAAGCATGCAGAAAAGGCTGAAGAATAAGCTAAGGCAAAAAGCATTGAGTGAGGATTGCTCTCTCAGCGATGTTATCGCCTAGATAGACAGAGTTCTGTCTAAGTGTCTTGGCATTGAGTGAAGCTCATTCACTTGATAATATGTTTTGTAACTTAAACTATTATCGTATTTTCTAGTTTTGAAGGCACTAATCAAGTCTTATTAGCTTAATTTTTATCTTTCTTACGTAAATATTATTGTCACTAACATTTTCTTGTCTTTTTGCAGGTTTCCAGAATTTTGGCAAAAAATGACCTGACATGCCCCCTGTCACGCCCTCCCTGGGCGTGTCACTAGGCGTGTCACCCGATCCCGAGGAAGCTTGTTGACAAAGAACAAATAACAGGAAAAATGGCTATCACGCCCCTCTAACACGCCCTCCCTCGGCATGTCCCAGGGAGTGATACGGGGCGTGTCGCCCTCTGCCCGAAGCCTGCCGCCGCATTAAATGCTTTTCCACCTCAGCACGTTAATAGTTATATCACGCCCCCCCCCCCTACACGGGCGTGACACGGGCGTGTTCGCCCCTTTACCAAGACTAACGGATTTCCGACCAATGATTGAGACTTGACGTATGTGTCACGCCCCCCAACACTGGCATGACCCAGGGCGTGTTAGCCATCATATAGAAGCAATCATCCTTCCCGCCAAAATCCAGAACCCGAGGTCAACCCCATACGTATCACGCCCCCTAACACGCCCTCCCCGGGCATGACCTAGGGCGTGACCAACCTGAGAAATTTTCCTATAAATTCAGATGCCCCCCTTCAATTTCAGACAAGCTTGGGTTGAGAGGGGAGGTGCTGCCCTTTTGTTTCCTAGTCCTTTTTATGCCTTTTCTCCCTCTCTCTCTCTCTCTTTCTCATTTTGTGTTTTTTAACCCTAGCTTAGTGCTCCTTTTGTAGTAGCTTTTGTATTAGCTTTGTACATCATTTGTAGCCTAATGTAATACTAGCTTAGTCTTTTCATTTCCATGCAAGTGTAGCTCCTTCATTTCAAGTTGTAACTTTCTATTAATATTAATATAAAAGTGCTCTTTTCTTATTTTTGTGTTCTTAATGCTTTACTACTCATCCCCCCTCCTCCACTTCGCTATGATTAACTAATCCTCCTTGTACTCGATATTGATGATCTGAGGTTCGAGTGATTAAGTTATGATGCTTTGAATTTACCTTTTCTTTTTATGGTTTAGACCTTCGAATTACTCTTGATTTTTCTCATTTAGAATTATATTGTCGATATATAATTTCCAATTTAGCTTTCATTCTTGGCTACCCGAGAGGCCGATAGTTTGAAGTGAGCATTCAAGAGTAAAGAGAGTTATACACACCACTCGAGAGAGGCAGACGTCCAAATCTCCCGGATTGGAGTAAAATCCAATAGTGGGGTTCACCGCGTAAAGCAAGCTTTAGGCCTCCGATTTAGACGAGAGTTGGTCGGACCTTCCTAAACTCAGTTGGGCATGACTTCGAGAGAAGCGTGTTCAAGCTTTAGGAACCTCCACGGTCAATGACCTTTACCTTATTAAGCTTAGGTTTATTTATCGTGTTTTTAATCGACTTTAGCCGAGGTGATTCTCGATCGAGTGCATTTCCATTTCATCGTTCTAATCCTTCATTGTAATTGCTTCTTTTATGCTTTCTACTTAGCTGCATTTAGTTCTCCTTTAGCGTAAAATTTCCTTTATTTAGTGCGTTTAATTTTCTCTTTATCCCTAAAGATTTCTGTCGATAAAATAATAGTCTTCGTGTGAGTAAGTGTACTCAACAGTTCCCGGATTTCAATACGACACTTGTGTCCCCTAGCTACAGTTCGATAGGTATACTTGCCTAACTGGATTGCTAGTTCGGCTCTCTTTTTTTAAACGGAAAGCGATCACCAAGTTTTTGGCACCGTTGTCGGGGAGCAACTTTTATTGATATATTGAAAACACGAACCTATTACTTTTATCATTTCTCTTTCTCAACCTCCTTCTAAAAAATTTTAAAATTCAAAAAATATTTTTATTATCACTCTTAATAGAAACCCACTCCACAATTTTTCTACATCACCTAATTCTCTCGAAAAGGGCAAAGGGCTTTATGTGCCACTATCTTGTCTAGTACCTTGCGAATCCTTCATTGGGTATCCCTTGGGAAGTTCGGGAGTTAAAACATAAAAAAAAATCTATTTCAAAAAAAAATTAGTTTCTCTTTTCTTTTTTCTAATTTATTTATTCCTCTTTTTTCTCTTCTCTTCTTTTAGTGCATGACTCGCGGGAGTCTGTCAGTTATTTTGGACTTGGACCACGAAATTGAGCGTACTCTTCGGAGAAGATCGTGATTTCAAGGCTCTACTCTCCAAGTACCGGTTGAGGACTCCGAGTAACTTTCTACTTTAAGAATGGAAGAACCTCGCATGGAGGAAGTCGTGCATAGGCATATGTCCAATTATGTACGATCGAATCTAGAGGGAACATAATCTAGTATAGTGCGCCCTGCTATAGCTAATAATAACTTTGAACTGAAGTCTAGCATAATTCAAATGGTGCAGTAGTATGTGCAATATGACGGACTTCAAGATGAAGATCTGAACGCACATATAGCAAGCTTTCTTGAGATTTGTGACACCTTCAAGATAAATGGTGTTACAAATGATGCTATTAGGCTAAGATTATTTATTTTTTCTCTTAGAACTAAGGCTAAGCAGTGGCTGAACACTTTACCTAAAAATAGCATCACAACCTGGGATCAATTAACAGAAAAAATTTTGCCGAAGTATTTTCCGCCAGCTAAAACTGCAAAACTTAGGAACGATATTTCTGCTTTTGGACAAATAGACTCTGAAACCTTATATGAAACTGGGAAAGATTTAAAGAATTATCAATACGATGCCCACATCACGCGTTACCTGTAAGGTTACAAGTGCAGACGTTTTATAACGGGCTAAATCAAAATACAAAGTAAATGATAAACGCAACTTCTGGCGGTAATTTAAACCATTACACCCCGGAAGCAGCTCTTTATCTTTTCGAGGACATGGCCATGAACACTTATCAGTGGAATGTGCTTAGGTCTCGCCCAAACAAACCTGCAGGTATCTTTGAAGTGGACAACGTCTCCCAGCTCGCTCTACAAGTTGAAATATTAAGCAAAAAATTTACGGAGATGACTGCTGTCTCCGCCCCTTAGGTATGGGAATCTGCAACTCCTACTCCCGAACAATTAGATTATGTTTAAAATATGTCTAGAAATGCTTTCAATAATTTTTTTGCTGCAAATTTTCCTGCGCCCGGTTTTAATTTTCCGAATAGTTATAATCCTGCCTTAAGAAATCCGAATTTTTCGTGGAGTAATCCTTCGAACGCAATGCGCCTGCCACCACAAAATGATTTTTCTACACCACCACCACCTCTTCAAAACTATCCAAAACTTCCAAGCTTGGAGGAGTTACTTTCTAAATATATAACCACAAATGACGCTACTATAAGAACCTTAACTAGAAGCGTTAAAAGTCTTGAAAATCAAGTAGGATAGCTCGCAAAAATAATTTCTGAGCAACCCGCAGGGTCTCTTCCTTCCAATACCGAGCCCAACCCGAGAGAGCAAGCGAAATATATAACCCTTCAGAGTGGGAAGCAAGTTTCCGGTAGGGTTAGTGAAGAGCCCGAGACAAGCTCCGCCCCTATTTTTATAAATCAAAGCTCTGCTCCCGTTTTAAAAATTCCACCCTCTGCTGAAGAAGTTATCACCCCCGTTTTAGACAAAAATCTCACTCCACCACCCATTTTAAAAAATAATACAACTCCATCATACCCTTCCGAACTTAATAAGCAACGTCAGGATGATCAGTACTCCCGCTTCTTAGAAGTGTACAAGCAAATCCATATAAACCTACCCTTCCACAAAGCGATTTCCCAGATGCCGAAGTATGCTAAGTACCTTAAGGACCTCCTGACTAACAAGAAGAAGTTAGAAAACCTTTCACATGTCACGTTAAATGTAGAGTGCTCTGCTGTTTTGACAAATGGTTTACCAAAGAAAATCAGTGACCCGGGTAGTTTTTCTATTCCGTGTGTCTTTGGTGATCTTTTTGTCAAGAACGCATTGGCCGACTTAGGTGCGAGTATTAACCTGATGCCCCTCTCGTTGTTTAAGAAGTTAGGAATTGGTAGCCTCAACCCCACACTCATGGGTATCCAGCTCGCCGACAGATCCGTCAAATACCCGTTAGGAATCGTGGAGGATTTCTTAGTTAAAGTCGACAAGTTTATCTTCCCGGTGGACATCGTCTATTGGACATCGAAGAAGACGTCGAGGTTCCCCTGATCCTTGGCCGACCCTTCCTTGCCACCTCCCGAGCTATCATTGATGTAAGCAATGGTAAGCTCTTTCTTTGAGTAGGCGATGATGAAGTGACTTTTTCTATCACCCCCTCGATGAAGAACACCCGAACAAATGACGACTCCTATTTTTTCGTAGATGCCATAAGTGAAGAATCCTCCTATTGCCTCTCTAAATTTGAAAAAGAATTTTCTGATTTTTGTTCCTCCTCTACTCTTCCAACTGAATCGATGCACCTAAATGAAGAATCCTCCTATCGCCTCTCTGAATTTGAAAAAGAATTTTCTTATTTTTGTTCCTCCTCTACTCTTCCAACATAATCGCTACAAGAAGCTGTCATGGCCACAGCCCCACCCATTTTAATTTTTCGTTTAAAAGGGTCTACGAAGACATAGTATTCTAAAAATAAAGAATTTCTAAAACCTCGTAGGAAGAACCCCCTACCCTAGAATTAAAAGAACTTCCTAAACATCTTAGATATGCTTTCTTAAAAAAGGATTCCAAGTTACCAGTAATAGTTTCGGCCTACCTCATGGATGTGCAAAATGATAAACTTCTTTTAGTTTTACGTAAACATTGTCAAGCTATTGCCAGGTAAATTTCTGATATCAAGGGCATAAGACCATCTTTCTGCACTCACAAAATCTTAATGGAAGATAATTCGCGTAACTCCATACAACCTCTGTACTGTATAAACCTGAACATGAAAGAAGTAGTTAAGGGAGAGGTTATGAAACTCTTAGACACAGGAATTATATACCATATATCTGATAGTAATTGGGTTAGCCTTGTCCAAGTAGTGCCGAAGAAGGGAGGGATAATGGTAGTTAGTAATGAGAATAATGAATTAATCCCGACATGGACGGTGATCGGATGGCGAATGTGTATAGATTATCGTAAGTTAAATGAAGCCACCTGCAAGTATCACTTTCCCTTGTCGTTCATCGATCAAATTTTAGAACGACTATCCGGCCATAGCTTTTATTGTTTTCTCGATGGCCTCTCGGGGTATTTTCAAATCCCCATCTCCCTCGAGGACTAGGAGAAAACTACATTTACTTGTCCCTTCGGCACCTTCGCCTACCGAAGAATGTCATTTGGATTGTGCAATGCGTCAGCTACATTTCAACGATGTATGCTCGTTAACTTCGACAAGTACGTAGAAAGCATTATGGAGGTATTCATGGATGATTTTTCCGTGTTCGGTGATGCTTTTAAGAGTTGTTTAGAAAACCTCGAAAAATTCTTAGAACGATGCGAAGAAACTAACCTTGCCCTAAATTGGGAAAAATGCCATTTTATGGTGAGGGAAGGGTTAGTTTTGGGTCATAAAATTTCTGCGAGAGGAATTGAGGTAGATATTGCCAATATATAAGTTATCGAGAAGCTGCCGTAAGAAGTTTCCTAGGTCACGCTGGTTTCTACCGCTGTTTCATAAAGGACTTCTCCAAGATCACCAAGCCCCTTACCCATCTCTTAGAAAAAGATGCCCCATTTATTTTTGACGACCTTTGCCTAGCTGCTTTTAAATTAATAAAATAAAAATTAATTAATGCCCCGATTATGATAGCACCGGTGTGGGACCTTCCATTTGAGATAATGTGCGATGCGAGTCGTTTTGCGGTGGGAGCCGTATTAGGTCAACGCATATCTAAAAAGTTCAACCCTTCTATTACGCCAGTAAAGCGTATACATTTGAACAGGAAAATTACACCATGATCGAGAAGGAGCTTCTAGCTGCAGTATTCGCTTTTGATAAATTCCGCCCTTATATTACACTTTCAAAAATTATTGTTTTTACGGACCACTCGGCCCTCAAATATCTTCTTTTTAAATCGGATGCCAAGCCACGCTTAATTCGCTGGGTCTTACTCCTCCAGGAGTTTGACTTAGAGATCCGTGATAAGCGAGGAGCAGAGAATTTGGCCGCCAACCATCTCTCTCGATTAGACAATCCCTTTATAGAAAAATTAGATGAAAAATCTTTTAACGATTATTTTCCCGATGAAAAGCTATTTTCAATTAACACATCTACTTCTCCTTAGTTCGGAGACATCACCAACTATTTAGTGGCTCGTGTGCTCCCAAAAGTGTTCTCCTCTCAACAAAAGAAGAAATTCTTTTCTGAGTTGAAGAACTATTTTTGGGAGGACCTGCATCTTTTCAGAGTCTGTGCGAACCAAGTGATAAGGAGATGTGTCTCATTTGAAGAAGGTTTAGATATTTTAAAGCATTTGCATGAAGGACCGACAGGTGGGCACTATCAAGTTGATCGCACCGCTCATAAAGTGTTAAGCGCGGGTTTTTACTGGCCTAGCCTGTTTAAAGACGTGCAGGCCTTTGTGAGCAGGTGTGATAGTTGTCAACAGTCGGGCAATATTTCCAATAAAAATGAAATGCCGCAAAACTATTTCCTTGAGTGTGAAGTCTTCGACCTCTAGGGAATTGATTTTGTTGGCCCCGTTCCTTCTAGCTTTGAGAATAAATACATTTTAGTCGCTGTCGATTATGTTTCGCGTTTGGATGAAGCCCAAGTTCTTCCTATGAACGACGCCCGAGTCGTAGTTACGTTTTAAAAAAATTTATTTTCTTGATTCGGTACGCCGCGCGCCATCGTTAGTGACAGGGGTTCCCATTTCTGTAACGCACAGTTTTTTAAAATCCTTACTAAATACGGTGTTACGCATAAGCTTTCAACTGCATACCACCCCCAAACTAACGGACAAGTCAAAGTAGTGTACCGTGAAATTAAAAGAATCTTAGAAAAGACTGTTTAAACATCTAGAAAAGACTGGTCAGCCAAATTAGACGATGTTATATGGGCCTACCGAACAGCGTACAAAACCGCCCTCGGATGTACGCCATATTAGTTGGTTAATGGAAAATCGTGCCATTTAACCGTAGAACTTGAACACCGTGCTTTTTGGGTCTTAAGGTTTTTAAATTTCGATCCTCACTCTATCGACGACCTTAGAAAATTTCAACTTAACGAGCTTGACGAGTTGCGCTCTTACGCATACGAAAACAACAAATTTTATAAAGAGTGGACGAAATGTTTTCACGATAAACACTTAAGGCGCTAAAAAACCTTTAAGTCGGGCGACCAAGTTCTTTTGTATAATTCTCGATTACGTTTATCTCTAGGGAAATTAAAGTAGCGATGGTCTGGCCCGTTTTCTGATTAAAAAGTTTTTCCTTATGGTGCTGTTTTAATTTCACACCCTGATAAGGGTAATATTAAAGTAAATGGTCAGCGTCTTAAACTTTTTTTTGGTGATGATGATGTCAGTCCAAATAATGTTAAATTTCTACTGCACTAACTCTAACTTCGAACTTTTATTTTTTGTTAAAAACTTTAATAATTATTATTTTGGACAAATTATTTTTGGACATTATTATTTTTGTTGCGTCGAGCTCAAACGACGCTTTAAACAAAGGGCACTCTTGGGAGGCAACCCAAGTTATCTTTTTCTATTTTCTTTATTTTACAATTTTTGCCCCGGACGGCTCCGACAAGCTGAAGCTTCTGAGATCGCCTGCTCCAACGTTGTTGAGTCCATCATCAAGTCCAAAGAAGACATTTCATGAAGATCCAAAGCGCAAGCATGGGGGAGCAGCATCAATCAGCATTCGCAGCGAATAAATCCAGGGAAGTACCTGTTTTCAATTCTGCACTTTCAATTCTGTTATTTCATTTTCTCTCCTTCTCTAACCTCCTTTTTCCATTGAGCACAATGTCTATTTTAAGCTTGGGGGAGGACTTCCTCCTTTTTTTACTGTGTGAATATTTTGCTTTTTGTGAATATTTTTCAAAAATCCAAAAAAAATGAATATCTTAAAAATCCAAAAAAATAGAAAAATTTTCAAAATTAAAAAATATATATATGCTTTTTGTCATTACTTTAATAGTTTAGACGTTTTGATATTTCAATAGTACCCCTTGTTTTTATTTTGTTTTTCTAAAAATCTTATATAAACAACTTAATTAATTATAATATTTCTAATCGCCTTTTTAATTATGTTTCACAAGTAAAATATTGGTCATGTGTGTTTCTAATTCGCGGTAGCATGTTAACGTAAAATATTTTTTCTAAAACTCGCATTTCCATTACAGTTTTCGTTCTTTAATTTCTTTACTTTCTCAAAAATTGATCATCCACTATTTTCCTTTTCGTTTTTGGAAAATTTTTGTAAGGTCAACTTTTGAATAGTGTAGTAGATGTGAACGATCCAAGTCACTTATTATTTCTATTTTCAAGAAAATTTCATCAATCTTTTTTTATTATCTAGGTCTTGCTTTTTGAAATTTTTCAAATCTATATTTTAAATAAATTTAAAAGCACGAAAATGATTTAGACCATTTTTGTTTTCATTTTAGCTTTCCTGCCGACCTAAATACTTTCACCACTAGTTAGCCTCTTTTGAGTCTTTTTTCCAATTTCATTTGATAGCTCCTCTTTTTATATCATTTTCACCAAAGCCAAAATTTCCAACCTATCTAATCGCACTAGCCTTTTTGAGTTTCATAAAAAAATTTAATGATTATTATAGGTTATTTGGTGATATTTTTGGAGAAGTTTTTGAAAAAAGTATACTCAAAAGAAATGTTTGCTTTTGTTTGGCCAATTCAAAATGAAAATAAAAATATTTATGGTCTTTGTTTTGAAAAAGAAAGAAAAAAATGGAAAAGAAAAAAAAAGAAATAAAATTATTTTGTTTAAAATGAAAATTTTTGAAACTCTTTGTTTTGGTTTAGTGTGATTTTAGGCCTCTCTGTTTATCTTTGAATTCCACTCATAATCATAATCTTAAACCAAATGCTCCGGTCATATTAAGTCCTTTTGATTCATGCTATTAAATTTTATTTAATAACTAAGAAAAGAAGAAAAGTAAATCAGTATAAGTTTTGGATTTAAACATAGATTTTTTTTATTTAATTGATATAATTGTAATGTGTTACTTGGATCTAGTAACAACTCAATGCATTTTTTCATTTTCGTTGCTTTGCTAAATCTACTTAGAATTTCGCATAGTACTTGTGTAGGCATAATTAGAACTTTTTTATTAGTCCTATTTTATGGTTATCTAGTTTTTATATTTTTACTTGGGCATAAGCAAAGCTTAAGCTTGGGGGAATTTGATAATACGTTTTGTAACCTAAACTATTATCGTATTTTCTAGTTTTGAAGGCTCTAATCGTGTCTTATTAGCTTAATTTTTATCTTTCTTATGTAAATATTATTGTCACTAATATTTTCTTGTCTTTTTGCAGGTTTCCAGAATTTTGGCCAAAAATGACCTGACACACCCCCCTGTCACGCCCTCCCTAGGCGTGTCACTGGGTGTGACACCCGATCCGGAGGAAGCTTGCTGATAGAGAACAAATAACAGGAAAAACGGCTGCCACACCCCTCTGACACGCCCTCCCCGGGTTTATCCCAGGGCGTGACACGGGGCGTGTCGCCCTCTGCCCGAAGCCTGCCACCGTATTAAATGCTTTTCCACCTCAGCACGTCAACAGTACTATAACGCCCCCCCCCCCCCCCCCTACACGGGCGTGACCAGGGCGTGTTCGCCCCCTTTTCCAAGACTGAAGGATTTCCGACCAATGATTGATACTTGACGTATGTGTCACGCTCCCCTACACGGGCGTGACCCATGGCGTGTCAGCCATCGTATAGAAGCAATCATCCTTCCCGCCAGAATCCAGAACCCGAGGTCAACCCCGTACGTATCACGCCCCCTGACACGCCCTCCCAGGGTGTGACCTAAGGCATGACCAACCCGAGAAATTTTCCTATAAATTAAGATCCCCCCTTCCATTTCAGACAAGCTTGGGTTGAGAGGGGAGGTGCTGCCCTTTTGTTTACTAGTCCTTTTTATGATTTTCTCCCTCTCTCTCTCTCTTTCTAATTTTGTGTTTTTTTAACCCTAGCTTAGTGCTCTTTTTGTAGTATCTTTTGTATTAGCTTTGTACTTCACTTGTACCCAAGTCAAACTTGAAGGTGTTTAACTTGACTTCATCTAGTTGCTAAGCAAAGGTATCTGCAACTTGCTTGTTTGGGGGAAAAACTCAAGACAAATGTTTTCCTTTTCCACATGCTCCCTAATAAAAAGATACCTAATCTCAATATGCTTAGTCCTGCTATGAGAGACAGAATTCCTAGCAATTGAGAATGCACTAGTTGAATCACAGAACATAGGGGAATTACCTATCTTGAGGTTATTGTCCTGGAGCTAATGATGTATCCATAGCAACTGTGCATAACAACTACCTGCTGAGATATATTCTAACTCAGTTGTTGAGATTGCAACACTAGTCTACTTCTTGCTGCTCCAAGACACAAGTCTTTCTCCCAAGAACTGACAGGTGTCTGATGTGCTCTTCCTGTCCTCTTTGCAGGCTGCAAAATCTGCATCTGAATAGCCTGTTAGTTCAAAATCCCTATTTTTAGGGTACAATTAGCCAAGATCTGGTGTGCCCATAAGATACCTCAAAATTCTCTTAGTAGTAGAGTAGTGAGATTCTTTAGAGCTAGCCTGATACCTAGCAAAAACACATGTAGCATACATGATGTCTGACCTACTTACAGTAAGATACAGAAGGGAGCCAATTATCCCTCTATACAAAGTTTCATCAACAGGTTTCCCTGCCTCATCTTTGTCTATATGCATACTTGATCCCATGGGAGTTTTCATTGTGGAGGCATTCTCCATTCCAATCTTTTTAGTCAGCTCCCTAATGAACTAATACTTTGAAATGGATAATCCATCTTCAGTCTGCCTTAATTGGAGGCCCAATAAGAACTTAAGCTCACCCATACTGCTCATCTCAAACTTTTCTTGCATAAGTTTGGCAAACTTCCTACAAAAATTGTCATCAGTACACCCAAAAACTATGTCATCTACATAAATTTAGACTAGGATGATCTTGCCCTTAGATTCCCTTAGGAATAGGGTCTTGTCTATCTTCCCCCCTTGAGAATTTTTCTCAATGAGGAAGCTAGATAATGTCTCATTCTATGCTCCAGGGGCTTTCTTCAACCTATATAGAGCTTTCCTAAGTCTATAAACAAAATCAGGGGAGTTTGAATCAACAAAACCTGAATGTTATTCAACATAAACTTCTTCCTTTAAGGTAACATTCAGGAAGGCTGAATTCATGTCCATCTGGTAAACTTTAAATCCTTTGTATGCAGTATATGCAAGGAAAAGTCTGATGGCTTCCAATCTTGCTATAGAGGCAAAGGTTTGATCAAAGTCAATACCTTCTTTTTTTGTACCCCTTAGCTACCAGCCTAGCCTTGTTCTTGATTATAATGTCATTTTCATCAAGCTTATTCATGTAGATCCACTTGGTTCTAATGACATTATGTCCTTGTAGTCTGGGAATCATCTTCCAGGCCATACACCTCTTAAACTAGTTCAGTTCCTCTTGCAATGCTACAATCTAGAACAGATCTATGTTGGTCTCTTTAAATCTCTTGGGCTCAATCTGTGACAAAAAACTTGAATACATTATTGTATTGAGACTTCTGCTCCTTGTCACCACACCTTGGTTGGCATCACCAATAATTTGGTGTCTTAGATGATCCCTTAGATGCCTAACAGCTGGAGTTAATCTTCCTTCAGCATCTTAAGCTTTAGTGGCAGCATCTTGCTGATCTTCATCCACTTTAAGTGTGCCTTGTACTTTTCCTGGAATGTCCACTCCATCTTGGACTGCTGGAGCAGCTTCCTTGATGGTTAGCTTATCAATCATCAGCTCGGTACCTATAGGTCTAGAAGAGGAGCTTGGAAGCTCACTGTTAATCATATTTGACTTATCAATTACTACATTAACAGACACTTAAACCACTTGACTTTCCAAGTTATAGATCCTATAGGCCTTACTATGATTGTTGTACCCAACGAAAATCTCATCATAGGACTTGGCAGCAAACTTAGTCGCATAGGACTTCTCATTATTAAGTACATAGCACTTGCTACCAAAGATCTTGAGATAAGACAGGTTTGGTTTTCGGCCCTTCATAATCTCATAGGGAGTCTTCTTGTGGCTTTTGGTGATAGAAGCTCTATTAAGGACATGACACGTAATATTTACTACCTCAACCTAGAAATATTCTAGGAGAGATGTGTCACTTAGCAAGGTCCTACCTGCCTCTATGAGGGTTCTATTCTTCCTCTCAGGAATCCCATTTTGCTAGGGTATTCTTGGAAAAGAAAATTCTTGATGAATCCCTTTCTCTTCACAGAACCTTGTAATGCTTTTAGACTGAAATTCAGTCCCATGGTCACTTCTGATTTTGACCACAATACTGTCTAGCTCATTCTGAATTTTTTTGACAAAAGTATTGAAGATATCAAGGGTTTCAGACTTTTTCTTAAGATAGAAAACTCAAGCAAACCTAGAATAGTCATTAACCACTACAAAGGTGTAGACTTTCCTACCTAGACTATGAACTGGCATAGTACCAAATAAGTCCATATGCAGGAGGTATAAGCACCTCACAAAGTCTTTAGTCCCAATGCTCTTGAAGGAAGCTTTGGTCTGCTTGCCCTTTTAACATGCTGAGCAAATGTCTTCCTTGGTGCATTTCATCTTGGGACCATTCCTAACTAGCTCTTCATTAAAGAGCTTGCCAATGGTCTTATAGTTCAAATGAGCTAGTCTCTTGTATTATTGTATACAATATGAGACTTTCTCATTTGTAACTAGACATATAGGAGAGTCTTTATTAAGATATAGAAAGTTTAAGCAATAAACATTTTCACTCTTAGTGTCTGTCAAGATGACCTTTTGGTCACTTGACCTCTTGATTTGGCACTAATCCTTGTGGAATGCAATGACATAGCCAAGATCACAGAGTTAGCTTATGTTTATCAGGTTGTGTTGCAACCCTTCAATATAAGCCACTTTTGAGATGGTGAATATATCATTGGTAATCTTAACATAGCCTTTTGTCACTCCTCTATCTGAACCACCAAAGTTAACTTTGGGTCCATCCTTCACTGGAGTGTACTCCTTTAGATTTATCCTTGTTCAAGTCATGTGCCTGGAACAACCACTATCCAAGTACCATATGGGGTATGGGCACTTGGACTAACCTACATCATATAAATTATCTTACCTTAAGACCCCAATATTTATTAAGTCCTAGGTTCTGATTAGTCTGAAACAGAAACTGTCTTCCTGCAGATTTTCTGATGGGAAGACTAACATTTGCTCTGGGCACACTAGGATTATGATAGTAATCTAGGGCAAAATGCCCCACCTTACCACAGCACCAACACTCATAAATGTTATATCTTCTTTTCTAAGAAGGTCCTATAGTTTGGTTAACTGCTGACTGTACAGAAGGAAGAGGAGCAACAACCTTCTTCAAGTTCCTTGCAGAGTTGGTCACTGCCACTTTCTTGAGTGAGGGGGTGCTGCACCAAAAACAAATGGTCCATGATATGCCATTTTAATTTCTTCATGGGGAGCCTTAAAAGCACTCATTCCCCTACTATATCTTCCACCATAGATGTGAACATCGTTGTTCACACTAGTGGATCTACCATTCATCCAGTGACCATAGATGCTTTCTTGGTCATACCTGTTTCAAGGCAACTGAACTTTTCTAAAAAGAATGGGAGGCTTGGAACTTGAGCTTTGCCTTTCCCTTTGTAATAGGCAACTCTTGTGCTTTCCTTGAATCGCAACCCCTTCTTACCCTTTTGAGAGGAGAAGGAGTCTATAAGGGGCAATACAGTACTTGACATAAAATAACTAGCCACTATCCTTTTCTCCCTTTAGAGTTTCTCTTCAAGATTTCTAATGAGACTATTCTTGAATCTGATGGTGTCAATCTGAATGAGAGTGATGTTTTTCAGTTGGCTGATTTCCCTAGCCTTTTGATCCAGCAGGGTTGTTGTCTCAGCCTGCTGGGAAGCAGCTAGCTGAAGGGATATAATCTCCTCAACTTGCTTTTTGGCCAACTTCTTAATTCTTCTGAAGTCATCCAGAAGGGCACCATACTTGTCAATCAATTGATTGACATATTCTTCAAATTCTGACCCACCTTTATCACTGGATGATGATGCCTCGGAATTTGGACTAGTCTCATAATCTGAGTCAGAAGATGAGCTGGATGGAGAGAATACTTTTTTGGACCATGCTGACCCTAGCTTGATTCTTCATCAGACTTAGTTATCAACCCATATCAGCTGTTGGCATCTTCTTCATCTTCATCCTAATCTGAGTCACTATCTGAATGTGATAGAGGGGCCCTGATCCCTATCCTGACAGTAGGATAGTCTTCAGTTTCTTCTTTAGCTTCTTTATTAGTAGCAAAGATCCCTATATAGGCTTCTTCTTCTTCAGACTCAGAAGATGCTGAGTCAAACTGACTCCAGCTCTTCTCCTTCTTTGCCATGAAGGACTTTTCCTTCTTTCCCTTGTGCTGGTGGACCTTTTTCTCACCAGCCTCTCTTCTTTTGACTGGGCAGTCAGCTATCACATGCACAGGTTTGCTGCAACAATAACAGACAACTTTAGAGGAAATATGTTTACTAGGTTTTGAGTTATACCTGTCTCCCTTGGAGTGTCTCTTCCTGTGATGAGAGGAGGAGGAAGGTCTACTTCTCCACTGCTTCCTCTTCATCAACTTCTGAAACTTCCTGGAGAAGGCAGTAAATTCTTCATCAGAGCTGTTGTAGTCTGATGAGCTTAGCACTGTGCTGTTTGAATAAACAGCCTCCTTGGAGGAGAGGAAATCCTCTCCATGCTCCTCTTAGTGTTGTCATCTCTGAAGGTCAAAGACTTTTCCTTAGCCTGTGATTTGCTGATGGTCTCCTCCTTTTTCCTTGTAAATAGCTGCATCTCATAGGAGAGTAGCTTTCCAAATAGTGTATGAGGGGGAGTATTAGCCAGCTTTGCCACCTCTCTGATGGCACAGATCTTTGTATACCAATCTCTAGTTAGAGACTTGAGAAACTTGTCATTCAGCTCATAATGGATGAAGACCCTCCCACAGGTCCTCAGCTCATTCACAATTCCGAAAAATCTTTCATAACATCCAACTATGCTCTCATTCTTGGAGTGCCTGAAAGCCTCATATTCTTGGTTTAGTAAGCACTTTCTATCATCTCTGACCTCCTTTGTGCCCTCCATGTATACCACCAAAGTGTCACACATCTCCTTGGAGGTCTGGCAGTGAACCAGATTCTGAAAGGTAGAATTATCAATAATACTGACTATGATGTTCTGAGCTCTCTTGTCCATAGTTTCCAAGATGACTTCATCCTTAGTCATCTCTGAATATTTCTTTGGTGTCTGGAATGTTGTATCCAGAACTGAGACTTTCAAATGGATGAAAGGTCCCTCTTTGACTGTAATAAAATCCTTGGATCAGATGCTTTCATGAAAATCTTAACCCTCTCCTTCCAGATTTCAAAGATCTCCTTCTGCAGATAGGAAGCTTCATGGAACCCGCTCCTTATGGTTCTCTCTCAAACCCATAAGTATACTTCTTTTATCTACCCTTTGAGATCTACTCAGACTGTTAAGTCCTTCTTAAGTAACCTCCCTTTGATACCACTTGAAAGTCTTTAGTTCCAAGGGCAGATAAACACCTAGAGAGGGGGGTGAATAGGTTTTTGGGCTCTTTTATTTTTCCTTCTTTAAGTGTGTTGTGAGTTAGTAGTTTTCAGCTTTCAAGATACACCACACAAAGCACACACAGAATATATAGTGGTTCCCCAGATTATGGGTACATCCATTATCCCTCCCATCTTTTTAACAGTGTGTTAGACAAGACACTTCTCCAAAACTCGGCTCCTAAAAGCTTACAACACAGATCCCTCAGGATCTCTGTCTCCTCCAAGACTTACCTCAGGTATAAAGCCCTACCTAAGAGCAAGCTTGCTTCTACAACTCAGTGATCCAAAGATCACCTACCTCAGACTAAATTAATAGTCCTACAGCTCAGGATATGATGTTAGCCCTACAACTCAGAGAGGATGGCTCTCCTACAGCTCAGGCACAAATGCCCTACCTCAGATTTAAAGCTAGATCCTATAACTCAGGCACAAAGGCCTAACTTTAGAGAGAATGACTATCCTACCTCGGGCAAACTGCCCTACCTCAGATCCACACAGGATCCTAACTCAGATCAACAAATGATCCTACACTCGGCCTTTATAAAATAGGCCTACAACTCAGATCTAATGGATCGTAAAAATAAAGAGTTCGTGTTGATTTGACTCCAGAGAAATTTCTCTGATTCTTCTTCTTCCTGAGCTGAGATGAACTCAGCCCTAACTTCTTCTCAGCAATAAGAATGTTGATCTTCAGAACACTACTGCTTGTGCTGGAAGTAACTCAGAAACACAGGTTTCTGATCTTGCTGATGAAGATAATGATTTGACAGTTCTTATTATTCTTCATCAGCTAACCTTCACTGTAGAAATAGAATGCTCTATTTCTTCTTCATTCTCAGAAATCTCTTCTGAACTTAATATACCAGGTGATGTTCGCTATAGCTATCTGGGTGAACTTTTAGATCTGCGGGTTTGAACTTCAGCTTCAAGCTCTGCAATAGTGGCGAGGGAGAAGACGATGAAGTTCCGCCTCTATGCGAAAATGTTAAACCCTAAAAGTTGATTTGCTTCCGCCAATCTCGATCCTTTTATCTTCTGTCGTCCAACGGCTATTTGACTCGTGGGCCCACTGAAGTTGTTGGCTGCAACTTTGCTTTTACAGGAAAAGTCATACAGTAGGCATGCGGTGTCATTTGTCGTATACTGTAGACTTCCCGCAACATTTTGAACTTCGCTGACATTTCCTGACATCAGCATCTATGTACTAAGCCAATTTTATAGTTTCATCACAGGCGTTGAGTGTGTTGGGTTAATGGCCTTCACTCAGCATAAAACCCTTAGTCAAATATTCTGCACCGCCAGGCGTTGAGTGAACCTTCATCACTCAACAAATTTGGACTTAGCCAATATCTCTACACTGCTAGGTGTTGAGTGCATTGAGTGATCCTTCATGTAACATCCCTCAAGAAACTAGACCCCTAGGAGTGGTTTTGTCATGACTGGATCATGACAAAACCCTAGGAAGCCTAAGAGGACCAAGTGAACCTAGGAATGTAGGTGAGATCATTATGGTCTACAAATAGTAGATTTCCAAACACTAGTTTAGGATGATCATGGGGCTTCACCATGACTCCAAGAATCCACCACAATCTCACCAACCTATTGAAAGGTCCATTAGAGCTCTAAGGGCCCATTGGAGTCAACCTAGGGTGGTCAAGTTGACCTAGGATCATCCTAGTCCTAAATTGCGCAAAGTACCCTAACTAAGGGCAATGTGCCCCTAATGTTCCCAACAAACCCTACCTAGGTAGTCCAAGGAAGTGGAGAGACACATTTTGGGCCCACCAAATTAAGAGAGTGATGACTAGGAGAGACAGGAAGGAGTTACCCACTTTGGAGGAGAGAGAAAATGGGGGCTTAATGGACATCATGGCCATGGAGGTTTCATAACCCCTCACTTTGATGGGGCCTTTACTACTTGGAGGCAGGGGAAGAGTTACCAGGAGGTGGCCTGCCAGTGGCGTGGCTCAGCCACCTCAATTTGGCAGAAACCAAAATTAGGGTTAAATGGCCATTAATGGAGATTTCAAAAATTGGGGAGTTACAAGCCTCCTCTCCCCAATTCCTCCTTTAAGAACCTTCACCAGGACAAGAGCAAGCATTTCCCCCGTTCCAATCTTGTTTTACTTGCTGTTGCTATGGAGGTTGCAGAAAAGCCCAAATCGGTGGCCGGAAATGGCAAGAAGGCACAACACCCGCTCTTAGGCCGCAATTCAGGTCCTCTCTTGCTCTTTCTTCTATGGGTAGATCCTAGGATTCATTTAGATTGAGAATCGGGCTCAATTGAGCCCGATCAAAGCCTTCGATTTCCTAGTTTTTTCGAGAAAAACAAGTTTGCGGGATCACCGGAATTCGCCCCTCCGGCGGCTGTGCCGTCGCCTGACGACAGCAACCACCTCGACGGAGGTGGTGGTGGCGGTGGCCGGCCAGGGAGGTGACCGGGTGGCCGAGAAATGGCGATGGAATAAGCTCCAGGAAGATGTAATCCTATTCGTTGGTGCGCTGGCGAAGACGACCAGATGCCGTTTATATTGCGCTAAGATTCGTGCTGTTTATTTTTAATCTTAGGATAAATAATTCATTTTATATGATTTTTGTCATAAAAAATGCAGTTAATGTTTTTAATTATTAAAAATACTTATAGGTTTGTACAGAGAAAGTGGTCAATATGAAGTTTGTAGGTCTGGATGTCTAGTTTATTTTAAAATTTGTTTGAACCAATTGGGATATCTGGTTTGACAAAGGCACTCATTTTGGTGGGGTCTATATCTAGGGCTAGTCATAGGTTTAAATGTGTGCCCCCACTTCACCACATGTCCAAATGAACTGAAATTTGTACAGGGAGTCAATCTTATCTATATCTAGGTTATGTCCAAAAATGGGGATTTTTGGAGATAATTTTTCTATAGTTTTTGAAATTATTTAATAATCCTAGGGTAAATTAATTAGGGGATCTAATGATCTCCAAACCCTCCCAAATTTTGGTGAGTGGTCCTTGGGGTCATCATAAGGCTCTGGATAAAATTACATCTTATTTGGAGGTGATTTGGGTTGAATGTTTGTAAACCCTAGCCTTGACCTAAAGGGGGGTATTTAGGTCAAAGTGTTCTTTGTGTGTTTAAGTGGTCAAATCATCTCAACAGAGGCTGAAACTTGGGCCACTGGTTTGATATGATGTTAGACACCCTCACATGGAATTTGGGGTGGATTGGGATAGATTTGCCCTAGGACCCAAGTTCAAACCTTGAGGTTGGACTGAGGGGATTTGTGAAGGGCATGGGGTGATATCCCCTTGTATGGACTTGGTGTTCAGTTCATGTGATCCTAGGGTGGTGAAAATCCCTAGGGAGAGATATGGTGGGATTTGGACACATGCACACCACTTAAACCACTAGGTAAGTCTTTGGGTTCATACACCTTAGGAATTGTCTAGTGGCTCATATGACTTTGGAATTGCATGATATTTTGGTAGAGGTCATTTTCATAATCATATTATCCACTGAATTATACTACATATTGTTTGGATGAGTTTACAAGTGGGTTGCTTTGAAAAGTGTACTTTCATGAGTTGTCTTGAAGAATTTTATTATGTGATTTCCTAACCTTGGGTTTGGATGATACTTAGTCAAGCTATGTTTTAGGACTATAACAAGCCCTAGAGATTTTTAATCTGAATTTTAGATCATTATATGGGGTACTTCATTCATAACCCAACAAGTTACACCTTCTACTTAGAAATTTCTTTTGAACAAATCACTAAATGGAAACTTATGAAATTTGGTAGGTAGACCTTTAATGAAATTTGAAATCTCTGTGAATTTTTGTGGAATTTTTGGAAGTCTATCTGTAGGGGTTGTTTCACAATGTGTTGTTTTCTAAGTAAAATTAATTGAATTTAGTTTGGCACTATTTAAGATTGAAAACTATGATTTTTTTTTTCATTGGTCCTTTCTGGTCATCCTTGAGATTCTGTAATTTTTCAACAATTTTTTTATGAATAATTTTAGTACTTTCTTCTTTAACCATAATTAATGGCTTATTATTGGATTAATTAATTAGAGGCCAAATCATTTTTGGAAAATAATGGAATTTGATATTTACTGTTATTCCTCTGTTATCTAGTGTTCATAATTTTTTGGTGGCCATTACTTGAGAAAATGTTATACTTCATGTTCAAATTACCCATGGCCTAACTTTGGGAAAAAATAATTAAATATCAAATTAATTAGGAAAATTATAAGTTTCTGGATTTAGGCTAATCATGTCATGATAGACCTCCATTAAATATCTTAGGGCAGTTGAATAAAAATTTAGAGTACCTCATATCATGTACGACATATAGTATAGGTTGTTCTGCATATAGTAAAACTGCGAAAATGTGATAGCATTTGAATTGAGCATATGGATTGGGGTTAATAGTTTGCTAGTTAGGGTAAAATGAGATTGATTTCATCATTGGAAGATGTGATGAGGAAAATGCTGGGTTGATTAGGTGCTAGGAGATAAGCGGGATCGACGAAAGATCGTCTTCCCTGTGAAGAAAGAGAGAGAGAGAATCAAAACACACTAGGGTTAGATCTGGAGTAATATTAAAAGGGATCGGGAATCGTGTATTAATCAATAACAGTAAGTGCCTTGCGAAAGGGAGCATTGGGATTCAGCCCATCGTAGTTCCTAGTGCCCTCGAGAGCCTTCACGGGGTATGCCTTGGGCAGTCCTGAGCTAACTTAAACTGTAGGAATAATAAACTTCAAGAGTAACTAGTATAACTATGGGTTCACTTTCACACACCCCGGTGTCTCGGGAAGTTAGGTTGGGTCTTAAGAGCGGTAGGCTCGGTGGTTTTTGTGATGGGCAAGTTAGCCCGACGAGCCGATGGCTCAGTAGATAATTGTGACGGATAGGATAGTCCGGGGAGCTTTGGCTCCATTGTTGGTTGAGACGGACAGGTTAGTCTGGGTAGCTTTGGCTCGGTGGTTGATACATCAAGGTTGCGTATGCATAAATTATAAGGTGGTGGGTCTTCGGTGTTGGAGGGTCGATGCACCGACGCCAATATATTGACTCGGCAAGTGTGGTTTAGCACTTCGCCAAATTAAGTCAGGTGGACCAGCCAGCAAAGAGTACGCAGGAGCTCTGCTTAGTGCACCAGCGTCGAGGCATACGATAGGTCTGACTGGTAGTGCAATTACTGGTTTAGAGGTGGGCGAGGCCCAACCCACCGCTTCCGTTTGACACTACGGAGGTATCCTGGGAGGTTAGGCTCCATAAAGGGGAAACAAAAGGTTTGTGTGCACAGAGTCGGATGGGTGTGTTGCATTTGCATGATTCACATCATAGCATACTTGCATGACATAGCATAACCATTGCATATAACCCTTGACACCTATTGTGAAAGTGAGGGTAAGATCTTAACTTTACTTAGAGTTATTATATATATATATATATAAGAAAAAGTTCACAGCACAAAATAAAGGAAGAGAGCAAGCAATCCATACGACACAAGGATTATAGTGGTTCCCCAAAACTGGGTACATCCACTCTTCTACCACCCTGGTAGGAATCCACTGCAGGATGAGTTGATCAGATGTTCTAGGCACCAATGAGCTTTTGATAAGGTGCTCAAAACCAAACAAGATTTTTTGATCAGGTGTCTTGCCACCACTGAGTTTTGATCAGGTCTAAGAAACCAAAAGTTCACTTTTGAAGGGAGAGATAACCCTGTATAGATGGTGGTAAAAAAAAGGTGATGATGTCTTCTCTGTCTCAAATCACTGAGAGAAGACTAGTGGATTGTTGATGTTGTCAAAGCTCCCCCTGAGATGTAGAATAGTTCAGGAGTGGAATCTTTGCTTCAGGGTGTAGGCCTTCAAGTAGATGTTGCTCTCCAGCAAGTTTCTAGACTGATATTGTATTTGTTGTCTCTTGGAAGCCTGAAGCAGATGATGAAGAAATCTGTGAGAAACCGAGCTATGTTGTTCTTCACTGATTGCTAATTGTTATTGTTTCTCTTTCTTCTCTCTCACTGCTTCATCATTTTCTGTCTTGTGTTCTGTAACAAAATATCTCTATATATGTCTGAACATTATTCAAACATTTGAATTCACTTTGACTTTAATGGCTGACTCAATTTCGAGAAGGGAAAAAGCATTGGGAGTTTAATTAGCTTTTAATCCATATTTAATGCTCCCCTTCAACAGCTATATTCAAATGAGAATTTATGGTATAAAATCAGAGAATCATAAAGCCTGCAATTAAGCCTTAATTAAATCTGTCAGCTGTAAATCTGTCTGAAAAACGGCACAGGGAATCGCTAAACCCAAAATTAAAGCTTCTTCAAACTGGGTTCGGAGATAGTTGAACTCAGCTCGAAGATCGTTGAGCTCAGCTCGGAGATCGTTGAGCTGAGCTCAGAGATTTTGGACTGCATCTGAGATTTACAGAAATCTTTGAGCTGAGCTCAAAGATAGTTGATCTCCGTTCAGAGATAGTTGAACTGAGTTCAGAGATTTTCTTCCAGCAATTTTCTGAACTTCAAATCTGAACTTCTCTGAAATTTTTTTGCACTTCTTCTAGAATTCTTTTAAGGTAAACCTAGAAAATCCTATGACCCTTAGACTATATATTTTGGGTCAAACTAATAATCCTAATAGTGATCCTAACCCAAATCAGAACCTAGGGTTCCAACAATCTCCCCCTTTTTGGGTGAGGACACTATTTTAAAAAAATACAAAGCAAATATAAAATGAGTGCTTTTAAAGAAAAACAATAATGTTTTGAAATATAAATCTAAGAACAAAAACTGATAGGCTCTGTAACTGTTCTGTTGCTAGTCCTCAACTGAGTTCATTTAAGCATCTCTGAACTATGGTTCCAACAAACTCCTTGATATCATCCCTCAGATTTCTGAATAATTGAAACTGCTGCTATTGTAACCTCTAAGATAGTCTCCCCCTATACAGCTACCCCTGCTCTTAAGGGTCTTTTCCTGAAATAAGAGGTTAGAAGTTCTTGACCCAAATCACCTTGGGTCCTGGTTCTTTTTCATAATAATCAGAAATAAAAGAACATGCAGGTTGATCTTTATAACCTAATGGATGAAATTTTCTAGAAGGGATGAACCATTGGGTAAAAGGATTGATAGTATTTTCAGATTGATTATAATTTTCAAAAGAATAAAAATTTCTGTTTTGAAATTTTGAGTTCGATGATTTATGTTGAGATCGTCAATCTGCGTTCGACGACCAGTATTGATCTCGTCGATCTCGGTTCACAGAGTAATAATGACTACTATCTGCGTTCCACGATCTTCGATCTCTGATCGATGAAATGTGATGATATTGTCGATCCCCTTTTGCTGAATAGTTAAACCCAACCTCTGGGTTCAGGGATCGTTGATCGCCGTTCGACGAGTAATATTGAGATCGTCGATCTTGGTTCGACGACTTATTTTGAACAAATTTTTTTTGAATATTTTTAGTTTGTTTTGGAAAAAATTCAGTTATTTTGTCTAAATCTATTATATTTTCTTTATCTTTTATTGATTCTAATGAGGCTATTTGTTCATAAGCATTTCTTAATTTTCTTTAAGATTTTGGTTTTCAGAAGAGACATCTTTTAATTTCTCTTTGAGAAGTTTTATTGCCTTCTCAGATTAAATTAAATCAGTGCATAAGATTTTAAAATTTTCTTTAAAGTGATTTGAGGAAAGATCAAGGGAAGAGATAACTTGATCCTCTTCTGATTCGCATTCTGATTCTTCATCAAAAACTGATTCTTCATCATGCCTACTACATGAGGCATTTATTGCCATTAGGCAAAACTCTCTTGCTCTTGTTTCTTCTTCATCCTCAGTTGTACAAGATGAAGCTTCAGAGTCACTCCAAGATTCAGCTTTAAATGTTCTTTCTTTTGCTGATCCAACAGTCATTGTTGTGTGGGAGTCCCAGATTTCCTTTGCTGAAGTACATTCAGCAACTTCTTGAAAAATATCATCAGACATTGATTGAGCAAGGATGTTCATTGCTTGTGCATCAACCATCTTTAGCAATTTTTGGGCATCTGAGTCTGCATATATAATAGTGGGACCTGAAAAAATAGAGTTGTAAATGGCTTCATCAATAGAATTCATCAACATCCTAATCCTTGCCTTCCATAGTGCAAGCTTATCCAGATTACACTTAGGAGGTCCAATGCTTGAACATTCTTCATTTTGTGTCATGATAGACTCTTAAGAAAAATAAGATCTATCAGATCGTTTTGTTTCAGGTGTTATCCTGTACAACCAAAGAAACGACCCTCTGATACCAATTGAAAGTGAGGGTAAGATCTTAACTTTACTTAGAGTTATTATATATATATATATATAAAATAAAAAGTTCACTGCACAAAATAAAGAAAGAGAGGAAGCAATCCAAACGATACAAGGATTATAGTGGTTCCCCAAAACTGGGTACATCCACTCTTCTACCACCCTGGTAGGAATCCACTGCAGGATGAGTTGATCAGGTGTCCTGGACACCAATGAGCTTTTGATAAGGTGCTCAAAAATCAAACCAAATTTTTTGATCAGGTGTCTTGCCACCACTGAGTTTTGATCAGGTCTCAGAAACCAAGAGTTCACTTTTAAAGGGAGAGATAACCCTGTACAGATGTTGGTAAAAAAAGGTGATGATGTCTTCTCTGTCTCAAATCACTGAGAGAAGACTAATTGATTGTTGATGTTACCAAAGCTCCCCCTGAGATGTAGAATAGTTCAGGAGTGGAAGCTTTGCTTCAGGGTATAGGCCTTCAAGTAGATGTTGCTCTTCAGCAAGCTTCTAGACTGATATTGTATTTGTTGTCTCTTGGAAGCCTGAAGCAGATGATGAAGAAATCTGTGAGAAACCGGGCTATGTTGTTCTTCACTGAATGCTAATTGTTATTGTTTCTCTTTCTTCTCTCTCACAGCTTCATCCTTTTCTGTCTTGTGTTCTGTAACAAAATATCTCTATATATGTCTGAACATTATTCAAACATTTGAATTCACTTTGACTTTAATGGCTGACTCATTTTCGAGAAGGGAAAGAGCCTTGGGAGTTTAATTAGCTTTTAATCCATATTTAATGCTCCCCTTCAACGGCTATATTCAAATGAGAATTTATGGTATAAAATCAGAGAATCATAAAGCATGCAATTAAGCCTTAATTAAATCTGTCAGCTGTAAATCTGTCTGAAAAACGGCACAGGGAATCGCCAAACCAAAAATTAAAGCTTCTTCAAACTAGGTTCGGAGATAGTTGAACTCAGCTCGAAGATCGTTGAGCTCAGCTCGGAGATCGTTGAGCTGAGCTCAGAGATTTTGGACTGCATCTGAGATTTACAGAAATCTTTGAGCTGAGCTCAGAGATAGTTGATCTCCGTTCAGAGATAGTTGAACTGAGTTCAGAGATTTTCTTCCAGCAATTTTCTGAACTTCAAATCTGAACTTCTCTGAAATGTTTCTACACTTCTTCTGGAATTCTTTTAAGGTAAACCTAGAAAATCCTATGACCCTTAGACTATACATTTTGGGTCAATTAATAATCCTAATAGTAATCCTAACCCAAATCAGAACCTAGGGTTCCAACATATTGTATAAATTGGTGTGGGACTCTTCATACAATAGGCCTTGCAAAACGACCCCTTAGTTTATAAGCTTGTGTGAACATGCTTATAAGCTGAGGTTATTATTCTATGGATATTATATATTACTTGCTTGAAAACAAACACCCTATCATATAAATTGGTATGAGACTTTTTATACGATAGGAGCCTTGCAGAAGTCCCTTTATCTTATTTGTTTGCGTGGGCACTCATATAAGTTAAGGTTACATGTTTCCTTGTTTACCACTTTTATGCTTACTCTACATACTTTTGATATTGCTACTGGTTAAATAGAACTGCTAGATTAGTTCCGTCGCCATCTGCTACCTTTGTTATTCTCCGCCTTCATTATCTTACCTTTCCTTCTCACCGCTCGGTGCCTAGGAGCCATGGGAGAGGAGTGGGGGATGATAGGACTTAGCCTTTTAGACTAACGGCTTTCAGACCAAATCATTTTAGGGTATCGTGGAGCCCAGCTTGGAGGTGCAACCCCTGAGGTCGGCACGCTTGGAGACGGGACAGTCTAATACCGGAGTTCAGACCGCTGGGACAGTGAGTCCCGTTCGCGAGTAGGTGTTATAGATTTGCTTCCGCGAATGAGTGACTTGTAGTGAGGACTTTGATTTATCGGGCATGAGCCTTATTTCCAGTACCTTTATTATTATTGTTGTGGACACTCCCTTCGTGGAAAATAATTATTATATATTTGATTATTGTGGACGTGTTGGAGTTCAAATTTCATGTACTCTCATACTTTTGCTACTATTCTATGATCAATATGGCCGGCAGGATCTGCGCTTTGTAGTGACGACCTTCCCGGGCATGATGGTGTCACCGCAAAGCGGCGGTTCTGGGTCTAAGACCCTGTGGTTTAAAAAGAAAAAAATTAGGGCCCTACACTTCATCACTCAACGTTTTTGTCCTTGGACAATATTTCTGTTGATTAGACGTTGAGTGCGTGTAGTGAACTAGCTTCACTCAACGAATTTGGACTTAGCCAATTTCGTGTGCAATACCAGGCATTGAGTGCGGTGAGTGAACCTTCATCACTCAACGCTTCTGGACTTAGCCGTTTCACTGACTGCATGCCTTCATGCTGAGGCATTGAGTGAACTGACTTCATTCAATGCTTATGTACTTAGCCGCATCTCTCTTTATGAATGCGTTGAATGAGCCTTCATCACTCAATGCTTCTGTACTTAGCCAATATTCTTGATGAGCTTGCGTTGAGTGAGCTGACCTCACTCAACGGATTTAGACTTAGACAGATTTTTTTGTTTATCTCTTCTTAAGCTTTGACTGATCATTGCACTATCGACGCTTACTTTTTTGGGCATTGAGTGAGCTGTCCTCACTCAACGCTTCTTTCTTCACGCATTGAGTGAGCTGTTCTCACTCAACGATTCTGGACTTAAACGAATTTCTCACTTGCCAATGTTGAAGCTTTGAAAGACTAAGATTTACTCGACGCCTAATATTATATGGCGTCGAGTGAACTACCTGTACACGACGCATGTGGATTTAGCCAAATTTTAGTCTTTCCTGCATCCTTCCTTGACATCTGGTATTGAGTGAACTGGATTCACTCGACGCCTATGGACTTAGAAAAATTTTTATCTCTCCACCTTTCTACCTTGTGACCACCTGTCACAATCACTTAGACAACTTGTCTAAACTTGTTCCAAGGAACATCCTGCACATGATCAATTTGAACAACATCAAATATAATTATGCTCATAGTATTTATTGTGATGCCACTTCAAATCATGGGAACATTGAGGGCAATATTCCCAACAGTGAATAACTCATATACTCACCCAAGTAGCTCGCCGAATAAGTGTTGGATGTTTCTTTTCGAGCTCCTGAGTCACTCGGAAAGAGCAGAAATTGTGTACAGCCTATATTCATCGAGGGTGGACCCCTCTAGTGCTAGGTCAGTAAGGCTCAAAGTCAGCAAGTCAAGACAAAATTCAGAGTCAACGCGCAATACGGCAGAAGGCCTGGGCGAGTATGGCGAGCTCCACTCATATACTCGCCAGGTAGGTGACTAGGCCGGTTACTCTCCCGGTCGAGTGAGCGCCCCCCCCCCCCCCCAAGAAGTCCCCTAGTCGCTAGGGGTGGGACTATAAATAAGACTCTCCCTCTCTTTGGATTGACCTATAAAAAGGATCCTAGGGGTACGAGGACTCGGACTTCAGAATCTCGCAAAATATCTCGACCACCTTTTTCCTAGACTGCGACCTGAGCCTTTTGATCCTTTATACAGAGAGACAGATCGCGAGTTTGTGACTATCTATCTTAGTCATCACGACTTTGTTATCAGCTAGTCTACCTCATACCCTGCTCGATCATTTTTGTTTGTGGAGGGGTTGCTTCTTCTAAGTTTTCGGGTACGTGGTGGGAGCTTCCTGTCGCAGTGTCTGAGGTCCTTTTAGTTGTCTAACAGTTTCCGTGTCTTAGCCCGTTAGCCATCGAGCATGACCGCTGAATTGGAAACCTTAGGTCGTCTTGATCCGAATTTTGGAATAGAAATTTTCCCAGCTACAACAATTTTATTATTTATGCCATGCTTGAATATTGTCTTATATTGTGCAATGAAATAGCTTGTAGACAACATGTTTAGAAATGTTTTAACATACCTTTAAGTATGAGTAATATTTTATGTTTGATAATGATTATCTTACTCACTCTTTTGATAACATATATGTGTCAAAATCTTATTTTTTGCATGATTGTGTAGTTTAATAACATAACTTATTGAATTACATAAATAGATTATCTATACAACAATAAATTGTCAAGTATGATTCTGTGTTTCATGCACTTATTAGAGAAATGTGGTTTTAAAAATTTTATGATGTGTTTGCAAAAATAAGTGATTTTGGAGTCCTTGATCATTTAAATAAAAAAATCAAATAAAATGATAAGGAAAACTCCACCAAAAAACTTCTCACCCTCCTAATAAATCTTAAAAAACATTGTTAGGTTGAACACCTTTGACAGAATTATAAAGTGAGTTGTGCAAACAAAAATTAAACCATCTCACTTTTGTACAACTTTTATTCTTATTAAAATTGGTGGACTTAAGCTATTTAGGTA
This sequence comes from Platanthera zijinensis, assembly GCA_039513925.1. NCBI lineage: Eukaryota > Viridiplantae > Streptophyta > Magnoliopsida > Asparagales > Orchidaceae > Platanthera > Platanthera zijinensis. Next base: position 132,804,059 of record CM077078.1, read on the forward strand.
TTTTTAATATTGTGTTCTTTCATTACATGCTTCAAGTTGGTTTGATTTACACACTTGTATTCTATCAAAATTCGTTTTTGTACACATCATTATCTTATATAAAACTTACATTTATGAGAATTGGATCATAATGCATAATTACACTATTATATACAAACTTTAATAAATACACTAGATTGCGGCCTTTTCAATATTTATTTTTATTTGAAACGTAAATTACATTATATTGTGATTAATATCTTTTCTTGATATTTCAAATCGCAATACAAATTTTCACAATACAAATTTTATTTCAAACATTTTTAATGAAATGATATCTCTTGTCCTTAAATTCAAACATCTTATTTTGCTTAAAAGGTGTTATATTTTGTGCTTTAAAATTTTAAAAATGTTAACTTTGCTTAAAAGGTGTTATATTTTGTGCTTTAAAATTTTAAAAATGTTAACTTTAAGAGTGCCCACACTGTTTTCCACGACCTCTCTGTGGCAAAAAATACCATCGTATGCCAAAGTAAGAAACCGTGGCAAATGCTCTTCAAATTGTTTTAAAAAGATATTGGCCACAGTTGGAAATCGTGGCAAAAACTACAGAGTCCTATTAAAAAAGGCAATGGTAATGGATTGTAGCCGTCCCCAATACTTGCAAATTTATTAAAAAAATGTTTGTACGGTTTGAAGCTGTGACAAATAATACAATGGATTTAAAAAATACCGCATTTTTAAAAACATGACAAATACTGTAATAACAAACGCATCATAATAGTTAATTATTATACAAAAACATTAAGGGCATGTTCGTTTAATAGTTTTTGAGCTATAGGTTTTTGTTTTATTTAAACGGAAACCAAAAATCAAGTTCGTTTAGGTGTTTTTAACTCAGGTTTTGGTTTTACCTAAAAACCGATCGATTTTAAGTAAGTTGAAAAATGCCTAGCCCTAAAACTTACCTATCGCTCCCGGTTTTCATCCGCCTTTTTTTTTCTTCTCCCTCCCGATCAAGCTCGTCCTGCCCTTTCTCCTCTCTGACGATCCCACCGATATCTTCTCCCTCTCCGCTCGCCGCCGAAGAGGTTCAGGTACTATCGTTCCACTTCTCTTCTCCGCTCGCCGTCGTGATCTGAAGCTCGCACTTGATAAGTGGCAGCCAGAGCAGGTATCGTTCCGCTTCTTCTCCCTCTCCGCTCGCCGTCGTGATTTTTTGTTCAGCCGACCGTGCAGAGATCCACCCATGCCCTACAAAAATGATATAAAACTGGATATTATGTAGTAGTCAAGTTGTTTTTTAGGAGTGTATGTAGTCAGTAAAATGATTGTTGTGTTAGTCAAGTTGATTTTTAGGAGTGTATAAAACTGAATAAGAAGTTTTTTTTTCTCTTGATTTTTTGTTCAGCCGCAGTAAGATTTTTATGTAGTAAAACTGGATATAAAACTAGATATAAAACTGGATATAAAATGATATTATGTAGTAGTCAGTAAGAATTTTTTCTTATTTGTACGCATGTAACATTTTGTTCTAGTTGTTACCTATATAAATGCTCTAGTTGCTTAGTTCTAGCACGGGGGAATCAGGTGGAAGGAGTGAAATGAAAGTGTGGTAGTTCTAGCCTTAACTGTGTAGAAGAGTGATCTTGTCTTCTTCTTATGTCAAGTAACTTTTGGAGATTGTTGTGTTAGTTAATGCGAGTGTTTTGTAATCACAGCCTCTAAATAGGTTATGATTTGTTGTAGTTCTATTTGTATTATTTAGAGGATTGAAATTTGTGTTCATCAGGACGGTGTTGTAGTTTTGTTTGTTATTATGTAGTTAGGAGTTTTAAAACTTCAAGCATGACATCTTTAGGATGTCAGTAATATATTGGTTTGTTTGTTTTCGTAGATGGATGCAATTATTGAGTTACGTAGGAAAAAAAGGTTGTTCAGGCGGAATAGAAAGATTGTAGTTGTGCTTGCAGCAGCTGCCGTGGTTTTGAGTCAAGCGAGCATACGTGATTCTTCACACCTTAGAGAACGACAAGATAACATACGAAGAATATTACTTGATAAGTTGTATAATGGGACCGACATCAATTGCTACAACTTACTGCACATGAACAAAAATTCTTTTCAAAGCCTGTACAACATTTTAGTGGAGAAGGGCCTTCTTGTTGAGACTCAAAATGTAACGGTAAAAGAATCGGTCGGGTTGTTTCTATATATCATAGCACATAATAACAAATTTAGGGATATAGGGGGAACATATTTACGTTCCAACGATACTATTAGTAGACATTTCAACAAAGTGTTGAAGGCAATATTAAAGCTGAGTCCAGACTACATCAAATTACCTGAAACAACACAAGCTAGTAAGTGGGGGTACTTCAAAGATTGCGTTGGTGCTATTGACGGTACACACATTGATGTCACTGTTCCAGTAATTGATCAAGGTAAATACCGGAATCGGAAACAAGCAATTACCACAAATGTACTCGGGGTCTGTGATGCAAATATGAAGTTCATATATGTTTTACCTGGATGGGAGGGTTCCTCTTCGGATTCAAGAGTGTTGCGCAATGCACTTGAGAGGGAGGATCGCTTTGTTGTGCATTTAGGTTAGTATTCCTCCTCATCAAGATCCTAAATTTTATTTGGAAGGTTTAATATTTAATATCACATTATAAGAAGAAAATATTATCTTGTTGATGCTGGATATACTAATGGGCATGTGTTTCTAGCTCCATATCGATCAACACGTTATCATCTTCAAGAGTGGGCAACTCAAGGCAATAATCCAACCACATACAAGGAGTTATTTAACATTCGTCACTCAAAAAAAAGGAATGTAATTGAAAGGACGTTTGGGTTACTTAAAAAAAGATGGGCAATTTTGCGTCAGCCATCATTCTTCGATATCAAATGTCAGGTAGAAAGTAATTTGAAATGAAGTTTTTTGAATCTTGCCCGGTATCATTTATTTGCAATATCATTTTGTACAGGTTCAAATTATTAATGCTTGTTGCATCCTTCATAATTTTTTGATCGAGAAAAGACAAGTGCACGATGCTCGGTTGCTACAAGAAGTGGATGCAGAGATATTAACACAATCTACTATTGGAGATAGCTTTATGTACGAGAATGCATCTGCACCAATTCAATCAACCACTGAATGGACTGCATTTCGTGATACATTGGCTCATACATGGTTTAACGAGTACCGACAAAGAGAAGATGCTCTTCTTGCATGACAATGACTTAAAACTTTTTGTGTTGTAGACCTCTTTATGTTTTTGCAAATGTTAATGGTTGTTGTATGTGTAGACCTCTTCATGTGTTTGCAAACGATAATGGTTGTTTATGGTTTAAAATTTTGTTTGTGGATGCTATTGATAATGGTTGTTCTATGGTTTAAAAATCTGTTTTTGTAGACCTCTTCATGTGTTTACTTAAAAAAATTTTGTAAAGATTCTAATTTTTTTTTGTATAGTTCAACAAATGAACAGGGGAAAGGAGCAAGCATCGAAAGATAGACAAAAAACATATATCCATTGGGCAAGTGAGATGGACATCATACTATCTTCCACTCTGTTGGAGCAACTTAATTTGGGGAATAAATGGGCAAATGAATGGAAGGGAGTTGCCTTCACAGCTGGAATTACTGCATTGTGGGAAGAGTGTCATGTTCGGATGACAAAAGAAAAGATTATGGCAAGGCTCAAAACATGGAATAAATATTTTCAAGAGGTTTCTGCAATGCTAGACACATCTGGATTTGGGTGGGACTGAGACAGACACGTGGTGAAGGTGGGTAGTGATGATGTCTGGGCCGATTATATTCGGGTAAGATCTTTTTTTTATTTTTTAATCATAATTTTTTACACATAAATTGATGTTTTTTTTAAATGTAGGCGCATCCTTCCCTTAGACATTACAAGGACAAGGTCATTGTAAACTGGAGTGATCTTGCGTCGCTATGTGGAAGCGATAGGGCCACTGGAGTCAACTCGGCAACTAGTGTGGAATCAGCTAATCAAATTCAAGTGGAAGATACTGATGATGAGGATGACTTTGGTAATCGATCAATGGGCCCAAGGAAGAAGAAGGCAAAGAAACCATCAAATCTGGATAAGATTGCAGAGGCCGTCACATATATGGCATTTAACTTAGATGATCCGGCCGAAGTAGGACCTCTAGTTCAGCCACGTAGGGAGATGACTCGGATTAAAATGATGTATGCTGCACTAGCACCTATGACAGACCTTACAGAGGCTGATATGATCAGTGTTATTGATATGCTTGTCGCCGACGAAACCAAATGCGAGTGTTTACGGGTTATGCCAGAGATTCTTAGAAGGGCTTGGTTGCGCGTACACTTGGGCAATTAGTTTGTTGGTCGTGGCAAAGTTATGGTGGCTTGTATTTTTCTGATGTGTTAAACTTATATCATGATGATTGTATGTTTTTTGATGCGTAAACACTTTTGTGGTTTTAAGTTTTTGATGTGTGGAAACTTATATCATGGACGATTAGCCTTTTAATGATGTTTAAAATGTTTGTTTATATAAGTTCAATGTGTTTTAGTAATTAAAAAATCAATTCCTGTGCCCGAAAACCTTCCTACACACGAACACAAAATTTGTCATTTATCAATTCCTGTGCCCGAAAACCTTCCTGCAAACGAATAACAGAATTGGTTTTTACAGAAAACTAAAACCTGCCAGTTTTTAGTTTTCAAACAAAACCAATTCCTGCGAAACGAACAGAGGCTGCTGCATATAAAAAGTGATTTTTTTCTTATTTCACATTTGGCAATGAAGAATTTCAGACACAATTGTCTTGAGGATAAGAGAAACATGTGTTCTGTACAAAATAATAGGGAAATATAATTATTTGATCTCTGATCTCTCTGCCTTCAAATATCCTAGGGCACATCCCATACTTTCATTCTCATACTTGCAATCCTACATTGAACAAAAAAAAAATCAATTAAATTTTGCATGGTCTAACATGTTTATAAAAAAGTGAAAATTTGTGAACTTGTAATAGCTTGTCTGCAGACAAGCATAAATGAATTTGTAAGCAAAATAGTTTGTCAATGTAACGTGCTAGATCGTTACAAGACCTCCGGCGAGATCTCCACTGCCAGAGATATGTGCCGGAGGTGGCTGCTACCGCCTATTGCTAAAAGCTAATGATAAAACTAAACTTCAAATACTTTTCATATATCTCATCATTGTTTAATTACATATATAAAGGCTACTAAATAGCCGTTACAGAATAAGTCAATAATGTCTTGCGAATATTCCAGAAAGTTGCTTCCCAGTTCTCACGGATCACGGTTTGTAGCCGTTGGATGAAGTACTGCCTGCGAGTATCTGGGCCGCATGTTGTTGGGCTATAGCTATCCGTCGGATGGTTAATGGTGAGTTGCCGACCGTCCGATGCATGTAGCGGTCATTATGAGGACCGCTACATTCCTGCCACTCTTTAAAAACGACGCCCCATCGTTTCCTTCGTGATTTTGTTTAGTGTTTTATTGGAGCTGCGGGTGTGGGGGGGGGGGGTCTGGAGTTGATGTCGGCGCTTTGGACAAATATTGGTATCTGTGCAAACGACTGCGAAAATGCCGCCGAGGGAGTCGCCAAGTTCGTTTGTTGTGTGAGCGAGATGCTTTTGTCATCCATCGTGGCGCAAATGCCATGGTGGTATGATCTTCCCATTTTCCTTCTACAGCTGTCGCTTCCTGAGTGTTGTGAGATCGATCCTTGTTGTGTTCTCCTGTTGTTTTTGTTTCCGCAACTAGAGTCCTCTCTGTGTTGTTGTGTGCAAAATCAGGGGCTGCACCATGTTTGTTGGAATGTATTCTGTGGGGATTGTTTGTATCTGGCTCCAGCGGTCCCTGATTTTGGTTGTGTTCCTGCAACGAAGGGTAAGTTAGAGTACTGTTCAGTGGAAGGGAGGCTATTATTTGGGAATCGATGTTGTCCAACGATTCCCAGGAACTATCTTCGGGAGCCAACCCCTTCCATTGAATAAGAACTTGTCGTTGTGGCTTACCATTAATCAGGATTGTGCGTTCATCTAGCACCGATAAGATATCATGAATCGGAGTATTATTATAGAAGGTATGCGGTAAATCATGCACTATAAGCTGGGTGGACGCGTAATAAGGTTTTAACAATGAAGAATGAAAAACTGGGTGAATTTTTGCGTGATCTGGTAATCGTAATTTATACGTTATTGGCCCCAACCGTTCAGTAATCGTGAAAGGGCCGTAATATTTGAGGTTAAAACGATTTGTAGATTTAGGTCGTAAAGTTAATTGGCGATAGCATTGTAGTTTAAGAAGAACTTGGTCACCAATATTGAAGGTTTTGTCTAGGCGTTTTTTTATCGGCGAAGGTCTTCATTCTGAGTTGTCCTTGGATAAATTTTCTTTGAGTTGGGACAAGAGTGTGTCGCGGTTTTTCAAATCTTCCTGGACGGCTTGGATCTGATTGGCTCCAGAGTAGTACTGTAGAAAAGAGGGAGGGATGCGGCCAAACATGGCCTCGAAAGGGGGCATTCCGGCTGAGGTTTGGAAAGAAGTATTATAATGGTATTCTGCCCAGGATAAAAGTGAAGTCCATGCTTTTGGGTTGTGATGTGCAAATAGACGTAGGTATTGGTTAATACAGCGATTGACTCGTTCTGTTTGACCATCTGTTTGTGGGTGGTAGGAAGAGCTAAATTTTAGTGTAGTCCCATTTTGCCTAAATAGTTCTTTCCAAAAAGCGCTAAGGAAGATTGAGCCCCTATCCGAGATTATTGATTCGGGCATGCCGTGTAGCTTGCCACAATTATCCCAAAATATTTTGGCTATTTGGGACCCTTGTGCTCCAGATGGGGCTGGGGCAAAGTGGGACGCTTTTGATAGTCGATCCACTATCACTAAAATTTCAATGTAGGAATTTGACTTTGGTAAGTGGGTGATGAAATTGAGGGTAATGTCAGCCCAAATTTTTGCTGGGATTGGCAGGGGTTGTAATAGTCCAAATGGGATGTGATTTGGTGGTTTAGCTTTTTGGCAGAGGTCGCAGTTTTTAATATATGTTTTGACATCGGTTGCGATTTGAGGCCAGTAAAAGTACGTTTTGATGCGTTTGACGGTCGGTAGAACGCCGGAGTGACCCCCACTCTTTGGATTATGTGTTTCATAGATGATGGTAGTGCGAAACAGACAGTTAGGGATATATAAACGGTTTCGATAAAATAGTTGTTTATTTCTTAATATCCAGTTCGGTATACTATTCGGGTGTGTTTGAAGTTGATGTAAGACAGATTGGGCATTGGTGTCCTTATTATAATATTTATGTAGGTGTCGGAACAAATGAATTTCAGGGTGGGAAATAAAAGCACAAAGAGAGTGGTCGAAAGTATCGTAAAGTCTGGAGAGTGCTTCAGCTACTTTATTTTGTGTGTCTGGTTTATATTGTATTTGAAAGTCAAAATCCATAATCTTTGTTAAAAACTTTTGTTGGTCGGATGTATTCGCTAGTTGTGTGGTGAGGTTATGTAATGTATTATGGTCCGTTCGAACTATGAACGGGGTTCCTAATAAGTAGTGTCTCCATTTATGGAAGGCTGAAGATATTGCTAATAATTATCTAGCGTAGGTCGACTTATTTTGTTCCCGAATGGTTAATTTTTTACTATAAAATTCGATTGGATGGTCGTCCTGTGATAGGACTGCTCCAATTCCTAATCCTGATGCGTCGGTATCTATGGTGAATGGGATATTAAAATTGGGTAAAGCTAATATTGGTTTGGATGGTAGTAGGGTTTTGAGTGTGTTGAAAGCATGTGTAGCTTCCGCAGTGCAAGTAAACTTTCCTTTTACCAGTAGGTCAGTCATTGGGGCAGCTATGGTGGAATAGTTTGGGATGAATCTGCGATAATAACCAGCTAGTCCCAAAAATGAGCGTAGATGTTTAATGGTGGTAGGGATAGGCCAATCAATTATTGCGTTTATTTTGTCTTGGGTTGGTTGAACATGGTTTGCGGAAATAATGTGGCCGAGAAACTCGACTGAAGTTACTGCAAAAGAACATTTACTTTTCTTTACAAACAATTTATTATTCCTTAGTTTTTGAAAAACTATTTGTAAGTGGTGTTGGTGAGTGTCTAGGTTAGAACTATAAATGAGAATATCGTCAAAGAAAATCAACACAATTTTGCGTAGTTGTTCCTTAAAAATGGAGTGCATTAAAGATTGAAATGTTGTCGGAGCATTAGCTAATCCAAATGGCATAACTAAATATTCAAATAAACCATGATGAGTTCGGAAAGCTGCTTTTACTATATTGTCTTTATGCATTAGTACTTGGTGATAGCCGGACTGTAAGTCCAGTTTTGAAAAGATTGTTGCATCGTGTAGTTCGTCTAGGAGTTCGACAATTGTCGGCATAGGGTAAGAGTCTTTTATAATTATTGAATTTAAAGCTCTGTAATCCACGCATAGTCGTCATGATCCGTCTTTCTTTTTAACTAGTAAGACCAGTGAGCTATAAGGTGAGATGCTCGGTCGAATGAGTTCATTCTTTAGTAATTCATTTATTAATTTTTCGATTTCGTCTTTTTGAATGTGTGGATATCTGTAAGATCGTACCTTGGAAACTATTCCTGGTGTTGTTAAGCAAATTCTATGGTCTTGAGGCCGTTGAGGTGGTAATGTGGTGGGAGATGAAAATAAGGTTGCGTAGTTCTCAATTAAAGAGGTAATACATGATGGGTAGGAAGAGTCTGAATTGTTGTCGTCTGAGGTTTTTTGAATAAAAAAGAAAGCCATTGCGGTTACTATATTTTCTTTAAAATTTTTCCGAAGGGTGGTATGGGAGATGGTGTTTGTGTTGAATCCCTTTAGGCCTTGTAAAATAATCGTAGTGTCCCCGTTGTTAAACATCATCTCTTTTGTGCGGTAATTTTTGGTTATAGAGCCTAATGATTCCATCCAGTCGTAGCCTAGAATTACATCCGCCCATTTTAAGTCTATTACAAACAGTGTGAGATTAAAGTCATGTCCTTGAATATTTAATTTTTTGTTTGGGCATGAACTTAAACATATCAGTTTTGCACCATTACCCACTGACACTTGAAATGGTTTAATCACATGTTCGTGTAAACCTACTTGTTGCACCACCGTAGGAGAGATAAAGTTACTTGTGCTTCCCCCATCTATTAAAATATGAACTGGGTGTTTTCCGTTGATTGTTCCATTTATTCGGAAGGATTTATGGGAGTAGGAGCCTATTAGGGCATTAAAAGTTTTTTTGGAGTTCGTTTGGTCTGTGGGACTTTCAGATTCATCGGAGGAGTCTGAATCCTTCGTGTTTTCCTGTTCCATGACATAGAGCCTTGCTCTATTTCTACATTTATGCCCTACCACGAATTTTTCGTCACATGTGTAACAAAGGCCTTTCTCCCTTTTTTGTTATAGTTCCTCAGGGCTCAATCTATTGAAAGTTGGTCTCTCAGGGCGGTTCGTGGTGTTTTTACTATTTTGTGTAGACCAGTTTGGTCGAGGGTTGTAGGGTTTCGTCTGTGGTGGTGGAGTTTCGTCATTTTGTTCTTCAAATAATCTTGTTAATTTGAAGGCGTGATGAGGATTAGTTAGATTTTGTGCGATCACCTGGCGTTTGATTTGCGGTTTAAGTCCTGAGACGAAAGTATTTATTAGAAAGGAATGTCCGTAGTCTGGTATTTGTGAGGAAAGATCCTCAAATTGGTCCTGGTAATCGGCGACTGAACCACTTTGAACCAGTTTAGTGATGTGTCCCATGGGGTGTTCGTAATCAGATGGACCAAAACGTTCGTAAACCGCTATTTTAAATGCATTCCAATCGTAAAAAGTATTATTGCGTACTAAACCTTGGAACCAACGCAACGCGGGTTTACCAAGATGAACAGAAGCTACGAACACATGATCATGAGAGAGTATAGACTGATACCTGAAGTATGATTCAGCTTGATAAATCCATTCCGTTGGATCCCCCTTAGAATATCTTGGAAAGACAAAACTTACATGCGTATTCGGATGGACTTCTGGCTGAAAATACTCTGGTTGATTCTGGAGGTTGTAAAAAGGTTCCTGTTGGAAGAGTCCATTGTTGTATGTGTTTGAAAATGGGGGAGCTGGTGGAAATTGTTGTTCCTGTAGACCTTGTTGCCGCTGGGGAGGAAACCATGGTCGGCCAAACGGCAGTGGCGGAGGACCCGGAATTTGTCCATGGGGAGGCCTGTCATGTACACTTGTTGAAAAAAAGGATTAACATACGCGTGTGGGTATGCCGTCTCCTGCCTCAATGATCGTCGTCCCCATGATGCTTGAATATCTTGCGAGGGAGGTTGTGAATTTTATGGGCTTTGATTTCGCTGGCAACGATGAAACTGAGGGTTACTGGATGATTCGCCCAATGATGACAGGATTTGAGTAGTCGACGCTTCCTGGCCGCCAGGTTGTGATGGTGTTGGGGATCGATGATCTTGATTCTAAACCTGGAACCGTTGAGCCGACCTAACTCCTAGCTGATCTGAGGGCATTGACAGCATTCCCAGAGCACGTTGGATCTCATTGAATTCCTGAATGTCATGTTGGACGGAAATAAGATCTTGATTGATCTTTCGGACGTCATCTTGTACTGTCGTAATATTGGTTGCGAAGATGTCTTGTCGTGTCTCCATTTCAGTGAGGAGATCATCTCTGAGATCTTGGTATGAAGGAACCTTTTCTTTCATACCGGTGGAGGATTCTCTCAACGAGAGCACCAATTGTAACGTGCTAGATCGTTACAAGACCTCCGGCAAGATCTCCACTGCCGGAGATATGTGCCGAAGGTGGCTGCTACCGCCTATTGCTAAAAGCTAATGATAAAACTAAACTTCAAATACTTTTCATATATCTCATCACTGTTTAATTACATATATATATAAAGGCTACTAAATAGCCGTTACAGAATAAGTCAATAATGCCTTGCGAATATTCCAGAAAGTTGCTTCCCAGCTCCCACGGATCACGGTTTGTAGCCGTTGGATGAAGTACTGCCTGCGAGTATCTGGGCCGCATGTTGCTGGGCTACAGCTGTCCGTCGGATGGTTAATGGTGAGTTGCCGACCGTCTGATGCATGTAGCGGTCATTATGAGGACCGCTACAGTCAAGTCCAAGCTTATCTGTAGATTAGCTTAGTAGGTGTATCTGTCGAGTCGGGAATGTACAAGTACCAAAAACAAACCCGGTACGGGTATGCGACCTCAAAGAAATATCAGTGCTTTATAGCAGTTAAGTGATTTAAACATCCTTATTTATGCAACTCCAAAATTCATTGGACAATAGTAAAGCATTCAAGTAAAGTATTCTAGTAAAACAACATACAATAGGAAAACCTAATGGAATAGAATTATCAAAATAAATCTTGACGGTGCTTTGTATGATAGCTAATCAAAAGACCTGTCATGAGGGTGTCCCAGAAATTGTATTGAAATCAAACCTAATTTCCATAAGAAGCGCCACAAATCTTATTCATTGCCTCCAGTAGCCAAGAATGTCATAAGAAGTGCTTTAAAAGGCATATTGGGCAACAAACCTCAGGCTGATGGGGCAAATTTTCACCAATGTGGTGAAGGAATGAGTTCTCCTTAGAGGAATATGTCATATGCGCCTTTATTTTGGCCCAGGCATCCCTTTTGATCCCTTGATGGGGTGATTGCCCTTCTAAGAGAAATCAATTTAAATATATTTAATTTCTAGATTTAGCCCAATCTTCTAATTTTGTTAAATGATTCTTCCATATCATCCTATTAAAACACTGAAACCCTAAACCTAACTCATTTCACTTCATCAATCAAGTGGAGTGTACATGAGGCTCATCAGCTCATCTTCCAACAGCTACCATTCTACTTGCATCAAATTTTGATGTCTCAATTGGAGAATACCTGGAGGATGATGGGGTTGAGGAACGAGGAATTAAGGAGTACACAATTAGCTCATCTTGCAACACCTACCATTCCACTTAAGACTTTTTTTATGTAACAAAATTAGTGCTCTATCGGAAGAAATGGAGCATAATGGCTAACCTTGCTCACAAGCTTTCCCCGGGGACCACTTTGCTTAGTAACAAGAATTTGGCCAAGCATTTTACCTGCGGAAGAAAGAAAGGTTATTAACTTGTACACTATACTCTTAAAAAGCTAAGTGAAATGATCAATGCACAATAAAATGAAAACTCAGAAAATTGATGGCCTTGACAAGCTAGACACCAAACATAGGATATTAACTAGAAAATTGATGTGCAACACAAGTTCCATAATCATCACTTGTAATGTGTCGCTTTACATCTGCAGATATATATATACATATATTTAATAATAGAAAGCCTCCTAAAAATATAGGTTATTAACTATCAAAAGAGGCTCATTTCCACCAAACACCTGAGCAAATCAAGTTATCAACCAAAGAACACATACTCAAGAAACAAATAGAATGGCCTACCCATATTCTATTTTCTTTTTTCATTTTACAGCCAACATGGCAAAATCTATAGCAGTGCTAAATTTCCTTTTATATCAACTAGCATTAGTTGATATAAAACAGCAGTAGTTTCGTTTATACATAAAGCTATATGAACGGGGAAACAATATAAGACAAAAAGCCAACCCCTATATAAAGTATTTCCTTATAATACAAAACAATTTCTATGAATTAAATTAGTAAAAGCATAATATAGAAGTTTGGGACTGTTTACAAACAACTTGCCTAGCTGTTTCCTTTATAAATCAACACAATTTCTAACCAAATACACTATTTTTATCTTTTATCTATGTCATCCAGGACAAACTTTGCATACAAACTCTATGGGTATGACACTAGTCATTGTCAAAGGACCCATTATTGCTCCTTGTTCATTAACATTAGAAGAAAGATACCAGAGTTTATAACTGGATTAATACAGGAGAGTATAATTTCCTAAAAAAATCATGAACTCCAGGAAGAACGACATAAAGGCATGCATGATCAATTCATGAAACTACATTTCCACAAAAAAGATGATAGAACTTTCCTATGACATCATAACCTGAATGCCTGGGAATTCATACTCAGAATTTACTGAAAAGGAGATCAAAACTAGCACGCCAATGCAAAAAACTTTCAGTATGTTTGAAGTAACACATCACTAGGTCTGTTAAAACACAAGAACTATAATTACAGCAGGACACCAATGTATAAATCCCAGAGTACTATGTTCTTCAGACTTTGATCCCTTTGATATTTACATGTCTCATGTGAAATTACTAATATACATATATACAAACGCATGAAAACTCACACAAACAGATACACTCATGCTCATACACACAAGCAAATATAAGCACATACATAAAATTTCATACACATATGAACAAAAAACACAAAGACAACATATAAACGCACACATACACACCATAAAAACACTTGCAATCACACACATATCCATACACAGTACAAAAATACACATTCATACACACACATCATAAAAACACACATCCATAAACACATACACCCATAAAAACATACACAACCACACACACATAAAGACACACACACCATAAGAACAAACACACACAACATATAAAATACGCACCATAAAAACACACATACAACCACACACACACACATTAAAACACAAACACATAAGCATATGAAAACATACATACATTAAAACACGCGCGCGCGCGCACCCATACATAAAATTAAAGAATACTTGGAGGGGCCTGGCTGATCTTGCAGATTGTAGTCAATAATTAATTAATCATCTAGACTATATTTAATTCATCTAGACTATAGTTAGTAAGGATTTCAACATCAACTAAGTGTGCTTATTAGTGAAGGAAGATAAGGATTGATCTTAAGGCAGCCATCCAGCACGGAAGATGTGCAGTCCACATATATCAAAGTCATCAAATCAATATTGTGCACTGGCAGAAGAAAACAAAGGTGAGTTTAGTATAAGAAGATAAGAGATATGTATAGGCAAACTAAGTGATTGGGGATATGACAACACTTGTAACCAGCACTTATTATAAGCACAACACTTACTTCTGTTTGGGCCTATAAAAGCCCAGCTTGTTGTAAAACAGTTTGTGACTTAATAAAATTCTTGAATCTCTCTCCCTTACTCTCTCTCTACTTTGTGTATGCGATTTTATACATTAACACTGGTATCAGAGCACAATTAGTATACTGTTCTTTAGTCATAGAGACTATCGATATCAAACTCTGTAGAAATTAGAGTACATAGCATGGCATCATCATCTACCAGTTATGTCCCTCTTTAAAGTCAAACTAGCGTACCCATATTCAGTGGAGAGATGTATGAATTCTCGAGAATTCGTATGCTTACCCTTTTTGATTCTCAAGACCTTCTTGACATCATAGAGCAAGGCATACACATAAAATAAAACAAGGCAGAAATTACCTCACCACTGAAAATCTCAGAAATTACCTCACCTCTAAAAATCTCAGAAATTTCTTCAACAATCAAGACTTCAACAAAAGAAGAACGGATGAAAAACGCAAGGGCCTTACTTCTTATTTAACAAGGAGTGTCCAATACTATTTTTCCCCGTATTATGAGTGCAGCTTCAGCTAAGGAGGCCTGGGATACTTTAAAAGAGGAATTTAAAGGCACACATAAAGTAATTTTTATTAAAGCACATACTTTGTGGAGGCAGTTAGATGCAGTAGAAATGAGAGAAGAGGAAACTATTTTGGACTTCTATGCCCGTGTTTCCAATATTGCCAACCAAATACACAATCTTGGAAAGTTGTTGAATATCAACAACTTGTCCATAAGATCATGAGAAGCCTACCAACAAGATATGACCATGTAGTAGCTTCCATTGAAGAAGCTCATGACATGGACTTGTTGACTACAACGGAATTGATAAGTTCCTTACAATCTCATGAAGACGGGATGAGAAAACACGCCCCTGTTATTGAACAAGCCCTGCAAACTAAAATCCAGTATAACAGGCCTAATAACAGTGGAATTATCAACAAAACCGCTCAACAAAGTTGGAAAAATAAGCAAAAAAGGAAAAGAGAAAGGAAGATCTCAAGTGCCTCATAAATCTATATATTGTGAATTATGTAAAAAACACACATAATACACAGGATTGCTTTAATCGATGTAAACGATGTAAAAATCCAACCCATTTTGACAAAGATCGTCGGTATAAAAACAAAGAAGAAATCAAGTTTACTGAAAAACCTGACTCAGAGGCTTTATTTTACATGTGCTCCAATACTCCAACGACCACCAACACAATCAATATGCGATGGTATATTGATAGTGGAGCATCCATCCATATGAGTAATGATAAATCACAGTTTGAACAGTTGGATGAATGACAAAAATCGGAGGTATTTTTGGGTGATGGGAAAGTGCTTCAAATAGAAGGAAAAGGTTCTATTTCAGTTACAACAAATAGAGGATATAAACGAACTATTACATATGTGAATTGAGACCCAAAGCTAACTCAAAACCTACTGAGCGTTGGACAACTATTACAAAAAGGTTACTCTGTTATGTTTACACAACAAACCTATTATATTACTGAAGATAATACAAAGCAATTGCTGGTAACCACCAACATGTCTACCAATAAGGTTTTCTATATAGATATGAAGACTCTTTGTTATACCTAACAACAAATTCACTCCTCTACTGATTCTATTTTATGGCACCAAAGAATGGGTCATCTCAATTGGGATGCACTTAAGCTAACCAACAGCTAGCCATTGGGATGCCACCAATCAAAATAGTCAAAGGGTTTTGTGAAAGCTGTATTAAAGCAAAATCTCACAGAGCACCATTTCCAAAAGAGGCTAAATGAAGAAGTATTGCTCCACTGGAGCTCATTCATGCCGGCCTTTGGGGTCCTGCCCAAACTACATCAATTGGAGGTAAGAAGTACTTCCTACTCTTAGTGGATGATTTTTCTAGATATATGTGGATATATTATCTAAAGAACAAAGCACAAGCTTTTGAAACTTTTAAGCTGTTTAAAGTTTTTATTGAAAAACAATTGCAAAGTTCTATTAAAGCCCTTAGAACAGATAGATGAGGTGAATTCCTCTCCCAGCAAATTTCTAATTTTTGCGAAAGTGAAGGCATTAGAAGAGAATTATCAGCTCCTAGAATCCCTCAACAGAATGGAGTAGTGGAAAGACGCAATCGAACCATTCTAGAAATGGCAAGAGCCATGATGTTACCAATTCATATGACAAAAGAATTTTGGGGAGAAGCTACTAATACTGCAGTATATATTTTAAATAGATCTCCTACAAAGGCCTTAACAGGTATGACACCTTATGAAGCTATTTACAAAAGGCAACCTTCAATTGCTCACTTTAAAACTTTTGGTTGCACTGCTTATGCACACAATACTCAGACAGGAAAATTAGAAAGCAAAAGTGAGAAACTACTGTTTATTGGTTATAGTGAGGAGTCTAAAGCTTATCGACTCCTTAATCCAACCAATAAACACCTTAGCATCTCAAGAAATGTTACATTTAATGAAGCAATGAGTTGGGATTGGAAATCAGATGAAGAGCGCCTCTCATATCCCTCAAAAACCGTGGTTGAACAGGAATGGGTTCCCTGTACCATCCAAACAGATCTTGAAGCTATCGATATACCCAAAGCAGTGGCTGTCGACTCTGGCTCAGATTCATCATCACCTTCCCCTAAAACAAGAAGCATTCAGAAAATTTATGAGCAGTGTGAATTGGTTTTATTGTCCCACACACCTGAAACTTTTAAGGAAGCCAACAAAGCTGAAGTATGGAGAAGAGCTATGCAAGAAGAACTTGCTATGATCAATAAAAATAACACATGGACACTTACCATAAGATAACAACACAAAGATGTGATTGGGCTATGATGGATTTTTAAAATAAAAAGCAATGAAAAAGGTGAGATAGTTAAACATAAAGCTCGATTAGTGGCAAAAGGGTACTCTCAAAAACCAGGAAGAGATTTTGAAGAGACCTTTGCCCCGGTAGCTAGAATGGAAACTATCTAATTCATCATTGCACCTGCTGCTCTGAAAACTTACCCCATTTATCAGCTTGATATCAAATCAGCGTTTCTTAATGGCATTCTTGAAGAAGAAGTTTTTGTTGAACAGCCCACAGGATTTCTTATGAAGCACCATGAACATGTTGTGTATAAACTTCATAAAGCTTTGTACGGCCTGAAACAAGCTCCACGAGCTTGGAAGGCTAATATTGATCAATTTCTACTACATGAAGGGTTTATGAGATGTCCAGTTGAAGCATCTCTATACACAAAGAAGATTCAAAAGCAATTCTCATAATGTGCATCTATGTAGATGACATAATTGTAACAAGCAATACTACAGCTTCAATTCAGCAGTTCAAACATACAATGATGCAACACTATGAAATGACGGATCTTGGACTTTTGAATTACTTCCTAGGTATGCAAATATATCAACATCCTGATTGTATATTTCTCTCACAAGAAAAGTATGTCAAAGAACTTCTGCTAAAATTCAACTTGAAGGACTGCAATCCAGCAGTAACTCCCATGGGTACAAGTGATAAACTGGAACAAAGAAAGGAAGGAGAAGAGAAGACAGACCCAGAACAATACCGTCAAATATTTGGATCCTTAATATACCTAACCAACACCAGACCGGATCTGGAAGGCCCTATCAATAAAATTTCAAGGTATGTTGCTAACCCCAGCAAATCACATTTAAATGCCGCCAAAAGAATTCTACGTTACCTTCAAGGAACAAAATCCTTTGGGCTTATCTATCGAAGAGGAGGCAGAGGAATTATAAATGGAGATTGTGATTCTGACTGGGGAGGTGACCTAGATGAGAGGAAAAGTACTAGTGCATCTCTTCTTACTCGATTCCAAAACGATCTCATGGAGCTCTCGCAAGCAACAAACCATTGCCCTATCAACCACTGAAGCAAAATACATGGCAATATCGCATGCCACTTGTGAAGCTCTATGGTTAATGGAAATAGAAAAACAGAGCGCAGATACTCAAGAAGAGGAAGAAACGAGAAAGCCTGCAGTTATTCTCAGATGTGATAATACTTCAGTCATATCCCTAGCTAAAAATACGGTATTTCACAACCGGAGAAAGCACATTGATGTACGCCATCATTTCGTCAGAGAGCAAGTAGAAAAGGGAAAGATTACTTTAGAGCATTGTCGAACGGAAGTGCAACTCGCCGATCTACTAATCAAGCCCCTGGGAAAAGAACTCTTTCTAAAACTAAGGACTGCCATGAACATTGGCCCGCCTCCAGATCAAGAGGGGGTGAAGGAAGATAAGGATTGATCTTAAGGCAGCCATCCAGCAAGGAAGATGTGTAGTCCACATATATCAGAGTCATCAAATCAATATTGTGCACTGGCAGAAGAAAACAAAGGAGAGTTTAGTATAAGAAGATAAGAGATATGTATAGGCAAACTAAGTGATTGGGGATATGAAAACACTTGTAACCAGCACTTATTATAAGCACAACACTTACTTCTGTTTGGGCCTATAAAAGCCCAGCTTGTTGTAAAACAGTTTGTTACTTAATAAAACTCTTGAATCTCTCTCTCCTTACTCTCTCTCTACTGTGTGTATGCGATTTTATACACTAACAATTAGATCTCCAAGAAAGCCAAGTCAGAGTACTTTCAAACCTTAACCAATCAATAGAAAAGCATTCATTTGAAGATTTTAATTAAATTATCACCAGTTCAGAGTTCTTTTATCCATAAATCAATCTTCCAAATCCAATGAATCACCCCATATAGAATCCACAGTTAACAAGGGTTTTTCTCCCAAACTGTCTGTAGCCTATGTTAAATCAACTCAATGACATGGGTAAGAGGTGCACTCACTACAGATTACTTATTTAAATTGATAATATAATGATGATATAAAATAAACTAATAGCACAACCATAATAATTCGATGAACAAACCATCCAAAAATGGCAAGTATTCTTTATAACTATAATATAAAATGAAAAACTGCAGGAACTAAATCTAAAAGTTCCAATTTGTCAATTTAGAATACAGTTTGCACCTTTAAAGAATAATAAGAATGTAACTACATATTTAATAAAGTACCTCCACTGATGTTATTTTGCTTGCTAATCAGAATTAATAGAAAAGGAAGCAGCACAAGCCAATCATCGCAAATCATATTGAGCGAAGGAAACAATGTCCATACTAATTGCTGTGCGAATTTTCCTGTTTGATGATTTAATGAAGGAAGCAAGAGTTGGTGTATGATCCTTTGAAAACTGGAAGGAATTACTAAGAAAATTTATATAAGGTAAAACAGTACAAAATATTATCTAAGAGCAAACAAATATTACAAGTATTCTTTATATGAATAATAATACATTACCAATATTATTACAAAATTACAACAAATGGGATCTAGGGTTTTAGGATTCAAGTACTTAACAATGGGATCTAGGGTTTCAGGATTTTCTTACGCATTTTTTGGAAGGAAATTGCATCATGCCACTTCGGGTGAACAATAAACCCTAAAAACATTCACCATTATGTCAGTTCATCAAAGAATCAACGCACCCAATCTGAAGCTGACATTTGGAAAATCAACTCAAATTATGGACATTCAATATTTCCTACGGATATTACAGATCAGCAGTTTTGGTGCAAGATAGCTGTAGATCGGGTACCAAAAAGATTCTGCAGCACCGGATCTTCCGCAAGGAAGCTCCTTTTGCCATGATACGATGATACGCCTTTAATGGCGAAAAATCTCTCGACTAACAAGAGATCAAAGATGAAATAGTTCTGGTGACCTAGCTGCCAGAAAGCAAGGATGCAGGAGGACAGGGGCGCGGGCAGGAATGAAGAAACGAAAGCTTCTGGCGAAGAGGGAAAGAGTCATGCGCTTGGGAGGAGAGCGAAGGAGGAAGGCCTGGCGGTTGGAGGTGGAGCAATCTGAAATAGAATTTTTAGGAAATTTCCTCCGTATATTTCATACAACAGTAATAATTAATAATTAATAAATTTTTTGTTAATACAACAGTAACATCCAAGACATCATCTCATTATTATTTTTTTAGCAATAAATATTCATTTATAAAATAACAGTTAAAGTATACATTAAATAATATAATTTTTTTTCAATGCAACTTTAAGATTACGATATTTATCGATCATTTCTCTGCTTGCCCGCTCGATTTCCTTGGAAGTGATAGTTTTTGTTATATATGAAATGCAGACTTTGATTGTCGGCTTGAAAAACAAAAAATAGTTATAGTTCAGAGGTTTTTAGGCGAAGGCTTCCCCTCAGCTCTCACCCTCCTCTGCACTCATCGTTCCACTTAGCATGGGCTCCATGTTTAACAAATCTTCCTCTGAACTCATTTCACCTCTTCTTTGAAGGACGCGACTCTCTGCCATAAATGATTAGGACTGTGAGATTAAGCAAATGGACTGTGAGAGGAGGAGGCGTGAGCGGTGGGAGCGTGAGAGCCCTAAATCAGTATGAGGAGCATGTAGAATGAGGGATTTTGCGGTTTTAGAATATCGCGGGCTTACCATGTATCGAGAAGCGATGCTGCTTTAAAAAATGTATGCATGAGAAAAATTCGTTGAAGATGTCATTGCGTTTGTATATATCCGACATATGAGCCTACTGAATGTAATCAAAGTCGATTCAGAGTTTGTTTAATCATATTTATCTTCCTGAGTTGCCGTGTTGCTAAATGCAGCCTATTTCAGTCAAATTTCTCACTTCTCACCAAATTTGAATGAAACAAATGACATGGAGTTTGTATCGATCATTTGAGTTTAGATCGGTCATAATCAGGAAAATGTGTCTCATGTGTCAAACTAGACCGCTCGCAATAGCTCAAGTGAATCTACTAGACTCATTGAAAATAATATGTTATAGGAGCAAGAGATTCCTTCTACACATTCAAATCATCTTTAGATTATCACGATTAAGAAGTTTTGCTCTCCCTTAATTTTTATAAACACTCTACCATGCACTCATTGTTATATGTGTGTCTTGATTGAGAGTTAAATTAAAAATATATAAATAATTAGGATGATAATAACACATGATGCGATCGGTTGAAGCCGAGAAAATTCCAACTTCAAAATATTTTGATCAATCTAGCCTAAGCTTACTGATTATGTGGTCTTACGACACAATTCAGATGGCTAGCATGTAGGGGAGAAAACTATCTATAAGTACACCCCAAGTACTCCAGCAGGGAGGTCCCACCACATACTGGGAAGTTAGGGAAAAACTCCCCCTCCGCAACCAAAAGTTGGGCGAGGTACTAGTGTAACATCCCATTTCCGGCTAGACCCCTAGGAGTCGGTTGGTCGTGACAGAACCCTAGGAAGCCCAAAAATTGAAATAAATCGACCGAGATTTCGGGTCACGGGTTGGTCACGCCCGTGACCAAGGTGTCACGCCCGTGACCTAGGGCGTGACCACCCTTCGACGACCGTCGATCCCAGTTCGACGATCGTCGACCTCAGAATTTGTCATTCGGTCATGTCACGCCCGTGACCCAGGTGTCACGCCCGTGACTAAAGGCGTGACCCCCCCTTCGGTGATCGTTGATCTCAGCGCGACGATCGCCGAGCGCGGAATTTGCCTCATGACCCTGTCACGCCCGTGACCAAGGTGTCACGCCCGTGACCTAGGGCGTGACCACCCTTCGACGACCGTCGATCTCAATTCGACGATCGTCGACCTCAGAATTTGCCATTCGGGCATGTCACGCCCATGACTAAGGTGTCATGCCCGTGACCTAGGGCGTGACCACCCTTCGACGATCGTCGATCTCAGTTCGACGATCGTCGACCCCAGAATTGGTCACCCGGGCCTGTCACGCCCGTGACCTATGTGTCACGCCCGTGACATTGACCGAAACAACGATTCAGGCCCGAAATTATTCTAACACGCGTGGTAATAAATGCTGGTGTGGGAAGTTACACCAGGAGTAATTACGGGCCGTTTTTCCTTCTGTAATTATATAATAAAGGAGGAAGTGTTGGTCCAATAGGAATCGCCACCTGGCAAACACCTATTCATCTTCCACCATTTCTTATCCCTTCACTGTAACCGAAAGGTTATTAAGAGGAGCCTTCATGACCATTAAGGCTTTACCCTTTCACCTCCCCACTTGCTGACTTATAAAAGACCCCTTAGAGCAAGATGAGAAGGTTACACTCTTGACCAAACGGACTTTGATCTTTGTACCTTGCTGCAGGAGAAGTTCAGCAACGCCACCACCGCGCCATGGCACCCCGTCGTTCATCTCGCCTCCAAACCGCGAACAAGGTCCTCCTTTGCTTCTTCTTTCATGGGTAGATCTTAGGATTCTTAGAAAGGAAGTTCGTGCTCAACGGAGCCGGACCTATCTCTCGTTTTCATGGAAAACCATGAAAAATGTATTTTCGAGTTCGCCGGAAACCGCCACCTCCGGCGGCCAAACCACCGCCAACCGCTAGCCATCGCCTAAACGGAGGTGGTGGTGGTGGCTGGCCAGGGAAGTGATCGGGCGACCGGTGACGGATCGCGAAAGAGCTACAGGAAATAAGAGTTCTTGTGTTCTGGTTTTCGGGTTCTGTAGAAGATGAACAGTAAAGCTGTATATAATATATAAATTATGTCAATAATTTATAAGGAAAATATACTTAGATGAGCACATTTTGATGCTGCAAAATGAGACACTTAGAGGCCGTTTTAGGAAAAATGACCAGTCACGAAAGTTGTAGCTCTTTGAGTCTAGTTTAATTTAAAATTGATTTCAACTCGTTTGGGTAAGCGATTTGACCGCAGAACCCGTTTTAATGGAGGCTGTACCTAGAGTTGGGTAGAAATTAAAATGGATGCCCACTCTTCGTCCCTTGTCCAAATGACCTGAAATTTGGGCAGGGGGTTAAACTTAGCTATACCTAAAGTCAGACCAAAAATGGGAATTTTTGGAGATACTTTGCCTAAAGTTTTTGTTTTAATTTAATAATCTTAGAGGAATTTATTTAAGTAGTTAAATGACCTCCAAACCCTCCCAAAATTTGGGGAGTGGTCCCTGGCTATAAAACTTTACTCTGTACAAATTTTCAGCTCATTTGGATGAGTTTTGGATAGGGAGTCACCTATTCTTAACTAGGCAAAGTGAGGCATTTTTGAGTAAAAAGTGCACAAGAGGTTAGAATGGTCATATCACCTCTACTGAGGCTGATATCTTGACCACTGACTTGTAAAAGTTATTATAACCCACTTGGAGAAAATGGTATGGTTTAGGGTTGGTTTACCGTAGGATCCAAACTCAAACCCTAGATGGAGGGTTTTGAGGGTTGTGAAGGATATGGGGGCAATTGCTCTTGTATTACCTTGAAACTCTGTAGAGTTGATATTAGCACGATAATAATCGTCTGGATGGAACTCTGAAGAATTTGGAGACAAGTAGATGCCTCAAAACCTTAATCTTAGCTTTAGGTTAAAATACTAATTAAGCACCTTCCATCACTACTAATTATCTAAAGGATGTGAAACTTGGGTAGAGTTAGTTTTGAAGTGGGTAGAGTTTATAGAAATTTTACTGGAATTTTATGATATTTATTTCCATCACTTCGTTTGTAAAGTTGATTTTAACCCCTATTGATGTTTTGATTATTTGTACCTTTCTGCTCAAGTGAATCTTATGAAATCTTGGAAATATATATTTTAGGACAGAATTATTACCCCTGAATTTTTATATAATTTTTAGATGAGTACATTCAGTACTTCCTTCACAAAAGTTAAAAAGGGGTTTTATGCTTGAAAAATTATTTAGGGATGATGTTATTACTGAAAAATTATGAAACTGGGCCAGTGCTAATTTTAGGTCTTTATCTGCATGTCATAAATTATTTATAATTTTTGGAAGAATATTTCTTGTACTTGGTTCATAAATAATGGGAGATAGTAATTATTGCTAAAATAATTTTAGTGCCCTTTTGATGATAGAAAAATTATGATACTTTGGATTTACCATATTGAGATAACCTACTAATTATTATCAAATTTTTTGGACATCTTGCATGAGAACTTAGGGTAGTTCATGTTCAAACTGGTAGCCCTTGGGATTTTTTGGAAAATTAATTAAATGTCAGATAAATTAGGAAAATTACCACATTCTGGATTTAGGCCATTTATATCCTGATAAGTCTCCAGTAAATAATTAAGGGCATTTGGATAAGTTTGGGATCGTTGCATAACCAGTTCGTCATATAGTCTAGGTCGGTCTGCATATAGCAAATTTGTGAATTGCAGTAGGACATGATCCGAGAAAGTCATTGGAGTTAATCATTTTGTCTGGGTGGACAATTGTGGAGGAAATCATAATAGGAAGATATGAAGAGTAGAGAGAAGTAGTGGTAGCTAGAGATAAGAGGTGCTCGGGTACGACGAAAGATCGTCCACCCCGGTGGGAATGGAAGAGTCTTAATACTCTAGGGTTAGATCTAAAGTAACTAAAAGGGGATCGGATTAAGGGAGATCAACCAATAACAATAAGTGTCTTGCAAAAGAGAACTTCGGGCCGTAATGCCGTCGTCTTGTTTCCTAGTGCCCCTTGAGAGCCCTTCACGGGGTATGTCGGGGGCAGTCCTAGGCTAACGTAAACTGTAATAACAAACTGACAAGAGTAATTTAGTAACTAGGGCTGCACCCTTCATAAACACTGTTGGCACAGGAAGATTGATGAGAGCTTCGGCTCGGTTGGTTAAGAGACGGACGGGATGGTCCGGGGAGCTTCGGCTCGGTTGGTTTGGAGACGGACGTTTTGGTCCGGGGAGCTTCGGCTCGGCTTTTGTGTGTTTACGATTAAACTTGCATGTGCATAAAAAGGAATGAAAATTAAGGTGGTGGGTCTTCGGTATTGGAGGGTCGATGCACCGATGCCAATACACTGACTCGGCAAGTGTGGTTAGCACTTTGCCAACAGAAGTCCGGTGCGCCAGCCGACAAGAGTATGCAGGCATCCGCTTAGTGCACCAAGCATTGGGGCATACGATAGGTCTGACCGGTAGTGCTTTACTGGTTTAGAGGTGGGCGAGGCCCAACCCACCGCTTCCGTCTGCCACTACGGAGGTATCCTGGGAGGTAATGGCTCCGAAAGGGGGAACTAATGGTCTGTGTGCACAGAGTCGGGTGTGTGAGTTGCACTTGCATGTTTCATCATACCCACTTGCATATCATAGCATAATCGATTCATTTAACCCTGACACCTAAAGTATAAGTGGTATGGGACGCTTATACGTTAGGACCTGCAAAACGATCCCTTGGTCTATAAGCTTGTGTGGGCAAGTTTATAAATCAAAGGTTAATTTCAATATATATACATGTTGTTGTTTGATAACCGACACCCCAACGTATAAGTGGTATGGGACACTCTATACGATGGGAGCCTTGCAGAAGATCCCTTGGCTTATGCGCTTTCGCACATAAGTTAAGGTTACCTTTCTTACTTTCTGTTTCTGACATATTATTATAGAATTACTAGATTAGTTCCGCTGCCATTTGTTTCTTGATTAAATCTCCACCTTCATGTCCTTCCATTTCTTCCTCTCCACTCGGTACTTAGGAGCCATGGGGGAAGGGGTAGGGGATGATAGGGCTTAGTCTTTATGACTAACGGTTTTCGAACCGCATCATTTAGGGGATTGTGGAGCCCAGCATGGAGGAGCGGCCCCAGAGACCGGTGCGCTTGGAGATAGGGCAGTCTAGCTCCGGAGTTCATACAGCCGGGACCGTGAGTCTCGACCCTGAGTAGTTTCTGTTTTAGCTTCCGCATGAGAGATTGTAGTGAGGACATGATGTATCGGGCATAAGCCCGCATTTATAGTACTCTGATTATTGTTATTCTGTGGACACTCCCTTCGTGGAGATTTTATTTTATATATGTGATTTACTTTCTGTGGACTTGCTCTTACTTCAATTATTGTGCTACCTTTCTGTGATCGAATTGGCCGACAGAATCGGTGCCTTGTGGTGATGACCCTTCAGGACGTGAAGATGTCACCGCAAAGCGGCGACTCTGGGCCTAAGACCCCGGGTTTTAAAAAGAAAAAAAGGGGGTCTTACAAGTGGTATTAGAGGAAAACATCGATCAGAAGAAAGTAGCAGTCCACAAACCCTGGGTCACCCCCGCGCGAGTTTAGTTTGGGGACAAACTAAGCAGCGGAAGCAGTGGTGTGCCCATATGGGGATCACATATAAATTGTCCACCTTTATGTAATATTTGAACGTTTTCTCAGTATGTGTTTTTGTTACGCAGCCTCCAGCACAGCCTACGCCACAAGATGGAGTTCAACAGGCTCAGGATGTTGCACCATCCCCCACCGGTCCCCACTCCTTTCCTTCAGTCAGACATGGGACAGACTCTGACTGCCATCCTAGAGGCTTTCAGGGCCCAGCAGGTTCCGGTCCCGCAGCCAAATCCGGGGACCAACTGGCTGAGCATCTTCCGGGGTCTTTCTCCCCCGTCCTATTTGGGGACAGAGTCGGCAGTTCGGACGGAAGAGTGGCTGGATATCATGTACGAGATGTTGACCGGGATACGGTGTCCCTGGGAGGAGAGGGTGGCTCTGGTTGTCTCTTGCCTGGAGTCCCATGCAAAGAGGTGGTGGAAGACGCTGTTGGACACGACATTTGCCAATAGGGAGGTTGCGGAGGTTACCTGGGAGGAGTTCAGGGTCGCACTGCTGGAGCATTTCGTTCCGCAGTCGGCCAGGGATGAGTTGGAGGAGCGGTTTTTACAGCTGAAGCAGGGCACCCGGACGGTGGTGGAGTACCATCGGGAGTTCGACCATCTGGCTCGATACGCAGATTCCTACCAGCTGGACGAAGCAGGGTATATCAGGAGGTTCTATAAGGGCCTGCGGGAGGACTTGAGGGAGGCTTTGTTGTTTGTATCTGACGGGCCTATCTCCCGGATTTTGTAGATGGCAAAAAGGATTGAGGCAGATTGGCACGCCACCCGGGGCCGGAAGCGGCCAGCAGAGGATCAGGGACGGAGAGGTAGAAATGACCAGCGACGAGGTGCTGTACCAGAGGCGAGGAGGACAGAGGACTAGCCTCGTCAGGACGTGAGGCAGGAGCCGAGGGAACAGGTGATATTGGCCCCTCAACCTCTTCGGATGCAGGAGATGCCGAGACCCGGGGGAATGGCGTATCCCCCACCAGAGTGCTTCCTTTGTCACCAGATTGGGCACATTCGGAGGAACTGCCCCATGAGGGGGGCACCACCTCCAGCACCACAGGGCGGCCCCCCAGCTCAGCATTACGGAGGCCGAGGACGCGGCCGCGGTCGTGGATACCAGGAGGGAGACCGTAGACAGGGAAGAGAGCAGGTATATGCTTTGGACCTTGCGCAGCCTCGGAATCCGGAGCGGGTCATAGCAGGTACGCCGTAATGCTTCTTTATTTTCATAGAATTTCCCTTTAAATGGTTAAAACTTTGAATCGCACTAGATAAATTAGCAAGGAAAGTAAAACTCACTATAGAACCCTAAGACATCTAATCACCCCAGGTATAGGCTTCATCAGTGGCAAGCCGGCCCGCACGCTGTTCGATACTGGAGCTACTCACTCCTTTGTGTCGGAGACGTTCGTAGAAGGACTGGAAGGCGTGGAGCGATTCACAGGCTCGAGGATGAGGGTGCGACTACCGGATAAATCTGAGCTCCTTACCACGGATCACTACAATATGGAGGCAGAAATTGGTGGAAAGGCATTCGAGGCTCCAGCGACGATTTTGAAGCTGACGGACTACGACATGATCCTGGGCATGGAATGGCTGCACTGGAACCATGCCCAGATTGACTGCCAGGCAAAGAGGATCACCGTGAGACACAGGAACTCTTTCATTGTCATCGAAGGTATAAGATCTGCCTCTCGTATACTCTTATCTTCGGTACAGGCCGTTAAGGCCCATCTACAGGGAGAGGAGGTCTATCAGATTCTTTTTGAGATGGCGGATGTTAAGGAGTCAGTGACAGATAATCCGGTGGTGCGAGATTTCGCTGACATATTTCCAGAGAAACTGCCAGGACTACCTCCACACCGAGAGTAGGACTTTCATATACAACTTGTGCCGGGGGCCAAGCCGGCATCTAGGGCCCCTTATCGGATGGCCCCGAAGGAGTTGGCAGAGTTTCGGACTCAGTTGCAGGAATTGGTTGAGGCAGGATTTGTTAGACCGAGTTCCTCGCCATGGGGAGCCCCGGTCCTATTCGTGAAGAAGAAGGATGGGACACTTCGCCTGTGTATCGATTATCGAGCACTAAACAGGCTGACCGTCCAGAATACCTACCCACTCCCACGGATAGACGAATTGTTCGACCAGCTGGAGGGAGCCCATTATTTCTTGAAGCTGGACTTGAGGTCAGGATACTACCAGCTACGGATCCAGGAGGAGGATATCCCGAAGACGGCCTTCAGTAGCAGATATGGCCTGTATGAGTTCACCGTGATTCCCTTCGGGCTCACGAATGCTCCGTCGGCGTTCATGAGTCTCATGAACCGGGTTTTCGAGGCCTACCTGGATGTGTTCGTCATAGTATTCATAGACGACATCCTGATCTACTCTAGGATGGAGGAGGAGCACACTCGACATCTGGCACTGACTTTGGAAAGGTTGCGGGAGCATCGCCTTTATGCGAAATTCAGCAAGTGTCAGTTTTGGTTGAAGGAGGTGGCTTTCCTAGGCCACATTATCAGCGGAGCTTGGTTGGCGGTGGATCGGGCAAAGATTCAGGCAGTCCGTGATTGGCCGCAGTTAAAGACAGCCACCGATGTACGAAGTTTCTTGGGACTTGCCGGGTATTACCGGAAGTTCGTGGAGGGGTTCTCTCAAATTGCCCTCCCACTCACGTCTTTGATGAAAAAGGAGGCACCTTTCGTTTGGACCCTGCAGTGCCAGGCGGCTTTCCAGGAGCTGAAGGACCGACTCATCTCAGCCCCTATTCTGGCCCTTCCATCTGGAAAGGAAGGATTCCAGGTGTATACCGACGCATCATACCAGGGGATGGGAGCAGTGCTGATGCAGAACGGACATGTCATAGCATATGCCTCCCGCCAGCTGAAGACCCATAAGAAGAACTACCCAGTGCACGACCTTGAGATGGGAGCGGTCGTTTTTGCTCTGAAGGTCTGGCGCCATTATCTTTATGGAGTCCACTGCGACATCTACTCCGACCACAAGAACCTGAAATACGTGGACACACAGAAGGAGCTGAATATCAGGCAGAGGCACTGGGTGGAGTTCTTAGCAGATTATCAGTATGAGATGCACTACCATCCAGGGAAGGCAAACGTAGTGGCCGACGCGTTGAGCCGGAGAGCTGCCACTTCCGAAGCTGGGCCCCAGGTTATGTCCATGGAGCTAGTACGGTCATTCAAAGATATGCAGATATCCCTAGTGTCCGAGGATGATCCAGAGCTGTATAGGGAGTATTTGACATCGATGGTGGCCATAGACGATATTCAGGATCGCATTCGGGACGGACAGAGGACAGATGCGTGGGCAGAGCCGATGTTCCGAGCCTTGGAGGAGGGATCGACAGGAGATTATTCCCTGAGAGATGGACTGCTACATTTCAGAGGCAGAGTATATATACCCGCAGGAGGCCAGATCCGAGAGGATATTATGACGGAGGCGCATTGCAGCCGGTACTCTGTGCACCCGGGGATCACAAAGATGACCGCTGATCTGAAGAAGACGATGTTTTGGCCGGGCATGAAGAAGGACATTACGTACTTCGTGACCCATTGCGAGGCGTGTCAGTTGGTGAAGGCGGAGTGCAGGAACCCCGCAGGATTGTTGCAGCCACTCCCGGTGCCGGAGTGGAAGTTTGACGATATAGCTATGGATTTTATACATGGTCTTCCTCGGTCTCGAACGGGGAACGACTCGATCTGGGTGATTGTTGATCGGTTGACGAAGGTGGCCCGCTTTATACCAATCAGGAAAGATGACTCGGTGGGAGTGCTGGTACGGAAGTTCGTGGAGCAGTATGTTCGATATCATGGCGTGCCCCGGACGATAGTGTCGGACCGCGATGGACGGTTTACATCCAGGGAGTGGCGGTCAGTGCAGGCATATTTGGGCACCCGATTGACTTTTAGCACGACCTTCCACCCTCAGACGGACGGGCAGACAGAGCGCACCAACTGGACCTTGGAGGATTTACTACGATTGTGTATACTGGACCGAGGGGAGCCGTGGGAGAAGATGTTACCGTTGGTCGAGTTCTCCTATAACAATAGCTACCAGTCCAGCATCAGGATGGCGCCTTATGAAGCCTTGTATGGAAGAAAATGTAGGACCCCGCTTTCTTGGGTTCAAGACGAGGACCCGAAGGTGTTGGGATCGGATTTTGTTGAAGACACCGAGGCACAGGTGAGACTGATCAGAGATAGGATGTTGGAGGCGCAGAGCAGACAAGCTAAGTACTATGACGCCCGACAACGTCAGGTGGAGTTTCAGGTAGGGGACCGAGTGTTCTTGAAGATCCGGCCCATGCACGGAGTCTCACGAGTGCGCGGTCGGAGGAAGAAGCTCAGCCCTAGGTATATGGGCCCTTACCGGATCCTGGAGCGGATCGGACCCCTAGCCTACAGGCTAGAGTTGCCACCAGAGCTGGCAGCTCTACACGACGTCTTCCACATTTCTTTGCTGAGAAGGGCTCTACTACGCCCGGAGCAGCAGATTTTGACCACCGAAGGGCCGGTAGCTTCAGACCGATCTGTTCACTTGGAGCCGGTCCGGATCGACGACAAAGGAGTACGGATCTTGCGCCGCAAGAAGATCCCCTTAGTCAAGGTTCTGTGGAGAAACCACGGTCAGGAGGAGCACACCTGGGAACCGCAGGACCTGATGAGGCAAAAATACCCGGAGTTGTTCAGTCAGGTATACCTCACCACCTCTTGGTATACTATAAATTACCTTCTTGTACAAAACCGATAAGATTAGATAAGAAAAATTGAGAACCTAGGCATGCGCAGGAAAGTAGGAGCTAATCTTTTGTTTATTGGGGAGATTGTCTTCGTTTATCAAACAAGTAGTCGCTTGAACCCAATAGAAAAAAATCGTATGAGATGTTACAAGTTTAATTAATTCCGATAAGAAATCCCCGTAGGCTCAACCTCAATTTCGGGGACGAAATTTTGGTTTTGTTTATTGGGATTTGTAATATCCCATTTCCGGCTAGACCCCTAGGAGTCGGTTGGTCGTGACAGAACCCTAGGAAGCCCAAAAATTGAAATAAATCGACCGAGATTTCGGGTCACGGGTTGGTCACGCCCGTGACCAAGGTGTCACGCCCGTGACCTAGGGCGTAACCACCCTTTGACAACCGTCGATCCCAGTTTGACGATCGTCGACCTCAGAATTTGCCATTCAGTCATGTTACGCCCGTGACCCAGGTGTCACGCCCGTGACCAAGGACGTGACCCCCCCCTTCGGTGATCGTTGATCTCAGTTCGACGATCGTCGACCTCAAAATTTGCCATTCGGGCATGTCACGCCCGTGACTAAGTTGTCACGCCCGTGACCTAGGGCGTGACCACCCTTTGACGACCGTCGATCTCAGTTCGACGATCGTCGACCCCAGAATTGGTCACCCGGGCCTGTCACGCCCGTGACCTATGTGTCACGCCCGTAACATTGACCGAAACGACGGTTCAGGCCCGAAATTATTCTAACATGCGTGGTAATAAATGCTGGTGTGGGAAGTTACACCAGGAGTAATTACGGGCCGTTTTTCCTTCTGTAAATATATAATAAAGGAGGAAGTGTTTGTCCAATAGGAATCACCACCTGGCAAACACCTATTCATCTTCCACCGTTTCTTATCCCTTCACTGTAACCGAAAGGTTATTAAGAGGAGCCTTCATGACCATTAAGGCTTTACCCTTTCACCTCCCCACTTGCTGACTTATAAAAGACCCCTTAGAGCAAGATGAGAAGGTTACACTCTTGACCAAAAGGACTCAGATCTTTGTACCTTGCTGCAGGAGAAGTTCAGCAACGCCACCACCGCGCCATGGCACCCCGTCGTTCATCTCGCCTCCAAACCGCGAACAAGGTCCTCCTCTGCTTCTTCTTTCATGGGTAGATCTTAGGATTCTTAGAAAGGAAGTTCGTGCTCAACGGAGCCGGACCTATCTCTCGTTTTTCATGGAAAACTATGAAAAATGTATTTTCGAGTTCGTCGGAAACCGCCACCTCCGGCGGCCAAACCACCGCCGACCGCTAGCCATCGCCTCAACGGAGGTGGTGGTGGTGGTGGCTGGCCAGGGAAGTGACCGAGCGACCGGTGACGGATCGCGAAAGAGCTACAGGAAATAAGAGTTTCTGTGTTCTGGTTTTCGGGTTCTGTAGAAGATGAACAGTAAAAGCTGTTTATAATATATAAATTATGTAAATAATTTATAAGGAAAAAATACTTAGATAAGCACATTTTAATGCTGCAAAACGAGGCACTTAGAGGCCGTTTTAGGAAAAATGACCAGTCACAAAAGTTGTAGCCCTTTGAGTCTAGTTTAATTTAAAATTGATTTCAACTCGTTTGGGTAAGCGGTTTGACCGCAGATCCCGTTTTAGTGGAGGCTGTACCTAGAGTTGGGTAGAAATTAAAATGAATGCCCACTCTTCGTCCCTTTTCCAAATGACCTGAAATTTGGGCAAGGGGTTAAACTTAGCTATACCTAAAGGCAGACCAAAAAAGGGAATTTTTGGAGATACTTTGCCTAAAGTTTTTGTTTTAATTTAATAATCTTAGAGGAATTTATTTATGTAGTTAAATGACCTCCAAACCCTCCCAAATTTTGGGGAGTGGTCCCTGACTATAAAAATTTACTCTATACAAATTTTCAGCTCATTTGGATGAGTTTTGGATAGGGAGTCACATATTCTTAACTAGGCAAAGTGAGACATTTTTGAGTAAAAAGTGCACGAGAGGTTAGAATGGTCATATCACCTCTACTGAGGCTGATATCTTGACCACTGACTTGTAAGGGTTATTATAACCCACTTGGAGAAAATGGTGTGGTTTAGGGTTGGTTTACCCTAGGATCCAAACTCAAACCCTAGATGGAGGGTTTTGAGGGTTGTGAAGGATATGAGGGCAATTGCTCTTGTATTACCTTGAAACTCTGTAGAGTTGATATTAGCATGATAATAATCGTCTGGATGGAACTTTGGAGAATTTGGAGACAAGTAGATGCCTCAAAACCTTAATCATAGCTTTAGGTTAAAATACTAATTAAGCACCTTCCATGACTAATAATTATCTAAAGGCTGTGAAACTCGGATAGAGTTAGTTTTGAAGGGTAGAGTTTATAGAAATTTTACTGGAATATTATGATATTTATTTCCATCACTTCGTTTGTAAAGTTGATTTTAACCCCTATTGATGTTTTGATTATTTGTGCCTTTCTGTTCAAGTGAATCTCATGAAATCTTGGAAATATATATTTTTGGACAGAATGATTACTCTTGAATTTTTATATAATTTTTAGTTGAGTACATTCAGTACTTCCTTCACAAAAGTTAAAAAGGGGTTCTATGCTTGAAAAATTATTT
This sequence comes from Platanthera zijinensis, assembly GCA_039513925.1. Taxonomy (NCBI): domain Eukaryota; kingdom Viridiplantae; phylum Streptophyta; class Magnoliopsida; order Asparagales; family Orchidaceae; genus Platanthera; species Platanthera zijinensis. The sequence goes on from CM077078.1 coordinate 132,837,721, forward strand.
AGAGATGATTTTATTACTGAAAAATTATGAAACTGGGCCACTGCTAATTTTAGGCCTTTATCTGCATGTCATAAATTATTTATAATTTTTGGAAGAATATTTCCTGTACTTGGTTCATAAATAATGGGAGATAGTAATTATTGCTAAAATAGTTTTAGTGCCCTTTTGATGATAGAAAAATTATGATACTTTGGATTTACACTATTGAGATAACCTACTAATTATTATAAAATTTGCTGGACATCTTGCATGAGAACTTAGGGTAGTTCATGTTCAAACTGGTAGCCCTTGGGATTTTTGGGAAAATTAATTAAATATCAGATAAATTAGGAAAATTACCACATTCTGGATTTAGGCCATTTATATCCTGATAAGTCTCCAGTAAATAATTAAGGGCATTTGGATAAGTTTGGGATCGTTGCATAACCAGTTCGTCATATAGCCTAGGTCGGTCTGCATATAGCAAATTTGTGAATTGCAGTAGGACATGATCCGAGAAAGTCATTGGAGTTAATCATTTTGTCTGGGTGGACAATTGTGGAGGAAATCACAATAGGAAGATATGAAGAGTAGAGAGAAGTAGTGGTAGCTAGAGATAAGAGGTGCTCGGGTACGACGAAAGATCGTCCACCCCGGTGGGAATGGAAGAGTCTTAATACTCTAGGGTTGGATCTAAAGTAACTAAAAGGGGATCGGGTTAAGGGAGATCAACCAATAACAATAAGTGCCTTGCAAAAGGGAACTTCGGGCCGTAATGCCGCCGTCTTGGTTCTTAGTGCCCCTTGAGAGCCCTTCACGGGGTATGCCGGGGGCAGTCCTGGGCTAACGTAAACTGTAATAACAAACCAACAAGAGTAATTTAGTAACTAGGGCTGCACCCTTCACAAACACTGTTGGCACAGGAAGATTGATGAGAGCTTCGGCTCGGTTGGTTAAGAGACGGACGGGATGGTCCGGGGAGCTTCGGCTCGGTTGGTTTGGAGACGGACGTTTTGGTCCGGGGAGCTTCGGCTCGGCTTTTGTGTGTTTACGATTAAACTTGCTTGTGCATTAAAAGGAATGAAAATTAATGTGGTGGGTCTTCGGTATTGGAGGGTCGATGCACCGACGCCAATACGCTGACTCGGCAAGTGTGGTTAGCACTTTGCCAATAGAAGTCCGGTGCGCCAGCCGGCAAGAGTACGCAGGCGCCCGCTTAGTGCACCAAGCGTTGAGGCATACGATAGGTCTGACCGGTAGTGCTTTACTGGTTTAGAGGTGGGCGAGGCCCAACCCACCGCTTCCGTCTGCCACTACGGAGGTATCCTGGGAGGTAACGGCTCCGAAAGGGGGAACTAAAAGTCTGTGTGCACAGAGTCGGGTGTGTGAGTTGCACTTGCATGTTTCATCATACCCACTTGCATGTCATAGCATAATCGATTCATTTAACCCTGACACCTAAAGTATAAGTGGTATGGGACGCTTATACGTTAGGACCTGCAAAACGACCCCTTGGTCTATAAGCTTGTGTGGGCAAGTTTATAAATCAAAAGTTAATTTTAATATATATACATGCTGTTGTTTGATAACCGACACCCCAACGTATAAGTGGTATGAGACACTCTATACGATGGGAGCCTTGCAGAAGATCCCTTGGCTTATGCGCTTTCGCACATAAGTTAAGGTTACCTTTCTTACTTTCTGTTTCTGTCATATTATTATAGAATTGCTAGATTAGTTCCGCTGCCATTTGTTTCTTGATTAAATCTCCACCTTCATGTCCTTCCCTTTCTTCCTCTCCGCTCGGTACTTAGGAGCCATGGGGGAAGGGGTAGGGGATGATAGGGCTTAGTCTTTATGACTAACGGTTTTCTAACCGCATCATTTAGGGGATCGTGGTGCCCAGCATGGAGGAGCGACCCCAGAGACCGGTGCGCTTGGAGATGGGGCAGTCTAGCTCCGGAGTTCATACAGCCGGGACCGTGAGTCTCGACCCTGAGTAGTTTCTATTTTAGCTTCCGCATGAGAGATTGTAGTGAGGACATGATGTATCGGGCATAAGCCCGCATTTATAGTACTCTGATTATTGTTATTCTATGGACACTCCCTTCGTGGAGATTTTATTTTATATATGTGATTTACTTTCTGTGGACTTGCTCTTACTTCAATTATTGTGCTACCTTTCTGTGATCGAATTGGCCGGCAGAATCGGCGTCTTGTGGTAATGACCCTTCAGGACGTGAAGATGTCACCGCAAAGCGACGACTCTGAGCCTAAGACCCCGGGTTTTAAAAAGAAAAAAGGGGGTCTTACAACTAGGCAGACATGGTTTTGGCGAATATCCAGCTTGGGATGACCTTAATCTTTTCCAAAAGTCCATTTATAGTAACCCTAGGGGGTATTTATAAAGAAATCCTAGGGGGCGAGTATCTAACCTCTACTAGTGAGTATCAAGGGCAGCTCACCCATACTCGTGAGGTACTTGTCTCAGCTCGACCAAGCTCGTCTGTGCTCATCCAAGCTCGCCTCTGCTCGCCCAAGCTCGTCTCTGCTTTTTTTGAGCTCAACTCGAACTTGGAAAAACAATGTAAGACTCATAGTTCGGATAGAAGGTGCTAAACGATATGCTGCACAAGGTCCTTCCAAGAAATTTAGCTCAACTTAAGGAGAAAAGAATGTCGACACCTCCAAGGAGAAGAACTCAACTGAATGAGATGGATAAGTGGTCGACATCTCATAGAAGGAAGCTCAACTAGAGGTGGAGAGAAGGTCGACACCTCACATGAGCCGAGCTCAACTAGACGTGGATAAGAGGTCGATACCTCGTAGTAGTCAAGCTCAACTAGAGGAGCAGAAGAGAGTCGACACCTCGTTGGAGCCAAGCTCAACAGGAGGTGGAGAAGAGAGTCGACACCTCGCAGGAGGAAGCTCAACTGGAGGTGGGGAAGAGGCTGACAACTCACAAGAGCCAAGCTCAACTGGACATGGAGAAGAGGTAGACACTTAGCATAAGGAAGCTCAATTGGAGGTGAAGAAGAGAGTCGACAACTCGCAGGAGCCAAGCTCCACTGAAGGTGGAGAAGATGTTGACATCTCGCAAGAAGAAGCTCAACTAGAAGTGGAGAAGAGAGTTAACCCCTCGCAAGAGCCAAGATCAATTGGAGGTAGAGAAGAGGTTGACACTTCACAGGAGTCAAGCTTAATTGGAGGCAGAGAGACCGTTGTCACCTCGCAGGAAGAAGGCTAACTGGAGGTGGAGAGAAGGTACACTCCGGGGGTGATGAGTCCAAGTTATATACATATTTTTGGACTCATTTGGGCCAGTTTTCTCGATGATGCACTATGCTTGAGAGCCATAATTGTTCATATTTGTTACTATGTCCATTCCATGTTAAGTGCACTTTAGGGCTGTTTTCATTGTGATTTCGTAGTTATTATACTTTGCCCTATTCTTGGTGTTTTTCTGTGTCTGGAGAATGTGGAATGTCCATTTCTGTGGCTCTTTAGTTTTACTGCAGGTACAATGGTCGTGTGAGTGTTACAGGATTGTTTAGGAATGTTTTTCGTCTAGGGGCCACTGATCGTGCGTTTTTACATGTGCACGGTCTATGGAATCCTTAGCGCATGATCGCTGGTCGTGCGCGGTCAGTTCATCGAACCCCAAATGGTACATGAACATTGTGCATGATCATTGGTTATGAGCCACTGATCGTGCGCACTATTCTCCATTTTTCCAAGTTCTGTCTGGGGAAATCGCACGACCATTAGACATAGTGCACACGACCTCTAGTCGCGCGCCACTGCTCTTGCGCATTTATCCCATTTTTCTGGAGTTCTGCCATTGCTAATCGCACGATCATGGAATCCAATGCGCACGACCTCTTGTCGTGCGCCACTGATCGTGCGCATATATATTAATTTTTTCAGTCCAACTACAGGTTTCTCTGGAGCAGAGCACACGATCATCAATCGTCAGTGCGCATGACCACCGGCCGTGCGCCACTGATCATGCTCTCTGATTTTCTGTTGACCGTATTTAAGCCCGTGCTCCCGCGAATTAGGGCACACCATTTCATTTTCTGGCCCGCTGCTGCGCGCGAAGTGCCGTTTCTCTCCCCCACAGGTCCTCCATTAATCTCCACCCTCCGGGAAACCTTCTCCGATGATCTGAAGTCATCTTCAACACTTCGGAAAGTTCCCGCCACCAACAGTGTGCAATAGAGATCTTTTGGTACTGCTCATTTGGGAAAAAAGGGAGAAAAGATTGAAGGAAAGGGAAGAATATGGAGGAAGATAAGTGTATTGACAACCCATTTACCTCCGGAAGCAACCACGGTCTGTGTCGAGAAGTGGACTGACAACCCACCATTCCGGCCAAGAACCACGACTATGTTTTCTCCCTTTCGGTTTATTCTACCTCTTCTCCATAGTAGATTGTATTCTAAAACTTGTAATGAACCTGAACTTGCTTTTATTTATCTATGAATGAAGCTTGCTTGGGTTAGTTACATCCACTTTTGTTAGCTTTGATGCACTCGCCTCCATTCACATCCACTCCACTCGCACACTAGAACCACTCTAGCAAAGGCTAGTGTTGGTTGTTGAAGATGTGATTACGACCCTCACTCTCCGCACGTATGGTCATTCCATCCGCTTGTTCTTCGTCCATTCGCCTCACGAAGCATGACATAGCGGCCTGCACTAGTTCCAACCACCAAGTGAAGCGGTGATTAAGACCCGCATTTGTTTTCTTTTTGTTTTTTTAGCATTAGGAATCAAAAGCCAACCTCTGTTGTTTCGGTTAACTCTTAGTAACGATCTTTCTATGACGCTATCACGACACCCAGCCTGCATTCCCTCGAGATCGACATTCGGGAAAGCTATTCCCAAAATTATTACTTGACAGCGACTGGTGCACTTGCGGACGCATCAAGTTTTTGGCGCCGTTGACGAGGAATACAGGCGTAAGTGATCTGGGTTGTCGAAGGTAGTTACTCAAGAGTTGTTGTTTTTGATTTTTTTTGTTTTGTTGTCATCTTTGGTGTATGCAGAGGCAAGAATCGGTAGAGTTGCTTGCCTATGATCCTGAAATAGAGAGGACCGCTTGAGCATAGAGGCGTACCACAAACGCTCGGCTAGAGATGGATCACAATCTAATTCAGGTTGGAGGCAATGGAAGAGGGGAAACGCCCATCTTAGGACCATATACTGATAAGAATATTGGAAACCGACAGGGACAGTCGATGCATAGGGCTTATCCGAGAGGGAATGGAGCTGCTACTGGAGGGCAGCATGTTGATGAGAATGAGGTAAATAGGCCGAGGCCTCGCACGATGAGAGAGTATACTACCCCCCCCCCCCCACTGTGGGGAGTGTGTATCCAGCTTTTAGGGAGACCATCCCTAACCTGCAGTTTAAATCAAACCGGCAATTTTGAACATGATACGCAGCAATGCTTAGTTCTCCGGGTTGCCGAGCGAGGATCCACACATATGATGTGAATGTGACGACAAGTGTACCGGTCGCACAAGTAATATAAAATGGGTGAATTTCCCCAATTATCGATCTCTCAAGGAACACAGTAAGGTGGAGTTAATTTCGAGGAGGACTTGAGATTGAAGTCCTTAGGTCAGAGTTAACTAAGAAGGGGGGGGGGGGTTTGATATTTGCGGAAAATTAAAGTAAAAAGCTAACAACTACTCCTATGCAACACCGCTATACGATGCTTCGCCAGGCGGGATGGAAGACTAGTCGGGCCGCTATGCACTAAATCGCTAGGCAGATGGACGAGTAGGCAAGCGTAAGAACCAGAATTTGAGGGTCGTAAGCACCTCTTCGCTACGCACGCCACTAGCAATTGCTAGTGCGGCAAGGGTGGATGGAGGATGGAATATGGCTCACCTCAAGCAACTTAAGCAGTAAACAACACAGAATCACATAGACATGAATCAAATAATGTTTACCACTAAGAGCACATCATCTATAAATAAAGTTTTACAGCACATAAACAACAATAAAGGAAGAACAAGGAAAGAGATCGACCGAATCTGAAGTCTTGTTGAGGGTTAAAGGAAGGAATCGCCGGGTTGTCAATCCGCATCCAAGCTCGGTCCTCAACTGCGTCCGGGGTAGAGAAGGGAGTCACTACCTTCTAATTGACCTGTCTTCTTCGTGTCACGATTGCGGAAGAAAGTTGCAAACTTCCCCTTGCTTGGTGGATATGGCGCCAAAACTTGAAAAAGAGCCCAAGAGATGATGGAGGGGCCGAGAGGAAGCTCCAGCTTGGATTTGGCATTGAATGCTTGCCCGGAACTGCTCTCCTTGGTGGAACGGCGAAGTTTCTCCCTAAAATCGCTAGAGAGATGGCTGGGAACGAAGGTCTTTTTAATGGCTGAAAATCTGCGCTTTAAATAGAAAAAGTCAGAAAATTGGTCACGAACGGTCCCGCGTACGACCGTGCGCTAACCGTGCGTTATTAACTTTCAGATCTGGATCATGGAAGAAGATGTGTTGACCTGTGCAGTTTACTCGCACACGGGCGTACGCCCGTGCGTAAAGGAAATCGCACGGGTAAACACAGAGCACAGAAAACATGGGAAAATAGTGGAACCGTGCGTTTTACTCATGCACGGGCGCTGCCGCCCGTGCGTGAACAAATCACACGATTAACCATAGAATGGTGCCAAAACAAAAGGTACAAGACAACCATGCATTTTCTTCTCGCACGGTTTGGCCGAAACCGTGCGTTACCATGCGTTTCAAATCTTCGAACTCATCTCGACGAAATGTGTCGAGATCCTCTCGACTAAGTAAAACACACGATTACGAAGAAACCGTTTGCTAAGGAAACGCACGACCGTGCGTTTTCCACAAATCGGAATTCCTGCCTTGGGGAAAACGCACCACCAGCACAGCAAAAACCAAAACTGGAGCACAAGCTCCCAACACCAATACACAACATAAAATGAACAAAAAGAACCATGGGGAGCACCATGTGCTTACCCCCAACAAAAGAATGCGCAATTGCACACCCACGGGCCTATAAGTGCACTTGTTATGGAAATAACGAATAGAAGAAATATGAACGATATAGAACTAAAAGTGAAGTGTAAACGCGTGAAAACGAGGCCAGATGAGTCCGAAAAACCCTATATAAATCGGACTCATCACACCCCCAGACTTACCTGTTTGCGCATCCCGAGCAAACAAAATCTATGCAGATAGGAAAAATGACTTAGCTAACATAGAAATTGTAAAATGGAGTACCATGCAAAGTTGCATGCTCGTACATGTACAAATATAATAGAGGAAATTTCTAAGTATGCAAAATAGTTTACATTTTTCACAATGTGTATCAAAATTTTATTACTACTCAAAAATGGAATCACGGTGAATCATCCTGTCACGCATAGGAAGAAAGTAGGCAGGTTACTAAGGTGAGCTTTGCCAAAGATCGGGGCTCAGGATCACCTCCACAGGAATCCACCAATGTCGGGGACCATACGCTTTCCCGTTCACACTCTCTCCACGGCACTAGTTTGACTCAAGCGCGAATCCGTAAGACTTAAGGATAAGAGATGGGGCTTGGGTTACGGTGAGGTAAACAAAGATAAACAGGAAGGCTATGCACCTGTCCCAAATGAGCTAGCATAAACAAAATCGAACGCTAAACCACAATACATGCGAGTACACCACACCCCAAAACTTAACTTTTAACATATGGGTGTGTGCAATTACATCTCCAAATACAATTACATCTCCAAAAGATTTTGAATCAAACTTTTTCTTTTCACTATTTTTTACAACTATTTTTCTTTTTTAACATCTTTTTATTTTCACAATCTCAGCAAATATAAACCTTGGAGCACATCCACATATTCACATGTAAAATCACCACATCAACACCCCAACATGAAAAATGTAAACACTAAAGCTCGACTTGGGTGTGCGACTAGGAGTGGCTATGAGGCTTTGGTGAAATAATGGTGGAGCTGAATCAAAAGAAGGGGTAGGCACAATAGGGCTTAGCGAGGATATACCGTTAGGAACGGTACAAAGCTCAACCTGACAAAAATGATGGCCTACATCACTCTCACGCTAGACTAACCATGCGCTAATGCTTCGAGAGTAGCTTAGGGCAAGTTCTTAGCCACCGAGAAAGATAATCCTTCCTCCCTACTCGAGCAAAATGAGTCTAGTGGCGGCTACACACATCCCTACACTACCATTTGATTCACACCGGATTCACCAACTTTTGAGTAGAATAAAAAGATCTTTACGCAAATAAAAAAATATAAAACTATAAGCATACAAAAAAATTAAATCTACTCTAATTTCTACACGAGACGAGAGCAATTGACTAGGAGCACAGCAAGGTCAACATTTTACTCCGTCTCACAATCCTATGCAGCACAATAATTTTCCCAAATCTAACAAAGAAATGAGTTTAACTCACGATATGCTAATAGCTAAGCACGTGCTCATGTGGGTGCAGTGGTGTGCAATGCAATGAACTAATCAAAATAATAATAGAAAAGCTTCTTGTATACACATGAAATGTGCGTGTGCAAAAGGTAACAATACTGCTATCCCCCAAAATTAAACTAAGCTACACATCATATAATATTGAAATTTAAATAAGAAAGAGCTAAGGGAAGAGGTTACCCAATGCTCAGCTAGTGAGCATACCAGAAGACGCATGAAAAACAAAGGCAGGATCGTCATACGAAGAATCACAACCCCGCCAATACGAAGTTGCAATGAATGCCTGCAGTGGTGAGCTCCGCAAAAACAAAAGAAAAATATACAAAAAGAAATGCTAAAACTAAAATAGACATGAAAATAAAAATGCAAAAAATAAGATAACTATTAGGGTTATTGTCATCCCAGCACGACTTATTCGATTCTATACAGTTCTAGCTAATAGGCCTATAAAATTAGAAATGTAATGGTAACTAGCCTAATATCCGTTGCGGTAACGGGTACCGATACGGAGATAAAGAAGTTACCCCTCTGACTAAATAATCATACTTGCTTCTCGCAGGAAGAGGAAATAGGAAGTAAGAATAGGAGGAGCACTAGTCCTCACTCATCTCACCACAAAATATATCCTTGCCCAGTAAGGTATCGTCCACCACAGGTATACTGGAAGCGATGACGATGACATGGGCACCAGGCATATCGTCATCCCGCCGTACCCGTGGAAACTCATCCTGCACAGGCTCAGATAAGGAAGGGGGATCAAGGAATAAAAGAGATGAAGAACTAAAATAATCCGAAAATGAGAGAGTGACTCCGGCTTCACTCTCAGCGAGATCCAAGCAAATATCATCGTCGGTATCATACGAGTCGTAGTGTGGGGAATCCGAGAACTCGAGATCCACGGTGGTAAAAGGAATGACCTCGTCCAATGAAGAGGTGCAGACCTCCGCATCAGAAAGGGAATATTCCTCATCCCTCCGGGGTGCGTAAAAGTGCTCTGAAGATTCACATTCTCCAGTGGAGAGGGAGGAATCATCATCCACTTCGGCGCAACCTCGGGCACCGATTCATCCACAAATATGGCATCATCAGCCGACTCACAAGAAAAAGGTGTAGCACAATCCGACAAAAATTGCGTAGGGGCAAAGCTGCTCTCTAAATCAAGAACTGAATGAGCAGGCCCCATCGCAAGATCATCTGCAGACGCTACCCCATCGATAACTAGAACAATCTCATCGTCCCATTCAGAAGCATCCACGAGTTACAGATCCAATTCTCGCAAGCTAACACCAGAGTGATCGTCATCACTCAAGGAAAGCTCGTAAAAAGGAATCGAGGGACCCATGAAAGATCTGTATGCGGCAAGAGATTCCTCGGTAATCACAACGGGCAAAGAACGAGCAAGGTGCACCATGTCAGCGTATGGGCCAGGCAACACCTTGGTAGGTCTGTCTACAGCAGTCTTCCACGAACGGGAGGTTGCTGTAGGCACACCCACAGAGGGAGAAGGCTTGCACAAATAAGGGCAATCCTTCAACATATGGCCCACACCTTGACATATCAAACACCGAATACAGTGCTCGATAATCATAGAAGCTATGACATTGATGCATCAGCGGAAAGCGTCAAGTGGGCGACACTCAGCTTCCGAATACATCGCAAACAAAAATAATTGCAGGAAAAATGCTACACAGCTAGAATAAAAATTAGCATGGATCTGCTGTCTAAATCAAAAATCAGAGGAGGGCAAAAAGAAATAAGCAAAATAAAAATTCTAAAAGCTAAAGGAAAGAAGAAATGACATGTACAAATGGAAAAGGGCTTCGATCTACTATCTCCCTCTCCAAAAACTCACACGACTATGTTCCCCGACAACGACGCCAAAAACTTGATGCGAATGTGACAGCAAGTGTACTGGTTGCACAAGTAATATAAAATGGGCGAATTTCCCCAAGTATCGATCTCTCAAGGAACACAGTAAGGTCGAGTTAATTTCGAGGAGGACTTGAGATTGAAGTCCTTAGGTCGGAGTTAACTAAGGGGGTTTTGATATTTGCGAAAAAACAAAGTAAAAAAGCTAACAACTACTCCTATGCAACGCCGCTATGCGATGCTTCGCCAGGCGGGATGGAAGACTAGTCGGGCCGCTATGCACCGAATCGCTAGGCGGATGCACGAGTAGGCAAGCGTAAGAACCAAAATTTGAGGGTCGTAGGCACCTCTTCACTACGCATGCCACTAGTAATTGCTAGTGCAGCAAGGGTGGATGGAGGATGGAATATGGCGCACCTCAAGCAACTTAAGCAGTAAACAACACAGAATCACATAGACATGAATCTAATAATGTTTACAACTAAGAGCACATCATCTATAAATAAAGTTTTACTGCACATAAACAACAATAAAGGAAGAACAAGGCAAGAGATCGACCGAATCCGAAGTTTTGCTGAGGGTTCACGGAAGGAATCGCCGGGTTATCAATCCGCATCCAAGATCGGTCCTCAACTGCGTCCGAGGTAGAGAAGGGATGTCACTACCTTCCAATTGACCTATTTTCTTCATGTCACGATTGCGGAAGAAAGTTGCAAGCTTCCCCTTTCTTGGTGGATATGGCGCCAAAACTTGAAATAGAGCCAAATAGATGATGGAGGAGGCCGAGAGAAAGCTCCGGCTTGGATTTGGCGTTGAATGCTTGCCCAGAACTCCTCTCCTTGGTGGAACAACGAAGTTTCGCCCTAAAATCGCGGGAGAGATGGCTGGGAACGAAGGTCTTTTAATGGCTGAAAATCTTCGCTTTAAATAGAAAAAGTCAGAAAATTGGTAACGCACGGTCCCGCGTATGACCGTGCGCTAACCGTGCGTTATTAACTTTCAGATCTGGATCGCGGAAGAAGATGCGTTGACCCTTGCATTTTACTCGCACACGGGCGATTCCGCTCGTGCGTTAAGGAAATCGCACGAGTAAACACAGAGAGCAGAAAACAGGGGAAAATAATGGAACTGTGCGTTTTACTCGCGCACGGGCGCTGTCGCCCATGCGTGAACAAATCACACGATTAACCACAGAATGGTGCAAAAATGAAAGGTACGGGACAACCGTGCATTTTCTTCTCGCACGGTTTGGCCGAAACCGTGTGTTAACCGTGCGTTTCAAATCTTTGAGCTTATCTCGACGAAATGTGTCGAGATCCTCTCGACTAAGTAAAACACATGATTACAATGAAACCATGCGCTAAGGAAACGCACGACCGTGCGTTTTCCACAAATAAGAATTCCTGTCTTGGGGAAAACGCACCACCTACACAGAAAAAACCAAAACTGGAGCACAAGCTCCCAACACCAATACATAATATAAAATGAACAAAAAGAACCACGGGGCGCAGCATGTGCTTACCCCCAACAAAAGAATGCACAATTGCACACCCACGGGCCTATAAGTGCACTTCTTATGAAAATAATGAATAGAAGAAATATGAACGATATAGAACTAAAAGTGAAGTGCAAACGCGTGAAAACTAGCCCAGATGAGTCCGAAAAACCCTATATAAATTGGACTCATCAACATGCATCTCTCGAATTTTTCTTAGATATGTGGGACCTTCCATTATGGTGGAATACCCGATAAAACGGTGAAGATGAAGCTATTCCCGTTTTCACTGCGTGATAAAGCCAAGGCGTGGCTGCACAACTTACCTCCGGGAATTGCCACAACGTTGGATTCCTTAACCGCGCGATTCCTGGAGGAGTTCAATCTGGTAGACAAGATTGTGAACCTGCGCCGGGAGATAGGTAACTTCCGCCAGTTCGATCAGGAGAGCCTGGCGGAGGCGTGGGAACGCTTCAATGACTTACTGCGGAAATGCCCAAACAATGAGTTCCGGCCTTGGAACTTGGTGGGACAGTTCTACTTTGCCATCGAGCCCAATTATAGGGATATGATTGACGCCGCTACAGGAGGTTCATTGATGAACCTTACACCTGAGGTAGCCCTGAGGCATTTGCAAGATACACCCTCACACAACATATATTGGACTGCTGGGAGAAATTCCCAAAGGAACACCTGTAGAATATTCACTCTTGGATCAACTGCACCAACTATAACACCTGTCAAGGAAATCTCTTGCTAAGGATGTGGCGGGGACGGCCATCACACATATGAATGTCCATGGGACGAACTGTCTGGTGAGATGTATAATCTAAATATGAACGAATCTGTTAATTTCATTGCCAACCAAAATAGGGGTGTTTTGTATGGGAATGCGTATAACCCAGGGGTGAGAAATCACCCCAACTTTTCGTTGAACCAAAATGCTGGTGTCCAACAATGGAAACCAAGGCAGCATTAATTCGATGCTTCAGCCTATAGGAGCCAACCGAGGCCACCTAATCTGGGTTATAATCAGACCCATTCGACACTAGGAAGAGTAACTTGGAAGAAATGATGGAGAAGTTTGTTGAGGTCGCTCAATCGAATATGGCTAATCAGACCGCATCTATACGGAATTTGTAAGTGCAACTGGGACAATTGGCCCAGGTGCTAGCTGAGCATCCCCAAGGGACTCTTCCAAGCAACACAGAAAAGAACTCCGTAGATCAGGGGAGGAGTCTTGCTGAGAAGGAAGACGGGGTGTGTAGAGATCTAGTGATCGCTTGTATGATCAACAACATTGAGACCTCTGCCCGTTGTGATTCCAAATCTTCTAAAAACATTCTCTCTTTGCAAGACGTCAAGAAGTTTAACTTAAAATTAAATCCGGATGATCGTACCTGAAAGTGAGAACAAGATCTATCTCAATTCTAGAGGGGGGGGGGTGAATAGAGTTTATTTAAATTAATTTCACAGTTTTGAAATAATCAGCACATATAAAATTCAATTTATATTATAGTGTAGAGTGCCAGTAATGAATTAAAAAAAAACAAAGAAATAAAGAGCACAGCACACAGCAAAACAATCACACAAGCAAGCCAGAAGACACAAGGAAAATATAGTGGTTCCCCAAAAGCCTGGGTACATCCACTCTTCTACCACCCTTGGTAGGAATCCACTCAGGATGAGTTGATCAGGTGTCCTAACACCAATGAGCTTTTGATAAGGTGCTCAAAAACCAAACTAGATTTTTTGATCAGGTGTCTTGCCACCACTGAGTTTTGACAAGGCTCTCAAAACCAATCTCAGAATTTTTGAAGGGAGTTTTGATAACCCTTTTACAGTAGGAAAAGAAAAAGTAAAGAGGTGAAGTTGTCTTCTCTGTTCTCAAATCAAATGAGAGAAGACTAGTGGATTGTTGATGATGTCAAAGCTCCCCCTGAGATATAGAATGGTTCAGGAGTGAGAGCTTTGCTTCAGGGTGATAGGTCTTCAGAGGCTTCAAATCTCCAGCAGAAGATGATTCCAACAGATGCTGAAATATTTGGTGTCTGGAGTTCTTGATGATGAAGCTATGACCACTTTTCAGTAAGCAAAGAGATTGTTCTACTAATTCTTCAGAATTGATCACTTATTATCTGTTACTGTTAATCTCTTGTTCTTCTTCTATATGTTCTTTCTTGAGTATCTATATGACTTAAGACAAAAAGAAGGATCTAATTTTCTGAAGAATTTCTTGACAAAGATAGCCGTTAGCAGTCATAAATGTCTTCCATAAAAGTTTTTGTCTTCTAGAGGAAAGTCCAATAAAACATTCTCTGAATAATTCCTTGAAACTTGCTCCAGAATAAAGAAAAACGGCTGGCAGATCTTCTTGACATAAATGCTGAGAGAATTCAAAAACATTCCAAAGACTGACAGCTTTTGAATCCTTAAAAACGTCGATCTCTTAGAAAATCGTCGATCTGAGCTCTACGATCATCGAACTGAGCTCAGAGATGAAAAATATCAAACAGACACAAAACGTCGAACTGAGCTCGAAGATCGTCGAACCGAGCTCAGCGACCTGAAGAATAAGAGAAGAGAGATCGTCGACCTGAGCTCAAAGAACGTCGACCGAAGCTCGACGACTTTAGCAAGGTTGAGCTCAGAGAGCGTCGAACGGAGTTCGACGTTTCGTTGACCTAAGTTCGACGATAATTGTCTTGACCTCAGCTTTAAGTCTGATTCCTTGAATGGTCCTGGGGGCAGCTCAAACCTAAATTCTAAGCCCTAGACACATTCTAATGTTGACCTTTACAACTATACAACTAGGTCAACCTGGTTTCCTAAGACAAACATAGTGATCCTTACCCAAATTAGTAATAGGGTGTTCCAACAATTTTCCCCTATTTGGGTTAGGATTACTATTTACAGACAGAAATAGGAAATAAATAAGCATACAGACAAAACAAAAGCTAAACCAGCAATGCAAGAAGAAAGACATAGCAGCATTGCAGATCACAAATAAAAATATCAGCAAATATTTAGAGGTGGATGATTGTTCAGCTTACACAAATCACTTCTTCTCAGTTCCCTTTTTAAACATAATTTCCCTGTTGGGATTGAGGGCTTCTTTCTTGGATCTTCTGTCATCTTCTGCACCTAAGGAAGTTTGAGATCTGGGCCTTGGAACTATAGCCTCAGGATGCAGCTTCATATAATCTTCTGGATTAAAGAATTTCCTTGAAGCATATCTCTCTAGTTCTTTCTTTCTCTGATCTGATAGGGTTGTAATGTTGGAAAAGTCTTTGCCTTGCTCTCTGGCCTTTTTCATTTGATCTAGAGCAGCAAGCTCTTTCATTCTGGCAGTCCATGACAAGGGGTTGTTCTCAGGATCCTCAAATGGAACAGGAGGTTCATATCTGTTGATAGACTCAGAGTCAGTATGAGGAGTCCTGGAGACAACTGTATCTTTTAGCCTATAAGGGAAAGGACCTAAAGTAGAATCAATATGGCCTTGTCCTTCCCTTTGCTAAAATCTGTGCTCTCTTTGGCTTCCTCTATATTGACCCCTTCTAGATTGATAACCTCTTTGATATTGTCCCCTTGGGTGATATCTTTGATAGGACTGGGAGGAACTTTGCCTGGAAGCTGGGGCTTGAGAGGCTGAGCCTGAACCAGAATCTGGAGGAGGAGGAGGAGGCTGATATTGAGAAGATCCCTTTTCATACTTGTCCAGCTTCCTTCTCTTCTTCATAGCCTTTAGTTGGTTCTTGGAATATTGCATCCAGGGCTCAGAAATGGGGCAGTCATGCAAAATATAATAAGGGATGTCATTAGAATCCTTAGCTTGAGCTGGGGGTACTTTCATCATGGCCTTACTTCTGGCCTTCCTTTTCTGGGCAATTGTATTTGAAGAATCATCAGATTCAGTTTGAAACTGATCACTCTCTGAACTTTGGGGTCTATCATATAGGTCATCAATTCTCTTAATATATTTCTCTTGTAATTTCAACTGATCAGGAGTTAGGGCAGGAGCAGCAGCAGCAGAAATTTGAGCAGAAACAGCATGAGTAGTAACACTTGAAATAGAAACAGCATCAGGAGTTGGAGCAGTAGCAGGTTCTTCCAGATAAGAAGCAAGTTCTTTAGCAACAGTATCTTCAATCACAGGGAGCATTTCAGTATCTTCTGAAGTCAAACTTGTTGAAGCAGCAGCAGCAGCAGATCCATTAACAATAGGCACAATGGCCTTGGTAGCGCATTAGAAGAGGAAGCATAAACATCCACAGCCTTGCAGGAATTTACATATGAGGCAATTTGGCTGGGATCACAGTAATTTATAGGCACAATGGCCTTAGTAAGGTCTTCAGTATGTTGAACTGGCAGGAATTTGAAATAAACTGTATCAAAATCAGAGAGCAGGCTCTGGAGGTCCATTGCAAAAGTAGGAGCAAGAGCAAGAGCTGGAGTAGACTCAGGCACATCCACTACTTCATGAGACATCTCCCTCTACCTTGGTTCAAGGAGAACTGAATCAAGGCACCCAGTAGAAGGGATTGCCTGGGAGGAGCTAAAGTAGGAGAGCTTGGTAGACAACTCCTGGACTTGTTTCAGGAGTGGAGCCATGATGGTCTCCAACAGAGATGTCAGCCTGGGAGCTAGCAGCTCATAGAGTTTGTCTGCCAAAATAGGAATGTAACGCCCCCGATTTTTTCTGCGTTTATTTTTATTCTCGTTTGGCGTTACGATGACGCGTTTCCATGGCTTGTGCCATTTGTGGAGTGTGGTTTAGCTCCTTAGAACTGAGTGCCTATTCTGTAGCCTGTTGGCAAGATCTCCCTAGCAAGCCGAGTCGTTTTGGGTGACCCGGTGTGGCCTCTCGGGGATGTTGGTGTTTGGCTTTATTTGGGTATAACTCGAGTTCTGTTCGTCGAAAATTAATTTCGACTTCGCTGTTGTGTTCGTAGCGTGGGTATTTAGCTACGGTGCGAATTTCGTCGAATTCCGAGGTAGTTCGGTTTTCGCGGAATTTTGGTGCTTTATGTAATTCTTTTATAAATTATATTATTATATATTAATATATATATATATATAGGTTAAGCATTAGGTTAGAATAAAAAAAAAAGCCCCGCTTCATCTTCTTCACGTAAGAACCGCCGCCCCTGTACGAGAGAAACGGAGAAACTGCCGAGCCCTTGCCTTCCACCGCCGATTCCCGGAGCGTTTGTGGACGGAATTCGATTCCGAGAGTGGATTCGGATTGCTCTCGTCAAGACCTTCATTCCTACGGTAAGATTTCCAAGTTTCGTGGCCTTGCTTGTGGTTTTGAATTTCGGGTTTTGACTTGTTTTCCGCCGGCAATGTCCAGATTTTTTGCCTTGTGCTTCGTTGCCGGATTCGTGCGTGAAGAGGAGGAAAAGCCGACCAAGCTTCGCCGGAAATCGAGGCAAGTGGTGTTCTCGCCCTTGCCAAGTTGTTTTTTTTCTTTCGATTCATGCATCCTACTCGTTTCTACCATTTCTGTCTCCGGTTTCCGTTTCGAACGATTTGGCATAGTTGTGTGGTGGTGGTGAACGAGTAGAATAGGTAAAAATTATGTTAGGTGTGCCGTAGGCCGTTTTTGGTGTGTCGTAGTTGTGGTTCGCAGTGTCGGGAGAGTGTGATGCGCGTTCCGGTGTCGTTCGGGAAATCCCAAATAGTACAGGTTACCCGCGCACGGTCATCAAACGTTAGGGCGTACGACCACTAGTCGTGTGCCACTGTTCGTGCGTGGCTACCTGTTCATTTCTCCAAAGTTCTGTCTCGGCTATCGCACGAGCGCTGACAACAGTGCGCACAGCCACTGGTCGTGTGACACTGATCGTGCGCTTATGCTTAGTTTTCTGTTAGGTTTCAAGTTTCCCAGGTTCACTTCGCACGATCATCAGCCGATGAGTGCGCACGACCACTGGTCGTGCGACACTGATCGTGCGCTCTGAATATTTCCTTTTTTGCACCCGTATTTAGCTGGCGTCGATACGCGGGTTAGGTGGGCATGAGTGTTTTGTGTAGTGTTAAGGTAGTAATGTAAGAGTTATTATTGTGATAGTTCGCTTTGCGTGGCACGTTGAGTGAGTGAAGCTGACTCAATGCGGTGTCGAGAGGACCCAGCGCCACGTCGTGTTAAGACATTTCAACACTTTCTTTTTCTCTTTCCTCGATTTACGTTCCCGAGTGAATTCCTTGTTTATATTTGTAATTTCCTTGTCGGCCATGTTTCTCTTTCCTAATGGCCGAATCGTGGGTCGTGGGTAGTAGTGGTGGTTTGTAGCTCTTTATGGAGGTGGAGTTGTGTAATTTAGCCAAGGCCACTCATGTTTTTCTTGCTCCAGGTATGGGCTGGGCATGTGGGTGGAAGGTCCCTTGTGCTTTCACGTGTAGACCCTCGAGCTTGTTGACTTGGACATGTTGGATGGGGGGACTGAGTTTGCCTCCAATCCGGTTCCTCGTTGTTTGTTTTTGCTACTACCACCTCCCACAGTTTAGGGTGTTAGAAGTTTCTTCCTTGGTAGTTTGCAGCACTTTGGGCTCTTGGTAGCCTAGTAGGCCCGACAGGATGTTGTTCCTGGGCTGGATTGTTGCTGTTTCCTCGCACGTAGTGCTTTTCTTGTTGTCCTATTTTGGACAGTTGTGACTCTTTCTACTGCATGTTTTTCGGTTACTTTTCCCCTTTGGTTGACTCTTTCATGCAGTTTTTACTTTGTTTAGCTTGCTGAGGTATTCTGTTTTCTTTTGGAATACCCCAGGTTCTGAGCCGTAGCCAGTTGGGTGGCTAGTTTGCAGTGGTGGTGTTGGTGGTCTCTTGGACTTTGGAGTTCCGTTTGCCGTGTTGGTGAGGTAGTTTTTCAGTACTTTCTTACAGACATACATGTGTGTCAGTGGGTTTGTGTCAGGTTGTTGGCGCCCACTGGTAGTTGTTACCTTTGTACTGGATATATTTACTTATGCTGCTACCGTTTTTTGGAGATAGTCTACTTGCCCTGAGAAGGTTTTATGCTAGGTTGCTAGTTATTTTTAAACTATAATTATTATTATAAATAAAGCTCATGATCAGCATGTTTTATAAAACGTAATCACTATTTTCCAAATCACGTATAAAGACCGTTTTCTTATATATTATATAAATTAAATGTAGGGTCTTGCATAGCATGAGTGGTTCTCTTGGGACCCTTATGCGCTCCTTAGGATGTCAAACCTGATAAAGTATTTTCTTTCCGCAGCGTTTAAATATAGTTTTCTTTTGTGGACTAGGTGATCCACTAAGCCGGGGGATACGGCCTCTAAAATATAACTGATTTTCTAATCATTAATCACATGATTTTCTTTCATTAAGTTGGTAGGTGGTTTTGCCTGAGCGTCAGCAGTTATCCCCTGCTTGACGTGACATCATGACGTGTGTTTTCTCTTACTCTGATAATTCTTAATTCGGAGAAAATGCGGGTTGTGACAGTTGGTATCAGAGGGAGGTTGCTTGACAAGTTAGTTGAGCAACCTTCCTTTGTTTGCTTTTTAGTAGTTCAGCATCATGTCATTCACACACCGATATATCATCAGCACGTCTTGGCAAAAGCACGAATACTACACTCATAGCATAACATGAAGTATACGGGGCAAATTATGTAGTATGGGATGCATAATATGTGTTCGTATATGGATCCACCATAGGGGCATTATGTGAGGGTTATGTAGTATGGGATGCATAACCTCACCATATAGCTGCGACTAGCACGTTTTCTTTTTCGTTACATGAGAATGTTATGTAGTATGGGATGCATAACATTTTCATGTGTACGCCGCTCATAACATGCATTAGGGCCTTTTTAGAATGCATAACACAAACATGCATATCATAACATTGCATAAGCACAACGTGTCATGCTAAAGACTGGCAGGATGACATATGTACACACATAAGTTTTCAAATTAATATAAAAGTCATGCATTCCCGATCTAGGCACAAGAGTTAGTAAGGTGGTGGTTAACCATCCTAGGTTAGGGCATAACATCTAAATTTTGTTAAAAAGATAAACTCTCAGAGCAAGTTTAGCAGCTTTAAGTCTATATCTATATATGTATTGTCTGTACTTGTATTTGGTTCTAGACGTTGTAGTAGGGTCTAATTTGTGTTGTTATGATTTTATAATGGCAAGGCGTCCTGCGACTCGATCAACTCCCCTGTCTGAGGGTGAGTCATCTGGGGCTCAGAACGATGCGGTGATCGAGAGTCTGCGTCAGAGTAACGATTCCATGGGCAGACAGTTGGAGGAGGTGCGAGCCCAGATTCAGTCTTTGGTGGCGGTCGTGGCAGGTCAGACTCAGGGTGTGCAAGTCCCTGCGGGGGGGGGGGGGGGGGGGGGTTAGTTGTTCCTCCTCCTCCTGCACCCTTGAGACCTCCAGTGGTGGTGCCAGCAGAGATGGCCTTCATCTCGCAGTTTCAGAGGCTGAGCCCTCCCACTTATGATGGGAAGGCAGATTTCATGGTGATAGACGACTGGCTGATCTCCATGGAGGAGATGTTCTCGTACTCAGGGATTGCAGATGATCAGAGGGTGATGATAGCCGTCTATCAGCTTAAAGGTTTGGCTAAGAGTTGGTGGCTGAGAGAGAAGGAGAGCTTGGTAGCCGGATGCTCTTGGGAGGTGTTCAAGGAGATGCTGTTGAGGAAGTTCTTACCCTCGGTCGAGCGTGACCGCCTCATGAACGACTTCCTCCATCCGAAGCAAAGGCAACTCACGGTGGGTGAGTATGAGATAGAGTTCAGCAAGTTGAGCCGTTTTGCCCCTGGATTGGTCAGCGTTGAGGCTGATTGAGTTAAGCGATTTCTCGGTGGTTTGAGGAGCGAGGTGCAGCAGTTGACCAGTACTTATGCGTCAGAGACTTATGCAGGTGTAGTAGAGGCTGCTCTGAAGGTGGAGGCTATTGAGACCGCGAAGAGCAGAGGCCAGCAAATGAGGTTGGACAAGAGAAAGTCGATGGAGGAGAAGAAACCCCAGGTACCTGGTGCGGCTCCGGGAAAGAGGGGCAAGGTGGAGTGCAGCTTCTATGACTGGTCAGGCCACCCTGCCGAGAAATGTTTCAAGAAGGCAGCAACTCAGAGGAAGGAGCAGGTTCATACGATTCAGGGTGCTCCTAGGAGAGATGTCTCCTGTTCTGTTTGCAAGCGATCCGGCCATATTGCAACCTAGTGTTAGACCAAGGATAAAGTCTGCTTTCAGTGTGGGCAGAAGGGTCACATCAAGTCGAGGTGTCCTCAGTTTCAGCCAGCTCTTCCGGTAGTTCCATTGCAGGCTTTACCTCCACCTCAGCGTGTGGACAAGGGAAAGGGGAAGCTGAACGTGATCTCTTCCGAGGAGGCTCAGGCTTCGACCCAGGTCATCTCAGGTTAGTTGTGTGTTATTTTTTTTTCCGCCGGGTAGTTCTATTTGCTAGAATGTTTGCAGTATTGTTGTGGTAGTTCCTTAGTTTTCTATGCTCCTATAGGGAAATTTAAGGTAAAGAACCGCTGGGCGCGGGTTCTGTTTGACTCCGGCGCTACCCACTCGTTCGTGGCTAGAGCCTTTGTGGAGCGACATCGGTTGACCTTAGATCGTGTTCGGGATTCCTTCCGTGTCAAGTTTCCCTCTGGTGAATCTGTGTTGTCAGATTTGGGCATTTTGGATTTCCCTGTTTTGTTGGGGAACTTTCTTGCGAAGGCGGACCTGAAGATGATTGATCTGGAGGACTTTGATGTTATTCTGGGCATGGACTGGCTCTCTAGGTTTGATGCAGTCATTCAGTGCAAAGGAAAGCGCCTGGACTTCATCAGGGACGACGGTCAGCCCGGCAGCGTGTATGTTGATCCGTGTCAGGATTCTCCTGTCATCTCTGCGGTATGTGCTCAGAGGTTGTTTCTTTCTGGTTGTTGTGCTTGTTTAGTCTCGGCGGTTGAAACTGCTGTTAGCGTACCACGCTTGGAGGAGATTCCTATTGTTTGTGGTTTCGCCGATGTTTTTCCTGATGACCTTCCTGGTCTTCCTCCCGAGCGGGATGTTGAGTTTGTGATCGATTTGGAGCCGGGTACGCGTCCTATTGCTAAGGCTCCGTACCAGATGTCCCCTCGTGAGTTAGAGGAGTTGCGAGGTCAGTTGGATGAGCTGTTGGCTAAAGGTTTTATCAGGCAGAGTTCGTCGCCTTGGGGTGCTCCTGTTTTGTTTGTAAAGAAGAAATATGGGTCGATGCGGCTTTGCATCGACTATAGATAATTGAACAAGGTCACTATTAAGAACAGATACCCTCTGTCGAGGATCGATGATTTATTTGACCAGTTGCGCGGTAGCACGGTGTTCTCCAAGATCGATCTTCGTTCTGGTTATCATCAGCTCAGGATCCGTGAGGCGGATATTCCACGGACTGCGTTTAGATCGAGGCATGGACACTTTGAGTTTTTGGTGATGTCATTTGGTCTGACCAACGCACCATCAGCCTTCATGGATATGATGAACAGGGTGTTCAAGGATTTCCTCGACAAGTTCGTTGTGGTCTTCATTGATGACGTGTTAGTTTATTCTCGTAGTGCTGAGAAGCATGAGCAGCATTTGCGTTTGGTCCTATCAGAGTTGAGGAACCACAAGTTATTCGCCAAGTTGAGCAAGTGTGAATTTTGGTTGCCTCAAGTTTCTTTTCTAGGCCACGTGGTGAGCAAGGAAGGGATCTCGGTCGATCCAGAAAAGATTGCAGTAGTGATGGATTGGAGTAGGCCGAGTACGCCTAAGGAGATCAGGAGTTTCTTAGGGTTGGCTGGATATTACAGAAGATTTGTGGAGGGTTTCTCTTCCCTAGCTGCACGGTTGACCAAGCTGACTCAGAAGAATGTGGCATTTGTTTGGAGCGAAAAGTGCGAGGAGGCTTTTCTGGAGCTAAAGAAGAGATTGTGCACTGCCCCCGTTCTGACCCTACTTATTGAGGGTGTGGATTATGATGTATATGTAGATGCTTCGCTTGTAGGTCTGGGATGCGTATTAATGCAGGTTGGGAAGGTGATTGCCTATGGGTCAAGGCAATTGAAGACTCATGAGAAGAATTATCCTACGCATGACCTTGAGTTCGCAGCGGTTATTTATGCGTTGAAGCTGTGGAGACACCTACTTTATGGGGTTCAGTGCAAGATCTTCACTGACCACAAGAGCCTGAAGTACGTGTTCACGCAGAAGGAGTTGAATCTGCGCCAGCGACGGTGGCTAGAGTATGTGGCCGATTATGATGTAGAGATCCAGTATCATCCGTGCAAGGCCAATGTGGTGGCCGACGCCCTGAGCCGAAAGACGGGAAAGATCTTTAACCTCTCCGCCGATCGGTTAGTTGAGGAGTTCCTCCTTATGGATATTTCAGTGGGATGCTGTGGTTTGCAGAGTAGTTTGTCAGTGGCAGAGCCGTCCTGGATTTCTTTGACCAGACTGCACCAGAAGGACCACCCGGATCTGTTGCACCTATTCATCCGGACAGAGAAGGGAGAGTTGCCATATTTTGCTATCGATGATGCGGGTACTTTGAAGTACCGCGGCAGGTTTTGCATCCCCGCCGTTGGGGATATTAGAGGTATGATTTGCAGAGAGGCTCATGGATCCAGCGTTGCCTATCATCCAGGATCTACGAAGATGTACCGTGACTTAAGGCAAATTGCCTGGTGGTATGGCATGAAAGGTGATATAGCCCGATTTGTTGCTGAGTGCCACACTTGCAAGCGCGTGAAGGCTGACCATGGAAGGCCTGGTGGCAAGTTGACCCCGTTAGAGATCCCGACTTGGAAGTGGGAGAGTATATCTATGGACTTCATTACGGGCTTACCAAAATCTCCGAGGGGATTTGATTCTGTTTGGGTTATAGTGGATAGATTGACGAAGTGTGCTCACTTCGTGCCTTATAAGATTGATTACCCGATGAAGAAGATAGCGGAGTTGTACTTGAATGAAGTCATCCGACTCCACGGTGTGCCGGTTAGCATCATTTCTGATCGAGACTCCCGGTTTACTTCTCGTTTTTGGCAGAGTCTGCAGGAGGGTTTGGGTACGGATCTGAGATATTCTACTGCGTACCACCCACAGACCAATGGGCAGACGGAGCGGGTGAATCAGATTGTTGAGGATATGATCCGATGCTATATTTTAGACCACGGCGGAGCGTGGGATGAGCGGCTGCGGCTTATGGAATTTGCTTACAACAACAGTTATCAGGAAAGTTTGCAGATGGCTCCATTCGAAGCCTTGTATGGGAGGCGTTGTAGGACTCCGTTATTTTGGGCCGAGGCTGGTGAGAGGCCGTTGTTGGGTCCTGATGCGCTGGAGGATATGGAAGTCGCCGTGAAGCTTATTCGGGAGAAGCTTCGTATAGCTCAGGAGAGGTACGAAAAGAACGCCAATCGGCGTATGTCTGCTTTGGAGTTCTCTGTAGGGGACCTTGTATTTCTTAAGGTTTCCCCAATGGTGGGTGTAAAGAGGTTTGGTAAGAATCGGAAATTGGACCCAAGGTATGTGGGCCCGTTCGAGATTTTGGAACGGATTGGCGTGTCAGCTTATAGATTGGGTTTGCCAGCAAACTTCCCAGGAGTTCATAATGTTTTTCATGTTAGCCAATTGCGGAAGTGTGTGCGCAGCAGTGGGCAGGTCTTGGACGTTGTGCCCCGGTTGGAGCCCAACCTCTCTTTTGTTGAGGTGCCGGTTCGTATTTTGGATACTCAGGAGCGAGTGCTGCGAAAGAAGTCCATACCGATGGTGAAAGTTCTGTGGAAAAATCAGGATTTGGAGAGCGCGACTTGGGAGCTAGAGTCGGCCATGAGGAGGGCTTACCCACACCTGTTTCCCTGATTTGATCGGTATGTTTCCCTTCTTGTAACTCCTATTGGTTACTTTTCCTTCTTTAGTAGGAGTGTTGTGCGTAAAGTTTCGGGACGAAACTTTCTTTTAGGGGGAGTGACTGTAACGCCCCCGATTTTTTCTGCGTTTATTTTTATTCTCGTTTGGCGTTACGATGACGCGTTTTCGTGGCTTGTGCCATTTGTGGAGTGTGTTTTAGCTCCTTAGAACTGAGTGCCCTATTCTGTAGCCTGTTGGCAAGATCTCCCTAGCAAGCCGAGTCGTTTTGGGTGACCCGGTGTGGCCTCTCGGGGGATGTTGGTGTTTGGATTTATTTTGGTATAACTCGAGTTCTGTTCGTCGAAAATTAATTTCGACTTCGCTGTTGTGTTCGTAGCGTGGGTATTTAGCTACGGTGCGAATTTCGTCGAATTCCGAGGTAGTTCGGTTTTCGCGTTGTTTTGGTGCTTTATGTAATTCTTTTATAAATTATATTATTATATATTTATATATATATATATATATATATATATAGGTTAAGCATTAGGTTAGAATAAAAAAAAAGCCCCGCTTCATCTTCTTCACGTAAGAACCGCCGCCCCTGTACGAGAGAAACGGAGAAACCGCCGAGCCCTTGCCTTCCACCGCCGATTCCCGGAGCGTTTGTGGACGGAATTCGATTCCGAGAGTGGATTCAGATTGCTCTCGTCAAGACCTTCATTCCTACGGTAAGATTTCCAAGTTTCGTGGCCTTGCTTGTGGTTTTGAATTTCGGGTTTTGACTTGTTTTCCGCCGGCAATGTCCAGATTTTTGGCCTTGTGCTTCGTTGCCGGATTCGTGCGTGAAGAGGAGGAAAAGCCGACCAAGCTTCGCCGGAAATCGAGGCAAGTGGTGTTCTCGCCCTTGCCAAGTTTTTTTTTTCTTTTGATTCATGCATCCTACTCGTTTCTACCATTTCTGTCTCCGGTTTCCATTTCGAACGATTTGGCATAGTTGTGTGGTGGTGGTGAACGAGTAGAATAGGTAGAAATTATGTTAGGTGTGCCGTAGGCCGTTTTCGGTGTGTCGTAGTTGTGGTTCGCAGTGTCGGGAGAGTTTGATGCGCGTTCCGGTGTCATTCGGGAAATCCCAAACGGTACAGGTTACCCGCGCACGGTCATCAAACGTTAGGGCACACGACCACTGGTCGTGTGCCACTGTTCGTGCGCGGCTACCTGTTCATTTCTCCAAAGTTCTGTCTCGGCTATCGCACGAGCGCTGGCAACAGTGCGCACGACCACTGGTCGTGCGACACTGATCGTGCGCTTATGCTTAGTTTTCTATCAGGTTTCAAGTTTCCCAGGTTCACTTCGCACGATCATCAGCCGATGAGTGCGCACGACCACTGGTCGTGCGACACTGATCGTGCGCTCTGAATATTTCCTTTTTTGCACCCGTATTTAGCTGGCGTCGATACGCGGGTTAGGTGAGCATGAGTGTTTTGTGTAATGTTAAGGTAGTAATGTAAGAGTTATTGTTGTGATAGTTCGCTTTGCGTGGCACGTTGAGTGAGTGAAGCTCACTCAATGCGGTGTCGAGAGGACCCAGCGCCACGTCGTGTTGAGTCATTTCAACACTTTCTTTTTCTCTTTCCTCGATTTATGTTCCCGAGTGAATTCCTTGTTTATATTTGTAATTTCCTTGTCGTCCATGTTTCTCTTTCCTAATGACCGAATCGTGGGTCGTGGGTAGTAGTGGTGGTTTGTAGCTCTTTATGGGGGTGGAGTTGTGTAATTTAGCCAAGGCCACTCATGTTTTTCTTGCTCCAGGTATGGGCTGGGCATGTGGGTGGAAGGTCCCTTGTGCTTTCACGTGTAGACCCTCGAGCTTGTTGACTTGGATATGGTGGATGGGGGGACTGAGTTTGCCTCCAATCCGGTTCCTCGTTGTTTGTTTTTGCTACTACCACCTCCCACAGTTTAGGGTGTTAGAAGTTTCTTCCTTGGTAGTTTGCAGCACTTTGGGCTCTTGGTAGCCTAGTAGGCCCGGCAGGATGTTGTTCCTGGGCTGGGTTGTTGCTGTTTCCTCGCACGTAGTGCTTTTCTTGTTGTCCTGTTTTGGACAGTTGTGACTCTTTCTACTGCATGTTTTTCGGTTACTTTTCCCCTTTGGTTGACTCTTTCATGCAGTTTTTATTTTGTTTAGCTTGCTGAGGTATTCTGCTTTCTTTTGGAATACCCCAGGTTCTGAGCCGTAGCCAGTTGGGTGGCTAGTTTGCAGTGGTGGTGTTGGTGGTTTCTTGGACTTTGGAGTTCCGTTTGCCGTGTTGGTGAGGTAGTTTTTCAGTACTTTCTTACAGACATACATGTGTGTCAGTGGGTTCGTGTCAGGTTGTTGGCGCCCACTAGTAGTTGTTACCTTTGTACTGGATATATTTACTTATGCTGTTACCGTTTTCTGGAGATAGTCTACTTGCCCTGAGAAAGTTTTATGCTAGGTTGCTAGTTATTTTTAAACTATAATTATTATTATAAATAAAGCTCATGATCAGCATGTTTTATAAAACGTAATCACTATTTTCCAAATCACGTATAAAGACCGTTTTCTTATATATTATATAAATTAAATGTAGGGTCTTGCATAGCATGAGTGGTTCTCTTGGGACCCTTATGCGCTCCTTAGGATGTCAAACCTGATAAAGTATTTTCTTTCTGCAGCGTTTAAATATAGTTTTCTTTTGTGGACTAGGTGATCCACTAAGCCGGGGGATACAGCCTCTAAAATATAACTGATTTTCTAATCATTAATCACATGATTTTCTTTCATTAAGTTGGTAGGTGATTTTGCCTGAGCGTCAGCAGTTATCCCCTGCTTGACGTGGCATCATGACACGTGTTTTCTCTTACTCTGATAATTCTTAATTCGGAGAAAATGCGGGTTGTGACAAGGAAGATCTACATGCTCAAGATGGGCTTGAGCAGAGGTAGGAGTAGAAGTTACTGGAGGAGTGGCTGGAGCTGATGGCAGGGAGAAAGTGGAGATAGAAGGTGTAGGAATTGATGGTTCTGAGAGTGGAATAGTGAAGATAGAGGTTGTTGAGATGGAGCTGGATGAGACAAGAGATGGAGTGAAGGATGGTTGGGAAATAATTTCTTGGAGAAGTTGTTGATAGGAGGAAGTTGATGGAAGCTCAGGAGGAGTGGAAGGTGAATCATCCATAAAGGAATTATCTGCAAGAGAAAATGATGGTGAGGTGAAAGTTGGATAAGAGAAAAGAGGATGGAATTCTTCTGAAGTAGATGCTGGAGGGGGTGAAATTGGTGGAGAACTGGTAATGGGGGAAGATACCAATACTGAGGTTTGAGAGAAGGTTGAGGTTGAGATTGGGATGGAGACAGCTGAAGGAGGAAAGGAAGGAACAGACAAGTCTTCTTCTGGGGCAGAAACCTGAGAGGGAGTGACTTAGGTAGTCCGGGTGCCTGAAGTCAGTGGTGCAGCAGCAGCTCTGGTAGGGTTAACAATCTGCCTGTCCCATTTGCTGAAAAGGGCACAGGAGAGTCTCTTGGAGGCATTAATGAACATCCCAGCAGAGGTTAGCAACTCAGGGCACCTGGAATGCAGATAAACCCCTAGAATTCTCCCAAAACTTACAGAAGTTTTATTCAGCTTCTTCTTGATCAGGTTGAAAAATATTGATCCCCAGTCTAGGTGCTTCTTATCAACCAGGGCTCCCATCAAACAAAACTGATATCTTGAAATAGTATCATGGGATGAGTGCTTTGCCAGAAGCACTTTGCCAACTACATCGGCCAAAAATTGATATTCTATAGACAGATTTTTCTTCAGCAATTTGTTAGGGTTCACAGCAGTGTGACCCATTCTATCAAGCATAGAGTCATATTCCTCTCCAGATAAATCTATGGAATCATCTCCATAACTAAGAAGAAAAACTTCAGTTAGAAGAGTTGGGGTCAGTTGTACCTTAGCCCCTTTTATGGAGCCGACGACAGAATTCTCTTTCTCGTCTGTCGCTGTGAAACACCATTCTTTTATTTCTTCTGATGCAATCTTCATTCTGGTAGTCATTATCTGTGATAGCTGCTGTTCTCTGAATAGGTTGAGAATGTCTTTGAAACGGTGATCACTTCCATCAAATGAATTCATGTCAATATCAAAACCGGTGTCAAATTTCATCTTGGAAATGGCAGCACTGGAGCCAGCCATCTGTACCTGCAACACAGAACCAAACGCAACCAAGCGTAGAAGATTTGGAGGGAAAGAGAGAAAGTTGCAGAGAGTATGAAAGCGTAAAGATGAACGACGGCCGAGGAAATGATTTTATATTAGGGTTCGACGGTGAAACAGAAAATCGTTGAGCTCGGTTCGACAAAACGTCGATCTCAGCTCGACGATTTGGGCTACAGAAGGAATCTGAAGAGACTTCAATATCGTCGATCTTCGTTCGACGACGTTGAAAAGCGTCGAGTTCCGCTCGACGACCTCTGAACAAAAAGAGAGGAAACCTGGAGCTAACGGAGGCGCTGAACTCAGATCGACGATTTCGGAAACGTCGATCTCTGGTCGACGATTTTTAGAAAAACGTCGACCTTCGTTCGACGATTTCTGGGAAAACGTCGAGCGCAGTTCAGAGACAAATCCTATTCTACAGACACAAAAAGAACTGAATTTTTTAGCCTAGTTTTGCTCTGTTTTAACTTTTCAAAATCTTGAGTTTATTTTAAACAACCTCCATCTAACATTCCTAACTGATTTAGGAAGAAATTGTGCTTCTTTTCATCTAAGGGCTTGGTGAAAATATCTCCCCTTTGCAAATCAGTTGGGATATATTGAAGTTCTATTTTGTTTTTCTCTACATTATCCCTTAGAAAATGATGCCTAATCTCTATATGTTTTGTCCTACTATGGAGGACTGGATTTTGTGCTATAGAGATAGCACTAGTATTATCACAAAAAATTTTAGACATCTCTAAGTTGTAGCCATAGTCTATGAGCTGATTTTGTATCCACAATATTTGTGAACAGCAATTGTCTGCAGCCATATATTCAGCTTCAGCAGTTGAGGTTGACACAGATGTTTGCTTCTTACAAAACCAGGAGACAAGTCTGTCACCAAGGAACTGACAAGTTCCACTAGTGCTTTTCCTGTCTACTCTGCATCCAGCATAATCAGCATCTGAAAATCCAGTTAATTCAAATCCTGAGTCTTTTGGATACCAGAGTCCTAGATTTGGACAACTTTTTACATATCTAAGAATCCTTTTAACTAGAGTTAGGTGTGACTCTCTAGGGCTTACTTGGAATCTAGCACATATGCATGTAGCAAACATTATATCTGGTCTACTAGTTATAAGGTACAATAGAGAGCCAATCATTGCTCTATATGTTGTCTGATCAACATGTTTGCCATGCTCATCAGCATCCAATACAGCATTGGTAGGCATGGGTGTTTTCATACAGGATGCCTCAAACATACCAAATCTCTTAACCAATTCTTTAGCATACTTGGTTTGGGAAATAAATATGCCTTCAGCATGTTGTTTTACTTGCAATCCTAAGAAGAAGGAGAGCTCACCCATGCTACTCATTTCAAATTTGGAATGCATCAGGTTAGAAAACCTTCTGCCCAAATTTGAATCAGTAGATCCAAATATGATATCATCTACATAAATTTGTACTAGTAGGGTGTTGGGTATTGTATCCACAATGCACCTGATTTGAAGAAGCCCCTGAACAAGCTAATGTAAATAGACAATGTATTTGATGAAATATGTCTAGTTGTGCTTGCAGTTATTCCATGCTAAGTACACACCAATGTCAGGGTGCAGTGGGTCAATATACACGGGTCTGTGCAACGTAATCCCTCGTTGAGCAGATCAGTGTGTTGGCCTATGTGTACTCTCTCTATTAGGGTGTACTTAATTTCAAGTACAGGGCTATGATAAAGCAAGAGCAGACAAGGAGCAAGGATGGGCCAAAGACCAGCTCACGGGTGGAAAGACGAGAATTCGTCTAAGTATAAATCGTCGAGAATCACTAAGTGATTCTCGCCGATTCGTCGCCTAGTGATTCTCGACGAGTCGACGAGAATCACTAGTTGATTCTTGCCGGGTTGGGCCGGCTGTCTCGACGCAGTCAGAAAAATCATCTAAGGCAGAATCATCGAGAATCACCAAGTGATTCTCGCCGATTCGTCGAGAATGACTTTGCATTCTCGACGAGTCGGCGAGAATCCAAGGTGATTCCCGCCGATTCTCCCCGGCCTCTATAACCTGTGCAGCCAGAATTCTCTAAGTAGAATTCGGCGAGAATCGTAAGTGATTCTCGCCGATTCGTCGAGAATCACTCATGATTCTCGCCGAATTTGACTTGGGCATTTTTCCAACTCTGTCTGGACCGGTCCACGTTATCTGCGGGATTTTGAACCGGACTTCGGTCTGACTGCTGGTGGGGCCCACAACGGTCATCTCTTGACCTAGTGTATAAATACTCTGGTATTTGTGTAAAGTAAAAAAAAACAGACGATATACGAAAGAGAGCGGCCGACCAAACCCTAATCTCGCGATCTTGCTCCGCCTCCGTCGCCGTAGCCGATCTCGATCTCCTCCAGATCCTCGGTGATAGAAGCCAAGTCCCGCACAGCGTCTCACGTGTCTATCCAGAGATCCTTTGTCTCTTGATTTGAGATAGGGAAATTTTTCCCCGTCCGAATCGATCGAGACGATCGATCCTCGTGTGACCGTTGGTAGACCTTGCCGACTTCGCTAAGAAGATTGGATCTCCAGTGCTTTGCTGCTGTGTTCAGTTGCCGCCGCCAACACCGAGAGCCTTGCCGCCGCTTGACGCCGCCGCCGGTCTCGGGGAGATCCTCTCCAAGTGAGATCTAGGGTCGTGGACTCTTCGTTGACTTCAAGAACACGTCGTCAAACGAAGAGGGACACCCTATTCTCCATACGTTGTTTGTATCTCTTACAAGCTATTTTCATTTCTTTGTAAAGGACCGTTTGGTCTCTAGTTGTAGGGTTGGGTGCAACCCGAGTTGTGGGAGTGTTGACTCCTACGTGTGGAAGGGTTCCTTCCGTTAGTGCAAGGATTGGATTTCAATCATGTTGGTGAAGTGACCGAGTCGTCCCTGGTTGGGAGATAGGTCGAAGGGGGAAAGTGGACGTACCCAAATCGAGGAACCACTATAAATTGCTTGTGTACTTTCTGTGCTGTGTTGTTTTATTTTCTTGTGCAGGTAAAACTTTAATTCCGCAAATACACTGCAAAGACACCTATTCCCCCCTAGGTGTAAGTAGTTGACACTAAGTGGACTTTCAAGTGGTATCAGAGGGAGGTTGCTCTTCAAAAAGGTTCATACCTTGAGTAGAATCCTGCCACCAGTGTCAAGAAGAAGACCAATATCTTCCATGGACAGACTCAAGCACTCTAGCAAGATCCCAGTATGCACCAGACTGAACTTTCCTATCTGGAAGGAAAGGATCAGATTCTATATGGAAGCAGTCGACCCCCGGCTCTTCATGATAGTGGAGGAGGGACCTTACATTCCCACTAAGGCCTCCACCATAGATCCTACCAAGAAAGTACCCAAGAAATTTTCAGAAATGGACAAGGACGAAATGGTGCTGTTCGGACTCGACAAGAAAGCTCAGAACATCCTGGTAAGCGCAGTTGACGACTCCATGATGCCGAACTTCAGCAATTGCAGGACAGCCAAGGATCTCTAGAGCTGTCTGATTGTCCTAATGGAGGGCACAGATGAAGTGAGGGACGATCAGAGATCCCTCCTCAATCAGAAATATGAGGCCTTCAGACAAGGGCCAAAGGAGGAGATCGGAGTTACCTTCGAAAACTTCCTCAAGATCGTCAATGCACTCAAAGGATATGGAATAGTGTTCACTGACGGTGAACTCAATGATAAGTTCCTTAGGTCCCTAACTAAGGAATGGGACACAAAGATCTGCACCATCCGCGAGTTTGGCAGACTTGCGGAAACTGATCCACAGATTCTGTTCGGGAAGCTCATGTCCTATGAGCTGCAGTTGAACACAAGGAAGGCTGAAGAGGAAGCAGAGAAAGCCGCGGCCAAGGAAAAGACGGTGGCTCTGAAAGCCATTCAATCCAGAAAGGGTAAGGGTGTCGCTTCTTCCCGTGCGTGGAAGAGGGATGAAGAGGAAGACTCTGAGCCAAGCTCCTCCGGATCAGAGTTATCTGAGGAAGATCTATCCCTTATCACACGGGAATTCAAGAAGTTCCTCAAGCTGAGGAATCAGAGAAAGAGAAACGGCTCCTCCTCAAGGGATCAGAAGAAGAACTATTCCTTTGACAGGTATGTTTTGATTGCAACAAGCCAGGACACGTCGTGGCCGGCTGCCTTCAAGGCAAGAGGGAAAAGGGAAAGGGAGAGGAGCACAGGTCCTCAAAAGACAAGAAGAAGGAGAGGAGTTACATCGCAAAGAAGCCAAAGACGCTGAGTGAATCTGACACGTCAGACACCAGCGATGATGAGGAAGCCTACTTCGGGCTAATGGATCGCTCTGACTCAGAAGGAGAATGCCCCCCATTTACTGGGAAGGTAAAAGCTCACACCCCTCTCTCCGACTCTGACTCTGATCCTGAGTCTCAGGATGATGATGCTGAGGATAGCCCTTCTGCCCTGGAAGCTGAGCTCCTAGATAAGTATGAGCTTCTGCTCAATACATTCCTGAAATGTCGAAAGAAACTGAAGGCTGAGAAAAAGGAAGTTAAATTCCTTAAAAGTGAGAGTGTATCCCTGAGGGAAGAGATCACCAGTTTGATCTCCCTCCGACAGGAGCACTTGGACCTGACTTCAAAGCATTCAGAGTCTCTTAAGCTCCTTGATCTTAAGCAGGAGGAAGTCGACAAGTTGGAAGAATTACTTGCGGCAGAAAGGAAGATCGTCAAGAGCTTTTCTATGCCAAAAACTGTTCTTCCATTAGTTGATACCTTCTCTGCTCAAGCCAAAGGAGCTGGCTTGGGGCACGTAGGGGTATCTAGCTCCTCATCCAGGAGAAACAGGAATAGGAGAAAGAATAAGGCTGCCAAGAAAGCCTCTGCTGATGAGAAAGGAAAGGCCCCATTCAGCCCAGTTGAGTTCAGAAAGCCTAGCTTTCCCTGTAACCAACATGACTTTGAGTCAACATATGGGCATCACTTCAGGCCCTCGGTTGCAAAGCCGAAGAGCCGATATGATGGGTGGAACTTTCCCCGTAACTTCAGTGAGAGTGTCTTCAAGGCACCTTATGAAGAAATCCACTTGGGAAATTATGGTCAATTCTCTAGCGGCCATAATAGGAAGCTGGCACCTAAGGCCAAGCATGTTACACTGAAAAGCCAAGAGGTGAAGAAGTCATGTGACTGTGGTCATCATGTTGCCTCCACCTCCAGGTCTTCGGCCCCAGCTGAACCCCACGTTTCAAGGGTAAAGCAGGCGCCCAAGAGGAAGTATAATAGGTTTGACTGCTGGTGCTGTGGCAAAATTGGTCACTTTACCGTGGATTGTTGGTTTAATCCAAGGTATAACGAGACTCCTTATGTTAGCAATGCGAGGCCGACCACTCGTAGAGTTAACCAATCGAGGGGGAGTATGCTAACAAGGAATCTAGGACCCAAGTTTGATTGGGTTCCTAAGGCAAATTAATTCTGTTTTGCAGGGATGTCCAAAGGCCAACAAAACTCCTATTTGGTATTTGGACAGTGGATGCTCCCGTCACATGACCGGGACAAGAAGCCTGCTGAGGGAGTACTCTCCAGTCGAGGATGGACCCAAAGTCATATTTGGGGGATCTGATCGGGGAGTCACCAGAGGTTACGGTACGATTTCCAACGGTATACTCTCTATCACTAACGTAGCTTATGTTGAAGGGTTAAATCATAACCTGATCAGTGTAAGCCAGTTATGTGATAAAGGGTATGACGTTAAGTTCTGCAAGGATAAATGCATGATAATATCATGTGACTCTTCGGAGACCGTATTGACAGGCATTAGGAGCAGAAATATTTTCTGTTTAGACTTTCTTAGTTTAGATTCTTCTACCCCAGTATGCCTCGTTGCTAAAGGCAGTGCATCTCTTTGTGAACAATGGCACAAGAGATTGGCACACATTAATTACAAGACAATTAATATGCTGTTTTCCAAAGACTTAGTAAGGGATGCTCCCTTTATTAAGTGCATCAAAGATAGTCCATGTCCTGCCTGTCAAATGGGCAAGCAGACTCGGGCTACCCTTATGGGCATCCCAGACAAAGATTCCTCCAGATGTCTATATCTTCTGCACATGGACTTGTTTGGCCCAATGCAAGTTCATAGCTTAGGAGGGAAGTCGTATACACTAGTGATTGTAGATGATCACTCTCGGTTTACGTGGGTGTTCTTTTTAAAACGCAAGTCTGATACGTTTGACATCTTCACCAGTTTTGTCAAGCAGATACAGAACGAACTTAACTGCTCAGTGGTCAAAATCAGAAGTGACCACGGAACAGAGTTTGAGTCTGGGGCTATGACAGAGTTCTGTGAAGAGCTTGGTATCTTTCATGAGTTCTCCTCCCCTCGCACTCCTCAACAGAATGGAGTGGCGGAGAGGAGGAATAGAACACTCATTGAAGCGTGCACGACAATGTTGAATGACGCTTCTCTCCCAGAATACTTCTGGGCCGAGGCTGTCAACACGGCCTGTCATGTACAAAACCGGGAATTGATCAACAAGAGCCATCGTAAGACTCCTTATGAGCTACTGAAAGGCAAGAAACCAACCATATCCTATCTGAGGATTTTTGGCTGCAAATGTTATGTACTGAATAATGGGAAGTACCCGCGTACTAAGTTTGGTGAAAAATGCTTCGAAGGCATATTCATGGGCTATAGTAGCCACAGCCGAGCTTACAGAGTTTTAAACAAGAAAACTCTAGTGGTAGAGGAATCAATAAATGTTGTATTTGATGAAGGAAGCTTGCTTAACTGCAAGACTTCCAGTTGTCTTCCTGAAGCTGCAGGTGCCAGACTTGAAAAGCTACAACTGGATGATCCCGAGAAAGATGCAACTCCAAAGTATGTCAAGGTCTCCACATCAACGCCGATCGGAGAAGTTGGAGCTCAAAATGAGGCAAATCCTTTAGAAGAAGGAGATGCCCAAGAAATAGTTGAAGCTCCTGATGCAAGAATTCTAGAGCTCAGACACGTGAGGGATCATCCCAGAAATCAAATCATTGGAGATCCCCGAGACGGTGTCAGAACTCGCCGAGGTACTCTTAACGAGATCTTGCATCTCAGCTTTTTGTCGCAGGTGGAGCCAAAGAAGTTCGACGAAGCGAACAAAGACGCATCGTGGATTTTGGCCATGCAAGAGGAGCTGCATCAATTCGAAAGATGCGAAGTCTGGACGCTGGTTCCCAGACCAAAGACGCAAAATGTGATTGGCACCTAGTGGATCTTCAGAAACAAGTTGGATGAACATGGAGTCATCATCAAGAACAAAGCCAGACTGGTGGCTCAACGATACAGACAGGAGGAGGGGATTGACTTTGACCAGACGTTTGCACCAGTTGCCCGGCTCGAGGCAATCCGGCTATTCCTAGCCTATGCCTCTCACAAAGGATTCACAGTCTATCAGATGGACGTGAAATCGGCTTTCTTGAATAGAGATTTGAAAGAGGAAGTATACGTTGCTCAACCTCCAGGTTTTGTCAATCCTACTTATCCTAATCATGTATATTTTCTTAATAAAGCGCTATATGGCCTAAAACAAGCTCCTCGAGCTTGGTATGAGACATTGTCTAGTTTTCTTCTTGAGAACAAGTTCTCTAGAGGAAAAATAGATAAGACATTGTTTCTCAGGGAAGTCAAAGGCAAGATTTTGCTGGTGCAAATCTATGTTGATGACATTATATTCGGCTCAACGGACAACAATCTTTGCAAAAAGTTTTCCAAACTTATGCAAGGAAAGTTTGAAATGAGCAGTATGGGAGAGCTGAAGTATTTCTTGGGACTTCAAGTGAAACAGTCTGAGGAAGGAATCTTCATTTCTCAGACGAAGTTCACAAATGAACTCCTCAAGAAATTCGGAATGGAAAATGCAACCTTTATGAAGACTCCAATGGGATCCATCATGTCTCTGGATAAGGATGAGAAAGGGAAACCTTTTGATGAAACCAAATACAGAAGCATCATTGGATCCCTGCTCTATCTTACTGCGAGTAGACCGGATATCATGTTCTCCACATGTGTTTGTGCCAGATATCAGGTGAACACTAAGGAATCTCATTATGTCACTGCAAAGCGAATTCTCAGATACCTTAAAGGTACCCCTAATCTTGGCTTATGGTACCCGAGAAGCAATGATGTCGAGCTAATAGGGTTTTCAGATGTTGATTTTGCAGGGAGTAGGGATGACAGGAAAAGCACCTCCGGGACGTGTCAATTCCTCGGAAGAAGGCTTATTTCATGGAACAGCAAGAAGCAGAATTGTGTAGCAACCTCCACTACATAGTCTGAGTACATCTCGGCTGGCAGCTGTTGCGCACAACTCCTATGGATAAGAAACCAGTTAGCCGACTATGACCTCCAGTTCAAGGAAGTACCGATGTACTGCGACTCCTCCAGTGCAATTGCTATTGCCAACAATCCGGTCTCGCACAGCAGAACGAAGCATATTGAAGTGCGTTACCACTTCATTCGGGAGCACGTGGAGAACAAGGACATCTCTCTCTGCTATGTTCCCACTAACAAGCAGATTGCAGACATCTTCACAAAGCCTTTGGACGAGGCCAAGTTCAGTCTTTTCAAAACTGAATTGGGGATGCTAAACTATGAGGAATGAAGACCACAGAAGCTCATGGCTCGTGCATCTAAGGGGAGCATCTGTCAGGCACTCAAGTGTAAGCATAGGTGCAAGAACTGAGGGGGAGCATGGGGTCATATGCACCAGACCCCGATTTGCAGAAGCCGAAAAGGGGGAGATTACCCTCTCGGCTAAGGTTAAGGTGGCTCCAAGTTTTGCTCTCATGTAATTGGTAATGAATATCTCTCTCAACTCAATTTTAGTTTCATTCCTATATGCTCTATTCACCTTAGCTTGTAGGGTTTAGGCTTCTTCAAATAGGGGGAGATTGTTGGGTATAGTATCCACAATGCACCTGATTTGAAGAAGCCCCTGAACAAGCTAAGGTAAATAGACAATGTATTTGATGAAATATGTCTAGTTGTGCTTGTAGTTATTCCACGCTAAGTACACACCAATGTCAGGGTGCAGTGGGTCAATATACACGGGTCTGTGCAACGTAATCCCTCATTGAGCAGATCAGTGTGTTGGCCTACGTGTACTCTCTCTATTGGGGTGTACTTAATTTCAAGTACAGGGCTATGATAAAGCAAGAGCAGACAAGGAGCAAGGATGGGCCAAAGACCAGCTCACGGGTGGAAAGACGAGAATTCGTCTAAGTATAAATCGTCGAGAATCACTAAGTGATTCTCGCCGAGTGATTCTCGACGAGTCGACGAGAATCACTAGTTGATTCTTGCCGGGTTGGGCCGGCTGTCTCGACGCAGTCAGAAAAATCATCTAAGGCAGAATCGTCAAGAATCAGCAAGTGATTCTCGCCGATTCGTCGAGAATGACTTTGCATTCTCGACGAGTCGGCGAGAATCCAAGGTGATTCCCGCCGATTCTCCCCGGCCTCTATAACCTGTGCAGCCAGAATTCTCTAAGTAGAATTCGGCGAGAATCGTAAGTGATTCTCGCCGATTCGTCGAGAATCACTCACGATTCTCGCCGAATTTGACTTGGGCATTTTTCCAACTCTGTCTGGACCGGTCCACGTTATCTGCGGGATTTTGAACCGGACTTCGGTCTGACTGCTAGTGGGGCCCACAACGGTCATCTCTTGACCTAGTGTATAAATACTCTGGTATTTGTGTACAGTAAAAAAAAAACAGACGATATACGAAAGAGAGCGGCCGAACAAACCCTAATCTCGCGATCTTGCTCCGCCTCCGTCGCCGCAGCCGATCACCGAAGCCGATCTCGATCTCCTCCAGATCCTCGGTGATAGAAGCCAAGTCCCGCATAGCGTCTCACGTGTCTATCCAGAGATCCTTTGTCTCTTGATTTGAGATAGGGAAATTTTTCCCCATCCGAATCGATCGAGACGATCGATCCTCGTGTGACCGTTGGTAGACCTTGCCGACTTCGCTAAGAAGATTGGATCTCCAGTGCTTTGCTGCTGTGTTCAGTTGCCGCCGCCAACACCGAGAGCCTTGCCGCCGCTTGACGCCGCCGCCGGTCTCGGGGAGATCCTCTCCAAGTGAGATCTAGGGTTGTGGACTCTTTATTGACTTCAAGAACACGTCGTCGAACGAAGAGGGACACCCTATTCTCCATACGTTGTTTGTATCTCTTACAAGCTATTTTCATTTCTTTGTAAAGGACCGTTTGGTCTCTAGTTGTAGGGTTGGGTGCAACCCGAGTTGTGGGAGTGTTGACTCCTACGTGTGGAAAAGTTCCTTCCGTTAGTGCAAGGATTGGATTTCAATCCTGTTGGTGAAGTGACCGAGTCGTCCCTGGTTGGGAGATAGGTCGAAGGGGGAAAGTGGACGTACCCAAATTGGGGAACCACTATAAATTGCTTGTGTACTTTCTGTGCTGTGTTGTTTTATTTTCTTGTGCAGGTAAAACTTTAATTCCGCAAATACGCTGCAAAGACACCTATTCCCCCCTAGGTGTAAGTAGTTGACACTAAGTGGACTTTCATAGGGTATGGGACTTATGGGTTCTAATAAAAAGAGTTTGGTCTACTCTACCCCTTATAAAATCATTTTCCAGAAGAAAGCAAGCTAGGGTCTCATACCATGCTCTAGGAGCTTGCTTGAGACCATATAATGCTTTATGCAATTTGAAAACATAATCTGGGTGAGTTAGAGAGATAAAACCTGGAGGTTGTCTAACATAGACTTCCTCTTTGATGTCCCCATTGAGAAATGCACTCTTCACATCCATCTGGTAGACCTTGAAACCTTTGTGAGCAGCATAAGCTAGGAATATTCAAATGGCCTCTAACCTTGCAACTGGTGCAAAGGTCTAGTCATAGTCTATTCCTTCTTGTTGAGAGTAGCCTTGAGCAACTAGCCTTGCCTTGTTTCTGACAATAACTCCTTGATCATCCAGCTTGTTTCTGAACACCCACTTTGTTCCAACAATGGAGTGATCCTTTGGCTTAGGCACTAGTTCCCAAACCTTATTCCTTTCAAATTGATGCAACTCCTCTTGCATTGCAATGATCCAGTGTGGATCTTGCTCTGCATCTTGAATGGATTGAGGCTCAACTTGAGATAGGAAGCAAGTGTGCATCAGGTTCTGGTTGACCTGATTTCTGGTTTGCACACCAGCTGAGATGTCTCCAATTACTTGGGTGATTGGATGATCTCTTGTTGTTATTAAATCAACAGGGAGTGTTGATTGTTCACCAACCTGTGTTGTTGTTTCCTCTTGTGGAATAACAACTGACTCTTCAGGATGATTTTCTTCAAGAGGTTGAACTTCTTCTTCATCATCACTGCTCTCATTCTTTTGCTGAATAGGTTGAGTGGCTGTATCCTCTTCTTTAACCTGTAATCTGTCCATACTTTCTGAAATATAGTGTACCTGTAAAGGTTCTATGGTAGAAGTAGACTTCTCCTTATAACACATGTTAGTCTCATCAAAAGTGTCATGAACAGATTCTTCAATTTTACAAGAAGATTTATTATATATCCTATAAGCCTTGCTGATCATGGAGTATCCCAGAGACACTCCTTCATCAGCTTTAGCTTGGAATTTTGCTAAATACTTCTTATCATTATTATGAATATAACAAGTACAATCAAAATTTTTAAAATAATCTACTTTAGGTTTCTTCCCTTTGAGCAATTCATAGGGAGTCTTACCCTTCAGTTTATGTATTAAACTTCTATTCAACACATAGTTGGAGGTGTTAACTGCCTCAACCCAAAAGGATAGAGGTAGGTGAGCATCTGTCAACAATGTAGTAGCAGATTCAATTAGGGTTCTATTTTTCCTTTCAGTTACCCCATTTTGTTGAGGAGTTCTAGGGGCTGAGAAAGTGTGCCTGATCCCTTCACTTTGACAGAACTCTTGCATAAGAAGAGAATCAAACTCTGTCCCATGATCACTTCTGATCAGGGCAATATGAGTGTTGAACTCAATCTGTATGCATTTGAGAAACTCTATCAAACACTTAAAGTTATCAGACTTCTTCCTCAGAAAGAATACCCAAGTGAATCTAGAGAAGTCATATACAATCACTAAAGCATAAGATTTCCCTCCTATGCTTTGTACTGTAATGGGTCCAAAAAGGTCCATGTGTAGCAGATACAAAATCCTAGGTGAATCACTCTTATTAAGTGACTTAAAGCTATTTTTAGTTTGCTTGCCTAATTGACAAGCCCTGCAGAGTCCTTCCTTCTTGTAGGGGCCAGAAGGTAGTCCTCTAACAAGGTTGTCCTTGGAGAGCCTAGCAATGGTTCTAAGGTTTAAATGTCCTAATCTTTTATGCCATAAATCATTTGGCTTGCATACTGAATTGAATAAACAAATGTCTGTATGGGCTGAAAGAAAATTTACTAGATAGATGTTAACTTTCCTTTTACCTGTTAACACAGTTGTGTTATTTTCTGACTTGATCTTGCATAGGGATTTGTTGAAGGTCACTTTATATCCTTCATCACATAGCTGGCAGATGCTTATCAGGTTATGCTTCAGTCCTTCAACATATGCCACTTTCTTGAAAGTGACTGAGCCTATCTGAACAGCACCATATCCTTTGGTTTGGCCAAAATTTGAATCACCAAAAATTACTTTGGGTCCAAGTTTGGTTATGAAGGATGATAGGTTCTCCCTGTTCCCTGTTATGTGCTTTGAGCACCCACTATCCAGATACCATAACTGGTTTGATGTTGGATAGGTGTTCACCTGCACAAAATCAGCTTATATGTTTTTGACCCAGTTAACCTTAGGCCTAGGTTGATATCCCTTGAATTCAGAAATGAAAGATATCCCAGGTTGACTCTTATAACCTTCAGGATGGTATCTTCTAGGAGGTACTATCCATTCAGTATAGGGGTTAAAGCCTTGGGATGTGGGACTTCTAGGATTGAATCTAGATGTACCATTGAAGGATTGTTCACATACCTGATCTCTGTTCGACGATCGTCGAACTGAGTTCGACGATCTTGGGTCAGATCATCGATTTCTGTTCGAAGATCGATTATACTGGAGTTCAGAGTTTGGATATCGTCGAGCTGAGTTCGACGATCTTGGGTTAGATCGTCGAGCTCTGTTCGACGATCGTCGAGCTCTGCTTGACGCAATCTGTTGAACTGTAATTTTCTTTGGCAGATCTGCATTCTTCCTAGCTACCTCTACTACTTCCTTCCCTTTGTCAGAGACAAATTTGATTGGAGTTGTTAATATTGTAGGTTGGCTGGATGAAGCACCCAAGCCCAGTGTACTATTAAGTCTAGAGTTTACTGTGCTTGTAATGTCCATCAGTCTGATACTTCTCCCATTTAGGGATTCTTCAAACTTTTTGGCTTTTGATAGTTCACTTTTCAGTGAAGCTATCTCCTCCCTACAGCATTCCAACTCCTCAGAGAGTTTGAGGTTCTCTGATTTTATAGTACTATACTCAGATAGTTGTTTTATGAGGGAAGTGATTTCCTTCTCAAACTCCAACAGATCTAGGCATAGTACCTTAAACTCATGTTTAAAATCCTCAGAACTGAAATCAAATGAATTGATTACCTGATCTTCTTCTAGGTTAGCTTCTAAATCTGATTCTGACTCTTCTGCTTCTGAGTCTGTTTGAGAGGCATTGATAGCCATCATGCAGAATTCCTTTTCATCAGCATCATCCTCATCATCACTGGAGCTGGATGAGGCTTTAGAGTCCTCTTCAGTTTCACTCCATGTCTCAGCAACAAATCCCTTCCTTGTATGTTTGTTCTTGCTGAAGGAGAGTTTGTCTGAGCTATTCTTTCTGAAGTCTTTTTCCTTTCTTCTTTCTCTTCTATCTTTCTTGTCCTTGTTCTTATTTTCTGGACAGTCAGGCACAATATGGCCTGATTTCCTGCAACCAAAACATATGATTTCTTTATTGTTATTTGATTTATCATACCTTGGTTTATCATGACCCTTGTATGATCTCTTTCTGAAGTCTTTTTTGGC
The DNA here is from genome assembly GCA_039513925.1 of Platanthera zijinensis. Classification (NCBI taxonomy): domain Eukaryota; kingdom Viridiplantae; phylum Streptophyta; class Magnoliopsida; order Asparagales; family Orchidaceae; genus Platanthera; species Platanthera zijinensis. Next base: position 132,880,636 of record CM077078.1, read on the forward strand.
CATCTTGTAGAATCTTTTGGCTAGTAGACTTAGGAGCTCATCATTTCCTGTAGCTCTATCTTCAGGCTCCTCTTCTGCAGCTTTGAAGGCTATAGTCTTTTCTTTCCTTGTGACTGGAGAAGTAGCCTTTTGTTCTTCTTCTCTATTTTTAATGAGCAGCTCATAGGATTTGAGCTTGCCTAGGAGAGCTTCAGTGGTAATCTCATTTAGACTTCTGGCATCTTTGATTGGCCAGATTCTTGAATCCCAAGTGCTGGGGAAGCACATTAAGATTTTGTCATTCAGCTCAGTCAATGAGATTTCTTTATCCAAAGTCTTTAACTCATTGACAATCAGACTTAGTCTATTGTACATGTCAGCCACTGATTCAGCTTCTCCCTTTTTAAAGTTCTTATATTGGCTTATCAGATGGGATCTCCTATCTTTCCTTTCATCAGCAGACCCTGAGACAATTTCAGAGAGCTTGTCCCAAATTCCTTTGGCTGAGTTGCAGTCAGCTACCTTCTGAAATATCTCATCAGACATTGTCTGAGCTAAGATGTTCATGTCCTTTGCATCTGCAGTTTTCCATTTCTTTATGTCTACATCTGTTCCAGAAGGAGGTGGAACAGCATTTGTACTTAAGCTTGCTGGTGGACTTGGACAAACTGTCAACACAGAATTGAAAATATCTTCGTCAATAGAATTCATGTATAATTTAATCCTTGCCTTCCAGAGTGCAAACTTGGAAAGGTTGCACACTGGAGGTCTGGTGCTTGCATAATCTTTGTTCTGTGCCATGTCTATATAAATAGATAGATATAGTGAAAATAACCCTCTTAAGAGACTGATCTTATCAAGGATCTTTTGGTTCAGGGATTAGCCTGTATGAGCAACCAACCTGCCTCTGATACCAATTGAAAGTGAGAACAAGATCTATCTCAACTCTAGAGGGGGGGGGGGGGGTGAATAGGGTTTATTTAAATTAATTTCACAGTTTTGAAATAATCAGCACATATAAAATTCAATTTATATTATAGTGTAGAGTGCTAGTAATGAATTAAAAAAAACAAAGAAATAAAGAGCACAGCACACAGCAAAACAATCACACAAGCAAGCCAGAAGACACAAGGAAAATATAGTGGTTCCCCAAAAGCCTGGGTACATCCACTCTTCTACCACCCTTGGTAGGAATCCACTCAGGATGAGTTGATCAGGTGTCCTGACACCAATGAGCTTTTGATAAGGTGCTCAAAAACCAAACTAGATTTTTTGATCAGGTGTCTTGCCACCACTGAGTTTTGACAAGGCTCTCAGAACCAATCTCAGAACTTTTGAAGGGAATTTTGATAACCCTTTTACAGCAGGAAAAGAAAAAGTAAAGAGGTGAAGTTGTCTTCTCTGTTCTCAAATCAAATGAGAGAAGACTAGTGGATTATTGATGATGTCAAAGCTCCCCCTGAGATATAGAATGGTTCAGGAGTGAGAGCTTTGCTTCAGGGTGATAGGTCTTCAGAGGCTTCAAATCTCCAGCAGAAGATGATTCCAGCAGATGCTGAAATATTTGGTGTCTGGAGTTCTTGATGATGAAGTTATGACCACTTTTCAGTAAGCAAAGAGATTGTTCTACTGATTCTTCAGAATTGATCACTTGTTATCTGTTACTGTTAATCTCTTGTTCTTCTTCTATATGTTCTTTCTTGAGTATCTATATGACTTAAGACAAAAAGAAGGATCTAATTTTCTGAAGAATTTCTTGACAAAGATAGCCGTTAGCAGTCATAAATGTCTTCCATAAAAGTTTTTGTCTTCTAGAGGAAAGTCCAATAAAACATTCTCTGAATAATTCCTTGAAACTTGCTCCAGAATAAAGAAAAACGGCTGGCAGATCTTCTTGACATAAATGCTGAGAGAATTCAAAAACATTCCAAAGACTGACATCTTTTGAATCCTTAAAAACGTCGATCTCTTAGAAAATCGTCGATCTGAGCTCTACGATCATCGAACTGAGCTCAGAGATGAAAAATATCAAACAGACACAAAACGTCGAACTAAGCTCGAAGATCGTCGAATCGAGCTCAGCGACCTGAAGAATAAGAGAAGAGAGATCGTCGACCTGAGCTCGAAGAACGTCGACCGAAGCTCGACGACTTTAGCAAGGTTGAGCTAAGAGAGCGTCGAACGGAGTTTGACGTTTCGTCGACCTAAGTTCGACGATAATTGTCTTGACCTCAGCTTTAAGTCTGATTCCTTAAATGGTCCTGGGGGCAGCTCAAACCTAAATTCTAAGCCCTAGATACATTCTAATGTTGACCTTTACAACTATACAACTAGGTCAACCTGGTTTCCTAAGACAAACATAGTGATCCTTACCCAAATTAGTAATAGGGTGTTCCAACAGTACCTCTCTTGTTTTAGCTAACGGGGTTCTGGTGGAGACTGGAGGAGAGGTGAAAGAGGTTGGAGTTACGGTGGACGGAACCAAGGTTGTAGCGTATTTCCAAGTATTGGGGCCTATCAATAATACTTCGATCGCAATCTTGGGAGTCCCATTTTTGAGGGAAAGCAGCGCCACCTTGGAATTTTCCAAGGGGCAGGTGGTTGTACCAAATGTGGTGAAACCGGTGTACTTTCCTGGCACCGTGACTGAACCTCTGTACCCCCCTCCTATTTTATCATTGACGAATTATTTAGTAATGTGGATCACAGAGATAAACAGGAGACGTGGAAGTAGAAGGAGAGAAGAAATACCTCTGAAGAAGAGCGTGGTGATGAGGAAGAGAAGAAAGAGCTGCTGGTTCGTGAAGAGACTGCTAATGAAATTCCAGAGTTTAGATCTGTATGGGAGCATGATTCTCCACCTCCTCATGCTAAATTTATGGATAAACATTTTAATCATAAGGTTTCGTGGGCGGATCCGGTTGCCACTATGGCGTTAGAGATGATGAAACCTAAAACCTTGGATGGAAATTCAGTTGATTACGCTAGGTGGCGTTCCCCCACAGTGGAGAAAAAGAAAAATGATCGTTTTTTGCATTTCGCTCGTTTTGTTGCTCTCCAGGGAGAGAAGCAAGGGGCTTGGGGCCAGTTGGGTAAAACAAACTTGAACCCTAAAGCTTCAAACCCTGGCCTTTCTCACACTTGTGGGGAGCTATATCATAAATCGGCATTTAATTGATAGTTTGTTGGATAGTTTATGCTAGTAACTGCTTGGTGGAATTGCACAGTTTTTTTTAATTTTTTTATTTAGTTTGTTGTGGACATAAAACTCTATATCATGCATAATACGGGTATTCAGTCCACCTTAAGGAAGGTAAACAAAAGGGTTCTTGGGAGACAACCCAAGTAGGACCACTTGGTCCTGTTTTGTGTGCTGTGATTCTTTTTATATGTGTATTTCTATTTTCTTATTTTGCGTGGGATATCTAATTCACAGGTGCTGGAAATTTTTGAAGCGTGGCAAACTAGCCGCTAACAGACAACCTCGCAGTACGGCTGGTATGCTCAGTTTTGAGCATAGGTACATATTACCCCTAGCTCTTTATATTACTTGGAATGTTTAGTTTTACGAGTTATCGCATTCAAGTCTGTGAGGAGTGCATGCCTGTGGTCACTACACGAGCACACATTTTATAGCATACCAGTTTGTTATTTATTTATTTCAAAATCACTATAACACACACTGAATCACCCACACGAGAACACACTCGCTTGTTTGTGTGTTTCCGCACACTCATATTCGGGTCATGGTCGTGAAGTTGGATGGTAACATAGAGGATTTCAAGCCGGGGTGCGATGTTGACTCGTGAATGCTCTAGTTGAGTACCCACGTCTGCATCAAAGATTTTAGCAGGATTAGATTTTATTTAAGCATATAATTTATAATTAGTTTATTTGCGTAGATTTTAATTTATTTTACTAATTTGGTGAATATGGTTGAATCATGTGGTGGCACAATGTCGTGTGTAGGAAAGCGCTAAGGTGCGTGTTGCTCGAGTCGGGAGGAAAGTTTACCTTTCTCGTGGGCTAAGAACTTGCCCCAAGCGACTCTTGAAGCATAGGTGCGTACGACTCAGAAGCTGAGCGTGACGTAAGTCATCAATTTGGCTAGTTTGAGCCGTGTTTACCTTATCCTAGCTGCTAACCGTTGCAAGCCAAGTTTGAGCCTACCCCTCTTTTGATTCAGCTCCACCTTCATTCACCAAAGCCTAAAGCTAATCCTCCTATCACAACCAAATCCATGAGCTCCTATGAATTTATTATTTTGATGAGGTGTGATGTGTGGAATTCAAGTGATGTGGTGGATAAATACAAGAAATTCTACTAGCTAAAAATTGGGGATTGCAAAAGAAAAAAAGAAAAAGGAGAGAATTGAAAAAGAAAATCTAAAAAGAATTACATTGAGAAATAGAATCCCCATCAAGTATATCATGATATTGGTCGGGTTAGGCCGTGTACACACCCGGTTTTCAAGCTATGTTTGGGGGTGTGCACACGTGCAATTCTGAGGGGCTATATTGGTTTAGCTTGTTGTTTGCTCGCTTGGGTTGCGTATAGCCTCCATGTTTATCTTTGACTACCAAACCTTAGCCTATGCCCCATTCGATCCTACTAGTCCTACCGATTCTTCTCATGAGTTCGATTGCGCCGTGGAGAGAGTGCACCCGGGCAAGCTTATGGCCCTCAACGTTTATGGATTTCAATAGAGATACTCTCGATTTCCGGTCTTAGGAAACACTCCCCTGAGTGGCTCGCTTACTTTCGTATCGTGTATAACCACACGATTCCCCAAATTTCACCAATATGAGTAAAAATAAATTTTTATTTACGTATTTGGACTATTATAGATTAGCTAGCTTATTTAAATTCTTCTTCTACTGAATCTTTATGCACACGGGTACAAAACTTCGCATATCACCCCGTGTTTTCAATTGTCTAGGTTAGCTTTAGTTTTCATTACCCGCCGGATTTGTTTGCTTGGGACGCGCAAATGGGTAAGTCTGGGGGTGTGATGAGTCCAAGTTATATACATATTTCTGGACTCATCTGGGCAAGTTTTCTCGATGATGCACTACACTTGAGAGCCATAATTGTTCATATTTGTTACTATGTCCATTCCATGTTAAGTGCACTTTAGGGCCGTATTCAGTGTGATTTTGTAGTTACTGTACTTTTGCCCTATTCTTAGTGTTTTTCTGTGTCTGAAGAATGTGGAATGCCTATTTCGGTGGCTCTTCAGTTATTACTGTAGGTACAATGGTCGTGTGAGTGTTCCGGGATTATTTGGGAATGTTTTTTCTCTTAGGGGCCACAAATCATGCATTTTTACACGTGCATGGTCCGTGGACTCCTTAGCGCACGACCGTTGGTCATGCACGGTCAGTTCATCGAACCCCAAATGGTACAGGAATGGTGCGCACGATCATTGGATCTATAACGCATGACCACTGGTTATGAGCCACTGATCGTGCACACTATTCTCCATTTTTCCAAGTTCTGTCTAGGGCAGTTGCACGACCATTGGACATAGTGTGCTTGTCCTTTGGTCATGCGCCACTACTCGTGCACGTTTATCTCATTTTCTGGTGTTCTGCCATTACTAATCGCACGATCATGGGATCCAGTATGCACGACCTCTGGTCGTGCGCCATTGATCGTGCACATATATATTAATTTTTTCTGTCCAGCTACAGGTTTCTCTGGAGCAGAGTGTACAATCATCAACCGTCAGTGCGCACGACCACCGGTCGTGCACCACTGATCGTACACTCTTATTTTCTACTGACCGTATTTAAGATCGTGCTCCCGCGAATTAGGGCACACCATTTCATTTTCCGGCCCACTGCTGCGCGCGAAGCGCCGTTTCTCTCCCCCACAGGTCCTCTACTCATCTCCACCCTCTGGGAAGCCTTCTCTGGCGATCCGAAGTCATCTTCAACCATTCGAAGAGTTCCCCGCCACCAGTAGTGTGCAACAGAGATCTTTCAGTACTACTCATTTGGGCAAAAAGGGAAAAAATATTGAAGGAAAGGGAAGAAGACGGAGGAAGACAGGTGGATTGACAACCCATTTACTTCCGGAAGCAACCACGGTCTGAGTCGAGAAGTGGACTGACAACCCACCATTCTGTCTAAGAACCGTGGCTAGGCTTCCCCCCTTTCAGTTTATTCTACCTCTTCTCCATAGTGGATTGTATTCTAAAGCTTATAATGAACCTAAACTTGATTTTATTTGTCTATGAATGAAGTTTGCTTGGGTTAATTACATCCTCTTTTTTCAGCTGTGATGCACTCGCCTCCATTCACATCCACTCCACTCACACACTAGAACCACTCTCACAAAGGCTAGTGTTGGTGGTTGAAGAGGTGATTACGACCCTCACTCCCCGCACGTGTGGTCATTCCATCCGCTTGCTCTCCATCCATTCGCCTCACGAAGCATGACATAGCGGCCTGCACTAGTTCCATCCACCAAGAGATGCGGTGCTTACCACTCGCATTAGTTTTTTTTAGCATTAGGAATCAAAAGCCAACCTCTGTTATTTTGGTTAACTCTTAGTAACGATCTTTCTACGACGCTTTCACGATACCCAACCTGCATTCCCTCGAGATTGACATTCGGGGAAGCTATTCCAAAAATTATTACTTGATAGCGACCGGTGCACTTGCCGACGCATCAGGGGGGGGAGCAGTCGACATATAGTACGGAAGCTCGTATAGGGGGCCGAACTATGACAACAAACTCTAGGACATTAGTTCACTATGAAGAAACCTGGATAGGGACATGACACTCGGGAGGTCTTATGGGACACACACGCACGAGGACTCCATCATATCCCTTTGCAGATGATGCCTTTGTACAAGGTTTTGTTGCTTTGTTAAGTCGTCCTTTCGTAGAGTTTGGGTGGTTGGCATCCAGACCTATTTATGATGGTTCCTCCAATCGGATGAGAAGTGCGATCAGGAGGTAGTTAGAACAACATACAAAGGTTGATCTGTTCTTGACCGTAAATGTAGATCCTTGGTCAAACAAGAACGCTTTTGAGTATTATATCCACAATAGCCCTGATCTGAAGAATTGTTCCTTGAACTAGTTGAATTGAGGGTTGTATTTGTGTAGCACCCCTATCCGTCACATAGCATATAACAGTAGGTCCGGCCGGGGCCTTACGCCATATACCACGGACAGACTGGTGGGTTACTCAATGAAACCATTCAACCAATACACACGACCTATACAAAGCATCTAGCAGAAGCAATTTGTTAAGTTGCAACAATAAGAACACAACCATCAAGCATGAATGTCCACTAGCAAACCAAACAGGAATGAAATTCAAATTACCAAAAAGTACTGGCCTTAGGGCATTACAACAGTTCACTTGAATAAAATGTGTTTTACAAACTTCGGCTCGCAGGCCGGCCACACATGAACTAATAAAGCAAACACACAAGGCCTTCGAGGGCCGGCTCAACAACTTTGGCTTTGACCCGCTATTTGTCGCTCGGCTCCACAACACATGCAAGAACAAATCACCGCAACAGTGGCAAACACGAATAACGGTCATCTAAAGCTGATCAAATTATAACGATTCCGCCCCCAAACTCAGGACAGCAAAGCTTCTTCCTTGCACTTGTTAGCATAACAAGTAAAATAGAGAATAAGCACAACATCACAGGTGTAGGCTTACACGGCCACACACCCCGTGCTCTCAGGGCACTAACTCGGTGAACCAGGTCATAACCTTGGTCTCACCACCATCACTTGGAGGGCAAATCTCGTGAGCATTTTTATTCTTTCCGGTCTAAACCTAAGACTCGCACGACCATGCTAATGGCCAGTCCCTTTTTCCGGTATCTGACACCAAACCATATAGCCCAGGTCCGCATCTACTTGCCAGTTGCTCACACCGCCTAGTCACTTTAAAACATACGTGCGGGCCAAGCTTCTCCCGGATCCAAAAATTCGATCACACAAGCACATAATGCAGTTATGTTCATGGTTGGCTCCCATGCCACCAAGATGGCAGAAATGCGTTTCCGCCCAGTTTTCCGGGTGTGCCTTGGGGTTAATCACCAAGGATCCTTACTGCAATCTACCCTGTAGAAACCCGAAAACAATCAATGACACAGAGTCTTCTCCAGCTACTATGCAATGCAACATCACCGATCCAGACCAACTTGTCCGGGTAGGCTTCACACATCATGCCTATGTCCGTACTACGATTCCGGACTCTAACAAGGCGGACTTTACATATCTACCCCAAGGAACACCGCAAACTCACCACACACTCGCGGGAGCGGGTTTTCCCATGCAAAGGAAGAAGAGCTTCACATGCTCAAGATGAAAATCGTTACCCTAGCATTTTTCCTTGGCGCCATGGAAATCTACGCAGATGAAAAGCACCGCAATCTCCTTGCCTCCGTAGATCCGAAGTCGGCTCGCGATTTGGAGCTCCGAAACTCCGCCGATGACCAGATCTAGCCTTCCTTCTTCCTCCTTGATCTCTCCTCTCTCTAGATCTTAGAAAGAGAGTGAATCCAAGACAAATGAGTTTTTCTAAACCCTAAACCCGGGTATATCCCTGGAGAAACAACCACCAGCCGTCGGATCTCAAAATAAGGAAACGGACCGCTGCGATCCGGACATGAAATCCAAGATCTGGGTCAAACACGGCTTGCGACACGCCCATGTCCAAGGCCGTGTCACTCATTCGCCGTCAAAATCGTCGCGTCCCAAAAAGAACACGGGCACTCGACACGCCCGTGTCTTTCTTGACACGCTCGTGTCACCCAATACATGTCCGTGTAGCTGGGCGTGTTCCTCCATCGACACAGGTCCAAAATAACCAGAGCACAACACGGCCATGTGACACGCCTGTGTCACATGCCGTGTGCTAGACACGCCCTTGGACATGCCCATGTCCCAGGCCGTGTAGATGCCTTAGCACAACTCGCCAAACGACCCGAGCAGGACACGGGTATTTGACACGCCCATGTCGAATTCCACACGCCCGTGTCGAACCCGAACATGCCTGGGCTCAGGCCGTGCGCCCTCACTCAATGATCGTTTAGTGGAAAGCTTTGAGTGTCTTACACGCCCTGGGACACGCCTGTGTCCCAGGCCGTGTTCACCCCCCCCCCCCCGACGACCGTTGACTCCAAAATCATTGACCACGCGACCAACGCCGAACCCGAGCACGACATGCCCTGGGACACGCCCGTATCCCAGGCTGTGTCACCTCTACCAAATCCCAGATTTGGCTCAAAACGCCACCCGTCACCCTTTTGAGTTTCGGGGCGTCACAACTCTCTCCCTCTTAAAAGAATTTCGTCCACGAAATTACCAAAGGAAAAGAAAATAGAAAACCAAAAGCAGTACCTGAGTAAAATAACTCTGGGTACTCCTCAAGCATGGTCTGCTCCCGTTCCCAAGAGAGCTCCTCACGACCGCAATTATCCCAACGGACCTTGACCATTTTGATCTCCTTGTTACGAGGTCGCTTGACTTCGGAGTCCTCAATACAAACAGGCTTGACCTTAGTTGTCAACCCTTCGTCCACCGATACTTGATAAACTGCGATCACCTGCGAAGGCTCTTACACTGCTTTCCACAACACTGATATGTGGAATACGTCGTGTAGACCACTCAACTCCATCGATAGCTTCAGACGGTAAGCCGCTTCACCGATCCACTCCAGAATATCAAACGGTCCAAGGTATCTCGGGCTCAGCTTCTTCCAGCGTCGTACCCGTGACACTCCCTTGAACAGCTTTATCTTCAAATACACCCAATCGCCGACCGCAAAGTCCACATTCCGGTGCTTGGTGTTGTTGTATTTAGCTTGTCTATCCTGAGCGATCAGCAAATTAACCCGAATGATTCGTACCACTAAAGTAGCGCTTTTCACCTCTTGCTTTTGTATAACCTTGCCTCATCCGTTTCTAGCCACGACAACGGCGTGCGAAACTTCCTACCATATAGGGCCTCGAAGGGCGCAATTTGTATACTCGCTTGGTAGCTATTGTTGTACGCAAATTCCACCAGATACAAGTGGTCTTCCCAATGCTTTCAAAAGTCTAAAACACACATGCGGAGCATATTTTCCATGGTTCTGTTGACCCTCCCGATCTGCCCATCCGTCTGCGGATGGAAGGCTGTGCTGAACTTCAACTTAGTTCCAAGCATCTGTTGCACCAACCTCCAATCATTGGACGTGAACCACCCATCTCGGTCACTCACGATGCTGCGGGGCACACCGTGAAGCCGCACAATATTATCGAAATATAACTTCGCCAGTTTCTCCACAAAATCATCCTTCCTATGCGGAATGAAGTGTGACAACTTTGTTAACCGATCTACGATCACCTAGATGGCGTCATTTCCCTTCTGCGACCTTGGCAAGCTATGCACAAAGTCCATTGAAATGTCGTCAAACTTACACTCCGAAATAGGCAAGGATTTCAAGAATCCCCCTGGCTTTTGGCACTCTGCCTTTACTAAGGCGCAAGTCTGACATTTAGCCACAAATAGTGCCACATCCTTCTTGAGCCCTGGCAACTAGAACAACTTCTTTAGGTGCCGGTACATCTTCGTGCTCCCTGGTTAGATTGAGTACTTGGTATGATGAGCCTCGTACATCAACTACGCCCGTAGATTTCCCACATTTGGGACACACAAATGATTGTCCTTCCTTAGTAGCCCATCTACAATTGAAAACTGGGAATTTGACCCATCCAATGCTGCATCCATGAGCTCCTTCATGCTGCTATCCAATTCCATAGCCTGCCGAATCCGATCAGCCAGGTCATACTGAACTTCCGTCCAGTTCAATAAAGCTTAGGCTCTAGTCTGCTTGTCACCACAACAGATCTCTAACGCCTCCAAATCCCGAATTAGTATCTCATCATGAGCCGACAACCAATTGGATTGGGCAGGAGCCTTGCGACTCAACGCATCCGCAACTTCATTGCCTTTCCTGGGTACATAATGAATCTTGAACGTATAGTCCCCTAAGAACTCCATCCATCTCCGCTACCTCATGTTTAGATCCTTCTGATCCAACTGGTACTTCAGACTCTTATGGTTGGTATAAATATCGACCTTTACGCCGTACAAGTAGTGCCTCCACAGATTTAGCGCAAAAATCACGACCGCAAACTCCATGTCATGCACCGGATAATTCCTTTCATGCACTTTCAGCTGACGCGATCCATACGCAATAACACTTCCATGCTGTAAAAGCACGCAGCCCAAACCACTGCTCGAGGCATCACTATAAATCTCGTAGCCCTCGGTCCCACTTGGCAAACTTAGCACTAGCGCCGTGGTCAACCAACTCTTCAACTCCTCAAACGCTTGCACGCACTCCTGCGACCATACAAACTTATGATCCTTCCTTATCAACTTTGTGAGAGGTAGCGCTATCCGCGAGAAGTTCTTTACGAAGCGCCTGTAATAGTCGACAAGCCCAATAAAACTTCGGACTTCCGCTACCGAAGACAACACAGGACACTCTCGTATCGCAACAATCTTCGCCGGATCTACCACTATCCCTTCTCCACTAACTATATGCCCAAGGAACGCCACTGAGGATAACCAAAACTCACACTTGGAGAACTTTGCATATAGTTCGTTCCTCCTCAGCGTCTCCAACACCAGATGCAGATGCTTGAAGTGATATTCCTCGCAATGCGAGTACACCAATATGTCGTCAATGAAGACGATCACAAAAAGGTCTAGGTACTCTCTGAACGTTCTGTTCATCAGATCCATTAATACAGATAATGTATTAGTCAGCCCGAACGACATGACCGTAAACTTGAAATGCCCATACCTTGTGCTGAACGCTGTCTTCGGGATATCACTCTCCCTTATCCTTAGCTGATAATAACCAGACTTCAGATCCAACTTTGAATATACTGACGACACGACTAACTGATCGAAAATTTCATCAATCCGTGGGGATCAGGTATTTGTTCTTTTCCGTTAACTTGTTCAGTTCACTATAGTCGATACACAACCACAAACTTCCGTCTTTCTTCTTAATAAAGAGGACCGGTGCCCTCCAAGGCAACGAGCTTGGACGTACATACCCTCAATCAACTCTTCTAGATGAACCTTTAGCTCTGCCATCTCCTTAGGTGCCAACCTATAAGGAGAGCGTGATACAAGTTTGGCACCTAGCACTAGCTCGATGGTGAAATCAATCTCTCACTGCGGCGGGGCTCCGGAAAGATAGTCCGGGATCACGTTGGGGTACTCATATACCATTGGGATACCATCCAAAGTGGCCTTAGGCTTTACAGCCTCCACTAACGTGAAGAACAACTCTGCTCCAGCACGAACCGCCTTCACCACCTGAAGAGAAGACGTCAACGTCTTGCTCGACCCTTTCAATCCCGAAAACGTTATCTCCTACCCAACACCCAGCTTGACCTCTTTACGGTTGCAATCAATTAAAGCCTTCTGCTCTGAAAGCCAATCCATACCGAAGATAACGTCGAACTCTACTAACGGCAGCAACAACGCTAGTAAGTTGAACTCCTGACTCCCAATATGAACCCTTACGACACAAACTCTGTTCGCATGCATAGAATACCCATTCAACAACAACACGTCCAATTTTTCCTTTGCCATCGAAGAAGGGACTCCGATGTGTGATATGAAACCTTTGGACAAAAAGGAGTACGAAGCTCCCGTATCGAATAGTGCCCTTGCTGGACTATCGCAAATCAAAACAAAGCCTATACAAATAGTAATAAGCTAACAAGCACTAGGTAACAATATTTAAAGCTAACTTGCTATAAATTAAACCGTACCTATCACCAAATCCTCTTGCTTGATGGCCTCCTGCTGGCCCAGATTATAGACTCTCGGTTGAGTCGGAGAATAGTGGGACGCGGTTGACTCCACCGCCTTGCCCTTTTCTTCATAGGTTGCTCCCTGCTTCCTCTCTCACTTAGGACGTCTGCTACAACAGTCACAGGAGAAATGTCCCATCTTCCCACGAGTAAAACAAGCGCCCGGGGTTCGTTTGGTAGTTGCCCCCGAGGCACCCGAAGAAGGGGCTGGACCCGACGTTCGAGCCTTTTTATTCCGCCTTCGAAAACCAGACTATTAAGTCGGCACCTTGAACTCTGACTTCCTACCACTGGAGTCCTTCTTTGACTTAATATTCTTCATGTCTTTTTCTAAAGACCGGGCCTTTTGACCAAGGTCAGGAAACCCTGCGTCATTGGCCCCGATAGTAGCAGTTTCAAGTCGTCCCTTAGACTTTCGTAGAATCAGCTTGTCTTGCGCTCCTCATCAACAAAGGTAGCGCTTGCATACCGACCTAGATGAGTAAACTCGTTGAGATATTCATCCACGCTTCTTTCACCTTACACTAGCTTCTGGAACTCATTTTCCATTGCTATACTCTGAGCTGAGGGGAGGTAGCGAGCTAAGAACAGTCTCGAAAATTCTTCCATCGAGACGTCCGTCAACTACCTACCCCTCAAATGGTGTAGCTCCAAGCCTTCCCACCATTGCCTTGCGTCACCATCCAGTAAGAACGTGGCAATTGTGGTATTCTGCCACTCTTTAGTCTCAGTAGCTATCAACACTCTCTTAATTCTAGTAAGCCAATCCTCTGCTTGAGTTGGGGTTCTCGTCCCTGAGAACACAGGAGGATTGAAGCCCATTACGTGCTTAAGTTGCTTCTCTGTTGCTCTCCTAGGCAACACTGGCTCCACTACCACCTGTTCCACTCTCCTTGGCTCTGCCACTTGGAGCGGTACTTGCTCCACAGCAGGAGAAGGCTGCTGCACTTGCCTCGCAGGTTACGCATTGATCATCGCAAGCACAGCCTCTACTACCAATCGAATGGTCTCAGTTGAAGGAGGTGTTGTAGGTGCATCATTTGGTGCGCTGCTTGCCTCAGAAACTGGACATTCTGACGGTCCAGCACCACTCCTGGTCACCTTTAATCATACAAAACACCGATAAGCGACCAAACAACATTGCAAAACACAAATATAGGAACATGCAGGTTCCTTAAACAAGTGTATTTTCATTCCTAAGTGGACATTCATGGGTTCTTTTCATGTTATAACGATGACACACACACATGTGCTCACCACCTCTTAAAGTGAATTCGTCCATGAATTCATTTAAGCCTGATCGAAACCGGTAGTCTGATACCAAATTGTAACACCCCTATCCATCACATAGCATATAATAGTAGGTCCGGCCGGGGCCCGACGCCATATACCACGGGCAGACTGGTGGGTTACTCAATGAAACCATTCAACCAATACACACGACCTACATAGAGAATCTAGCAGAAGCAATTTGTTAAGTTACAACAATAAGAACCCAGCCATCAAGCATGAATGTCCACTAGCAAACCAAACAGGAATGAAATACAAATTACCAAAAAGTACTGGCCTTAGGGCCGTACAACAGTTCACATGAATAAAATGTGTTTTACAAACTTCGGCTCGCAGGCCGGCCACACATGAACTAATAAAGCAAACACAGAAGTCCTTCGAGGGCCGGCTCAGCAACTTGGGGTTTGGCCCGCTATTTTCTGCTCAGCTCCACAGCACCTGCAAGCACAAATCACCGCAACGGTGGCAAACAAGAATAACGGTCAGCTAAAGCTGACCAAATTATAATGATTCCGCCCCCAAACTCGGGGCGACAAAGCTTCTTCCCTGCACTTGTTAGCATAACAAGTAAAATAGAGAATAAGCACAACATCACAGGTGCAGGCTCACACGGACACACACCTCGTGCTCTCAGGGAACTAACTCGGTGAACCCAGTCATAACCGTTGTCTCACCACAATCACTTGGTCGGCAAATCTTGTGAGCATTTTTAGTCTTTCCGGTCTAAGCCTAAGACTCGCACGACCATAACAATGGCCAATCCCTTTTTCAGGTATCTGACACCAAACCACATAGCCCGGGTCCGCATCCACTTGCCTGTTGCTCACACCGCCTAGTCACTTTAAGACGTACGCGCGGGCCAAGCTTCTCCCGGATCCCAAAATTCGATCACACAAGCACATAACCTAGTTATGTTCATGGTTGGCTCCCATGCCACCAAGATGGCAGAAATGTGTTTCCTCCCAGTTTTCCGGGTGTGCCTTCGGGTTAATCCCCAAGGATCCCTGCTGCAATCTACCCCGTAGAAACCCAAAAACAATCAATGGCGCAGAGTCTTCTCCGGCTACTATGCAATGCAACATCACCGATCCAGACCAACCTTTTCGGGTAGGCTTCACACATCATGCCTATATCCGTACTATGATTCCGGACTCTAAAAAGGGGGACTTTACATATCTACACCAAGGAACACCGCAAACTCACCGCACACTCGCGGGAGCGGGTTTTACCATACAAAGGAAGAAGAGCTTCACATGCTCAAGATGAAAATCGTTACCCTAGCATTTTTCCTTGGCGCCATGGAAAACTACGCGGATGAAAAGCACCGAAATCTCCTTGCCTCCGTAGATCCGAATTCGAATCGCGATTTAGAGCTCCGAAACTACGCCGGTGACCGGATCTAGCCTTCCTTCTTCCTCCTTGCTCTCTCCTCTCTCTAGATCTTAGAAAGAGAGTGAATCCAAGATAAATGAGGTTTTTTAAACCCTAAACCTGGGTATATCCCTAGGGAAACAACCCCCAGCCATCGGATCTCAAAATAAGGAAACAGACGGCTGCGATCCGGACTTGAAATCCAAGATCTGGGCCAAACACGGCTTGCGACACGCCCGTGTCCAAGGCCGTGTCACTCATTCGCCATCAAAACCGTTGCGTCCCAAAAAGAACACGGGCACTCGACACGCCCGTGTCTAGCTTGACACACCCATGTCACCTAGTACACGCCCGTATAGCTGGGCGTGTTCCTCCATCGACACAGGTTCAAAACAACCAGAGCACGACACGACCATGTGACACGCCTGTGTCACATGCCATATGCTAGACACTCCCTGGGACATGCCTTTGTCCCAGGCCATGTAGCTGCCTTAACACAACTCGCCAAACGACCCGAGCAGAACACGGGTATTCGACACACCCGTGTCGAATTAAACACTTCCGTGTCAGACCCGAAAACGCCTGGGCTCAGGTCGTGCTCCTCACTCAACGATCATTGAGTGGAAAGCTTTGAGTGATTGACACGCCCTGGGACATGCCCGTGTCCCAGGCCGTGTTCACCCCCCGATGATGGTTGACTCCAAAATCGAGGACCAAGCGACCAGCGCCGAACCCGAGCACGATACGCCCTGGGACACGCCCGTGTCCCTGGCCATGTCACCTCTACCAAATCCCAGATTTGGCTCAAAATGCCACCCGTCACCCTTTTGAGTTTCGGGGTATCACAATTTGATGTTAGTTTCAGTTGTGTGTGGTGTAGGTTTTTATTGCCAAGTACAAACCATTGTCAGGTTACAATGAGTCTTCAATCACAGTTCTTTGCAATGTTATCCTCCATTGTATAGAACATCGTGTTGACCCATGTGTAATCTCTCTAATGGGGTGTACTTCATCTAGCATCACAAAGGAAGTAGCTGTTCAGAAGTTGCAAATTTTGGCTAAGGAAAATTACTCGAGTGATCACGTGAGGTCTAGTTAAATTCGTCGAGTACTCACGTAAGCACTCATATAATTCATCGAGTGATCTAAGGAGTACTTGAGAGATCACTGAGAATTGCTGATCAGAATAGCTAAGTAAATACGTCGAGCAGTCAAGGGAATTCATCGAGTACTTACGTAAGTACTCGTGAAATTCATTGAGTCTTCTCGAGAAGTCAAATGAACTACCTTTATACTCTAGAGAAAGTTGGTGTTAGCCGGTTATATGTAAAATTCATTGAAATGATAAGTAAATTCATCAAGTACTCTCGAAAGCTTTCAGCTAATTTGTCAAAAGGTCTCGTGTAGTCTTAACATCTTAAGCAAGCTCTCTCCCAAGTCATTTTGACTGGTTTATTAAGTAGTCTAGAGAGTACACATGATATCTCGACGAGTTGGACTTAAGTGAATTTTTATTCAGTATCGTTCTTGTTTTCACGGATTTCAGAAATTAGGGCTTCTATCATGTACAGTACACGTGGAAGGTAGACCTATGTTCAAAATCTAGCCGTTAGTAAGAAATCATCTATAAATAGTCTTGGATTATTTCAAAGAACCCTAATCGCAAATTGAATCATGTTCTAATTGCCAAAAATGATTAAGAATTCAAATCGATTTTCACAAATAAATTTGTCGCCGACAACACTCCCGATCTGGGATTCCTCCTAGAATGAAACAACTTGATCGTTCTCAAGATTCCAGATTTATATTCGTTCAGAGATCAGTCGTTTCTCAGATTCGATCTGTGTAGTAAATTCAGATTCTTTTTCTTCTTCTTCAAGAATTCAGTCAGAGCTTTCAAGCAACGAAGAAGGACTATATTTTTAGATCTAAGAAAAAGAGTTTTCTTTCGATGAATATTTTTCTTATTGCTTTATAGGAAGTTTGTTCTTCCAAGTTTTTGTAGATCCTTATTGAAGGGTCGAGTGTAGGGGAAGTTATTCTCCGAGTTTGTCGGAGTGGAAGACTCTGAGTTGTAAGATTATTAATCTGAGTATTGGTGAAGTAGCCAAGTCTAACCCGAAGTGCTAGATAGGCGAGGCGGGATAGTGGACGTACCCAGTTTGGGGAACCACTATAAATCCTTATGTCTATGCTGTGCTTATTCTTTTGTCATGTTCACTTTGTTGTTACTATATTTTTATTTTGCTATGAGCCATAGGATTCACCTATTCACCCCTATATGTGTTTTAGGATTACAACTAGATACTTTCAATTGGTATCAGAGGCAGGTTGTTCGTTAAAAGTGAAAGATATAAGTTGTCAACCCGAATCACCTAGAGCGGGGTGAATAGGTGAGATGTGCGTCTAATGCGGAATAAAAAAATTTAGCAACTAGCACAAATAAGTAAGCAAGCAATCACACAGACGATAAGAGATTTATAGTGGTTCCCCGATCTTGGGTACGTCCACTTTCCTCACCGATCTAGCAAATCACTAGACTCGGCTACTCAACTATCTCGGATTGCAAACCAATCCTACACCTTGGAACCACGTTACTACAAAACTCGATCCCAAACGGATCTACACTCGGAAGATAGAACTTCCTACCACTCGGAGATAAATATCCTACAAAGAAAATTGTTTGAGGAAAAATACAAACAAAATAACACAGATCTGGATCTTTTGCTTTGTCTTCTTCGTTGAGAGCTTTTGGCTTGGACAGAAAATGTTGAAGAAGACTTGACAGAAATCCACAAATCTGAGATCTGGAATCACCACGATCAAATAAAAATATCTGAGATCGATGAAGCACGAAATGATCGGATTATTTTTCTTGAGTCTTGATTGCTTGAGAATGAGAGATCGGCAACAGTGGCTGTGAGAACGACGATCCAGAGTTCTTTCCGAATCCAGTAATGGCGGCCGAGATAAATTAGGTTTTCGGAAAAAAATTCTTTCTTAGTAATCTCTGTATTCTTTTTAAGAAAAAGGTTGATAGGTCAAATCGGAAAGGACCTATTTATAGGCGAGCTGCAACGGTTATAATAGTCTTTAATGACTACACGTGGACCAATCAGATAAGAGTAATTCAAAATACTCGTTGAATCAGGACTTAGAAATATTCCAAAAAATTTGAACCAATATACTCGAGAGAAATGATATACTCGAGTATAAGAGGTCTGCTACTCGAGTAGATAAGAGAGGAATATACTCGAGTACAAGGAGAGGAACTACTCGAGTGACTAGGAAACTACTCGAGTATAGCAGGAAACAATTACTTGAGTATAAGAAAGACCTACTCGAATATGAGAGAATATACTCGAGTGTAAACACAAAAAAAAATACTTCTCAGAAAAAAACTTGAAGAACATACTCGAGTACAAGAATTGAAAATACTCGAGTACAGAGAAGACGAACTACTCGAATCAAAACAAAGAATCCACTCAAGTACCTGAGCAACTACTCGAGTATAAAATAAATCTACTCGAGAATGAAGACAATCTGAGATGAGAGTCCAGATCTACTTGAGTGTACACAGAACACCTACTCGAGTATGAAAACCAATCTACTCGAGTACTAAGTCACTTACCCGAGTATATCAGGGAAGTACTCGATTATGTGGACTTAGAAAATTTTCAGACTGAATGCAGAATGATCTACTCGAGTATGAAACATAACCTACTTGAGTGACTAACCATCAACTCAAGTATAAGATATCACTTACTCGAGTATAAAGAAAATCTACTCGAGTAAGCTCATATACTCGAGTATACAAAGTCTTCTCGAGTATGTCTAAGGATCTACTCGAGTACTAAGTCACTCACTCGAGTATATGAAGGATACTACTCGTGTATTTGGAATTAGAAAAATTTCTTTGAAATAAACTTCAATACTCCATAGTCCATAAGTCCAAATGCATGTAGATGAAGTATATCCCAATAGAGAGGCTATACATGAGTCAACACCTTGGATCACACAATGAGGAATTACATTGTATGGTCCTGTGTTTGGTGACCCACTATAGACTGACATTGGTATACACTTGGTAATAAGGTCCTGCATACATACAACTCAAACACAATATCAAATACAACTTAATTCATCTTAGTTCAAGGTCTGACTTCCTACAAATCTGAGGTATTGTGGAGACAATTCCCAACAAAAAGGTTAACAACTTGAATAGATCTTGATCTAGTTGTCAAAAGAGAAATGGACAGGAACAAAGATTTGTCCACGATGAAGTTGCCAGTATGCACCAAGGAGAATTTCCTCATGTGAAAGGAAAGGGTAAAATTATTCATGGAAGCTTCTGACCCTAGAATCTTCATCATTGTTGAAGAAGGCCTGCATGTTCCCATGACTCTGTCAACCATTGGTCCAAATTTAATGGTTCCTAAAAAGATAATGGACTTGAACAAAAGATGAGATAACACTCATTGCTCTGGACAAGAATACAAAGAACATCATTATCAGTGCAGTGGTCGATTCTATGTTGAAAAACTTAATCCACTGTAAGTCTGCAAATGATATGATCTTTAATTGTTCTCATGGAAGGAACAGAAGAAGTAAGGTATGATCGGAGATCTCTGCTAAATCAGGAGTATGAAGTCTTCAAGAAAGACAAGTGCGATACTATTGCTGACTGCTATGAGAAGCTTTTCAAGATCATCAACAGCCTAAGAAATTATGTTTGAGAGTTTACCAATGGTGAGCTTAATGAAAAATTCCTGAGATCCCTAATGAAAGAATTGGATACAAAGGTAGTTGCTATCGGGGAATTTGGTTAAATGGCTACAATGGAGCCACATATCTTATTTGGGAAGCTGCTAACACATGAGATGAAGCTTAATATCAAAAAGGCAGAAGAAGAGGGAAGCAAGACCACAATCAGAGATAAATTTGTAACACTAAAGACAGAAGGGTCAAGAATAGGGAGTGTTGTGTCACCAACTGGAATAAATGCCTAAATTGAATATGAAGATTCAGAGCCAAGCTCCCGTAGTTCTGAAATGTCATATTAAGAGTTCTCCTTACTCTCTAGACAATTTAAGAGGTTGGCCAGCAAGAGGAGGAAAATAAATAATCAGCCTTCCTCATCTGATTATAGAATATCACGCCGTGATGTTGATCTTCACAAGAGAAGATTCAATGACAATGACAGGTATAAGTCTAAATAGAATAAATATGTCTCTTCTAATATTCTTTGCTATTATTGCAATAAGCTAGGACACATGATCACCGACTGTCCTCACAAGAAGAAGGAATGATCAAAGAAAGAAGAAAAGAGATCCTTCAGAGGAAAGAAGAAAGAAGAAAAGTGCTTCATCGCGAGGAAGTCAAAGACTCTTAACGATAGTGACTCAAGTGAGTCAAACTCAGATGAAGAAGCCTACTTTGGGCTTATGGCACACTAAGACGAGGATAACAGTGATTCCAAATATAATGGAAAGATAAATTCACATACTCCTCTATCTGATTGTAATGTAGACTCCAACGGTCATGAAGATCAATGTTGGGTATTGCATCACCAATAACCCAGATTTGCATGAAGTCACCCTTGAATTAAGATGAATTAAGTTGTATTTAATATCCTTATTCTAGTTGAATGTTTGCAGATTATCAGTACTAATTGTAGACCAATGTCAGTCTACAGTGGGTCAGGAACACAGGACCATATAGTGTAATCCCTCACTATGTGATCCAAAGTGTTGACTCATGTGTAGCCTCTCAATTGGGATACACTTCATGTTCAAACATTGGGAGCATGGGATGAAGACATGACCAGAAGATAACATTTTCTAAAAAGTCTTGAAAATTATCTAAGTCAAGTTCTCGAGAAGCTACATCAGAGTTCTCGAGAAGTGGAGTTTAGTTCTCGAGAAGCTCTCTTAGTTCTCGAGAAGCTTAACTACATAGTTCATGAAAAGTCTGGACAGATTCAAGAAATTTTCCAAGTTATAGTTCTCGAGAAGTGCTCTTTGTTCTCGAGAAGTCTTGGTTAGTTTTCGATAAGCCTAAGGTATAGTTCTTGAGAAGTCTTATTTGTTCTCGAGAAGCTTGGCTTCAGTTCTCGAGAACTGCCAGCTCAATTTCTTGAATAAGTAAGGATTTGCCTCAGAAATTTTTCTAAGTTAAGTTCTCGAGAAGTCTTATTTAGTTCTCGAAAAGTCCTCCCTCAGTTCTCGAGAAGTTTTCCTCTTTGTTCTCGAGAAGTTTAGAAAAATTTTCTAAGTGCTGGTTCTCGAGAAGTTCAGGAATTTTTCTAAGACAAGTTATCGAGAAGTCAATTAGTTCTCGAGAACTAAACCTTGTGTTCTCGAGAAGTCCAAATATTTTCTAAAGAACTTTGTTCCCGAGAAGTCTTGATAGTTCTCGAGAACTATAGCCACTTCTCGAGAACTAAGTTGTTTTTTCAGAAATTTTTGTTCCAAGTCCAGAACGACCGAAATTTCAAATACCTCGACGTGATTGGTCCACGTGTCATAATTAATATCCTTTCTAGCTGTTAAGGGTAATCCTATATAAAGTCTTTTCACTAAGACATAACCCTAAGCAGAAAAGAAAAAGAAGAATCTCTTAAGAGCGGATTCCGTACTTTCCTAAATTACTGGTTCGACCGACTATTCTCAAGAACGACATTTGAAGCCGCCGCTCCCGTCAAGATCGATCTCTCTACATTCGATCTAGAAGATCTGTTGATTAAGGAATCATTTTCCTCTCCTTGATCGAGTAGATTCAAGTTTTCTCAGGTCAGATTTTCAAAGGTTCTTCTTCTACAAATTTTGATAAAGCTACAACGTTCAAGAAGAAGACCTAGAGACAAATTCTTTCAGATCTGAGAATATTTCTGTTGGTATTTTCAATCTCTATTTGTAAATCTTGTAGGAGATTATTCTCCGAGTGTAGGAGTGTTGTGCTCCGAGTGGTAGGAAGTTTTTATCTTCCGAGTGTAGATCCGTTTGGATCGAGTTTTGTAGGAACGTGGTTCCGAGGTGTAGGATTGGTTTGCAATCCGAGATAGTGGAGTAACGGAGTTTAGTGATTTGCTAGATCAGTGAGGAAAGTGGACGTACCCAAGATCGGGGAACCACTATAAATCTCTTGTCGTCTGTGTGATTGCTTGCTTACTTATTTGTGCGAGTCGCTAAATTTTTTATTTCGCATTAGACGCACATCTCACCTATTCACCCCCCTCTAGGTGATTTAGGTAGTCAACTTACATCTTTCAATTGGTATCAGAGGGAGGTTGATCGTTAAAAGGTTTACACCTTGATCTGATCCTTCCCAAGTTGTCTTTAGAGAAGTATCAAGCATGAGTAAGAACAAGGATTTTGCTAAGCTCCCTATATGCACCAAGAACAATTTTCCTATGTGGAAGGAAAGAGTTAAACTCTTCATGGAAGCAGTGGACCCTCGGATCTTCATGATTGTTGAAGAAGGTCCGTATGTTCCTATGATTGCATCTACAATATATCCAACTAGACAAGTCCCAAAGAAGTTGATGGACTTGGATAAGGACGAGATTGCACTTGTCTCCCTAGACAAGAAAGCTAAAAATATTATAGCAAGTGCAGTCGATGACTCGATGCTACAAAATCTGATTCATTGTCAGTCTGCACAGGAGATGTGGCAATCCCTGCTGACTCTGATGGAAGGAACTGAAGAAGTTAGGGATGATCGGAGATCCCTTCTAAATCAGAAGTATGAAGCCTTCAGGCAAGGTCACAAGGAAGCCATAGCTGATACCTTTGAGAACTTCTTCAAGATAGTCAATGGCCTAAGAGTTTATGGCCGAGTCTTCACAAATAGGGAACTAAATGACAAATTCTTAAGATCCCTTACCAAGGAATGGGATAATAAGGTATGCGCCATTCGGGAGTTCAGAAGGTTAGCCGAGACGGACCCGCAGAATCTATTTAGAAAGCTTATGTCTTACGAGCTCCAAATCAACTCAAGAAAAGCTGAAGATGAGATGAGCAGGTCTGCATCCAAGGAGAAGTCTGTCGCTCTGAAGGAAGATAGCTCATGGAAGACAAAGGCTAGCTCTCCTGCCCCACCTCCTGAAGCTGATGAAGAAGAATCATCTGAGCCAAGCTCCTCTGGCTCAGAGCTATCTGATGGAGAGTTCTCTCTACTCTCAAGGCAGTTCAAGAAATTCTTGGGCAAGAAGAAGAAATGGAAAGGCAAGGATGCCTCCTATAGAAGATCATACAATGATGGTGATCGCAATAGAAAAGGCTCAAGCAGCCACGACAGGTATGGTTCTAAACCAAATAAACATTATTCGACTGACATCGTTTGTTATTACTGCAATAAGCCAGGTCACGTCATTGCAGATTTCTCCCACAAGAAGAAAGAGAGTGGCAAAAGAGAAGAGAAGAAGTCCTACAGTAAAAAGAGGACAGAAAAGAGCCTATTGGCCAAGAAGGGAAAAACCCTCAGTGACTCCGACTCATCTGAGTCGAGTGCAGAAGAGGAAGAAGCCTACTTTGGGCTAATGGCTCTAACTTATGATGAACAAGTCCCCCAGGTTCACTAGGGAGGTAAAATCTCACACCCCTCTTTCAGAATCTGATGATGATAATTAGCAAGAGGGCTATCACTCCGAGGATGAATCTGAACTCATGGGACAATATAAGGAGTTACTCAAGGCTTACTACAAATGTCGCTGAGTCGTGAAAACTCAAGCTAAAGAGATAAAGTCTCTAAAAGCTACAAAGAGCGCCTTAAGAGAAGAAGTCTCAAAGACTGACTCTCTCAAGGAAGACTTCAATAAATCTATTGAAGAATATAACAAGGCTCTTGAGCACCTTGACCTTAAGGAGAAAATCATCAAGGAGTTGGAAGAACAACTCTCGGTTAAAAAAAAACTTGTAGAAGGATTCTCTAAGCCTAAGACTGTACTTCCTCTAATTGTTGAATTCTCAGCTAAGGCCAAGGGTGCTGGTCTAGGACACAAAGGTGCTCCTAGTAAATCCTCTAGGAGAAGGAAGGCCAAGAGAAAGAATAAGGATGCCAAGAAGGCCTTGGTTGAGGAAAAAGGGAAAGCTCCTTTGGAGCCAGTCTCGTTCAAGAAAGTTATTTTTCCTGTGAACGAATTCGACTATGAGTCCACCTATGGACACTTCACTAGGCCGATCCCGGAGAAGCCTAAGTCAAGGTACCAAGGTTGGACTCACCCTCGTGACTTTGGCGAGAGTGTCTTCAAGGCACCTTATGAAGAGATTCAACTTAAGAGCTATGGACCTTATGCTTATGGTCATAACATCAAGAAGGCACAAACGATAAAACCTGTTGTGGAAAAACCTATGAAGGAGAAGACTTCATGTAGTTGCCATCATCATGAAGCTTCTTCCTCCAAGGATGCTACCCCTGCTGAACCTCCTCTCAAGAAGGTCAAGCAGGAGATTATAAGGCAAAGATACAACAGATTCGACTGTTGGTGTTGTGGTAGAGTTGGTCACTTTGCCATAGATTGTTAGTTCAATCCTAAAAATGCTGCAACTCCTCAAGATAGCAACGTGAGAATGACCACTCATGAGGCTAATACTCATAGGGGGAGTATTCTAACTCGAGACCAAGGAACCAAACGTGTTTGGGTTCCTAAGGCTAAGTGATAATAATTGCAGGTACGTCCAAAGGCCATTAAAATGCCAATCTAGTATTTGGACAGTGGATGTTCTCGGCATATGACCGGGACAAGGAGCCTACTCCAGAACTTTTCACCGGTGTTGAACGGACTAAAGATCATCTTTGGAGGTTCAGACCGAGGAATTACCAAAGGCTACGGTATGATTACTAACGGTAACGTATCCTTTTCGGATGTAGCCTATGTTGAAGGATTGGAACACAATCTCATCAGCATGAGCCAACTATGCGACAAAGGATACGTGGTTGAATTCCATGCTGACAAGTGTTTGATAAAATTGGTTGACAACATGGAAACTATTTTATCAGGCACTCGAAGCAGAAATATTTTCTGTGTTAATTTCATATGTATTGACTCCTCTACACCAGTATGTCTTTTAGCAAAAAATAGTTCATCTCTTGCTGACCAATGACACAAGAGACTGGCACATATTAATTTCAAAACTATTAATAAACTATTCTCTTAGAACTTAGTACGTGATGCCCCTAATGTCAAGTACGTTAAGGACAGCCCTTGTTATGCCTGTATAAAAGGAAAGTAAACAAGGAGTTCATTTAAAAGCATTATAGGCAAGGGTTCTAATAGAAGCTTACAACTTCTTCATATGGACTTGTTCGGTCCACTACAAGTTAGAAGTTTGGGAGGTAAGGAATATACGTTGGTTATTGTGGATGATTACTCGCGCTTTGCGTGGGTGTTCTTTCTGAAACACAAGTCAGATACCTTCAATATTTTCACTAATTTTGTTAAGCAAGTCCAGAATGAATATAACTGCTCCGTAGTCAAAATCAGAAGTGATAATGGAACGGAATTCAAGTCTGGGGCCATGACAGAATACTGTGAAAGTCAAGGTATCTTTCATGAGTTTTCCTCTCCTCGCACTCCACCGCAAAATGGAGTAGCTGAGAGAAGGAGTAGAACACTTATAGAGGCTTGCCGGACTATGTTGAGTGATGCCTCACTTCCAGAGTACTTCTGGGCTGAAGCCGTTAACACCGCTTGTCACGTGCAAAATCGAGCACTCATCAACAAAAACTATGATAAGACTCCTTATGAACTTCTAAAAGGCAGGAAACTAACCATTTCATATTTTAGAATCTTTGGCTGTAAGTGCTTCGTACTTAACAACGACAAGTATCACACTACCAAGTTTAGCGAGAAAAGCTTTGAAAGTATTTTTGTAGGTTATAGTAGCCATAGTAAGGCTTATAGAGTATTTAATAGAAAAACTCTGGTGGTAGAAGAATCGATACACATTGTATTTGATGAGATGAGTTTGCTGCAAAGCAACTCTTCTAGTGTGCTTATTGAAGATGCAGGTACAAAGATAAAGGAACTCAGCCTGGATGAACCTACTGAAGATAAAGATGAAAAGTTCATCAAGATCACCTCTACAACACCGATTGGAGAGGTAGATGATCAAGATGAAGAATTCATCCCAACTGAAGATGCAACTCCAGTGGCTGAAGAAATCCCAGATGCAAGGACTCTAGAGCTCAGACACCTGAAGGATCATCCCTTGGACTAGATCATAGGAGATCCCCGGGATGGTGTCAGAACTCGGAGAGGTACAACTAACGAGAATTTATTCTTAAGTTTTCTATCACAGGTTGAACCTAAGAAGTTCGAGAAAGCAAACTCGGATGCATCCTGGATTCTAGCCATGGAAGAAGAGTTAAATTAGTTCAAACGTTGCAAAGTTTGGACACTTGTTCATAGACCCAAGAGTAAGAACGTAATCGGGACAAAATGGGTCTACCGGAACAAGATGGACGAAGATGGAACTATTATAAAGAATAAAGCCAGACTCGTTGCCAAGGGCTATCGTCAAGAAGAAGGAATCGACTTTGATCAAACGTATGCTCCAGTGGCAAGACTGGAGGCGATCAGGTTATTCCTTGCTTATGCTCCACTTAAGGGCTTTACTATCTATCAGATGGATGTAAAATCTTCCTTCCTGAAAGGTAACATAAAGGAAGAAGTGTATGTAGAGCAACCACCAGGTTTTGTTGACTCAACTTTTCCTAATCATGTTTATTTACTGCATAAAGCATTATATGGTCTTAAATAAGCTCCTCGAGCTTGGTATGAGACACTGTCTAGCTTTCTTCTTGAGAACAAGTTCACAAGAGTAAAGATAGACAAGACATTATTTCTTAGGGAAATAAATGGAAGGATTTTGCTAGTGCAAACCTATGTCGATTACATTATTTTTGGCTCTACGGATAACAACTTATGCAAGAAGTTTTCTAAACTTATGCAAGGGAAGTTTGAGATGAGCATTATGGGAGAGCTTAAGTATTTCTTAGGGCTTCAGGTGAAACAATCTGAGGATGGAATTTTCATCTCACAAACCAAGTTCACCAAAGAGCTACTTAAGAAATTCGGAATGGAGAATGCAACCTCTATGAGGACTCAAATGGCCTCAGCTATGTCTCTGGACAAGGATGTGAAAGGGAAACCTTTTGATGAAACCAAGTACAGAAGCATAATTGGGTCCTTGCTCTACCTTACCGCAAGTAGACCAGATATAATGTTCTCAACATGTGTATGCACTAGATTTCAGGTGAACTCTAAGGAATCTCACTATATTGCTGCGAAGCGAATTGTGAGATACCTTAAAGATACACCAAATCTTGGCTTATGATACCCAAGAAGTAATGATAGTGAACTGATTCGATTTTTCAGATGCAGATTTTGCAGGAAGCAAAGACGACAAGAAAATCACTTCTGGGACTTGCCAATTCCTAGGAAGAAGGTTTATCTCTTGGAGCAGCAAAAAGCAAAACTGTGTCGCAATCTCAATGGCCGAGTCAGAATACATTTATGCCGGTAGTTGTTGTGCACAGTTGCTTTGGCTAAAGAACCAACTAGAGGATTACAATATAAAGGTCAAGGACATTCCATTGTTCTGTGACTCCTCCAGCGCAATCGCAATCGCAAACAACCCAGTCTCACATAGCCGGACAAAGTACATCGAGCTGAGATACCACTTCATCCGGGAGCATGTGGAGCAAGGGGATGTGGATCTGCAGTACGTGCCAACAGATCGGTAGGTTGCAGATATTTTCACAAAGCCGCTGGACGAGACCAAGTTCAATTTCTTCAAAACTTTACTTGGGCTACTGAACAAGGAAGATTAGGCCAAGGTCATCAGTTCAAAGGCTCTAGAATCGAGGAATCTCCAAAACGGTCAGAATTTCTCAAGTAAAAGGATAGCTCTAGAGAACTATACTTACTTCCCGAGAACTATTGGCCAGTTCTCGAGAACTAAAGCCTGCCTCTCGAGAACTATCTGCCAGTTCTCAAGAACTATACAACTTGCTTCTCGAGAACTATTTTCCAGTTCTCGAGAACTAAGAAGCTTGCTTCTCGAGACTATCTGCCAGTTCTTGAGAACCATCCTCGCTTCTCGACAACTATCTGCCACTTCTCGAGAACTAAAGATTGCCTCTCGAGAAATGGCCCATCATTTTGACGAATTCTGCTAACTCTTATATTTCAAAAAACTCCTTATTCCCGTCCTAATCCAAGGTTAATTAGATTCATAATTAACATTATTATGGTTATATATATATATAATATTTTAGAAATCTTAAATCAACCGCCATTTCAAAATCATTCCTCTCAAACTCTTCGTCTTCCGCCGTAAGAAAACTCTGTCTCCGCCGCAGTCTCGAGCTCAGTCCGTCGCCACCGTCATCTTTCATGGCGCATGTCTCTAAGATTGGAGTCGACAACGAACTTGTAGTCACATGAATTGCAGAGAGTTCAGACGATTTCCAGAACCTTCTCATTCTTCTCGAAACTGCCGGACTCATGTTCGTTTTGACAGAAACCTGCAAGATTCTCTTTCCTGATGTCGAGGAGTTCTTCAAGAATGCAAAGGTGAAAAGCAATGGTAAGATTCTGAAAACTCATGTCAGAGGGATCAAGATAAAGTTGAACAAGACAAGAGTTTCCCAGCTTCTGAGAATGCCCGTTGTAGATGAGGAAGATGACCTAACTTTGGAAGACTATGACAAAACTTACTCTTTCTGTGGAGTATCTGAGGAATTTCACTACTTCAGGAGAAACCTTTTCAATGATGTAGGGAATTTCTTGTAGACATTATTGGAAAAATCCTATGGTGCAAGATAGGGTCAATTAGTTTCATTACTAATGATCTATTTGGAGTAATGACAACCATTGTCTCAAGAAAGAAGTTTCAGTTTGGCATGATGGTGTTTGAGTTGATCAGGGATAGCATCCAAGCTCTAAAATTTGCTAGGATAATCTCATTGATTTTGCGAGAGATTGATCCTGTTACCATCAAAACCTCCAAAGGTACCACGATTCACCACCTTAAGGAGATTTCCTTAGCCTCCATCCAGAGATGGGAGTTAAAGCTAAAGAACCCATGACAGATAGCTAAAGAAGTTGGAGCTTCTGTCTCAGAGGTGAGGACCCCATCTCCTCCTCTACATCATGTTGCTGAACCATCTAGTACAACAACTAAGGGGGAGCCTGCACTCTCTGCCTGAGATATCAGAATTCCTACTCCTCCAGCCAGATCTCCTCTAAGATGCCCAGTGATATCTCTAGTCAAGAGCCCTGTGGCAGTCTCTTCAGTGCCAAACCTATCAGTTGTTCCAGCCCAAGAAATTCTCAAAGACACAAATGAATCTATAGACAAGACGATAGAAGAGCTTACCTCAGAATAACCTCCTTCCCCCTTTCCAAAGATCTCCCTGAAGACCCATCTAGAGATCCCTCACCCCAAGCTATTCCTTCTCCCTCTCTAAGAAAAGAATCAACTCTACTAGAGACCACCCTTCTATCTGAAGAGGATGTGCAAGCCCCTGAGGAAGTGTAAGCCCCTCTCAGGAATCTTGATTTCTCCCTTCTTAGATTTGTTGATGAGGAGGGAGATATAGTATCTCATACTATAAGAGCCCTGTGCTCTGTAATACTTGAAGAAATCCCCCCATGGAAAGCTCCACCACCTCAGATTGATTCTACCACCCCTGTTGCTGCTGCTGTAATTGCAAATTCAGATATTCTGTCAAAGATTGAAGAAATGTTAGCTCACTAGAGGAAATATTTTGATGAATCTCTTCAGACTGTCAAAGATCAGGTAACTGCCCTTGAGAAAGAAATGAGCAGAGGCTTTACAAAGATTCAAGCAAACACTGATTCTCTCAAAGGATTGTTCAGAATATGAGGAAAAGCCATAGATCACACCATCATAAGCATTGGTCAAGCCATTGACCAATGTATCACCCTGACAAACAATCAAATTCAGTTGGATAAGAGAGCTGAAGAGAATGTCATGAAGGTATGCAATGAAGTTGGTACTTTCAAAGAAGACTCCATAGACCAGCTATCTGTAGAAATCAGAAAGGGGGAGACCATAGTTAAAGAACAGGTAGAAAAGCTTACTGCAAATGCCAAAACTATCTGGGATGAGAAATTAATTGCAATCAGTAAGGATGTCTTAGAACAGATTCAATCAGTAAAATTCCATATATATGATACAGCTGTCTGGATGCACAACCAGATCTTCCCAGATTTTCAGGCTGACCCAAACATTATTCCTCATCACTTAAATCCTCTTGCTCAAGGTGAGTCTAGCCAAGTGCCCCTACCTCAAATGCCTACATTCTCCCCTAGACCAGAAAATCAGGCACCTCCTCCAGCTTCCTATTCCAAAGTTTGGGATGAAATTATTCCTCAAGATCTACCAGAGGTTCACATACCCAAGAAAAGGAAATATGGGGAAGGTCCTTCTGCTAGCAAATCTGTTCCCCAGCCAGAGGCAGAAAGAAGGAAAGCAAAGGAATTTGCTGAAGTTTGGAGCCCAACTTCCAAAGCTCTAATTCTTGAAACTCTTAAACTAGTCATGGACTTTAATGAGAATAGACATCTTCACTACAGCTCAGCTGAGTGAGAGTTATATGAAAAGTCCATGACCAAAAGGAGGATATATGACAGAGAATATGGAAAGAATAATCCTAAAGCTCCTCCCAAGCCCCCAAGGTACTACCCTAAGCCTTTCAGTTATCAGAGGAGGCAGCAGGAAAAGCAAGACAGGCAACAATAAAGTAAAGATTGATTCATGATGTTTTGTTTTGAGAATTTTGAGGAAATGGATGTTGATTGATTCTAAAACATTACTTATATATACAATTCCTAGTTTTGCATATTGTGCCTTTAATTAATCTGTCTTTGCATTTATATTTGATTTCCTTTCTTCCAGTTCTTTCTTTATTATGATAATTCACCTTAGTTTAGAGGGTTCTTACTTCTACAAATAGGTGGAGATTGTTGGGTATTGCATCCACAATAACCAAGATTTGCATGAAGTCACCCTTGAACTAAGATGAATTAAGTTGTATTTGATATCCTTGTTCTAGTTAAATGTTTGCAGATTCTCAGTGCTAAGTGTAGACCAATGTCAGACTATAGTGGGTCAGGAACACATGACCATATAGTGTAATCCCTCACTGTGTGATCCAAAGTGTTGACTCATGTGTAGCCTCTCAATTGGGATACACTTCATGTTCAAACATTAGGAGCATGGGATGAAGACAGGACCAGAAGATAACATTCACTAAAAAGTCTTGAAAATTATCTAAGTCAAGTTCTCGAGAAGCTACTTCAGAGTTCTTGAGAAGTGTAGTTTAGTTCTCGAGAAGCTCTCTTAGTTCTCGAGAAGCTTAACTACATAGTTCATGAAAAGTCTGGACAGATTCAAGAATTTTTCTACGTTATAGTTCTCGAGAAGTCCTCTTTGTTCTCGAGAAGTCTAGGTAAGTTTTCGAGAAGCCTAATGTATAGTTCCCGAGAAGTCTTATTTGTTCTCGAGAACTACCAGCTCAATTTCTTGAATAAGTCAGTATTTGCCTCAGAAATTTTTCTAAGTTAAGTTCTCGAGAAATCTTATTTAGTTCTCGAGAAGTCCTCCCTCAGTTCTCGAGAAGTCTTCCTCTTTGTTCTTGAGAAGTTCAGAAAAATTGTCTAAGTGCTGGTTCTCGAGAAGTTCAGGAATTTTTCTAAGACAAGTTCTCGAGAAGTTAATTAGTTCTCGAGAACTAAACCTTGTGTTCTCGAGAAGTTCAAATCTTTTCTAAAGAACTTAGTTCCCGAGAAGTCTTGACAGTTCTCGAGAACTCAGTTCCTAGTTCTCGAGAACTATAACCACTTCTCGAGAACTAAGTTGTTTTTCAAGAAATTTTTGTTCCAAGTCCGGAACGGCCGAAATTTCAAATACCTCGACGTGATTGGTCCACGTGTCGTAATTAATATCCTTTTTAGCCGTTAAGGGTAATCCTATATAAAGTCTTTTCACTAAGACATAACCCTAAGCAGAAAAGAAAAAGAAGAATCTCTTAAGAGTGGATTCCGTACTTTCCTAAATTACTGGTTTGGCCAACTTTTCTCAAGAACGACATTTGAAACCGCCGCTCCCGTCAAGATCGATCTCTCTGCATTCGATCTAGAAGAACTGCTGATTAAGGAATCGTTTTCCTCTCCTTGATCGAGTAGATTCAAGTTTTCTTAGGTCAGATTTTCAAAGGATCTTCTTCTACAAATTCTGATAAAGCCGCAACGTTCAAGAAGAAGACCTAGAGACAAATTCATTCAGATCTTAGAATATTTCTGTTTGTATTTTCAATCTCTATTTGTAAATCTTGTAGGAGATTATTATCCGAGTTTAGGAGCATTGTGCTCCGAGTGGTAGGAAGTTTTTATCTTCCGAGTGTATATCCGTTTGGATCGAGTTTTGTAGGAATGTGGTTCTGAGGTGTAGAATTGGTTTGCAATCCGAGATAGTGGAGTAACCGAGTCTAGTGATTTGCTAGATCGGTGAGGAAAGTGGACGTACCCAAGATCGGCGAATCACTATAAATCTCTTATCATCTGTGTGATTGCTTGCTTACTTATTTGTGCGAGTCGCTAAATTTTTTATTCCGCATTAGATGCACATCTCACCTATTCACCCCCTCTAGGTGATTTAGGTAGAAAACTTACATCTTTCAATCAACTCTTTGAGGATGTGTCAGATTTAATGATGTAGTATCGTGCATTACTGAAGGGATTTTACAAATGCTGCAAAGTAGTCAAAACTAAGGCCAAAGAGATTTTATCTCTCAAGGCATTAGGATCTGAACTGAGGGATGAAATTGAGAGATTGACTCCCCTTAGGGATGAAATCTAATCCTTGAAAGAGGAATTGGAGTGCTCTACTGAGTTAGTAAGTCCGAAAGTGAAGGTCATAGATGAATTGGAAGAAAGTTATTTATTGAAAGGAAGTTTGTTGAAAGTTTCTCGAAACTAAAGACTGTTCTTCCTCTCATCGATTGATATACAGCCTCTAAGACAGGTGGTGTTGGATATAGGGCTCCTAGAAATAGAAGGAGAGCTCCTCAAGGACTATCAATATTCAAGAAAGTAATGCTTCCTACAAATCAATATGACCTTGAAACATCCTATGGTAATTTTGCTAGACCAACACATGTTGTCTCTAATAAAAATGATAAAGGATGGGGCCGCCCCAGAAATCTTGGAATGAGTGCTCTCAAGACACCTTATGAAGAGATTGTTCTACAGCATTATTGTCCATTCTTTTATGGACTGAAGGAGAAGAAAGCATCGAAAGGCAATCAAGTTGCAAAGCAGCCACATGAGACAATAAAGCATGAGAAGAATGGAAGGTACATGTCTCTAATAACTGAGTCTAGTGTTTTTCTCATGAGGCTTCTACTTCTAGATCAACACCTCCTGCTAGTCCTCCCGCTCAAATGGTAAAGCATGAGAAGAAAAGAAGGTACAATAAGTTTGACTATTGGTGTCGTGGAAAAATTGGTCACTTCACCATAGATTGTTGGTTTAATTTAGTTGAATATAAGACACCCTGAGTTAACAATGCTAAAATGACCCCTCACAATGTTAACATTCCCAGTGTGTTAATCTAACAAAAAACCAAGGACCCAAATCTGTTTGAGTTCCTAAGAGAAATTAATCTGTGAATGCCGGTATGTCCAAAGACCAACCAAAATCCTATCTGGTACTTGGATAGTGGATGTTACAGGTATTTGACCGGAATAAAAATCCAACTATAAGAGTATTCCTCAGTCAAAGATGGTACAAAAGTTATTTTGGGGGGGCTCTAACAGAGGAATCATAAAAGGCTACAATACGATTATCAACGGTATAGTCTCTTTCACAGACATGTCTTATGTTAAAAGATTACATTATAATCTTATAAGCATAAGTTAATTATGTGACAAAGGCATATGGTTGAGTTCTACAAGGACAAGTGTCTGATAAAAACTTCTGATAAATTAGAAACTATTTTAACAGGCACTCGAAGTAGAAATTTTTTCTTGTC
This sequence comes from Platanthera zijinensis, assembly GCA_039513925.1. Classification (NCBI taxonomy): domain Eukaryota; kingdom Viridiplantae; phylum Streptophyta; class Magnoliopsida; order Asparagales; family Orchidaceae; genus Platanthera; species Platanthera zijinensis. The sequence continues at coordinate 132,915,200 of CM077078.1, forward strand.
TTAATTTTCTTTGTTTGGAATCTTGTACACTAGTGTGCTTTATGGCAAAAGATAGTGCATTTCTTTGTGATTGATGTCACAAGAGACTAAGACATATTAATTTCAAAACTATAAATATGTTATTTTCTCACAACTTAGTGCGTGATGCACTCGATATTAAGTACGTTAAAGAGAGACCTTGTCACGAGTGACAAATGTGTAAGAAGATAAGAGCTACCTTTAAAAGTATCGTCTCCAAAGATTCTTTCAGATGCCTATATCTTCTTCATATGGACTTATTTGGCCCCTTGTCGGTTCCTAGTTTAGGAGGTAAAACTTACACCTTTATTATTGTTGATGACTACTCACGTTTTGCATAGGTGTTCTTTTTGAAACACAAGTCAAATACCCTTGACTCTTTCACTAGCTTTGTTAGGCAGAAATATAAAGAATTGAACTGCTCTTTGGTCAAAATCAGAAGTGACTATGGAACATATTTTGAATCAGGTGGCATGATTGAGTTCTATGCAAGCCAAGGAATCTTTCATGAGTTCTCCTCTCCTCATACTCCACAGTAAAATAGAGTTGTCAAGAGAAAGAATAGAACACTCATTGAGGAAAATAGAACAATGTTGAATGATTCTTCATTACAAGAGTACTTCTGGGCTGAAACAATCAACACAGTTTGTCACGTGCAAAATAGAGCCTTAATCAATAGGAATCATCGTAAGACACCTTATGAACTTTTGAAAGGCAAGAAACCGACTGTGTCTTACTTCAAAATTTTTGAAAGCAAATGCTTCGTATTTAATAACGTAAATATTATAAAATAAGTTTAGTGAAAATGTTTTGAAGATATTTTTGTAGGATATAGTAGCCATAGTAAGGTATATAGAATTTTTAATAAGAAAACCCTAGTTGTAGAAGAATCCATTAATGTTATATTTGATGAGATGAGTATGCTGCATAACAGCTCTTCTAGTATCCTTATTGAAGATACATGTTTGCAACTAAAAGAGCTAAGATTAGAAGTAGCAGTTAAAGAAGCCGTTTTAAGCTCCATCAAAGTCAATACTCCAAGCTTGATTGAATATGAAGAACGTGTACTAGAAGAAGCAGAACCTCCTGGTGGCAATGCAAGGAATCTAGTGATCAAACATTCAGGAGATCACCCCGTTGATCTTATCATCAAAGATCCTAGTGAAGGAGTTTGAACATGAAGAGGTACAACTAACATAACATTGCATTTGAGTTTTCTTTCTCAGATTGAGCCAAAGAAGTTCAAAGAAGCAAATAAAGATGCTTCATGGATCATCACAATGCAATAAGAGCTCAATCAGTTCAAAAGATACAAGGTATGGGAGCTAGTATCAAGGCCCAATGGTCACAATATTATAGGGATAAAATGGGTCTTCAAAAATAAGCTGGACGAGAATGGATTTATCATAAAGAACAAAGCCAGACTGGTAGCTCAGGGTTACCTACAAGAAGAAGGGATTTACTTCAGTCATAATTTTTCTCAGGTGGCTAGAATCAAAATGATCAGATTGTTCCTAGCGTCTGATGTTCACTAAGGATTAAAATTCTGTCAAATAAATGTGAAGTTGGCCTTCCTTAATGGAAATTTAAAGGAAGAAGTATACTTGGAACAACCCCCAAGTTTTGTCGATTCATCCCTACTTGATTATGTTTACTTTCTACATAAAACATTATATTGTTTAAAACAAGCTCCTCGAGCTTAGTATGAGACGCTGTCAAGGTTTCTTCTTGAAAACAAGTTTACAAGAGAAAATATAGACAAGACATTATTTCATAGGGAACTAAAAGACAAGATTTTGCTAGTATAAATATATGTCGATGATATAATATTTGGTTATAAAGATGATTACCTTTGTAAAAAGTTTTCTAACTTGATGCAAGGGAAGTTTGAAATGAGTAGTATGGGTGAGCTGAAGTATTTCTTAGGACTTCAGGTGAAGTAATCTTAAGATGGAATTTTCATCTCTTAGATGAAATTTGGATTGGAGAATGCAACCTCTATAAGGAATCCAATGGGTTCAACTATGTCTCAATACAAGGATGAGAATGGGAAACCTTTGGATGAAACCAAGTACAGAAGCATAATTAGATACTTGTTCTATCTCCCTACTAGTAGACTAGATATAATGTTTTCAACATGTGTTTGCGCTAGATTTTAGGTGAACTCTAAGAAATCTCACTATGCCACTACAAAGAGGATTTTGAGATACCTTAAAGACACAGTTAATCTTGGCTTATGGTACCCAAGAAGTAATGGCCACGAGCTAATTGGTTTTTCAGATGCTGATTTTGCAGGAAGCAGGGATGATAGGAAAAACACTTCTTTGTCTTGTTAATTCCTTGGAAGAAGGCTTATCTCATGGAGTATCAAGAAACAAAATTGTGTGATAATTTCAACTACTGAGTCACAGTACATCTCTGCAGGCCGTTGTTGTGCACAACTTTTATGGATAAGAAATCAGCTTGAAGACTATAACATAAAGTTGAAAGAGATTCCTATGTTTTGTGATTCATGAAGTGCAATAGCAATAGCCAAAAATCTAATTTCTCACAGTCGGACAAAACATATCGAGATACACTATCACTTCATCTGGGAGAAAGTGAAGAATCATGATATAAACATTTGTTATATATTAACTAACAAGCAGGTTTTAGATATTTTCACGAAGCCTCTAGATGAAGCCAAGTTCACGTATTTTGAAACTGAACTTGGAATGCTCAATAAGGAATCTTAAGGTGGTCAAGGAATCAAAAGAAATCTGCCCAAGTGATGGTGAAATTCATCAAGTCGTCACAGAAGCACTCGTGAAATCAATCGAGAAATCACAAATACATTCGATGAATACTCATGAATACTAAACGATTCTACGAGAGGTCTCATACTTTTTCAATGAATTAGAAGTGTAATCTCGTAAGCATTCGACGAATTAGACATGTACTCCCATAAGAATTTGACGAATTGGACTTTGTTTAGGCTTTTTTTATATTGGATTCGAAGAATCATTCATCTCAATTACTCAAGTATGCACCCTTTCAATTGTACTCAAAATAAATATATATATATACACGGTTTAAGGGAATTCGAGAGTTCACGCGATATATCTTCATTTCATCGAGACTTCTCTATCTGTTCAGTTTCCCGTTGATCTGCAAAAAGCTCCGTCAATTCGTCTCCAATTCTCCAGAAGTTTCTTCCGTTTCTCCTCAAATCAGATCAGAAATTGCTCGCAAAGGTGCTGACAATCTTCAAGTGGGAGGAGAACTCATACAGTCTAGATTATCAATGACTTCCGACGAATTCTAAAATGTCATTCTTATATTGGAAACTGCCGGACTGACGTTTGTTCTGGAGAAAGACTGTAGAGTTCTTGATAGAGAAGTCCTGGAATTCTTCAAGAATGCAGAACTCAAACGTGAAGGTTATTTAATCAAAAGGAATGCTAGCAATTTTGAAGTGAGAATGAAGCCAAGCTTCTTAAACCAATTTCTGAGAATTCCTGAAGTTGAAGAAGAAGATGAAATCTCTGATGCTGATTATGAAAGAGCACTCTCTTTTTGTGACCTGGAAAAGAAAACCAAAACCATCCGACACAAAGAAATGAATGATGAAGGCAAGCTCCTAATTGATATTATTATAAAAGTGTTCTTATGCAAGACATGGTTGCATGACTATATCTTAGGAGACATGTTCAAACTGCTAATAGTTGTGATCTGTAGAAAGAGACTGAACTGGGGAATAGTTCATTTTGACAGAATTAAGGCATGCTTCTAAGCCCCAAGTTTTGGAAGAATCATCTCTCTCTACCTCATCTAGCTAGACAAGAATCAGTTTTATATGTCCACTAGTATTCAAATTCATCACCTGAAAAAGATAGTTGCATCAATTTTTTCTCAATGGGAAAGAAGAATTCCCAGACAGGGGGTAGAGAGAGAGAGAGATGGTTAAAGGTTCTGGATTACAGGATAGACCTCACACTAAAGCCATAGAGAAGGATGTGCCCTCACCCCTTCATGAAGCAACTATGATTGCTGATGCAGCTACTGGGAGGGAGAGTTTACTTACAGATGTTGTTATTGAAATTTATCAAGTTCAAACATAAATTCCACCTCTAGTACCTGATGTTCAAATAGAGCCAGATGTTCAGCAAGAAGCACAAGTTATTTTGGGATCGACACATAATAGAGTGCCTGATTTAGAAGGATTGTCTGTTGAGTCTGAGGGGGAGTCCTTAACTAAAGACTCGCTCCAAGTGGAAATCCATGCTGGAATAGTTTCTATTAAGGGGGAGGACTTGGTAGTGCTCTCTGAAGCAATCAAAGAGGTTGTGGTAAAGTCTCCTGCCCAAGACCACTCTTATTCAAAGACTACTCAGGGGGAGCAAATTCCAACAGTGTTAAGACAATACTAACAATCTAGAAGCTTCCAGGTCTAAGGGTGAGAGTGCCCCTCCTACAAAATTTCTTTGTTAAAGTCAATAGAAGAAATGCTGGTGAAGCAAAAAGAACATTTTTATTTCTCACTTCAATAAGTCTTTGGCAGAGTAGCTGAAGTTCAAAAGATCTGAATTATGGCATGGCTCGGGTCAATCACAATAAGGATAAGTTGCAGACCTCTCTGACTGAATGGTTAACTCAAGGTGGTAAGGCCATCGACCATTCAATCAATAGCATTGGTCAGGTTTACAATGAGAAAGTTTATTTATATCAATCTCATAATGCTATGATATATTTACATGATATGAGCATGCATCACATTGACAGATAGTTGAGAATTTACCCTAATTTCAGAAGTCAGAAAGGGGGAGGGTAGATTATAAAGAAGAATGAGTGAGCTAAATCAGGATGTGCGCAATTGAATGCATAGTGCCAATGTCTACAACTATCAGAATATCAAGCGGCTACATGAAGAGTTGACAAGGAAAGTTCTAGTTCAAGCTCCACCCTTTGAGGTTGAACAACTTGCTGAAGGTGGAGAGTTCCATGCTGAGGGTGCAAAATACTTTGAGCAATAACCTGATGGTGGAGTGTATGAACCTCCTGAAGAATACACTCAAATATGGTCTGATATTGTTGAGAAAGAGGTAGAGATTCTTGAAGATCCTTCTAGACCTCCTCAAAAGAGAAGAAGATATGGGGAAGACCCATCAACAAGAAAATATGATCCTAATAGAGACACCAGAGAAAATGCTGAAGTGTGAAGTCCTATTTCTAAAGGCATTATTTTGGACACTTACAACATAGTTGACCTAACAAATGAAGAGCCAAGGACATACTACAACAAAGAAAAATGGGATAAGCATGAAGTATCAAATGTGAAGAGGAGGCTTCATTTTAGAAAGCATAGAAGAGACAATCATGATGCTCCTCCTCCTCCACCAAAATACTATCCCAAGCCATATGCTTATTTTGAGAGGTAACATGTGAAGACCAAGTGTAAGGAGCATTATTGAGATCAATATATTATGTTATTTTGTGAATGTCTTAGAATGACCACAAGAACTTCTATATAAATATTGAAATTTTGTTCATCTCTTGTTACTTTAAATTTATACAACTTTTTTGTGCCTTTAGTTTCTTTACTTTATTGTTTGTGCAATTCAGCTAAGTATATAGGGCTCTGACTTCTTCAAATAGGGGGAGATTGTTGGGTATTGTATCCATAATAGCCCTGATTTGAATAAGTGTCCCTTGAACTAAGTTGAATTGATGATGTATTTGATGTTAGTTGCAGTTGTGTGTAGTGCAGGTTTTTATTGCCAAGTACAAACCATTATTAGGTTATAATGGGTGTTCAAACACAGTTCTGTGTAATGTAATCTTTCATTATATAAAACATCATGTTAACCCATGTGTAATCTCTCTAATGGGGTGTACTTCATCTAGCATAAGAGAAGTAGCTGTTCAGAAGTTGCAGATTTTGGCTAAGGCAAATTCGTCGAGTGATCACGTGAGGTCTCATTAAATTCATTGAGTACTCACATAAGCACTCGTAGAATTCATCGAGTGATCTCACGAGTACTTGAGAGATCACTGAGAACTACTAATCAGAACGACTAAGTAAATTCGTCGAGTACTCAAGGGAATTTGTTGACTACTTACGTGAGTACTCGTGAAATTCATTGAGACTTCTCGTAAAGTCAAGTGAACTACCTTTATACTGCAGAGAAAGTTGGTGTTAGCTGGCTTTAAGTAAAATTCATCAAGATGACAAGTAAATTCATCGAGTACTCTCGAGAGCTTTCAGCTAATTTGTTGAAAGGTCTCGTGTAATCTCAACATCTTACTCAAGCTCTCTCCTAAGTCATTTTGACTGGTTCATCGAGTAGTATAGAGAGTACACATGATATCTCGATGAATTAGACTTAAGTGAATTTTTATTCAGCATCATTCTCCTTCTCACGATTTTCCAAAATTAGTTCTTCCGCCATGTACAGTACATGTGGACGGTAGACCTAAGTTTAAAATCGAGCCATTAGTGAGGAATCGTCTATAAATAGTCTTAGATTTTTTTAGAGAACCCTAATCGCAAATCGAATCGTGTTCTAATTGCAAAAAATGACCGGGAATTCAAATTGATTTTCACGAAGAACTTTGTCGCCGACAACTCTCTCGATCTACTATTCCTCTTGAAAAGAAAAGACTCGATTGATCTCAAGATTCCAGATTTATATTCATTCAGAGATCAGTCATTTCTTAGATTCGATCTGTGTAGTAAATTTAGATTCTTCTTCTCCTTCTTCAAGAATTCAGTCAGAGCTTTCAAGCAATGAAGAATGACTAAATTTTCAAATATGAGAAAAAGAGTTTTCTTTTGGACAATGTTTTTCTTATTGCTTTGTAGGAAGTTTGTTCTTCCGAGTTTTTGTAGATCCTTATTGAAGGGTCGAGTGTAGGGGAAGTTGTTCACCGAGTTTGTAGGAGTGGAAGACTGCGAGTTGTAAGATTATTATTAATTTGAGTATTGGTGAAGTAGTCGAGTTTAGTTTGAAGTTCTAGATAGGCGAGGTGGGACAATGGACATAACCAGTTTGGGGAACTACTATAATTCCTTGTGTCTGTTCTATGCTTATTCTCTTATTCTATGCGCTTTATTGTTACTAGATTTTTATTCTACTATAAGCCGTAAGATTCACCTATTCACCCCATCTAGGTTATTTAGGTTGACAACTAGATACTTTCAAACGCATTAAAACCTGACACATCTTCCTATCACTCGCTCTAGGCTTCTTAGGAGAATCAGGTCAGAGACGGGTTTCCCAGACTAATTGTGAAGATCGCCTTTGCACCTATACTAAATCTCGCTCCACTACCTGTATACGAAGGCTGAAATACCTTCATAGTGAAATGGCCCTCGAGAGGTATAATAGGATGCACATGCTCGATTCCTCTATCCTGCCCATTGCCTAATCCACTTGTGGATCCTTTCTCAAGACATAGTGATTTTTCCCTCCTCGATTTGAGAGGTTAGCGTCCGTATTTTCTCCTGATAATCTCTCTAGCCGGATGAGAAGTGTGATCGGGAGGTAACTAGGGCAACATATAAGGGGAGAGCTAATCTCAACCAATAATACAGGGGCTTTGTCTTTCAAGAACGCTTTAAGTCCTAACACACCGTACCATCACCTGATCTGGGTGTTATGAGAGTCAAGTCAGAGGATTGTTTCCCAAGTCGATCGTGGAAATCACTTCCTGCCTACCATACCTACTTGATGCGCTTTCAATAAGAAAGGCTAAACCCCCCATATTTCAGGGTGTAATAGAAATATCATCGATATATAAGTGTACACAATCGTACCATTTCCTCCTTGGTGTAGAACCTTTTCAGGTTATCATAGATCTAGGTGTTTGAGGAGATGAAATGAATTACATAGCGACATAATTACTGAAGCGATAGCATCACGAGTATAAACTCACATAATTTATGCAACCACCATAGTTGCTAAGTCGGTGATCTCGCAAGTATGGACTCACATAATTAAAGGAGAGCAGCATAGACATTAAAGTGATTGTCATGACCCGCATTTTCTCAACATTTGCATGTTATTAAAGTAAGAGAAAATATGCGACATGATGCCACGCCGTACAGGGGACAACTGTAGACACTCAGGCAAAAACTACACTCCCATCTATTTTGTATTAAAACATATGATTTAAGTTTTAAGAATATAGTATTAAGTTTAGAGCTTAAGGAACTGTGTCCCTTGGTTTTTTTGATCAACTAGTCAACAAGAGGAAAATATATTGATAGTGGAAAGAAATACATAACCCACTTCATTTTATCCTACGCAAGAATGATGACCCAACGTACATGCTAATGATGTGCAAGTTCTTAATTTAGTAAAGTAAAAATAAGTTTTATAATTTTTAAAGTAGAGTGACATTTAGTTGAAAGAGATGCCATGAGTCTATGCTAAAATTGTAACTTTTATATTTAAAAATACCTAATATGCATCCTAACATAAAGCATTCCCAGGGATTAAATAAGCAAATAACCCACAAGTAACAACAAAAGAGCCAATAAAAAGTCCAACATCTAAAAACAAAATCTAAGAGTGTCAACAACCTGACAGGAACCTATAAAAATTAAACACAAGTTTGATCTAAAACAACACCAGAAACTACCTCACACAAGAGGAGAAACAACAACTACCAATCCAAGCCTGGAATCACCTACTCTAACCACAAAGACTGCTACTACTCGGAGCCAAAGTCATTCAAAAAAAAAAGTATGCCTCAATAAAGAATGAGTAAGTGGCAGCAAAAACCAAAATCTATAAGGTTATTCAACAAAAGAAATATAAATAATGAGTATAATAGTATGAAAAAGACCAGTCAAAAGAAAAGCTAGCACTAAGTGCAACAAGATCTATCTTAAAATTTTATAGATATATGTATATATGTATTTGAGACTAATAACCTAGAGAAAGTTCATCATTAACACCGATCATAATTTGGCATTGAGGCGGTGACTCATATTTCAACACAAACCATCAGGCTAAATAATGCCACAAAAGCTACTACGACGACAACTATCTTTCCAACACAACCCAAAAGTTCAAAACATCAAAAAGGCAATGCGGTGGTGGCAATCTTTCAACCAAAACCCAACAACCCAAAAACCAAGTCACCCGGTATAATGATTCACAAACATGCATTATGACGGTGGTATAGTCTACTAACACCCTCAGTCCAACCAAAATCATAACATAAAGCAAGTACCATGACAGTGACATCTTTCCCATTCACACCAACTGACCACCAAATTCCAAGAATTTGGAAAGGAACAACACAGGTGTTCCTGAGAAGAAGCATACTCATATACTATCATTAAACCTGAACTATGCGATCAATTTGAACCATGCTGCCGATTTTGAACTATGCAGTCAATTTTAAACCATGCAACCGATTTTGAACTATGCAGCTGATTTTAAAATATGCAGCCGATTTTGAGTCATGCAGTCGAATTTTAACTTAGAGCAAAAAATGCGAAACATTTAATCGATGTAGTCGATTCTGAGTCATGTCGTCGAATTTAATCTTATAGCAAAAATTGTGAGCCATGAAGTCGATGCAGTTGATTTTGAGTCATGCAGTTGAATTTTAACTTAGAGCAGAAATTGTGAACCTTGAAGTCTATGCAGTCAATTTTGAGTCATGCGGCCAATTTTTAACTAAGCAAAAATTATGAACTATGAAGTTGATGCAGTCGATTTTGAGTCATGCAGTCAAATTTTAACTTAGAGAAGAAATTATGAACCATAAAGTCGATGTAGTTGATATTGAGTCATAAAATTGAGTTTTAACTTAGTGTAGAAATTATGAACCATGAAGTCGATGCAGTCGATCTTGAGTCATGCAGTCGAATTTTAACTTAGTGCAAAAATTGTGAACCATGAAGTCGATGCAGTTGATTTTGTGTCATGTAGTTGATTTTAAACTTAGAGCAAAATTTATGAACCATGAAGTTGGTGCAGTTGATTTTTAATCATGCAGTGAAATTTTAACATAGAGCAAAAATTGTGAACCATGAAGTCGATGCAGTTGATCTTGAGTCATGTAGTCGAATTTTAACTTAGTGCATAAATTGTGAACCATGAAGTCAATGTAGTCGATTTTGAATAGAATGCAGTAATAATAGAGGGGCTATAGGGGATAACAAATGTAGTGCATTTCCATACATTACTAATTATAAGGAAGGAGAAATAGAATTTTTATATTACAGGAAATAATAAAACTCAAAATGAAACTATTAAGAAGGGGATTTAACAAAAACTACTGCCCATGGAATTTGCTTCTCATAATTAATTCTAAACAAAATTTCTACTAGTAGATTTATAGGAAAAATAGAGGTTCAAAGAAACCTCCATTTGCATGAACCTTTTCACCAAGCCTTTGGCCTTCCAAGCCCTCCACCCCAAAGATCAGCTCACACTCGGGCTCGACAAGAAAAAATGAAGATCTGACAAAAATGACGATTAAGGCCGCTAACCCTATCGCCAAAACTTCACGAAACAAAAAAATAATTGCAATATTCGTGAAGAGCTTGATGAGAGCTCTCCAAATCTAGGCTCCATCGAGAAAAATGAGAACCAGAACCCCAGAAACGGCGGCCGGAAGCCTCATGGTGAAAAGTTATCCGCCACTCTCACTCTCTCTGGCTCTGGTTGGCTTGAGGAGGAAGAAAAGCTTTGGGAAAATAAAACTACGGCTGGCCATCACTTTTAGTTAATGAAGGGATCAATTTCCTGTTAAAGCTTTTAATTTATTTTGTCATTTCCAAGGCCGTCTTTGACTAAATTGATTCGAGATTAGTAAAAAGAAATCCTCATTAATTAAATCTACTTTAATTAGAACCTAATAATTACGATTATAATAAATTTAACTTGAAATATCAATTCCGACAAGCTCGAATTCCGTTCGACTTGACCAAACAGATACAAAAATACACCACTAACGACGCTCTGCTAAACACCATGCAAAAATAATGTATTGCCCCAAAACTCCTGAAAAAGGAAGGATTGGAAGATAACACGAGACAGTTGTTTTAACGCGTAGCGGTAGTGTTAACGCACAAAGGTAGTATTAACAACGGCGGTAGTGTTAACGTCGATGTTAGATATTAAATTAAATCGACTGCAGTCTCGGGTATCTACTGCGCGGTGGTAGAAAGGTACCATGTGGAAATACCACTCGACGCACTCAACTCTTTCGATGAAGCGTTGAGAGACTACCACAGGGCAGTAGTGAGCTATCGCGTGGCGATACCACTCAACGCACTCAACACTTTCGACGATTCATTGAGAGACTACTGCGGGGCGGTAGTGAGCTAACGCTTGGAGATAATTGATAAAATTGACTTATGTCTCGGGAAGGTACTGCTCAGCGGTAGTAAGTTAACACCGATGGTAGCTTGCCACGTGGTAGTAAGGTGGAGGCTTTTTTAGGCATCAGGGTGATGTCCATCGGGCCAAGCGGCGACTGCCTTTGATACTGTGCAGAGGTAGTAGATATCACGCAGCGGTAGCTCGCTTTTAAGGGTTGGACTTGAGATTGCATTCTCCCTCTCTCACACTTTCTCACTTGGTTCTTGAGCTTCTTGAGGGAAGAGGAGGAATAAAGTCCAGGAGGCTAAGAGGAGAAGCGATCCAAGGTGTTCTTGTGATCAGAGTTACAAGTCGATGCTAGATCCGCGGAGAGGAAGGCTTGATGATCAGTTCCATTCAGGTCAAAGAACAAATGCGTGGATCCTAAGCGATCGATAAGGGTAACAATCTTCCTTCTTGGACAAGTGAACTCCTCCTTTTTGCATACGCTTGGAATCCCCATCAAAAGGTGGAAAGGCGAAGGGAATTCTGATAGGTTGATAGGTGATATCCCCGGGTAGTTTTGCATATAGAATCCAGAAACTGCAGGACGGAATAGACATGCTGTGTGAAGCCCATCCTGAGAGGTTGGTCTAGATTAGTGATGTTTTAATTTGCGTGCTGAAGAAGACTCTGAGTATAAACAGGTAGTTTATGGAGTCTGAAGCGTTGTGCCTATGAATGGGAGTAGCAGGAAGTACTTGAGACACTCTCCAGGAAAATACCCAAAAAATACCACGGTTGTGATAATCATTGGATATCTCCGGGAAACAGTGACTATCGTTAGCAATAGCTCTTGATGAGCTATATTTTGTGAAAGCCCAGTTTTTCTAGCATTGCAGGATGCTGCAGTTTTTTCTGGATAGATGTTCCAGTTATGGATGAGTCTGGGTACAGAAAGAGAAGTTTTGTTGTTAACGCCAGACGATAGTTGCTATCACTGGCGATAGCTCCCAGATAGTATTTTGATTACCAAGCCTATCCCTCGGAGACCGTGTGGCTAGTATGTGAACAGTATCATGGGTGCTCAGCTCTGATGGACATGAGAGTCATCTATTTAAATGTAACACGATTATGTTTAACTCCTTAAGAAAGGTGATGTGACCCACGTCTGTCCATTTAGCCATTGAAGCTTGACTTTTGGCTATGCCATGGCGATTTGAGCAATGAGAGAAGGCTAAACTATACCTACCCTAAGTCATGGTATTATAGATCGTTGGCATGAGGGAGGAGAGTTTTAGCTATATGCCAAACAAGAAATGCTCAAAGTTGACCGTTATGTCTCGGACCTCTGAACGGTGGTGGGACCCTGGCTATCCGGTACACCGATATTGTGTCATGAGTGCACGGAACGTTTGGCAATTGATGCAGACGTTTGTGATATATTGAATGGTGCTTGAGTTTCACTTTCTTGTGATATATCTGTATATGATGTATATGAATGCTATGCCTATAGGGAAGGAATACCACTGCCCTGAGAATTGGGTAGGGTCATTATAAATTGGTCTGCTAAAGCTGACCATTACCTTGTTTGCCACTATCTGGTGGAATGTCTCTATGTAGGTGCTGGAGAGCCAAGTGGGAAATATTAGGTTGTAGCCCTGTGATGCTATGCCGGCCCTCGAAGGCTAAACGAAGAGCTTTTAGTGTTTTTTATGTGTGGCCTGCCTGCATGTCGATGTTTGCAGACCACTCTTTTGGGGAAAAACATTTGTAAGGCCTTAAGGCTGTAATGTTTTGTGTATTTTGTAATAACAATCCTGTGGTTTTATATAGTGAACATTGTTGATACTTGAGTTCAATTTAACTCATAAAGCATCCGCTAGAATGCTTTAAGTTACGATTCATTTTGTATAGTGATTTTTAACCTGTAACCCCGCTGGCTGTCTGTGGAATATGGAGTGGGGCCCCGGCTGAACCCTCTGTTATATTTCATTTGATAGATAAAGTTTTATACGTAACACCCTTATGCTAAATATTACACTAATTAGAGGTTTGAAATTAATTATCAAAATTTCGGGGGCATTATAGTTACCATCCCTATAAAGAAGTTTCCTCCAGAAACTTAGAGCGTAAAGTCAACCATAAGGGAAAAAGAGGTAGTTTAAAATTTTATAGATAGAAACACTTACCAAAGAAAACTAGGGGAATAGATGAGGATGAGATTATCTCATTATAGAATCTAATTCCCATGTTGCGCTCCTGACGTCCTGATTTCGCCAAAGAACTATAACTTTAGGAATTGTTTTCCTTCTCAACACTCGATCTTGCATTTCCAGAATACAGACAGGCTCTTTGAGATATGAAAGATTAGGTTATAGCTTGGATACAGATCTAAGGACATGACGATCACTAAGCAAGCACTTCCACAACTGGGTCATATAAAACACATAGTGAACGTCAGGGAAAGAAGCATGCAACTCCAACCTATAAGTAGACGCTCCGATGCAGTCAATAATTTGGAAAGGTCCCACATACCGGGAATCCAACTAATGGACCTTCCTAATCTCTTAACACATGACATTAGAGAAATCTTCAAGAAAACCATGTCCCCAACTTCGAACTTCAGATCAACCCTCCGTCGATTTACATACTTCTGATAACGCTCTGGATCCAATCGAAGCTTCTCACGGATATTCATCATAGAAATGCTCATATATTCCAAGGCTTATGGACCTAATAATGATTCTCACCAACCTCATCCCAAAATAGGGGAGTTTGGTATTGCCTCCCATACAAAGCTTCAAAGGGGGCCATCTACAAGCTCTCCTTGTAGCTATTATTATAGGCAAACTCCATGAGTCTAAGATGCTTGTCCTAGGCTCCACCATGTTCCAATATATAACATCTAATTATGTCTTCCACGATCTGACTGACCCTTTTTGTTTGACCATTAGTCTGTAAATGGTAAGCGGTAGAATACTTAAGGTTAGTGCCCAAATCTCCCTACAAGCTTTTCCAGAAATGAGACATAAATTTGGTGTCCCATTTTGACATTATATTCTCTAGAACACCATGAAACTCAATAAACTCATTTAAATAAAGCTACTCTATCTTCTCAATGGAATAATCAATCTTGAAGGGCACACAATGGGCACACTTCATCAATCTGTCGACTATAACCAAAATAACATCGTGCCCTTGGGGAGACCTTGCTAAACATGAAACGAAATCTATAGAAATACTCTCCCATTTCTAACTCTTAATATCCAAGGGTGTCAACTAGTGTGAATTACCCCCCTTCCATATTTAAGATAAAACTTTGTCGCTAAAGTTTTAATCAATGAAAAAAAATGAAAGTATAGGAAAAGGTAACTCCCCTTAGGATAGTCCAAATCTGCACCTTGTAAACTGAAAGAATTAGAATGAAGTAAAACACAGATTTTTTTATTAAATATCTGTCTTAACATGCTGACAAGTATAACATTCAGATACACACTTTTCTATATCAATCTTAATTCCCGACCACTAAACTATCTGCTTCAGATCTTGATACATCTTTGTAGAACGAGGATGGTATGCAATATTAGAACCATGCTCTTCATCACAAATCTTTGCTCGAATGTACTCAATAGCAGGAATACAATATCTTCCTCGATACTTCAAATTACCATCATCATCAATTGAAAAATCTGGTAATTCTCTTTTTTTCAGTTCTACTTCGAATGTGCTGCAAATCAGGATCATCTTTTTTGATGTAGTCTCATAAGTGAAATACATGAAGACTCTTCAACTTCTAAGCTAGTTGACAAAACACTACTTTTGACGATTATATTCATCAATATAACTCCTCCAAAGATTGCAGAGAGAGATTAAAAATATGAGAGGCCTTTCGGCTCAAAGCATCAGCTATCTTGATAGCCTTTCCCATATGATAGAGAATATCAACATCATTGTCCGCAACTAATTCCAACCATCTCCGCTAGCGCATATTTAGTTCCTTTTGAGTGAAGACATAATTCAGACTCTTATGATTCGCAAAGATCTTACATGATACCCCATATAATAGATGCATGCATAGCTTCAAAGCATAAATAACTATAGCAAACTCTAGATTATGCATAGGGTAATTCCTTTCATGAATCTTGAATTGTCTTGAACTATACGAAATAACTTTCCCTTTTTGCATCAATACACAACCGAGGTCAACTCGGTAAGCATCCAAATAAACGACACAATCCACCCCCTCGGCAGGCAACGCCAAAACTAGAGTAGAACATAAACTCTTCTTCAACTCCAAAAAAGCTTCCTCACAGGCATCACCAAATAAAAGCTATGCTCTTCTGCATAAGCTTGATCAAAGGTGCAGACATCACTGAAAATTCTTGCACAAATCTCCTATAATAACCTGCAAACCCTAAGAAACTCCTTATCTCCGTAGGCATTGTAAGCCTTTTCTAATCCAAAATTGCAGTTATCTTAGATGGGTCCACGAAGATACCATCTTTACTCACTTTATGACCGAATTGAAGAAGGAGAACTGAGATAACCAAAATTGATACTTGCTCGACTTTGCATATAACTTGTGCTCTCTCAGAGTAGCTATCACCAGGCGCAGATACAAAGCATGCTTTTCAGCTCTTCTAGAATAAACTAGAACATTATTGATGAACACTACAACCTAAAGATCCAGAAAAATTCTTGAATACTCTATTCATCATGTCCATAAAAGTAGAAGCCGCATTTGTCAGTCCAAAGGACATCACCAAGAACTCAAAATGTCCACATTGGGTATGAAAGGCAGTCCACAGTACATCAGACTCACGGATCCTTAACTGATGATCACCTGAGTAGATAACTTATTTTATAGGTAAGTTTAAGGAAAATTTCCTATTGCACTCGAATCAAAAAAAATGCACACCCATCTATTCTTTACTTTAAACTTACCTATAAAATCACACACCTAACTTATGTAATAGGAAATTTAATTCCACAATTATTAGTTATCAACTTGGTCAGAATCTAACTTGAGATCACCTGAGTAGATGATTGAGCCTCTTTCTTGGTCACCACATTCAGCTTTCCCTTTCCTTTTTTCAAATGTTCCAACTGCGTCGGTGGTAGAGCCTACAGTGGAACTGCCTGCAAAGTTGGATGGGTTTGCGGGTACTTAAAATTCATATGCCCCTTCTTTTTGGATCTTATGGCCAACCTTATAGGTGGGGGGTGGTTGTGATGTTGGTGGGGGGGGGGGATAAGGTTTCTCAAGTTTATTGTAATTTAAAATATTATGGTCCAAAAAATCGAGTTATGGAAGCTACCGCGGAGCGTTAGGTAGCTAACGCGTGGCGGTAAGTCTCGTAACTCATTTTCCTAGGCAGTTATGGTTGAGCAAGCCCCACAACACAAACACTCACTTACCAGAACCAAAACAATCACATAATTAATCAACACAGAAACAGGAATTTCATTGCATGAATTAGAATGCTAATTGTTTTAGATGATTACAAAACTATGATCTCCGTGACGCCGGAGATCAAAAGCGGTGAGGAGAAAAATTCTTTTGGTTTCTATACTGATCTGCTCCCCGGACTGGTTGTCTCTCTCCCTTTCCCTTCAATAAAGGTCTTCGAGCCGGCTCTTCACCTCCTCACAAGGAAGGATCTTAGAGCCCCGCTAGATCCTCCGATCTAGACGTCCCTATCCCCAGGATGATTTACCACGGAATCCTACCCGGATTCCGACGACCCTAACTGGTCGATTTTCCTCACCACAAGATTTAGAAAAAGGAAAAGATTACAAGAATAAAAGATATAAATAATCTAAAGGTTTAGTTCTCCCTCTTGAAGATTTCTCCGTGGAGCGATCCGTGGCCATTACTTGAGATCTTCGTATGCTAGCAACCGGTCGGCTCTTTGTAGTCAATGTAGTTCTTGGATCGCCGGAGTCTTTTGATCGCATACGTGAGGGAGAAGAACCTCTTCTTCTTTGACAAAGACAATTGGAACGGATGCAAGGAGGCGGCAGAACCCTAGAGTACAGGAGATTTTATCTATTTTCGTCTTAGTTCACAAGGCACAGGAACTGTGGTGGACTTTTATATGTCTTCATGAAAATAGGCTACCTCCCGCGGTAAGACTAGCGCCCAGTTATAGTTTAGCGCGCTTGTTGTGACAGCTATCTATTCGGTTTTGCTAATCATCATAACAGTTATGCGCATCGGAATAAGAATACAAGGAAAACCCGAGAGTAAATTGTGGATCTTGAGATGACCATTAATCAAGAAGTAATGTGCAATAAATAAATTTATACCTTTGCGGGATTGAGTCGATACTCAACCTAGGTGCTCTGATTGATTCTAATGAATGACAATGGCCGGAGTTCCGAGCGTAAAATTATGTCCACGCCTCTACGAGTATCCATATGAACACAGAGAACCCTAGACTTTTATCCCACAAGATCTAGGTCGAAAAGAGGCCTGCCCTCAATGTCTCTACGGAGTACTAGATCCGATCTTGGAGAGGCGGCAATGATGAAGACGTCGCCTAGGAAACTCTTTCCTGCGGCGGCCAGGGACGACGGATAGTCGACGGTGACTAGCGGTAGTCGGCGACAAAAATGGTGATGGTTGCAGATGCAGAACAGTTCCGTCGCGAGGAAGTAGCCGTCAATTTCACGATTTAGATTTAGAATGAACAGTCGCTTATTCGGTTCAATAGTAAAATCGTATTTATACCTTGAAACGAAATGGCCAATGCCAACAAAGAACACCAAACCAAACTTAGCAAAAATCAAATAGGTCGACACAAAAATTTGGCGAGTATCGAATTGATATTCTACGAATCGGCGAGAGGCATATGATGATACACGACGAATCGTGAAGTGGTCATGACGACACTCGACGAATCGGTGAGATATAACAGCGATACCTGATGAATTGGCAATAGGTCACGATGATACTCGATGAATCGAGACCATTCGTCAAAACCCTTACCTATACTCGACGAATTTTCCTTAGCTATTTCTATCTACATACCAGTCGTTCCATATTCACAATTCAGGTCCCAGAATGACATTCCACCACGTCCAGATCGTCATAAGCTTGGTCCTTCACTCATATCACATATGAGCAAAGACAACAAAAACCTATCCAACTTCTCAAAAGCTCTTATGTGCGACCCCATAGGCTCATACAACGTTGGCAGTGAGGCTACATGCTTGATCACTTCAAGATAACCATGGTAGAACCAACAGTCTCCCAATTGATATTGAAAGTATCAAACAAAAGCTTCACAAACAACGAGCGGCATCTAGCAATGCATCATTGCTCCCCAAGCAATAAGAGTTTGAAACTCGAAAGCCATTGTGACCAATGTATATGTGTTGTCATGTCCATTCGTCCCTTACATCTTGATAGAACTAGATTGTAAGTCCCCTGATTTTTCGATGATATTATTTATTTTGGTATCGTCATACTTATGACATCAGGGCATTACCTTTTTATGTCATGTTGACGGCGCTGCACCGTTAGTGCGTTTTCGCGTCCAATGGGTCTGTTTGACCAGATTTTGGAGTTTTTGATGAGATTGAATGTTTTCTTGCCGGAAGAATTAAATTTGTGACATGTATATTGAAGCCAGAAATGACCTCAACGAATGTTCAAAAACCAAGGTGCAGCCAACATCTACTTATCTCAAGCCTCAACCCTCGACTGGTTGCAAGGGACCTAGAACTAACCCAAAGCCTCAGCAGGCAGGTCCCACCTCACACCCGGAAGATCTCTGAGAGCTTCCCCTCTAAAGCCAAAGCTGGGCTTGGTGCTCCTTAGAAAGCACTTTGAGATTTTGAGAATAATGAAAGCTTGCTTCCTAAGGAGCCCTTATGGGTCTATTTATAGCCTTCTGCTGACCTGAAATTACTGAAATACCCATGGATGGCCTGCTAATAGCCAAATCCCGTTGTTTATAAAATACTAAATGCAGCCCCTAGGGATATGTAGGTAATTCTACGTGAGGACAATTAAGTAATTTTACCCTGGGCCTTGGGCCCCACTCGGTGATAACCCTGAGCTGAGAACCTTGAGCCGCGGCGAGAAGCCTGAGCCGTGGCTAGAACCCTGAGCTGAGAACCTTGAGCCGCGACAAGAACCCTGAGCCGCGGCGAGAACCCTTAGCCGCGGCGAGAACCCTGAGCCGAGAACCTTCCCGCCTCCACTTAACACAATGTTGAGTGGGCTTGATGCCTTTACTGCTGAACACGACATTGAGTGAGCTTGATGCCTTTCCTGACGAACACGGCGTTGAGTGAGCTTGATTCCTTTACTGCCGAACACGACATTGAGTGAGTGGAGCTTACTGAACGCGGTGTTGAGTGGACTCAATGCCTTTGCTGCTTGGACTTTTGCGTCGAGTGGACTCAATGCCCTCTCGCCCGCCTTTGGTCATCAGTGGGACTTGGCTAAGGCTGGGCGCAAATGGTCCTGCCTGCTCGTAGGCGGGAGCATATCAAGGCATAAGCGGTTCTGGTCTTAAGCCCGAAGCTTGCCTGAAGCTAGTCCAATCCTGACTGTTGGTGTCTCTGGGTTCCCTCCAACGAATATGGTGTTGTACACAATACCCACTCTTTTTGAGCTTGCTCTGCGCTCAAAAAGACACGTCCAAACCCATAAATATTCGCTGGGCATGTGTCACCTCAAAAAAGAGAAATTTTTGGCAGGCCATCCCATAGCTCTATATATACATGTGCTAATAGACGGCCTAAGCCTGCCCCCTGAGTCGTTGCTTCCTCACTGAGCTTTCGCGTGATTTAGCGATGCGTTCCAAACAAGCTGACAAACTGCTCTCACGAAGCCTTTAAGAGCATATAAGCGCGGTGCAGGCGCGGGCTCTTGCCGATAGCTCCCTAGTGGCTTCTTGGCTTGCGAGAAAAGCGCCAGCCGCTGAGCCTTCGCCGCCGCTAAAAGAGAAGAAGAATAAGAAGGCTAAGAAGGTCCAACGGGATCCTTCGCACGAGCACCGTGGATCTCCTACCCCGTCTCTAAGTCGCGCAAACAGTCTTCTACCTCTGCAGAAGGTACGTCTCGTCGGCTAGCTGACCATTGTATTCACGAACCGCTGATTATCACTTTTCGCAGGAGGTGGTTCAGGAAGATGGCGCCAGTTTCCACCGGTGCCCCCAAACCTACCGACCTCTCGCCTTCCCGAGGATCCTTCGCGGACCCTGGAAGGCGCTCTTTCGGCCGACGCTTCGGGACTTCCAGGTAACCTTTTTTACTGCCTCTATTTTTGATACCTCCCTCTTCGCAACTTTTGAATTGGCCTCCTACAGTGTCCGCTCCCGCCTGCCCAGGTCTCGCTTCCCAGGGGAATAGCATAGGGGCTGCTCCCCTGGATAATCAAGCAACCAATCCCGCCCTACCTATGGGAGAGGTGACTACCAATCCTTCTGTGACATCAAAGGAGGCCGGCCATTCTACAGGAGAGCACGACCTTTCCCAAACTTCTGGTCCGGTGGAGATTACTGCCCGCGTGACCTTCCATCCAGGGCATGGAAAACCGTTCCACCTCTTTTTCGGAAAGGATGCTGAGGTAGAACCCGGACCTTCTCTCCTGCCGCCAGCTCAAAACTCTCGCCACACTACAGGTATGTCAAAACATCCTATTAATGATTTTGGTAAGGATCACTATGTCCATAGGATTGTGTCTTGACCTCATTGTATAGATTTAAAGGTCAACAAGAATAGGTCAAAGGTTTAGAACTTAGGTTTGAAAGCTGCCCCCCAAGACCTCCTAGTACAGATTACAAGTGCAGAAGACAAAGGCAATTATCGTCGAGCTTTGTTCGACGATGCGTCAAACTTAGTTCGACTATCTCTGTGCTCAGGTCGACGAGTCGTTGAACTCAGTTCGACGAGTCGTCGAACTCGGTTCGACGATCTCCGAGCTTAGATCGACGATTTCCGTCTCAAGTCAAATTCCAGTCTCTGAGCTCAGGTCGACGATAGTCGAGCTCAAATCGACGATTTTCTTGAGAGATCGTTTATTTCATGATTTCAAATCAGTTTGTTATGGAATTCAAATTTCTTCAATCTACAGTATTTAATGAAAAAGATTTTGTAGCCGTTTCAATAAATCTGGAGCAAGTTTCAAGGAGACTAAAAGAAAATGCTTCTTAGGAATTTCCTCCAGAGACAGTTATCAATTAAGGAAAGTCATTTATGACTGGCTAATGGCTATCTAGAAGATTTGATTTCAATATATCATTTCAGAACAATATAGAGACAGAGAACCAACAACCAAGAACAACATCTAAGAGACAGACACACACAAGAACTACAGGATTACAGTGTTAGAGTTCTTACAGAACACAAGGAATAGAGTAGAGAAGGAGATCAACACACAGAGAAGAATTCCTTCTATTCTTTCAGACCTCCTCTCTGATTCAAGCTTTCCAGGCTTCATCAGTCAAGACTCCAGACACAACATATTTTCAGCCTTTGCTGAAATCATCATTTGCTAGATATCTCATCTTACTGAAGGCCTATCACCCTGTGCAAAGCTTCTTCTCCTGACCTACTGCTAATCTCATGGGGAGCTTTGACATCATCAATCCAATAGTATTCTCTTTTGACTGTTGACAGAGAAGAACATCTTCACTCCTTTTATTTTCTTTTGCTGTAAAAGGGTTATACAGAACCCCCTTCACAAGTTTTGTGTTTGGTTTCTGAGACCTTGTCAAAACTCAGTGGTGGCAAGACACCTGATCAAAAAAATCTGATTTGGTTTTTAAGCACCTTATCAAAAGCTCATTGTTGCCCAGGACACCTGATCAACTAATCCTGTAGTGGATTCCTTCCTTGGGTGGTAGAAGAGTGTATTTTCCCAGGTTGATTGGGGAACCACTATAGCTCATTGTGTCTTCTGGTTGTTTGTGTTTTATTTGCTGTGTGCTGTGAATTAGTTTCTTGCTTTACTTTATTTTGTTTACTGTGAGCACAATACACTATAACTAAATTAAGTCTTCCACTGCCAATTATTTTTTAATTTGCAAAATTATTTTAAAATACTCTATTCACCCCCCCTCTAGTGTAAAGGTAGATCTTACCCTCACTTTCAATTGGTATCAGAGGGAGGTTGGTTGTTTTTACAGGCTAACACCTGAACCAAAAGATCTCTGATAAGATCTACCTTTAATAGAGGGTTTTTATTTCTATTATAATTATTTTAATATAAATCCATGGCACAGAACAAAGACTATGCAAGCACCAGACCTCCAGTGTGCAATCTTTCTAAGTTTGCACTTTGGAAGGCAAGGATTAAATTGTACATGAATTCTATTGATGAGGATATCTTTAATTTTGTTTTGACAGTGTGTCCAAAACCTCCAGAAACCACAAGTACAAGTGTTGTTCCACCCCCTTCAGGAACAGATGCAGACATCAAGAAGTGGAAAGTTGCTGATGCAAAGGCAATGAATATATTGGCTCAGATAATGTCTGATGATATATTTCAGAAAGTAGCTGAATGCAACTCAGCAAAGGAAATCTTGGACAAACTATCTGAGCTTGTGTCAGGATCTGCTGATGAGAGAATGACAGAAGATCTCATCTCATAACTCAGTATGAGAACTTAAAGAAGGGAGAAACAGAGTCAGTAGCTGACATGTATAATAGACTCAGTCTGATTGTCAGTGAATTAAAAACTTTGGACAAGGAGATCTCATTGACTAAACTCAATGATAAGATCCTAATGTGCTTCCCAAGTATTTGGGACTCAAGGATCTTTCCAATCAAGGATGCCAGAAGCTTGAATGAGATCACCACTGAAGCTCTATTGGGCAAGCTCAAGTCTTATGAGTTGCTCATCAAAAATAGAGAGGAAGAGCAAAAGACAGCTTCTCCAGCAACAAGGAAGGAGAAGATAATTGCTTTTAAAGCTACAGAAGAACAACCTGAAGATAAGGTCACGGGAAATGAAGAGCTAATGAGCCTACTAGCCAAAAGATTCTACAAGATGGCTAGAAAAGACTTCAAGAAAAGTTCATTCAGAGGCCATGAAAAGCCAAGGTATGACAAATCCAGTAATAAAGAGATTATTTGTTTTGGATGCAGGAAACCAGGACACATTGTGCCTGACTTTCCAGAGAACTAAAATAAGGACAAGAAAGATAAAAGAGAAAGGAAAAGAGACAAAGACTCCAGGAGAAACAACTATGACAAATCCTCCTCTAGCAAGAACAAGCATACCAAAAAAGGATTTATAGCTGAGACCTGGAGTGAGACTGAAGAAGAATCAGATACTTCATCAAGCTCAAGTGATGATGAAGATGATGCCCAAGAGAAGGACTTCTGCACGATGGATATCAATGCCTCTCAACACAATTCAGATGCAGAACAAGAGTCAGGATCTGAATCTGAACCTGAAACTGAAGAAGATCAGGTAATAGACTCTTTTGATTTTGATTTAGAGGACTTTAAATTTGAGTTTAAGGCACTGTGTTTAGACCTACTCAAGTCTGAGAAAGAGATTATCTCTCTCAGAAATCAACTGTCTGAACACAGCACTTTAAAATCATATAACCTCAAACTCACTGAGGAGTTAGAATGCTGTAGGGAGCAGATAGCTTCACTGAAAAGTGAACTATCTCAGGCAAAGAAGTTTGAAGAATCCCTTAATGGGAGAAGCTTCAAACTGATGGACATCACAAGCACAGTGAATTCAAGACTTACACTGGGCTTGGGTGCTTCATACAGCCAACCTATAATATTAACAACCCCAATCAAATTTATCTCAGATAAAGGAAAGGGAGTTGTAGAGGTAGCTAAGAAGAATTCTGATATTCCTAAGAAAAATAAGGTTCAACGAAAAACGTCGAACAGAGCTCGACGATCTCCGAACGGAGCTCAGCGATCTCAAGCTGAATCGTCGAACTCAGGTCGACGATCTCTGAAATCTGAACGAAGGCAGATTCGATCTTCGAACAGAGCTCGACGATCTGACCCAAGATCGTCGAACTCAGCTCAGAGATCGTCGAACAGGGCTCAGAGCTTTGAACAATCTTTTAAGGGTAAGTCAAACTTCAATCCTAGAGGTCCTACATCCCAAGGCTTCAACCCTTATGCTGAATGGATAATACCCCCTAGGATATATCATCCGGAAGGCTCTAAGAGTCAACCAGGGATGTCTTTTTTTTTTCAGATTTTAAAGGTTATCAACCTAGGCCCAAGGTAAACTGGGTCAAAAACAAATAAATTGTTGTATGTGCAGGTGAAGACCTATCCAACAATAAACCAGCAATGGTATCGGGATAGTGGGTGCTCAAAGCACATGACAGGAAGCAAGGATAATCTAACATCCTTCAAAGCCAAGCTTGGACCCAAGGTCATATTTGGAGACTCAAACTTTGGACAGACCAAGGGATATGGTGCAGTCCAGATAGGGTCAGTCACATTCAAGAAGGTGGCCTATGTGGAAGGACTGAAGCACAACTTAATCAGCATCAGTCAATTGTGTGATGAAGGCTACCAGGTGACTTTCAACAAATCTTCATGCAAAATCAAATCAGAGGGCAACACAACTGTGTTGACAGGTAAAAGGAAAGGTAACAACTATCTTGTAGATTTCCAATCAACAAAGGTAGATATCTGTTTGTTCAATTCTGTTATTAAACCAAATGAATAATGATATAAGAGATTAGGATATGTAAACCTTAGAACTATTGCTAGGCTATCCAAGGACAACCTTGTTAGAGGACTACCTTTTGGCCCCTATAAGAAGGAAGGACTTTGTAGGGCTTGTCAATTAGGCAAGCAAACTAAAAATAGTTTTAAGTCACTTAATAAGAGTGATTCACCTAGGATTTTGTATCTGTTACACATGGATCTTTTTGGACCCATTACAGTACAAAGCCTAGGAGGGAAATCTTACACTTTAGTAATTGTAGATGACTTCTCTAGATTCACATGAGTGTTCTTTCTGAGGAAGAAGTCTGATAACTTTAAGTGTTTGACAGAGTTTCTCAAAGGCATACAGATTGAGTTCAATACTCACATTGCCCTGATAAGAAGTGATCATGGGACAGAGTTTGATTCTCTTCTTATGCAAGAGTTCTGTCAGAGTGAAGGGATCAAACACACTTTCTCAGCTCCTAGAACTCCTCAAAAAAATGGGGTAGCTGAAAGGAAAAATAGAACCCTTATTGAATTTGCTACTACATTATTGATAGATGCTCACCTTCCTCTATCCTTTTGGGCAGAGGCAGTGAACACCTCAAACTATGTGTTGAATAGAAGTTTGATACATAAGCTGAAGGGCAAGACTCCCTATGAATTACTCAAAGGGAAGAAATCTAAAGTAGACTATTTCAAAATTTTTGGTTGTATTTATTACATATTAATAATGACAAGAAATATATAGCAAAATTTCAAGCCAAAGCTGATGAAGGAGTGTTTCTGGGACACACCATGATCAGTAAAGCTTATAGGGTGTATAACAAGTCATCTCTTAAAATTGAAGAATTTGTACATGTATCTTTTGATGAAACTAACATGTCTTATAAGGAGAAGAATACTTCTACTATAGAACCTTTGCAGGTATATTCTCTCTCAGAGAATTTGAACAGGTTAAACATCATTGAAGAGGATACAACACCTTCACCTATCCAACAAAAAGGTGAAAGCAGTGAAGATGAAGAGGACACTCAACATCTGGGTGAGAACTACATTGAAGAGCAAGTTGTTGTTCCATAAGAGGAAACAACAACACAGGTTGGTGAACAATCAACACCCCCTATTTATTTAGTAACATTAAGAGATCATCAGATCTCCCATGTGATTGGAGACATCTCAACTGGTATGCAAACCAGAAATTAGGTCAACCAAAATCTGATGCACACTTGCTTTCTTTCTCAAATTGAGCCTCAATCCATACAAGATGCAGAACAAGATCCACACTGGATCATTGCAATGCAAGAGGAGTTACATCAATTAAAAAGAAACAAAGTTTGGGAGCTAGTGCCAAGGCCAAAGGATCATTCCATTGTTAGAACAAAATGGGTATTCAGGAACAAATTAGATGATCAAGGCATTATTGTAAGGAACAAGGCAAGGCTAGTTGCACAAGGATACTCTCAAGAAGAAGGAATAGATTATGACCAGACCTTTGCACCAGTTGCAAGGTTAGAGGCCATAAGAATATTCCTAGCCTATGCAGCTCACAAGAGATTCAAAGTTTATCAAATAGATATGAAGAGTGCTTTTCTAAATGGAGATATCAAGGAAGAAGTCTATGTCAGACAACCCCCAGGTTTTATCTCTCCTACTCATCCTAATTATATTTTTAAATTGCATAAGGCATTATATGGTCTCAAGCAAGCTCCTAGAGTATGGTATGAGACCTTAGCATGCTTTCTCTTGAAAAATGATTTTATAAGGAGTTGAGTAGACCAAACTCTTTTCATTAGAACCCATAAGTCCAATATCCTACTAGTACAAATTTATGTAGATGACATTATCTTTGGATCTACTAATTCAAATTTGTGCAAAAAGTTCTCTAACCTAATGCATTCAAAATTTGAAATGAGTAGCATGGGTGAGCTTTCCTTCTTTCTAGGATTGCAAGTCAAACATCATGTTGATGGCATATTCATTTCTCAAACCAAGTATGCAAAAGAGTTGGTTAAGAAATTTGGTATGTCTGAAGCATCCTCTATGAAAACACCTATGCCTACTAATGCTGTATTAGATGCTGATGAACATGGGAAACCTATTGATCAGACAACATATAGAGCATTGATTGGCGCTTTATTGTATCTTACAGCTAGTAGACCTGACATAATGTTTGCTATATGCATCTGTGCTAGATTCCATGTAAGCCCTAGAGAGTCACATCTAACATATCTAATATTAGTAAAAAGGATTCTTAGGTATGTGAAAAGTTGTCCAAATCTAGGTCTTTGGTATCCAAAAGATTCAGGATTTGAATTAACTGAATTTTCAGATGCTGATTATGCTGGATGTAGAGTAGACAGGAAAAGCACCAGTGGAACTTCTCAGTTTCTTAGTGACATACTTGTCTCCTGGTTTTGTAAGAAAAAAACATCTGTGTCCACATCAACTACTGAAGCTGAATACATGACAGCAGGTAGTTGGGTCTCATAGATATTATGGATTCAAAATCAGCTCCTAGACTATGGTTATAACTACGATAAGTCAAAAATCTTTTGTGAGAACACCAATGCTATTTCTATAGCCCAAAATCCAGTCCTCCATAGTAGGACAAAATATATGGAGATTAGGCATCACTTCCTAAGAGATAATGTTGAAAAGAATAAAATTGAACTTCAATATATCCCAACTGATTTGCAAAGGGGAGATATTTTCACCAAGCCTTTGGATGAAAAGAAACACACATTCTTCCTGAATTAGTTAGGAATGTTAGATGGAGGAAGTTTAAATTAAGATCCAAGATTTTTTAAAAACCTTAAAATTGACAAAGACTAGGCTAAAAACTTGATTTTTCTAGTATCTATAGGTTCTTTCTTAACTCTGAACTGCGCTCGATGTTTTTCCCAAAGATCGTCGAACGGAGATCGACATCCTCATGAAATCGTCGAACGGAGCTCAACGTTTTCCAGATAGTGCTAGGCTATCTCTTTCCGATCAGAGATCGTCGAACGGAGCTCGACGCTCTCCAATATCGTCGAACGGAGATCGACGATGTTGAAGACCTTTCAGTTTCCTTTAGAAGCCCAGATCATCGAACTAAGTTCAACGATCTTTCCTTTTCTGCGTCGAACCCTGATATAAAAATCATTTTTCGGCCGTCGTTCTCTTTTGCGCATTCATACTTTCTGCAGAGCTTTTCTTCCCTCCAAACCCTTCTACACTTGGTCTTGTTTGTTTGTTTTTGCAGGAAAAACATGGCCGTTTCAGTTGCTGTCTTAGCCGCGATGAAGTTTGATACCGGATTTGACATCGATATGGACTCGTTTGAAGGTAGGGATCAAATTTTCAAGGACATTCTAGAACTTTTTAAGGAACAACAGTTGGTTATAATCATGACTACAAGGATTAAGCTGGCTGCAGATGAAATCAAAGAATGGGTATACACAACCCACAACCTAGACCAGAATACAGTTGTCGGGACTATTTATGGAACCCAGGTATCCCTCACTCCCGCACTTCTGACAGAAGTTTTTCAATTGAGTACTGGACATGATACTGTTGAGTTGTCTGGCGAAGAATTTTCTGTTATGTTAGATAGAATGGGACATAATGCAGCAAACCCTAACAAGTTGCTTAAGAAAAATCTTTTAGTAGAATACAAATTTTTGGCTGATGTAGTGGGCAAAGTTCTTTTATCAAAACATTCTGCCCATGATACTATTTCTAGATATCAGTTCTGTTTAATGGCTGCTATTGTAGAAAAGAAACATCTTAACTGGGGAGAAATCTCCTTTGACTTGATTAAGAAGAAAATTAACAAGAATTTTGTTAACTTTGGGAGAATAGTAGGCTTGTTTTTAAACAACAGATGCCCCCAACTGCTAGTGACAAATGGCATGCACATAAATGCTTCCAAGAGACTCTCTTGTGCTCTCTTTGGAAAATGGGATAGGCAGATTGCCAAACCTAGCAGGGGTCCTGCAACTAACTCTACTTCAGGCACAAGGACTGTTTCAGTCACTTCCCCTCAGGCAATTGCCCAACTAGAAGATTTGCCTACTTCCTCCTCCTCATCTCCACCATCTCCACCTCTAGTTTCCTCAACCATCCCAACATCCCATATAATAGTTTCCTCAACCATCTCAAACATTTCATCATCCCTCATCTCAATTTCACCTCCAACAATCTCTTCACCACCTCCAGCCACTCTTAAAGAACAATTTCATCCTCTACATTTCTATCCCCCTCTTGATCTTGACTCATCCATCCATTTTCCATCATTCAACCTCATAGATGACTCCTATATGGATGATTCTCCTTCATCTCCTCTAGAGCCTCCATCTTCTTCCACCTCCTACCAACAACTACTGCAAGACATTCTGGCTTAGCCATCATTCACCCCATCCATAACCTCATTCACACCATCCATCACCATCCCAGTTACATCCATCTCCACCATCCTTATATCTGAACCATCCATACCTCTTCAATCAACATCAACTCTCCACATTTCTGCATCTCCACCAACTACATCAACTTCTGCAACTTTCTTATCTACCTCTTCTCAAGCCTCCCATGAGCAAGTAGATGTTCCTGCTCTTGCAGATAAGCTATATGAGATGTTAGCTCCCAGGCTAACACTCCTGCTGGAAGCCTCCTTGGTTCCTCTTCTAAAATCCATCCAGGATTTATTTGCAAGGCTTTCTTATTCCCATCTTCCTCAGGCAATCCCTTCTTTGGGGTGCCTAGATCCAGTTTCCACTGAATCCAGGTAGGGGGAGATGCCCAATGAAGTAGTCATGCTGCCTGCTGAAGATTCAAACTTCATGCAAAGTTCAGAAGAAGTGCCAGATCTTTCAGCTCCAACTCAAGTTTCATCTTTCAGTACAGTTGACTTCAGGTCACTACTTTCATATTTTGATGCTCTATATAACAGATATCTTCCAACACAAGATGCTGAAGATCTTAATAAGTCCATTGTGCCTGTTTCTCATTATTATCCCAGCTTGATATTATTATATATCAATTCAATCAAGGCTGTGGAAATTACTGCTGATGATGTTTGTATTGATACTACTGATAATGATATGATAATCACAGAGGCTAGTGTTTCAGAGTCTGATGATATTGATTCAGAGCCTGTTGTTATTGCTTTAGATGCTGATGTTGTTGTTTCTGTTGTTGTTGCTGCTACTGCTATTACTGTTTCTATTCCTGCTCCTGCTACTATTTCTGCTCCTGCTCCTGTTGCTCCTTCTAAAGCTACACAGGAATACATAAAGAGGATTGATGATCTGTATGACAATCCCCAAAGTTCTGACAGTGATGAATATAAGACTGATTCTGATGATTCCTATGCAACTATTGCAAGGAAGAGGAAAGCTAGAAGTAAAGCTATGAGGAAAGTTCCTGCAGAGAAAGCCACTTCTGATAATGACATTCCTTACTATATATTGCATGATTATCCAATAGCAAAACCCTGGACGCAATACTCTAAAAATCAGCTGAAGGTAATGAAAAAGAAAAAGATATGCAAGGAAAGATCTCTTCCATTTCTTCCTCCTCCTCCTCCTTATCCTAGTGCAGGATCCAGTGCTGATTCATCCCCAATTATCTCTACTAAAAGATCTACCCAGTCTCATGTTCAAGCAAGAGGTTCTTAGTCAAGAAGTTACAGCTCCAGGGGAAATCAATCCAGAGGAAGTCAACAAAGAGATAATCAGAGAGATCAACAAGTATATTCTAGAGGACAATCCAGATACAGACCATATGAAAGGAAAAGACCAGCTACTTCAAGTGATACTTCTACTGGTCAATTCCCTTATAAGCTCAAATAAAGTGTTCCCTCAAAAGCTCCTCCTTTTGACACTATTAACATATATGAAGCTCCTGTAACTTATGAAGATCCAGAGAACAACCAAGTCTCTTGGACAGCCAGGATGAGAGAGCTAGCTACTTTAAATCAGATAAGGAAAGCCAGAGAACAAGGAAAAGTCACTTCTAATATTTCAACATTGTCTAAACAGAGAAAGAAAGAGCTTGAAAGATATTCTTCCAGAAAAATTTTTGATCCAGAAAAATACATGGAATTGCACCCAGAGGCAGTTGTTCCTAGAGCCAAATCTCAAACTACCCTTGGTGCTGCTGATGACAGAAGATCTAAGAGAGAAGCTGAAAACCCCAATAGGGAAATCCTTTTCAAAAAGGGCAAGGAAAAGGACTGATTGTGTAAGACTGAACTATATATATCTCTCTCTGAATAATCTGTGTGATTATTCATATGCTTCTGCAATGCTGTTATTTAATCTTCTGCAATGTTGTATTTGTTTCTTCTTGTATGCTTTTTAATTCCTAAATCATGTAAATAGTAATCCTAACGCAAATAGGGGGAGATTGTTGGAACATCTTATTACTAATTTGGGTAAGGATCACTATGTCCATAGGATGGTGTCTTGACCTTATAGTATAGATTTAAAGGTCAACTAGAATAGGTCTAAGGCTTAGAACTTAGGTTTGAAAGCTGCCCCCAAGACCTCCTAGTAAAGATTACAAGTGCAGAAGACAAAGACAATTATCATCGAGCTCAGATCGACGAGGCGTCGAACTCAGTTCGACTATCTCTGAGCTCAGGTCGACGAGTCGTCGAACTCGGTTCGACGATCTCTGAGCTCAGATCGACGATTTATATCAAAGTCAAAATCCAGTCTTTGAGCTCAGGTCGACGATAGTCGAGCTCAGATCGACGATTTTCTTGAGAGATCGCCGATTTAAGGATTTCAAATCAGTTTGTTATGGAATTCAGATTTCTTCAATCTCCAGCATTTAATGCAAAAGATTTTGTAACCGTTTCAATCAATCTAGAGCAAGTTTCAAGGAGACTAAAAGAGAATGCTTCTTAGGACTTTCCTCCAGAGATAGTTATCAATTAAGGAAAGTCATTTATGACTGGCAAACGACTATCTAGAAGATTGGATTTCAATATATCATTTCAGAACAATATAGAGACAGAGAACCAACAACCAAGAACAACATCTAAGAAACAGACACACAAAAGAACTACAGGATTACAGTGTTAGAGTTCTTACAGAACACAGGAATAGAACAGAGAAGGAGATCAACACACAGAGAAGAATTCCTTCTATTCTTTCAGACCTCCTCTCTGATTCAAGCTTTCCAGGCTTCATCAGTCAAGACTCCAGACACAACATATTTCAGCCTTTGCTGAAATCATCATTTGCTAGATATCTCATCTTACTGAAGGCCTATCACCCTGTTCAAAGCTTCTTCTCCTGACCTACTGCTAATCTCATGGGGAGCTTTGACATCATCAATCCAATAGTATTCTCTTTTGACTGTTGACAGAGAAGAACATCTTCACTCTTATTTTCTTTTGCTGTAAAAGGATTATACAAAACTCCCTTCAAAAGTTTTGTGTTTGGTTTATGAGACCTTGTCAAAATTCAGTGGTGGAAAGACACCTGATCAAAAAAATCTGGTTTGGTTTTTGAGCACCTTATCAAAAGCTCATTGTTGCCCAGGACACCTAATCAACTCATCCTGCAGTGGATTCCTACCTAGGGTGGTAGAAGAGTGGATGTACCCAGGTTGATTGGGGAACCACTATAGCTTATTGTGTCTTCTGGTTGTCTGTGTTTTATTTGCTGTGTGCAGTGAATTAGTTTCTTGCTTTACTTTATTTTGTTTACTGTGAGCACAATACACTATAACTAAATTAAGTCTTCCACTGCCAATTATTTTTTAATTTGCAAAATTATTTTAAAATACTCTATTCACCCCCCTCTAGAGTAAAGGTAGTTTTTAATTCTGCAGGAGAGCACGACCTTTCCCAAACTTCTGGTCCGGTGGAGATTACTGCCCGCGAAACCGTCCGTCCAGGGCATGGAAAACCGTTCCACCTCTTGTTCGGAAAGGATGCTGAGGTAGAACCCGGGCCTTCTCGCCTGCCGCCAGCTCATAACTCTCGCCACACTACAGGTACGCCATGCATCACCACCACTTTTCCTCAGCTCTCGTACTGACCATGAAGCTGCTTTCTCAGGAGACCCGAACTCGCGATCGGAGGCGGACGAAGAAGAAGACGATGATGAAGACCGAGAAGAAGAAGACGACGAAAGCTCCCCCTTCCCTTCATCTGATGAGATGGAGGGAATCTTGAACGTTGCCGGAAGCGCAAAAAGGCGGGGGAAGAGGATTGCTTCCATATTATCGAAACTCGTGCGGCGGGAGCAAGCCCGCACTGCTGCGGCGAGAGAATTCCGCGAGTCAGTGGAGGAAAGGATGGAGGCCCTTGAGCGCGACTACTTCATAGGAGAGACGGGGAGGCCGGGTGGGCCTATCGCCGAGTATTCCCCCGGGAGGTGCATAGCGCGTATCCGAGACCAAGCTCTCCAAATCAACCTAGGGTGTACCATCCTATCTTCCTACTTCAACCCGCTGGCGTCCACGAGGACTAGGCAGCGAGAACGAGGACGATGGCTCTAGGAGCCGTATTGATTTAAAGGAGTCTCGCCCTCAAATACCCCTCGACCTTCCCTTCTCGCCATGTACCATGTTATCTTTCATTTTAAACTGCTTGCAATCGCGAACTCTTCTTTTATTGTTATTGTCACTCATTATTATTATTATTCGACTCTCGCCTGGCGAGGGCGACCTCTTTTCCCGCACTTTTGTCGTGTCATCTCAAGAACGCTTGTAAGGATCAGGATGGTCTATCTCTATCAACTTGGGTGGGAAACCGATGCGTTGTTGACTCAGGGCATGACAGCTGTACCCCCGCCGCCTTTTTATGGAAAAATCATCATAGTCACGGCTTTTTATAAATAGGTGGATCCACCCACCACATTTATTTCACTGGTCTGGTACCCTCGTTCTTTTTCTTGTGGTTCTCGCAACCTGCCGAGAACTCCCCCTTGCTTCCGCCTTCCTCTCTCGTTCTTGCCGAACTTTCACCCTCGCCTCCTTTCTCGCGATCTCGCTCCCAAACCCGCTAAACACGATTCCGGGCGATAACGAGGGGCGTTACAACTGCACGAAAGCCTTCCGAAAGCACCTGTTCCCGTCTTGCCGCCTAATCATGGAGGAGTACTAGTTAATCAACTCCTGCTATATTCCAGCAGGCTTCACCGCGAGGAATCCCGGCAACCATGATAGGGTAAACAGCGTAGGAGAGGGGGAGCTCCTGATCCCCCTCGAACATTTCGAGGTGGGCTTCCGCCTCCCCCTCTGGCCAGAGATGCGCCAGGCCCTCTGCTACTTTAGAGTTGTTCCCGCGCAGCTAAACCCTAACTTAGTTTCCATCCTTGTAGCATTCATCTGCTACATGCGATCCAAGAGGACCGAGTTCAACATTCCAATCTTCCGGAAGCTGTTCACCTTCCGCGCGAAGGGAGGATTATTTTTCTTCTCTGGACAACTGCTCAAGACCACTGGTCTTGCCAACAAGCACCACCACTGGGGCGAGAAGTTCATTTTTGTCTCCAGCGACTTCGGCAGCATCTCGCTCGCGCCGATTCAATATGAGGACGCCGCCTACAAGCTGCCCACCCTGGGGTCCCGCGAGAGTGCCATTCTTGAGTTCTTTGGGACCAAGGAGTTCGACGTCCAATTTCTTAGGTGGGACATCGATTCTCTCCCCGCCATTCCCCCTGGAGAAGGTACGGTCTTGATTCTATCTCAGTTTTCCCATTCTGAGCTTTAGCGCTTAGTATTCGTCGCCTTTGCTGGAGAACGAGAGATTCCTTTGCATCCGCCTTTCCCCGCGACTCAAGCTACCGAGAGCCATGCTACGAGAGATCCGCTGGCTTTCGAGAAATCCGCGGCTCGAGCTTGCCGGGACGAGCAGGTTCTACCCCTGCCATCTGGTGTCGGGAAGTGGAAGCTCAGCGGCTTCTCATCCCAGCCGCTGAAGAGACAAGACCATCAACTGTCGAAGAGGGTAAGTTCATAGAGAACCCACCCGTCCTACCTCTCTCATCAGGCAGGTCCTTTGCCGAGGTCCTGCAGCCGGTCAGCGAACTGAGAACTGCTGCCAGAGGTAGCGCCGGGGCACAGGAACTTCAGTCTTGGCATGAAGTGCCTCGATGCGGAAGGAAAACCCCTGCTATAGTGGGACCATGAGACCAACCGAACCTGCGTCTCGATGCTGCTTCCTAGCTGGGCAGAGCAAGACTAGGTCACTAGAGAGGTCTTCGCGTTGGGCTACGACCTATACAGCCGGGAGTTTGCCGGCCTGTACGATCAACTGCCCACTCGCCTCCTCGCTTTCGACTCCACCCATGCATCACCATCGATCATAACTTCCTCGATATGTTGTTGCGCGCTAGGGTTCGAAGAAAATAAACGCAACCGAACTAGCAACCCGATGAGGCAAGTATACCTATCGAATTGTAGCAAGGGGACACATGTGTCGTATTGAAATCCGGGAACTGTTGGCTAAGCTTACTCACACGAACGCTATTATCTTATCGACGGAAAAACTAGGGTTTTAGAAAATCTAAGCGCAATGGAGAAATTAAAGCAAACTAGAAAGAGAACTACCGCAATTAAGTTACGCTATTAAGAAAAGAACTATGCTAAAAAGGAAACTACTGCAGTTAATTAAAGAGCACAAGATAGGAGATTACTACTAAAGGAAGAAAATATGAAATGGAAATGCACCCGATCGAGATTCACCTCGGCTAAAGACGATTAAGAAAATGCGATAAAAATCTAAACTTAATAGGATAAGGGTCCTTGACCGTGGAGGTTCCTAAAGCTTGAACACGCTTCTCTCGAAGTCGTGCCCAACTGAGTTTAGGAAGATCCGACCGACTCTCGTCTAAATCGGAGGCCTAAAACTCGCTTTACGCGGTGAACCCCACTATTGGATTTTACTCCAATCCGGGAGATTTGGACGTCTGCCTCTCTCGAGGGGTACGTACAACTCCCTTTACTCTTGAATGCTCACTTCATTCTTTCGGCCTCTCGGCTAGCCCAGAATGAAAGCAAAGGCGGGGAGTATATATCGAAAATATACCCCCAACCCGTGATTAATCAAGAGTAATTCAAGGCCCTAACCTAAAAAGAAAAGATTGATTAAAACATCATAACATAATCGCTCTAACCTCGGATCATCAAGATCGAGTACAAGGAGGATTAGTTAATCATAATGGAGTGGAGGGGGGGAGATGAGTAGAAAAACATAAGAAGAACACAAGCTAAGGGAAGAACAATTTTATTAATGAAAAAGGGCAAGTTACACTAATGAAAATAAAATTACAAGTGCATGAAAATTAAACCCTATTCTAGCCCTACATTAAGCACTAAGCAAGAAGAAAATTACATTAAAAGCTAGCACAAACTAAGATTAAACTAGGGTTAACCAAAAAGTACAAAGAGAGGGGGAGAGAGTGAGAGAGAAAGCATGAAAAAGGATCAAGAAACAAAGGGGCAGCACCTCCCCCACTCCACCAAAGCTTGCTGAAATGGGGAGGAGGGGGGCTCAATTTATAGAAAATTTCTCGGGTTGGTCACGCCCTCTGACACGCCCTAGGGGGGCGTGTCAGGGGGCGTGACAGGTACGGATTTGACCTCGGGCTCTGGATTCTGGCGGGAGGGATGATTGCTTCGGTACGTCGGTGGTCACGCCCTAGGTCACGCCCGTGACAGGGGGGCGTGACAGGCATGTCATGTCCAAATCATTGGTCGGAAATCCGTCAGTCGCCGAAAAAGGAAGGTGTCACGCCCATGTCACGGGCGTGACATGGGGCGTGACAGTACTATTTGCGTGTTGAGGCGGAAGGGCATTTAATGCGGCGGCAGCTTTGCGGCAGAGGGAGACACGCCCCTGGTCACGCCTTGTGACACGCCCAGGGAGGGCGTGACAGGGGGGCGTGACAGCGGTTTTGACCGTTTTCTGTCCCCTCCAACAGGTGTCCTCGGGATCGGTTGACACGCCCTAGGTCACGCCCAGGGAGGGCGTGACAGGGGGGCGTGACAGGCCATTTTGGCAATTTTTCTGAAAACCTGCAAAAAGACAGGAAAAAGTTAGTGGCAATAAAATTTACATAAAAAGGATAAAAATAAACTAATAATAGACATAATTTGTACAATATAAAATATAAAATACGATAATAGTTTAGGCTACAAAACGTATTATCAAATTCCCCCAAGCTTAAGCTTTGCTTGTCCCCAAGCAAAAATATAAAAACTAGATATTTATAAAAATGACTAATCAAAAAGTTCTAATTATGCCTACACAAGTACTATGCGAAATTCTTAGTAGGGAAAAGGTGAAATGTAAGTCTAAAACAATTATTTAGGTATGGTAAAACTTTTAAAAACTTTACTTAATAAAAACAAATCATCCAAAATTTTAGCGAGATTTTTTTTAATGGACTTAAGTAAAGCAACGAAAATGAAAAACACGCATTGAGTTGTTACTAGATCCAAGCAACGCATTATAATTATATCAATTTAATTATCAAAAATCTAGGTTTAAATCTAAAACTAGAACTGATTTACTGTTTTTCTTTTCATAGGTGTTAAATAAAAAATCAAAAAGCATGAATCAAAAGGACTTAAATAGGACAGAAACGTTTGGTTTAGGAAAATAATTAGGAGTGGAATTCAAAGATAAACGTGAAGGTTTTAAAGTCACACTAAACCAAAGCAAAGAGTTTCAAAAATTTTCATAAAAATATATACACATTTTTTTTTTCTTTTTCATTTTTTTCTTTTCCATTTTTTTTTTCAAAACAAAGGCCTTAAATATTTTTATTTTCCTTTTTGAGTTGGCCAAACAAAAATAAACATCACTTTTGAACATACTTCTTTTTTTTTTTTTCGAAAACCTTTCTCCACAAAAATCACAAAAATACCCTATCAAAATCGTCAAAATAATTTATGAAACTCAAAAAGGCTAGTGTGATTCGATAGGTTGGAAATTTTGGCTTTGGTGAAACTGAAATGAAGGGAGGAGCTATCAAATGGAATCGGAAAAAGGCTCAAAAACGGTTAACTAGTGGTAAAAGTTTTTAGGTTGGCAAGAAAGCTCAAACGAAAACAAAAATGGCCTAAATCATTTTCACGCTTTTGAATTTATTTAAAACAAAGGTTTGAAAAATTTTCAAAAAGCGAGTCCTAGATAATAAAAGAAGATTGATGAAATTAACTTGAAAATAGAAATAATAGGTGACTTGGATCGTTCACATCTACTACGTTATTCAAAAGTTGACTTTACAAAAATTATTCAAAAACGAAAAAGAAAATAGTGGATGATGAATTTTTAAGAAAGTAAAGGAAATAAACAACAAAAAACCATAATAGAAATGCGAGTTTTAGAAAAATATTTCACCTTAACATGCTACCGTGAATTAGAAACACAACATGACCAACATTTTACTTGTGAAACATAATTAAAAAGGACGATTAGAAATATTATAATTAACTAAGTTGTTTATAGGAGATTTTGAGTAAAACAAAACTAAAAACTAGGGGTACTATTGAAATACCAAAATGTCTAAACTATTCAAAAACACATATATATTTTTTTTAATTTAATTTTGTGGAATATTCTCTTTTTTTTAGGATTTTGGAATTTTAAGATATTCATTTTTTTTTTTGGAAATATTTATAGTATATACAAAAAGAAGATTATTTACACTACGCAAAAATGAAGGAGGAAATCCTCCCCCAAGCTTAAAACAGACATTGTCCTCAATGGCTAAAGAAGGGGATTGGAGAAGGAGAGAAAAATAAAGTACAGAATTGAAAGACAGAATTGAAATACAGGTACTTCCTCGGATTTATTTGCTGCGAAAACTGAGTGATGCCGCTCCCCGAATGTCTTCTTTGGACTTTGTGATGGATTCAGCAATGTTGGAGCAGGCGATCGCAGAAGCTTCAGCTTGTCGGAGCCGTCCGAGGCAAAAATTGTAAAATAAAGAAAACAGAAAAAGATAACTTGGGTTGCCTCCCAAGAGCGCCCTTTGGTTAAAGCGTCGTTGAGCTCGACGCATCAAAAAAATAATATTGTCCAAAAATATTGTTGTCCCGAAATAAAATTGTTTTTAGCAAAAAAAAAAGTTCAAGATTAAAGTTCGTGAAGCAGAAACTTAATAGTGTTTGGACTGACATCATCATCACCAGAGAAATACAGTTTAAGACGCTGACCATTCACTTTGAAATTACCCTTATCAGGGTGAGAAATTAAAACAGTTCCATAAGGAAATACTTCTAAAACAGAAAACGGGCCAGACCAGCGAGATTTTAATTTTCCCGGAAATAAACGTAAACGAGAATTATATAACAGGACTTGGTCGCCCGGCTTAAAGTTTTTAGGGTGCCTTAAGTGTTTATCGTGTAAACGCTTCGTCCGCTCTTTATAAAGTTTATTATTTTCATAAGCATAAGAGCGCCACTCGTCGAGTTCATTTAGTTGAAATTTTCGAAGGTCACCGACTGAGTGGGGATCGAAGTTTAAAAATTTTAAGGCCCAAAAGGCGCGGTGTTCTAACTCCACGGGCAGATGGCACGATTTTCCATAGACCAGCCGATACGGCGTACATCCGAGGGCGGTTTTGTACGCTGTTTGGTAGGCCCATAAGGCATCGTCAAGTTTGGCTGACCAGTCTTTTCTAGAAGTTGAAACAGTCTTTTCTAATATTCTTTTTATTTCTCTATTAACTACTTCGACTTGACCGTTAGTTTGGGGGTGGTAGGCAGTGGACAGTTTATGCGTAACGCCGTATTTAGTAAGGATTTTGGAAAATTGCGCGTTACAGAAATGGGAACCCCTATCGCTAACGATTGCGCGAGGCGTACCGAATCTAGAAAATAATTTTTTTAAAAACGTGACTACAACTCGGGAGTCGTTCGTAGGAAGAGCTTGGGCCTCAGCCCATCGTGAAACATAATCAACAGCGACTAAAATATATTTGTTTCTGAAGCTAGAAGGAAGGGGGCCAACAAAATCAATTCCCCAGAGGTCGAAAATTTCGCACTCTAAGAAATAATTTTGCGGCATTTCATTTTTATTAGAAATATTGCCCGACCGTTGGCAACTATCACACCTGCTCACAAAGGCTTGCGCATCTTTAAACAGGCTAGGCCAGTAAAAACCCGCGCAAAGCACCTTATGAGCGGTGCGAGCAGCTTGATAGTGCCCACCTGTCGGACCTTCATGCAAATGTTTTAGAATATCAATTCCTTCATCAAAAGAAACACATCTCCTTATCACTTGATCCGCACAAATTTTGAAAAGATGCGGGTCTTCCCAAAAGTAGTTCTTCAGCTCAGAAAAGAATTTCTTCTTCTGCTGAGAGGAAAACTGTTTTGGGAGCACCCGGGCCACTAGATAGTTGGCGATGTGCGCAAACCAAGGAGAAGTAGATGTATTAACCACAAGCAGCTTCTCATCAGGAAAATAATCATTAAAAGATTTTTCATTTAATTTTTCTATAAAGGGGCTATCTAATCTTGATAAATGGTCGGCGGCCAAGTTCTCGGCTCCTCGCTTATCACGGATCTCTAAGTCAAACTCCTGGAGGAGTAAGACCCAGCGAATCAAGCGAGGCTTGGCATCCGTTTTGGCAAGAAGGTACTTGAGGGCTGAGTGGTCCGTAAAAACAATGATTTTTGAAAGTGTAATGTAAGGGCAAAATTTATCAAACGCAAATACTACAGCTAAGAGCTCCTTCTCGGTTGTGGTGTAATTTTCTTGTGCAGATGTGAGGGTTTTACTAGCGTAATAGATGGGGTGGAAGTTCTTAGATATGCGTTGACCTAATACGGCTCCCACCGCAAAACTACTCGCATCGCACATAATCTCGAAAGGAAGGTCCCACACCGGAGCTATCATAATTGGCGCGTTAATTAACTTTTCTTTAATTAATTCAAAGGCAGAAATACAAGAGTCATCAAAAATGAATGGAGCGTCTTTTTCTAAGAGATGGGTGAGGGGCTTAGTGATCTTGGAGAAGTCCTTTATAAAACGACGATAAAAACCAGCGTGGCCTAGGAAACTTCTTATAGCTTTTATGTTTGTAGGCGGTGGCAACTTCTCAATAACTTCTATCTTGGCAACGTCTACCTCAATACCTTTAGCAGAAATTTTATGACCCAAAACTAACCCTTCCCTCACCATAAAATGGCATTTTTCCCAATTTAGGGAAAGGTTAGTTTCTTCGCATCGTTCTAAGACTTTTTCGAGGTTTTCTAAACATCTATCGAAGGAGTCGCCGAACACGGAGAAATCGTCCATGAATACCTCCATAATGCTTTCTACGTACTTGTCAAATATTGCGAGCATACATCGTTGGAATGTAGCCGGCGCATTGCATAATCCAAATGGCATTCTTTGGTACGCGAAGGTGCCGAAGGGACAAGTAAACGTAGTTTTCTCTAGGTCCTCGGGAGAGATGGGTATTTGAAAGTACCCCGAGAGGCCATCGAGAAAACAATAAAATCTATGGCCGGAGAGACGTTCTAAAATCTGGTCGATAAACGGTAGAGGAAAGTGGTCCTTACGGGTGGCGTCATTTAACTTACGGTAATCTATGCACATACGCCAACCCGTCACCGTCCGTGTCGGGATTAATTCATTATTCTCATTACTAACTACGGTTATCCCTCCCTTTTTTGGAACTACCTGAACGGGGCTAACCCACTTACTGTCCGATATAGGGTAGATAATTCCTGCGTCTAATAGTTTCATAACCTCGCCCTTAACTACTTCTTTCATATTCGGGTTTATACGGCGCTGAGGTTGAATAGAGTTACGCGAATTATCTTCCATTAAAATTTTATGTGTACAGAAAGATGGGCTTATGCCCTTGATATCAGAAATTTGCCAAGCAATAGCCCGACGATGCTTACGTAGAACTAGAAGAAGTTTATCGTTCTGCGTATCCGTGAGGTAGGCCGAAACGATAACTGGTAACTTGGAGTCTTTTTCTAAGAAAGCATACTTAAGGTGTTCGGGAAGTTCTTTAAGTTCTAGGGTAGGGGGTTCTTCATAAGAGGATTTTGAGATTCTTTCTTTTTCAAAAATAATATCTTCATAAACTTTTTTATAAGGAACGTAATAAGGGGTGGGGCTAGCAGCCAAG
The DNA here is from genome assembly GCA_039513925.1 of Platanthera zijinensis. Lineage (NCBI taxonomy): Eukaryota > Viridiplantae > Streptophyta > Magnoliopsida > Asparagales > Orchidaceae > Platanthera > Platanthera zijinensis. Next base: position 132,957,292 of record CM077078.1, read on the forward strand.
ACGGCTTCTTGTACAGATTCAGTGGTAAGAAAAGAGGAAGAACAAAAATCAGAAAACTCTTTTTCAAAGTCGGAAAGACAATAAGAAGATTCATCACTTCCTTGCAGTGATTCTGTTGTAAGAGAAGAGGAGCAAAAAGTAGAAAATTCTTTTTCAAAGTCAGAGAGGCAGTAGGAAGAATCATCACTCACGGCGTCTACGAAAAAACATGAGTCATCGTTCGCTAAGGTGTTCTTCATCGAAGGGGTGATAGAAAATGTGACTTCGTCGTCGCCTACTCGAAGAAAGAGCTTACCATTGCTTACGTCAATGATGGCTCGGGAGGTGGCAAGGAAGGGTCGGCCAAGGATCAGGGGAACCTCGACGTCTTCTTCGATGTCCAAAATGACAAAGTCCACCAGGAAGATGAACTTGTCGACTTTCACCATAACGTCCTCCACTATTCCTAACGGGTACTTGACGGATCTATCAGCTAGCTGGATACTCATACGCGTGGGGTTAAGGCTACCAATCCCTAACTTTTTGAACAACGAAAAGGGCATCAGGTTTATACTTGCGCCTAAGTCGGCTAACGCGTGTTTAACAAAGAGATCACCGAAGACACACGAGATAGAGAAACTACCCGGGTCACTGATTTTCTTCGGCAAACCGTTTGTTAAAACGGCGGAGCACTCGGCGTTAAGCGTGACGTGCGAAAGATTCTCTAACCTCTTCTTGTTTGTGAGGAGGTCTTTAAGATATTTGGCGTATTTCGGCATTTGCGAAATAGCCTCGTGGAAGGGAAGATTAATGTGGATTTGTTTGAAGATTTCTAAGAAGCGGGAGTACTGATCATCTTGACGTTGTCTATTAAGTTCAGAGGGGTATGAAGGAGTTGAATTATTTTTGAAGATGGGTGGTGGAGTGAGATTATTTTCTAAAGTGGGGGTGATTACTTCTTCAGCAGAGGGTGGAAGCGGAGCAGAGCTTTGATTTTTAAAAGCAGGAGCGGAGCTTTGATTTTTAAAAGCAGGAGCGGAGCTTGCCTCGGGCTCTTCACTTACCATACCGGAGACTTGCTTCCCACTCCGAAGAGTTATAGCTTTCGCTTGCTCTCTCGGGTTGGGTTCGGTATTGGAAGGAAGAGACCCTGCGGGTCGCTCAGAAATTATTTTCGCGAGCTGTCCTACCTGATTTTCTAAACTTTTTACGCTTCCGGCTAAAGTTCTTATGGTAGCGTCATTTGTGGTGATATATTTAGAAAGTAATTCCTCCAAGCTCGGAGGTTTTGGGTAATTTTGAAGAAGTGGTGGTGGTGGTGGTGGTTGTGCAGAAAAATCATTTTGCGGAGGTAGGCGCATCGCATTCGATGGATTACTCCATGAAAAGTTCGGGTGATTTCTTAAAGCGGGGTTATAACTATTCGGAAAATTAAAACCAGGCGGATGAAAATTCGCAGCAGAAAAATTATTAAAAGCAGTTTTAGGCAAATTATTAACATAATCTAAATGTTCTGGAGTAGGGGTTGCAGATTCCCATACCTGAGGGGCGGAGGCAGCAGTCATCTCCGTGATTTTTTTGCTTAGGATTTCTACTTGCAGAGCGAGCTGGGAGACGTTGTCCACTTCATAGATACCTGCAGGCTTGTTCGGGCGGGACCTAGGCACATTCCACTGATAAGTGTTCATGGCCATATCCTCAAAAAGCTCAAGAGCGGCTTCCGGGGTCTTATGATTTAAAGTACCGCCAGAAGCTGCGTCTATCATTTGCTTCGTGCTTTGATTTAGCCCGTTATAAAACGTCTGCACTTGTAACCATACAGGCAGCGCGTGATGTGGGCATCGTCTTAATAATTCTTTAAATCTCTCCCAGGTTTCGTAAAGGGTTTCAGAGTCTATTTGTCCAAAGGCAGAGATGTCGTTCCTAAGTTTTGCAGTTTTAGCTGGCGGAAAATACTTCGCCAAAAATTTTTCAGTTAATTCATTCCAGGTGGTTATGCTATTTTTCGGAAGTGTGTTAAGCCACTGCTTAGCTTTAGTTCTTAGAGAGAAGGGGAAGAGTCTTAGCCTTATCGCATCATTTGTGACACCATTTATCTTGAAGGTGTCACAAATTTCAAGAAAGTTAGCTATATGTGCGTTCAGATCTTCATCTTGAAGTCCGTCAAATTGCACATATTGCTGCACCATTTGAATTATGCTAGGCTTTAGTTCAAAGTTATTATTTGCTATAGTAGGGCGGACTATACTCGATTCTGTTCCCTCGAGGTTTGGTCGTGCATAATAGGACATAGTCCTTTGCACGGCCTCATCTACGTTGGGTTCTTCCATTCTTAAAGTATTAAATGACTCGGAGTCCTCAACCGGCACCTGGATAGTAGGACCTTGAAATTGCGATCTTCTCCGAAGAGTACGCTCAATTTCGTGGTCCAAGTCCAAAATAACCGACGGACTCCCGCGGGTCATGCACTAAAAGAACAGAAAAGAAGAAGAGAAAGAGAAAAAGGATAAACAAGAAAAAAGATTAGAAAATTAAATTAAAATTTTTTTTTCTTTTTGAAATAGATTTTTTTTTATAGATTGACTCCCGAACTTCCCAAGGACTACCCCGTGAAGGGTTCGCAAGGTACTAGACAAGACAGTGGCGCTTAAAGCCCTTTGCCCTTTTCGAGAGAATTAGGTGGCGTAGAAAAATTGTGAGGTTGGTTTCTATTAAGAGCGGTGATTAAATTTTTTTGATTTTTTTTAAAACTTTAAAGAAAGGGGATGAGAAAGAGAAGAGATAAAATTAATAGGTTCGTGTTTTCAAAATATCAACGAAAGTTGGGTCCCCGGCAACGGCGCCAAAAACTTGTTGCGCGCTAGGGTTCGAAGAAAATAAACGCAACCGAACTAGCAACCCGATGAGGCAAGTATACCTATCGAATTGTAGCAAGGGGACACAAGTGTCGTATTGAAATCCGGGAACTGTTGGCTAAGCTTACTCACACGAACGCTATTATCTTATCGACGGAAAAACTAGGGTTTTAGAAAATCTAAGCGCAATGGAGAAATTAAAGCAAACTAGAAAGAGAACTACTGCAATTAAGTTACGCTATTAAGAAAAGAACTATGCTAAAAAGGAAACTACTGCAGTTAATTAAAGAGCACAAGATAGGAGATTACTACTAAAGGAAGAAAATATGAAATGGAAATGCACCCGATCGAGATTCACCTCGGCTAAAGACGATTAAGAAAATGCGATAAAAATCTAAACTTAATAGGATAAGGGTCCTTGACCGTGGAGGTTCCTAAAGCTTGAACACGCTTCTCTCGAAGTCGTGCCCAACTGAGTTTAGGAAGGTCCGACCAACTCTCGTCTAAATCGGAGGCCTAAAACTCGCTTTACGCGGTGAACCCCACTATTGGATTTTACTCCAATCCAGGAGATTTGGACGTCTGCCTCTCTCGAGGGGTGCGTACAACTCCCTTTACTCTTGAATGCTCACTTCATTCTTTCGGCCTCTCGGCTAGCCCAGAATGAAAGCAAAGGCGGGGAGTATATATCGAAAATATACCCCCAACCCGTGATTAATCAAGAGTAATTCAAGGCCCTAACCTAAAAAGAAAAGATTGATTAAAACATCATAACATAATCGCTCTAACCTCGGATCATCAAGATCGAGTACAAGGAGGATTAGTTAATCATAATGGAGTGGAGGGGGGGAGATGAGTAGAAAAACATAAGAAGAACACAAGCTAAGGGAAGAACAATTTTATTAATGAAAAAGGGCAAGTTACACTAATGAAAATAAAATTACAAGTGCATGAAAATTAAACCCTATTCTAGCCCTACATTAAGCACTAAGCAAGAAGAAAATTACATTAAAAGCTAGCACAAACTAAGATTAAACTAGGGTTAACCAAAAAGTACAAAGAGAGGGGGAGAGAGAGAGAGAGAAAGCATGAAAAAGGATCAAGAGACAAAGGGGCAGCACCTCCCCCACTCCACCAAAGCTTGCTGAAATGGGGAGGAGGGGGGCTCAATTTATAGAAAATTTCTCGGGTTGGTCACGGCCTCTGACACGCCCTAGGGGGGGCGTGTCAGGGGGCGTGACAGGTACGGATTTGACCTCGGGCTCTGGATTCTGGCGGGAGGGATGATTGCTTCGGTACGTCGGTGGTCACGCCCTAGGTCACGCCCGTGACAGGGGGGCGTGACAGGCATGTCATGTCCAAATCATTGGTCGGAAATCCGTCAGTCGCCGAAAAAGGAAGGTGTCACGCCCATGTCACGGGCGTGACATGGGGCGTGACAGTACTATTTACGTGCTGAGGCGGAAGGGCATTTAATGCGGCGGCAGCTTTGCGGCAGAGGGCGACACGCACCTGGTCACGCCTTGTGACACGCCCAGGGAGGGCGTGACAGGGGGGCGTGACAGGCCATTTTGGCAATTTTTCTGAAAACCTGCAAAAAGACAGGAAAAAGTTAGTGGCAATAAAATTTACATAAAAAGGATAAAAATAAACTAATAATAGACATAATTTGTACAATATAAAATATAAAATACGATAATAGTTTAGGCTACAAAACGTATTATCATATGTACAAGGAGAGGGAGGAGGCGGTGGATAAGGCGATAGCCTTGAAGAAGGAGCTAGAGGATGCACAACGCCTGTTGTCCTTGTGCCCAACAGAGGAGGTAAGCGAGACCTTCCCAGATACTTGCTCTCTCCACTGCGAATCTCATCCTTTGTTCCCGCCACTGACTGATTTCGCTCTACGTAGGAATCCCCTCAGGTCGTGGCGCTCCGGGCTCAACTGGCAGGGGTGGAGTTCGAGAACACCCTACTGAAGGACCAGATCCTACGCCTGGAGACGGCTGCAGCTGAGGTTCCTCCCCCTCCTACGCTGGACCAATGATTGAAGAGCCGAAGCTATTCTGAATACAACATTGACAAGCTCTTGCAGATCAACGCCCAGGAGACGGCCAGGTTGATGATTGAGATGCTACGGAATGTGGGATGCTTGGAAGAGGGTGGAGAGACCCTTACCGCCCACAGGCTCCTCCCCTGGCTCTTCGAGCCCCTCCAGAAGCCTCCGGGTTCTCCCGACTCTCTTCCCTCGGACATCCAGCAACCCACTACTGCTGCTGGCGAGGCTGCTAGCGAGACCCTCGAGGAGGGCTCTGGCGGGAGCTCCGACGAGAGACCAAGCGGAAGCTCGAGCGAACAAAGCGCTTCTCCCTGATGGGTCCTCTGTCCCCCCTTTTTTCCTTTTTTGTAATGAGCGAGGTGCTACAATTTTGTAATCATATTTAAGTAAATGCATTGTAGACATTTTGTATTTTAGTTCTCTTCTCTCTTTTGTAAATGTTTGTATTTTAGATTCCCCTGTTGAGTCCGAATGCCTCTCAAGCATGCTTCCGTCGAGGCCCCCTTGGCCTCTTAGGGTAGTCTTCCTTAGCGGTCAACAGGTGGGAGCCTGCCGATAGATCGAGGCTTAGACATGTCGTTTCTGCTCTCTGATGTGAACACATTGCCGGGAGCATCATACGTTGGCCTTTTAAGGGGAGACTGCCCCTCATTAATTTGCGCGAGCAGACTGAACCTTTCGCCTAAATCCTCCCTCTGTCTGTCCAAGGATTCTTTGCCGGGAGCCCTCCCGCAAAAAACTTCTTTCAGCGAGATCCCCTCGGCTGAGACCTCCTGGCTGAGACCCCTCCAGGTCGAGACCTCTTTGTTCTGCCTCCCGGGTGTGTCTCTTATCTAGCTTAAGACATCCACACCAAAGTACTTTCAAGGACCCAACCTCCCCCCTGCAGGAGAGCCTTCGGATCTGCCAGCTAGATGAAAGCCTGTGCAGCGAGTCTACCGGAGGTCGAGTCGAGCTAGGGGTAGTGCAAAAGTAACCAAGAACCAAGAACCTAACCTCTCCCCTACAGGCAAGCCTTCAGACCTGCCAGCTAGATGAGAGGCTACGCAGCAGGTCTATCTGGGGCCGAGCCGAGCTCGGGGTGCCGGTGAAGTTCTCAAAACAAGACATCTCCCCTACAAGAGAGCCTTCGGACCTACCAGCTAGATGAGAGCCTGCGCAGCAGGTCTACCTGGGGCCGAGCCGAGCTCGGGGTACCGGTGAAGTTCTCAAAATAATACCTCTCCCCCATAGGCGAGCCTTCGGACCTGCCAGCTAGATGAGAGCCTGCGCAGCGGGTCTACCTGTGGCCGAGCCGAGCTCTGGGTGTCGGTGAAGTTCTCAAAACAAGACCTCTCCCCCACAGGCAAGCCTTCGGACTTGCTAGCTAGATGAGTGCCTGCACAGCGGGTCTACCTAAGGCCGAGCCGAGCTCGGGGTATCGATGAAGTTCTCAAAACAAGACCTCTCCCCCACAGGCGAGCTTTCAGACCTGCCAGCTAGATGAGAGCCTGCGCAATAGGTTTATTGGGGGCCGAGCCGAGCTTGGGGTATCAATGAAGTTCTCAAAACAAGACCTCTCCCCTACAGGCGAGCCTTCAGACCTGCCAGCTAGATGAGAGCCTATGCAGCGGGTCTACCTAGGGCCGAGCCGAGCTCGGGGTGCCGGTGAAGTTCTCAAAACAAGACCTCTCCCCCACAGGAGAGCCTTCGGACTCGCCAGCTAGATGAGAGCCAGTGCAACGGGTCTACCTAGGGCCGAGCCAAGCTCGGGGTGTCGATGAAGTTCTCAAAACAAGACCTCTCCGCCACAGGCGAGCCTTCGGACTTGCCAGCTAGATGAGAGCCTGCACAGCGGGTCTACCTGGGGCTGAGCCTTGCTCGGGGTGTCGATGAAGTTCTCAAAATAAGGCCTCTCCCCCACAGGCGAGCCTTCAGACCTGTCAGCTAGATGAGAGCCTGCACAGCAGGTCTACCTGGGGCCGAGCCGAGCTCGTGATGCCAGTTAAGTTCTCAAAACAAGACCTCTCCCCCACAGGCGAGCCTTCGGACCTGCCAGCTAGATGAGAGCCTGTGCAGTGGGTCTGGCCGAGCCGAGCTCGGGGTACCGGTGAAGTTCTCAAAACAAGACGTCTCCCTCACAGGCGAGCCTTCGAACTTGCCAGCTAGATGAGAGCTTGTGTAACGGGTCTACCTGGGGCCGAGCCGAGCTCGGGGTGTCGATGAAGTTCTCAAACCCTATTCTAACTTTAAGATAAAAGAGTTGATAATGGATCAAAGATAAGGGATATAATATGATAGAACTCGAAAGTATTAATACAATCACCTTTCCCCTCTGATGGGTAGAAGCATTTTAGATCATCACGGCTCCAGGTGTGGCTCAAGGTTCTTCCCTCCACATCCTAGAGGTAGTAACCTCCTGTTCAAAGGACCTCCTTTAAAATGTAAGGCCCTTCCCAGTTCGGGTTGAGCTTGCCCACAGAAGCCAATCTTCCACCCGCGTCAACCTTTTTCAGCACCAGATCTCCTTCGGCGAACTGCTTGATCTTGATATGCTTATCGAAATACTTGGCCATTCGCCGTTTGATATCCTCCTGTCTGATGGTTGCAACATCCCACAGTTCCTCAACCATGTCTAGCGAGAGGCGCAACCCCTCCTCATTCTCCAACCTACAAGTCTCATCCCCTTCGCCCGCGGCCTTGACCCGCGGGGACCGGACCTCTAACTCCACTGGTAGGACCGCCTCACATCCATGAGAAAGATTGAAGGGCGTCTCGCCGGTGGCCGTGTTCTGGGTCGTTCACAAGGCCCACAAGACTTAGGGGAGTTGCTCCACCCAATTTCCCCTCAAGTTCTCCACTTTTTCTTAAGTAAGTTCACAATGATTTTATTTTCTGCTTCCACCTGGACGTTGCTCCGAGGGTGGTGGACAGAGGCAAACCTAAGGTCTATCCCCAGTTGGGCGCTGAAGCTGATGAACACATCGCTGGCAAACTGGGGACTGTTGTCTGTCACTATCGCTTGGGGTAGTCCGTGCCTGCATATTATCTCCCCCAGGCCAAGTTCCTTATAACTTGTGAGGTGACTTTGGACAAGGCTTTGACCTCCAGCCACTTTGAGAAGTAATCGACCATGACTAGGAGGAACCTCCTCTGCCCACTAGCTGGAGGGAAAGGCCCGACCAAGTCCATCCCCCAGATGGCAAAAGGCTATGGCGACGTGATGCTCATAAGTCGTTGAGCTGGCAAGAGTTAGAGGGGGCATACAACTGACATTTTTGGCATCTGTTTGTGAATTTCACTGCATCTTTCCTCAGGCTCTGCCAGAAGTACCCCTGCCTTACCACTCTTGGTTACAACGTCCGTCCTCCCGAGTGGCTGCCGCACTCGCCAGAGTGTACCTCCCCCAGGATCCTCGGGATCTCTTCCTCAGTTACACATCTCTCCAGGAGCCCTGACAACATCTTTCGATGAAACCCCCCTTCCAACATTAGGTAGTGGGCCACCTTATGCCTGAATCTTTTGGTGTCCTTAGTCCCTTTCGGAATCTCACCCATGGTTAGGAAGGTCACCAAGGGGTCCATCCACGAGGGTCGCCGATCTACCTCCATCAATTCCCCTTCCTCGTTTGCTGGCCGAAATAGTTCAGTGAGGGTCCCTCCCCCCCCGAGGTCAGAACTTTTCCAATCGATCGGCGGCTGCGCTCTCCTCCCTGGGGACATGCTGGATTGAGAATGATCGAAACCCTCCGATGATTGCCCTTACCTTGGATAGGTGTTTTACGAGAGTAGGCTCTCGAGCTTCAAACTCCCCTCGGATCTGTGATGCTACCACCATCGAGTCTGTAAAAGCCTCCACATCCTGTATCTTAAGCTCCTTTGCTAAACGAAGGCCGGCTATCACAGCCTCGTACTCTGCTTGGTTGTTGGTCACAGGAAAGTGGTAGGCCACCGCCTGCTCTATAGCAACCCCTGGGAGGCTTATCAACACCACTCCTCCCCCAAGGGAATGCTTCCCCGAGGCCCCATCAACCATCATCTTCCACAGTCCCTGCGGTTGCAGCTCCTCTTCCCCGACTTTAACAACATAGTCCGGCAGAAAATCTGCCACCGCTTGCGCCTTTATGGAGAGTCTTGGAATGAAAGATATGTCGAACTCACTTAGTTCGATGGATCACTTGGCAAGTCTTCCCGAGTGCTCTACCCCTTCAAAGATCCTGTGAAGAGGATAGTCAGTCACCACCCTAATCGAGTGCGCTTGGAAATATGGCCGAAGCTTCCTCGCCGAGATGATCAGAGCGTATGCCAGCTTTTCCAGGATGGGCTAATGGAGCTCCGCCTTCTTCAAAATCCGGCTCGCATAATAGATGGGTAGCTGCTTCTCCACCTCTTCCCTGACAAAAATAGAGCTCACGGCCTCCGCTCCTACTCCTAGATACAGGGTCAGGTCCTCTCCTTCTTTTGGGCTTTGAATTAGAAGAGCCTGGGAGAGCTGTCTCTTCAGCCCTTGGAAGGCCTCTTCATATTCAGCGGTCCACTCAAACCTTTAGTTACCCCTCAACACGTTGAAGAATGATGAACACTTGTCCCCTGATCTGGAGAGGAACTTGCTTAGACCGGCCAACTTACCTGTCAATCGTTGGACCTCCTTGGCGTCGCGAGGTGATTCCAAGTCTAGGATGTCCTTCACCTTATCCGGGTTAGGCTCTACCCCTTCCGGGGTCAAGAGATGCCCATGGAACTTTCCGCGGCTGGCCCCAAAAACATACTTCAAGGGGTTCAGCCTCATCTTGAATCTCCGCAGGGTGGCGAAGGTATCTTATAGGTACCGTAGGTGTGAGTTCACACACTTGCTTTTCACCATCAGGTCGTCGACATAGACCTCCAAGTTCCTCCCCCTTTGCCCCTGGAAGACTCAATCCATCATGCGTTGGTAGGTAGCCCCTGCATTTTTCAAACCAAAGGGCATCATTTTATAGCTAAAGCACCCCTCCCTAATGATGAAGGAGACATCCTTGACATCGGGAGGGTGCATCCGGATCTGGTGGTTACTTGAAAAACCATCCAAAAACTCATTACAGAAAAACCGACGGCTGAATCAACCAGCGCGTCGATTCGAGGCCGGGGGTAGCAATCTTTAGGGCATGATTTATTTAATAAAGAGAAATCGATACACATTCGCCAGTTCCCGCCCCCTTTTCAACCATTACCACGTTGGAGATCCAGCCTGGATACTGGATCTCTGAGATGAAGCGGACTTCCAGAAGCTTCCTGACCTCCTCGCGGATAGGATCCTCTGGCTTGGTGGCGATGGTCCTCATCTTCTAGCGTATGGGGCGAGTCCGGGGGTCCAGGTTCAGGCGATGACAAGCCACGTCCGCGTCAATTCCCGACATGTCCGCCGCGCTCCAGGCAAAGATGTCGACATTGCTCTGGATGGAAGCTCTCATCTGCTCTTGGTCCTCGGTACTTAACCCCTGCTGATTCGCACCCTCCGCACCTGTCCCGCACTGGTGAAGACTTCCATTTCTACCACTTCTTTGGCCGGCTCAAGCCGTTACATCTCCCAGTCGAGCCTTGCTTCTTCTTCTAGCTCCAACTCCTCCTCCCTTCCTTCTTCAATCTCCGCTGCCTCCTCCAGCCTCTCCTGTTCAACTCCTGCTACTCGCTCCTCCTCTACCTCCATCGCCTTTTCCAGGCTCTCCTGCTAAACTCCTGCTGCTTGCTTCTCCTCTACCTCCATCGCCTCCTCCATGCTCTCCTGCTACTGCTCTACTTCCACGCCCCTCTGGGCCTCTTGCTCAACTTCTCCCTGCTCCTCCGCGCTCTCCATTACCTCCTACCCTAGGCTCACCTCCTCTTCTTCTACATCCTCTCCCTTCTCTGCCATCTCCCTCTCCAGCTCATTCTCCTCGGCCATCTAAGACATGGTGTTGACCGCCGTTACGTATCACTGCCTCGCCACCTTTGGGTCCCCTCCATTGTTGAACTGCACCCCTCCATTGTTGAACTTGAGACATTGATGAAATGAGGAGGGGACGCATCGAAAGGCACTGATGAGGGGATGCCCAAAGATGGTATTGTAGCTGCTCGGGGTGTTCACGATCACAAACCTGTAGTTTTGCGACACGCCTCCCAACTTTGCGTGGAGCCCTACTCCCCCTTCAACTTCCTTCCTCTCACCCGAGAACCCAAACAGCGGTCCATCTAAGGCCAGGACCCTCTTCCCCTCAACCTTCATCACGTCGAAAGACTTCTTAAAGATCACATTCACAGAACTCCCGTTATCCACCAGTATCCTGGAGACCGTGAAGTTTTCCACTGCTGTCTGAATCACGAGGGCATCACAGAACAGATCCTCAAAGTCCGGCATGTCAGCTGATGAAAAGGTGATTTTTTTCATCTGGGGGTTAGAGCCAGGGAGGTCGAGGCGACCCCTCTTCAGAACATGGTCTGAAGGCTATCCTTGCGAGTTTCCTCAATCCCTACTCCTCAGTGGATCACCCCGATCCCTCCTCGGGTTCCCACATCTGCTCTGTTCTCACACCTATCTTCTCCCTCTCCCTGCTGCACTTCAATGATCCTTACCAGCGTATCCTGCCTCCCCATTCCTCTAGCTTCTCTCATTTCTAAGAACTCTGGGCAGGTGTCCGTCGCGTGACCTTCCTCCTGGTGAAAGTCACAAAAGGGCAACGCCACCCTTCCCCTTCTTCCTTCTCCAACTCCTCTGCTTTCAGCTCCTCGGACTCTCCTTCCTCCTCTCCCCCTACCAATCTCCATTGCTTCTTGTGGCGGAGGGAAGTGACCCCTCGGTCCCTACCTCCACACTGGCTGATCTAACCTTCTCGGCACCCGGAGGGTGTCTCTTCCCTGGAAGCCTCCTCCTTGACCCTAGCGGCGACCCTCCTGAGGCCTCCAACCCAACCGGTTGTTTGGCTCCTAGGCCCCCCATCCCTGGTGATTCCTCTGCCCTCGGGGTTCTTCCCTTCTCCTCTCTTCTCTCGGCTCCCATGCCTCCTTCTGCTACCTCTGCCTTCCTGCTGCTGGTTCCTTCACATCATCTTCCGCCAACCGGGCCAACTTCTTGGCGAGACCCGGTTTGGCCCTCTCAAAATCTATCTCCTTTACTGCCCTCTCCATATGCTCCTCAAAAGAGAGGGGGCACTCTATTCAACTCCATGCTAAAGAAGCTTGGTCTCAACCCCAGGGTAAAGGAAAACATCAATGCGTACTATGGGACCCCCTGGATTAGGAGGATCTCTTCCTGAAACCCGTCAACGTAATGACCCAACGTCTCATCCTGCTTCTATCTTACTACGAACAAGCACTCCGCCTCCTTCTTCTACTTCTTCAACGTCGAGAACCTCAACAGGAACCCTCTACATAGGTACTCAAAGCTGTAGATCGAGCTTGCTGGCAACTGATGAAACCAGTCCCGAGCCTTTTCCTTTAGCGTGATGGCAAATAGCCGGCACTTGAAGGCATCCGTCATCTGCCTTATTGAAACCATGTCTTCAAACCACTGCACGTGATGTATAAGGTCGTCTTTTCCTGAGTAGTAAGACATGTCGGGATCCCGGAACCCCTCCGACACCGGAGCCGAGATGAAGAGCTCACTGAAAGGGCTCTCGCCACCTGCCTGCCGAGAGGGCACGTCTCACAGCCTAGGTTGTCTTTCTCGATCATTGGGACCATGCCTAGGGAAGAGTTCTCGCACTGTCGCCTCCCTCTCGCCCATTTCTGCTTGAACTTCCTTCCCGGGGAGCTTGACTGGGAAGAGTTCCCGCACTGCTACGTCTCTGTCGCTAACCTTTGCCGGAACTTCCTTCCCAAGATGATGTCCAGGGGCATTCTTGCCCTAATGCGGGACCACCTCCACCAGAACTTGAGGTGTCACCCACTCACTCCTCGCCTAGAATGCCAAGCTGATGGTTTGCAGGACCTCTTGCCTGAAATCCTCCAGCATCTTCCTGATTGATTCCGCTCTCCGGGTGGGGGAACCTCCTGAGCCAGACCCTTCACCATCACCTCCAGTCATGGGACCACACTCAAGGCTTTCTTGTATCGGCTGCCTTCCATGCTCACCACACTAGAACTGTTGAAGCCTAAAATGACCTCAACGAATGTTCAAAAACCAAGGCGCAACAAACACCTACTCCTCTCAAGCCTCGACCCTCGACTGGTTGCAAGGGACCTAGAACTGACCCAAAGCCTTAGCAGGTAGGTCCCACCTCACACCCAGAAGATCTCTGAGAGCTTCCCCTCCAAAGCCAAAGCTGGGCTTGGAGCTCCTTAGAAAGCACTTAGGGATTTTGAGGGTAATGAAAGCTTGCTTCCTAAGGAGCCCTTATGGGTCTATTTAAAGCCTTCTACTGACCTGAAATTACTGAAATACCCATGGCTAGCCTGCTAATAGCCAAATCCCGCTGTTTATAAAATACTAAATGCATCCCCTAGGGGTATGTAGGGAATTCTACCTGCGGATAATTAAGTAATTTTACCCTGGGCCTTGGGCCCCACTCGGCGAGAACCCTGAGCCGAGAACCTTGAGCCGCGGTGAGAACCCTGAGCTATAGTGAGAACCCTGAGCCAAGAACCTTGAGCCACGACGAGAACCCTGAGCCGTGGCGAGAACCCTGAGCCAAGAACCTTCCTGCCTCCACTTAACACGACATTGAGTGGGCTTGATGTCTTTACTGCCGAACACGGCATTGAGTGAGCTTGATGCCTTTACTACCGAACACGGCGTTGAGTGAGCTTGATGCCTTTGCTGCCGAACACGACATTGAGTAAGTGGAGCTTACTGAACGCGGCATTGAGTGGACTCAACGCCTTTGCAACTTAGACTTTGGAGTCGAGTGGACTCAACGCCCTCTCACCCACCTTTGGTTATCAGTGGATCTTGGCTAAGGCTGGGAGCAAACGGTCCCGCCTGCTCGTAGGCGGGAGCTTATCAAGGAGCAAGAAGCTTTGGTCTTAAGCCCGAAGCTAGCCCAAAGCTAGTCCAATCCGGACTGTTGGTGTCTCTGGGTTCGCTCTAGCGAATATGGGGTTGTACAATGTATGCTTATAGTAAGCATTTGATGTTAGTGTCTCAATAATGGTGCATCAGATTCTAGTGTTTTCTTCGCTGCTAAATTCTTAGAGTCAATATTTTATCCCGAAATAATAGACAAAATGATTTTCAGCATCGGCCCTTTCTCGAGAAGGCGAGAATTGTTTCCTCAGAAGTTCTTCCAATTCTCGAGAAGTCCTGTATTGTTCTCGGGAAATCTTATATTGTTCTCGAGAAATCCGAAATTTTCTCGAGAAGTCCAGATTCTCTCATGAGAAATCAGAAGCTCTTATCGAGAAATCCATAATTCCTTCTCGAGAAATCCTGTGTTGTTCTCGAGAAATCCAATTCCTTCTCGAGAAATCCAGTGTTGCTCTCGAGAAATCTATATTTATTTCTCGAGAAGTGCTGCCTAGCTCTCGAGAAATCTTTGTTTGTTCTCAAGAGGACCATATTGCTCTCGAGAAATCTATATTGATTGTTCCCGAGAAATCCAGAAGTCGTTCTCGAGAAATCCTAATCCCTCTCGAGAAATCCAGACCTTCATCTCGGAAAATCCGATTCAGCCAACCCCTATTCAAACTTTAAAGGTATAAATATTATGAGTGTAATTATTTTAATATTATATTTATAATATATTTATATATAATTCTTCTTCTTCTTCTTTAAGCCATACTCCTGTTCATTTCCCAAACCAGAGCGACGTGAGCAAGAGAGAGAAAGTTCTTTAGTGATTCTTCCGGTGGCCGCCGACTGTGCTCCGGTGCTCGAAATCTTCAACCGAATATAGATCCGAAAAGCTCTCAACGAGAGCTACGCCATCGTGGTAAAGTTTTTCCCATTTCTAGAGATTTTCTCGTTGGGGTTTTTTGTCCTAACCTCTATTTCAGCCATTTTTGTTCAGATTTCGACTTCCCCTGTCTTCCTTAATGCCAATCTACGTCGAGGTGCAATTTGGAGGGCTTCTCCGGTAAAACCAAGGCAAGTGGTGGTTTTACTCCCCTCTTCACTTCTTTCTCCCGGTCTGCTAAAATTTCTAACTTCTATTGTTGTTATCATTTATAACTTGCTGATTACCGTGCTGTCTTAATCCTTTGTTTAAATTTACTTATATTATCATATTCTTGATTTTTGCTAATCTAACCATGTAGAGTTGTATATGTTTTGATGATGTGGTTGAATCTTGCTCTTTTAACCGTCCCTTAACTATTATGTAGGACGTGTTAGAGTTTATCTAGGATTGTAAATCCTTCCTTAAGGTTGATCAACCGTTTCTTAAATCTAGAAATGTCTAGTAGAATCCGATGTGCAAAGTATTGAGATATATCATGATTTTTTAGTTTGCGGGAGTTAGTGGATGTAAACAACTTCGCAATGTTTTGAGATTTATTATCATCTTGTGGAACTTTATCGGGTGTTTGGGCGTCTGCAGTGAATGGTGGAGTGTATGAGTCTCCCCGCAGCTAGACGGATATTATATGTATTAGGGTGTGTCCGGATGAGTGACGACCTCGCCTGTGTTTTTGGGTAGAGTTGACCACATCTTGTTAATAAAGTTTTGAGAATTCTTTCTTATGATTTCATCATGCTTTTCACATTTTATCCCTTAACATCTGGTGGAGTTTGATGTATGTGATGATTCACGTAAGCTCTATTTTCTGATTTTGGTACTTTACTTTTGTACTCTACTTCAGTACTTTTGGTCTTGGGTTGGTACCCCTTTTTGACCTTTGTTTACTTTTGGCTTACTTTTCTGCCACCACTTGTACCCTCTTGCTGAGGTGTTCTGTCTTTGGAATGCCTCAGTTCGGAGCTTTAGCAGGTAGTGGAGCTGGTTTTGGAGTTCCTGAGCAGCTGGTTGGCTGTGGTTTTCACCTCGCCGTTGCGAGGTAGTTTGTTGTTTTAGTTTACTTTTCCTAGTTCAGACATACTTTTGTTTTATGTGGGTTTGTGTTAGGTTGTTGACACCCACATTATAGTTGATTTTGGACACTTTGCTAGCAGCTAGTTTGTTTTCCTTCTGATTATTTGGATTATTCTCTCTCTGGGATGTTTTATGCTAGGATTGCATGTTAGGTATTTTCGAGTATAAAACTACTATTATCACTTCATGTATTGCATGTTTTAAAATTCTAAATCATTATATTTAGCGACCGTAAAAGTTATTTTTACTATAATTATAAACCAAGAGTCTTGCATACCATGAGTTGTCCTCATGGGACTTTTATTCTCATGAAGGATGTCTATTCTTGTAAAAGAAGTATTTTTCGCAGCGTATAACTATTTTTTTCTCGTGGACTAGATGAGCCACTAAGCCGAGAGATATGGCTAACTGCTTAACTTAAATTGGATTTTTTCTCTAAATAACATAAAGATCTTTCTTGATGTGTTAAGTAGGAGTTTTGCCTGAGCGTATGCAGTTGTCCCCTGCTGTCGTGGCATCATGACACGCATTTTCCCTTACTTTGATATATCATTAAATACAGTGAAAATGAGGTTTGTGACAGTTGGTATCAAAGGGAGGTTGGTTTGACAAGTTGGTCGAAATAACCAATCTATTATAGATTTGATTTCCTTCATTCATTTTCATACACACACCGATGTGTCATCCATACGTCTTAGCTGAAGCATAGTCACTACACTCATAGCATGATAAGAAGTATATGGGGCATATTATGTAGTATGGGATGCATAATATGTGTTTGTATATGGATCCTGAAAGATTTGGTTTATAGAGCCTAAACACCTAGAGGGGGGGGGGTGAATAGGTTCAAATCCTTTTTAACAACTTAAGCATTTAAAAGTGTTAAACACAACACAACTATCACAACATAAAGAATAATAATCACAAAAAATTCACAGCACAACACACAATGGTTTATAGTGGTTCCCCAATTTATGGGTACGTCCACTCTCCCCCTTCACCTATCCAGTAGAGTACTTGATTCGGGCAAACTTCCTTCCACTATCTCAGATCCTCAAATCTTACAACTCAGAACCCGACTGGTTCCTACAGCTAAGACTTCTTCAAGTCCTACAACTTAGAATCTTCCCAAGACTCCTACCTCAGGCAACAGCCCTACCTCAGCCTTAACCAGAAGACCTACAACTCAGATCAACGAGATCCTTCCTCAAACACTCAGCCCTACCTCAGCCATAATCACCAGGCCTATAACTTAGACTTCTTCAAGTCCTACCTAAGGCTCTTAGCCCTACCTCAATCGTTATAAATTTAGGCTTATAACTCAGATCTATAAAAGATCTTACAAGGAAATTAATTGTTTAAAACAATAAAATCTTCACCCTGATAGAAAGAGAATATGGTGAATGCTTCTTGATCAGTTCTTGATTGAACTGATTACTAAAGATCCAACCTGTCTTAACTTCTTCAAAGCTTTTTAAATTTGTACCAAGTAAGGTTGATCTTCAATTAGAGTTGGAGTTGATCTTCAATCCAGCTTCCTTCTTGAATTAAGAATTAGATCTGAATTTTTCTTGCAGACTCATCAGGATCTACCTTCTTTTGGGTTTGTCTCTTGTTCCCCCTCTCTTGTTCATTATCTCTGATTGTGATAGAATAGGTCAATATATAGAATCCATCCAAGGTTACGAACTGATCCGGTTTATAACGTCCTTCTGACAGCTTTGGCAGATATGTCAGCTTTATTACTTATGACAACTATCAGGTCTTAAGTCTAACAATTGACTCCTCCATGAACTTCTATCATAGCAGAGAACTGTCAGCATAACACTTCAGATGTGTCGACACAAATAGACCATGTGTTGACACAAGTCTTGATGATGTCGAAACAGCTCCCAGTGTGTCGACACAGTCATTCTTTATCTTCTCGACACAACTTCTGTTGGATGTGTCGACCCAAGTACTGTGTGTCAACACAACTGCTTCTGGTCTCGACATAGCTGGTGTTGATAGATTTCTTTGAGTGTGTGTTGACACAAGTCCTGTGTGTCGACACAAGCCTTCCAGTCTCAATATAGCAATTGTTGACAGATTTCTTTGAGTGTGTGTCGACACAACTACTTCTGGTCTTCAACATAGATTGTGTTGAGTGTGTGTCGACACAAGTCCTAGGTGTCGACACAACTGCTGTTGAAAGAATTTCTGCGTGTCGACACAAGTCCTATGTGTCTACACAATCTTGCTTCTGGTGTTGTCACATTTCCATCAAGTGTCGACACTTATACTTAGAAAATTATCCTGCATTTCTTTAACCTGCACATTGAAACTCAACATCCTATCAAATTCACATTGATGTATATCATTGAGTAAAGTGAGGCTTCTACAAATCTGGTACACAGTTTCCAGTGTATCCAACAGATCTACCATAGGAGGAAACATGTGACAGTTATGTAGTATGCGATGCATAACCACCATCACATGGAAGCCCATTAGCACGTTTTCTTTTCTCATTGCATGCGATATTATATAGTATGGGATGCATAACATTTCATGTGTACGCCGCTCATAGAATACATTAAGGCCTTTTTAGAATGCATAGCACGACATACATAACATATCATTGCATAAGCACGCATGCTTAGTTAAGATTTACATGATGACACATGTACACACATGATTTTAAATAAGAATAAAGAATCCATGCATTCATATCATAGGTACATGAGTCAATATGATGAGAGGATATCATCCTAAGTTGGACATAACATCATTTACAAAATCCTAGAGAAAGTTCGCAGCATAAGCAAGTATCTTTTAAGTATGGGCTGAACTTAGTTGTATGGCCTAGTTGAAAGCTAGGATTTTGATGAGTTGTTCGTTTGCCCTTTTAGAAATGCCGGTTAAACTTCCTACGACGAGGTTGACCCCCCAGTTGGAGGGTGAGTCGTCAGGTGCGCAAAGCGATGCATTGATCGAGAGTCTGCGTTAGAGCAATGAGGCTCTGTCGAGATAATTAGTTGCAATGAAATCATAAATTCATTGCTGGTTGTCTGTCGCTCCTGCGCAGCAACCCTTAGTGCAAGATTCTGCCTGGGTCAAGCTGTACTCGTTACACCTACTCCTCTGGTTCCCCCTGTGATACTAACACCGGAGATGAATTTTATCTTGCATTTCCATCGATTGGAACCTCCCACTTATGATGGGAGAGCCAACTTTATGGCTTTGGATGATTGGATCATCGCTATCGAGGAGATGTTATTGTATTCGGGGATTGCATAAGCCCAGAAGGTAATGATTACAACCTATCAGCTAAAAGGCATGGCAAAGAGCTGGTGGATTTGGGAAAAGGAGAGTCTTAATGAAGGATGCTCGTGGGAATCTTTTAAGGAGTCTAAATAAAGGTTGCTTAAGAAGTTTCTACCCTCAGTCGAGTAGGATCTCCTGATGAATAATTTCCTGCATCTGAAGCAGAGATAGCTCACGATGAGCGATAATGAGATTGAGTTTAACAAGTTGAGCAGATTTGCTCCTGATATGGTAGCTTCAGAGGTGGGAAGAGTGAAGCGCTTCCTCGGAGGACTAAGAAGCAATGTATAATAGTGGGCATGCACTTATAGAGCTAAAAGTTATGCTGAGGCAGTGGAAGCCGGTCTGAAAGTTGAGGCGATTAAAAATGCCAAGAATCGAGGTGCCACGGTGAAAAAAGAGAAGAGGAAAGGTGATGAGGATGGAAGCTCTAGTGCATCTGGCCCTTCTTCGAAGAAGAAAAGTGGAGATATATGTAGCTTCTGTGGTCAATCTGGCCACCCTTATGAAAGATGTTATAAGTGGACTGCCACTCAGAAGCAGCAGCAAGTGCTTACCATCCAAGGTGCACCCGAAGGAGATCTGGTGTGTACATTCTGTACAAAGAAGGGACATAACATGAGTCATTGCTGGTCGAAGGATAAGGCTTGGTTCCAGTGAGGGCAGAAGGGTCACCTGAAGTCTTAACTCCCCCTAGCTCAGTCCCCACTAAAGCCTGCCTCGCTTTGAGCTATGCCGCCACCACCAAACCAGGATAGAGGGAAAGGAAAGCTGAAGTGGTGACCAGGGAGGAAGCTCAGACCTCTACCCAAGTGATATCAGGTTAGATTCTAGTTTAACTTTTAATCTCCATTTTTTGTCAGGAGAGTTTAAGTTGAAGAATAGGTGGGCGTGCGTTCTTTTCGATTTAGGTGCTTTCCATTCCTTTGTGGCGCGGAGTTTCGTAGATAAACATCGTTTGAACGTGGATCAATTAGGAGATTCCTTCAACGTCAAGCTTCCCTCCAAAGATCTGGTGATATCAAGTTAAGGAGTTCAGAGATTCCCTATTTATCTTGGTGATTTCCTAGCCTTTACGGATCTGATGGTGTTGGATCTGGAGGATTTTGACGTGATTTTGGGCATAGACTGGTTGTCCAAGTATAATGCGGTCATCCAGTGCAAGCTAAAGCGACTGGACTTTAAGACAGGCAATGAACAACCTATGAGTGTCTATGGATTTCAAGACAAGGGTTACCTCATTATTTCTGCGGTACGTGCTTGTACAGCTATAAATTCTAGTTGCGAGCCGTATCTTATTTCTATTTCTGCTTTGGAAACAGCTTTTCTTACACCACATCTTGAGGATATCTCGGAGGTGAGAGAGTTTCCGGATGTCTTTCCCGATCATATTCCAGGACTTCCTCCTGAGAGAGAGGTGGAGTTTATGATAGACCTCGAGCCAGGTACTTACCCTATTGCCAAGGCACCATATCGTATGGCACCGCGTGAGTTAGAAGAGTTGCACACTTAGTTGGATGAGTTGCTGTAGTGTTGTTTTATTAGGTCGAGTTCTTCCCCATGGTCTGCCCCTGTTTTGTTCGTAAAGAAGAAAGATGGTTCCATGAAGCTCTGCATAGATTATTGAGAGTTAAATAAGGTAACCATCAAGAACAGATATCCATTGCCTCAGATTGATGATCTATTTGATCAGTTGTGGGGATGCGCTGTGTTCTCGAAGATTGACCTTCGATCAGGCTACCACCAGTTGAGGGTCCTTGAGGCTGATATACCACAGACGGCTTTTCTTTCTCCAGCACGGGAATTTTGAGTTCTTGTTAATGTCCTTTTGTTTGTCAAATGCCCCCTCGGCTTTTATGGACTTAATGAATAAGGTGTTTAAGGATTTCTTGGACCATTTCGTGGTCATGTTCTTAGATGACGTCCTCGTGTATTCCCGTAGTGTTGTGGAGCATGCTCAACACTTGCGCTTAGTTTTGTCAACCCTGATGGAGCACAAACTCTATGCCAAGCTGAGTAAGTACTAATTCTTGTTACTCTAGGTGTCCTTTTTGGGCCATATTGTGAGCAAGGATGGTATTTCCGTAGAACCGACCAAGATTTTTGCTGTGATGGAATGGAAGAGACCTTCTTCACCTAAGGAGATTAGGAGCTTCTTAGGTCTGGCCGACTATTATAGAAGGTTCGTGGAAGGGTTCTCTATGTTATCTGTACCTCTAACTAGACTTACAAAGAAGAACACCACGTTCATTTGGAGCGATACGTATGAAGAAGCTTTCCAAGAGTTGAAGAAGAGATTGTGTACTGCTCTAGTTTTAACTTTGCCTACTAAAGGAGTCGAGTATGCTGTGTATGTGGATGCATCCCACATTAGACTTGGTTGTGTTTTGATGCAAGAAGGAAAGGTGATCGCGTACGGATCAAGACAATTAAAGATTCATGAAAGAAACTACCCTAAGCATGATTTGGAGTTTGTTGCTGTAATTTATGCGCTGAAGCTTTGGAGACATTTATTGTATGGCATGATGTGCAAGATCTACACAGACAATAAGAGTTTGAAGTACGTCTTCACTCACAAGGAGCTTAATCTACGCCAGTGTAGGTGGTTAGAGTATGTAGCCGATTATGAAGTGGAGATTCTTTATCATCCAGGAAAGGCTAATGTAGTAACCGATGCTTTGAGCAGGAAGACCGCAAAATCTTCAATCTATCTGTGCAGTCCCTGGTGGAAGAATTCTTGTTGATGGACATCGAAGTTGGGAGTAGTAGTGTGCCAGCTAGTTTGGAAGAAGAAGATCCCTCTTGGATTTCCCTTACAAGAGTGCGCCAGAAGGATGAACCTAATTTATTGCATCTCCAGAGTAAAACTGAGAAGGGAGAGCTACCTGATTTCTCTTTGGATAAGTTAGATACTCTAAAGTATCAGGGTAGATTTTGTATCCCCACTTTTGGTGATATTCGGGCTAAGATTTGCAATGAAGCTCATGGCTCCAGTGTTTCCTACCATCCTGGTTCCACAAAAATGTATAAAGATCTGAAGCAAATTGTTTGGTGGTTGGGAATGAAGAATTATATATCAAAGTTTGTGTCAGAATGTTATACGTGTCAGCGTGTTAAGGCTGACCTTGGATGGCCTTGTGGTAAACTGACACCGCTTGATATTCCAAGTTGGAAGTGGGAAAATATTTTGATGGATTTCATCACCGGTTTACCAAGATCTCCCCATGGGTACGATTCTGTTTGGGTGATAGTTGATAGATTGACTAAGTGTGCTCACTTTGTGCCCTATAAGATTGGATATTCTATGAAGAAGATAGCTGAGTTATACCTTGATGAGGTCATTAGATTACATAGAGTGCCTGTTAGTATTGTATCGGATCAAGAATCTAGATTTACGTCTCGCTTTTGGAAGAGTTTACAGGAGGGGTTGAGTACCGATTTAAGGTATTCCACCGCCTATCATCCGCAGACGAATGGTCAGACAGAAAGGGTAAATCAGATCGTGGAAGATATGATAAGATGTTACATATTGGATCACGGTGGTGCTTGGGATAAGCATCTCATACTCATGGAATTCACATACAAAAATAGTTATCAAGAGTGTCTGCAGATGGCCCTGTTTGAGGCCTTCTACGGAAGGCGTTGTAGGACACCTTTGTTTTGGGCTGAGGTTGATGAGATACCGCTGCTAGGTCCGGAAGCCCTTGAAGAGATGAATTGTGAGGTAACTCATATTCGGGAGAAGCTCCGTATATCTCAAGAGCGTTATGAAAAGTACGCAAATCAACGAAGGGTCGATCCAGAGTTCGTCATTAGGGACTTGGTTTTTTTGAAAGTCTCTCCGATGTCAGGTATTTAAAGGTTTGGAAGGAACCACAAGTTAGACCCCTGATATGTGGGACCTTTTCAGATTCTTGAGCACATCGGAGTGTCGGCTTATAAATTGGATTTACCTGCTACCTTCCCTGGTGTACATGATACATTCCATGTGAGCTAGTTGCGGAAGTGTGTTTGTAGTGATCGTCAAGTCCTTGACTCGGTTCCCCAGATTCAGCACAACCTTTCGTATATGGAAGAGCCTATCAGTGTTTTGGAATCTCAAGATCGAGTGTTGTAGAGAAAGACCATTCCCATGGTCAAGGTTCTTTGGAAAAATCAAGACGTCGAGAGAGTGACGTGGGAATTCGAGTCGGCGATGAGGGAATCTCATCCGCACCTCTTCTCTTAGTTTCTGGTATGTCTCCATGTTGTTGGTGGTTTTTGATTTTCTCGTTTTGGTTTGGTTTTGGAGTTGTGTTAAGTTTTGGGACGAAACTTCTTTTTTGGGGGAGTGACTGTAACGCCCCCGATTTTACAATGATATTATTTGTTTTTGTATCATCATACTTTTGACATCAGGGCGTTACCTTTTTACGTCATGTTGATGGCGCTGCACCGTTAGTGCATTTTCGCATCCGTTGGGTCTGTTTGACCAGATTTTGGGGGTTTTGAGGAGATTGAATGTTTTCTTGTTGGAAGAATTAAATTTGTGACATGTATGCTTATAGTAACCATTTGATGTTAGTGTCTCAAGAATGGTGCATCAGATTCTAGTGTTGTCTTTGCTGCTAAATTTCTAGAGTCGACATTTTATCCCGAAATAATAGACAAAATGATTTTTTGCATCTGCCCTTCATTTCTCGAGAAGCCGAGAATTGTTTCGCGAAAAGTTCTGCCAGTTCTCAAGAAGTCCTGTATTGTTCTCGAGAAATCATATATTGTTCTCGAGAAATTCAAAAGTTTCGAGAAGTCTAGATTTGCTCTTGAGAAATCAGAAGCTCTTCTCGAGAAATCATAATTCCTTCTCGAAAAATCCAGCGTTGTTCTTGAGAAATCCAATTCCTTCTCGAGAAATCAAGTGTTGCTCTCGAGAAATCTATATTGATTTCTCGAGAAGTGCTGCAGCTCTTGAGAAATATTTGTTTGTTCTCGAGAGGACCATATTGCTCTCGAGAAATCTATATTGATTGTTCCTGAGAAATCCTGAAACCGTTATCGAGCAATCCTAATCCCTCTCAAGAAATCCATACCTTCATGTCAGAAAATCCGGTTCAGCCGACCCATGTTCAATCTTTAAAGGTATAAATATTATGAGTGTAATCATTTTAATATTATATTTATAATATATATATATACTTCTTCTTCTTCTTCTTCTTTAAGCCGAACTCCTGTTCATTTCACGAACCAGAGCGGCGTGAGCAAGAGAGAGAAAGTTCTTCCATGATTCTTCTGGTGGCCACTGACGGTGCTCCGGTGCTCGAAATCTTCAACTGAATATAGATCCGGAAAGCTCTCAATGAGAGCTACGCCATCGTGGTAAAGTTTTTCCCATTTCTTGAGATTTTCTCGTTAGGGTTTTTGGCCTTAACCTCTATTTCGGCAATTTTTGTTCAGATTTCGACTTCCCCCGTCTTTTTTAGTCTCGATCTACGCCGAGGTGCGATTTGGTGGTCTTCTCCGGTAAAACCAAGGCAAGTGGTGGTTTTCTCCCCTCTTCGCTTCTTTCTCCCAGTCTGCTGAAATTTCTGACTAATTTTGTCATTATCATTAATAACTTGCTGATTATAGTGCTGTATTAATCCTTTGTTTAAATCCACTTGTATTATCATGTTCTTTATTTTTGCTAATCTAACCTTGTAAAGTGGTATATGTTTTGATGATTTGGTTGAATCTTGCTCTTTTAACCGTCCCTTAACTATTATGTAGGATGTGTAGAGTTTATCTAGGATTGTAAATACTTCTTAAAGGTTGATCAACCATTTCTTAAATATAGAAATGTATAGTAGAATCCGATGTGCCAAGTCTTCAGATATATCATGATTTTCTGGTTTGCGGGAGTTAGTGGACGTAACCACCTTCAAAATGTTTTGAGATTTATTAGCACCTTGTGGAACTCTACTAGGTGTTTGGGCATCTGTGGTAAATGGTGGAGGGTATGAGTCTCCCCCGCAGTTAGACGGATATTATATCTGTGAGGGTGTGTCCGGATGAGTGACCACCTCGCCTGTGTTTTTGTGTAGAGTTGACCACATGTCGCTAATAAAGTTTTGAGAAGTCTTTCTTACGATTTCATCATGCATTACACCTTTTAGCCCTGGGCATCTGGTGTAGTTTGATGTATGTGATGATTCACGTAAGCTCTATTTTCTGATTTTGGTACTTTACTTTTGTACTCTACTTCAGTACTTTTTGTCTTGGGTTGGTACCCCTTTTTGACCTTTGTTTACTTTTGGCTTATTTTTCTGCCACCGCTTGTACTCTCTTGCTCAGGTGTTCTGTCTTCGGAATGCCTCAGGTTCAGAGCTTTAACAGGTAGTGGAGATGGTTTTAGAGTTCCTGAGCAGCAGGTTGGCTGTGGTTTTCACCTCGCCATTGCAAGGTAGTTTGTTGTTTTAGTTTACTTTTCCTAGTTCAGACAAACTTTTGTTTTATATGGGTCCGTGTCAGATTGTTGACGCCCACAAGATAGTTGATTTTTGACACTTTGCTAGCTGCTAGTTTGTTTTCCTTCTGATTATTTGGATTTTTTACTCTCTGAGATGTTTTATGCTAGGATTTCATGTTAGGTATTTTCGAGTATAAAACTATTATTATTACTTAATGTATTGTATGTTTTAAAATTCTAAATCATTATATTTAACGACCGTAAAAGTTTTTTTACTACTATTATAAACCTAGAGTCTTACATACCATGAGTTGTCCTTTGGGGATATTTATTCTCATGAAGGATGTCTAATCTTGTAAAAGAAGAATTTTCTGTAGCGTATAACTATTTTTTTCTCGTGGACTAGATGAGCCACTAATCCGAGGGATACAGCTAACTGCTTAACTTAAACCGGATTTTTTTCTCTAAATAACTTAAAGATCTTTCTTGATGTGTTAAGTAGGAGTTTTGCCTGAGCGTCCGCAGTTATCCCCTACCGACGTGGCATCATGACGCGCATTTTCCCTTACTATGATATATCTTTAAATGCGGTGAAAATGCGGGTTGTTACATAGATGTACAGATCATGTCACCCTCATAATTGCTCAATCCTAGTTTTCTTGATCTAGAATGGACTTCCAAAAATTGGTGAGCCCAATATTATATATTGACTCAACCAAGCATGGCCATGCATTTCTCAGTCCCATTCCATCAAGGGGCCCATGGATGTAACTCCTGTCATATATAAGGACTAATCCCATCTCTACTCACATGCAAACACCCAAATAATTCGTAACGTACCCAATAACCATCTTTCCAAATTTCTCAAGACTGGACTTGATAGCATCAAAGCACGCTCTTCCTCACTCAGTGAGTGCTGTGATATCAGGTCAAAGAACCACAAACACCATTGCCACTAGAGCCATACTTGGGACACGTTCATATAACAATCTACAAAGTATTCTCATGGTGGGTCTCTCCAGTACAACTTTTTCATAACAAGTACCAATGTGATGACTTGATATCACAATATCATGACCTGTGAGGACTAGTCATCAATAAACGCACATGCTAGTCTTAAAGGTATCATCATCGCCCTTAGCTTCTAAGATGATACAACAACCAGGGACCTTTAAGAATGAAGCTTCTAAGATCATAGGTTCTCACTTCAAGTCACTACTTGACCTATAGATGCAAACACTCCAAGGGAATTTATACAGTTAACTACTCTTTTAAATAGAAATAATTACACAATAAAAGAACTTGCCAAAATATATAAATAGAAATAACTACTCTTTGAACATTCAGGTATCGTATACCCATTGATCTTACATGACCATCATGCTTTCTCTGTGTAAGAGGATTTGTTAGTGGATCCACAAAGTTTTCCTCAGTCGGTACTCTGCATATGCTCACACCTCCTCGATAAAAAATCTCTCGAATTATATGGAACCACCGAAGTATGTGCTTGAAGCGCTGATGAGATATAGGTTCCGAAGCAAGTGCAATTGCACAGTTTTTGTCACAATAGAGAACTACATGACTAATAATGTTTGGAACTACATCTAACTCACCGATGAATTTCCTAATCCATAAAGCCTCCTTCGCTGCATTTGCAGCGACAATATACTCAGACTCAGTTATAGAATTGGCAACTGTTTCCTACTTAGAGCTCTTCTTGCTAACAACACCTCCATTTAGGCAAAAAACAAACCCTGACTGAGACTTTGAATTGTCCCTATCAGTTTGGAAGCTAGCATCCGTGTAACCCTTACAACGACCTATTCCTCCCCACCAAATATCAAGAATGTATACTTAGTCCTTCGCAAGTACTTCAGGATATTCTTAACGGCAATCCAGTGACTTTCTCTGGGATCAGACTGATACCTGCTATCCATGCTCAAGGCATAAGAGACATCGGGTCTAGTACATATAATTGCATACATGATTGTCCCAATTGCCGAAGCATATGGAATCAACTTCATGCGGTATTTATCTTCACAAGACTTAGGACACTGGTCCTTAAAGAGACTCACACCATGAGAATGGGCAAGAATCCTCTCTTGGACTCAAGCACATTGAACAGCTTCAACACCTTGTCAATGTACGTACTTTGGGTCAAACCAAGAATATTCTTCGATCTATCTCTATAGATCTTAATACCAAGTATATAAGTCGCTTTGCCCAAGTCTTTCATTGAAAAACAGTTCCCTAGGTTGTTCTTAACATCTTATAGGGTCGGTTTGTCATTCCTGATCAGTAGTATGTCATCTACATACAATATTAGGAAGTCAATAATTCCCCCACTAATCCATTTGTAAACACACAGTTCATCCTCGTTCTTGATAAAACCAAACTCTTTGATCTTTTCATCAAAATGAAGATTCCAACTTCGAGAAGCCTATTTTAATCCATAAATGGATCTCTGCATCTTGCATATTTTAGTGGCTTCACCCGGAGATACAAAACCCTTGGGTCGTGTCATATAAACTTCCTCAAGGTGGTTTCTGTTTATGAAAGCCGTTTTGACATCCATCTGCCAGATCTTGTAGTCATAATATGCAGCAATAGCAAGCAGAATTATGATGGACTTAACCATATCAATAGGGGAAAAGTTTCTTTGTAGTCAATACCATGAATTTGCTTGAAATCCTTAGCCATTAGCCGCCATTTGAATGTCTATACATTCCCATCCATGTCGGTCTTATTCTTGAAAACCCATTTGCAATCTATGGGTCTTACCCCTTCAAGTGGTTCCACCAAGGTCCAAAATTGGTTTTCATATATGGAGTCCATCTTAGATTTTATGGCCTAAAGCCACTTCTCGGAGTCCGGTCCACTCATAGCCTCTTAGTACATTGTTGGCTCATCATCATGATCCATAAGAAAAACATTACCTATTTGAGACTTGAGAAATCCATATCTCTCAGGCTCAAACCTTAGTCTACCAGATCTACGTGGAACTTGTGTTTCCTGAGAAAGTTTTCCAGCTACAATAACATGTAATACTAGCTCAGGTTACAATTCTGGTTCATTTACTATTTATAGCTCTTGAACTTCTTCATGTTCTACCTTAGCAGTCTTTCTACTTAAGAACTCTTTCTCAAGAAAGACTCCAGTCCTCATGACAAACACTTTGCCCTCAGACGGTAGGTAGAAATAGTACCCTTTAGTTTCCTTTGGATACCCAACAAGATAACACTTATTTGATTTGGGTTCCAGCTTGTCAGGCATTTTACATCGCACGCATGCTTCACAACCCCAAACCTTAATGAACGACACAACAGGATGCTTCCCAGTCTATATCTCATATGGTGTCTTTAGAACTGCTTTCATTGGAGCACGATTTAGTGTAAAAGCAGCAGTTTCTAGAGCAAAACCCCAAAAGGAAATAGGAAGATTTGCATGACTCATCATCGATCGCACCATATCTAACAAAGTACGATTCCTCTGTCAGACACACCATTATGCTGTGGTGTTCTAGGTGGAGTGAGCTGTGATACAATGCCACACTCTTTCCAGATGATCACGAAACACATGACTTAGGTATTCACCACCTCAATCAGATCGGAGCGATTAAAACTTCTTACCCAATTGGTTCTCCACTTCATTCTTAAACTCTTTAAACTTTTCAAAGGTTTCGGGTTTCACTTCATAAGATACATATATCCGTATCTACTAAAATCATCAGTAAATGTAACAAAGTAGAAGTACCCACCTCTAGCCATAGAACTCATGGGTCCATATAAATCACAATGTATTATACCTAAGAGATCATCAACCCTCTCATTGTTCCAGTGAAAGGGACCTTATTCATCTCGCATAACAAACAAGATTCGCATCTCTCAAATGATTCATAATCAAATGAGTCCAACAATCCATCTTTATGGAGCTTGGATATACGTTTCTATTTTATATGGCCCAAATGACAATTCCAAAGATACGTAGGGTTCGGGTCATTTGTTCTTAGTCTTTTAGTATTTTCAATATTATAGATCAGATGGTCTAAGTTCAAAATATACAGACCATTAAACATTTGGGCTATAACATAACTAACATCATTCTTAAATATAGAACAATAATTGTTCTTAATAAGAAATGAAAATCCAATCACGTCCAAACATGAATTAGAAATAATGTTTCTTGTTATTGCAAGAACATAATAACAGTTATCAAGTTCCAAAACAAGCCCATTGGGCAAAGAAAGATGGTAAACACCCACGACCACAACAACAACTCTTGCTCCATTGCAAATACGTAGGTATACCTCCCCTTTACTCAACATTCTTCTCCTTCCCAGTTCCTACACATTTATACAAATGTGAGAACCACAACCGGTATCTAATACCAAGGATGAAGGAGCTGAAAGGTTTATCTCTATAACATAAATACCTGAGGCAGAAGTTATACCTCCCCTCATCTTTTGCAGACTTCAATATTAGAAGGACAATTCCTCCTCCAATAACCAGCCTTGCCATAGTGATGGCGACGATGCTGATGCGGCCGTTGATCCCCGTCATAGAGAGTTTATGGATTTGTACGATCGATGCCGCAAGCTCGAAGATGGGAGTCTACCATGACGTTTCTTCGCCAAACGCCGCTGCCACTGCATGTTTTGCTCGACGTCCGCCGCCGCCGCCAATAAATAAAATATATAATTATAAATTACATAATTATAATTATATATTTTATCATTTAAATTTTAATAATTTTATTTTAAGTAATACTATTTTTAGTATTTCATTTTATATATGATGGGTGCTTATAACCATCAATTGTTATTTTTAATTCATGTTATTAATTATTGTATTTGTTATGTCATGATGGGTGCATATAACCATCATGAATGGTTTAATTTTCAAGGGTGGAGATTGAGTGGTGTAGCCTATATATAGGCCATGTCATGATGGATTTTGTAGAGAATGAATAAGAATTGAAAACCCAAATCTTCCTTGAGATTTTCCCTCCTCCTCTCCTCTCCTCCTCCTCTAAAATTTCGGCCACCCCCATGTCTCCTTCCTCTTGGCCGCCGCCCACTCCCCCTCTCCCTCCTCTCTTGTATTCGGCCTCCCTTTTCCTCCTCCTCCCTCTATAAGTCCCCCACCAAAACAGCCCCTCCTCTCCTCTTTCAACAAAAACTTGCCACCTCCTTTCAACAACCCTAGACAGCAACCCTCCTAGCTTCCACCCCTTCCTTCTTCTTCCTTAGTTCGCCCACCCTCCTCCACCACCCAACCAATCAGCCTTCTTCATCATAAAAACCGAGCCTATCCTCCTCCTTGCCCCTCTCTCGGCCACCCAACTCCACCCCAAAACCCGAGCCACCCCATCTCCCTCTAACCCGATCCACCCCACCCTAAGGTGGAAAACCTACCTCCTTCATCTCCCCAAATCCGGCCACCTTCATAAATGCCAAAACCCGCCGGCCACCATCACCTCTCCCCTAGCTGCAACCTCTCCATCATTATTGAGAAAAAAAATACTCCACCACCTTTTCTCTCTCCAACTTTCATTATATATTTTGGGTTTCCATATTCTCCCACTTCTACAGTTTTGGAAAAGAAAAACGGTGAACAACTTCATCATCCGGTGCGGATCCGAGGATTTGCGTGGAAAACAAGAAAATCATCTACCATCGCTAGCGCTTCCTCCACTCAATATTATGGACGGACTTTTTGGGATTGAGTAATGATTTCTTAACCCTCTTTGTGTGATTTCTTCTATAATTTTGTGAGGTATTTGTGGAATATAAGGCTGGTAATTAGCCCTGATTTATATTGAATGTTGTACGTAATTAAAATTTAAATTTCAAGCATTAATTTTCCGAATATTTTTCATAAAATTTGAGCGGGTAAATTTTGTGAACACTTGTAGAAATCGGTTTCCTTAACATTGATTTCTTCGGTGTTCAAGTGATTTGGCAACCCTCATATTAATTTGTCTTTGGGATTGATTGTGAACTTAATTTTAAATCACTAATTTAGCCCATATTTTCTTTTATTGAATTATGAATTGTTTGCGTATAATTTAATTCGAATAGCTAATTGTCCGGATCGTGTGGGTCCTTTCGCTTAAGCGAACATTGACCTATAGCCCTTGTTCAATCTATAAAATGGGTAACGTCTCTTCGTGTTGTGTGATGCTGAAAATAGTGCCATTAATTGCTTGACTTATCAATAGTGCTAAGTAGAGAAACCGCACACTAGATATTTATTTTAATTGTCAAACCTAAGAGCGCATAGTTTAACTCGTCGAAACCATGGGCCTGCATCACACAATGGTGGCACTTTCCTTCTTTCCCTGAACCTTTCTTTTTCAGTGCAGAAGACTTGGTCTCTAAAGCAGACTTAGGTCCTACCTTTGTCTTCTTAAAGACCTTGGCCTTGCCCTTGCCTTTATGCACCATTAGAATGGGGCTAGTAGCCTTGACCTTCTTCATGTTAATCTCGGCAGTTCGCAACATGCCTAAGAGCTCGGGTTGTGTCTTGTCTATTTCATTCATGTTATAGTTCAAGACGAACTGCTCATAACTGTCCGTCAACGATTGCAGGATCAAGTCTATAGCCAACTCTTGGCCCATAGGAAACCCTGGACTTTTAAGGTTCTCGATATACTCAATCATCTTTAGTACGTGAGTCCCTATTAGGTCCTGAGCTCCCATCTTGCACTGGAACAATGCCTTAGTGACGTAAAATCTCTCTTGACGAGCTTGCCCTTGAAACATTTTCTTGAGATGCTCGTAATTTCCTTGCAACCCATGCTCTCGTGTTGCTTCTGAAGATCAGAGTTCATGTTCGCAAGCATGAGACATTCAATGTCTAAGGAGTCATCGAGATACTTCTTGTAAGAATCTTTATCAGCACGGGATGCATTCTTGGCTCGCTCATCAGAGGATACCTCTTCCAAAACATAGAGCTTGTGCTCCATCCTGAGAACAATTCTCAAGTTCCTGTACCAGTCCAAATAATTTGTTCTAGTCAGCTTTTCCTTCTTAAGGATCGCTCTGAGGGACAGGGTGGAGTGTGAGCCACTTGCCATGGATATTCTATAGGGATACAAGCAAAGCAAATTAGTACTACATTTCAAAATATAATTTTCTCTTTCGATTAGGACTTTAATCAAAATAACTGCCACTGTTTTTATCAAACCGATAACCCTTGATATCAATTTGAAGAGTTCATGCGAGTAACTCTCTTTGTGGACAAGATCCATATTTCACTAGCATTATGAGTCAGCTTTGACTTTTATCTCACAACACAGTTATTTAGGCAGGCAACGCTTATAAATTGCATCAGAATTCAATTCTTGTATGGCTGGTGAATAACTCTTTATTCGCATCCATCATATGGTGCATTCCAACCCCATGCCTCTTGGCACTTAACCTTTGAGGTCACCCAGTTAAGCTTGACCCGATGTCAATAGTGGGATATCACAATTATCCACTCTCACCCTTACCAAGATAGAATAATGCACCTTGCTTTGGCAAGCCCACACTTCATCGATTGAGGTAGGAAGAGTGTCATCCATCGGAAGGCATCCGAATACTTAATATTTCTTAAGGGAATTTTTGGTATTTGATTAACTCTTTAATCGTGTCTAACATTTAACAAATGTGCACATCCGCAAACATTCAACAACATAAATAATCTAAATGCATCCCAGATATGCACGTGAAGATCATCAACACTTGATGAACTAGACTAAATCTAAACATCTAAAACACTTCTAAATCCTCAGATTTACATGCAGTGGACATGAACAATGCCAAATCCACTTATATATTAGACAAGCTCGTTTCTCTATGTGAGATTCAAAATCTAACACACCTGGTTTCACAAACCAACTAGAGGGACGATTACTGTTAAGGAGTAACAAAGATATCATAATGAAATCACATGCGTTCCTTGCGGGGTTCCAAAACCACACAGAGTCCATCAACACTTGATGAAAAAAGGAATATATCTGGCAATTAGAAGGCTTATAAAAATCTAGATCTACACGCAATGGATTTAGAAACTTCTGAAACAATGATCATCGCACAACCTCCCTCTGATACCACTGTTGGGTTTTGCTAATCGTCATAACAGTTATGCGCAGCGAAATAAGGATACAAGGAAAACTCAAGAGTAAGTTGTGGACCTTGCGATGACCATTAATTAAGAAGTAATGTACAATAAGCAAATTTATACCTTTGTGGGATTGAGTCGATACTCAACGTAGGAACTCCAATTGATTCCAATGAGCGACAATGGTTGGAGTTCCGAGCGTAGAATAGTGTCCACGCCTCTACGGGTATCCACACGAGCATAGAGAACCCTAGACTCTTATCGCACAAGATCTAGGTCGGAAAGAGGCCTGCCCTCAACGTCTCCATGGAGTACTAGATCTGATCAAGGAGAGGTGACAATGACGAAGATGATGCCTAAGAAACTCTTTCCGATTATGGCTAGGGAAGATGAACAGTCGACGGCGACTAGCGGCAATCAGCGGCAATAACGGAGACAGTCGCGGATGCGAAACAGTTCCATCGCGAGGAAGAAGCTGTCAGTTTCATGATTTAGGTTTAGAATGAACAGCCGCTTATTCAGTTCAACAGTAAAATCATATTTATACCTTGAACCGAACCGGCAAATGCCAGCAAAGACCGTCGAACCAGATATAACAAAAATCAAAAAGGACGAGACAGAAATTCGACGAGTATCAAATTGATATTCGTCGAATCAGTGAGAGGAGTATGACGATACATGACAAATTGTGAAGTGATCATGATGACACTTGACAAATCGTCGAGGGATAACAGCGATACCCGATGAATTGGCTATAAGTCATGACGATACTCGACGAATCGAGACCATTCGGCGAAACCCCTTTCCTATACTCGACGAATTTTCCTTAGCTATTTCCTTCTACATACCGGTCGACCCATATTCACAATACATGTCCCGAAATGAAATTCCACCA
The DNA here is from genome assembly GCA_039513925.1 of Platanthera zijinensis. Taxonomy (NCBI): domain Eukaryota; kingdom Viridiplantae; phylum Streptophyta; class Magnoliopsida; order Asparagales; family Orchidaceae; genus Platanthera; species Platanthera zijinensis. Next base: position 132,991,869 of record CM077078.1, read on the forward strand.
TAACCAGATCGTCATAGGCTTGGTCCTTCACTCATATCACATATGAGTAAGGCCAACACAAACCTATACAACTTCTCCAAAACTCTTATGTCTGACCCCATAGTCTCATACATCGTTTCAAGTGAGGCTACATGCTTGATCACTTCCAGATCACCATTGTAGAACCAACAATGTCATCTAAATTTGGAATAATATTTCAAAATGAATATTTTTTTGTAGAGCTGGCGCCCCGCGTTAGAAGGTAGCCCCACACGGTAGGTCGGTTACTCGAGGAATTCTTCTCGACACTCGTTGAGAGGCTAGTGCGGCGCGGTAACAACTATCGCCTGGAGGTAGATTGGTTACTCGAGAAATCCTACTCGACATTCGTCGAGTGGTTAGCGCGGCACGGTAAGCATTATCTCTTGGCGATAATTTCCTGAGAGGCTGGACAAAATAATTCCTTGCACTAGCGCGGGAAATAGGAATAGCGTGGCGCGGTAGGTTCCCGAGAGCTCTGTCCAATAAATTCACGGCTACCACTCAGAGGTAAATTCTACTGCTCGGCGTTAGTGTCCATAGGAATCTTCTTCTTATTGGCTTGCACCTGTCAACCTGCACACTCTATCAACACAAGACGTGATCAAATACAACCTAGGAGTTGATATTCTCAAACACAGGGAATGTGAAACATCGGTTCCAACAAACTCCACCTTTTGATAATATCAAATTCCGTTCATGAGAAATAACAATGAGATAGAGTGCATACAAAGAATAAGAGTTATAAGATAACATCAGGTTGCAGGTTCTCTATATAGCTCCCCTACATGCATGCTCCCCCTATCTACATATTCGACTTGCTCCCCTTATCTATGTGCACACATTGTAAACATGCTCCCCCTATATGTGACCTCTCTAACCCGTGACTCATACTTATGAACATACTCATGAACAATCTATTCTCCCCCTTTGATAATATCAAATAGGGCCGGGCAAGGCCAATTAGACATGCGGGATGAAACATAGTTAATATGATGAGCGTTATACAAATAACAGATGGTGCACACATAAAGTAAATTTAGACATGATAATCGTAGAGGTGACTCAAAATAAAAGACATATCAGAGAATTGTAAGCACATGGGTCACAAAATAGAGCAAGGTACACAAACAAAGAAGTACAATTTTCAGAGGTAATATGAATTGGACAACACATACTAAACTAAGCACACAACGAGTACGTCTACAATGCTATAAGAGTTAGGAAGTAATCAAGTTGAACAAACATTGAAAACATCATGAGTGTAAATTGTGTGCTAGTACGTAGTGTGCTAAAAAGAGATAGTGTAGTTGCATTCCAATTCTTATGTGTGGAAGTCTTAGACAAGGCAATGACATGTGTTCGTGTAGCATCAAATGTAACGTCCCAATTCGCGCTAGGCCCCTTGATTGCGCTTTTGAGTCAAGGGGGCTGTGGTGAGCCCAATGGGGGTGTGGGTGAACATGTGCGAACGTATGGGAAATGAGGAAAACAAGGCAAAACGGTGTTTTTGGCCGACACGGGTATGGACACGGCCGTGTCCATACCCGTGTGCCTCATGCCAATATTAAGTTTCCAGTCAGAGAGGTACACGGGTATTGGGACACGGGCGTGTCCCTAGCCGTGTGCCAAGGACACGGGTCGAGAAACGGCCGTGTCTCTACCCGTGTGCCGCAACCCCGACCCGGCAGAAAGATGTTCTGGGATGTACACGGCCCTAAACACGGCAGGCGACACGGCCGTGTCACCTGAACACGGGTAGGAACACGGCCGTGTGCCTACCCGTGTCTGCGGTGTATAAAAGTGAAAAAGTTGGAAACCCTAGTTTTCATTCCCCTTTTCAGCCCCAAAACTTCTGAGAGGAAGAGAGCTTGCTGGAGGAAGGGGAAAGGAGCTTGCCGGAGCCATTCTTGGAGGAATCGAAACGCCGCCGCCGTCAAGGGAAAAACAATGCCGCCGCGAAGGAGTGCGAGGCTCATGGCCGGCCATGGTGGTACCGCTGGACTTGAGGTGAGCTTCCTCCCCTCTTCCTTGGTGCTAGATCTATAGTTATTTTAGGAGAGACATCGACTCCATAGAGTCTTGATGGTGAGGAGGAGAGTTCTTAGGATAAGCCATGCCTAGGTTTTCTAGGCTTAGTCTCCCTCAACCTTCTCATCATTCAAAGTGGAGATGAGAGGGGTTTTCGTTGAGGGTTTGGCTTTGAAAGGAGAAATAAGGTTGGGCGTGATTTCTGGAGAAGTTTATGCGAGGTCGTTGCAAGGAAGAAGATGAACGGATGCCGTTCATCTCGCCTTAAGATGCGTGCAGAAATCTGATTTCTGCACGCGACGACCTTCGTGGCCAATTTCGGGGGTGTTCTGGCCAGATCTGGGTGAACGACTCAACACGAAAGTTGTAGCCCTTGAAATTACCTTTCCAACGAGTGGTTGCTTGTTTCCATGCGATACCTGTAGCCACGGGAAAGCTGGTTCGAGTCCGCTGCGTTCGGGAAAATTCCTGTACAGGAAACTGTTTCCTGTACGTATTCGAGTTGAATTTCTGGTATGTTGCGACCAGATCTGGGCGATCGACTCAACACGAAAGTCGTAGCCCTCGCGAATACCTTTCCAACGAGGGGTTGTGCATTGTGATCGGATTCCTGTAGCTCCGGGAATCCCAGTTTTAGTATCGGGCTATCCTATGTTAATGCACTTGTTAATTTATAATGCTAGCACTCTTGCAATGGTTGTGATTTGCTCATTTGTTGTCTTGCTCCCATATATCTATAATGTTGTTGTTACTATAATTTAGCACGGTTACTCATTTGTTTGTATAATAAGGTATAACCATGTATTGGTAGAGAAATGGATTGGATGGGAAGGCTAGATATTAGGAGTTGAGATTGGTATAGGATATATTTATACAATTTGGTGTTGAACATATCTATTATGCGTAGCGTTGAGGTGAATTTATTGAATAGGTGGGCGTGAACATGATGAACACTATGTGAAGAGTATTTTGTAACAGTAATCCAAGCCCAAGGGGTTTATTAACAACCGATGCTTAGAGTTGAAGCCTCCCTACGGGTAGCATCGAGTGAGTTGTTTTGGGGCATGTGATGTGCGACGATTCATCGTGTCGCGATATTGAGATAATGACTATGGCAGGTCTACGGGTTCGCTAGTCGTCACACCGATGGGAGCCAATGGGTAGACCTTGGGCGGTAGGGTTAGATACTTGGTGTCCATAACCCGAGATCTCCTCCGCGCCATGAGAATGGTTGGGCTTGCACCTCGTGCGCTTCCGAGGTTCCATCCGATTCGAAATCAAAGGCCAGGTTGGGCTGTGTTCTTGGTGCACATTTACCCAAGAGCCCTTCTGAGCCGTAGTACGCATGTGAGCTCCGCTGTTGTGTTCTTAGCGTTGAGGCGTACGGGGGCCTAGGATAGGTAGTGTGATACCACCTAGTAGTGGAGACGCCCGCTCCACTGTCGCCGTCTGGCCATGATGGACGACGCCTGAGAGGTTAGCTACCTGCTCGAAAAGTGGGAACTTCAAGTCTGTGTCGACATAGCAACTTGCATGTGCGTGCGCATGATTCGGTCATACCATAACATTCATATCATGTCATTCATTGCATACACAAGATCCTCATCGTATAAGTTTGTATGGGCACTCCTATACGATGAGTTACTTTACTGTTAACCCGATCCTTAACTTATAAGTTTGTATGGGCACTCTTATAAGTTGAGTTACTATTCTGATTACTTATACCTGCTGTCATATATATAGATATTTGTAGAACTGCTAGTTGTGTAGCGTAGTTTATACTCCACCATATTTACAGTCACCTGCTTGTTTACTTGCTTATATATATATACATATTGTACCTTTGTTCCTTTCTCCGCCCGGTGCCGAGGAGTCGCCGGGGGAGCGGATGTGAAGCCACTTAGTCTTATGACTAACGGTTGCTACGTCTTCCTTTTTAGGAGGAAACCCCGCAGGTAGAGCAGCGACGGACTATGCAGCAGGACAGCCAGGCCCAGACGATAGGACCTGAGGTGGTGGTGCCATCGGCACCGTCAGTGACAGTCGTGAGTGTTTTCATGTAGCCGTTTGGCAAAACATTTCTAGACTCTTGTTTATTTGTACAAGCCTGTTGTGCTTGTTATCTTCCGCTATTTTTGGACTTAACATTAGCTGTGAATTGAACTGATTTACTTTTCTGTTATGGTTGGGTTGGCATAATTGTTGTGATATGGATTGTAGCCGGCAGAATAGGCGTCTTATGGTAAAGGCTAACCCGTGTGTTAGTGCTACCGCAAGGCGGCTATTTCGGGCATAAGACTCCCCTCGTGCCGTGTGTTGTGTTCCGGGAGGGGGGTCTTACAAATGGTATCAGACTTAGCCGATCTTCAACTAGAGCAGTCATGTAACAATGGGCCACTCCCGTTCGATTAGTCGGTTTGGGGACAAACCGACTTAGCGGAAGCAGTGGTGTGCCCATATGTAATTCACACTAAGTTGTCCAACTTTGACATTAGTTTTAGCCAACCTGACCCTAGTTTGTACCTTGCGTACAGGTCCCAGCGCAGGTGGAGCCGGTTGGGGGCACTCCTACCCCTTCCGTTCCTTCACAATTCCAGCAGTCGGAACTGGGACAAACGCTGTCAGCCATATTGGATGCATTTAAAGCCCAGCAAGCTCCGGTGCAACAACAAGCGCCAGGCTCCAACTGGTTGAGCACCTTCCGTGCCCTGTCCCCTCCTGCCCATCTTGGGACAGAATGGCCGGTGCGTACCGAGGAATGGCTTGATACCGTGTAGGAATTGATGGCTGGCATAAGATGTCCGAACAGCATGGCGGTGACATTGGTAGTGACGCTGCTAGAGCTGCACGCCAAAAGGTGGTGGAAGTCCCTCATGGGCTCCACCTTCCAAGGGCGGTTGTACACGGACATCAGTTGGAACGAGTTCATCGAGGCTTTTCTGGATCACTTCATCCCTTCTTCTGCTCGGGATGGACTTGAAGAAAAATTTCTGCAGCTGAAGCAGGGATCGAAATCGGTAACGGAGTAGCAGAGGGAGTTCCAACACCTCGCTAGATTTGTCGATTCCTATGAGTTGGACGATAGAGGCTACGCGAAGCTCTTCTACAAAGGGTTGAGGGACCCCCTGAGGCAGGCCCTTTTGTTTATAGCCGATGGAAGCCTGGCAGAAATCATCGACATGGCAAAGAGACTGGAGGCGGACCACATGGGATGTGGCAAGAGACCTGCGGAAGGAGTAATTGAAGTCGACCCTAGTAATAAAAGGCGGAATGATCATGGCAGAGGAAGGGGAAACCACAGAGGCGGTCGGTGGGTCAACAGGAACTATCGGGTGGAGTACCCAATTCTGCAACCACTAGCTTTACCTCCACCACCGTAGTATCAACATTATCAACAACCTGGGGGCCGACGTGAGGTGATATGTTTCGAGTGCAACCAACCGGGGCATGTCCGACGAGTTTGCCCGCGACTGATCGGAGGTGCTCCTATTGCTCCCCCTCCAGTAGCTCCACGGGGGCGAGGGCACATGCGTGACCGAGGAAGAGGACCACCAGGGAGAAATCAAGGACATGCACGGGAGCATGTATTCGCATTGGATATGACTCAGGAGAGAAATCCGCAGGAAGTCATCACCGGTACGTGCAAATTTATTAATATTATAAGACTTGTTAGATTTACGATACAAATGATACGCGCAATTTTGAATAGTGATTACCTTTTTGGAACCTAGGCACTGTCGTGGTTAGCGGGAGACCCGCCTATACGTTATTTGACACGGGTGCGTCTCACTCGTTCATTTCGGAGGACTTCGTGAAGAACTTGGAGGGAGTGCAACACTTCACGGGCATTACTCAAAGGGTGCGCCTTCTGGACGGCTCTGAGATGACGTCGTCAGCAAGTTGCGACTTCGACACCCTTATTGGAGGAAAGTTCTTTGAAACTCCGGCTACAGTGTTAAGAATCCCGGAGTTCGATCTCATCCTGGGCATGAAGTGGTTGGACTGGCACCACGCCAGGATCAATTGTGCGGAGAAGCAAGTTATGTTGAGGCATGGAGACTCGGAAGTCATCTTCCAAGGTATTAAATTCGCACCCCGTAAATTATTGTCTTCAATCCAAGTTATGAAATCTCATATGGAAGGGGACGAGGTCTATGTAATTTGCTTCGAGTTGAAGAAATTGACATTAGAGGTCAAGGATGTGCGGGTGGTGCGAGAATTTCCCGAGGTATTTCCCGAGAAATTGCCGGGACTACCCCCGCATAGGGAAGTGGACTTCCAAATCAAGCTAATTCCGGGTGCCAAGCCCATCTCGCGAGATCCATACCGAATGGCTCCGAAGGAACTTGCAGAGTTTAGAGTCCAGCTTCAGGAATTGGTGGAAGCAGGGTTCGTTCGCCCAAGCTCGTCGCCTTGGGGAGCGCCCGTTTTGTTCGTCAAAAAGAAGGATGGCACCCTGCGGTTATGTATTGATTATCGAGAGTTGAACCGGTTAACGGTGCGGAACACCTATCCCCTACCGCGCATTGATGAATTATTTGATCAATTGGTGGGATCGTATTGGTTCTCCAAGTTAGATCTGCGTTCGGGATATTATCAGCTGAGGATACAAGAAGATGACATTCAGAAGACGGCGTTCAGTTCGAGATATGGTTTGTATGAATTCACCGTGATGCCGTTTGGGCTCACAAACGCCCCTTCCGCCTTTATGAGCTTGATGAACAAGGTGTTCAGCCCTTATTTGGACATCTTTGTCATCGTGTTCATCGATGATATCCTAGTCTACTCCAAGACTGAAGCAGAACATGCCGAACATCTAACTTTAGTGCTGAGGAAACTAAAGGAGCACGCTTTGTTTGCCAAGTTCAGCAAATGCGAGTTTTGGCTTCGAGAGGTCGCGCTCTTGGGCCATGTGATTAGTGGGGCGGGGCTAGCAGTAGATCCGGCCAAGGTGCGGGCCGTGAAGGAGTGGTCGCCATTGAAGTCAGCGACCGACATACGAAGCTTTCTTGGACTTGCCGGGTACTATCGCAAGTTCGTGAAAGGCTTCTCAAAGATCGCCCTTCCCCTTACTATGCTGACCAAGAAGGGTGTGCCGTTTGAATGGACACCCCAGTGCGAAGCTGCATTCCAAGAGTTGAAGGACAGATTGACGACTGCACCCATCCTAGCTCTTCCATCTGGGAAGGAGGGCTTTCAAGTTTACACGGATGCGTTGTATCAAGGGATGGGAGCTGTGTTGATGCAGAATGAGCATGTGATCGCTTATGCTTCAAGACAGTTGAAGAAGCATGAAGACAGCTACCCGGTGCATGATCTAGAGTTGGGAGCGGTGGTATTCGCCTTGAAGATTTGGAGGCATTATTTATATGGCGTCCACTGCGAGATCTACTCGGATCACAAAAACCTGAAGTATGTTCACACCCAAAAGGAGTTAAACTTGAGACAGCGGCGGTGGTTGGAGTTCTTGTGCGACTATGAATTCACCTTGAACTACCACCCCGGGAAGGTTAATTCCGTAGCTGATGCCTTGAGCCGAAAGGCACCGGGAACGAGCACGGAGTCCCACTTGATGAGGATGGAGTTAATCCAGACACTGCAAGAGATGGAAGTCACTTTGGTCTTTAAGAATCAATCGGAAGAGTATACAGAATATTTGGCCGCGATGAGTATAGTTTGCAACATACGAGACCGGATCCGGACGGAACAAAAGAAGGATGCAGCTTTAACCCCAGCTTTCAAGTCAATGGAGGATGGGACTACGGAAGAATACTCCCTAAAAGACGGCCTCGTCCATTTTCGTGGCCGGCTTTACATCCCCGAAGGCGACAACATTCGGGAGGATATTCTAAAGGAGGCCCATTGCTCCAAGTACTCGGTGCACCCGGGGATCGCGAAGATGTACACCGATTTGAGAAAGACAATGTGTTGGTCGGGCATGAAGAGGGATGTCAAGTACTTTGTTACTCATTGTGTGGCCTGCCAAATGGTGAAGGCAGAGTGCAGAAGCCCCGGTGGAATGCTACAGTCGTTGCCCATCCCCGAATGGAAATTTGAGGACATCTCCATGGACTTCGTCCACGGGTTACCTCGCTCGCGCTCGGGGAATGATTCTGTGTGGGTGATAGTTGACCGGTTGACCAAGGTAGCCCGATTTATCCCAATGAAGAAGGAGGCGCAGGTGGGCGTCTTAGTGCGTCTCTTTGTGGAACAATTTGTGCGGTACCATGGTGTGCTGAAGACGATCGTCTCCGATCGGGATGGTCGGTTTACTTCAAGAGAATGGAGGGCTGTACAGGCTTATTTGGGCTCGCGCCTCGCCTTTAGCACAGCCTTTCACCCACAAACGGACGGGCAGTCTGAACGAACCATCCGAACATTGGAGGACCTTCTGAGGTTGTGTGTGCTAGATAAAGGAGAACCATGGGAGAGACTCTTACCTCTCGTGGAGTTCTCTTATAATAACAGTCATCAAGCCAGTATTGGAATGGCACCTCATGAAGCTTTGTATGGAAGGAGGTGTAGAACACCCTTGTCCTGGGTGCAAGACGAAGATCCGAAGACATTGGGAAATGAGTATATTGATGACACGGACGCGGTGGTTAGGTTGATCCGGAATCGAATGCTAGAGGCTCAAAGCCGACAAGCGAAATATTACAACGCAAGGCACCGTATGGTGGAATTTCAAGTGGGTGATAAGGTGTTCCTGAAGATTCGACCGATGCACGGAGTGTCGCGGGTACGTGGAGTCAAGAAGCTCAGCCCAAGGTATGTCGGACCCTATGTCGTAGTGGAAAGGATTGGCCCTCTGGCCTATCGATTGGAGTTACCACCGGAGCTGGAGAACCTTCACGACGTGTTCCATGTATCGTCGCTTCGGAAGGCTTTGTTGCGGCCTGAACAGTATATCCCCACGGCGGATGGTGTCGTGGCGTCTGATAGGTCTGTGCGACTGGAGCCGGTGCGGATCGTTGATAACGAGACAAGAACCTTGCGCCGCAAAAGTGTTCCCTTGGTGAAAGTGCTATGGTCTAATCATGGGAAGGAGGAGTTCACATGGGAGCCAAGGGATTTGATGCAAGGGCGCTATCCGGAATTATTTACCCCAGGTAAAAATTTTATTTGAAAGCATAGTTTCCTTTTATGTGTTTCACTCCCATAGCCTTACCCTGATTTCGGGGACGAAATCTTTCATTTTGTTTATAGGATTTGTAACGTCCCAATTCGCGCTAGGCCCCTTGATTGCGCTTTTGAGTCAAGGGGGCTGTGGTGAGCCCAATGGGGGTGTGGGTGAACAGGTGCGAACGTATGGGAAATGAGGAAAACAAGGCAAAATGGTGTTTTTGGCCGACACGGGTATGGACACGGCCGTGTCCATACCCGTGTGCCTCATGCCAATATTAAGTTTCCAGTCAGAGAGGTACACGGGTATTGGGACACGGGCGTGTCCCTAGCCGTGTGCCAAGGACACGGGTCGAGACACGACCGTGTCTCTACCCATGTGCCGCAACCCCGACCCGGCAGAAAGATGTTCTGGGATGAACACGGCCCTAAACACGGCAGGCGACACGGCCGTGTCACCTGAACACGGGTAGGAACACGGCCGTGTGCCTACCCGTGTCTGCGGTGTATAAAAGGGAAAAGTTGGAAACCCTAGTTTTCATTCCCCTTTTCAGCCCCAAAACTTCTGAGAGGAAGAGAGCTTGCTGGAGGAAGGGGAAAGGAGCTTGCCGGAGCCATTCTTGGAGGAATCGAAACGCCGCCGCCGTCAAGGGAAAAACAATGCCGCCGCGAAGGAGTGCGAGGCTCATGGCCGGCCATGGTGGTACCGCTAGACTTGAGGTGAGCTTCCTCCCCTCTCCCTTGGTGCTAGATCTATAGTTATTTTAGGAGAGACATCGACTCCATAGAGTCTTGATGGTGAGGAGGAGAGTTCTTAGGATAAGCCATGCCTAGGTTTTCTAGGCTTAGTCTCCCTCAACCTTCTCATCATTCAAAGTGGAGATGAGAGGGGTTTTCGTTGAGGGTTTGGCTTTGAAAGGAGAAATAAGGTTGGGCGTGATTTCTGGAGAAGTTTATGCGAGGTCGTTGCAAGGAAGAAGATGAACAGATGCCGTTCATCTCGCCTTAAGATGCGTGCAGAAATCTGATTTCTGCACGCGGCGACCTTCGTGGCCAATTTCGGGGGTGTTCTGGCCAGATCTGGGTGAATGACTCAACACGAAAGTTGTAGCCCTTGAAATTACCTTTCCAACGCGTAGTTGTTTGTTTCCATGCGATACCTGTAGCCACGGGAAAGCTGGTTCGAGTCCGCTGCGTTCGGGAAAATTCCTGTACAGGAAACTGTTTCCTGTACGTATTCGAGTTGAATTTCTGGTATGTTGCGACCAGATCTGGGCGATCGACTCAACACGAAAGTCATAGCCCTCGCGAATACCTTTCCAACGAGGGGTTGTGCATTGTGATCGGATTCCTGTAGCTCCGGGAATCCCAGTTTTAGTATCGGGCTATCCTATGTTAATGCACTTGTTAATTTATAATGCTAGCACTCTTGCAATGGTTGTGATTTGCTCATTTGTTGTCTTGCTCCCATATATCTATAATGTTGTTGTTACTATAATTTAGCACGGTTACTCATTTGGTTGTGTAATAAGGTATAACCATGTATTGGTAGAGAAATGGATTGGATGGGAAGGCTAGATATTAGGAGTTGAGATTGGTATAGGATATATTTATACAATTTGGTGTTGAACATATCTATTATGCGTAGCGTTGAGGTGAATTTATTGAATAGGTGGGCGTGAACATGATGAACACTATGTGAAGAGTATTTTGTAACCGTAATCCGAGCCCAAGGGGTTTATTAACAACCGATGCTTAGAGTTGAAGCCTCCCTACGGGTAGCATCGAGTGAGTTGTTTTGGGGCATGTGATGTGCGACGATTCATCGTGTCGCGATATTGAGATAATGACTGTGGCAGGTCTACGGGTTCGCCAGTCGTCACACCGATGGGAGCCAATGGGTAGACCTTGGGCGGTAGGGTTAGATACTTAGTGTCCATAACCCGAGATCTCCTCCACGCCATGAGAATGGTTGGGCTTGCACCTCGTGCGCTTCCGAGGTTCCATCCGGTTCGAAATCAAAGGCCAGGTTGGGCTGTGTTCTTGGTGCACATTTACCCAAGACCCCTTCTGAGCCGTAGTACGCATGTGAGCTCCGCTGTTGTGTTCTTAGCGTTGAGGCGTACGGGGGCCTAGGATAGGTAGTGTGATACCACCTAGTAGTGGAGACGCCCGCTCCACTATCGCCGTCTGGCCACGACGGACGACGCCTGAGAGGTTAGCTACCTGCTCGAAAAGTGGGAACTTCAAGTCTGTGTCGACATAGCAACTTGCATGTGCGTGCGCATGATTCGGTCATACCATAACATTCATATCATGTCATTCATTGCATACACAAGATCCTCATCGTATAAGTTTGTATGGGCACTCCTATACGATGAGTTACTTTACTGTTAACCCGATCCTTAACTTATAAGTTTGTATGGGCACTCTTATAAGTTGAGTTACTATTCTGATTACTTATACCTGCTGTCATATATATAGATATTTGTAGAACTGCTAGTTGTGTAGCGTAGTTTATACTCCACCATATTTACAGTCACCTGCTTGTTTACTTGCTTATATATATATACATATTGTACCTTTGTTCCTTTCTCCGCCCGGTGCCGAGGAGTCGCCGGGGGAGCGGATGTGAAGCCACTTAGTCTTATGACTAACGGTTGCTACGTCTTCCTTTTTAGGAGGAAACCCCGTAGGTAGAGCAGCGACGGACTATGCAGCAGGACAGCCAGGCCCAGACGATAGGACCTGAGGTGGTGGTGCCATCGGCACCGTCAGTGATAGTCGTGAGTGTTTTCATGTAGCCGTTTGGCAAAACATTTCTAGACTCTTGTTTATTTGTACAAGCCTGTTGTGCTTGTTATCTTCCGCTATTTTTGGACTTAACATTAGCTGTGAATTGAACTGCTTTACTTTTCTGTTATGGTTGGGTTGGCATAATTGTTGTGATATGGATTGTAGCCGGCGGAATAGGCGTCTTATGGTAAAGGCTAACCCGTGTGTTAGTGCTACCGCAAGCTGGCTATTTCGGGCATAAGACTCCCCTCGTGTCGTGTGTTGTGTTCCGGGAGGGGGGGTCTTACATCGAACGCGAGATAACACCAATGGAAAAATAACATATTGTACATGGTTATCTCGATTGTCTAGGAACCTAAAACAAGAGAAATAGGGTGAATAATTACCTCACATGTCAATTGATGTCATACATAGGCGAAAACTAGGGGCACTAAGCTAAAGATAGAGTTGATGCACAAGATCAAAGTGACTCTTTAACCAAGACGATCATCCTCACAATGCTCATGAAGACTTATGAGAAGGAATGAGTAGTTCTTGGGGGGTTCGTGACATGAGATGTGATAGCTTGCATAGTTTTATTTTGTTTGCTTAGAACTATCTCTTTGACCATTTTTTTTAAATTCACGGAGCCTCGAGTCAATTTAAATCTATCCACCTAGATAGATACACTTTAACTTGGACACATACAACTTTTGTACTAGAGATTTGGCCCGAAGTTTCACACCTAGTATAAGCACAAATGTATTGTGACATTGATTATTAAACGTATTCCTAGCATATTAGAATATAGTGTCACGATTTATAACATGTAATCTTAGATTTTTTTTTCTTTTCTTGAGTACACCGACTAGGTATGTGTGTATCATGTGATGTCATTTCCCTATCAAGTCCTCACACATACCTAGATGCATAGTCAACTAACACGACCCCGTCTTGTCGCACTCAATAGCTAAGCACCTATAGATTCAGCGCACTATGACCGAAAAACAATGTTTACATAGATTAGGAGTCTGAACTCAAACATTGTACGTATGTATTATGGTCTAAGTCAAAGACATGTGAGCCAATAGGATATGATCACTTCACAATTTTTTGTTTTTACATATATATTTTTTGTTTTTTTTGTTTTTATATATGTTTTTTGTTTTATAGAAAGAATGATAAAGAAACTCAAGTAGGTAACACACAAGACAGGCAAAAGATACTCAACACATCAATACAAAGGAACAAGAGAACAGGAAGTTCGAGTGACAACACGAGAGAACACCCTTGACCCAAGTACTATGTCTTCACCTTAACCCCATACTGAGTGACGGTTGAGCATGAGGAGCTGCATGCGTGCCGTAGGGAGGGATGTTGATCCCATGTTCCTGCACCAGAACCCTCTCAACCTAACACTCGTTCACCCCAGCATCACACACAGACCCAATGGAATCCTTCCTCAGTCAAGGACACAACGTGGATTACAGGTTAGCGATCCTAATGACGACACACCTATGCCCCAGCTAATGCGTGACACAATATAATGAGTCATGCTGATGTTTCTATTAGCAACATGATGAAATTACTTGGGCAGACAAGCAACAGTACGAAAAGAAGCGTTATCGCCGGCGACAAAGTTATCGCTCCGCTGTAGCTTTGGATTATATAGGCCTCGGTTCAGATCTAGATCTGCACACCTGCTCACTTCAACTCACTGATGCCGACATTCTCCTTCCCTAGAGCCCTTCTTCTTTGCCTTAAGGTACTCCCTCTCTCTCTCAAATTTCTAGTATTTTAGATTTTAGATCTATTACTTTTGACCTCACGCATTTTGAGCGCGATACGCGACAATTTGTGGGCTAAAGGTGCATTTGTTTTCTAATTTTTCCCACGGATCATCGCTGTTTTTCATGGATCTGGCTTGTGTAGGCTCATATTTCGTGTCTTTAGTATTTTCGAAAAACCGATTTACTCTAAAATCCCATTTTTTGGTAAGATCCGGAGATGGAATTTCATCCGTGTCTTTCCGTGATTTTCCATGTTGGATGAGTTTTTCTCTTCGGATCTTGGCTACTATCTCCGATCTACTCTTCATAAGCATGGATCTATGATTTCTACCGCATTTGAGAGAGGATTTAAGCCAAAAATTGGGGTTTTGGAACATATCCGGCGGAAGTGGACAAAGACAGTCTGTCATGCTACCGCCACGCGGTAACAAATTATCGCCCAGTGGTAGGAACCAGAGACCGATTTTCAATTTTTGTTTTGTTATTTTTGGTTAACCCCCTTCTTATAGATTTTTCTAAACAGTTTCTCAGTTTATTTTCAGGATATGGCTTCGTCGAGTTCCCAGTCTGCACGCCGCAATGTTTTCAAGAGATCCCGGGTGCCAGTATCCACCTACCCTGCTATAGATGATGCAACTATGAGCATTCCGATGATCATAGATATTGATGATCGATATGCTCATATCAATGAGTACTTGGAGCGATCTTGTATGCTTGTAGTGATCTCATTCGGTGCCCCATTCTCCTCTACCCTTACTCGAGAGTTTTATAATAACCTCCGGGATCCCGCTCAGATGCGCCTAGGTGGGGGTGTCCAATCCTGCATTGGCACAGAGATAGTGACAATTACCCATGCATATCTCGATAGTAAATATGTCTGGACCCCCAATTGTCCAGTCCTCGACATTGTGGAATCCTTTAGAACTACTAGGGACTAGAGGGAGATGAATGAAGTTCTTCACTGTTGTGTCCATTGATCCCAATGTCCTAAATTTGAAGAAGGACTAGCAAAACAATGTATACACATGTTGTGATCTAACTTGTGTTTAAGTTGAATGATTGCAGTTTGTCCTGATAAGCTATGATGGGATAGGTAGCCTAAGTGGCTAAGTCAGGTAAGTTTTTACCTAAGTAGTGGAAAGACAAATAACTATCTATGTCCATAGACATTGATTGAAGATCAATCACTCAATGCCAGATGGCTTATAGCGCTGAGTAAAGCCTATACAGTCAAAGCCAAGACAGTGGTAAGCTGAGAAAATGGCCAAGTCCATAGGCGTTGAGTGAAGTCAACTCACTCAATTCCATATAACAAAAGGCTTTGAGATAGGCTAAAGCAGTAAAAGACTGAAGTTGGATGAGCTAAAATATGTTTAAGTCCATAGGCGTTGAGTGAAATCAACTCACTCAATGCCATGCTACTAAATACAAAAAATTGGCTAAGGAAGAAAGCGTTGAGTGAGGCATGTTCACTCAATGCTTATATTGCTGAATAAGCAGAAAATTGGCTAAGGAAGAAAGCGTTGAGTGTGACATGTTCACTCAATTCTCTTAACGCTTATGTTGCTTAATAAGAATAAATTTGGTTTAGGCAAAAAGCGTTGAGTGGAGGTTACTGACTCAATGCTGTCAACACCTAGTGAAGATAGAATTTTATCTAAGGGGTTTGGCGTTGAGTGATGCTTACTCACTCAACACCAAACAGCTGAAAGCTGATAAAACAAGATTGGCATTGAGTGGAGTTGAAACACTCAACGCCTAGAATCAGACTTAATATTCTAAGTAGTTTGGCGTTGAGTGAAGGTGACTCACTCAATGCCAAGAGACAGTGAATCTGTCTAAGTGTTTTGGCATTTAGTAATGCTTACTCACTCAATGCCTATTCTCTGATGCTTTACTTTTGGGTAAGTCCACAGCTGGTGACATCAGCAAGTCAACATATTTCAAATAAGTGGTGGGATGACTACAGTACGCGACAACGGTTGTCGCAGACCTACTATACGACAGTTAGCGTTAAAGAAAATTTTCAGCCAGCATTAAATGTGTGGGACCAATTGCTAAGAGAGTAGTTGGGTCTCAATACATAAAAGAAGTAACAATTATTCTTCTTCTCTGCCATTGTTGTGGAGCTATAGAACAGGAAGCTCAAGCTGAGAAAGAAAAAGAGCAAGTCAGCTGTTAGAATCAACATCTTCAACAACAAGATAGCTGGTGCCATTCTCACCTGCACCCGCAAGCTAGTTCAGAGTATCTTCTCTAAGCATAAGGTAACAGCCAAGGGCCGACCCTTGCTATAGGTTCTTCATAGTTCCAACAACTCAAGCACCTGAAGATCTTTGTCTTGAAGCTCTGAAGAGAAGAAGGCTTGAAGAAGCAGAGATCTAAAAGAAGGCTCAGGGGACTATTCCTCAAGAGTCAAAGTTAGGGCTGAATCACCTCAGCCCAGGAAAGAGAGAAGGGAAGAATAAGGTTCTGCAAGTTGCTTCCAGTACAAGGATCATTTTTGATATGAAGAAGAGAGGGCTGAGCTTTTATCTCAGTTAAGGGAGAGGCAGAACATTGCTCTGCAAGTAACTTCCAGCATAAGTAATTACTTGTTGCTGTGAAAGTAGTTAGGATAGTATATCTTAGTTCAATAAAGGTAGACTCAGTAAATAATCTCCTGTAGTCATTGTTGGGTTGATTCTATCTCAGTCAAGAAGCTTGAGATAGAGAAATATCTCTTGTGTTAAGAATATCTATCAATCCACTTTCATCTTGTAGGATTTAGTTTACCTTGATCTGAGCTGTAGGTACCTGAAAGGGTACTGAGTTGTAGGAGTACTACAACACTCTGAGATTAGGGTTGTGTGCCTGAAGATGTAGGGCTGTAGAGCCTGAGTTTTAGGCCTTAGAAATAAGGCTGAGGTAGGTGATCAGTGGATCACTGAGCTGTAGGAGCTCTGCAGGGCTCTGAGGTAGGAACCCTCGTGGTTCTGAGCTTGGATTCTGTAAAGAATCTATGTGTAAGGCTGAGGGCCTGAGTTGTAAGCTCCTTGGAGCAATTTAGAGAAGTGCCTAGTCTAATAAGACAGTTGGATAGGTGGGAGGGAAAGTGGATGTACCCAGTTGGGGAACCACTATAAATATCTGTGTATTGTGCTGTGTTTGTTTTCTTTGTGCATGGTAAATCATCTTGAAAGCAGAAATTAATCAACCACTCAAGTAGAAAACTAAAAAAAAAGAAAAGAATAACCAAAGAGACCAATAACCTATTCACCCTCCCTCTAGGTGATATAACTATCCTTGCAATTAAATACTTTCAAGTGGTATCAGAGGTAGGTTAGTCAAAAAGGACCTAACAGTCTGATTTGACCTCCAAGGATAGCTAAAAGGTTAAACTTATGTGTTCAAGGATGAACCATAAAATGAGGAACTATATGGAGCAACAAATCTGCAGAGAGAACAAGATCAGCATTCTACTATTGGCTGCTCTTGGTGATGATAAAGTCCTTCTAGATGCAAGAGCAAGAATCAGGGCCCCTCTGTCACATTCAGAGAGTGACACAGAGGTGGATGAAGCTGAAGAAGGGGAATACAGATACCATGGACAAATATCTACCCCAGAAGTTGAATCTTGCCAGGATCAGCCTTGTCAAAATAAGGTACATTCCCCATCTATCTCATCCTCAGAGTCTGGATATAAATCCTGTACAGACTCTGATGTCTCCTCATCTACTGATGATGAGGGTCCTTTGACAGATGATGATATCAATCAATTGATTGACAATCATGCTACCCTTCTGAAAGCTTTCAAGGAAAGAAAGCTGCTTGTTAATAAACAAGTAGAGTAAATAACCTCCCTATAGAAGACTACTTCCCAGCTGGATGAAGCTTCATCCTTCCTATGTGTAAAAGAGAGGGAAGCAACTCATCTGAAAATCATGGTAGATATCCATGTTGAGTCCTTAAAATACAAGGACTCTATTATCAAGAATCTTGAAGAGAAACATGATAGGGAGAGGAGAATTGTGGTTAACTTCTCTAAGATAGATACTATCAAGAGAAGATCTTAATCTGAGTGGATTTCTAAAGTAATTCAATCTTAAAAAAGAGGCAAAGTCCCTGTCAGGCCTCAACTTACTTTTCGCAAGGTAAATCTCCCTTCCAATAGGTATGACCAAGACCCCAGGGATGGTCACTGGAGGAATGGGAATCTACCTTGTAAGACTACAAATGTCTCTCATAATAGAAGAAGAAAAAACATGGGTCTGAGTGCTCAGAAGGCTCCCCATGAAGAAGTGCAAAAGGCCCATCCTGGACATTTTATATTTAATGCACCAGCTCCATCTCACTTGAGCAAGACAATGGCCTTTCCTCCAAATCTTCCTACTCACACTCTGACAAAGAGTAAATCTGCCAGGATGCAAGACTTAGAATTTTCCAAGGACACCAATAACTTGTCCTCTGCAAGGAGAACTGCTGTTGATAGAACTTGTGAAAATCCAAGCTCTTATAATGTCAGACCTACTCTCAGTCAGACTGTGGCTAAGAGAATTTGGAACAAGGAAGCTGCTTCTTCTTCTGTTCAGTCTGCTGTTAAACCTGCTCAGAAAAGAAGATACAATATTCATGAGTGCTGTGCTGTGGCAAAGTGGGCCACTTTTCCATAGATTGTTGGCACAACCCTTGTATGCTAAGGGCAAGAGAAAGTCTTCCTGATAGGGCTCCTGTAGGTAGACATTTGTTTTTTCAAGCTAATAAGAACCTAGGACCCAAGTCATCTTGGGTTCCTAAGAAAAAGTAATTATGTCTTGTAGGATAGTCCAAGAGGCCATAGCCATTTATGGTCCTTGGACATTGTTGTACCAGACCCAAGTCTGGATACAAGAAATGATTCAACTTATCAACATGCACTAAATGTTAATGACAAGTGCAATTATTAAGGGGGGGTTTACAAAGGAAAGCCAGATGAACATCAAAGGCTTAAGATCAGAAGTAAGGTTGCTGGTATGCTCAGAAACTGTAAATCCAGCATGGACTTCAAGTCTACAGAGCAGAGATAAGTATAATTCACCTTTCTTTTATTCTACCACTGAATTTCAAAATTGATTACTCATGCAGGAGAAGGGTAATTGAAACAAATGACTAAGAAGATGTAAAAAAACCTTTTCTTAATACACGTGTTAGTGGCTTACATGTTCACCATGCCACAAAATGTAACTTTTCTCAACATATCCAAAGACATATTGCATATGGAATACAAAGCTAGGTTAGTATCAAAACTTGGTTGAGTCAATTGAGGTTGGGGGTTAATACTCTCTCTATTGAAATAAATATAAGGTTATTAAAATTTTGTCTAATTTCACCCTAATAGAACACGGTTTAGAATGTGTACTGCAGGTTTATATTACCCCTGCAAGTTAGGACAACACAGTTAGGGGCTAATCAAAAATTTAATTTCTAAAGAAAACTGATGTTAAGCAAAATATGCTTTCTTAACAAATACTGGAGAAAATGACGGACTGCGGATATGTGCCGAAATTCAATCCTGGCCATTGATCAAGATTAAACAACAATTTTGGGTTAGTGACTTCCCGCCTTCTTCTTAGCTATATCTATAAATAGAAGGGCTTGTGAAATAAGCCAAGTCACTATTCCTTACCCTCTCCTGCTCACATTCACTAAATCGATGGAAAGCCGCTTTCACTAGCTTTCTCAAATTCTCCAGAGTGATGGCGCCCAAGGTACCTGATTTCCTCTTCGAAGGAGAAGAATTGGTACGAAATGGATTCGTTGATGCTCCAGAAGAAGTTCAGAAGTTGATTTATCTTCTACAAAAATCTGACCTAGCCTTCGTCCTTACGGAACCCTGTCTTTTGTGGAAGAGGGAAGCACTGGAGTTGTTTGCCAACGCCAAAGCAGATGCTTTGGCTGGTAATATTAAGACTACAGTAAGCGAAAAGAAGATCAAGATTACTCCCAGAAGGCTAAGCAAGGCTCTGCAGTTACCAAAGCTCTCTGCAACTGAGAACGAAGAAGAGCTATTACTGGACAATGCACAATCGGCAATGAAATTGTGTGGACTTTACAAGCACACAACCAGATCAATTCAAAGGAAAGAACTTAACCTGAGAGGTAAGTTTCTAGCCGATGTCATTGGTAAAGCTCTGATATACAAAACAGGATCCCATGACAAAATCTCAAAAAAGATGTTTGAACTAATGGCCAGAGTCATACTGACCAAGAGAACTGATTGGGGAAGAGTGGTGTTTGAAAGAGTAGTGGACTGCGTGGCTGAACCCAATTTGGGGAGAATCCTTTAATTATTTCTATGAGAAACTGCTCCAGAAATTCTGAATATGAAACTTTATGCAAGAATACACCACATGAGAAGGATGGACAACACAATGCTTGAGAAATGGATGATGTCCTTCAGCCTCATGGTCCAGAAGCTGTGGAGAGAAAAGGAAAGAGAATTACTGCTACTAAGCCCAGCTCCTCTAGCAGCTCATCTGAGGATGAGGAGCCTCATGATCCTGATCTATCTTTATCTACTGGAGTGTCAAGGATGGACATGAATATCCAGGTATCCGCCTCATTTTATCTTACCCCTCTTAGTCGAGTGAGCAGACTAGAGTCAGATTCTATTCCTGAAGTGGATGAGATTATTGCCGGGTTAGCTGGATCTACTGGAGAGGAAGGAGATGATTTGCCTCAAGCCAAAGATGATGGCCAAATAGCAGAGGAAATTGTTAACAAAATATCTGCAGAAATGGAGGATGATGCCTCCAGATTGGAAGATGAAGATATGCATATACCTATTTCTGAAGATGAGGAACTACAAGATAAAATCTTGGAAATTCTTAGTGCTGAGGGAAGGATTGATCAAATTGAGGGGGAGCAACTCATGCAAGAGATAGTGTATGATGAATTATTTGTTGGGGAGCAACTGAAGGTTCCTCTAATAGAGGATGCTACTGCTACTGACCTGTATGCAAACAAAAGCTTGGCAGTGGTTATGGGGGAGAAACCTTTGGATCTCCCTTGTCATGATATACATGATCTTGTGTCATCAGAATTTTAGGAAGAGGAAGAGAGTCATGAGAAAGCACACCCCTTACCACATCCAGAAACTGAACAACACAAAAGTATCACAACTCAAGGAACAGGGAGCAAGCCAGAACAAAGAGAAACTGATGCACATCTACCAGATTTGATTAGCTGCCACCTACCTTCATGGACCAATTGAAGAACTTGCTAGATGAGCAGAGAAGGGCATTGGAAAATTATATGGATGAAGCCCTCAAAGAAATTAGAAATGATCTTGCAACTGAGATCAAATCTATAAGGTTTGAACTGAATCTACTAAAAGGAGAAATAGTAAAATTCTTTACAAAAGCTACTCCTGCAGTAGATTACACCATGGAGAAACTTGATGTGTCAAACCAGAATATTGCTATTATCGTTGAAAATCAAATGATTCAGGCTAAGAACTTTGTGTCCATTCATGAGAATGATAAAATTCTAAGAAAAGAACAGAATATTGAAATCTTCACAAAGATGGATGCCTGTACCAAGATGCTTGATGACCACATGTTAGAAGTTAAAAATCAAGTAATTGCTGGAGTAAACTACCTGGAAGGTGAAAAAAGAAAGGCTAGCAGCTCCCAGACCACTAAGAAAATTGAAGAAGCCAAAAAGGGGGAGAGAGAATCCATAAGGGCCAATACTGAAAACATGGTTTGGGAAACAAATATTATGAGAGGGTCATTGGGATTAGAGCCAGTGCAATATGAAAATATCCCAATGATGCCTACTCAAGTACTAGAAATCTTAAATAGAGAGCCTGCCCAAGATCAACAAGAGTATCTGATGTATATGGAAGATCATGATAGTGCTGGAAATCAGTGGGAAGTGCGGCCCACTGATGCTGAAATTCCCTCTTTTAGCCCCACTATTGACCAGGTACTTCAGAAATAGGAAATGACTGCTAACACTGCTGAAACAAAAGAAGTTGTTAGGATGAGAAAGAGAAATTATAGATAAGAAATGAAAAAATGACCTGATTTCGAGCAATAGAGCCCATAGTCCAGGTCCATCATCTTGCTTGCTTGGGACAAGGTCAAATCCAAAAGATTTGATAGAGGTAAATGGTACAGTAAGAATGAATGGGATAAGATGGAAAAGAGAGACACAGAAAGAAGGACTTTCTTGAGGAACAAAAAGGAAATTCTTCTGGCTCCTGATGCTGTGGAACCATCAAAATACTTTCCCAAGCCTTTCATCTTTTTTGAGAGACAAAATGATAAAGATGAAGCTAAAGCTACTAAGGCTAAGGATGCTGATGGAGTTGATAATAAAGGAAAGAAGATAGCTGAAGATGAAGACAAACCGACAAAAAATCCAGAGGCAGTGGAATTATGATAAGGGAACCTGAAACTTTAAATTTTTTAGGTTCTGATTCAGGGCTTGGGATGAAACACTGTGTTTATATTGCTCAAACATTTATTCCCTATATGATTAAATAGAACAACCTTTTATTATAATCATGATCTGTCTAACTCATCATTTGCTATGTCTTTGACTTATCTGCTACATCATTTGATATATCTATGATTTATCTGAATTATGCTGTGATGATTATGTCTATGATTTATCTGAATTATGCTATGATGATTATATCTATGATTTATCTGAATTATGCTGTGATGATATGTTTTAAATGTTTATAACATAAGTATGTTTAGTGTATACATTGACTTAGGTTTTGACTTCTTCAAATAGGGGGAGATTATTGGGTCCATTGATCCCAATGTCCTGAATTTGAAGAAGGACTAGCAAAATATTGTATACACATGTTATGATCTAACTTTTGTTTAAGGTGAATGATTGCAGTTTGTCTTAATAAGCTATGATGGGATATGTAGCCTAAGTGGAAAAGTCAGGTAAGTTCTTAACTAAGTGGTGAAAAGATAGATAACTGTTTAAGTCCACAGGCATTGAGTAAAGATCAGTTACTCAATGCCAGATGGCTTATAACGTTTAGTGAAGCCTATACAATCAAAGCCAAGGCAGTGTCAAGCTGATAAAATGGACAAGTCCACAGGCGTTGAGTGAAGTCAACTCACTCAACGCCATAAAACAAAAGGCTGTGAGATAGCCTAAATAAGTAAAGGCCTGAAGTTGGAATAAGCTAAAATATGGCTAAGTCCACAGGCATTGAGTGAAGTCAACTCACTCAATGCCATGCTACTAAATACAGAAATTTGGCTAAGTAAGAAAGCATTGAGTGAGGCATGTTCACTCAACACTCTGAACGCTTATGTTGCTGAATAAGCAGAAAATTAGCTAAGGCAGAAAGCATTGAGTGAGGCATGTTCATTCAACGCTCTCAAAGCTTATGTTTCTGAATAAGTAGAAAATTGGTTAAGACAAAAAGCATTGAGTGGAGGTTACTGACTCAACTGTCAATGCCTAGTGAAGAAAGAATTTTGTCTAAGGGGTTTGGCGTTGAGTGATGCTTACTCACTCAATGCCAAACAACTGATAGCTGATAAAGCAAGATTGGCGTTGAGTGGAGGTGAATCACTCAATGCCTAGAATCAGACTTAATATTCTAAGTAGTTTGGCGTTGAGTAAAGGTGACTCACTCAATGCCAAGATACAGTTAATTTGTCTAAGTGTTTTGGCATTTAGTGATGCTTACTCACTCAATGCCTATTCTCTGATGCTTGAATTTTGGCTAAATCCAAAGCAGGTGATGTCAGCAAGTCAACAAGTCAACATATTTCAAATAAGTGGCGGGATAACTATAGTACGCGACAAAAGGTTGCAGCAGACCTACTGTATAATAGTTGGCGTTAAAGCAAATTTGTAGCCAGCATTAAATATTTGGGACCATTTACTAAAAGAACCGTTGGGTCTCAATATATAAAATAAGTAACACTTGTTCTTCTTCCCTGCCATTGTTGTGGATCTATAGAATAGGAAGCTCAAGTTGAGAGAGAAAAAGAGCAAGTCAGCTATTGGAATCAACATCTTAAACAGCAAGATAGCTGGTGCCATTCTCACCTACACCAGCAAGCTATTTCAACGTATCTTCTCTGAGCATAAGGTAGTAGCCAAGGGACGACCCTTGCTGTAGGTTCTTCACAGTTCCAGCAACACAAGCACCAGAAGATCTTTGTTTGGAAGTTATGAAGAGAAGAAAGCTTGAAGAAGCAGAGATCGGATAGAAGGCTAAGGGGACTATTCCTTAGGAGTCAAAGTTAGGGCTGAATCACCTCTGCCTAGGAAAGAGAGAAGGGCATAACAAGGTTCTACATGTTGCTTCTAGCACAAGGATCATTATTGTTTTGAAGAAGAGAGGGCTGAGCTTCTGTCTCAGTTCAGGGAGAGGAAGAACATTGCTCTACAAGTAACTTCCAGCACAAGTAATTACTTGTTGTTGTGAAAGTAGTTAGGACAAAGTATATCTTAGTTCAATAAAGGTAGACTCAGGAAATAATTTCCTGTAGTCACTGTTGGGCTGAGTCTATCTCAGTCAAGAAGCTTGACACAGAGAAATATCTCTTGTGTCAAGAATATCTATAAACCCACTTTCATCCTGTTGGATTCAGTTTACCTAGATCTGAGCTATAGGTACCTGAAAGGGTACTTAGTTATAGGAGTGATGCAGCACTCTGAGAATAGGGTTGTGTGCCTGAAGATGTAGGGCTGTAGAGCCTGAGTTGTAGGCCTTAAAAATAACGTTGAGTAGGTGATCAGTGGATCACTGAGCTGCTGGAGCTCTACAGGGCTCTGAGGTAGGAACCCTTATGGTTCTGAGCTTGGATTCTATGAAGAATCTGTATGTAAGGCTAAGGGCCTGAGTTGTAAGCTCCTTGGAGCAATTTGGAGAAGTGCATAGTCTAACAAGACTATTGGATTGGTGGGAGGGAAAGTGGATGTACCCAGTTGGGGAACCACTATAAATATCTGTGTGCTGTGTTTTTTTTCTTTGTGCAGTGTAAATCATCTTGAAAGCAGAAAATAATCAACCACTCAAGCAGCAAACTAAAATAAAAGAAAAGAATCAATAAAGAGACCAATAATCTATTCACCTCCCCTCTAGGTGATATAGCTATCCTTTAAATTAAAGACTTTCATTCACGGTGTGGAGGGGCATTCAGATCTCTTCACCTCGGTAGAGACTCTTACTCCCGACGCCCGCATCATCCAGGATATCCTACGTCACTCCCTCATGTTCAAGGATGGGGACACTGGGAAGTTCACGACCTAGCTGTTGATGGTAACATACTATATCCTGGCAGAGTAGTCCTTCAGTGTCTTGGATCTTATTCTTTCCATGATGTGCTACACTTTTCGTCTGAAATCTCCTGACCGCCAGCGGTTCAACACACTGCCTCTGGGTGGTGTGATCTAGAGCATCCTGACAGAGAAGTACCCGACCATCGACAAGTAAGCCTACCCCATAGACAGCTTCCCGCAAGTCTACAGGGTAAGTGATTCCTTATTCCTCACGGGCACGAGCACCTCCACTACAGCTACCAATACACCGTACAGGGTCCCTCAAGGAAACCGGCTTGGACATCTTCGACCTAGTTGAGGAGAAACGTCGGGAGATCAAACAGGTAGCAAAGGACGTGAAAGGGATGAAAAAGATGCTCAAAAAGATCTTGGGCAAGCTTAATATTTCTCCCACTTCTGCAGAGAAGTAGCAAATTATATGTATTTTTCATGTTTTATCAGTTGTAGTTTGTTAAGTAATAAAAAGATGAGCTCCAGACTCAGTTAATAGTTGTTTATCATGTAATGTGTTCTGTGCTACCTCTATACTCATTGTGATTTTCTGATACCAAGCTTTAATTAGTTTTATATTGTCGTCTCCTCGTGCTAACTCACAACAAACCACACAGAAGGAAAATACATTGCGTGCTAAACTAAAGCGTATTTACATAAAGAAAATTTAATGAGTATATCGTGAAGTACAAACTCTGAAAACAGTTAGAAAAACAAAATAATAAGAATAGACAGAACATTGAGCATATCGTGATGTAGATTATCAAGTAATTTTGGTTTGATTAGTTTCTACACCACGTAATTTGTGGATACTAATGGATAAGAGATTTAGGTATCCAAAAGGGACCATGGGTGGCAGTTCCTTTGGGTACCCAAACATAATGTGGTACACCTTGCAGAGATGATGGTGAATGGGCCCTTTTGAGCGGAATGGGTGCACTATTTTGAATGGCGAGCCTCCATTCATACTTTGGTTTAATGTTATGTTTATGTTGCAGATTTCCTTCTAGAATTCTATGAGTCTTTATGTGATGATCTTTAATTGAGTAATATTGCATTGGAAGGTTAACTATATTGAAGTTGTTCTTTAAGTCAAGATTATTTTGCTTAATATTAGGACTCATAGTATAACAATTATTGACTGAAATCTGCATTCATTTATTTTTGAGTTGGGAGTAATTTGTTTTTCAAAGTGAGAGATTTCTATAGTTAAGAGTTTCACTTGCACTAGCTTGCGATTTTATACTCCCTATAATTAACTCAGCTTGTAGATTGTGGTTCATATTCAACATGTTTTTGGGTTTTATATGCAGCTTAGGAGTTGGGCTTTGCGAGTTTTTAAGCATTATTTCCTTAACCATGTTGATTTTTATAGTTAGCTCTTTATTCTTCAGTTTGAGGTTATGTTTAGCTTCATTGTACGCGACTGTGCTGTTTTTGAGAGTGGAGACAATGGATTTGATATGAGCTTTATACTTACTCCTATATTCATCGAATGTCTCGTTCATCTCTTCGGTTTAAACTTTATAATTTTTGCATTCAGCGCAGTCACTTTTCACTGATGAGTTTTCTAAACACAATTTAGCATTTTGTTCTTTTGCAATGCGAAGCTCCTGTTCAAGAATCTTATATTTATCTTTTAACTCATTATAATCTAAACACGGTGTAGAAATGTTGTCTTAGGAGAAATTGGGAGGACAAGTCATATCAACGGTAGATTTTACTTTAACTTTTGCTTTTAAAAGGTTATTTACTAAACGTAGTTTTGAATTAATATTTTTCAGTTTCTTTATTCTATGCCTAGCGGTGCCTAGAATATGCAATGTAAATATAGGGTTACGTATACGAGAGAAGTTTAAACATCTTACAGTGCTCCTGGATGGGGCTACATTTTAGCATAGAGTTTATTGGACTCCATCGTGAATTTCCTCATCCACCCCTGAAATTTCGGCTTCTCTTTCCTGTGATGTGATCGTCACGTCTTTCTCCACAAATTGATATTCACTTGGTTCTTCACTCAGATCCATAAGAAACGAATCCG
The DNA here is from genome assembly GCA_039513925.1 of Platanthera zijinensis. Lineage (NCBI taxonomy): Eukaryota > Viridiplantae > Streptophyta > Magnoliopsida > Asparagales > Orchidaceae > Platanthera > Platanthera zijinensis. Next base: position 133,018,929 of record CM077078.1, read on the forward strand.
ACTCGTCAACTGCAGTAAGTGAACCATAAGTAGATTCAAGAAATTTCCATATGTCATAGGCAGTTGGAAATATGTGAATGAGTTCAAAAATTTCTACACCAAGCCCGCAGAATAAGCTATTCATAGCTTTCGCGTTAGTGTGACACTCGTTCTTGGTCAGGTTGCTTGGTAGCTTCATACACGTCATGTTCCACACCTCTATGTCTAGACTTATAAGAAAATTTTTCATTAACTCTCTCCACCCTTCATAGTGTTCGCCCACAAATAGTGGTGGAGCTAATGATTTATCAGTGTACAACACTTCATCCCCACTGGTCGATTCACGATCAGGGTTGACCATTATTCCCGACAGTGAAACCGATTTGGAATAACCTCCTCTAATACTACTTGTTGGATCTCATGACCAACCTTAGAAGGGGGGGTGAATAAGGTTTCTCAAGTTTACTGCAATTTAAAATATTTTGGTCAAGAAAATTGAGTTCTGGAAGCTACTACGGGGCATTAGGTAGCTAATGTGCGGCGATAAGTCTCGTAACTTGTTTTCCTGGGCAGTTACGCTTGAGCAAGCCCCACAACACAAACACCCACTTAATAGAACCAGAAAAATCACAGAATTAATCAACATAGAAATAGGAATTTAATTGCAAAAATTAGAATGCCAATTGTTCTAGATGATTACAAAATTGTGATCTCCGTGACGTCGAAGATCGAAAGCGGTGAGGAGAAAAATTCTTTCGATTTCTATACCGATCCGATCCAAAGATCGGTTAGCTCTCTCCCTTTATCTCCACGAAAGGTCTTTAAGCCTGATCTTCACCTCCTCACAAGGAAGGTTCTTAGAGCCCCGCTAGATCCTCCGATCTAGACGTCCCTATCCCCAGGAAGATTTACCGTGGAATCCTACCCGGATTCCGACGACCCTTACCGGTCGATTTTTCTCACCACAAGATTTAGAAAAAGGAAAATATTAAAAAAATAAAAGATGTAAATAATCTAAAGTTTTAGTTCTCCCTCTTGAAGATTTCTCCATGGAGCGATCTGCGGCCGTTGCTTGAGATCTTCATATGCTAGCAACCGGTCAGCTCTTTGTAGTTGATGTAGATCTTGGATCGCCGGAGTCTTTCGATCGGGTATGTGAGGGAGACGAACCTCTTCTTCTTTATCGAAGACAATTGGAACAGATGCAAGGAGGCGACAAAAACCTAGAGTGCAGGATCTTCTATCTATTTTCATCTTTGTTCACAAGGCACAGGAATCAAGGCGGTTTTTTATATGTCTTCATGAAAATAGGCTACCGCTGACGATAAGACTAGCGCCCGACAGTAGGTTCAAACAATTGTTGTGCCAGTTGTCATCCAAATCTGGAATAATATTTCAAAACGAATCTTTTTTTTTCATAGAGCTAGTTCCCCGCATTAGAAGGTTGCGCCACGCGGTAGGTCGTTTATTCTAGAAATTCTTCTCGACACTCGTCGAGAGTCTAGCACGACACGGTAACAACTATCGCCTGGCGGTAGATCGGTTACTCGAGAAATCCTACTCGGCATTCATCGAGAGGCTAGCATGGCGCGGTAAGAAGTAACGCTTGGCGGTAGTTTCCCGAGAGGCTGTCCCGAAAAATTCCTTGTCCTAGTGCGGGCGTTAGGACTAGCGCGGTGCGGTAGGTTCCCGAGAGCTCTGTCCAATAAATTCACGGCTACCACTCGGTGGTAACTTCTACTGCTCGGCGTTAGTGTACATAGGAGTCTTCTTCTTGGCTTCCACTAGTCAACCCGAACAATCTATCAATACAAGACGTGATCAAATACAACCTAGGAGTTGATATTCTCAAAAACAGGGAATGTGAAACATCGGTTCCAATATTTCAAACCGCACTGAAAACAAACCTTATTCTTCTTCCAACATCTGGTATTATCAGGCCCTTTATTCTTGTAAAAAACACAAGTATGATCTACCTCTGGCTCTTTCTGAATTGCATGCACCTAAAGCTGCTTCTGAGGACCCAATCTCTTGAAACACTTTTCACCAGGATGGCCTGGACAACTATAAAAGCTACACAACTCTTTGCTCCCTTTCTTTGAAGTAGGGCTTGATTCCCGAGAGCTTCCAATATCATCAACCTTTCTCTTATCGTTTCTCATCTTCAACCCACGATTCTTTGCATTATAAATCACCTATACCTTCAAGGCAGCTTCATTGGCTTCTACATAACTTTCAGAATTGTTGGCACTGGATAATTTCTAGATGTTACATCTCAGAACACCTAAAAAGCGCTTTACTCTATATGCCTTAATAATGACCAACTCTGGAGCAAAGTCGCTCAACTTGCTAATCTCGACTTTATACTCACCAACTGTGAGTTGTCGCTTCTTCAAATGCATAAAATTATTAATCAACCTATCTTGCTCGACTGAAGGAAGGAATTTCTTCAGTAACATCACCTTCAATCTCTCCGAAGAACACCCACTAGTTAGGGTCTCCTTCTCACAAATCCATCTACCTTTTGCAAGACCCTTTAACTGGTAAGCAGCCACCATCACCTTTTTGTCTACGATAATCCCCGAATAAGAGAACATCTCCTCTATAGCTATAATCTAGTCATATAAAGCCATAAAGTTGGCCTTCCCATCATAGGTAGGTTGTCCTAGATGCTGGAAATGCAAAATGAAATCCATCTATAGAGATAAATGTGTAGGAGGCACAAGAGTAGCGAGAGGTTCAGGTACAGTTCGACCTACCATAGGGTCCTGCACCTTAGGCTGCTTCCCTAAAGTGGCAGTCAACAAAGTCTAAATTTAGGCTTGCATCATGACCATTTTCCTCAACAATGTATCATTACTGTGACACATCTCCTCAATCATTGCCTCGTTATGAGCACTTGAAGACTCACCTTCTTACTGGGGGGTCGACCTTAATGGATAATGCTTCAGAGCCATCTCCTAAGAATATGAATGAGTATCTCATTGACACCTAGCTTAATACACATCAACTAGAAAACCAAAGTTACTCAACTCAAACCAGATTAGAAATGTGTGGGTACTTGCATTTGCTGCTACCTTGCTTGAAAGACTTGATTTCAAGATCCTAGACACCTAGAGGGGGGTGGGGGTGGGGGGTGGGGTGGGGTGGGGGTGAATAGGTTCTAATTTTCTTTAAGAATTTTAGGCAATTAGCTAGTTCTAACTCAGTACAGAAAATTCAATACACAATATAATAATCACAGCACAGCATACACCAGATTTATAGTGGTTCCCCAAGGTATGGGTACATACACTTTCCCCCTTTGCCTATCAACTATAGAACTGGATTCAGCCAAAATTCCTTCCACTTACTCATATCAACAGATCTTACAACTAAGAACCAGATTGGTTCCTATAGCTCAGACTTATACAAGTCTTACCTAAGATTCTTCCCAAGAACCCTACCTCAGGACTCATCCCTACCTAAGCCTTGATCACTAAGCTTACAACTCAAACTTTCACAAGTGCTACACCTCAGGCTCTCAGCCCTACCTCAACCTTTATAATTACAGGCTTACAACTCAGATCTTACAAAATATCCAACAGGAAATCGAATGTTTTAAAAGGTACATAAATTTCACCAGATAGAACTCTCTATTGGTGTGAGCTTCTTGATCAGTTCTTGAATAAACTGAATCTTCAGATCCAACCTTACTTAGCTGTTTCAAAGCTTTTTTATTGAACAAAATATGGTTGATCTTCACTTGATGTAGAAGTTGATTTTCAGATAGCTCCCTCCTTAAATTCAGAATAAGATCTGAATCTTTCTTACAGACTGTTCTGGATCTGCCTTCTTAAGGGTTTCCCCTTTTCCTGTTGTTTAATTCTCTCTCTGAATTACTTAATTACTTCCTTAGTTATCTCTGGTTGTCAAGGATCAGTCCCTTATATAGAGTTTCCTCATGATTATCGGCTGATCCGGTTTGTAACAACCTTCTGACAGTTCTGACAAAGGTATCAGACCTATTGGTTATGACAACTGTCGAGTCACCAGTCATGATAGTTGATTCTTCAAAGACTTTACAACTCAACATGAAACACTCAGCAAACTGCTTCACTTGTGTTGACACAAATAGTCTAATTGTCGACACAAGTATTGATGATGTCGATACAACACTCCATGTGTCGACATAGTTATTCTTCTACTACTCGATACAGCTTCTGTTAGATGTATCAACACAAGTCCTGTTTGTCGACCCAACTGCTCCTGGTCTCGACATACTGATGCTAATAGAAGGCGTTGAGTGTATGTCCAAATGTCATTGAGTGTGTATTGACACAAGTCCTGTGTGTTGACATAACTTCTCCTTGTCTTGACATAGCTGATGCTGACATATAGCGTTAAGTGTATATCCAGATATCATTGAGTGTGTGTCGACACAAGCCCTTCAGACCCAGTATAGCTGTTGCTGATAGATGGAGTTGAGTGGTTGTTGACACAAGTCCTATGTGTCGACACAAACCTTTCATCAGGTTTTGACAAAATTCCTTGATGTCGACACAGCTTCTGCTTCAAGTGTCGACACAATTCCTGCCTCAGGTGTTGACAAAATTCTGGGTGTCGACACAGCTTAATCTTCAGGTGTAGACACAATGCCTAGGTGTCGACACAGGCCTTGCTTCTAGTGTCGACACAACTTCTGGGTGTCGACATAATTTTTCACAAGTGTCGACACTTGTACTTAGAGAATTTTCTTGCAAACCTTATACCTGCACAATGAAACTCAAACATCCCATTAAATACAAACTGATGTATATCATTGAGTAAGGGGAGGCTTCTCCAAATCTGGTACATATTTTTCAGTGTACCCAACAATCTCCCCCTATTTGGAGAAGTCATAACTCTTAGTCAAAGATATACATCACTCATAATAAAACACAGAAAAATAGATGTACATACATTTCATTGTAGGATAACAACTAAAATCAATACTGAAACTGATTTCATTCATTTATCAGAAAATTCTAGGTTTACATGTTTTTCTTTAGAACATAAAAAAGATTATATTGTTCTTTTCATTAGCCTATCTATCCTAAGATTGACTAGGCTCCTTAATTACAATTTCTTTCCCAGATCTGATCTTAGCCAGTATAGTAGGTTCAGTATAATCAGTTGGTTTCTTTCCTTTCAGATCCTTCTTCTTTAGTTCTTCAGCCTTTATCCTTTGCCTTTCAAAATAGTGAAAAGGCTTTGGGAAGTACTTGCTAGGCTCCAGAGCATTAGCAGGTAACTTCCCAGCTTTTGCACTCCTCCTGTACTGAAGAATGGCTATTTGCCTGGCTTGATACTTGTTCAACTTTTGCTCAGAGTACCATTTACCCCTATCATAGGTCTTGTCCTTCACAGCTTTCCAGGCAGTCAAAATAATATTCCTGGAAGTAGGGCTCCACTGCTCAAAATCAGGCTACAGTTCTGCCTATTCTTTAAACCTTTTCTTGGAAAGCTGTGCCTCCCTTTGATCTTCCTGTGCAGCTTCTGACATTTCTACTTTTTCAAAGATAATATTCTGTGCCTCCTATGGAGGGCTATACATTGTCTTAACTTTTTGTTTGACTATATCAAATTCAGCTAAAGGGTAAATGACCTGTGCAACCTCTGGCTGATCCCCTTCAATGTAGGCAGGTTGCACTCCAGACTCAGCAGTATTATCATCCTCACATAGGGGTTGAAATCAGAGTGTAGCTATGATGGTTTTAGATACCCATTTTGCATGACCAGAGCAGGCTTTGACTAACATTCTCTCCCCCTTTATGGCTTCTCTAGTTATATGATCCCTCAGATCATTCTTTTGGAACCTTATTTGATCAGCTAGATATTCTGTACCTTCTTGGTAATAGGCTTTAAATTCAGTCAGGTAATCAAAAATAGTCTTTGAGAGGCTCCAATGGCTATTTGGACAGCAGCTAGATCTTCTTGTATTTGCTTTGATATTTCAGTTTTCAAATCAGTAGAAATACTTCCCAGTTTTTTGAGAATTTCTTCATGGGAGTCTTTGAGATTTTCATTTGACCTGAATTGATTTTCTAAAATATATCCTTTCTTGGTTGCAATGTCCTCAACTTCAGTCTTTATTAGCTATTGTTGCTTAGCCAAATATACTACAGCCTTACCTACCGTGTGGAAGCAATCTGTCATCTCTTTCTTATTCAGATTGACTTCAAATCTGATGGATTTAATGTCTTGAGCCAGCTGAAACTGCAGTTCTTTATTTGGCTCATCCATATATTTCTCTAAGGACTTCCTTTGTTCATCCAATTTGACTTGCAGTTAGACCAGTAATGAACTGAAGTCTATGCTTGGAGCAGGTGGTGGAGTGACTGTTTGTAAGGCCTTTTTATTTCCTGTGCTCTTTTTTTCTCATTGCAACCATCTTCCTCTTCTTAGACATAGAGGCTTCCTCATCAGTGGATTATGATGAGCTTTATATATCAACTATTTCCTTATTAGAGGGGCATTCAATAGCCCCTCCCCCTCAGTTCCTGGCAGTTCTTTTTCTTCTATTAGCTGCTCCCCCTTAGTCCTTGTTGTAGGTAAATCAGGAAACAACTCTTCCATAGTTACCTCCTACTGTATCTGAACAGGAGGAACAAGATTAGTTTGGGAAGCAAAAGGTTCTCCCTGAACATCTAGATCTTTAAAGGAGATACTTACTTACTCATCTTGAGCTATATCCTTCATCTACATATCTTGTGCTTCCTTCTCAACAATCTCCAATGCTTCTTTGTTTATATCTGATATAATGCCCATCACTGTATCAGCAGCATACTCACTCTCTAGAGTAGCTACAACAATGCCTCCACCTTAGGCAGGCATCTCAGATAGTTCAGTGTCTTGTACTACTAGTTCAGGGTGTTCTCCCCCTGGAGTGGTGGTTATCTGTTGCTTCGGGTGCTGTCTGCTCTCAACTTGATCTTGAGCTTCTTTTTGTTGTTTGTCTTCATCTGAAATGAAGACAACCTCCTCTTTAGAATCACTGGAGGATTTTTCTTGCTGAACAATTTCTTTCTTTTTCTTATCCTTCTTGACCTGTTTTTGTGGAGTAGAAACTACTTTGGTCAATACCTTATCCCATCTGGATAGAATCCTTAGATCCATCCTCCTCATATGATTGATCTTGGATCCTGATAGTTGGTTCATAACATCTGGTATTGTATAAGCTAGACATAAACTTAGGATCCTACCCAAATTTAGTTTCTTTACTCCTCTAATCTTGTCAAATACTATTGAGTCCCAGTTTGTTTTTACATTGAATATGACCATTGTCATTAGATTGAACATGTAGACTGAAATTCTTTCTTGTCCACCAGTCTTACATAAGATCACCGTGCATACTATTTCAGATAGAAACTTTCCTTGGGAATTCATCCCTTTCCGGGTAATGGATGATCCAACATTGGTATTAGGGTATAGCCCGCACCAACTTAGTGCTTCTTTAGTCATGGATGGAACTATGTCATCATCATCCTTAACCACGGGAAGTTGGAATGATTTCCTGATTGTCTTTAGTGTTAGTTTAACTCAGGAATCCTAAACTGTGGATTTAATCTTCTTCCCTTCAGTGTCCACAGTTGCTGATGAATAGAATTCCAGTACTTCCTTTTTCCAAATTCTTTTTTGTTTTGAGACCAAGAATCTAGATCATTTTCTTAAATTAGGTAATTACACCCTGGATGTCTTATGAAGCTGTCGTGAATCCCCCACGAACAAGCTCATAACCTTCATTCACCTTGTCATCTTGGTGGGGCGCCATTGACAAGAGAGAGAGAGAGAGAGAGAGAGAAGAGAAGTGAATATCTCTGTCGACACAAGGTCTAGAGTCGAGAAATCTGAAGGCATAGTCGACCAGATTTTCCCTCCCCCAATTTATAGTCTACTAGTAAAGGGTAGGTCAAAGGATGCACCTTACTTAGAATTAATACTTGTCAACATAGTTGTACATGTGTTGATATAAAAGACTTGGGTATCGTCAAAACTTATTTTTAGTCGACACGTCTATGTGTCGACATATCTATGTGTCGACATACTTGTGTCAGTATCGACACGAGCTTGTCATGTCTCGGTATAGTTGTGTCGACACCTATTCTTCTATCGACACAGATACTGTTTCTATGTCGACACATACTTTTTCTTTGCCGACACAACATACTGAGTGTGTCGACACAATTTGCTTGTGTCGACACAAACTTTGTACTTAGACAAATTTCCTGAGAAATCTTGTACTTATATATTCTACTTAGGGAAGTTTGTGCTAACCTATTCTAGGTTCAACATACCTAATTTAATTTTAAAATAATTGAATCTAATTTAATCCAGAGGTTTTGTAAATATATCAGCTATTTGATTATTTTTGTTCACAAATTCTAGACTAATATCTTCCTTCTCCACATGTTCTCTTATAAAATGGAACTTAATTTCTATATGCTTGGTTCTACTGTGAGATACAGGATTTTTAGCAATAGAAATAACACTTGTAGAATCACAAAACAGTGGAATTCTACTTATCTTGATGTCATAATCTTCAAGTTGGTGCTTTATCCACAATAATTGTGCACAACAACTGCCTGCAGCTATATATTCAGACTCAGCTGTTGATATAACTACACTAGTCTGCTTCTTGCTACACCATGACACCAGCCTTCCACCTAGGAATTGACAGGTTCCTATAGTACTCTTCATGTCTTCTTGTCATCCTGCAAAGTCGGCATCTGAGAAACCTGTTAGTAAGAAATCGACAAAACCATATAGAGCTTTCCTAAGCCTATATCTATAATCAGGATAATGAGAATCTACAAAACTTGAGGGTTGTTCAACATAGACTTCCTCTTTTAAGTTACCATTCAAAAATACTTACTTTACATCCATCTGATATACCTTGAACCCTTGATAGGCAGCATAGGCCAAGAATAACCTTATAGCCTCCAGCCTTGCCACTAGGGCAAAGGTTTGATCAAAGTCAATCCCTTACTCTTGCCTATAGCCTTTTGCTACTAGGCTGGCCTTGTTCTTGATTATAGTTCCATTCTCATCAAGTTTGTTTCTGTAGATCCACTTGGTTCCTATAATTTTATGATCCTTTGGTTTATAAACCAGTTCACAGACTTAACATCTTCTGAATTGATTCAGCTCTTCTTGTATATCATCAATCCAGTTTGTGTCTAGCATGGCTTCTTCAAACTTCCTGGGTTTTATTTGTGACAAGAAGCTAGAACATAGAACTGTGTTCATGCTCATGCTCCTTGTTAGAACACCTTGACTTGCATCACCAATGATTTGGTGAGCTGGATGATCCTTCAAGTGTCTTCTTACTGGGGGAAATCTATCAACCTCACGTACTTCTTCATTTTCCTCAACCTGATGCTCCTCATTGTCTCCTTCATCCAGTGAGTCTTATTCTCCCCCTGGACAGCATGCATCTTTTTCTTCATCCAGCCTAGCAGTAACTTCTTCATTGATGGTCAGCTTGTCCATCCTGTTTGTTAGACCTGTAGAACTAACTCAAGAGCAAGACAATTCACTGTTAATCAACTTAGATTCATCAAATACAACATGAATAGATTCTTCTACAACTTGGGTAGTCAAGTTGTAGATTCTGTATGCCCTACTATTATTGCTATACCCAACAAATATCCCTTCTAGAGATTTGGGAGAAAACTTTGTTTGGTAGTGCTTACCATTAACTAGGACATAACACTTGCTACTAATGATTCTGAAGTAGGAAATGTTTGGTTTTCTGCCTTTCAAAGTTTGATAGGGAGTTATCTTATGTTTCTTATCGATGGTGGCTCTATTGAGTACATGACATGCAGTATTTACTGCATCAGCACAGAAGTACTCAGGGAGAGTAGTGTCACTAAGTAGTGTTCTACTTTCCTCAATTAGAGTCCTATTCTTTCTTTCAGCAACTCCATTTTGCTGGGGAGTTCTAGGTGAGGAGAATTCCTGATGAATCCCAAATACTTCATAGAACTTTGTCATACATTCAGCCTGAAATTCAGTTCTATGGTCACTTCTAATTTTCACCACTGAATTGTTATATTCATTCTGAATTTGTCTAACAAAAGTTTGGAAAATAGTAGGGGTTTCAGATTTCTTCCTCAAGAAGAAAACCCATGTTTATCTAGAATAGTCATCCACAATAACTAGTGTGTATGCTTTCCTACCAAGACTATGAATTGGCATAGGACAAAACAAATCCATATGCAAGAGATATAAACATCTCATTAAATCTTTGGTATCAAGTACATGGAAAGAGGACTTAGTCCTTTTTCCATTTTGGTAAGCTGAACACACACACACTCTTTAATGCACTTGACTTGAGGACCATTCCTCACAAACCCCATACTGAACAGCTATCCTATTGACTTATAGTTCAGATGATCTAGCCTATTGTGCCATTTGACACATAACGAAGCTTTCTCTCCTACAACTAGACATATGGGTTAGTTGTTAAACTCACAATCTAGGTTAAGATAATATACATTCCCTTTCCTAGTACCAGTCAAAATGATCTCTTGATCACTTGACCTCCTTATTTGGCACTCCCCTTTGAGGAAAGAGATGTCATAACCTAGATTAATAAGTTGACTTATGCTAATCAGGTTATGTTTTAGACCTTTCACATAAGCCACTTTAGTGATAGTAATTGAATCACTAGAAATGTTACCAAATCCTTTGATGATTCCTTTTTCTAATCCACCAAAGATTACTTTGGGTCCATTCTCTATAGGTACATAGTCCCTCAACATTCTTATTGTTCCAATCATGTGTCTGTAACATCCACTATCCAAGTACCATATAGGGGTATAGCCACTTGGATTCACCTTCATCAAATAAAGAATCACTTATCCTTAGAACCCAAATTGTTATTGGGTCCTAGGTCCTACCCAAATTGTTATTGGGTCCTAGGTCCTTGTTAGTTTGAAATCCTGCAGCTGTTCTGACAGGTAAACTATTCTTGGTTTTAACACTTGTGTTGAACCAGAAATCCATGGTAAAGTGGCCCACCTTGCCACAACACCAACACTCAAATCTATTATACCTTCTTTTAGGTACAGACTTCACAACTTTGTTGCCAGCAGTCCTATTAAGTGTAGGTGCTGGAGCAGCAAACCCCAAGAATTCCTTTTGAACCTGATGGGCTTGCCTATAGAGTGCCTATTAGTATTTGCACCCTTTCCCATGAGATCTCCATATTCACAATGACCATGAGTAATATCATGATCATACCTGTTTGTAGGTTGCATCACTTTCTTAAAGAAAATACGGGGCTTTGTAGCTAGTGGCTGGACTGGGGCCTTACCTTTTCTATGAGAATTGGCGGCCCTAGTTTTTCCCTTAAAACCTTGACCAGTCTTTCCTTTATGAGAAATAAAATTGTCTATTAAGGGTAAGACAGATTTTGGCTTAGAGAATTTAGCCATTAACTCTCTTTCTTACTGAAGTTTTGCCTCCAGTTTCTTGATATGATTATCCTTGAAAGAGATTGTGCCCATCTGAATAATAGTAATGTTTTTTTAGTTTGGCAACCTCCTACAATTTTAAATCTATCAACATGGCTGAATCTGATGCAGCCTGCTTAAGAGACTCAATTTCCTTGGCCTGCTCCTTGACAAGAAACTTGCTCCTCTTCAGAGCTTGCAACAGCCCACCATACTCATTAATAAGTTGATGTACATCCCCCTTAGAATCAGAACCATCCACTTCTCTTGAAGTTGATGCTACTGATTATGATCCAGTAAAATAATCAGAAGCTAAGGGAGAATTGTATACCTTAATTGGACCAGGCTAATCCTGGCACTGATCATTTTCTGACAGAGCCATCGGCCTTCAACAGTAATAGTCTTCCACTCCATTTATGGAGTTCAACATTTGTAGGAATTCTAGTTCCCTAGAATCCTATTCTATTGAGAACAACCCAACATATGCTTCTGCATCATCTTCTTCTCCTGATCCTGAAGATGAAGAGTCTGTCCAACTCTTCTGCTTCTGAGCAAAAAGGATTTCTCCTTCTTGCCTTTCACTTGATGCTTCTTCTTGTCCTTAGATTCAGTCCTCTTGTCTGGACAGTCAGCTATGACATGTCCATGCTTGTTGCAACAATAATAAACAATCTTAGAATTAGTATGTTTACAAGGTTTTGAGGCATACCTGTCCTCCTTGGGAGTCTTCTTTTTCTTGTAATACTCATCCTTAGAGAAGGATGTTGATGGTCTGGTTCTCCATTTCTTCTTTTTCATGAACCTTTGAAACAGCCTTATAAAGTCAGCAAAGTCCTCATCAGAGGTGTGGCTATCTGATGTGTTATTGTCAGGATTTTCTTCTTCTGCCTAAACACACCTTCTGGGTGGAGAAGGAGACTTTCTCCTATGCTTTCTTGTGTCTTCAGCCTTGAAGGCTACTCACTTCTCTTTGTACTCAGACCTACTGCTTTTCTCCTCCTATTTTCTAGCAGTGAGCTGCATTTCATATGATAGCAGCTTTCCAAATAGTATGGGTGGAGGTGTATCAGCAAGCCTGACCACCCCTCTTATGGCACATATCTTTGTGTCCTAGTCCTTTGTTAGTGACCTGAGAAACTTGTCCTTCAGTTCATATGTGCTGAAGACTCTTCCATAGGTCATCAACTAATTTACTATCCTGAAGAACTTCTTGTAACATTCAGCTATGCTGTTAGTCTTGGCTTGTCTAAAACTCTCATATTCTTGATTCAACATAGATTTCCTGTCCTCTCTAACTTCTTTTGTTCCCTCCATGTAGACAATCAGGGTGTCACACATTTCCTTAGAGGTTTTACAGTGCACAAGATTATGAAATATGGCATCATCTATAGCACTTACAGTAATGTTTTGTGCTCTTTTGTCTAGTATTGCCAGGATGATATCATCCTTAGTCATTTCATGAAAGCTCTTAGGGGTTTTAATATTTGCATTCAAAGCTAATACCTTCATTAGAATAAAGGGACCTTCTTGTACTGTGGTGTAGATTCTTGGATCAGATGCTTCCATAAACAACCTGACCCTTTCCTTCCAAATGCCAAAGCATTCTCTCCTGCAGATAAGCAGTTTTATAGATCCAAATTCCTTCTGATTCTCATTTGAACCCATTCTTGAAATATGTTAATTGCCTTGGAGATTCACTCAGACTGTTAGGTCAATCTTTGAGCAACCTCTCTCTAATACCACTTGAAAGACTTGATTTCAAGAGACTAGACACCTAGAGGGGGGGGGGGGTGAATAGGTTCTAATTTTCTTTAAGAATTTTAGGCAATTAGCTAGTTCTAACTCAACACAAAAATTTAATACACAGCACAATAATCACAAATCAGCATACACCAGATTTATAGTGGTTCCCCAAGGTATGGGTACATTCACTTTCCCCCTTCGCCTATCCAGTAGAGAACTGGATTCAGCCCAACTTCCTTCCACTTACTCAGATCCACAGATCTTATAACTCAGAACCAGATTGGTTCCTACAGCTCAGACTTATACAAGTCTTACCTCAAAATCTTCCCAAGAACCCTACCTCAGGCCTCAGCCCTACCTCAGCCTTTATCACTAGTCTTACAACTCAGACTTTCACAAGTCCTACACCTCGGGCTCTCAACCCTACCTCAGGCTCTCAACCCTACCTCAGCCTTTATGATTACAGGCTTACAAATCTTATCTTACAAAAGATCCTACAAGAAATTGAATGTTTTAAAAGGTATAAAAATTTCACCAGATAGAACTCTCAATTGGTGTGAGCTTCTTGATCAGTTCTTGAATAAACTGAATCTTCAGATCCAACCAGACTTAGCTGTTTCAAAGCTTCTTGATTGAACAAAACAAGGTTGATCTTCACTTGATGTAGAAGTTGATCTTCAGATAGCTCCCTCCTTAAATTCAAAATAAGATCTGAATCTTTCTTACAGACTGTTCTGGATCTGCCTCCTTATGGGTTTCCCCTTTTCTTGTTACTGAATTTTCTCTATGAATTACTTGATTACTTCCTTTGTTATCTCTGGTTGTCAAGGATTAGTCCCTTATATAGAGTTTCCTCATTATTACAGGCTGATCTGGTTTGTAATAACCTTCTAACAGTTCTAACAAAGGTGTCAAACCTGTTGGTTATGACAGTTGTCAAGTCACCAGTCATGACAGTTAATTCTTCAAAGACTTTACAACTCAGCATGAACAACTAAACAAACTGCTTCACATGTGTCGACACAAATAGATTAAGTGTTGACACAAGACTTGATGATGTCGACACAACACTCCATGTGTCGACATAGTCATTCTTCTGCTACTCGACACAGCTTCTGTTAGATGTGTCGACACAAGTCCTGTGTGTCGACACAACTGCTCCTGGTCTCGACAAAACTGATGCTGATAGATGGCGTTGAGTATATGTCCAGATGTCGTTGAGTGTGTGTTGACACAGGAACAGTGTGTCGACACAACTGCTCCTGGTCTTGACATAGCTGATGCTGACAGATGGAATTGAATGTATGTCCAGATGTCGTTGAGTGTGTGTCGACACAAGTCCTTTGTGTCGACATAAGCCATTCAGACTCAATATAGATTTTTCTGATAGATGACGTTGAGTGTGTGTCGACATAAGTCCTGTGTGTCGACACAAACCTTCATCAGGTGTCGACATAATTCCTGGGTGTCGACATAGCTTCTGCTTCAGGTGTCGACACAATTCCTGCCTCAGGTGTCGACACAATTCTGGGTGTCGACACAGATTCTTCTTCAGGTGTCGACATAATGCCTGGGTGTCGACACATGCCTTGCTTCTATTGTCGACACAACTTCTGGGTGTTGACACAATTCTTCACAAGTGTCGACACTTGTACTTAGAGAATTTTATTACAAACCTTATACCTGCACAATGAAACTCAAACATCCCATCAAATACAAACTGATGTATATCATTGAGTAAGGGGAGGCTTCTCCAAATCTGGTACATATTTTTCAGTGTACCGAACATTGCTATTGGATCTCATGAGATGATGTTATGCATAATCCTTGGGTGATGCACCATCATCCTCTTTATTCTAATACATATAATATGAATGCATGAATGCTTAAAACTTCATTTTAAATCATCTGTGTATGTGTGTTAACATGTAGATCTTAACTTGGCATATATGCTAATGATATGTTATGCTATGCATGTTGTGTTATGCATTCTAAAAATGCCTTAATGCATGTCATATGTGACCGTACACATGAAATATTATGCATCCCATACTGCATAATATCACATGTAATACAAAAAACATAAAATCTAATGAGCATCCATGTGATAATGTTAATTTGCCAATTTCAACTTAAATATCACATGTTGTTATCCCTATGAGGATCCATATACAAACACATATTATGCATCCCATACTGCATAATATGCCCCATATACTTCTGTCATGCTTATGAGTGCGGTGCTCATACTGCCGCCAAGACATACTGATGACACATTTATGTGTGTATGCAAATGAAATGAGATAAGATAAAAATGGAATTTGTTTAAAAATGGTTGTTTTAAGAAAATTCTTCCCTACCGATTCTAACCAAACCTGGCTCTGATACCAACTATCATGACTTGTATTTTCTTAATATTTGCATGTTATCAAAGTAAGAGAAAATATGCGACATGATGCTGCATCGTATATGGGAAAACTGTAGATGCTCAGGCAAAAACCACACTCTCATCTATTTTGTATAAAAACATATGATTTAAGTTTTAAGAACATAGTCTTAAGTTTAGAGCTTAAGAAACCATGTCCTCGGTTCAGTGGATCAACTAATCAACAAGAAGAAAATATATTCACAATGGAAATAAAGACATAACTCACTTCATTTTATCCTACGTGAGAAGGTGGACCCCACGAACTTGCTAGTGATGTGCAAATTCTAAATTTAGTATGAGTAAACAAAAAGTCTAATAATTCTTAAAGTAGAGTGATAGCAAATTGAAAGAGAAGCTATGAGTCTATGCTAAAAATGAAGCTTTTTTATTTAAAAATACCTAATATGCATCCTAACATAGAGCATTCCCAGAGAGCAAGCAAATAACCCGCATGTGACAATAAAAGAGCCAGTAAAAAGTCAACTATTTGAAAAAAAAGATATTGGCGTTAACAACTTGACATGAACCCATGGAAACTAAACACAAGTCTGATCTGAAATGACACCAACAATTACTTCACATTAGAGGGGAAGCAATAGCTACCAAACTAAGCCTGGAATCACCGACTCTAACCACCCAAACTGCTACTGCTCGGAGCCTGAGGCATTCAAAAAAAGAATGCCTCAACAAAGAATGAGGAAGAGGCAGAAAAAACTAAAATTCATAAGGTTATTAAACAAAAGCCACATAAAATGTGAGTATAATAGTATAAAAAAGATTAGTCAAAAGAAAAGCTGGCACTAAGTGCAGCAATATCTATCTTATAATTTTATAGATATATATGCGTATATATATTTAAGACTGATCAGCTCGAGAAATTTCATCATTAACACCTATCATAATTTAACACTGAGGTAGTGGCTCATATTCCAACACAAACCATCAGTCCAAATCATTCCACAAAAGGTTTTATTGTGATGGATATATTTCCAACATAACCCAACAATCGAAAAAATCAAAAAGGCACTGTGGTGGAGGCTATATTTCCAACACAACTTAATGGCCCAAAAACCAAGTCACCCAGTGTAATGATTCACAAACATGCATTATAGTGGTGGTATAGTTCACTAACACCCACAGTCCAAACAAAATCATAACATAAAATAGGTACCGTGGTAGTGGCATCTTTCCCATTCATACAACTAACTACAAAATTCCAAGAAATTGGAAAAGAATAACACAAGTATTCCTGAGTAGAAATATACTCATATATTATCATTAAACCTAAACTATACAGTCGATTTGAACTATGCAATCGTGTTTGAACTATGCAGTCAATTTTGAACCATGCAGCCGATTTTGAACTATGTAATTGATTTTGAACTATTCAACCAAATTTGAGTCATGCAGTTGAATTTTAACTTAGAGCAGAAATTGTGGACCATGAAGTTGATACAATCAATTTTAAGTCATGCAGTCGAATTTTAACTTAGATCAGAAATTGTGAACCATAAAGTCGATGCAGTTGATTTTGAGTCATGCATTTGAATTTTAAGTTAGAGCAGAAATTATGAACCATAAAATCGATGCAGTCGATTTTGAGTCATGCAGTCAAATTTTAACTTAAAGTATAAACTGTAAACCAAGAAGTCAATGCACTCGATTTTGAGTAATGCAGCTGAATTTTAACTTAGAGCAGAAATTGTGAACCTTGAAGTCAATGCAGTCGATTTTGTTGGAACACCCTATTACTAATTTGGGTCAGGATCACTATGTCTATAGGATTGTTGCTTTGACCTTGTTCTATAGAGTAAAGGTCAGCTAGTTAGGTCTAAGGCTTAGGACTTAGGTTTAAAGCTTTCCCCAAGACCTCCTTATTATGATGAGAAGCCAAGAAGAAGAATTCAAGTTGTCATCGAGCTCAGATCGACGAAGCGTTGAACCCAGTTCGACTATCTGTGAGTTCAGGTTGACAAAGCGTCGAACTCAGTTCGACGATATCTGAGCTCAGATAGACGATTTCTATCTTAGACTAATTCCAATATCTCTGAGCTCAGTTCGACGATAGTTGAGCTTAGATCGACGATTATCTTTTGAGATCGATGATTTATGGAATTTTGATAAGGATTTCAAATGTCTTCAAGTCAGAGCATTTATTGCAGAAGATTTCTAGCCGTTATAATAAATCTGGAGCAACTTTTGCTAGAGATAGTGCATGATGAATTATATATTGGGGAGCAACTGAGGGTTCCTCTAATAGAGGATGCTACTGCTACTGACCTGCATGCAAAAAAAAGCATGGCAGGGGTTGTTGGGGAGAAACCTTCGGATCTCCCTGGTCATGATATACATGATCTCGTGTCATCAGAATTTTAGGAAGAGGAAGAGAGTCATGAGAAAGCACACCCCTTACCACATCCAGAAACTTAACAACAGAAAAGTGGAACAACTCAAGGAACAGGGAGCAAGCCAGTACAAAGAGAAACTGATGCATATTTACCAGATTTGATTAGCTGCCACCTACCTTCATGGCCCAATTGAAGAACTTGCTAGATGAGCAGAGAAGGGCATTGGAAAATTACATGGATGAAGCCCTAAAAGAAATTAGAAATGATCTTGCAACTGAGATCAAATCTATAAGGTTTGAACTGAATCTACTAAAAAGAGAAATAGTAAAATTATTTACAAAAGCTACTCCTGCAGTAGATTACACCATGGAGAAACTAGATGTGTCAAACCAGAATATTGCTATTATCGTTGAAAATCAAATGATTCAGGCTAAGAACTCTGTGACCATTCATGAGAATGATAAAATTCTAAGAAAAGAACAGAATACTGAAATCATCACAAAGATGGATGCCTGCACCAAGATGCTTGATGACCACATGTTAGAAGTTAAAAATCAAGTAATTGCTGGAGTAAACTACCTGGAAGGTGAAAAAAGCAAGACTAGCAGCTCCCAGACCACTAAGCTAATTTAAGAAGCCAAAAAGGGGAAGAGAGAAGCCATAAGGGCCAATACTGAAAACATGGTTTGGGAAACAAATATTATGAGATGGTCATTGGGATTAGAGCCAGTGCAATATGACAATATCCCAATGATGCATACTCAAGTTCTAGAAATCTTAAATAGAGAGCCTGCCCAAGATCAACAAGAGTATCTGATGTATATGGAAGATCATGATAGTGCTGGAAATCAGTGGGAAGTACGGCCCACTGATGCTGAAATTCCCTCTTTCAGCCCCACTATTGACCAGGTACTTCAAAAAAAGAAATGACTGCTAACACTGATGAAACAAAATAAGTTGTTAGGATGTAAAAGAGAAATTATAGAGAAGAAATGGAAAAACGACCTAGTTTCGAGCAATAGAGCCCAGAGTCCAGGTCCATCATCTTGCTTGCTTTGGACAAGGTCAAATCTAAAAGATTGGATAGGGGTAAATGGTACAGTAAGACTGAATGGGATAAGATGGAAAAAAGATACACAGAAAGAAGGACTTTCTGGAGTAACAAAAAGGCAAATCTTCTGGCTCCTGATGTTGTGGAACCATCCAAATACTTTCCCAAGCCTTTCAGCTATTTTGAGAGACAAAAGGATAAAGCTGAAGCTAAAGCTACTAAGGCTAAGGCTGCTAATGGAGCTGATAATAAAGAAAAGAAGATAACTGAAGATGAAGACAAACCGACAAAAAATCCAGAGGCAGTGGAGTTATGATAAGGGAACCTGAAACTTGAAATGTTTTAGGTTATGCTTTCAGGGCTTGGGATGAAACACTGTGTTTATATTGCTCAAACATTTATTACCTATATGATTAAATAGAACAACCTTTTATTATAATCATGATCTGTCTAACTCATCATTTGCTATGTCTTTGACTTATCTGCTACATCATTTGATATATCTATGATTTATCTAAATTATGATGTGATGATTATGTCTATTATTTATCTGAATTATGCTGTGATGATTATGTCTATGATTTATCTGAATTATGCTGTGATGATATGTTTTAAATGTTTATAACATAAGTATGTTTAGTTTATACATTGAATTAGGTTTTGACTTCTTCAAATAGGGGGAGATTGTTGGGTCCATTGATCCCAATGTCGTGAATTTGAAGAAGGACTAGTAAAATATTGTATACACATGCTATGATCTAACTTGTGTTTAAGGTGAATGATTGCAGTTTGTCTTAATAAGCTATGATGGGATAGGTAGCCTAAGTGGCAAAGTCAGGTAAGTTCTTAACTAAGTGTTGAAAAGATAGATAACTGTCTAAGTCCACAGGCATTGAGTGAAGATCAGTCACTCAACGTCAGATGGCTTATAACGTTGAGTGAAGCCTATAAAATCAAAGCCAAGGCAGTGGCCAGCTGATAAAATGGACAAGTCCACAGGCGTTGAGTGAAGTCAACTCACTCAACGCCATACAACAAAAGGCTGTGAGATAGCCTAAAGCAGTAAAGGCCTTGATGGCGATGACCATCATGACGGCTTAGCTGGTGTTAAAGATGACGACGAGGGCACACTTGATGTTCATGATGATCACGGGATGTTGGCGGAAGATGGAGACAATGACCCACCGGTCAAGGACTTGCGACGCCGCAGCGGCCATGGTTATAATCTTCGCCAACGCAAAAGAAATTAAATTTAGTATTAATTTTATTTTGATGAGTTGTTGTTGAACTAATTTATTTTTCAGTCGTTTTATTTTATGTTGGTGTGCAATTATCTATTTTTGGACTGCTAATAGCCTTGTGTGTTGTAAGCCTTATAAAAAGGCATGGACTATGTAATTTTCATTTAGATTTTGAATGAATTAAAATTGAGTTGCCCTAAATCTATTCCTTCTCATTCTCCCTCTCAATTAGCCGCCCAACCCTCTCCCTCTTCCAAAATTTCGGCCCCCCCTTCTCCACTTCTCCTCCTTCTCTTGGCCGCCCCCTTGCATCCTCTCCACCCTCGTGTTCTTCTCTCCGATTCTACAACTCCTTCGGCGATATTTTCCTCCTTCGATGTTCGGCCGCCTTTAATCTTGAAGGCCAAGTACAAAAGAAGACGGTGCCGTCGGTGAACCTCCCCGGCGAGAAGCGAAGAAGACGAACAGATTCTTCATCCTTGGTGCATCTCCCGCCGTGTCCAAGGAAAGCGATCTTTTCGTGTGGATCCATAACATCTCGGATCTACCGTTCCGAGTGGGGTAACGAAACCATCTACTCAAGAGTTTTCTTTCCTAGATAGTTCTTGTGGTGGACGAATTTTGCGTGATCTTTTGAATCGTTGAATTCTTCGCGGTGCATTCTTAAATAGTTTGTATTTTTTTCGTTTGGTTTTTCCGAAGACTCCGAGAGGATTGGCGATCCTCATTATTTTGTTTTAATTGGGATAGATCTTATCATTTTCTCGAATCGTGGATTTTCTTTGGTGGATCTATTTTGGTACAACTCCAAACGCTCGTCCGGGATTAATATTATCCCTTTTAGCCGGAAAGGATTTTGGCCTATAGCCATTCTCCATTCCAAGCGCGGATCGGCTATCCGTATATTAGCGCGAAAGATAAATAGCATCGTTGATATTGCTGCGTTTCGTTAGCGTGCGAGTAGAAGAGCGTTAAGCGTTGCGAGAGTCGTGGTCTCGCATTCCGTGTAGTATCCTTCGGGACGGATCCTACATCATTTTGGTATCAGAGGGAGGTTGTGTTGGTTTCCCAATCGACACCATCCTTTGCTCTTTCCGTAATAGGAATCACGACGTTCCCTAGGTTGCGCACAGCCCGTTAAAATCCAAAACAAAGTTATCATTTTATTGAATTTGGTCTGCCTTTAGTAAAAAACAAAAAAAAAATTCAGAAAATTTAAAAAACAATTCTGGTACTTCTTCATATTTTTGTAAGCATAAAAGTAAATTTTTTTTTTATTTTATCGACGGATTAGTGCCAAAAAATTCTAACATTATAAATTTAATCTGGTCAAACCCTCGAAATTAGCCACTGTTCATGCGCACAAGGCGTGGTACTGAATATTCCCCCTCCACTTCACATATGGCCAACCACCATGATGATGACCACACTCCGGCCACCATCGCGGAGCTTCGGGAAGAGTTCAACTCTAGGTTTGATGCACTGACACAACTAATACAAGGGTTAGCTGTCAATCAAGCGGTGCCCCGTAATCCTGCTGCAGGTATACACAGGCCGGGTCCTCAACCCCAGTCCGCTCACCAACGTGATGATAAGCACAACCAATATCATGAGCAAGATGATGAGCACACACCTAGAGCCCCTTATGAGTTCGACTTAGCTAGAGCCGTTAAGATTGACCCACCCTCATACGATGGTATGGGTGAACCCCAAGCATTTCTAGATTGGGTCATGGAGATCGAATGTTACTTTGAATGTCATAATTTGACGGATGGCGAGAAAGTGTGGGTTGCGCAAATGAAGCTTATGGGTAGGGCCAAAACGTTCTGGTTAAATGAAGAGAGACGACTAGGTACTGTGAATGGATTACCCCCAATTGGGTGGAATGCCATGAAAGCGCTTCTGAACGACCAATATGTCCCCGCGTATCACCGAACTCAAATGTTCGATGACTTAGCCACCCTTCGCCAGGGGAGTAAGTCGGTAGCGGAGTACCTGGGACTCCTTAAGGACATGATGGTACGTTGCGAGGTTAGGGAAATGCCTGAAGTTACGCTCTCCCGTTTCCGTAAGGGACTTAACCCGGACATCCAAGGCAAGCTATTGCGTTATGGTCACACGGACCTTAACACGACTTTCAATGCCGCTTTGGACATCGAAAAACATAACGCCTATAAGTCCAAGGGATGATCCTTTCAGAAAGGAAAATCTATCTTAGGTGCCCCACCCATAACCTCCCTGCGGGACAAAGGAAAGTTCCGATCGACTGATTCCAGCTCTATCGTAATTACTGCTAGGAACAACAAAAATCACAATGACGAGAGAGTCCCGATAGGAAGAATTAACAAGACTAATGCCTCGTGTTATTCGTACGGAATCCAAGGGCACTACGCTAGTGAGTGTCCCACTAGGAGTAAACCACTGGCACTAATGGACTCCACGACTGAGCCTGCTGAGCTCGTCTATGAAGCTGGAGATGAATCGGACGCTGAACCAAGTGATATAGAAGATGATTCTTTTATGATGGTTATGAGGTCTATTTTGGCCACACCGCGTGTTTCAGATGAATATAATAGAACGAATATTTTTTCATTAAATTTTAAAAGCGGTGAAAAGTGGTGCAAGTTAATAATAGGTAGCGGAAGTTGCATGAATGTCATATTCGAAAATGCCGTCACTCGTATGCACTTAGTTCTCGAGTAGCACCCACGTCCTTACAAAATAGCATGGGTAAATAAAACGTCTATCGCGGTCTCTACGCAGTGTCTAGTTCCACTTACGGTGAAGAGTTATAATGATAAGGTGTGGTGCGACTTCATCCCCATGGGTGTTTGTCACGTACTACTAGGGCGCCCGTTGTCACAACCCGCATTTTCTCCGAATTAAGAATTATCAGAGTAAGAGAAAACACGTGTCGTGATGCCACGTCAAGCAGGGGATAACTGCTGACGCTCAGGCAAAACCAACTACCCACTTAATGAAAGAAAATCAGTTATATTTTAGAGACCGTATCCCTTGGCTCAGTGGATCACCTAGTCCACAAAAGAAAAACTATATTTATACGCTGCGGAAAAATACTTTATTTAGGTTTAACATCCTAAGGAGCGCATAAGGGTTCCAAGAGAACCACTCATGCTATGCAAGACCCTACATTTAATTTATATAATATATAAGAACGCGGTCTTTATACGTGATTTGGAAAATAGTGAATACGTCTTATAAAACATGCTGATCATGAGCTTTATTTATAATAATAATTATAGTTTAAAAATAACTAGCAACCTAGCATAAAACCTTCTCAGAGCAAGTAGACTATCTCCAAAAAATGGTAGCAGCAATAGTATATATCTAGTACAAGGTAAAAACTACCAGTGGGCGCCAACAACCTGACACGAATCCACTAGCACAAATATATGTCTGTAAGAAAGTACTGAAAACAACCTCAATAATAAGGTAAACAGAACTCCAAAGTCCAAGAGACCACCAACACCACCACTACAAACTAGCCACCCAACTGGCTACGGCTCAGAACCTGGGGTATTCCAAAAGAAAACAGAATACCTCAGCAAGCTAAACAAAGTAAAACTGCATGAAAGAGTCAACCAAAAGGGGAAAAGTACCTGAAAAACATGCAGTAGAAAGAGTCACAACTGTCCAAAACAGGGCCACAAGAAAAGCACTACGTGCGAGAAAAAAACAGCAACAACCCAGACCAGGAACAACATCCTGCAGGGCCTACTAGGCTACCAAGAGCCAAAAGTGCTGCAAACTACCAAGGAAGAAACTTCTAACACCCTAAACTGTGGGAAGTGATAGTAGAAAAAACAACAACGAGGAACCGAATCGAAGGCAAACGCAGTCCCCCAATCCACCATGTCTAAGTCAAAAGCTCGAGGGTCAACACGTGAAAACACAAGGGACCTTCCACCCGACATGCCCAGCCCGTACCTGGAGCAAGAAAAACATGGGTGGCCTTGGCTATATCACACAACTCCACCCCCATAAAGAGCTACAACCACCACTACTAACCACGACCCACGATTCGGCCTCTAGGACAATAAAGAAAACGGCCGACAAGGAAAACCCAGGAATACAACTGGAAATCCACTCGGAAACGAAAGACAAGGTAAAGGAAGAGTGTTGAAATAAACCAACACGACTAGGCGTTGAGTGAAACCCACTCAGTGCCTACCTAAACTTTGGCGTTGAGTGAGCTAGCCTCACTCGCCGCCAAAATAAAGTCACTACCCACAAACCCGCTAAAGAATACGGAGCTCGACGATAGTCGAACGACCAAGGCAGAAGATCCAGAACTCGAGTAGTTGCCTGTCACTTTAGTATCTAAATTCCCGCACTCGAAACCAGCTAAATTCGCCTAGCAAAAGAAAATATACAGAGCGCACGATCAGTGACGCACGATCAGTGGTCGTGTGCACTCATCAGCTGATGATCGTGCGAAGCGAACCTGGAAAACCTGAGAAAAACTTAGCGTCAGCGCACGATCAGTGACGCACGATCAGTGGTCGTGTGCACTGCTTGCCAGCGCTCGTGTGATCTCCGAGACAGCACTTTGGAAACTGAAAGTTATACGTGCACGAACAGAGGCACACGACCAGTGGTCGTGCGCCCTAACGGTTAACGACCGTGCACGGCTAACCTGTATCGTTTGGAATTTCCCGAATGACACCAGAACGCGCACACGACTCACGCAACTGCAATAGCAGCAGGAAACTACCAACGTCGCGCACCACTACTATACAAACTATGCCTAATCATTCGAGTAATACCTTAACGAAAATCGGCAACCACACCCCCCCTCCTAACTCTCCCTCTCGGCTACACCCGAACCAGAGCAACAATCAGAGTAAAGGAAAACAACGGCTCCATGCCGACAATTTGGATTCCAATCATCACAAAATAGGGGGGGGGGGGGTTCAGTAGGAAGAACTAAGCCCTATCATTAGCAAGAAAATGAGAACAACAAGGCCTCTAACTTGGGCTAACCGGGATTTCAATTTCAGCAAGTAAAATAAAAAAAAAAAACTTGGCAAGGGCAAGAATACCACTTGCCTCAATTCACTGCGAAGCTTTGGACTACTTTCCTCCTCTTCGCACAGATCAAAACAGCCGCAACACCTAAAACAAACTCTCGGCCATTAATGGCGGAAAACTCAAAAACCGAAAATTCCAATCCTCCCAAAACTCCACGAAAATCGAATTTCTTACCGTAGGAATGAAGGTCTTGACGAGAGCAATCTGAATCCACTCTCGGAATCGAATTCCGTCCACAAACGCTCCGGGAATCGGCGTCCGAAGGGAAGGGTAGGCGGTTTCTCCGTTTCTCTCGTACAGGCGGCGGTTTTAACGTGAAGAAGATGAAGATGGCGTGCCTTTTCATTCTATATATATATATATATTAATATATAATAATATAATTAATTACAAAATTACATAAAGCACCTAAACGATGCGAAAACCGAACTACCTCGGAATTCGACGAAATTCACACCGTAGCTAAATACCCACGTTACGAACACAACAGCGAAGTCGAAATTAACTTTCGACGAACAGAACTCGAGTTACACCCAAACAAAGCCAAACACCAACATCCCCCCGAGAGGCCACACCGGGTCACCCAAAACGACTCGGCTTGCTAGGGAGATCTTGCCAACAGGCTACAGAATAGGGCACTCAGTTCTAAGGAGCTAAACCACACTCCACAAATGGTACAAGCCACGGAAACGTGTCATCATAACGCCAAACGAAAATAAAAATAATCGCTGAAAAAACGGGGCGTTACAGTCTCTCCCCCTAAAAGAAAGTTTCGTCCCGAAACTTTACGCACAACCCTCCTACTAAAGAAGGAAAAGTAACAAACAGAAGTTACAAAGGGAAACATACCGATCAAATCAGTGAAACAAGTGAGGGTACGCCCTCCTCATGGCCGACTCTAGCTCCCAAGTCGCGCTCTCCAAATCCTGATTTTTCCATAGAACTTTCACCATTGGTATGGACTTCTTTCGCAGCACATGCTCCTGAGTATCCAAAATACGAACTGGCACCTCAACAAAAGAGAGGTTGGGCTCCAACTGGGGCACAACATCCAAGAGTTGCCCACTGCTACGCACACACTTCCACAATTGGCTAACATGAAAAACATTATGAACACCAGGGAAGTTCGCTGGCAAATCCAATCTATATGCAGACACACCAATCCGCTCCAAAATCTCGAACGGGCCCACATACCTTGGGTCCAATTTCCGATTTTTACCAAATCTCTTTACACCAACCATTGGAGAAACCTTGAGGTATACATGATCCCTTACTAAAAACTCCAAAGCAGACCTACGCCGATTGGCGTTCTTTTCATACCTCTCCTGAGCTAAACGAAGCTTTTCACGAATAAGCTTCACGACGACTTCCATATCCTCCAGCGCATCAGGACCCAACAATGGCCTCTCACCAGCCTCAGCCCAAAACAACGGAGTCCTACAGCGCCTCCCATACAAAGCTTCGAACGGAGCCATCTGCAAGCTTTCCTGATAACTGTTATTATAAGCAAATTCCATGAGTCGCAGATGCTCATCCCACGCTCCACCGTGGTCTAAAATATAGCACCGGATCATATCCTCAACAATCTGATTGACCCGCTCCTTCTGCCCATTGGTCTGAGGGTGGTACGCAGTAGAATACCTCAGATCCGTACCCAAACCCTCCTACAGACTCTGCCAAAAATGAGAAGTAAACCGGGAGTCTCGATCAGAAATGATGCTAACCGGCACACCGTGGAGTCGGATGACTTCATTCAAGTACAACTCCGCTATCTTCTTCATCGGGTAATCAATCTTATATGGCACGAAGTGAGCACACTTCGTCAATCTATCCACTATAACCCAAACAGAATCAAATCCTCTCGGGGATTTTGGCAAACCCGTAATGAAGTCCATAGATATACTCTCCCACTTCTAAGTCGGGATCTCTAACGGAGTCAACTTACCACCAGGCCTTCCATGATCGGCCTTCACACGCTTGCAAGTGTGACACTCAACAACAAATCGGGCTATATCTCCTTTCATACCATACCACCAGGCAATTTGCCTTAAGTCACGGTACATCTTCGTAGATCCTGGATGGTAGGCAACGCTGGAACCATGAGCCTCACTGCAAATCATACTCCTAATATCCCCAACGGCGGGGATGCAAAACCTGCCGCGGTACTTCAAAGTACTCGCATCATCGATAGCAAAATCTGGAAACTCTCCCTTCTCTGTCCTGATAAAAAGGTGCAACAGATCCGGATCGTCCTTCTGATGCAGTCTAGTCAAAGAAATCCAGGACGGCTCTGCCACTGACAAACTACTCTGCAAACCACAGCATCCCACTGAAATATCCATAAGGAGGAACTCCTCCACTAACCGATCGGCGGAGAGGTTAAAGATCTTTCCCGTCTTTCGGCTCAGGGCGTCGGCCACCACATTGGCCTTGCCCGGATGATACTGGATTTCTACATCATAATCCGCCACATACTCAAGCCACCGCCGCTGACGCAGATTCAAC
Organism: Platanthera zijinensis; assembly: GCA_039513925.1. Lineage (NCBI taxonomy): Eukaryota > Viridiplantae > Streptophyta > Magnoliopsida > Asparagales > Orchidaceae > Platanthera > Platanthera zijinensis. The sequence continues at coordinate 133,046,756 of CM077078.1, forward strand.
TCCTTCTGCGTGAACACGTACTTCAGGCTCTTATGGTCAGTAAAAATCTTGCACTGAGCCCCATAAAGTAAGTGCCTCCACAACTTCAACGCATAGATAACCGCTGCAAACTCAAGGTCATGCATAGGATAATTCTTCTCTTGAGTCTTCAACTGCCTTGACCCATAAGCAATTACTTTTCCATCCTGCATTAATACGCATCCCAGTCCTATATGCGAAGCATCCACATACACATCAAAATCCACGCCCTCAGAAGGAAGGGTCAGAACGGGAGCAGTGCACAATCTCTTCTTTAGCTCCAGAAAAGCTTCTTCGCACTTCTCGCTCCAAACAAAAGCCACATTCTTCCGAGTCAGCTTGGTCAAAGGTGCGGCTAGAGAAGAGAAACCCTCCATGAATCTTCTGTAATAGCCAGACAACCCTAAGAAACTTCTGATCTCCTTAGGAGTATTCGGCCTACTCCAATCCATCACTACTGCAATCTTTTCTGGGTCAACCGAGATCCCATCCTTGTTCACCATGTGGCCTAGAAAAGAAACCTGAGGCAACCAAAATTCGCACTTGCTCAACTTGGCGAATAACTTGTGGTTCCTCAACTCTGATAGGACCAAACGCAAATGCTGCTCATGCTCCTCAGCACTGCGAGAATAAACCAACACGTCATCAATGAAGACCACCACGAACTTGTCTAGGAAATCCTTGAATACCCGATTCATCATGTCCATGAAAGCTGATGGTGCGTTGGTCAAACCAAACGACATCACCAAAAACTCAAAGTGTCCATGCCTCGACTTAAACGCAGTCCGTGGAATATCTGCCTCACGGATCCTGAGCTGATGATAGCCCGAACGAAGATCGATCTTGGAGAACACCGTGCTACCACGCAACTGGTCAAATAAATCATCGATCCTCGGCAGAGGGTATCTGTTCTTAATAGTGACCTTGTTCAATTTTCTATAGTCGATGCAAAGCCGCATCGACCCATCTTTCTTCTTTACAAACAAAACAGGAGCACCCCAAGGCGACGAACTCTGCCTGATAAAACCTTTAGCCAACAGCTCATCCAACTGACCTCGCAACTCCTCTAACTCACGAGGGGCCATCCGGTACGGCGCCTTAGCAATAGGACGCGTACCCGGCTCCAAATCAATAACAAACTCCACATCCCGCTCAGGAGGGATACCAGGAAGATCATCAGGAAAAACATCGGCGAAACCACAAACAATAGGAATCTCCTCCAAGCGTGGCACGCTAACAACGGTTCCAACTGCCGAGACTAAACAAACACAACAATCAGAAAGAAACAATCTCTGAACACATACCGCAGAGAGAACAGGAGAATCCTGACACGGATCAGCATACACGCTGCCGGGCTGACCGTCGTCCCTGATGAAGTCCAAGCGCTTTCCTTTGCACTGAATGACCGCATCATACCGAGAGAGCCAGTCCATGCCCAAAATGACATCGAAGTCCTCTAGATCAATCATCTTCAGGTCCTCCTTCGCAAGAAAATCCCCCAACAAAACCGGGCAATCCAAAATACCCAAATCTGACAACACAGATTCACCAGAGGGAACTTGACACGGAAGGAATCCCGAACACGATCTAGAGACAACCGATGACGCTCCACAAAGGCTCTAGCCACGAACGAGTGGGTAGCGCCGGAGTCAAACAGAACACGCGCCCAACGGTTCTTCACCTTAAATTTCCCTATAGGAGCGCACAAAGCTAAGGAACTAGCACAACAGTACCGCAAATAATCTAGCAACTAAACCACCAGGCTAGAAAGAAAAACAACAAACAACTAACCTGAGATCACCTGGGTCAAAGTCTGAGCCTCCTCGGAAGAAATCACATTCAGCTTCCCTTTTCCCTTGTCCACACGCTGAGGTGGAGGTAATGCCTGCAATGAAACTGCAGGAAGAGCTGACTGGACCTGAGGACACCTCGACTTAATGTGACCCTTCTGCCCACACTGAAAGCAGACTTTATCCTTGGTCCAACACTGGGCCGCATCATGGCCGGATCGCTTACAAACAGAACAAGAGGCATCTCTCCTAGGAGCACCCTGAATCGCATGAACCTGCTCCTTCTGAGCTGCCGCCTTCTTGAAACACCTCTCGACAGGATGGCCTGACCGGCCACAAAAACTGCACACCACCCTGCTCCTCTTTCCCGGAACAGCATCGGGTACCAGGGGTTTCTTCTCCTCTACAAACTTCCTCTTATCCTTCTTCAACTGCTGGCCTCTGCTCTTCGCCGTCTCAATGGCCTCAACCTTACGAACAGCCTCTACAACTCCAGCATAAGTCACTGACCCATAAGCACTGGCCAACTGCTGCACCTCACTCCTCAAACCACCGAGAAATCGCTTAACTCGATCAGCCTCAACGCTGACCAATCCAGGGGCAAAATGGCTCAACTTACTAAACTCTATCTCATACTCACCCACCGTGAGTTGCCTTTGCTTCAGATGGAGGAAGTCGTTCATGAGGCGGTCACGCTCGACCGAGGGTAAGAACTTCCTCAACAGCATCTCCTTGAACACTTCCCAAGAGCACCCAGCCACTAAGCTCTCCTTTTCTCTCAGCCACCAACTCTTAGCCAACCCTTTGAGCTGATAGGCGGCTATCATCACCCTCTGATCATCTGTAATCCCTGAGTACGAGAACATCTCCTCCATGGAGATCAGCCAGTCGTCTATCACCATGAAATCTGCCTTCCCATCATAAGTGGGAGGGCTCAGCCTCTGAAACTGCGAGATGAAGGCCATCTCTGCTGGCACCACCACTGGAGGTCTCAAGGGTGCAGGAGGAGGAGGAACAGCTAACCCCCCAGCAGGAACTTACGCACCCTGAGCCTGACCTGCCACAACAGCCACCAAAGACTGAATCTGGGCTTGCACCTCCTCCAACTGCCTGCCCATAGCTTCGCTACTCAGACGCAGACTCTCGATCACCGCATCGTTCTGAGCTCCAGAAGATTCACCCTCAGACAGGGGAGTCGATCGAGTCGCAGGACGCCTAGCCATCCTAAAAATCATTACAACGCAAATCAGATCCAAATCCACGACTAGAACCGATTACCAGTACAGACAATACATATGTAGATATAGACTTAAAGCTGCTAAACTTGCTCTGAGAGTTTATCTTCTTCACAAAAAATTAGATGATATGCCCTAACCTAGGATGGTTAACCACCACCTTACTAACTCTTGTGCCTAGATCGGATGCATGAATTTATGTTAATTTGAAAACTCATGTGTGTACATATGTCATCCTGCAAATCTTTAGCTCGGCACGTTGTGCTTATGCAATGTTATGATATGCATATTTGTGTTATGCATTCTAAAAAGGCCCTAATGCATGTTATGAGCGGCGTACACATGAAAATGTTATGCATCCCATACTACATAACATTCTCATGCAACGAAAAAGAAATGTGCTAGTCGCAGTCATGTGGTGAGGTTATGCATCCCATACTACATAACCCTCACATGTAGCCCCTATGGTGGATCCATATACGAACACATATTATGCATCCCATACTACATAATATGCCCCGTATACTTCATGTTATGCTATGAGTGTAGTATTCGTGCTTTTACCAAGACGTGCTGATGACATATCGGTGTATGAATGACATGATGCTGAACTACTAATAAGCGAACAAAGGAAGGTTGCTCAACTAACTTGTCAAGCAACCTCCCTCTGATACTAACTATCACAACCCGCATTTTCTTCGAATTAAGAATTATCAGAGTAAGAGAAAACACACGTCGTGATGCCACGTCAAGCAGGGGATAACTGCTGACACTCAGGCAAAACCAACTACCCACTTAATGAAAGAAAATCAGTTATATTTTAGAGACCGTATCCCTCGGCTCAGTGGATCACCTAGTCCACAAAAGAAAAACTATATTTATACGCTGCGGAAAAATACTTTATTTAGGTTTAATATCCTAAGGAGCGCATAAGGGTTCCAAGAGAACCACTCATGCTATGCAAGACCCTACATTTAATTTATATAATATATAAGAACGCGGTCTTTATACGTGATTTGGAAAATAGTGAATACGTCTTATAAAACATGCTGATCATGAGCTTTATTTATAATAATAATTATAGTTTAAAAATAACTAGCAACCTAGCATAAAACCTTCTTAGAGCAAGTAGACTATCTCCAGAAATTGGTAGCAGTAATAGTATATATCTAGTACAAGGTAAAAACTACCAGTGGGCGCCAACAACCTGACACGAACCCACTAGCACAAATATATGTCTGTAAGAAAGTACTGAAAACAACCTCACTAACAAGGTAAACAGAACTCCAAAGTCCAAGAGACCACCAACACCACCACTGCAAACTAGCCACCCAACTGGCTACGGCTCAGAACCTGGGGTATTCCAAAAGAAAACAGAATACCTCAGCAAGCTAAACAAAGTAAAACTGCATGAAAGAGTCAACCAAAAGGGGAAAAGTACCTGAAAAACATGCAGTAGAAAGAGTCACAACTGTCCAAAACAGGACCACAAGAAAAGCACTACGTGCGAGAAAAAAACAGCAATAACCCAGACCAGGAACAACATCCTGCAGGGCCTACTAGGCTACCAAGAGCCAAAAGTGTTGCAAACTACCAAGGAAGAAACTTCTAACACCCTAAACTGTGGGAAGTGATAGTAGCAAAAACAACAACGAGGAACCGGATCGAAGGCAAACGCAGTCCCCCAATCCACCATGTCCAAGTCAAAAGTTCGAGGGTCAACACGTGAAAACACAAGGGACCTTCCACCCGACATGCCCAGCCCGTACCTGGAGCAAGAAAAACATGGGTGGCCTTGGCTATATCACACAACTCCACCCCCATAAAGAGCTACAACCACCACTACTAACCACGACCCACGATTCGGCCTCTAGGACAATAAAGAAAACGACCGACATGGAAAACCCAGGAATACAACTGGAAATCCACTCAGAAACGAAAGACAAGGTAAAGGAAGAGTGTTGAAATAAACCAACACGACTAGGCGTTGAGTGAAACCCACTCAGTGCCTACCTAAACTTTGGCGTTGAGTGAGCTAGCCTCACTCGCCGCCAAAATAAAGTCACTACCCACAAACCCGCTAAAGAATATGGAGCTCGACGATAGTCGAACGACCAAGGCAGAAGATCCAGAACTCGAGTAGTTGCCTGTCACTTGAGTATCTAAATTCCCGCACTCGAAACCAGCTAAATTCGCCTAGTAAAAGAAAATATACAGAGCGCACGATCAGTGACGCACGATCAGTGGTCGTGCGCACTCATCGGCTGATGATCGTGCGAAGCGAACCTGGAAAACCTGAGAAAAACTTAGCGTCAGTGCACGATCAGTGACGCACGATCAGTGGTCGTGCGCACTGCTGGCCAGCGCTCATGCGATCTCCGAGACAGAACTTTGGAAACTGAAAGTTATACGCGCACGAACAGAGGCACACGACCAGTGGTCGTGCGCCCTAACGGTTAACGACCGTGTGCGGCTAACCTGTACCATTTGGAATTTCCCGAACGACACCGGAACGTGCACACGACTCACGCAACTGCAATAGCAGCAGGAAACTACCAACGTCGCGCACCACTACTATACAAACTATGCCTAATCATTCGAGTAATACCTTAACGAAAATCGGCAACCACACCCCCCCTCCCAACTCTCCCTCTCGGCTACACCCGAACCAGAGCAACAATTAGAGTAAAGGAAAACAACGGCTCCACGCCGACAATTTGGATTCCAATCATCACAAAATAGGGGGGGGGGGTTCAGTAGGAAGAACTAAGCCCTATAGTTAGCAAGAAAATGAGAACAACAAGGCCTCTAACCTGGGCTAACAGGGATTTCAATTTCAGCAAGTAAAATCAAAAAAAAAACTTGGCAAGGGCAAGAATACCACTTGCCTCAATTCACTGCGAAGCTTTGGACTGCTTTCCTCCTCTTCGCACAGATCAAAACAGCCGTAACACCTAAAACAAACTCTCGGCCATTATTGGCGGAAAACTCCAAAACCGAAAATTCCAATCCTCCCAAAACTCCACGAAAATCGAATTTCTTACCGTAGGAATGAAGGTCTTGACGAGAGCAATCCGAATCCACTCTCGGAATCGAATTCCGTCCACAAACGCTCCGGGAATCAGCGTCCGAAGGGAAGGGTAGGCGGTTTCTCCGTTTCTCTCGTACAGGCGGCGGTTTTAACGTGAAGAAGATGAAGATGGCGTGCCTTTTCATTCTATATATATATATATATTAATATATAATAATATAATTAATTACAAAATTACATAAAGCACCTAAACGACGCGAAAACCGAACTACCTCGGAATTCGACGAAATTCGCACCGTAGCTAAATACCCACGTTACGAACACAACGACGAAGTCGAAATTAACTTTCGACGAGCAGAACTCGAGTTACACCCAAACAAAGCCAAACACCAACATCCCCCTGAGAGGCCACACCGGGTTACCCAAAACGACTCAGCTTGCTAGGGAGATCTTGCCAACAGGCTACAGAATAGGGCACTCAGTTCTAAGGAGCTAAACCACACTCCACAAATGGCACAAGCCACGGAAACGCGTCATCGTAACGCCAAACGAAAATAAAAATAATCGCTGAAAATACGGGGCGTTACACCCGTGGCTCTATGATTATGACGTGACCCATTTTGGACGCGCCAACACTTACGAATTCAAATTTAACGGTAAGACCATCATACTTAAACCATCACCGCCTAAGGACCCGTCGAGTGCTTCCAAAGACACAACTGTGCCTGTGGAAAAGAAAACTATTAGCCTGATAAGCAAGAAAGAGTTAGAGCGCGAGACCTTCCTGGATGGTGTCATCTATGCGCTAGTTTGCCTACAAGCTAAAGAAGACTCACTATCTTTAGAAAGTTTGCCGATATCTCTGCGGACGTTATTGGAAGAATATAAAGATGTCTATCCGCTAGATTTGCCATCTGAGTTGCCACCCATGAGGGATATCCAACACGAAATTGATTTCGTCCCCGGCTCCTCTTTTCCTAATCTTCCACATTACCGGGTCAATCCTTCCGCTCATGACAAACTACAAACATTGATCTCAGATTTGCTGGCAAAGGGATTTATTCGCCATAGCAAGAGCCCATGTGCCATTCCTGCCCTTTTGGTTCCAAGGAAAGATAAATCTTGGAGATTATGTGTAGATTATCGGGCTATAAATAAAATCACTGTCAAGTATAGGTTTCCCATTCCTCGTTTGGACGACTTGTTAGATATGCTATCAGGAGCCACCATATTCTCTAAATTGGATCTTAAGAGTGGCTACCATCAAATTAGGATACGGGAAGGGGACGAATGGAAAATGACCTTTAAGTCTAAGGATGGACTATATGAGTGGCTAGTGTTGGGAGAGGGGCTTACCAACGGACCAAGTACGTTTGCACGATTGATGACCCAAGTATTTAAACCATATATGGGCAAATTTGTTGTAGTCTATTTCGATGATATCTTGGTATTTAGCCTCTCGCAGAGCGAACATGAGACTCATTTACGGACCATCCTTACAACACTGCGCTAAGAAAAATTATTTATTAATCTTAAGAAGTGTTCGTTTGGTGTGAATTCCGTAGAATTCCTAGGCTACATCGTGAGTTCTGAAGGCATTCATGGTGACTCCAAAAAGGTCCAAGTAATTAAAGAATGGCCAGAACCTAAAAATATTCGGGAAGTTAGAAGTTTCCATGGACTGGCCATGTTTTATCGAAGATTCATTCGAAATTTTAGCAGTATAATGGCACCGATTACCGAATGCATGAAAAAAGGCGATTTTGTTTGGACGAATGCAGCCACTAAAGCGTTTCAAACGATTAAGGAACGGATGTCAGAAGCCCCACTACTCCGCCTACTGAATTTTAATAAAGTGTTTGAGCTATCATGTGATGCATCGGGGATAGGAATCGGAGGTGTTTTAAGTCAGGATGGACATCCGTTAGGGTATTTTAGCGAAAAACTAACTGGTCCAAAATTAAATTACTCCAATTACGATCGCGAGTTCTATGCCGTTATACGTTGTCTCCAACATTGGCGACATTATTTAATTTCAAAAGAATTCGTAGTCTTATCCGACCATGAGGCCCTAAAATTTGTTAACTCACAAAGTAAAAATCAGTCCTCGACACGCCAAATGGGTTTCCTACCTTCAGGAGTACACTTTTGTTATCAAACACCTTAAGGGTACGTTAAATCGCGTGGCGGACGCTCTTAGTCGGGTCTCCCTATTATTAACTACCATGGAAGTAAAGGTCATAGGCTTTGAGAGAATTAAAGATGAGTATGCACAATGCCCAGATTTCAAGGATATTTATTTTGCCGCTCAGGACCACTCTACGACCACTATATCGGCATTCTACCTTCGTGATGGGTATTTATTCAAGCATTTGTAGTTATGTATTTGATAATACGTTTTGTAGCCTAAACTATTATCGTTTTTTCTATTTTATAGTGTACAAATCATGTCTATTATTAGTTTATTTTTATCCTTTTTATGTAAATATTATTGCCACTAACTTTTTCCTGTCTTTTTGCAGGTTTTCAGAAAAATTGCCAAAATGGCCTGTCACGCCCCCCTGTCACGCCCTCCCTGGGCGTGACCCAGGGCGTGTCACCCGATCCCCAGGACTCCTGCACGAAGAGCCAGAAAAACGGAAAAACCCTCTGTCACGCCCCCCTGTCACGCCCTCCCTGGGCGTGTCACAGGGCGTGACACGCCCTCTACCGCAAAGCCTGCCGCCGCATTAAATGCCGTTTCTCCACAGCACGAAAACAGTACTGTCACGCCCCCCAGTCACGCCCGTGACCTGGGGCGTGACATCAATTTTTCGGTGACTGACGGATTTCCGACCAATGATTTGGACATGACGTGCCTGTCACGCCCCCATGTCACGGGCGTGACCTAGGGCGTGACCACCGACGTACCGAAGCAATCATCCCTCCCGCCAGAATCCAGAGCCCGAGGTCAACATAGTACTGTCACGCCCCCTGACACGCCCCCCCTAGGGCGTGTTGGAGGGCGTGACCAACCCGAGATTTTTTTCTATAAATTGAGCCCCCCCCTCTCCATTTCAGCAAGCTTTGGTTGAGAGGGGGAGGTGCTGCCCCTTTGGTTCTTGAGTTTTTTTATGCTTTCTCTCTCTCTCTCTCTCTCTTCCTTTGTAATTTTTGCTTAATCATGGTTTAATATTTAGTTGCCCTAGCTTTCTTTGTAATCTTTAGTGTTGCTTAGTGCTTAATGTAGGGCTAGAATAGGGTTTAATTTTCATGCACTTGTAATTTTATTTTCATTAGTGTAACTTGCCCTTTTTCATTAATAAAATTGTTCTTCCCTTAGCTTGTGTTCTTCTTATGTTTTTCTACTCATCTCCCCCCCTCCACTCCATTATGATTAACTAATCTGAAAGTGCAGGATAAGACCACTCCTAACTCTAGAGGGGGGTGAATAGAGTTATTTAAAATAATTTTCCAAATAAAAACTTGAGTGTAGAGAAAATTTGTATTTACTTAGTGTATAGTGCTATAGCAAATAATCAGAGTAAAAAGGAAATTCACAGCACAAAGCAAAACACAAAAAGACAAGCAATCCAGACGACACAAGGAGCTATAGTGGTTCCCCAAATCTGGGTACATCCACTCTTCTATCACCCTTGATAGGAATCCACTTCAAGATGAGTTGATCAGGTGTCTTGAGCACCAGAGAGTTTTTGATCAGGTTCTCACAAACCAACAGAGCTGATTTTGACCAGGTTTCAGCAAAACCAAAAGTAACTTTTGAAGGGAGTTAAAACCCTGTACAGAAAGAAAAAGAAAAAGAGATGATATTGTCTTCTCTATTCAACAAGCAAAGAGAAGCAGAAGTGGATCTGAAGTTGTTGTCAAAGCTCCCCCTGAGATCAAAATGAGGTTCATGAAGGAGAGCTCTGCACAAGGGTGACAGGTCTTCAAAGATCTGATTTGCTCCAGCAAAGGATGATCCAAGAGAGTTGGATGGAGGTGTCTGAAGCAATCAGATTTTCTGTGAGTTAGCTTTTCAACACAATGTCACAGAGAGCAAAGAGATCTGAAGTCTTGTATTGTTATTCTCCTTTCTGTTCTGTATTTTCTCTGTGTCTGCTTGTAGAAATTAAAAGAAAAATGAATTATATACTTGAGTCTTCTTCTTCCTTCACTTTGATAGCCGTTGGAGGACAGCATTAATTGCTTTCCTTAACTGTCCATGCCTCAAAGGAAAATGACAGGCAGACATTCCTTAGAAAATTCCTTGAGCCATGCACCAGATATGCTGTAACGGCCAATAAATCTTCAGCATTAATTGTCTGTCAGAAGAAGTTTTGAATTCCTATCCAAAACTGACGGCGGTCTGAAGAGCGTCGAGCTCACAATAAAACGTCGATCTGAGCACGACACACGTCGGCCAGAGAGTGTTTTCTGTAAGCAGAACTGGGTTCGACGGAACGTCGAGCTGAGGTCGACTCCACGTCGAGCTGAGGTCGACTCTGCGTCGAGCAGAGGTCGACTCTGCGTCGAGCTGAGATCGACTCTGCGTCGAGCTGAGATCGACTCTGCGTCGAGCTGAAGTCGACTATGCGTCGAGCTGAAGTCGACTCTAACTAGCCTATGTGACCTTTATAACAACATGGAGGTCACATCACACAATCCCTATAGAAATATAGTCATCCTGGTCCAAATAGTAATAGGGTGTTCCAACAATCTCCCCCTATTTGGATTAGGATTACTATTTACATGAATTTTAGGGATTCAAAGAAAGAAATAAAGCATATACAACACAATATAATACAACCAGACATGACAGAATAATAAGCAGCATATATAAAACACTATATAGCAGCAGAATTGTTCAAATGTCCTGAGTCCAGTATATAGAAAGTGTTAGAATACCTTACTTTACTTGTCCTTTGATGCTTTGTCTTGATCACTCTTTTTGAAGATGATTTCTCTGTTTGGATTGGAAGCTTCCTTTTTGGATCTGTAGTCATCAGCTGCACCTAAAGACTTTTGATCTCTAGCACTGGGTGGTACAGCTGCAGGGTGGAGTTCCATGTATCTGTCTGAATCAAAAAATTTCTTTGAGCTATACTTTTCCAATTCCTCTCTTCTTTGTTCTGACATAGTACTGATATGAGAGGTGTCCAGTCCTCTTTCTCTGGCTTTGTTGATTTCATTTAGAGCAGCCATTTCTGTCATCCTAGCTTTCCAGTAAGCAGGAGTTTTGGTAGGATCTTCAAAGGGTACTGCAGGTTCAAATTTGTTAGAGGATGTTTCTTGAGAAGATCTTGGGGTGAGGTCAACTCTAGGCCTGTAAGGATAGGGCCCAGAGGTTGGATCAATGGCTCCTCCCCTTTGATAAGGTTGAGAGCCTGATCTTCCTCTGGACTGCCTGCCTCTATAATTTCCTCTTTGTTGACCTCCCCTTTGCTGGCTGCCTCCTTGATGTCTTCTGGCTTGATAAGTCTTTCCATGTAGAGCTGAAGGTGCTGAAGAGGAAGATAGACCAGTACCTGCACCTGCATCTGGAGGTGGTGGAGGTGGAGGCTGATGGACTGGTTTAGATGGTCCTTCATTAAATTTTCTTTTCTGTTTCATGGCTTTTCTCTGATTCTGAGAGTACTGCATCCAAGGTTCTGTGATTTCACAATTATATTTGATGTAAAAGGGAATGTCATGATCTGTAGCTCTGGCAGGAGGTACTCTTTTCATGGCTTTTGATCTGGCTTTCCTCTTCCTTGCAATAGTTGCAGAGGAGTCATCAGAATCTGTAGCAAACTCATCTTCAGAACTTTGTGATTCTTCATATGGATCTATATACTTTCTTTTGGAGATGGGAAAGCTGATGGAGGCTGGAGCTGCTGAGGAGGAGACTGAAGGAAGCTCTGCTGTCAGTGGGGAGGAGGAAGCAACCACTGCAGGAGAGGGCACAGCCTCAGGAGCCATAGAGGCTGAAGAGGCTGGTTCCTGAAGGGCTTGGGAGATATGGGCCTCTGCAGCATCAGGTGTCTCAAACACTTCACCTGAAGTCTCAACAGAAGCTAACAAATCAATTTCAACACTAGCAGGAGCCACTGCTACCACTGCTATATCAGAAGTCAAGGCCTTCTGAAAAGGGACAATAGCCCTGGACAGATCTTCTTGAAGCTGGGCTGGAGGGGAGGAGCTCTGAACAGAAGCTGGAGGAGGTGCCTCAGATACTATTTGATCTTCTGCAACAGACACTGTCTCTGAACAAGCAACTGATACTGTCTCTGAATAAGTCTGAGCAATCTGAACTGAAGAAGGAGGCAGCTCTTCTTCTGCTGACATCTCCCCCTGCCTAGAATCAGTGGTAGCTGACTCTAGGCCCCCAGAAGAAGGGCATGCCAACAGAGAGGAAAGGGAGGAGACAGAGGCAGAAAGATTTCTCAAGGAAAGAATGAGAGGAGCCAACTTGGCATCCAGGAGGGAAGAGAGCCTTGGAGACAGAAGGTCAAAAATTTGACTGGCTAGGGGGAGGAGAGCTACTTGCTCAAGGGGAACTTGAGTAGAGGTAGAGGGAGTAGCAGAAACTGAGAATGTAGAGGAGGTGGAGGGTGGTGTAGACAGTGGAGGTGTAACTGGTTCCTGAATGGAGGAGAAGAGTAAGTCTGAAAAAGTAGAGGGATGGAGGAAGTCATGATGAGAGGAGGTAGAGGCATCCATGAAGGGGTCTTCATGCATGTCAAAAGAAAAGAGATCCTCATGAGGGGTGGAATCCAAGTTTATGGGCAGGAAAGTAGTGTGAGGTGGAAGGGAGGAGGCAATGCTAGATATGGAGGAGGGGAGAGTTTGAGTGGATGAGATAATTGTGGTTGAGGGGATGAAGGTGGATGGAAGGGTGAGAGAGGGGGCTGGCATGATCCCTACTTCTGGACCAGTGGACTGAGGGTGAGAGACCTCGACAGTCCTGGTGTCTGCAGAAGATTTCATTGCTGCAGCAGCCCTGGGATTCACAATTCTCCTATCCCATTTGCCAATAAGAGCACATGTGAGCCTCTTGGAAGCATTGATGTGCTTCTTTGAGGACACAAGCAGTTGGGGGTAGCAATGGTTGAGAATCAGCCCAAGAACTCTTCCAAAATGGACAGAGTTTTTATCCAACTTTTTCTTAAGCATTTCAAACACAATTAATCCCCAGTTGGGATGTTTCTTATCCATTAGTGCAGCCATGAGGCAAAACTGATGCCTTGTTATTGCATCATGTGCAGTCCTCTTTGCACAGATCACTTTTCCAGTTATATCTGCTAATAACCTATACTCAATTGCTAGGTTAATTTTAAGAAGTTTAGAGGGGTTACCAGCAGTATGCCCCATCCTGTCCAGCATCACAGTATACTCTTCCACTGATAGTTCTATGTCATCATCTCCAGCAGCAAAGTTGAAAGCATCTGTAATGACTTGAGGTGAGATGGCTACCTCATTTCCTGAAATCTTCCCAGTCAAAGAGTTGTTATCTGAAACGATTGCTGTAAGACACCATTCTTTAATTTCTGATTCTGGAAGGGGTATCCTGGTAGACATAAAGTGGACTAGTTGCTGCTCCTTGAAAAGATTCAGTATATCCAGAAGGTGTTGTGGAGATCCATCAAAAGAATCGAAATCAATGTCGAAACCAGAGTCGAACTTCATTGCCGCCAGAGCTCCTGCTGTGATTGCCATTGTCCTGCAAAAGAAAGAGTACCTTCCAAGATCAAAAGTATAGTATTTGGAGGGAAAAAGCTTGAGCAGAGAAATATGAATGCGCAACTGCGAACGACGGAGAAAAAATGATTTTATACTTAGGGTTCGACGCAGAAAAGGAAAGAACGTCGAGCTCAGTTCGACGCTCAAGGGCTCTAGGAGAACTGAAACGACTCAACAGCGTCCAGCTTAGGTCGACGTTCGACGCTTTGGCTGAAGCTATACGTCGAGCTCAGGTCGACGTTGAACGAAGACGTCGATCGGGGAGAGAGAAACTCAAGAAGCCAGGGAGCTGTGAACTCAGTTCGACGCTAGAAGCTGAGTTCGACGTTCGACGCTTTTGAGGGCGACGGACCGTCGATCTCCGTTCGACGCAGCGTCGAGCTTAGTTCAGAGCTCAGAACAACCACTCAGACAGGAAATTTTAAAATGAAATTTTTCCTATTCCTGTTAATTATGGGTTTCAAAATCTTGGAGTTTTATTTTAAGCTGTCTCCATCTAGCATTCCCAACTGATTGAGGAAAAAGAAGTGCTTCTTTTCATCCAAGGGTTTGGTGAAAATATCTCCTCTCTGTAATTCAGTGGAAATGTATTCTAGTGCAATTTTCTTCTTTTCTACATTATCCCTTAAGAAGTGATGTCTGATTTCTATGTGCTTAGTCCTACTATGGAGAACTGGATTTTGTGCAATTGATATTGCACTGGTATTATCACAAAAGATTTTAGACATCTCTAAGTTGTAGCCATAGTCTAGGAGCTAGTTTTGAATCCACAAAATCTGTGAGCAACAACTACCTGCAGCCATATATTCAGCTTCAGCAGTTGATGTGGACACAGAGGTTTGTTTCTTACAGAACCAGGAGACAAGTCTATCACCAAGGAATTGACAAGTTCCACTGGTGCTTTTCCTGTCTACTCTACATCCAGCATAATCAGAATCTGAAAATCCAGTTAGATCAAATCCTGAGTCATGTGAATACCAGAGACCTAGATTAGGACAACTTTTTACATACCTAAGAATCCTCTTAACTAATGTGAGGTGGGACTCTCTAGGGCTTACTTGGAATCTAGCACAAATGCATGTAGCAAACATTATATCTGGTCTAGTAGCTGTTAGATAAAGTAATGAGCCAATGATTGCTCTATAGTTTGTCTGATCAACTGGTTTTCCAGATTCATCAGCATCTAAAACAGCATTTGTAGGCATAGGTGTTTTCATGGAGGATGCTTCAGACATTCCAAATTTCTTAACCAGTTCTCTTGCATACTTGGTCTGAGAAATGAAAATGCCATCCACATGTTGTTTAACTTGCAATCCAAGAAAGAAAGCAAGCTCACCCATGCTACTCATTTCAAACTTTGAGTGCATAAGTTGTGAGAACTTTTTGCATAAGTTTGAATCAGTAGACCCAAATATGATGTCGTCTACATAAACTTGTACTAGTAGGGTGTGGGACCTATGGGTTCTAACAAAAAGAGTTTGGTCTACACTACCCCTTTTAAAATCATTTTCCAACAAAAAAACAAGCTAAGGTCTCATACCATGCTCTAGGAGCTTGCTTGAGACCATATAAAGCTTTATGCAGTTTGAATACATGATCAGGAAAAGTTGGAGAGATAAAACCTGGAGGTTGCTTTACATAGACTTCTTCCTTGATGTCTCCATTGAGGAATGCACTCTTGACATCCATCTGATATACTTTGAATCTCTTGTGAGCTGCATATGCAAGGAAGATTCTTATGGCCTCCAACCTTGCAACTGGTGCAAAGGTTTGGTCATAATCAATTCCTTCTTCTTGGCAATATCCTTGTGCAACAAGTCTTGCCTTGTTTCTCACAATTATTCCTTGATCATCCAATTTGTTCCTGAATACCCATTTTGTTCCAACAATTTGCTGGTTCCTTGGTCTTGGTACTAATTCCCAAACTTTATTCCTCTCAAATTGATTCAACTCTTCTTGCATTGCAATGATCCAGTTTGGATCTTGCTCTGCATCTTGTATGGTTTGAGGCTCAATTTGAGAAAGAAAGCAGGTGTGCATGATATTTTGATTGACTTGATTCCTTGTTTGCACACCCACTGAGATATCTCCAATTACTTGTGAGATTGGGTGATCTCTTGTTGTTGCTAGATCAACAAGGGGTGTTGATGATGCACCAACCTGTGTTGTTGTTTCCTCTTGTGGAACAACAACTGGTTCTTCACTCTGTTGGCCCTTTGAACTTTCCAGAACTTGAAATTCCTCTTCATTGTCACTAAGTTCAGTAACTTGTTGAATTGGTGAAGGTGATGACCCTTTGTCTGTGATGGTAAGCTGCCTCAGATTCTCTGAAATTGAGTGTTCCTGCAAATTGCTTATGGTAGAAGTCTCCTTCTCCTTATAAAACATGTTAGTTTCATCAAATGTAACATGCATGGATTCTTCAATTTTATTTGTGCACTTGTTAAAAACCCTATAAGCCTTGCTAGTCAAGGAGTACCCCAGAAACACTCCTTCATCAGCTTTGGCTTCAAATTTAGCTAGGTATTTCTTGTCATTATTGTGAATGAAACAAATGCAACCAAAAATTTTGAAGTAGTTTACTTTAGGTTTCTTCCCTTTGAGTAACTCATAGGGAGTCTTACCCTTTAGCTTATGTATCAGGCTTCTATTCAGAACATAGTTGGAGGTGTTCACAGCCTCTGCCCAAAAGGTTAGAGGAAGGTGAGCATCTGTCAACAATGTTGTGGCAGATTCAATAAGGGTTCTGTTTTTCCTTTCAACTACCCCATTTTGTTGAGGAGTTCTGGGAGCTGAGAAAGTATGCCTGATACCTTCATTCTGGCAGAACTCTAGCATGAGAAGAGAATCAAACTCTGTCCCATGATCACTTCTGATCAGGGCAATGTGAGTATTGAACTCAATCTGTATACCTTTGAGAAAATCTGTCAAAATCTTGAAGTTATCAGACTTCTTCCTCAGAAAGAACACCCAAGTGAATCTTGAGAAGTCATCTACAATTACTAAAGCATAAGATTTCCCTCCTAGGCTTTGTACATTAATTGGTCCAAAAAGGTCCATGTGTAGTAAGTACAAAATTCTAGGTGAGTCACTCTTATTAAGTGACTTGAAACTGTTTTTAGTTTGCTTGCCTAATTGACAGGCCTTGCAAAGTCCTTCCTTCTTGTAGGGACCAGAAGGTAGTCCTCTAACAAGGTTGTCTTGGGATAACTTAGCAATGGTTCTAAGGTTCACATGTCCTAGTCTTTTATGCCAAAGTTCATTAGGTTTACTAAGGGAGTTAAATAAGTAAATATCTACTACAGGTGAATGAAAATCCACTAAGTAAATGTTACCTCTTCTGTTACCTGTCAACACAGTTGTGTTGTCCACAGACTTGACTTTGCATATGGCTTTGTTGAAGGTTAATTGATATCCTTCATCACACAATTGACTGATACTTATCAAGTTGTGCTTGAGTCCTTCAACATATGCCACCTTCTTGAATTTGACTAGGCCAATTTTGACTGCACCATATCCTTTTGTAGTTCCAAAGCTTGAGTCTCCAAAAATTACTTTGGGTCCAAGCTTGGCTTTGAAGGAAGTAAAGTTGTCCTTGTCCCCTGTCATGTGCTTTGAGCACCCACTATCCAGATACCATTGATGGTTTGATGCTGGATAGGTCTTCACCTGCACAAAAACAGCTTATTTGTTTTTGACCCAGTTAACCTTGGGCCTAGGTTGATATCCCTTAAATTCTGAAATGAAGGACATCTCAGGTTGACTCTTATAGCCTGCAGGATGATATCTCCTAGGAGGTATGATCCATTCAGCATAAGGGTTAAAGTAATGAGATGTGGAGCTAGAATTGAAATTTGAATTAACCCCTGAGAACTGGGTTTTGCTCTGAACTCGGCTCGACGCACGTCGAGCTTCGGTCGACGGACTCAAGTGAGTGCGTCGAGCTCCGTTCGACGGCAAGGTCTTGCTTTGTTCAGAGGGTAGAGGGCGTCGACCTGAGTTCGACGTTTTCTTGCGATTACGTCGAGCTCTGGTCGACGTCCGTCGAGCTTCGTTCGACGCTTCTTGTCCAGTTTCCTGGGTTAAGTCAGCATTCTTCCTAGCCACTATCAAGACTCCTTTACCTTTCTCACTGGTAAATTTGATTGGAGTTGTCAGCACTATGGGTTGGCTGGATGAAGCACCCAAGCCCAGTGAACCATTCAATCTTGAGTTCACTGTACTTGTGATGTCCATCAATTTGATACTTCTCCCATTAAGGGTTTCTTCAAATTGTTTGGCCTTAGATAGCTCACTTTTCAGTGAAGCTATCTCCTCCTCACACTGCTTCAACTCTTCTAAGAGTCTAAGATTATCTGAGTTAATGGATTTGCATTCAATTAATTGTTCATTTAGAGTTTTAATCAGCTTTTGAGACTCAATCAATTCAATGCACATAGATTTAAACTCAGATTTGAAATCATCAGAAGTAAAGTCAAATGAGTCTATTACCTGATCCTCAGTAAGTTCCTGATCAGATGGGTAGTCAGCATCAGGCTCTGAATCAGTGTTCTTTTGAGATGCACTGATGGCCATCATGCAGAATCCTTTTTCTTCTGCATCATCCTCATCATCACTAGAGCTGGATGATGAATCAGACTCATCAGAGTCACTCCAGGATTCAGCCACAAATCCTTTTCTGGTGTTCTTGCTGTTGCTGGAGGAAGGCTTGTCATGGTATTTCCTTGACTCCTTATCCTTCCTTTTATCCTTTCTTTCCTTCTTGTCCCTTCTGTCCTTGTCTTGATTTTCTGGACAGTTTGGGACAATGTGTCCTGGTTTCCTGCAGCCAAAACAGATAACATCTTTATTATTAGATCTGTCATACCTTGGCTTGTCTTTGTCTTTGGATGACCATCTTCTGAAGTTCCTTTTGTTTAGCTTATTGAACCTTTTGACCAGTAGGCTCATAAGCTCTTCATTTCCCAACACCTTCTCTTTAGGTTCTTCTTCCTGTGCTTTGAAGGCAATAGTTTTCTCAGCCTTCTCTGTTGGTGTGGATGTCTTCTGCTCTTCTTCTCTCTTCTTAATAAATTGCTCATAGCTCTTGAGCTTCCCTAGAAGAGCTTCTGTGGATAACTCACAGACATTTCTTCCATCTTTAATTGACCATATTCTTGAGTCCCAAGAGCTAGGGAAACAAGTCAGTATTTTGTCATTTATCTCAGTGAGAGATATGTCCTTCTCTAGTGATCTAAGCTCACTTATGATCAGACTCAGTCTGTTGTACATGTCAGCAACTGACTCAGACTCTGCCTTCTTGAAATTCTCATACTGGGTGATCAGGTAGGATCTCCTATCCTTTCTTTCATCTGCAGAACCTGATACAATTTCTGACAGCTTTTCCCAGATCTCTTTAGCAGTATTGCAATCAGCTACTTTCTGGAAAATGTCATCTAACATGGTTTGAGCCAAGATGTTCATGGCTTTAGCATCTGCTGCCTTCCACTTCTTTATGTCAGCATCAGTTCCTGAAGGAGGAGGAACAGCTGATGTACTTGTTCCTGTGGGAGGTCTTGGACAATCTGTCAACACAGAATTAAAAATGTCTTCATCAAAAGAGTTCATGTAAAGTCTAATCCTTGCCTTCCATAGTGCAAACTTAGAGAGATTGCACATAGGAGGTCTGGTGCTAGCAAAGTCCTTGTTTTGTGCCATGAGTTTTAAAGATGAGTAAAACTAAAGAAACTAACCCTTTGAGGGAAATGATCTTATCAGGGATCTTTTGATCCAGGTGTTAGCCTGTATGAATGATCAACCTCCCTCTGATACCAATTGAAAGTGCAGGATAAGACCACTCCTAACTCTAGAGGGGGGTGAATAGAGTTATTTAAAATAATTTTCCAAATAAAAACTTGAGTGTAGAGAAAATTTGTATTTACTTAGTGTATAGTGCTATAGCAAATAATCAGAGTAAAAAGGAAATTCACAGCATAAAGCAAAACACAAAAAGACAAGCAATCCAGACGACACAAGGAGCTATAGTGGTTCCCCAAATCTGGGTACATCCACTCTTCTATCACCCTTGATAGGAATCCACTTCAAGATGAGTTAATCAGGTGTCTTGAGCACCAGAGAGTTTTTGATCAGGTTCTCACAAACCAACAGAGCTGATTTTGACCAGGTTTCAGCAAAACCAAAAGTAACTTTTGAAGGGAGTTAAAACCCTGTACAGAAAGAAAAAGAAAAAGAGATGATATTGTCTTCTCTATTCAACAAGCAAAGAGAAGCAGAAGTGGATCTGAAGTTGTTGTCAAAGCTCCCCCTGAGATCAAAATGAGGTTCAGGAAGGAGAGCTCTGCACAAGGGTGACAGGTCTTCAAAGATCTGATTTGCTCCAGCAAAGGATGATCCAAGAGAGTTAGATGGAGGTGTCTGAAGCAATCAGATTTTCTGTGAGTTAGCTTTTCAACACAATGTCACAGAGAGCAAAGAGATCTGAAGTCTTGTATTGTTATTCTCCTTTCTGTTCTGTATTTTCTCTGTGTCTGCTTGTAGAAATTAAAAGAAAAATGAATTATATACTTGAGTCTTCTTCTTCCTTCACTTTGATAGCCGTTGGAGGACAGCATTAATTGCTTTCCTTAACTGTCCATGCCTCAAAGGAAAATGACAGGCAGACATTCCTTAGAAAATTCCTTGAGCCATGCACCAGATATGCTGTAACGGCCAATAAATCTTCAGCATTAATTGTCTGTCAGAAGAAGTTTTGAATTCCTATCCAAAACTGACGACAGTCTGAAGAGCGTCGAGCTCACAATAAAACGTCGATCTGAGCACGACACACGTCGGCCAGAGAGTGTTTTCTGTAAGCAGAACTGGGTTCGACGGAACGTCGAGCTGAGGTCGACTCCACGTCGAGCTGAGGTCGACTCCACGTCGAGCTGAGGTCGACTCTGCGTCGAGCAGAGGTCGACTCTGCGTCGAGCTGAGATCGACTCTGCGTCGAGCTGAGATCGACTCTGCGTCGAGCTGAAGTCGACTATGCGTCGAGCTGAAGTCGACTCTAACTAGCCTATGTGACCTTTATAACAACATGGAGGTCACAACACACAATCCCTATAGAAATATAGTCATCCTAGTCCAAATAGTAATAGGGTGTTCCAACATAATCCTCCTTGTACTCGATCTTGACGATCTGAGGTTAGAGCGATTATGTTATGATGTTTTAATTAATATTTTCTTTTTAGGTTAGGACCTTGAATTACTCTTGATTAATCACGGGTTGGAGGTATATTTTCGATATATACTCTCCGCCTTTGCTTTCATTTTGGGCTAGCCGAGAGGCCGAAAGAATGAAGTGAGCATTCAAGAGTAAAGGGAGTTGTACGCACCCCTCGAGAGAGGCAGACGTCCAAATCTCCCGGATTGGAGTAAAATCCAATAGTGGGGTTCACCGCGTAAAGCGAGTTTTAGGCCTCCGATTTAGACGAGAGTCGGTCGGACCTTCCTAAACTCAGTTGGGCACGACTTCGAGAGAAGCGTGTTCAAGCTTTAGGAACCTCCACGGTCAAGGACCCTTATCCTATTAAGTTTAGATTTTTATCGCATTTTCTTAATCATCTTTAGCCGAGGTGAATCTTGATCGGGTGCATTTCCATTTCTTATTTTCTACCTTTCGTAGTAATCTCCTGTCTTGTGCTCTTTAATTAATTGCAGTAGTTTCCCTTCTAGCTTAGTTGTTTGTTTAATAGCCTTCTTAATTGCAGTGTTTCTCTTTCTAGTATAGCTTTACTTTCTCCCCTGCACTTAGACTTTCTAAAAACCCTAGTTTTCCGTCGATAAGATAATAGCGTTCGTGTGAGTAAGCTTAGCCAACAGTTCCCGGATTTCAATACGACACTTGTGTCCCCTTGCTACAATTCGATAGGTATACTTGCCTCATCGGGTTGCTAGTTCGGTTGCGTTTATTTTCTTCGAACCCTAGCGCGCAACAAGTTTTTGGCGCCGTTGCCGGGGACCCAACTTCCGTTGATATTTTGAAAACACGAACCTATTAATTTTATCTCTTCTCTTTCTCATCCCCTTTCTTTAAAGTTTTAAAAAATCAAAAAATTTTATCACCGCTCTTAATAGAAACCAACCTCACAATTTTTCTACGCCACCTAATTCTCTCGAAAAGGGCAAAGGGCTTTAAGCGCCACTGTCTTGTCTAGTACCTTGCGAACCCTTCACGGGGTAGTCCTTGGGAAGTTCAGGAGTTAATCTATAAAAAAAAAAAATCTATTTCAAAAAGAAAAAATTTTTTAATTTAATTTTCTAATCTTTTTTCTAGTTTATCCTTTTTCTCTTTCTCTTCTTCTTTTCTGTTCTTTTAGTGCATGACCCGCGGGAGTCCGTCGGTTATTTTGGACTTGGACCACGAAATTGAGCGTACTCTTCGGAGAAGATCGCGATTTCAAGGCCCTACCATCCAAGTGCCGGTTGAGGACTCCGAGTCATTTAATACTTTAAGAATGGAAGAACCCAACGTAGATGAGGCCGTGCAAAGGACTATGTCCTATTATGCACGACCGAACCTCGAGGGAACAGAATCGAGTATAGTCCGCCCTACTATAGCAAATAATAACTTTGAACTAAAGCCTAGCATAATTCAAATGGTGCAGCAATATGTGCAATTTGACGGACTTCAAGATGAAGATCCGAACGCACATATAGCTAGCTTTCTTGAAATTTGTGACACCTTCAAGATAAATGGTGTCACAAATGATGCGATCAGGCTAAGACTCTTCCCCTTCTCTCTAAGAACTAAAGCTAAACAGTGGCTTAACACACTTCCGAAAAATAGCATAACCACCTGGAATGAATTAACTGAAAAATATTTGGCGAAGTATTTTCCGCCAGCTAAAACTGCAAAACTTAGGAACGACATCTCTGCCTTTGGACAAATAGACTCTGAAACCCTTTACGAAACCTGGGAGAGATTTAAAGAATTATTAAGACGATGCCCACATCACGCGCTGCCTGTATGGTTACAAGTGCAGACGTTTTATAACGGGCTAAATCAAAGCACGAAGCAAATGATAGACGCAGCTTCTGGCGGTACTTTAAATCATAAGACCCCGGAAGCCGCTCTTGAGCTTTTTGAGGACATGGCCATGAACACTTATCAGTGGAATGTGCCTAGGTCCCGCCCGAACAAGCCTGCAGGTATCTATGAAGTGGACAACGTCTCCCAGCTCGCTCTGCAAGTAGAAATCCTAAGCAAAAAAATCACGGAGATGACTGCTGCCTCCGCCCCTCAGGTATGGGAATCTGCAACCCCTACTCCAGAACATTTAGATTATGTTAATAATTTGCCTAGAACTGCTTTTAATAATTTTTCTGCTGCGAATTTTCATCCGCCTGGTTTTAATTTTCCGAATAGTTATAACCCCGCTTTAAGAAATCACCCGAACTTTTCATGGAGTAATCCATCGAATGCGATGCGCCCACCTCCGCAAAATGATTTTTCTGCACAACCACCACCACCACCACTTCTTCAATATTACCCAAAACCTCCGAGCTTGGAGGAATTACTTTCTAAATATATCACCACAAATGACGCTACCATAAGAACTTTAACCGGAAGCGTAAAAAGTTTAGAAAATCAGGTAGGATAGCTCGCGAAAATAATTTCTGAGCGACCCGCAGGGTCTCTTCCTTCCAATACCGAACCCAACCCGAGAGAGCAAGCGAAAGCTATAACTCTTCGGAGTGGGAAGCAAGTCTCCGGTATGGTAAGTGAAGAGCCCGAGGCAAGCTCCGCTCCTGCTTTTAAAAATCAAAGCTCCGCTCCCGCTTTTAAAAATCAAAGCTCTGCTCCGCTTCCACCCTCTGCTGAAGAAGTAATCACCCCCACTTTAGAAAATAATCTCACTCCACCACCCATCTTCAAAAATAATTCAACTCCTCCATACCCCTCTGAACTTAATAGACAACGTCAAGATGATCAGTACTCCCGCTTCTTAGAAATCTTCAAACAAATCCACATTAATCTTCCCTTCCACGAGGCTATTTCGCAAATGCCGAAATACGCCAAATATCTTAAAGACCTCCTCACAAACAAGAAGAAGTTAGAGAATCTTTCGCACGTCACGCTTAACGCCGAGTGCTCCGCTGTTTTAACAAACGGTTTGCCGAAGAAAATCAGTGACCCGGGTAGTTTCTCTATCCCGAGTGTCTTCGGTGATCTCTTTGTTAAACACGCGTTAGCCGACTTAGGCGCAAGTATAAACCTGATGCCCTTTTCGTTGTTCAAAAAGTTAGGGATTGGTAGCCTTAACCCCACGCGTATGAGTATCCAGCTAGTCGATAGATCCGTCAAGTACCCGTTAGGAATAGTGGAGGACGTTCTGGTGAAAGTCGACAAGTTCATCTTCCCGGTGGACTTTGTCATTTTGGACATCGAAGAAGACGTCGAGGTTCCCCTGATCCTTGGCCGACCCTTCCTTGCCACCTCCCGAGCCATCATTGACGTAAGCAATGGTAAGCTCTTTCTTCGAGTAGGCGACGACGAAGTCACATTTCTGATCACCCCTTCGATGAAGAACACCTTAGCGAACGATGACTCATGTTTTTTCGTAGACGCCGTGAGTGATGATTCTTCCTACTGCCTCTCCGACTTTGAAAAAGAATTTTCTACTTTTTGCTCCTCTTCTCTTACAAGAGAATCACTGCAAGGAAGTGATGAATCTTCTTGTTGTCTTTCCGACTTTGAAAAAGAGTTTTCTGATTTTTGTTCTTCCTCTTTTCTTACCACTGAATCTGTACAAGAAGCCGTCTTGGCTGCTAGCCCCACCCCTTATTACGTTCCTTATAAAAAAGTTTATGAAGATATTATTTTTGAAAAAGAAAGAATCTCAAAATCCTCTTATGAAGAACCCCCTATCCTAGAAATTAAAGAACTTCCCGAACACCTTAAGTATGCTTTCTTAGAAAAAGACTCCAAGTTACCAGTTATCGTTTCGGCCTACCTCACGGATACGCAGAACGATAAACTTCTTCTGGTTCTACGTAAGCATCGCCGGGCTATTGCTTGGCAAATTTCTGATATCAAGGGCATAAGCCCATCTTTCTGTACACATAAAATTTTAATGGAAGATAATTCGCGTAACTCTATTCAACCTCAGCGCCGTATAAACCCGAATATGAAAGAAGTAGTTAAGGGCGAGGTTATGAAACTATTAGACGCAGGAATTATCTACCCTATATCGGACAGTAAGTGGGTTAGCCCCGTTCAGGTAGTTCCAAAAAAGGGAGGGATAACCGTAGTTAGTAATGAGAATAATGAATTAATCCCGACACGGACGGTGACGGGTTGGCGTATGTGCATAGATTACCGTAAGTTAAATGACGCCACCCGTAAGGACCACTTTCCTCTACCATTTATCGACCAGATTTTAGAACGTCTCTCCGGCCATAGCTTTTATTGTTTTCTCGATGGCCTCTCGGGGTACTTTCAAATACCCATCTCTCCCGAGGACCAAGAGAAAACTACGTTTACTTGTCCCTTCGGCACCTTCGCGTACCGAAGAATGCCATTTGGATTATGCAATGCGCCGGCTACATTCCAACGATGTATGCTCGCAATATTTGACAAGTACGTAGAAAGCATTATGGAGGTATTCATGGACGATTTCTCCGTGTTCGGCGACTCCTTCGATAGATGTTTAGAAAACCTCGAAAAAGTCTTAGAACGATGCGAAGAAACTAACCTTGCCCTAAATTGGGAAAAATGCCATTTTATGGTGAGGGAAGGGTTAGTTTTGGGTCATAAAATTTCTGCTAAAGGTATTGAGGTAGACGTTGCCAAGATAGAAGTTATTGAGAAGTTGCCACCGCCTACAAACATAAAAGCTATAAGAAGTTTCCTAGGCCACGCTGGTTTTTATCGTCGTTTTATAAAGGACTTCTCCAAGATCACTAAGCCCCTCACTCTTCTCTTAGAAAAAGACGCTCCATTCATTTTTGATGACTCTTGTATTTCTGCCTTTGAATTAATTAAAGAAAAGTTAATTAACGCGCCAATTATGATAGCTCCGGTGTGGGACCTTCCTTTCGAGATTATGTGCGATGCGAGTAGTTTTGCGGTGGGAGCCGTATTAGGTCAACGCATATCTAAGAACTTCCACCCCATCTATTACGCTAGTAAAACCCTCACATCTGCACAAGAAAATTACACCACAACCGAGAAGGAGCTCTTAGCTGTAGTATTTGCGTTTGATAAATTTCGCCCTTACATTACACTTTCAAAAATCATTGTTTTTACGGACCACTCGGCCCTCAAGTACCTTCTTGCCAAAACGGATGCCAAGCCTCGCTTGATTCGCTGGGTCTTACTCCTCCAGGAGTTTGACTTAGAGATCCGTGATAAGCGAGGAGCCGAGAACTTGGCCGCCGACCATTTATCAAGATTAGATAACCCCTTTATAGAAAAATTAAATGAAAAATCTTTTAATGATTATTTTCCTGATGAGAAGCTGCTTTTAGTTAATACATCTACTTCTCCTTGGTTCGCGCACATCGCCAACTATCTAGTGGCCCGGGTGCTTCCAAAAGAGTTCTCCTCTCAGCAGAAGAAGAAATTCTTTTCTGAGCTGAAGAACTACTTTTGGGAAGACCCGCATCTTTTCAAAATTTGTGCGGATCAAGTGATAAGGAGATGTGTTTCTTTTGATGAAGGAATTGATATTCTAAAACATTTGCATGAAGGTCCGACAGGTGGGCACTATCAAGCTGCTCGCACCGCTCATAAGGTGCTTTGCGCGGGTTTTTACTGGCCTAGCCTGTTTAAAGACGCGCAAGCCTTTGTGAGCAGGTGTGATAGTTGCCAACGGTCGGGCAATATTTCTAATAAAAATGAAATGCCGCAAAATTATTTCTTAGAGTGCGAAATTTTCGACCTCTGGGGAATTGATTTTGTTGGCCCCCTTCCTTCTAGCTTCAGAAACAAATATATTTTAGTCGCTGTTGATTATGTTTCACGATGGGCTGAGGCCCAAGCTCTTCCTACGAACGACTCCCGAGTTGTAGTCACGTTTTTAAAAAAATTATTTTCTAGATTCGGTACGCCTCGCGCAATCGTTAGCGATAGGGGTTCCCATTTCTGTAACGCGCAATTTTCCAAAATCCTTACTAAATACGGAGTTACGCATAAACTGTCCACTGCCTACCACCCCCAAACTAACGGTCAAGTCGAAGTAGTTAATAGAGAAATAAAAAGAATATTAGAAAAGACTGTTTCAACTTCTAGAAAAGACTGGTCAGCCAAACTTGACGATGCCTTATGGGCCTATCGAACAGCGTACAAAACGTGCCATCTGCTGGTCTATGGAAAATCGTGCCATCTGCCCGTGGAGTTAGAACACCGCGCCTTTTGGGCCTTAAAATTTTTAAACTTCGATCCCCACTCAGTCGGTGAACTTCGAAAATTTCAACTAAATGAACTCGACGAGTGGCGCTCTTATGCTTATGAAAATAACAAACTTTATAAAGAGCGGACGAAGCGTTTACACGATAAACACTTAAGGCACCCTAAAAACTTAAGCCGGGCGACCAAGTCCTGTTATATAATTCTCGTTTACGTTTATTTCCGGGCAAATTAAAATCTCGCTGGTCTGGCCCGTTTTCTGTTTTAGAAGTATTTCCTTATGGAACTGTTTTAATTTCTCACCCTGATAAGGGTAATTTCAAAGTGAATGGTCAGCGTCTTAAACTGTATTTCTCTGGTGATGATGATGTCAGTCCAAACACTATTAAGTTTCTGCTTCACGAACTTTAATCTTGAAATTTTTATTTTTTTTGCTAAAAACAATTTTATTTCGGGACAACAATATTTTTGGACAATATTATTTTTGATGCGTCGAGCTCAACGACGCTTTAACCAAAGGGCGCTCTTGGGAGGCAACCCAAGTTATCTTTTTCTGTTTTCTTTATTTTACAATTTTTGCCTCGGACGGTTTCGACAAGCTGAAGCTTTTGCGATCGCCTGCTCCAACATTGCTGAATCCATCACGAAGTCCAAAGAAGACATTCGGGGAGCGGCATCACTCAGTTTTCGCAGCAAATAAATCCGGGGAAGTACCTGTATTTCAATTCTGTCTTTTCAATTCTGCACTTTATTTTTCTCTCCTTCTCCAATCCCCTTCTTTATCCATTGAGGACAATGTCTGTTTTAAGCTTGGGGGAGGATTTCCTCCTTCATTTTTGCTTAGTGTAAATAATTTCCTTTTTTGTAAATAGTTCCATAAATTAAAAAAAAATGAATATCTTAAAATTCCAAAAAAGAGAAAAATTTTCCAAAATCCAAAAAAAGAGAATATTTCTCAAAATAAAAAAATATATATGTATTTTTGAATAGTTTAGACATTTTGGTATTTCAATAGTACCCCTAGTTTTTAGTTTTGTTTTACTCAAAATCTCCTATAAACAACTTAGTTAATTATAATATTTCTAATCGTCATTTTTAATTATGTTTCACAAGTAAAATGTTGGCCATGCTGTGTTTCTAATTCACGCTAGCACGTTAAGGTGAAATATTTTTCTAAAACTCGCATTTCTATTATGGTTTTTTGTTGTTTATTTCCTTTACTTTCTCAAAAAAATTCATCATCCACTATTTTCTTTCTCGTTTTTGAATAACTTTTGTAAAGTCAACTTTTGAATAACGTAGTAGATGTGAACGATCCAAGTCACCTATTATTTCTATTTTCGAGTTAATTTCATCAATCTTCTTTTATTATCTAGGACTCGCTTTTTGAAATTTTTCAAACCTTTGTTTTAAATAAATTCAAAAGCGTGAAAATGATTTAGGCCGTTTTTGTTTTCGTTTGAGCTTTCCTGCCAACCTAAAAACTTTTACCACTAGTTAGCCGTTTTTGAGCCTTTTTCCGATTTCATTTGATAGCTCCTCTCTTCATTTCAGTTTCACCAAAGCCAAAATTTCCAACCTATCGAATCGCACTAGCCTTTTTGAGTTTCATAAATTATTTTGGCGATTTTTGATAGGGTATTTTGTGATTTTTGTGGAGAAAGGTTTTCGAAAAAAAAAGGAAGTATGTTCAAAAGTGATGTTTATTTTTGTTTGGCCAACTCAAAAAGGAAAATAAAAATATTTATGGCCTTTGTTTTGAAAAAAGAAAAAAAAATGAAAAAGAAAAAGAAAAAGAAAAAAAATGTGTACATATTTTTATGAAAGTTTTTGAAACTCTTTGCTTTGGTTTAGTGTGATTTTAAACCTTCATGTTTATCTTTGAATTCCACTCCTAATCATTTTCCTAAACCAAACGTTTCTGTCCTATTTAAGTCCTTTTGATTCACGCTTTTTGTTTTTTATTTAACAACTAAGAAAAGAAAAACAGTAAATCAGTTTTAGTTTTGAATTTAAACCTAGATTTTTGATAATTAAATTGATATAATTATAATGCGTTGCTTGGATCTAGTAACAACTCAATGCGTGTTTTTCATTTTCGTTGCTTTACTTAAGTCCATTTAAAAAATCTCGCTAAAATTTTGGATGATTTGTTTTTATTAAGTAAAGTTTTTAAAAGTTTTACCATACCTAAATAATTGTTTTAGACTTACATTTCACCTTTTCCCTACTAAGAATTTCGCATAGTACTTGTGTAGGCATAATTAGAACTTTTTGATTAGTCCTTTTTATAAATATCTAGTTTTTATATTTTTGCTTGGGGACAAGCAAGGCTTAAGCTTGGGGGAATTTGATAATACGTTTTGTAGCCTAAACTATTATCGTTTTTTCTATTTTATAGTGTACAAATCATGTCTATTATTAGTTTATTTTTATCCTTTTTATGTAAATATTATTGCCACTAACTTTTTCCTGTCTTTTTGCAGGTTTTCAGAAAAATTGCCAAAATGGCCTGTCACGCCCCCCTGTCACGCCCTCCCTGGGCGTGACCCAGGGCGTGTCACCCGATCCCCAGGACTCCTGTACGAAGAGCCAGAAAAACGGAAAAACCCTCTGTCACGCCCCCCTGTCACGCCCTCCCTGGGCGTATCACAGGGCGTGACACGCCCTCTGCCGCAAAGCCTACCGCCGCATTAAATGCCGTTTCTCCACAGCACGAAAACAGTACTGTCACGCCCCCCAGTCACGCCCGTGACCTGGGGCGTGACATCAATTTTTCGGTGACTGACGGATTTCCGACCAATGATTTGGACATGACGTGCCTGTCACGCCCCCATATCACGGGCGTGACCTAGGGCGTGACCACCGACGTACCGAAGCAATCATCCCTCCCGCCAGAATCCAGAGCCCGAGGTCAACATAGTACTGTCACGCCCCCTGACACCCCCCCCTAGGGCGTGTCGGAGGGCGTGACCAACCCGAGATTTTTTTCTATAAATTGAGCCCCCCCTCTCCATTTCAGCAAGCTTTGGTTGAGAGGGGGAGGTGCTGCCCCTTTGGTTCTTGAGTTTTTTTTATGCTTTCTCTCTCTCTCTCTCTCTCTTCCTTTGTAATTTTTGCTTAATCATGGTTTAATATTTAGTTGCCCTAGCTTTCTTTGTAATCTTTAGTGTTGCTTAGTGCTTAATGTAGGGCTAGAATAGGGTTTAATTTTCATGCACTTGTAATTTTATTTTCATTAGTGTAACTTGCCCTTTTTCATTAATAAAATTGTTCTTCCCTTAGCTTGTGTTCTTCTTATGTTTTTCTACTCATCTCCCCCCCTCCACTCCATTATGATTAACTAATCCTCCTTGTACTCGATCTTGACGATCCGAGGTTAGAGCGATTATGTTATGATGTTTTAATTAATCTTTTCTTTTTAGGTTAGGGCCTTGAATTACTCTTGATTAATCACGGGTTGGAGGTATATTTTCGATATATACTCTCCGCCTTTGCTTTCATTCTGGGCTAGCCGAGAGGCCGAAAGAATGAAGTGAGCATTCAAGAGTAAAGGGAGTTGTACGCACCCCTCGAGAGAGGCAGACGTCCAAATCTCCCGGATTGGAGTAAAATCCAATAGTGGGGTTCACCGCGTAAAGCGAGTTTTAGGCCTCCGATTTAGACGAGAGTCGGTCGGACCTTCCTAAACTCAGTTGGGCACGACTTCGAGAGAAGCGTGTTCAAGCTTTAGGAACCTCCACGGTCAAGGACCCTTATCCTATTAAGTTTAGATTTTTATCGCATTTTCTTAATCATCTTTAGCCGAGGTGAATCTTGATCGGGTGCATTTCCATTTCTTATTTTCTACCTTTCGTAGTAATCTCCTGCCTTGTGCTCTTTAATTAATTGCAGTAGTTTCCCTTCTAGCTTAGTTGTTTGTTTAATAGCCTTCTTAATTGCAGTGTTTCTCTTTCTAGTATAGCTTTACTTTCTCCCCTGCACTTAGACTTTCTAAAAACCCTAGTTTTCCGTCGATAAGATAATAGCGTTCGTGTGAGTAAGCTTAGCCAACAGTTCCCGGATTTCAATACGACACTTGTGTCCCCTTGCTACAATTCGATAGGTATACTTGCCTCATCGGGTTGCTAGTTCGGTTGCGTTTATTTTCTTCGAACCCTAGCGCGCAACAGTATTCCCCGCTCGTCCTTACGACATTTTATTGTTTGGGAGTTACATAAAGGCGGATTAGGAGGACATTTCGGTCGAGATAAAACTATCGCACTGGTAGAGGATAAATTCTTTTGGCTGGGCCTCAAACATATGGTCAATAAAATAGTAGGAAGTTGCCGTGTCTGTCAACTAGCAAAAGATAACAAGACCAACGCGGGTCTGTACACACCCCTTCCAATCCCGTCGGTACCATGGGAGGACGTTAGCATGGATTTCATATTGGGCCTACCATTGACCTTTAGGCGACATGATTCTATTTTGGTCATTGTGGACCGTTTCTCTAAAATGTCCTATTTTATTACGTGTCATAACACTAACGATGCTTCGCACGTCGCTAGATTATATTTCAAAGAGGTTGTGGCACACCGAGGCATCCCCAAGACGATAGTGAGTGATATGGACGTTAAATTTACTAGTTATTTTTGGAAAACACTTTGGAAGCTTTTAGGTACAAAACTTATGTTTTCGTCGGCCTATCATCCTCAGACGGATGGGCAAACGGAAGTAGTTAACCGTAGTTTGGGAGGGTTACTGCGTTGTTTAGTGGGTGATCATAAGGGTACGTGGGACCTTATTCATCCACATGCTCAACTAGCGTACAACAATTCTAAGAATCGGTCCACCAGATTATCTCTGAATGAGATAGTGCATGGATACAAGGCGCCTGTGCCTCTTGACTTGGTTCTATTACCGCCATCTTTTAAATCCAGTCAATTCGCACAGGACTTCGCCTCGCACGTTCACTCTCTCCATGAGCACATTGGCAAAACATTAGCTAAGCAATATGATATTTATCAATCGATTGCTAATGTACATAGGCGAGCAGTCCCCTTGAATGTTGGTGATTTGGTAATGGTTCGACTTATCCCTGAACGGATGCCTTCGGACACCATAAAGAAACTAGCGAATTAGAGAGCGGGTCCTTTTCGAGTTTTAAAAAAACTAGGCGAAAATGCATATTTATTGAAGTTGCCCGCTGATTGGGGAATTTCTCCTGTCTTTAACGTTTCAGATTTAACGCTTTATGTCGCTCCACCACCTGAACTTTCTGTCTCTCCGTTTAATATTTCCACTATATCGTCTAAAGGGGTGGGGGGTGAGAATATTTCTGGATCGCTCTCTCCTTTGGATTCTCCGGGAGGTACGTTGCCTACTGATGACGCAATTTGTTTTTCTTCTTTGCCTAACGCATTTCCAAGGTTCCCCCGGACCGATTTCTTGCCTGACAGGATTTTACAGGATGTGGTGTTTTCCACTCCCGACGGTGACATTCACAGGTTTCTGATCCGATGGCGTGGTCGTCCTGCTTCGGACGACTCTTGGCTCTCTGCTGCACAAGTGGATCTTTTAGATGCGGATCTCTTGCGCCGTTTCCTTCCCGCCCACTCATCGGTGATGAGCCCTTTCGAGCGGGGGAGGATTGATGGCGACAGCCATCATGACGGCTTAGCTGGTGTTAAAGATGACGACGAGGGCGCACTTGATGTTCATGATGATCACGGGATGTTGGCGGAAGATGGAGACAATGACCCACCGGTCAAGGACTTGCGACGCCGCAGCGGCCATGGTTATAATCTTCGCCAACGCAAAAGAAATTAAATTTAGTATTAATTTTATTTTGATGAGTTGTTGTTGAACTAATTTATTTTTCAGTCGTTTTATTTTATGTTGGTGTGCAATTATCTATTTTTGGACTGCTAATAGCCTTGTGTGTTGTAAGCCTTATAAAAAGGCATGGACTATGTAATTTTCATTTAGATTTTGAATGAATTAAAATTGAGTTGTCCTAAATCTATTCCCTCTCATTCTCCCTCTCAATTAGCCGCCCAACCCTCTCCCTCTTCCAAAATTTCGGCCCCCCCTTTCTCCACTTCTCCTCCTTCTCTTGGCCGCCCCCTTACATCCTCTCCACCCTCATGTTCTTCTCTCCGATTCTACAACTCCTTCGGCGATATTTTCCTCCTTCGATGTTCGGCCATCTTCAATCTTGAAGGCCAAGTACAAAAGAAGACGGTGCCGTCGGTGAACATCCCCGGCGAGAAGCGGAGAAGACGAACAGATTCTTCATCCTTGGTGCATCTCCCGCCGCGTCCAAGGAAAGCGATCTTTTCGTGTGGATCCATAACATCTCGGATCTACCGTTCCGAGTGGGGTAACGAAACCATCTACTCAAGAGTTTTCTTCCCTAGATAGTTCTTGTGGTGGACGAATTTTGCGTGATCTTTTGAATCGTTGAATTCTTCGCTGTGCATTCTTAAAAAGTTTGTATTTTTTTCGTTTGGTTTTTCCAAAGACTCCGAGAGGATTGGCGATCCTCGTTATTTTGTTTTAGTTGGGATAGATCCTATCATTTTCTCGAATCGTGGATTTTCTTTGGTGGATCTATTTTGGTACAACTCCAAACGCTCGTCCAGGATTAATATTATCCCTTTTAGCCGGAAAGGATTTTGGCCTATATCCATTCTCCGTTCCAAGCGCGGATCGGCTATCCGTATATTAGATCGAAAGATAAATAGCATCATTGATATTGCTGCATTTCGTTAGCGTGCGAGTAGAAGAGCGTTAAGCGTTGCGAGAGTCATGGTCTCGCATTCCGTGTAGTATCCTTCGGGACGGATCCTACATCAGGCCTGAAGTTGGAATGAGCTAAAATGTGGCTAAGTCCACAAGCATTGAGTGAATTCAACTCACTCAATGCCATGCTACTAAATACAGAAAATTGGCTAAGGAAGAAAGCATTGAGTGAGGCATGTTCACTCAACACTCTCAACGCTTATGTTGCTGAATAAGCAGGAAATTAGCTAAGGCAGAAAGCGTTGAGTGAGGCATGTTCACTCAACGATCTCAAAGCTTATGTTTCATAATAAGCAGAAAATTGGTTAAGACAAAAAGCATTGAGTGGAGGTTACTGACTCAGCTGTCAATGCCTAGTGAAGACAGAATTTTGTCTAAGGGGGTTTGTCGTTGAGTGATGCTTACTCACTCAACGCCAAACAACTGATAGCTGATAAAGCAAGATTGACGTTGAGTGGAGGTGAATCACTCAATGCCTAGAATCAGACTTTATATTCTAAGTAGTTTGGCGTTGAGTGAAGGTGACTCACTCAATGCCAAGAGACAGTGAATCTGTCTAAGTGTTTTGGCGTTTAGTGATGCTTACTCACTCAATTCCTATTATCATATGCTTGAATTTTGGCTAAGTCCACAGCTGGTGATGTCAGCAAGTCAACAAGTCAACATATTTCAAATAAGTTGCGGGATAACTATAGTACGCGACAAAAGGTTGCAACATACCTACTGTACAATAGTTGGCGTTAAAGCAAATTTACAGCCAACATTAAATGTATGGGACCCATTACTAAAAGAACAGTTGGGTCTCAATATATAAAATAAGTAACACTTGTTCTTCTTCTCTGCCATTGTTGTGGAGCTATAGAACAGGAAGCTCAAGTTGAGAAAGAAAAAGAGCAAGTCAGCTATTGGAATCAACATCTTTAATAGCAAGATAGCTGGTGCCATTCTAACCTACACACGCAAGCTATTTCAACGTATCTTCTCTGAGCATAAGGTAGCAGCCAAGGGCCGACCCTTGCTGTAGGTTCTTCACAGTTCCAGCAATACAAGCACCTGATGATCTTGGTCTGGAAGTTATGAAGAGAAGAAATCTTGAAGAAGCAGAGATCTGATAAAAGGCTCAGGGGACTATTCCTCAGGAGTCAAAGTTAGGGATGAATCACCTCTGCCCAAGAAAGAGAGAAGGGTATAACAGGGTTCTACAAGTTACTTCCAGCACAAGGATCATTGTTGTTGTGAAGAAGAGAGGGCTGAGCTTCTGTCTCAGTTTAGGGAGAGGAAGAACATTGCTCTGCAAGTAACTTCCAGCACAAGTAATTACTTGTTGTTGTGAAAGTAGTTAGGACAAAGTATATCTTAGTTCAGTAAAGGTAGACTCAGGAAATAATCTTCTGTATTCATTATTGGGCTGAGTCTATCTCAGTCAAGAAGCTTGACACAGAGAAATATCTCTTGTGTCAAGGATATCTATCAACCCACTTTCATCCTGTTGGATTTAGTTTACCTGGATCTGAGCTATAGGTACTTGAAAAGGTACTGAGTTATAGGAGTACTGCAGCACTTTGAGAGTAGGGTTATGTGCCTGAAGATGTAGGGCTGTAGAGCCTGAGTTGTAGGCCTTACAAATAACGCTGAGGTAGGTGATCAGTGGATCATTGAGCTGTTGGAGCTCTACAGGGCTCTGAGGTAGGAGCCGTTGTGGTTCTGAGCTTGGATTCTATGAAGAATCTGTATGTAAGGCTAAGGGCCTGAGTTGTAAGCTCCTTGGAGCAATTTGGAGAAGTGCATAGTCTAACAAGAATGTTGGATAGGTGGGAGGGAAAGTGGATGTACCCAGTTGGGGAACCACTATAAATATCTGTGTGCTGTGCTGTGTTTGTTTTCTTTGTGCAGTGTAAATCATCTTGAAAGCAGAAATTAATCAACCACTCAAGCAGCAAACTAAAATAAAAGAAAAGAATCAATAAAGAGACCAATAATCTATTCACCCCCCTCTAGGTGATATAGCTATCCTTGAAATTAAAGACTTTCATTCACGGTGTGGAGGGGCATTCAGATCTATTCACCTCGGTAGAGACTCTCACTACCGACGCCCACATCATCTAGGATATCCTACGTCACTCCTTCATGTTCAAGGATGGGGACACTGGGAAGGTCATGACCTAACTGTTGATGGAAACGTACTATATCCTGGCAGAGAAGTCCTTCAGCGTCTTGTATCTCATTCTTTCTATGATTTGCTACACTTTTCGCCTGAAATCTATTGACCGCCAGCGGGTCAACACACTTCCTCTGGGTGGTGTGATCTAGATCATCCTGACAGAGAAGTACCCAACCATCGACAAGTCAGCCTACCCCATAGACAGCTTCCCGCAAGTCTACAGGGTAGGTGATTCCTTCTTCCTCACGGGCATAAGCACCTCCACTACAGCTACCAATACACCGTACAGGGTCCCTCAAGGAAACCAGCTGGGACATCTTTAGCCTAGTGGAGGAGAAAGGTCGGGAGATCAAACAGACAGCGAAAGACATGAAAGGGATGAAAAAGATGCTCAAAAAGATCTTGGGCAAGCTTAATATTTCTCCCACCTCTGCAGGGAAGTAGCGAATTATATGTATTTTTCATGTTTTATCAGTTGTAGTTTGTTAAGTAATAAATAGATGAGCTCCAGACTCAGATAATAGTTGTTTATCATGTGATGTGTTCTGTGCTACCTCTATACTCATTGTGATTTTCTGATACCATGCTTTAATTAGTTTTATATTGTCGTCTCCTCGTGCTAACTCACAACAAACACCCACAGAAGGAAAATACACTGCGTGATAAACAAAGCGTATTTACATAAAGAAAATTTAATGAGTATATCGTGAAGTACAAACTCTGAAAACAGTTAGAAAAACAAAATAATAAGAATAGACAGAACATTGAGCATATCGTGATGTAGATTATCGAGTAATTTTGGTTTGATTAGTTTCTACACCACGTAATTTGTGGATACTAATGGATAAGAGATTTAGGTATCTAAAAGGGACCATGGGTGGCAGTTCCTTTGGGTACCCAAACATAACGTGGTACACCTTGCAGAGATGATGGTGAATGGGCCCTTTTGAGCGGAATGGGTGCACTATTTTGAAAGGCGAGCCTCCATTCATACTTTGGTTTAATGTTATGTTTATGTTGCAGATTTCCTTCTAGAATTCTATGAGTCTTTATGTGATGATCTTTAATTGAGTAATATTGCGTTGGAAGGTTAACTATATTGAAGTTGTTCTTTAAGTCAAGATTATTTTGCTTAATATTAGGACTCATAGTATAGCAATTGTTGACCGAAATCTTTATTCATTTATTTTTGAGTTAGGAGTAATTTGTTTTTCAAAGTGAGAGATTTTTATAGTTAAGAGTTTCACTTGCACTAGCTTACAATTTTCTACTCCCTATGATTAACTCAGCCTGTAGATGGTGGTTCATATTCAACATGTTTTTGGGTTTTATATGCAGCTTAGGAGTTGGGCTTTGCGAGTTTTTAAGCATTATTTCCTTAACCATGTTGATTTTTATAGTTAGCTCTTTATTCTTCAGTTTGAGGTTATGTCTAGCTTCATTGTACGCGACTGTGCTGTTTTTGAGAGTGGAGACAATGGATTTGATATGAGCTTGATACTTACTCCTTAATTCATCGAATGTCTCGTTCATCTCTTCAGTTTAAACTTTATAATTTTGTCATTCAGCTCAGTCACTTTTCACTGATGAGTTTTCTAAACACAATTTAGCATTTTATTCTTTTGTAACGCGAAGCTCCTATTCAAGAATCTTATATTTATCTTTTAACTCATTATAATCTATACAGGGTGTAGAAATGTTGTCTTAGGAGAAATTGGGAGGACAAGTCATATCAACGGTAGATTTTACTTTAACTTTTTCTTTTAAAAGGTTATTTACTAAACATAGTTTTGAATTAATATTTTTCAGTTTCTTTATTCTATGCCTAGCGGTGCCTAGAATATGCAATGTAAATATAGGGTTGCGTATACGAGAGAAGTTTAAACATCTTACAGTGCTCCTGGATGGGGCTACATTTGAGCATAGAGTTTCTTGGACGCCTTCGTGAAT
Organism: Platanthera zijinensis; assembly: GCA_039513925.1. NCBI lineage: Eukaryota > Viridiplantae > Streptophyta > Magnoliopsida > Asparagales > Orchidaceae > Platanthera > Platanthera zijinensis. The sequence goes on from CM077078.1 coordinate 133,084,818, forward strand.
TTCCTCATCCACCCCTGAAATTTCAGCTTCTCTTTCCTGTGATGTGATCGTCACGTCTTTTTCCACAAATTGATATTCACTTGGTTCTTCACTCGGATCCATGAGAAACGAATCCGACTCGTCAACTGTAGCAAATGAACCGTAAGTAGATTCAAGAAATTTCCATATGTCATAGGCCGTTGGAAATATGTGAATGAGTTCAAAAATTTCTACACCAAGCCCGCAGAATAAGCTATTCATAGCTTTCGCGTTAGTGTGACACTCGTTCTTGGTCAGGTTTCTTGGTGGCTTCATACACGTCATGTTCCACACCTCTATGTCTAGACTTATAAGAAATTTTTTCATTAACTCTCTCCACGCTTCATAGTGTTTGCCCACAAATAGTGGTGGAGCTAATGATTTATAAGTGTACAACACTTCATCCCCACTGGTCGATTCACGATCAGGGTTGGCCATTATTCACGACAGTGAAACTGATTTGGAATAACCTCCTCTAATTCTACTTGTTGGATCTCATGACCAACCTTGGGTGAATAAGGTTTCTCAAGTTTACTGCAATTTAAAATATTATGGTCAAGAAAATTGAGTTCTGGAAGCTACTACGGGGCATTAGGTAGCTAATGCGCGGCGATAAGTCTCGTAACTTGTTTTCCTGGGCAGTTACGCTTGAGCAAGCCCCACAACACAAACACTCACTTAACAGAACCAGAACAATCACAGAATTAATCAACATAGAAATAGGAATTTAATTGCAAAAATTAGAATGTTAATTGTTCTAGATGATTACAAAATTGTGATCTCCGTGACGTCGAAGATCGAAAGCGGTGAGGAGAAAATTTTTTTTGGTTTCTATACCGATCCGATCCCAAGATCGGTTAGCTCTCTCCCTTTACCTCCAAGAAAGGTCTTCAAGCCTGATCTTCACCTCCTCACAAGGAAGGTTCTTAGAGCCCCGCTAGATCCTCCGATCTAGACGTCCCTATCCCCAGAAAAATTTACCGTGGAATCCTACCCGGATTCCGACGACCCTTACCGGTCGATTTTTCTCACCACAAGATTTAGAAAAAGGAAAATATTAAAAGAATAAAAGATGTAAATAATCTAAAGTTTTAGTTTTCCCTCTTGAAGTTTTCTCCATGGAGCGATCTGCGGTCGTTGCTTGAGATCTTCATATGCTAGCAACTGGTCAGCTCTTTGTAGTCGATGTAGATCTTGGATCGCCGGAGTCTTTCGATCACGTATGTGAGGGAGACGAACCTCTTCTTCTTTGTCGAAGACAATTGGAACAGATGCGAGGAGGCGGCAAAAACCTAGAGTGCAGGATCTTCTATCTATTTTCATCTTTGTTCACAAGGCACAGGAATCAAGACGGGTTTTTATATGTCTTCATGAAAATAGGCTACCGCTGACGATAAGACTAGCGCCCGACAGTAGGTTCAAACAATTGTTGTGCCAGTTGTCATCCAAATATGGAATAATATTTCAAAACGAATCTTTCTTTTTTTTCATAGAGCTAGTGCCCCACATTAGAAGGTAGCGCCACGCGGTAGTTCGTTTACACGAGAAATTCTTCTCGACACTCGTCGAGAGGCTAGCACGACACAGTAACAACTATCGCCTTGCGGTAGATCGGTTACTCGAGAAATCCTACTCGGCATTCATCGAGAGGCTAGCACGGCACGGTAAGAAGTAACGCTTGGAAATAGTTTCTCGAGAGGTTGTCCCGAATAATTCCTTATCCTAGTGCGGGCGTTAGGACTAGCGCTGTGTGGTAGGTTCCCGAGAGCTCTGCCAAATAAATTCACGGCTACCACTCGGCGGTAACTTATACTGCTCGGCGTTAGTGTTCATAGGAGTCTTCTTCTTGGCTTCCACTAGTCAACCTGCACACTCTATCAATACAAGACGTGATCAAATACAACCTAGAAGTTGATATTCTCAAAAATAGGGAATGTGAAACATCGGTTCCAACACTTCTAACCGCACTGAAAACGAACCTTATTCTTCTTCCAACATCTGGTATTCTCAGGCCCTTTATTTTTGTAAAAAGCACAAGTAAGATCTCCCTCTGGCGCTTTCTTAATTGCATGCACCTAATGCTGCTTCTGAGGACCCAATCTCTTGTAACACTTTTCAACAGGATGGCCTGGACAACTACAAAAGCTACACACCACTTTGCTCCCTTTCTTTGAAGTAGGGCTTGATGCCCGAGAGCTTCCAATATCATCAACCTTTCTCATATCCTTTCTCATCTTCAACCCACAATTCTTTGCATTATCAATCACCTATACCTTCAAGGCAGCTTCAATGGCTTCTGCATAACTTCCACACTTGTAGGCGCTGGATAATTTCTAGATATTACATCTCAGAACTCCTAAAAAGTGCTTTACTCTATATGCCTTAATAGCGACAAACTCCGGAGCAAAGTCGCTCAACTTGCTGATCTCGACTTTATACTCACCAACTGTGAGTTGTCGTTGCTTCAAATGCATAAAATTATTAATCAACCTATCTTGCTCAACTGAAGGAAGGAATTTCTTAAGTAACATCACCTTCAATCTTTCCTAAGAACACCCACTAGTGAGGGTCTCCTTCACACAAATCCATCTACCTTTTGCAACCACCATCACCTTTTTGTCTATGATAATCCCCGAATAAGAGAACATCTCCTCTATAACTATAATCTAGTCATATAAAGCCATAAAGTTGGCCTTCCCATCATAGGTAGGTTGTCCTAGATGCTGGAAATGCAAAATGAAATCCATCTATAGCGACAAATGAGTAGGAGGCACAAGAGGAGCGAGAGGTTCAGGTACAGTTCGACCCACCTTAGGGTCCTGCACCTTAGGCTGCTGCCCTAAAGTGGCAGTCAACAAAGTCTAAATTTGGGCTTGCATCATGACCATTTTCCTCAACAATGTATCATTACTTTGACATATCTCCTCGATCATTGCCTCGTTATGAGCACTTGAAGACTCACCTTCTTACTGGGGGTCGACCTTAATGGATAATGCTTGAGAGCCATCTCCTAAGAACATGAATGAGTATCTCATTGACACCTAGCTTAATACACATCAACTAGAAAACTAAAGTTACTCAACTAAAACCAGATTAGAAATGTGTGGGTATTTACTTTTGCTGCTACCTTGCTTGAAAGACTTGATTTCAAGAGCCTAGACACCTAGAGGGGGGGGGGGGGTGAATAGGTTCTAATTTTCTTCAAGAATTTTAAGCAATTAGCTAGTTCTAACTCAGCACAGAAAATTCAATACACAACATAATAATCACAGCACAACATACACCAGATTTATAATGGTTCCCCAAGGTATGGGTACATCCACTTTCCCCCTTCTCCTATCCAGTATAGAACTGGATTCAGCCCAACTTACTTACACTTACTCAGATCCACAGATCTTACAACTAAGAACCAGATTGGTTCCTATAGCTCAGACTTATATAAGTCTTACCTAAGATTCTTCCCAAGAACCCTACCTCAGGACTCATCCCTACCTCCGCCTTTATCACTAGCCTTACAACTCAGACTTTCACAAGTGCTACACCTCAGGATCTCAGCCCTACCTCAACCTTTATAATTACAGGCTTATAACTCAGATCTTACAAAATATCCTACATGAAATCGAATGTTTTAAAAGGTACAGAAATTTCACCAGATAGAACTCTCTATTGGTGTGAGCTTCTTGATCAGTTCTTGAATAAACTGAATCTTCAGATCCAACCTGACTTAGCTGTTTCAAAGCTTTTTTATTGAACAAAATAAGGTTGATCTTAACTTGATGTAGAAGTTGATTTTCAGATAGCTCCCTCCTTAAATTCAGAATAAGATCTGAATCTTTCTTACAGACTGTTCTAGATCTGCCTTCTTGAGGGTTTCCCCTTTTCTTGTTGTTGAATTCTCTCTCTGAATTACTTGATTAATTCCTTAATTATCTCTGGTTATCAAGGATCAGTCTCTTATATAGAGTTTCCTCATAATTATCAGCTGATCCAGTTTGTAACAACCTTCTGACAGTTCTGACAAAGGTGTCAGACCTATTAGTTATGACAAGTATCGAGTCAACAGTCATGACAGTTGATTCTTCAAAGACTTTACAACTTAACATGAAACACTCAGCAAACTGCTTCACATGTGTCGACACAAATAGACTAATTGTCGACACAAGTATTGATGATGTCGACACAAAACTCCATGTGTCGACATAGTCATTCTTCTACTACTCGACACAGCTTCTGTTAGATGTATCGACACTAGTCCTGTGTGTCGACACAACTGTGCCTGGTCTCGACATACTGATGCTAATAGATGGCATTGAGTGTATGTCCAAATGTCATTGAGTGTGTGTTGACACAAGTCCTGTGTGTTGACACAACTGCTCCTGGTCTTGACATAACTGATGCTGACATATGACATTGAGTGTATGTCCAGATGTTATTGAGTGTGTGTCGACACAAGTCTTGTGAGTCGACACAAGCCCTTCAGACTAAGTATAGTTGTTGCTGATAGATGAAGTTGAGTGTGTGTTGACACAAGTCCTGTGTGTCGACACAAACCTTTCATCAGGTGTTGACACAATTCCTAGATATTGACACAGCTTCTGCTTCAGGTGTCGACACAATTCCTGGCTCAGGTGTCGACACAATTCTGGGTGTCGACACAGCTTCTTCTTCAGGTGTCGACACAATGCCATGGTGTCGACATAGGGCTTGCTTTTAGTGTCGACACAACTTCTGGGTGTCCACACAATTCTTCACAAGTGTCGACACTTGTACTTAGAGAATTTTCTTGCAAACCTTATACCTGCACAATGAAACTCAAACTTCCCATCAAATACAAACTAATGTATATCATTGAGTAAGGGGAGGCTTCTCCAAATCTTGTACATATTTTTCAGTGTACCCAACAATCTCCCCCTATTTGGAGAAGTCATAACTCTTAGTCAAAGATATACATCACTCATAATAAAACACAGAAAAATAGATGTACATACATTTCACTGCAGGATAACAACTAAAATCAATACTGAAACTGATTTCATTCATTTATCAGAAAATTCTAGGTTTACATGTTTTTCTTTAGATCATAAAAAAGATTATATTGTTCTTGACATTAGCCTATCTATCCTAAGATTGACTAGGCTCCTTAATTACAATTCCTTTCCCAGATCTGATCTTAGCCTGCACAGTAGGTTCAGTATCATTAGTTGGTTTCTTTCCTTTCAGATCCTTCTTCTTTAGTTCTTCAATCTTTATCCTTTGCCTTTCAAAATAGTGAAAAGGCTTTGGGAAGTACTTGCTATGCTCCAGAGCATTAGCAGGTAACTTCCCAGCTTTTGCACTCCTCCTGTACTGAAGAATGGCTATTTGCCTGGCTTGATACTTGTTCCACTCGTGCTCAGAGTACCATTTACCCCTATCATAGGTCTTGTCCTTCACAGCTTTCCAGGCAGTAAAAATAATATTCTTGGAAGTAGGGCTCCACTGCTCAAAATCAGGCTTCAGTTCTGCCTATTCTCTAAAACTTTTCTTGGAAAGCCGTGCCTCCCTCTGATCTTCCTGTGCAACTTCTAACATTTCTACTTTTTCAAAGATAATATTCTTTGCCTCCTGTGGAGGGCTATACATTGTCTGAACTTTTTGTTTGACTACATCAAAGTCAGCTAAAGGGTAAATGACCTGTGCAACCTATGGCTGATCCCCTTCAATGTAGGAAGGTTGCACTCCAGACTCAGCAGTATTATCATCCTCATATAGGGGTGGAAATCCAAGTGTAGCTCTGATGGTTTTAGATACCCATTTTGCATGATCAGAGCTAGCTTTGACTAACATTCTCTCCCCCTTTATTGCTTCTTTAGCTATATGATCCCTCAGATCATTCTTTTGAAACCTTATTTGATCAGCTAGATATTCTGTACCTTCTTGGTAGTAGGCTTTGAATTTTGTTAGGTAATCAAAAATAGTCTTTTGAGAGGCTCCAATGGCTATTTGGACAGCAACTAGATCTTCTTGTATTATCTTTGATATTTCAGTTTTCAAATCAGTAGAAATACTTCCCAGTTTTTTGAGAATTTTTTCATGGGAGTCTTTGAGATTTTCATTTGACCTGAATTGATTTTCTAAAATATATCCTTTCTTGGTTGCAATGTCCTCAACTTCAGTCTTTATTAGCTATTGTTGCTTACCCAAATATACTACAGCCTTACCTCCCTTGTGGAAGCAATCTGTCATCTCTTTCTTATTCAGATTGACTTCAAATCTGATGGATTTAATGTCTTGAGCAAGCTGAAACTGCAGTTCTTTATTTGGATCATCCATATATTTCTCTAAGGACTGCCTTTGTTCATCCAATTTGACTTGCAGTTAGACAAGTAATGAACTGAAGTCCATGCTTGGAGACGGTGGTGGAGTGACTGTTTGTAAGGCCTTTTTATTTCCTGTGCTCTTTTTTTCTCATTGCAACCATCTTCCTCTTCTTAGCAATAGAGGCTTCCTCATCATCATTGGATTGTGATGAGCTTTGTATATCAACTGTTTCCTTATTATAAGGGGCATTCAATAGCCCCTCCCCCTCAGTTCCTGGCAGTTCTTTTTTCTTCTATTAGCTGCTCCCCTTCAGTCCTTGTTGCAGGTAAATCAGGAAACAACTCTTCCATAGCTACCTCCTGCTGCATCTGAACAGGAGGAACAAGATTAGTTTGGGAAACAAAAGTTTCTCCCTTAACATCCAGATCTTTAAATGAGATACTTACTTGCTCATCTTGAGCTATATCCTTCATCTACCTATCTTGTGCTTCCTTCTCAGCAATCTCCAATGCTTCTTTTTTTATATCTAATATAATGTCCATCACTGTATCAGCAGCATACTCACTCTCTAGAGTAGCTACAACAATGCCTCCCCCTTAGGCAGGCAACTCAGATAGTTAAGTGTCTTGTACTACTGGTTCAGGGTATTCTCCCCCTGGAGTGGTGGCTATCTGTTGCTTCGGGTGCTGACTGCTCTCTACTTGATCTTGAGCTTCTTTTTGTTGTTTGTCTTCCTCTGAACTGAAGACTACCTCCTCTTTAGAATCACTCGAGGATTCTTCTTGCTGAAAAATTTCTTTCTTTTTCTTATCCTTCTTCAATACTCTATCCCATCTGGATAGAATCCTTACATCTGTCCTCCTCATATTATTGATCTTGGATCCTGGTAGTTGGTTCATAACATCTGGTATTATAGAAGCTAGACATAAACTTAGGATCCTACCCAAATTTGGTTTCTTTACTCCTTCAATCTTGTCAAATACTATTGATGCCCAGTCTGTTTTACAGTGAATATGACCCTTGTCATTAGATTGAACATGTAGACTAAAATTCTTTCATGTCCACCAGTCTTACACAGAATCACCATGCCTACTATTTCAGATAGAAACTTTCCTTGGGAATTCATCCCTTTCCGGGTAATGGATGATCCAACTTTGGTATTAGGGTATAGCCCGCACCAACTTAGTGCTTCTTTAGTCATGGATGGAACTATTTCATCATCATCCTTAACCATGGGAAGTTGGAGATATTTCCTTATTATCTTTAGTGTTAGTTTAACTCGGGAATCCTAAACTGTGGCTTTGATCTTCTTCCCTTCAGTGTCCACAGTTGCTGATGAATAGAATTCAAGTACATCCTTTTTCCAAATTCTTATTGGTTTTGAGACCAAGAACTCCATACCATTTTCTGAAATAAGGTAATTACACCCTGGATGTCTTGTGAAGCTGTCGTGAATCCACCACGAACAAGCTCATAACCTTCATTCGCCTTGTCATCCTGGTGGGGAGCCATTGACGAGAGAGAGAGAGAGAGAGAGAGAGAGAGAGAGAGAGAGAGAGAGAGAGAGAGAGAAGAGAAGAGAAGTGAATATCTCTGTTGACAAAAGGTCTAGAGTCGAGACATATGAAGGCGTAGTCGACCAGATTTTTCCTCCCCCAATATATAGTCTACTGGTAAAGGGTAGTTCAAAGGATGCACCTTACTTAGTATTAATACTTATCGACATAGTTGTACATGTGTTGACATAAAAGACTTGGGTATCGACAAAACTTATTTTTAGTCGACATGTCTATGTGTCGACATATCTAAGTGTCGACATACTTGTGTCAGTGTTGACACGAGCTGGTCATGTCTCGATATAGTTGTGTCGACACCTATTCTTCTGTCAACACAGATACTGTTTCTGTGTCGGCACATAATTTTTCTTTGCCGACATAACATACTGAGTGTGTCGACACAATTTTCTTGTGTCGACACAAACTTTGTACTTAGACAAATTTCCTGAGAAATCTTGTGCTTATATATTCTACTTAGGGAAGTTTGTGCTAACCTATTCTAGGTTTAACATACCTAATTCAATTTTAAAATAATTGAATCTAATTTCATCTAGAGGTTTTGTAAATATATCAGCTATTTGATTATTTGTGTTCACAAATTCTAGACTAATATCTTCCTTCTCCACATGTTCTCTTATAAAATGGAACTTAATTTCAATATGCTTGGTTCAACTGTGAGATACAAGATTCTTAGCAATAGAAATAACACTTGTAGAATCACAAAACAGTGGAATTCTACTTATCTTGATGTCATAATCTTCAAGTTGGTGCTTTATCCACAATAATTGTGCACAATAACTACCGTCAGCTATATATTCAGACTCAGATGTTGATATAACTATACTGGTCTGCTTCTTGCTACACCATGACACCAGCCTTCCACCTAGGAATTGACAGGTTCCTATAGTACTCTTCCTGTCTTCTTTGCATCCTGCAAAGTCTGCATCTGAGAAACCTGTTAGTAAGAAATCTACAAAACCATATAGAGCTTTCCTAAGCCTGTATCTATAATCAGGATAATGAGAATCTACAAAACCTAAGAGTTATTCAACATAGACTTCCTCTTTTAAGTCATAATTCAAAAATGATGACTTTACATCCATCTGATATACCTTGAACCCTTGATACGTAGCATAGGCCAAGAATAACCTTATAGCCTCCAGCTTTGCCACTAGGGCAAAGGTTTGATCAAAGTAAATCCCTTACTCTTGCCTGTAGCCTTTTGCTACCAGTCTGGCCTTGTTCTTGATTATAGTGCCATTCTTATCAAGTTTGTTCCTGTAGATCCACTTGGTTCCTATAATTTTGTGATCCTTTAGTTTAGAAACCAGTTCACATACTTAACATCTTCTGAATTGATTCAGCTCTTCTTTTATATCATCAATCCAGTTTGTGTCTAACATGGCTTCTTCAAACTTCCTGGGTTCTATTTGTGACAAGAAGCTAGAATATAGAATTGTGTTCATGCTCTTGCTCTTTGTTAGAACACCTTTACTTGCATAACCAATGATTTGGTGAGCTAGATGATCCTTCAAGTGTCTTCTTACTGGGGGAAATCTATCAAACTCATGCCCTTCTTAATTTTCCTTAACCTGATGCTCCTCATTGTCTCCTTCATCCAGTGAGTCTTATTCTCCCCCTGGACATCATGCATCTTTTTCTTCATCCAGCCTAGTAGGAACTTCTTCATTAATGGTCAGCTTGTGCAGCCTGTCTGTTAGACCTGTAGAACTAACTTAAGAGCTAGACAATTCAGTGTTAATCAACTTAGATTCATCAAATACAACATGGACAGATTCTTCTATAACTTGGGTAGTCAAGTTATAGATTCTGTATGCCCTACTATTATTGCTATACCCAACAAATATCCCTTCTAGAGATTTGGCAGCAAACTTTGTTTGGTAGTGCTTACCATTAACTAGGACATAACACTTGTTACCAATGATTCTGAAGTAGGAAATGTTTGGTTTTCTTCCTTTGAAAGTCTGATAGGGAGTTATCTTTTGTTTCTTATTGATGGAGGCTCTATTTAGTACATGATGTGCAGTATTTACTGCCTCGGCCCAGAAATACTCAGGGAGAGTAGTGTTATTAAGTAGTGTTCTACTTGCCTCAATTAGAGTCCTATTCTTTCTTTCAGCAACTCCATTTTGCTGGGGAGTTCTAGGTGAGGAGAATTCCTGATGAATCCCAAGTTCTTCATAGAACTTTGTCATACATTCAGCCTGAAATTCAGTTCCATGGTCACTTCTGATTTGGAACACTGAATTGTTATATTAATTCTGAATTTTTCTAACAAAAGGCATGGAAAATAGTAGGGGTTTCAGATTTCTTCCTAAAGCAGAAAACCCATGTGTATATAGAATAGTCATCCACAATAACTAGTGTGTATGCTTTCCTACCAAGACTATGAATTGGCATAGGACCAAACAAATCCATATGCAAGATATATAAACATCTCATTGAATCTTTGGTATCATGTGCATGGAAAGAAGACTTAGTCTGTTTTCCCTTTTGGCAAGTTGAACACACACCCTCTTTAATACACTTGACTTGAGGACCATTCCTCACTAACCCCATGCTGAACAACAATCCTATTGACTTATACTTTAGATGATCTTGCCTCTTGTGCCATTTGACACATAGTGAAGCTTTCTCTCCTGCAATTAGACAAATGGGTTAGTTGTTAAACTCATAATCTAGGTTAAGACAATATACATTCCCTTTCCTAGTGTCATTCAAAATGATCTCTTGATCACTTGACCTCCTTATTTTGCACTCCCCTTTGAGGAAAGAGATGTCATAACCTAGATCAATAAGTTGACTTATGCTAATCAGGTTATGTTTTAGACCCTTCACATAAGCCACTTTAGTGATAGTAATTGAATCACTAGAAATGTTACCAAATCCTTTGGTGATTCCTTTTTCTGATCCACCAAAGATTATTTTGCGTCCATTCGTTATAGGTACATAGTACCTCAACATTCTTATTGTTCCAGTCATGTGTCTGGAACATCCACTATCCAAGTACCATATAGGGGTATAGCCACTTGGATTCACCTGCATCAAATAAAGAATCACTTATCCTTAGAACCCAAATTGTTATTGGGTCCTAGGTCCTTGTTAGTTTGAAATCTTGCAGCTGTTCTGACAGGTAAACTATTCTTAGTTTTAACACTTGTGTTGAACTAGCAATCCATGGTAAAGTGGCCCACCTTGCCACAACACCAACACTCAAATCTATTATACCTCCTTTTAGGTACAGACTTCACAACTTTATTGCCAGCAGTCCTGTTAAGTGTAGGTGCTGGAGCAGCAAACCCCAAGAATTCCTTTTGAACCTGATGGGCTTGCCTATAGAGTGACCTATTTGCATTTTCACCCTTGCCCATGAGATCTCCATACTTACAGTGACCATGAGTAATATCGTGATCATACCTATTTGTAGGTTGCATCACTTTCCTATAGAAAATACGGGGCTTTGTAGCTAGTGGCTGAACTGGGGCTTTACCTTTTCTATAAGAATTGGCGGCCCTAGTTCTTCCCTTAAAACCTAGACCAGTCTTTCCTTTATGAGAAATGAAATTGTCTATTAAGGGCAAGACAGATTTTGGCTTAGAGAATTTAGCCATTAACTCTCTTTCTTGCTGAAGTTTTGCCTCCAGTTTCTTGATATGATTTTCCTTGAAAGAGATTGTGCCCATCTTAATAATAGTAATGTTTTTTTAATTTGGCAACCTCCTACAGTTTTAAATCTATCAACATGGCAGAATCTGATGACGCCTGCTTAAGAGACTCAATTTCATTGGCCTGCTCCTTGACAAGAAACTTGCTCCTCTTCAGAGCTTGCAATAACCCACCATACTCACTAATGAGTTGATGTACATCCCCCTCAGAATCAGAACCATCCACTTCTCTTGAAGTTGATGCTACTGATTATGATCCAGTAAAATAATTAGAAGCTAAGAGAGAATTATATACCTTAATTGGACCAGGCTGATCTAGGCACTGATCATTTTCTGACAGAGCCATCGGCCTTCTACAATAATAGTATTCCACTCCATTTATGGAGTCCAGCATTTGTAGGAATTCTAGTTCCCTAGAATTCTCTTCTGTTGAGAACAACCCAACATATGCTTCTACATCATCTTCTTCTCCTGATCATGAAGATGAAGAGTCTATCCAACTCTTCAGCTTATAAGAAAAAAGGATTTCTACTTCTTGCCTTTCACTTGATGTTTCTTCTTGTCCTTAGATTCAGTCCTCTTGTCTGGACAGTTAGCTATGACATGTCCATGCTTGTTGCAACAATAGCAAACAATCTTAGGATTAGTTTGTTTACATTGTTTTGAGGCATACTTGTCCTCCTTGGGAGTCTTCTTTTTCTTGTAATACTCATCCTTGGAGAAGGATGTTGATGGCCTGGTTCTCCATTTCTTCTTTTTCATGAACCTTTGAAACTGCCTTATAAAGGCAGCAAAGTCCTCATCAGAGGTGTGGCTATCTGATGTGTTGTTGTGAAGATTTTCTTCTTCTGCCTCAACACTCCTTCTGGGTGGAGAAGGAGACTTTCTCCTACGCTTTCTTGTGTCTTCAGCCTTGAAGGCTACTCACTTCTCTTTGTACTCAGACCTACTCCTTTTCTCCTCCTATTATCTGGCAGTGAGCTGCATTTCATATGATAGTAGCTTTCCAAATAGTATGGGTGGAGGTGTATCAGCAAGCCTGACCACCTCTCTTATGGCACATATTTTTGTGTCCCAGTCCTTTGTTAGTGACCTGAGAAACTTGTCCTTCAGTTCATATGTACTGAAGACTCTTCCATAGGTCATCAACTCATTTACTATCCTGAAGAACTTCTTGTAACATTCAACTATGCTGTTAGTCTTGGCTTGTCTAAAGCTCTCATATTCTTGATTCAACATAGATTTCTTGTCCTCTCTAACTTCTTCTGTTCCCTTCATGTAGACAATCAAGGTGTCCTACATTTCCTTAGAGGTTTTACAGTACACCATATTATGAAATATGACATTATCTAGAGCACTTACAATAATGTTTTGTGCACTTTTGTCTAGTGTTGCCAGGATGATATCATCCTTAGTCATTTCAGAATAGCTCTGAGGGGTTTTAACATTTGCATGCAGAGCTGATACCTTCATTGGAATAAAGGGACTTTCTTGTACTGTATTGTAGATTCTTGGATCAGATGCTTCCATAAACAACCTGACCCTTTCCTTCCATATGCAAAAGCATTCTCTCCTACAGATAGGAAGTTTCATAGATCCAAATTCCTTCTGATTCTCATTTGAACCTATTCTTGAAATATGTTAATTGCCTTGGAGATTCACTCAGACTATTAGGTCAATCTTTGAGCAACCTCCCTCTGATACCACTTGAAAGACTTAATTTCAAGAGCCAGACACCTAGAGGGTGGGGGGGGGGGGTGAATAAGTTCTAATTTTCTTTAAGAATTTTAGGAAATTAGCTAGTTCTAACTCAGCACATAAAATTCAATAGAAAGCACAATAATCATAACACAGCATACACCAGATTTATAGTGGTTCCCCAAGGTATGGGTACATTCACTTTCCCCCTTCGCCTATCCAGTAGAGAACTGGATTCAGCCCAACTTCCTTCCACTTACTCAGATCCACAGATCTTACAACTCAGAACCAGATTGGTTCCTACAGCTAAGACTTATACAAGTCTTACCTCAGATTCTTCCCAAGAACCCTACCTCAGGCCTCAGCCCTACCTCAACCTTTATCACTAGGCTTACAACTCAGACTTTCACAAGTCCTAAACCTCAGGCTCTCAACCCTACCTCAGGCTCTCAACCCTACCTCAGCCTTTATGATTATAGGATTACAACTTTGATCTTACAAAAGATCCTACAAGAAATCGAATGTTTTAAAATATATAGAAATTTCACCAGATAGAACTCTCTATTGGTGTGAGCTTCTTGATTAGTTCTTGAATAAACTGAATCTTCAGATCCAACCAGACTTAGCTGTTTCAAAGCTTCTTGATTGAACAAAACAAGGTTGATCTTCACTTGATGTAGAAGTTGATCTTCAGATATCTCCCTCCTTAAATTCAGAATAAGATCTAAATCTTTCTTATAGACTGTTCTGGATCTGCCCTCTTAAGGGTTTCCCCTTTTCTTATTATTGAATTTTCTCTCTGATATGCTTGATTACTTCCTTAGTTATCTCTAGTTGTCAAGGATTAGTCCCTTATATAGAGTTTCCTCATTATTACCGGCTGATCTGGTTTGTAACAACCTTCTTACAGTTCTGACAAAGTTGTCAGACCTGTTGGTTATGACAACTGTCAAGACACCAGTCATGACAGTTGATTCTTCAAATACTTTATAACTCAGCATGAACCACTAAACAAACTGCTTCACATATGTGGACACAAATAGATTAAGTGTCGACACAAGTCTTGATGATGTCGACACAACACTCCATGTGTCGACATAGTCATTCTTCTGCTACTCGACACAGGTTCTATTAGATGTGTCGACACAAGTCCTGTGTGTCGAAACAACTGCTCCTGGTCTCGACATAATTGATGCTGATAGATGGCGTTGAGTGTATGTCCAGATGTCGTTGAGTGTGTATTGACACAAGTCCAGTGTTTTGACACAACTGCTCCTAGTCTTGACATAGTTGATGCTGACAGATGGAATTGAATGTATGTCCAGATGTCATTGAGTGTGTGTCGACACAAGTCCTTTGTGTCGACATAAGCCATTCAGGGTCAGTATAGCTATTACTGATAGATGATGTTGAGTGTGTGTCAACACAAGTCCTGTGTGTCGACACAAACCTTCATCAGGTGTCGACATAATTCCTGGGTGTCGACATAGCTTCTGCTTTAGGTGTCGACACAATTCCTGCCTCACGTGTCGACACAATTTTGGGTGTCGATACAACTTCTTCTTCAGGTGTCGACATAATGCCTGGGTGTCGACACAGGCCTTGCTTCTAGTGTCGACACAACTTCTGGGTGTTGACACAATTCTTCACAAGTGTCGACACTTGTACTTAGAGAATTTTCTTACAAACCTTATACCTGCACAATGAAACTCAAACATCCCATCAAATACAAACTGATGTATATCATTGAGTAAGGGGAGGCTTCTCCAAATCTTGTACATATTTTTCAGTGTACCCAACATTACTGTTGGAACTCATGACATGATGTTATGCATAATCCTAGGGTGATGCACCATCATCCTCTTTATTCTTATGCATATAATATGAGTGCATGAATGCTTAAATCTTCATTTTAAATCATCTGTGTATGAGTGTCAGCATATAGATCTTAACTTGGCATATATGCTAATGATATGTTATAATATGCATGTTGTTTTATGCATTCTAAAAAAAGCCTTAATGCATGTCATATGTGACCGTACACATGAAATATTATGCATTCCATACTGCATAATATCACATGTAATACAAAAAACATAAAATCTAATGAGCATCCATCTGATAATGTTAATTTGCCAATTTCAACTTAAATATCACATGTTGTTATCCCTATGAGGATACATATACAAACACATATTATGCATCCCATACTGCATAATATGCCCCATATACTTCTATCATGCTTATGAGTGTTGTGCTCATACTGCTGTCAAGACATACTGATGACACTTTTATGTGTGTATGCAAATGAAATGAGATAAGATAAAAATGGAATTTGTTTAAAAATGGTTGTTTTTAGAAAATTCCACCCTACAGATTCTAACCAAACCTGACTTGTATTTTCTTAATATTTGCATGTTATCAAAGTAAGAGAAAATATGCGACATGATGCCTCATCGTATAGGGTACAACTGTAGATGCTTAGGCAAAAACCAAACTCTCATCTATTTTGTATAAAAACATATGATTTAAGTTTTAAGAACATAGTATTAAGTTTAGAGCTTAAGAAACCATGTCCCTCGGTTCAGTGGATCAACTAATCAACAAGAAGAAAATATATTCACAATGGAAATAAAGACATAGCTCACTTCATTTTATCCTACGTGAGAAGGTGGACCCAACGAACTTGCTAATGATGTGCAAGTTCTAAATTTAGTAGGAGTAAACAAAAAGTCTTATAATTCTTAAAGTAGAGTGATATCCAATTGAAAGAGAAGCTATGAGTCTATGCTAAAAATGAAGCTTTTATATTTAAAAATACCTAATATGCATCCTAACATAGAGCATTCCCAGAGAGCAAGCAAATAACCCGCAAGTAACAATAAAGGAGCCAGTAAAAAGTCAAATATTTGAAAATAAAAAATATGGGCGTTAACAACTTGACATGAACCCATGGAAACTATACACAAGTCTGATCTAAAATGACACCAACAATTACTTCACATGAGAGGGGAAGCAAAAGCTACCAAACCAAGCCTGGAATCACCCACTCTGACAACCCAAACTGCTACTGCTCGGAGCCTGAGGCATTCAAAAAAAGAATGCCTCAGCAAAGAATGAGGAAGAGGCATAAAAAACTAAAATTCATAAGGTTATTAAACAAAAGCCACATAAACTGTGAGTATAATAGTATAAAAAAGATTAGTCAAAAGAAAAGCTGGCACTAAGTGAACCAATATCTATCTTATTTTTTAATAGATATATATGCGTATATATATTTAAGACTGATCAGCATGAGAAAGTTCATCATTAACACCGATCATAATTTAGCACTGAGGCAGTGGCTCATATTCCAACTCAAACCATCAGTCCAAATCATGCCACAAAAGGATTTATTGTGATGGATATATTTCCAATGTAACCCAATAGTCCAAAACATCAAAAAGGCACTGTGGTGGAGGCTATCTTTCCAACACAACTCAATGGTCCAAAAACCAAGTCACCCGATGTAATGATTCACAAACATGCATTGTAGTGGTGGTATAGTTCACTAACACCCACAGTCCAAATAAAATCATAACAAAAAATAGGTACCGTGGTAGTGGCATCTTTCCCATTCATACCAACTAACTACCAAATTCTAAGAAATTGGAAAAGAATAACACAAGTATTCCTGAGTAGAAATATACTCATATATTATCATTAAACCTAAACTATACAGTCGATTTGAACCATGCAACCGTTTTTGAACTATGCAGTCAATTTTGAACCATGCAGCCGATTTTGAACTGTGCAATTGATTTTGAACTATGCAACCAAATTTGAGTAATGCAGTTGAATTTTAACTTAGAGCAGAAATTGTGGACCATGAAGTTGATACAATCAATTTTAAGTCATGCAGTCGAATTTTAACTTAGATCAGAAATTGTGAACCATAAAGTCGATGCAGTCGATTTTGAGTCATGCATTAGAATTTTAACTTAAAGCATAAATTATGAACCATAAAATCGATGCAGTCGATTTTGAGTCATGCAGTCGAATTTTAACTTAAAGTATAAACTGCAAACCAAGAAGTCAATTCACTCGATTTTGATTAATGCAGTTGAATTTTAACTTAGAGCAGAAATTGTGAAACTTGAAGTCAATGCAGTCGATTTTGTTGGAACATCCTATTACTAATTTGGGTCAGGATCACTATGTTTATAGGATTGTTGCTTTGACCTTGTTGTATAGAGTAAAGGTCAACTAGTTAGGCTAAGGATTAGGACTTAGGTTTGAAGCTTTCCCCAAGACCTCCTAGTTCAGATGAGAAGCCAAGAAAAAGAATTCAAGTTGTCGTCGAGCTCAGATCGACGAAGCGTCGAACCCAGTTCGACTATCTGTGAGTTCAAGTTTACAAAACATCGAACTCAGTTCGACGATCTCTGAGCTCAGATCGACGATTTCTATCTTAGACTAATTCCAATATCTCGGAGCTCAGTTCGACGATAGTTTAGCTAAGATTGACGATTATCTTTTGAGATCGACGATTTATGGAATTTTGATAAGGATTTCAAATGTCTTCAAGTCAAAGAATTTATTGCAGAAGATTTCTAGCTGTTATAATAAATCTGGAGCAAGTTTCAAGGAAACAAAGGAG
This sequence comes from Platanthera zijinensis, assembly GCA_039513925.1. NCBI lineage: Eukaryota > Viridiplantae > Streptophyta > Magnoliopsida > Asparagales > Orchidaceae > Platanthera > Platanthera zijinensis. The sequence goes on from CM077078.1 coordinate 133,102,715, forward strand.
GAATGTTTTTAGTTTCTTTCCTTCAAAGACAGTTGACATTTAAGGAAAGCCTTTATGACTTTGCTAACGGCTATCATCAAGATTTGACGACTTGATTTCTTATTATCATTATTAGAGAGAACAAGAAGAAGATATATAGGATACACAAATAGACAGAAAAATACACAGAACACACAAAAAGAAAAAGAAGATCAATAACTAAGAAAATAGAACAAGTTTTCTTTCTGATTCCTGCTGATTAAAAGTCTTCATCATTCACACTCCAGACAACAAACATTTCAGTTCTTGCTAAAATCATCTTTTGCTGGAGCATTCTTTTAATTGAAGACCTATCACCCTTGTAAAGCTTTTAGCTCCTGAACTCTTGCTAATATCAGGGGGAGCTTTGACAATATCTCATCCACTTGTGCTTTTCTTTGATTGTTGACAGAGAAGACAACTTCACCATTTTTCTATTTTTCCTTTTCTGTAAAAGGGGTTTTAAACTCCCTTCAAAAGTTTTGCTTTGGTTTCTAAGACCTGATCAAAACTCAATGGTGGCAAGACACCTGATCAAAAAATCTGGTTTTGTTTTTGAGCACCTGATCAAAAGCTCATTGGTGCCCAGGACACCTGATCAACTCATCCTGCAGTGGATTCTTACCAAGGGTGGTAGAAGAGTGGATGTACTTAGGTTTTGGGGAACCACTATAGTTCCTTGTGTCTTCTGGTTGTTTGCTATTTTATTTGCTGTGTGTTGTTGATATGCTCTTTTGTTTGTTTTATTTTGATTTCTGTCAAGCACTCTACACTAACAAAATTAAGTCATCCACTGCTAGAATAATTTTCATATTTGCAAAATTATTTAAAACACTCTATTCACCCCACTCTAGAGTGAAGGATTGATCTTACACTCTCTTTCAATTGGTATCAGAGGCAGGTTGGTTGTTCAGCCAGTTTGGTTGTTCATACAGGCTAACACCTGGACCAAAAGATCTCTCTTAAGATCCATCCTTAATAGAGGGTTTTTTTTATTATATTTATTTAATCTAAATTCATGGCACAGAACAAAGATTATGCTAGAACCAGACCTCTAGTGTGGAATCTCCAAGTTTGCACTTTGGCAGGCAAGGATTAGATTATACATGAATTCTATTGATGAAGATATCTTTAATTCTGTTTTGACAGATTGCCCAAAGCCTCCTACAAGCACAAGTACAAATACTGTTCCACCACCTTCAGGAACAGATGCTGATATAAAGAAATGGAAGGTTACTGATGCTAAAGCTATGAACATCCTAGCACAGACAATGTCTAATGACATCTTCCAAAAGTTAGTTGAATGCAACTCAGCTAAAGAAATTTGGGACAAACTGTCTTAGATTGTATTAGGATCAGCTGATGAGAGAAAAGACAGAAGATTTCATCTTATCACTCAATATGAGAATTTCAAGAAAGCAGAAAATGAGTCAGTAGCTGACATGTACAATAGACTAAGTCTGATTGTCAGTGAAATCAAGACCTTGGACAAGGAGATCTCTCTCACAGAGATAAATGACAAAATCCTAATGTGCTTCTCCAGTACTTGGGATTCAAGGATCTGGCCCATCAAGGATTCAAGAAGTCTAAATGAGATCACCATAGAAGCTCTATTGGGCAAGCTCAAATCTTATGCAGCTCATCAAAAATAGAGAAGAAGAGCAGAAGACAACTTCTCCAGCAGCCAGGAAGGAGAAGTCAATTTCTTTCAAGGCAACAGAAGAACAGTCTGAAGACAAAGTCACAGGCAATGAAGAACTGATGAGCCTCCTAGCCAAGAGGTTCTACAAAATGGCCAGGAAGGATTTCAGAAAAAGATCATCCAGAGGCCAAGAAAAGCCAAGGTATGATAAATAAAATAATAAAAAGATTATTTGTTATGGTTGCAGGAAACCAGGCCACATACTGTCTGATTGTCCAGAAAATCAAAACAAGGACAAGAAGGACAAGAGAGAAAAGAGGAAAGATAAAGACTTCAGAAGAAATCATTATGACAGATCCTCTTCCAGAAAGAACAAGCACACTAGGAAGGGATTTGTTGCTGAAATATGGAGTGAAACAGAAGAATAATCTGATGCATCATCAAGTTCAAGTGATGATGAGGATGATGCACAAGAAAAAGAATTCCTCATGATGGCAATCAATGCATCTTAGAACAACACTTATTCAGAACATGAATCTGAATCTGAATCTGAACCAGAGTTAGAAGAAGATTAGGTAATTGATTCATTTAATTTTAATTTTGAGGACTTCTAAATTTAAAGCACTGTGTTTAGATCTACTCAATTCTGAGAAAGAAATTATCTCTCTAGGAAATCAGTTATCTGAATACAGTACCTTAAGTTCAGATAACCTCAAACTCTCAGATGAGTTAGAATGTTGTAGGGAGCAAATAGCTTCACTGAAAAGTGAACTATTTGAGGCCAAGAAGTTTGAAGAAACCCTCAATGGGAGAAGTATCAAACTGATGGACATCAAAAGCACAGTGAACTCAAGACTCAATACTACACTGGGCTTGGGTGCTTCATCCAGCCAAGCTATTGTGTTAACAACTCCCATTAAATTTATCTCTGATAAAGGAAAATGAGTTGTGGAGGTAGCTAGAAAAAATTCTGATCTACCCAATACGAACAAAGTTCAACAGAAATCGTCGAACGGAGCTCGACAATCTTCGAACATAGTTCAGCGATTTCATGCTGAATCGTCGAACTCAGGTCGACAATCTATGATCTCTGAGCACAGACAAGATCGATCGCTGAACGGAGCTCGACGATCTGACTCAAGATCATCGAACTCAGTTCTACGATCGTCGTACGGAGCTCAGAGATTTAACTAGTTCTCAAAGAGTACATCAAAAGTTAATTCTAGATATCCTACATCTCAAGGTTTCAACCCTTATATTGAATGGATAATTCCTCCTAGGAGATATCATCCTGAAGGATATAAGAGTCAACCAGAGATGTCTTTCATTTCTGATTTCAAAGGTTATCAAGCTAAACCCAAGGTAAACTGGGTCAAAAACAAATGAACTATTATTTATGCAAGTGAAGACTTATCCAACCATGGACCAACATTGGTATCTGGATTGTGGGTGCTCCAAGCACATGACTGGAAGCAAGGATAACCTAATATCCTTCAAGGCTAAACATGGACCCAAAGTCATGTTTGGAGATTCAAACTTTGGACAGACCAAAGGATTTGGTGCAGTCCAAATATGATCAGTAACATTCAAGAAGGTAGCATATGTGGAAGGACTGAAGCACAATCTTATCAGTATCAGTCAGCTATGTGATGAAGGCTACCAGGTTACATTCAACAAATCTTCATGCCTCATCAAATAAGAAGACAACACAACTGTGTTGAGAGGTAACAGAAGAGGTAATCTCTATCTAGTAGATTTTCACTCAACCAAGGTAGACATCTGTTTATTTAATTCTCTTAGCAAACCTAATGAATTATGGCATAAGAGATTAGGACATATCAACCGTAGAATCATTTCTAGGCTATCCAAGGACAACCTTGTTAGAGGACTACCTTCTGACCCTTACAAGAAGGAAGGACTCTGCAGGTCTTATTAATTAGGCAAGCAAACTAAAAACAGCTTTAAGTCACTTAATAAGAGTGATTCACCTAGGATTTTGTACTTGTTATATATGGATCTATTTGGACCCATTAATATACAAATCTTAGGAGGGAAATCTTATACTTTAGTAGTTGTAGATGACTTCTCTAGATTCATTTGGGTATTCTTTCCGAGGAAGAAGTCTGATAACTTCAATTGTTTGACAGAGATTCTCAAATGTATACTGATTGAGTTCAATGCTCACATAGCCCTGATCAGAAGTGATCATGGGGCAGAGTTTGATTCTCTTCTTATACAAGAGTTTTGTCAGAAGGAAGGGATCAGGCACATTTTCTCAGCTCCTAGAACTCCTCAACAGAATGGGGTAGCTAAAAGGAAAAATAGAACCCTTATTGAATCTGCCACAACATTGTTGACAGATGCTCACCTTCCTATATCCTTTTGGGACAAGGCTATGAACATTTCAAACTATGTTTTGAATAGAAGTGTGATATATAAGCTAAAGGGCAAGACTCCCTATGAATTACTCAAAGGGAAGAAACCTAATGTTGATTATCTTAGAATTTTTAATTGTATTTGCTACATTCATAACAATAACAAGAAATACTTAGCAAAATTTGAAGCCAAAGCGGATGAAGGAGTATTTCTGGGATACTCCATGATCAGTAAGGCCTATAGGGTTTATAATAAATCATCTCATAAAATTGAAGAAACTGTGCATGTCTCTTTTGATGAAACTAATATGTATTACAAGGAGAAGAACACTTCTACCATAGACCCTTTGTAGGTACATTCTCTATCATAGAATTTGGACAGGATACATATCATTAAAAAAGATCCATCACCTTCATCCACTAAACAAGAAGCTGGAAGCAGTGAAAATGAAGATGACAGTCAAATCTTAGCAAGCCATTGTGACAATCTAAATGAAGAGCAAGTTGTTGTTCCACTAAAGGAAACAACAACACAGGTTGGTGAACAATCAACACACATTGTTGATTTAGTAACATCAAGAGACCATCCAATCTCCCAAGTGATTGGAGACATCTCAGCTTGTGTGTAAACCGGAAACCAATTCAATCAAAATCTGATGCACACTTGCTTTCTTTCTCAAATTGAGCCTCAATCCATACAAGATGCAGAACAAGATCCAAACTGGATAATTGCAATGGAAGAGGAATTAAATCAATTAAAAAGAAACAAAGTTTGGGAGCTAGTGCCAAAGCCAAAGAATCATCCCATTGTTGGAACAAAATGGGTATTTAGAAACAAGTTAGATGATCAAGGTGTTATAGTAAGAAACAAGGCAAGGCTGGTTGCTCAAGGATATTCTCAAGAAGAAGGCATAGACTATGACCAAACCTTTGCACCAGTTGCAAGGTTGGAGGACATAAGAATCTTCCTAACATATGTAGCTTAAAAGAAGTTCAAAGTATATCAGATGAATGTCAAAATTGCATTCCTCAATGGTGATATCATGGAAGAAGTTTATGTAAAATAACCTCTAGGTTTTATCTCTCTAACTCATCCTAATTTTGTTTATAAATTGCATAAAGCATTATATGGTCTCAAACAAGCTCCTAGAGCATGGTATGAGACCCTAGCTTGCTTTCTCTTGGAAAATGATTTTAAAAGGGGTAGAGTAGACCAAACTTTTTTTATTAGAACCCATAAGTCCCATATCCTACTAGTACAAATCTATGTAGATGATATTATTTTTGGTTCTGCTGATTCAAATTTGTGCAAAAGGTTCTCCAACCTAATGCATTCCAAATTTGAAATGAGTAGTATGGGTGAGCTATCCTTCTTTCTAGGATTGCAAGTCAAAACACATGCTGATGACATCTTTATTTCTCAAACCAAGTATGCAAAAGAATTGGTTTAGAAATTTGGTATGTCTGATGCATCCTCTGTGAAAACACCCATGCCTACTAATGATGTATTAGATACTGATGAACATGGGAAACCAATTGATCAGACCACTTATAGAGCAATTATTGGCTCCTTATTGTATCTTACTGCCAGTAGACCTGACATAATGTTTGCTACATGCATATGTGCTAGATTCCAAGTCAGCCCTAGAGAGTCACACCTCATATTAGTTAAGAGGATTCTTAAGTATGTGAAAAGTTGTCAAAATCTAGGTCTCTAGTATCCAGCTGATTCAGGATTTGATTTAATTGGATTTTTTGATGCTGATTATGCTGGATGTAGAGTAGACAGGAAAAGCACTAGTGGAACTTGTCAGTTTCTTGGTGAAAGACTTGTCTCCTGGTTTTGCAAGAAAAAAACATCTGTGTCCACATCAACTCCTGAAGCTGAATATATGGCAGCAGGTAGTTGTTGCTCACAGATATTGTGGATTCAAAATCAGCTCCTGGACTATGGCTACAAGTTAGAGAAGTGCAAAATATTTTGTGATAATATTAGTGCTATTTCAATAGCTCAAAATCCAGTCCTCCATAGTAGGACAAAACACATAGAGATTAGGCATCATTTCTTAAGGGATAATGTAGAGAAAAACAAAATTGAATTGGAATACATCCCAACTGATTTACAAAGGGGAGATATTTTCACCAAACCCTTGGATAAAAAGAAACAAACTTTCTTCCTTAATCAGTTAGGAATGTTAGATGGAGGAAGTCTTAATTAAGTTGTAAGATCTTTAAAACTAAAAAGGGACAAAGACTTGGCTAAAAATTTTAATTTCCTAGTGTCTATAGGTTTTCTCTATCTTTGAACTGCGCTCGACGATTTTCCTGAAGATCGTCGAACGGAGCTCGTCATTTCTAGATAGTACTCAACTATCTTTCATTTTCCGTCGAACGGAGATCGACGATGTTAGGAATCGTCGAACGAAGCTCGGCATTTTCCCAGATAGTGCTAGACTATCCTTCTCGGTCAGCGATCTCAATTATCGTCGAATGAAGATCGACGATGTTAAAAAATGTCGAACGGAGGTCAACGATGTTGAGACATTTCAGTTTCCCCTAGAGCCGCAGATCGTCAAACTGAGTTCAACGATCTTTCCTTTTCTGCTTCGAACCCTGATATTAAATCATTTTTTTCAGGCGTCGTTCTCCTTTGCGCTTTCATACTTTCTGCAAGAACTTTCTTTCCCTCCAAACTTTTCTACACTTGATCATGTTTGTTTTTGCAGGAAATATGTCGGTCTCAGTCGCCGTTCTAGCCGCAATGAAGTTCGACACTTGATTTGACATTGACATGGAATATTTTGAAGGAACTAATCAAATATTCAAGGACATTCTGGAACTTTGTAAGGAGCAACAACTTGAGAACATTATAACTTCAAGAATCAAGCTAACAGCATATGAGATTAAAGAATGGGTCTATACTGCCTACAATCTGGATCAAAACATAGTTATTGGAACCATCTCAAGGACACAGGTATCCCTAACCCCAGCCATTCTTACCGAAATTTTTGGATTTAGTACTGGACATGATAGCATAGAGCTATCAGGGGTAGAATTTTCTGAGATGTTAGATAAAATGGATCACAATTCTAAGAACCCTAATAAGTTGTTGAAGAAAAATCTATCTATGGAGTATAGATTTCTAGCAGATGTTATAGGCAAAGTTATATTGGCCAAACATTCAGCCCATGATACAATATCTAGACATCAATTCTGTCTAGTGGCTGCAATAGTAGATAAGAAACACCTAGATTGGGGAACCATTTTCTTTGATTTGATTAAGAAAAAGATCACTAAGAATTTTGTGAATTTTGGAAGAATTTTGGGCATATTCCAGCAGAATAGGTGCCCTCAGTTGTTGGTGTCAAATGGAATGCATATAAATGCTTCCAAGAGACTTTCTTCTGCTCTCTTTGGTAAGTGGGAGAGACAAATTGTCAAACCCAGCAGGGCTCCTGCAGCTAAAACTTCTTCCAGCACAAGGACTGGATCAGTCCCTTCTCCTCAGTCTACTACCCCAACAGAAGTGTTGCCAAACCCTTCCATATCCTCTCCTCCCTCTCCACAACCAGTCACATCATCCATATCTTCACATCCCTCTCCACCTCCAATAGTTTCTTCACCTACTCCAGCCACTTTTCAAGAAGCTTTCCATCCACTACACTTCTTCTCATTTATTGACTTAGAATCATCCTCCCATCTTTCATCATTCAACCTTTTAGATGATTCCTTCATGGATGATTCTCCATCTTCACCCCAAGACATTCCATCCACCTCAACATCCTTTCAACAAATCCTTCATGACATCATCTCTCAACCATCCTTTCCCCCTACCACCTCCTCTTTTCTACCAACAGTCACCATCCCAGCTCCATCCATAACATCCATCCCCATCTCTTAACCATCCATACCACTTCACCCTGCATCAATTCCAACCATATTTGCAGCCCCTCCTTCTACCTCTACTCAAGTTAATCTTGAGCAAGTAGATCTTTTTCCATAGCAGATAGATTGTATGAGTTGTTGGAACCCAAGCTAACTCTCTTATAGGATTCAACCTTGGTTCCCTTAGTCAAGACTTTGAATGAGTTATCTGTTAGAATATCTTATTCCTTCTCCCTTCAGGCCACCCCTTCTTCTGGGGGCCTAGATTTCGTTTTCACTAAAACTAGGCAGGAGGAGATACCTTATGAAGAAGTGCTGCCTTCAGAGAATTTTGCTTCAGAAATGCAGATATCAGAAATTCTAATTTCAGAAAGTCCAGCTTCAGAGCAAGTTTTAGTTCCAGCTTCAGCTCCAGCTCCAACCATCAGTCCTGCAGTAGATATACATTCTTTATTATCATTATTTGATTCTTTTTATAGCAATTTTCTTCCAGTACCTCTCCTTGCTGAAGATTTAACCAGGTCTATTCTTCCCCTCTCCTGCTGTGATCCAACCCTGATAGAGATGTATATAAATTCTGTTAAATCTGTGGAAAGTATTTCTATGGTTCTTGATGCTGCTGCTGATGTTACTTTTTCAGAGGCTATTATACAGCCAGTTAAGCCAGTTTGTTCAGCTCCTGAGCCTATTGTTTCAGATGCTGCTGTTCCTGTTATTTCAATTGCTGATGTTGTTATTCTTGCACCTCCTACTTTGAAGGAAATAGATGCTCTATATGATGAGCCTCAGATTTCAGATGATGATGATGAATTCAGAACTGGCTCTGATGATTCCTCTACAACTATTGTAAAGAAGAGTAAAGCTAGAAGTAAAGTTATGAAAAGAGTTCAATTGTACAAGACTACTTCTGATCATGACATTCCATATTATATTCTGCACAGCTGTCCTATAACTGAGCACTGGATACAATTCTCTAAGAACCAGTTGAAGGCCATGAGTAAGAAAAGGAAATATTATCAAGGAACTTCTCATTATAATCCTACTCCTCCTCCTTCTCTAGGTGTAGGATCTGGTGGAAACCCAGCTCATCAATCCTCAAATACTTTATCTCAAAGATACTTTCAGTCTCAAGGAAGATCTCATTCCAGAGGATATCAGCAAAGAGGCAATCAGTCAAGAGGAAGTCAATACAGAGGCAATCAAAGAGATTATCAAGTTTATTCCAGAGGACAGTCCAGACATCAACCTTATCAAAGGAAAGGACAAAGCCCAAGTGATTCCACTTCTGGTCCTTTTCCTTATAAGCTCAAAAAAGGTTTTCATCAAAAAGCTCCTCCCACTAACACCATCAATAAGTATGAGCCACCAGTTCCTTTTGTAGACCCAGAGAATAACCCAGTCTCCTCGATGACCAGACTAAAAGAAATGGGTGCTCTAGATCAAATAAAGAAAGCAAGAGAAAAAGGCCAAGATACTTCCAATATCTCAACTCTATCAGATCAAAGAAGACAAGAACTTGAAAGATACAGCTCCAAGAAATTCTTCAATACTAAGGAGTACATGCAGCTACATCCTGAAGCTGTAGTTCCTAGAAACAGAAGCCAGAAGACTCTTGGTGCTGCTGATGACTTTAGATCAAAGAAAGATTCATAAAATCCAAACAGAGAAATTATTTTCAAGAAAAGATTTGATGATAAGCATTAATCTGGGTGTAAGCTGAAAACTCCTTATATCTCTGCTAAACTATCTTCCTGTGATATAATTATCTCTGTGGTTCTGCAATACTTTTGTATTTCTATTTTTCTTGTTGATTTCATTTTCTATAACCCATGTAAATAGTATTCCTAACCTAAATACGGCGAGATTGTTGGAACACCCTATTACTAATTTGGGTCAGGATCACTATGACTATAGGATTGTTGCTTTGACCTTGTTGTATAGAGTAAAGGTCAACTAGTTAGGTCTAAGGCTTAGGACCTAGGTTTTAAGCCCTCCCCAAGACCTCCTAGTTCAGATGAGAAGCCAAGAAGAATAATTCAAGTTATCTTCGAGCTCAGATTGACGAAGCATCGAACCCAGTTCGGCTATCTGTGAGTTCAGGTTGACAAAGCGTCGAACTCAGTTTGACGATCTCTGAGCTCAGATCGACGATTTCTATCTTAGACTAATTCCAATATCTCTGAGCTCAGTTCGACGATAGTTGAGCTCAGATCGACGATTATCATTTGAGATTGACGATTTCTAGAATTTTGATAAGGATTTCAAATGTCTTCAAGTTAGAGAAATTATTGCAGAAGATTTCTATCCGTTATAATAAATCTGGAGCAAGTTTTAAGGAAAAAAAGGAGGAATGTTTTTAGTTTCTTTCCTTCATAGATAGTTGACATTTAAGGAAAGACTTTATGACTTTGCTAACGGATATCATCAAGATTTGACGACTGGATTTCATATTATCATTATTAGAGAGAACAAGAAGAAGATATATACAGGATACACAAATAGACATAAAAATACACAGAACACACAGAAAGAAAAAGAAGATCAATAACTCAGAAAATAGAACAAGTTTTCTTTCTGATTCCTGCTGATTAAAAGTCTTCATCATTCACACTCCAGACAACAAACATTTTAGTTCTTGCTGAAATCATCTTTTGCTGGAGCATTCTTTTCATTGAAGACCTATCACCCTTGCAAAGCTTCCAGATCCTGAACTCTTGCTAATCTCAGGGGAAGCTTTAATAACATCTCATCCACTTATACTTCTCTTTGATTGTTGACAGAGAAGACAACTTCACAATTTTTCTTTTTCCTTTCCTGTAAAAGGGTTTTTAAACTCCCTTCAAAAGTTTTGCTTTGGTTTCTGAGACCTGATCAAAACTCAGTGGTGGCAAGACACCTGATCAAAAAATCTTGTTTGGTGTTTGGGCACCTGATCAAAAGCTCATTGGTGCCCAGGACACCTGATCAACTCATCCTGCAGTGGATTCCTACCAAGGGTGGTAGAAGAGTGGATGTACCCAGGTTTTGGGGAACCACTATAGTTCCTTGTGTCTTCTGGTTGTTTGCTATTTTATTTCCTGTGTGCTGTGGATTTGCTATTTTGTTTGTTTTATTTTGATTTCTGTGAAGCACTCTACACTAACAAAATTAAGTCTTCCACTGCTAGAATAATTTTCATATTTGCAAAATTATTTTAAAACACTCTATTCACCCCCCTCTAGAGTGAAGGATTGATCTTACACTCACTTTCAGATTTTGAGTCATGCAGTCGATTTTTAACTTAGAGTAGAAATTATGAACCATGAAGTCGATGTAGTCAAATTTTAACTTAGAGCAGAAATTATGAACCATGAAGTTGATGCATTCGATCTTGTGTCAAACAGAAATTGTGAACCATGAAGTCGATGCAGTGGATTTTAAGTCATGCAGTCAAATTTTAAGCTAAAGTAATAATTGAGATTCTTGAAGTCGATGCAATAGATTTTGAATCATGTAGTCGAATTTTAATTTAGAGAAGAAACTGTGAACCATGAAGTCAATGCTGTCGATCTTGAGTCTTGTAGTCGAATTTTAACTTAGTGCATAAATTTTGAATGATGAAGTTGATGTAGTCGATTTTGAACAGAATGTAGTAATCACAAAGGACATCTATAGGGTAACAAATGTAGTGCATTTCCATATATTGATAACTACTAGGAAGGTGAAATAGAAATTTGATGCTACGAAATAATAAAACTCATAATGAAAGTAATTAATAAGGGGATTTAACCAAAACCAGTACCCTTGGAATTTCCTTCTCATAATTAAGTTTAAACAAAATTTCTACAAGTAGATTTATAGGAAAAATAGAGGTTCAAAGGACATACAAGGGGAAAACAAACCACCCCTTACATTAACCCTTATATAAGAAATATTGAACCATGAAGTTGATGCACTCGATTTTGAGTCATGGAGTCGAATTTTAACTTAGAGAAGAAATTTTGAACCATAAAATTGATGTATTCGATTTTAAGTCAGGCAGTCGAATTTTAACATAGATCAGAAATTGTGAACCATGAAGTCGATGCACTCGATTTTTGAGTAATGTAGTTGAATTTTAATTAGAGTAGAAATTATGAAACATGAAATCGATGTAGTCGATCTTGAGTCATGTAGTTGAATTTTAACTTAGAGCGAAAATTATGAACCATGAAGTTGATGCATTCAATCTTGTGTCAAACAACTAAATTTTAACATAGTGCAGAAATTGTGAACAATGAAGTCGATGCAGTGGATTTTAAGTAATGCAGTCAAATTTTAAGCTAAAGTAATAATTGTGAATCTTGAAGTCGATGCAATAGATTTTGAATCATGTAGTCGAATTTTAATTTTGAGCAGAAATTGTGAACCATGAAGTCAATGCTGTCGATCTTGAGTCTTGTAGTCGAATTTTAACTTAGTGCATAAATTGTCAATGATGAAGTTGATGTAGTTGATTTTGAACAGAATGTAGTAATCACAAAGGACATCTAGAGGGTAACAAATGTAGTGCATTTCCATATAATGATAACTGCTAGGAAGGAGAAATAAAAATTTTATGCTATGAAATAATAAAACTCATAATGAAAATAATTAAGAAGGGGATTTAACCAAAACCACTACCCTTAGAATTTCCTTCTAATAATTAAGTTTAAAAAAAAATTCTACAAGTAGATTTATAGGAAAAACAGAGGTTTGAAGAAGGACATACAAGGGGAAAACAAACAATCCCTTGCATTAACCCTTAGATAGAAAATTGTGAACCATGAAGTCGATGCACTCAATTTTGAGTCATGGAGTCGAATTTTAACTTAGATAAGAAATTTTGAACCATAAAATCGATGTATTCGATTTTAAGTCAGGCAGTCGAATTTTAACATAGATCAGAAATTGTGAACCATGAAGTCGATGCACACGATTTTGAGTAATGTAGTTGAATTTTAATTAGAGCAGAAATTATGAACCATGAAGTCGATGTAGTCGATCTTGAGTCATGTAGTTGAATTTTAACTTAGAGAAGAAATTATGAACCATGAAGTTGATGCATTCGATCTTGTGTCAAACAACTAAATTTTAACTTAGTGCAGAAATTGTGAACCATGAAGTCGATGTAGTGGATTTTAAGTAATGCAGTCGAATTTAAAGCTAAAGTAATAATTGTGAATATTGAAGTCGATGCAATAGATTTTGAATCATATAGTCGAATTTTAATTTAGAGCCGAAATTATGAACCATGAAGTCAATGCTGTCGATCTTGAGTCTTGTAGTCGAATTTTAACTTAGTGCATAAATTGTGAATGATGAAGTTGATGTAGTCAATTTTGAATAGAATGTATTAATCACAAAGGACATCTAGAGGGTAACAAATGTAGTGCATTTCCATATATTGATAACTACTAGGAAGGAGAAATAAAAATTTGATGCTACAAAATAATAAAACTCATAATGAAAACAATTAAGAAGGGGATTTAACCAAAACCACTACCCTTGGAATTTCCTTCTCATAATTAAGTTTAAATAAAATTTCTACAAGCAGATTTATAGGAAAAACCGAGGTTCGAAGAAGGACATACAAGGGGAAAACAAACCACCCCTTGCATTCACCTTTACACCAAGCCTTTAGCCTTCCAAGCCCTCCACTCCAAGGATCGGCTCACACTTGAGCTCGATAAGGAAAAAATGAAGATCTAACAAAAAGAATGATTAGGGTCGCTAATCCTAACACTAAAACTTTACAAAAATGAAAAATACATACCATGTACGTGAAGTGCTCGACGAGAGCTCTCCAAATGTAGGCTCTATCGAGAAAAACGAGCACCAAAACACCTGAAATAGCGACCAGAAACCTCATGGTGAAAAGTTCTCCTCCTCTCTCACTCTCTCTGGCTCGGGTTGACTTGAAGAAGAAGAAGAAAAGCTTTGAAAAAAAATAAAACTACAACTGGCATCATATTTTAATTAATGAAGGCATCAATTTCCTATGAAAGCTTTTAATTTTTTTAGCATTTCTAAGGACTGTTTTTGACTAAATTGATCTGAGATTAGTAGAAAGAAATCCTCATTAATTAAATATACTTTTATTTTGACTTAGGAATTACGGTTATTTTAAATTTAACTTGAAATCTCAATTCTGACAAGCTAGAATTCCGATCGTCTTGACCAAACAGATATGAAAACGCACCAATAATGATGCTCCGCTAAACACCTCGCTAACGTAAAAACCTTACGATAAATATTACCCTAATTAGAGGTTTAAAATTAATTATCGAAATTTCGGGGGCGTTATAGTGATAACGCCGTGAGTATGAACCTTGCAGAATTGAAGGAGAGCACCATAGACATTGAAGTGATAACCTCGTGAGTATGAACTTCATGAAATTAAAAAGAGTACCAAATCTATCAAAGAGATGACCTCACGAGAATGGAACTCGCAGAATTGAAGGAGAGCACCATAGTCGTTAAAGAGATGACTACGCGAGTATGAAACTCGCAGAATTAAAGGAGAGAACCATAGTTGCTCAAGAGATGACCTCGGAAGTATAGAAATCACAGAATTAAAGGAGATCTCCTTACTTTCTCAAGAGATGACATCATGAATATGGAACTCACAGATTTGAATAGAGCACCTAATAAGCATGTAGATCATCACGAGAAGGAGCTCACATAATACAAGCATTAAGATGTCATGAGTAAGCCCCCTCATGGAATGTAGGTTGTTGAAGGAGATCATCACAAGTAGTAGCTTGCAGGATACCAGCTTGAGGATGTCATGAGTAAGTCGTCTCATGGAATGTAAGCTCTTGGTGAAGATCATCGCGAATGGGAGCTTGCAGAACACCTCATATGTTTTATACTTAGTGGTGAACTTGTCGTGTATTTTCATGTTTGTTAGTCCTATAAAAAGTACTCAGAGGCTTTACCAAAGCACCGGTAAGTATGAACTTGTATGAAAATCACTACATTAAATAAGGAAGAGACTAAGCTGGGGTAAGTGTATATTTTGACACTAGAACCCCTGCACAGAGGCTAGTAACAAGGAAACTCACCTCTTTGGAGTAGTCAATCTCACCTATACTCGCCTACGAGCGAGTAATAGGGAAGCTCTCATTTCAAAGCATTGTCAATTACAGTTTCTTCCACTAACTCGCCAATTGGACCTCACCTCCTTGAAGTCGTCATCCTACATATACTCGCATAAGGTTGTCGCCATATAGAACTCACCTATAACGTCCCGATTCTTTCTAGACCCCCTCGTACATGTTTTGAGTCAGGAAAGTTGACTCAGGCTCAGAGTGCACTGGTAAAAGGTGTCGAGTGATACTCAACTAATAGGCGAATTCCACTTAGAAGAGTTCTAGACTCAAAAAGCATTGAGTGCGTCGACTGATGCGCAGGAGTCGAGTGCGTTGAGTGATACTCGACGCATAAGTAGAATTTGAATTAGAATAATTCTGGATTCGGAAGGCGCTGAGTGCGTTGAGTGGACTCAACGCCATTCGATGAGGCATTGAGTGACACTCAATGCATAAGTAGAAATGGACTTATAATTATACTGGTTTCAGTAGGCGTCATGTGTGTTGAGTTGTCTCAATGCCATTTGATGAGGAATTGAGTGATACTCAATGCATAAGAAGAAATGGACATAGAATAATACTAGTTTCAGGAAGTTTCGAGTGCATTGAGTGGTCTCAACGCCACTCGACGAAGCGTTGAGTGATACTCGACGATCCTGACGCTTTGACTTAGAAATAACTGGACTTGGTAAGGGATTGAGTGATCACGAATCTTTCAATACAGAATTGAGTGATACTCGATGATCCTGCCGCTTTGAATTAGAAATTACTGTACTTGGGAAGGCGTTAAGTGATCGCGACGCTTTCAACGTAGCTTTGAGTGATACTCGATGATCCTGATGCTTTGACTTAGAGAATTACGGGACTCAATGAGGAGTTGAGTAATTAGGAAGAATTTCTTCAGGATTAGGCTTACTTGAACTGTGAAGTAAAGTCTGCTAGGGTTTCTCCCTTTGCTGCTATCTGAGCTGAAATGAACTCAGTTCTATCTTCTTGACTGCAGAAACCAGATTACTCTGCCACTTTCTCCTTTTTCAAGGACCTTCTCTGCACTTGCTGGTGAAGACAAATGATTTATCTATTCTGGTTATTCTTCAAACAGCTTCAACTTCTTCTCCTCCTTCAGAAAGAAATCTTTCTGAAGTTGCTGGTACAAGAGTAAATAACACCAGCTAACTTTCTTTAGATCTCAGATCCGGTAGTTAGGGTTTCTCCCTTAGATTCTTCCCTTTTCTGAGATATTAACTCTTAACTTGTTGATGTCGATGAAGAAGAAAACAACTAACTTGTTGAGCCTTTAGACCTAAAGTCTTTTTGCTCTTTGTTCCTCTCTTCACAACAAAAATGACGATGAAGAGGAACTAACTTCAACAGCTTCTGTTTCTGTAAAAAGGCTTCTCATTTTATTAATTGTGTCCTAACGGCTCTTTGAGCAGTGGGCCCCACACATTTAATGCCAGCTACATCCTTGCTTTAATGCCAACTATCATACAGTAGCTTAGCGACGCCTTTTGGCTTGTACTGTAGCTTTCCCGCTAATAATTTGAAAAATGTTGACTTGTTGACTTGCTGACATCACCATCTGTGGACTTAGTTAAAAATCAAGCTTCAGTAAAATAGGCATTGAGTGAATGAGCTTCACTCAACGCCAAAACACATAGACAGAATTCTGTCTATCTAGGCATTGACAGCGTTGAGAGAGCAAGATCCACTCAATTTTTTTTTGCCTTAGCATAGTCTTTAACCACTTTTGCATGCTTTGCGTTGAGAGCGTTGAGTGAGCAAGCCAGAAATCCTTAGTTCAACGAACTCAAAACTCAGTTCGATGAACTCAGAGCTCAGCTCGACGAAAAGTGAAAGCTCAGTTCGATTAACTCATAGCTCAGTTTTACTAATTAAGAGCTCAGCTCGATGAAAAGTGAAAGCTCAGTTTAACGAACTCAGATCTTAGTTCGACAAACTCCGAGCTCAGCTCGACAAAAGTAAAATCAATCAACGCATTTGGACTTAGCCAAATTTCTGGGTCAAAAACTGAGACACTTACTTGATGTGATACACTCAATGCCTTCATCACATGGCGTTGAGTGAGCTTGCCTCACTCAACTCCTGTGGATTTAGTTAAATATCAGCAAATATTTTCTGTGGCTTTTACTTACAAGGCTATCCTCAATGACTATGAATCAATGGCATTGAGTGAATGATATTCACTCAATGCCTGTGGACTTAGCCACATTTCTCCCTGCTTCCTCTTAGGCTTTGCCTATCTCATAGCTTTTAGCTGTATGGCATTGAGTGAGTTGACTTCACTCAATTCCTGTGGACTTATCCATTTTACTGTCTAGACAATTGTTAGGCTTAGACTAACTAAGCTATATTCAACACTTTTACTTACCTGACATTGGTGTACACTTCACTAAACGCCTGAGGAACATCCTACACATGATGAGCATAAACAACATCAAATACAACAAAAAGATTAATTTCATGTACTCCATTTAATTACATTTACTCAACAAGTCAAGTCAATGCACTCTCCTTTATACCACTTAATACTTAAATAGAGCACCACTAAAAGCACTGACTCAACATGATATGCACGGACCTAATCATGGCTCAACATATAGTTAGTCATTGCATTCCTCATACTACCTAAATTTTCAAGTAATACGAACTGACTTAACATGACCTAGTCATGTCAATTATTGCTTCTATATCTCCCCCTTATGTATTGCCACACATCTCCCCTGAAAGTGAGGGATAGATCTGTCTTAACTCTAGAGGGGGGGGGGGGTGAATAGAGTATTTAAAAACTTTGAATAGTTTTTATAGCGGAATTAAAATAAGTGATATCTATATGTATAGAGATAAATAAAAACAAAGACAATCACAGCACAGTAAATAAAAGAATAGAGCAACCCAGATGACACAAAGATTTTATAGTGGTTCCCTTAAACTTAGGTACATCCACTCTTCTACCACCCTGGTAGGAATCCACTATAGGTTTTGATCAGGTTCCCTGCCACTACAAGTTTTTGCTCAGGTGCCCTATCACCACAAGATTTATTTCAAGGGAGATATAACAACCCTTTGAGCTTTTGACCAGGTGCCCCAAAACCAAACAAAGTCTTTTGATCAGGAGACTTGATAACTAAAAGATAACTTTTGAAGGGAGTTAAAAACCCTTTGTACAGGAAAGTTAAAAAAATGATGTTGTCTTCTCTTTCTCAAAGTAATGAGAAGACTAGTGGATGTTGTTCTTATCAATGCTCCCCCTGAGATGTAGAAGAGTTCAGGAGAATGAGAGCTTTACTCAGGGTGTAGGCCTTCAAATTGAAGAAGATTTTTAGAAAACTTTTATACCGATGAAGATTGTTTGTCTCTTGAAAGTCTTGAAGCAAAACTGAAGAAGACTAAAAATGTATGAGAGCTGTGTTCTTCTTTTAGTTTTCTGTATTCACAATTCAATAGCTTATGTATGTTCTGGTACTACAATCTTCTGAAAAATATCTTTTATATTCCTTGCAGTAAACAACCTTTGAATTTTAAATCCTATCCTTAATTGACTGCCAATTTGAACGGCTAGAAAATATCTTTAATTTGTTTACTCAACTATCCCAGTAAATTAGCCAAATAATTACTCGGTGAATACCATAATTAATACCGCCTTGGAACGACTATATTCTAGAGAATATGGAGCATTAATTATCAGAGCATTATAGGCATAATGTAATATAATTTGAAAATATATCTTGTTTAGTCGAACTGAAATCATCAGAGAAAATAGTCGAACTAAAATCATCAGAGAAAATAGTTGAACTGAATCTGGAAGAATATAGTCAATCTCAACAAATTTCGTCGACCTGAGATCCAATATCGTCGAACTGAAGATATTAGACAAGAGGTAGAAAATCATTGAACGGAGATCCAAATTCGTCGAGCTGAGTTTCTGGTATAAGCTGACAAATCATCGATCTCAGAAGAACTTTCGTCGAGCTCAACTCAGATAAGAAACTCGGAGTTCATCGATCTGAGATCGACGATCGTCGAGCTGAGTTCAACTATCGTCAAAAACTTTTTCTGACTCTTAGAAAATTGCTTTCTCTAGAGGTCTTCTATCTTTAAGCCTTTCGAAGGTGAAAACCAATCACTCTAGGTTTGTAGACTTGACTTAGACCCTGATAAAGACTTATGACCCTAGACTATATAATGTGGGTCATTTGAGAGTCCTAAAAGAAAATCTAGCCCAAATCAACCCTAAATAAGGTGGGGATCCAACAATCTCCCCCTATTTGGGTGAGGTCAATATGAACAACAATAAAATAAAAATCACAAAGTAGAAATAATAATATCCGGTATAATTATAATGTTTCAGCAAATATAAATAAGATTGCCTTGTGACAAATTTATAACAAATAAAAGTTAAGTCAAAAAATAAAAAATAAATACTGTCAAACTCTTTTGGATTTATCTTGAGAAGTCCAAGTTGATGGTTTGGTGAAGATGATTTATCTGTTTGGATCAAATGCTTGCTGCTTTGATATTTTTATATCTTATGCTCCAAGAATTGTCACTAAAGATGCTCTAGGTACAGCTACTTCCGGATGCAAAGACATAAATGTATCAACATTAAAGATATTTTGTACCTGATATTTTTCAAGCGCTTTCTTCCTATAAGAAGACATTGTTTTATATTGAGAAATATCTTGTCCTTCTTCTTTAGCTTTCCTGATTTGAGAAAGTCCTAAAAGTTCTTTGAACCTGGCCATCCTAGAATTAGGATCCATATCTGGATCACACACTGGAGATAAAGGCCTTTCAGGACTGGATTTCTGAATATCTTGAACTTGTTTCTGGCTACTTAGACTGTCAGATTGTTGCATCTGCTGTTGTTTTCTGCTAGACTGAGTGTGAGATCTAAAGGGCCTGTCTCTGTTGCTTTGAGTTGATCTGGATTGATAGGAGTGAGAAGTAGATCTTTGACCTTGAGAAACATAGCCTGAGGATCCAGCTGCTGGAGGAGGAGGAGGACATCTCCTAAATGGAGGTGGAGGAGAGTAGCTCCTGCTCTTCTTACTTGCCTTCATTTCATTCTTAGAGTATATGACCCAGTTGGGGGTTTCTGGAGTGAGAGTTATATTATGTAGAATATAATAAGGAGTATCAGGAGTTGGATTGGGCTTTAGAGCAGCCTTCTTCTGTGCTTTTCTCTTCTTGGAACTTGTATCCTTAGAATCATCATCATCATAATAATAATAATCATCATCATCATCAGAAGAGTCATTTTCTGGATTATCATAGATAGCATGAATTTGTCTAAGTATATCATTCATGAGAATTGGATGAGATTGAGGCTGAACATGAGTTGCTGGCTCTAAAATTTCTATAGCAACTTGATACTGAATAGAATCACTTTCCTCTTCCATGTCTTGAAACATGATCTCATTAATATCTGGCATGGGAGACTCAGCCCAACCAAAGGATGGAGGAGAGAAAGCTTTTGGCTCTGAAATAGGTATTGGCTCTAAAACAATATCGGAAACTGAAAAACTTGTCCTAAGTTATTCCAAAACTTCAGGACTAATAAGAGCTGAGTAACATACTATAGACTTAGACAAATCTGGAACTAAATCAACTAAAATTGGTAGATTGTTGCTGTGCAAAGAATAAAATAAAGATACTATATCAACTATGGGATTTATAATAAAATGACCAATAGTGTTTATTTCTGTATCTTCTTAATAATCAAGAATCTATGTATCTTCATCCATAAACTCAATGATCTCTACTAGAATATATGCTTCTATAATTACTGTTGCTGGAGGAGTTGGAGCTGCTGCTGCTGGAGTTTCTTCACAAAATATCTCCCACTGCCTGGTTTCAGAAAGTCCTGAACCTAGGCCCCCAGAAGAAGGGACAGAGGAGGAGGCAGCAAACTGAGTAGAGAGAAGGGAGATAGAAGCAGCAAGAGAGGTAACAACCTCATCTATTAGCTTCTTAAGAGAGGGTGTTATGAATTGAAGAAGATCTTTAGCAATGTCAGAGAAGTTGAGATAGAGGGGTTCAGGAGAAGATTGGGTATAGGTGGATTGGTGACCATAATTGGAACAGAAAGTGATTCCTTGAGGAAAGTCTATTTGTTTGAATTCTGGGAATGTGGATGGAATATTGGATGGAAGATTGGATGGAGGATTGGATTGAGGGATGGTGTCTGGAAGTTGTTCCTGAAGGGGTGAATGTTGTGGAGATGGTTGAGGAGATGGAGATGACAACATATAGAAATTTATTTGGGTAGACGTGGATGGAATGTCATCAAGGTGAGATGGAAGTGGAGATTGAGGAGGTAGAGATGGTGGTGTATCCTCAGAAATTAGTGATTTTTATAAAATAACTTGATGCAGATTCTTTCTACACTCTATTATAAACTATGTAGATAGGCATAAGCTAGATTGATTTTGATCTGAGGAAAGTGAACCTATCAATCATAGTATGGGAGAATTCTACATCTCATATCATATTCCTCAGGGTCTTTCAAGTACTCGTACTCACTCTCGCTCTATTATCATACCTCGGATTAAAATTGGTTGTTTAATCTAAACTAGAATTCCTAGGATTAATTGGATAAAGTGACATTGGAGGATTAAGGATGATAAAAAGCAGATAGTCTAAGAGAATTCCCATGAGAATATTCACTTATTAATTCAACTCTATGTAGTCACGTATTAACAATATTATCAAATTCATTGTATTGTAAGGGTTCAATCTCTATTAAATTCTCTCTCGAGCAATCTGATACGTAAACCTAATTTGAGTAAATTTTCTCTCGAACAATTCACAACACTCAAATTTGCACTAATATTAAATTACCCTTTCTAATATAAAAATTTATGAAATCCTGTCTCTAAAATACAATAAATCTCATTATACGTATTTCCATAATCCAATCAACATATCTCTCGATCATGAAATTTGAAATACAAAGAGAAAGAACACCAGAGAATGAAATCACAAGCCATCATTACAACCTTCCAATTTCTCAATCTAGAAGTTTGGGATTCATATAAAACAAATAATAACTTCAAATATAGGATTAACCTCTTTGTTTGAAACCACGTATACAGATAAAATACCACAAATCTGATATAAAAACCAACATACACGATTACTAAATTGTTTCAAAAACCAAGTCTCATGCGAAATATAAAAATCAAGTTAGATCCACAAAGAGAAAGGGAAGATTAAAAGATATACATGAAGATTAAAACCATACGAATTATCTCCTTCGATTTCTCCTTCCCTTGAGTGCTCCACTTTCGTCCTCCAGATGTTCTCCAAATCCTTCAATCCAAAAGTCTTCTTCTAATTCTTTTTGCAGGTTTTTATAGTCTTCATGCAAACAGATGTCGGACATGGGTTCCAACATGACTATGTCACAGGCTGTATAGAGTGTAAACAGTGCGATTGGGCGGTTTTTGAAATGAATAGGTGTGCCTGGTCATGAGCCGTGTCATTTGACATGGACAGGCATACGGTCGTGTGTCCTTCACGGATGGTAGCACGGCCATGTATTCATCACGACGCCATATCTGATCCTTCCCGAAAAGGACACGGGTAGTGACACGGGCATGTTCCTACCCATGTGGTGCCCAATCCATGATTTTAGTGCCATCAGTCATGTTAGATCCATGAACACCTCTGTTTGCTGAAAGACTTTTAGTTCCAAGGGCTTGCAATACCTGCATAAAGAATATTAATGAATAAATAAATAACTTAATAGAGGAAAATGAATGAAAATCTATGTTTCACTTTTTTATTCATGATAATTCAAGTTCTTAACTATTTTCATGCAATTACTACAAAGGGAGGTTGGTAATAGTGGACATGATTACAATTATGATAGTAAAAAGGACTTATATAATTGTACTCCTCAAATACACCCAGACTTAAGTGTTGGCTTGTCCCTAAGCAAACTAATTCAAACACTTGGGTTACCAATAATTAATTTTTCTTCCGCAAGCTGGTTGCTATGAATTCAAAGAGAATTTTGATGTTGTAATTATATAGGAAATACTATAGCAGACTTTTCTAAATATAACTTTATCTTAAAATTCCTCCCATATATCTCTTAACTATCTTTCACTCTTTCCTAGAAATAAAATTATAGTCATCCATAACAAATGTGAGGAGAAAATAACAATCTCAATAAGATAGACATTAGTGTTTCAAAACTTATAAGTACCAATATTGCTAGTCATGAGCTTGCCTTTTCACACCCTCTCCACGACACTAGTAAGGATTAATAAGGTTGGATCCTTAGGACTTGTATTAGGGAATAACTTTTTGGCTGAGGATAAAAGATCATAGGTGGGGTAATCAAAGATAAACTCGATAGTTCTTATCATACCTAGATCATGATTGAGCCTTTTGCTAAGTAATTACCTTAACATACATCATCATTATAAAAGCACCCCTAGACTTCACAATTATTATACTTCCCCTTTTTTTGTATTGTATTTTTTTTCTTTCTTCAATATTTTGATGCATATTCATATTTTTTCCCCTTTTTTTTATAAATAGCTAATCAAAGTGCTTTACACCATCTGCTTATATTTGTAATTCACATAGCAAAAGGTGTAAACGCAATGATAGATGTGTTAATAGGCAAGGATTTTTGGCCTTGGTGAATTTTAGTAGTGGTGAATCTTAAGAAAAAGGGATTAGGTCCAACTTGGGTGCGCAAGGGTATAATGTTTAGGGTTTTGGGAATGCAAGGCTCAAGCTATCCAATGGGAGGCCTAAGTCATTTCTGCCCTCACTAATTAACTAATGTAAAAGTTTTGAGGATTGCTAGAGGGTAAGTTCTAGACACCAATAAAGAGTATTCTTTATTTTGATTCCCTAATACAAAATTATCAAAACATTACACTCTTCGACTCGCTTTATTTTAGATAATTATATTTTCTAAAATATGGTGATTGTTACTTAATAATATAGAAGACTAATCTTAAAAACAAATTATATAGAGAAAAATAAGCTGATGGATTTTTATACATCATTACTATCAACAAATTTGTACACTCAATGAGTCTACTTCAATTCATTTTAATCAGCTTGCCAAAGCAAATTAACTAGTTATAATCCCAAGTGAGTGAATTAATGAAAGCTTAGAAAGAAGCGAAAACAATTTTATTAGGAGGGTTTATCAATATTGAGCAACAAAAATATTAGAATTGTTTAATTGGGCATAATCAAGTCAAAAAGTTAAATATTAGAATTTAAGAATATCCACCCCAGACTTCAAATTTTTTAGTGTCCTCAATGCAACGTGAAGAACTTGATAAAGCAAATAAACAAATATGTAAAGAACTAAGCATTGATAAAATAGAAGAACAGAAGAAGTAAATAGCAGCCACAATGATATCATATATAATAACTGTTGATACATTTCCAAATAGATGATACTACAAAGAAATCAAAAATAAACTGGTGGGTCGGCAGGATCATCGGGGAGGTGAGGTGGGTAGGGAGCTGTCGGTCGTGGATGGGAGATCCCCAAGTGATCCCTGATCTAAGCTATTGCGTCCTCAGTCCTCTTCTGTGATTCATTAATACGTTGTAAGCGCGGCGAGATCTCGGTCTCATAAAGGTGATGGAAATCATGCGAATATTGAGAGCGCGATCAAGGAGGAGGGGCAGAAGACTCTCCATGATGATGGGTAGACTGGGATGGAGGAATCAGAGGCTCGTTGAGGTCATGGCCATCATCGTCGGAATTAGAAGAAGGCTGCAGTCCACGCCTCGCAATAGAATAAATAGGCCCACCCTGACCCTGGCGTGCAGTGACGAGACGGTGAGATTGAAGACTAACAATCGAGATAGGAACTATCCTCACTACTACTGTCATCGAGGAAAGGGAATCAAAGATATTCATGTTCTTCGCCAGCCGTATAATGTAGGGCGCTACACAGATAGACCTGATACATAAATTATCGGCCTGATGAAGAATAAAATGAGCTAATATGAATCCCAAGTGAATATGGTAACGCGAAGAAATGCTGTAGAGGTAAAGAATATCCTTTCTACTCCCCACACCAGAGCTTTCACCCTGGCCACTCAAGGTATGACTCAGCAGATGATGTATGTAATGAAGAGCGGGAGAATGCAACTGAGAGGCCATACACCTCTTGGCCTAACATGGAGATAGATCAAAGGCAAGCCAAGACCAGACACTGGTGGCGTTGTCACGAGATGGGAGATCAAAGTGAAGGTCAAAATAGGCAGCACTATAGAGGAAAGAGTCCTCATACACCCCTAAATACTGGGTGAACTGGAGAAGTGAAAGAGTGTAAGTTGTGCCTCCAACTCTAAACAAAATAATCCCTTCCTGCATGTTGGTCGACTCGGTGAAAGTAGGCCCGAGGTTGAGGTAGAAAGATGACATAAACTCTAAAGTAAGTTCCTTAAACCCTAACTCATCAATATCAAAAAATTATGCCCACCCCCTGACAGACACTAACTCTCGAACTTCAGCAGCTAAATGAATCTCCTCTAAAACGCTTCAGTCAATAGTACGAATGTCTTGAAATTTCTTGGACTGGAGGAGATTATAACGGTTAATGTGAGCCGGATCCATAAACTCCAGATGCATAACATTGTCTCGCCTTTCTGTAGATAAGGCTGCGAGTTCCGGACGACGATGGCGTCCCCCTTGCGATCGTCCCGTCAACATGATCTGTAGATAAAGTGAAGAAGGATTTGAAGAGAATGAAAAAAAAGAGAAGGAGATCAAGAAAATGATAAAATGTTTACCTAGGAATTTAGGTTGGGAGTAAGAGGAGACAGATCTGGGAAGTTTGAAGGCAATGAAACCCAACTGAGTTCAAGGCATGAATGGGTGCTGGAAGTAGGGCTGAAACCAGGAAATGGAGAGGAAGAAGATGACACGGCCTTATATAATGTGATGAACACGGGTTGTGATACGGGCATGTGTAGACCCGTGTTCATTAATAAATAACCACGCAGTACACGGGTCTTAGAGATGTGTGGTCAAACTGATGGGAATGGAGCGCTCCAGGAGAACACGGTCCATAACACGGGTATGTGTGGACCCATGTGGTCAAACTGACGGCAAACACGGTCTACAACACAGGCATGTGTGGTCCCGTGTCCTTCTCGGGAACAATATCGCTGACATGCGATACGGCTAAGCACACGGCTGGGTAGCTACCCGTATCCTATGCGAGAATAATATCGTCGACCTGCGACATGGCTGAGCACACAACAGGATAGCTACCCGTGTCCTGCTCAGGAACAATATCATCGACCTTCGATATGGCTGAGCATACGGCTGGGTAGCTACACGTGTCCTTCTCGGGCAATTGCATCATCGAGATCATTTGGCATAATATAATACACACGGGTGTGTGTCCACCCTTGTGGTGCTCTAGATGAATACGAGGGAAATTGAGTGCGATACGGCCAAGTACACGGGTGGGTATCCACCCATGTGGTTCTCGGGATGACAATTTCCTACTCAGGTTTCAAATTGAACATGGCTGGGTGAGAGAATTTTCGCGAACGCGGCAAGGCACACAGGCGAGTGCAAACCCGTTTGGTCCTCTGAAATTGAATTACTATCTAAGATATTTTATAATGTTTTTAATACTAAATTTTAACTAAAGTTTTACTAATGATAATGAAGACTTAGAAAATCTACTGTGTTACACTTAATCTATGTCTACTCGGAGACATGATTCCTGGCAAGGAAAATCTTTAGGAAACTCTCCATAATAATGTTTTAACTGGTGCCCGTTGAATTTAAAATCTCCCTTCTCAGGGTGGGTTAGCTCGATGGTGCCATAGGGAAAAACCCCTTTGACTTGGAAAGGTCTGGACAACTTAGACCTTAACTTCCCTGGGAATAAACGTAAATGGGAATTGTAAAGGATGACTTGGTCACCTTTTTGGAATGTCATCAATTTTTGAAGATGACGGTCATGGAACAATTTAGTCTTCTCCGTATATATCCGAGAATTTTCATAAGCCATGGTTATCCACTCATCTAATTCATTAAGCTGAAGTTTTCGTTTCTCCCTTACAGAATTGGTTTTAAAATTAAAAGTGCGTATTACCCAATACGATTTGTGTTCTAATTTTATAGGAAGGTGACATGATTTACCATAGACTAATCTAAAGGGAGTGGTCCCGATTGGTGTTTTGAAGGCGGTCCAATATGCCCACAAACAATCGTTTAGTTTCTTAGACCATTGTTTCCTATTCCCTTATATAGATTTTTCTATGATTCTCTTAAGCTCTCTATTTGAAACTTCAACCTGACCACTAGTTTGCAGATGATAAGGAGTGGCCATCCTGTGTGTGACACTGTATTTTTGTAAGACTTTATCTAGCCCTAGATTACAAAAATGCGTACCCCTATCGCTGATAAGCGCACATGGTGTGCCAAATCGTGCAAATAAGGATTTCAAAAATTGAATTACTACTCTACTATCATTTGTAGGGAAAGCTTGCGCCTCTACCCCACTTCGATACATAATCTACAGCCACCAAAATATATTTGTTCCCATAAGAAATTGGAAATGGTCCCATATAGTCAATCCCCCACACATCAAACACTTCACATTCAAGAATAAATTTTTGTGGCATTTCATGTAATTTAGAGATATTACCTGATTTTTGACAAGAATCACATGAAAGTACATACCTTTTGGCATCCTTGAATAAAAGGGGCCAATAAAAACCGGAATCAAGAACCTTTTTAGCTGAGCGGTTTGCTCAAAACTGACCACGTGTAGGGCCTGAATGACACTACTTCAAGATTTTCCAGCCCTCCTCCACTGATACACATCTACGTATAATGGAATCTGCACATATCCGAAAAAGATAGGGGTTCTCCCAAAAGTAATATTTCAAGTCAGAGAAAAACATCATTTCTGCTGATATAAAAAATCTTTTGGAAGGACCTTAGCCACAAGATAGTTTGCATAGTAGGCAAACCACGGATAATCAGTAATTATATCTATAGATAGTGCAAACAGCGATTCCTCCGGAAATGTTTCACTAATCTCAGACTCATCTAACATTGTTCGTAGTGGATTTTTCAGTGAAAAAATAAGAAGAAAAGCAAACAAGAGGAAAATAACCGCAAATTTTATTGCTCCAAAAAAGTAAGTAATACATAGGTGTGCCCCCTTATTTATAGAAAACGGGGGAGATGAGAGAGTACAAAACACAATATGGGACTAAATACAAGTCGGGCGGACCGAGCAATTTGACATACCCAAACCGCTCACTATACAAGCCATAACCTTACAACCTCAGGATACAAGTGAAAGGCGGCAAGTCAAGCCGCTATGCCACACCTGCGGATAACCAACAATTCACAGTGCGGTAAACCATTACGCTGAAGCTGCGGCTTGACACCAGACCGCGTACCACGGGTTTCCACCGGACCGCTGAGAGGAAAAGCCTTGGACACGAGCTTCACGACTAAACAAGACCTCTGCGGCTTCTACTAAAACAATATCCAAACAATCCGCTGAGGACATCCACTAGAAGACTGGCAGAATAGGCTGCGGTGGATAGTTCGGCTATCCGCCCGAACTGAGTTCTAACACAAACAGTCCGCTGAGGCTACCTGCTAGAAGACTGGCTGTACAGTCCGCGGTGGCTAGTTCGGCTAACCGCCCAACTAAGTTCCAACACTCCCCCTCAAGCTGGAGCATATATGTTAACCATGGCCAACTTGCCACAAACCTCTGTGAACAAAGTAACCGGTTTCATGAAGTAATCTGCCAACTCTTTATCAGAAGTAACGTAAGGAGTGCATATCTGATTCTTCAGAATCTCTTCTCTAATAAAGTTGCAATCAACCTCGACATGCTTCGTTCTCTTATGAAAGACTAGATTCTTTGAAATGTATATAGCTTCTTTATTGTCATCGAACATCGGTAGGGGGTGATCATAAAACTCTCCCAAATCCAGTAAGAGAGTTCGTAGACAATTAAGCTCACAAGCAGTCAAATCCATGCTTCTATATTCGGCTTTTCCACTCGATCTGGCAACCATAGCCTTCTTCTTGCTCTTATAATTGACTAGATTTCCTCCAATAAAGGTACAAAAACCTTACGTTGACTTCCTATCACCCTTATCATCTGCGTAGCTCGCGTCTGAATAAGCCTCTACTTTTAAATGTCCTCTTTTAAGGAACAAGAGCCCTTTACATGGTGCACCTTTCACGTATTCGAGAATCTTCAGAGCTGACTGCATATGACACTCTCTAGGGGCTTGCATAAAATGACTTCCTTTTCCAACTGCATAGCAGATGTCTAGTCTAGTAACTGTTAGATAGATGAGTTTACCAACAAGTTGTCTGTACCTCATGACATCTTCAAGAAGAGGAGAAGACTCACTCCAGCATTTGTCATCTCCAACAGACATAGGAGACCGAGCAGGTTTAGTTCCAAGAAGACCTGTCTCTTGTAAAAGATCTAGAGCAAACTTCCTCTGTGAGAGAACGATAGAACTAGGTTTCTGAGATATCTCAATCACCAGGAAGTACTTAGGAGTCCCCACATCCTTGGTAACAAAATGCCGGAGAAGATGCTTCTTTTTCATATCTACACCTTTCCTCTCATCCCCAGTAAGAAGTATATCATCCACAAACACTGCAAGAATAACAGCCTAGACGAAGTTTTCCGATTAAATAAAGAGTGATCTGCAGCGCTCCGAACAAATCCAACTATAGAAATAACCTCATTAAACTTTTCAAACCAGGCTCTCAGACTCTATTTCAGACCATAGATGGCTTTATTCAACTTATACACTTGAGACCCCCTCTGAGCAATAAACCCAGGAGGTTGCTCCATATAGACTGTCTCGTTCAAATATCCATAAAGAAAGGCATTCTTGACATCTAACTGAGATATTTCCCAATCTCTTTTCACAGCCACAGAGAAGAGAACGTGGATCGTAGTAATCCAGGAAACAGGAGAGAATGTATCAAATAAATCCACACCATAAGTCTTCGTAAATCCTTTGGCCACTAGACGGGCTTTGTAACGATAAACAGTACCATTAGGAAGGTACTTGATGACAAAGACCCAACGAAAGCCAGCCACATCAGCACTAGGAGGAGTAGGAATAAGTGACCAAGTTCCCCGTTCGGTCAGAGTTTTCATCTCCTCATCCATAGCAGCTCTCCAATATGGAATAACTAAAGCATCCTGAAAAGATGCTGGAATAACAGTAGACGAGAGGGTAGAAGAAAAACTCTGCGCCTGAGGAGACAATCTGGTGTAAGACACCACACCAGCAAGAGAATGCTGAGTGCATGATCGAACACCTTTCTTGAGAGCTATAGGACGATCAAGGTCAGCCACATCTACTTGCGTAGGTCCACCCAAAGGAGAGGCAGGAAAACTAGGAACTATATGCAGCGGCTCAAGAGTGGAAGCAAGAAGAGTAGGAGAGTCACAACAAGAAGAAAGAATAGCAGGCTCCGAGCAAGGTGCATAAATAAGAGGAGAGGGAACTGAAACATCAGAAGGAGGAAGAATGGTGGAGGACGAAGAAAAGTATGGAACAGTCTCAAAGAAGGTAACATCAGCAGAGACATACTCCCGACAAAGAACATGATCATAACATTAATATCTTTTCTGAGTCAGATAATAGCCCAAAAAGATACATTTAATGGAGCGAGGTGGCAACTTGTTACGAGTAGAAGAAGGGGAATAAACAAAGGCAGTACATCCAAAGACACGAGGTGGCAAAGGAAAAGGATTCGCATTAGGATGCAGGATAGAAAAGGGAGTCTTTCCACCAACAACAGAGGAGGGAACTCGATTAATAAGAAAGAAAGAGAGAAGAACTTCATGTCTCCAATAGGACTTTGGAACATACATCTTACTCAGAAGGCTCTGAGCCACATCAAGCAGATGATAATTCTTCCATTCAGTAACACCATTTTGTTGCGACGTTTAAGGGCAAGTGGTTTGATGAACAATACCATGATCAATACAAAATGACATAAACTGGTGACTAATGTACTCCTTAGCATTATCAGACCAAAGGATTTTAATAGAAGTAGCAATATGTGTATGAATCTCATTATAAAAAGCAGTGAAAATAAGAAAAAAGTTCAGAATGTTCACGCAACAAATATAACCAAGTACAGTGGAAAAAATCATCAATAAATGACACAAAATATAAGCTACCCCTACCAACAGTCTGAGTAGGAGCAGGACCCCATATATCAGAATGGATAATTTCAAACGGACGAGAAGAACTACGTCCTTTACTAGCAGGAAAAGTAGAACGATGATGTTTCCCAAACTGGCAAGCATCACCCTAAAGATAAGAATAGCCCCGAGGTAAATCAGGCAGTTGCTGATAGAGAATCCGAGGAGGAGGATTTCCAAGACGAAGATGCCACTGAAAGAGAGAAGAGGAGGCAGAGAAAGCAGAAGAAGTATCAAGATAGAATAAGCCGCCGCTTTCAGTACTAGTAGCTATCATCTCCTTGGACTGAGGAACCTGAAAGGCACAAGTAGAAGCAGTAAAAATCGCTTCACAGTCAAACTCCTTACAAAGAGCAGTAATAGAGAGGAGATTGTAGGGAAAGTTGGGAACATAGAGAGTGTTCCAAAGCTGAAGAGAAGAAGTAACATGCACAGTGCCAGACCCATGAACTAGGGACGGTGAACCATCAGCAATATGAATAGGAGGTAAGTGCATACTCGTCGTAAGAGAAGAAAAAAGCTGAGAATTCGCGGTCATATGAGTGGTAGAACCAGAGTCAATAAGCCACCTACCCTTAGTAGCTAACTAAGCAACACCTGAAGTGGCAAGAGGTGCAGTAGAATTCTTGGCAGAATTAGTAAAAGCAAGACGAAGATGAGGGTGTTTGACCCAACAACGATCAACCAAGTGACCAGTCTTTCCACAATGAGAACAGAGATATTTGGAAGAACCACAGCCGCTAGTGCGGCCACCCTAACCACCAGAATGATCATGACAGGCAGAATGAGCAACAAGATCAGGAGAGGGAGAAGGAAGTAAAGGACGCTGAAGCAGAGTAGTATCAGTGAAAATCCGCGCAGTAGTGGCATCAAGAGTCGGAATGTCCGCTTCTCTAAGAATCTGTTGGCAAATCAGATCATAGGAGTCAGGAATACGAAGTAAATAACAAACCACCAGGAGCTCCTGAAAATGTTTTTGTTGCTCAGTAAGATTAGCAGAAAAGGGGCGATATTGATGAAGTTCAGCCCCAAGGCTCTGCACCTCCTGATATGCTGTAGCTGGGGTCATAACAAGACGAGCAAAGAGGTTAGCATACAAAGTGTATATACATGAAGTCTGAGCCCCTTTAAAATATAAAGCATCCAGATGAGTCAACGCGGATTTGACCATTTCATAATAGCGAATGAAAGGAAGACACTCGTCAGACAAACTGTTGGCTTACTGAGTATGGACAAAGGAATCAGAAGCATCCCAATCATCATAAGCAGCAGAACCAACAGGAGGAGGGTCATCAGTCAAGTGTGAGTGCTTACATTGAAACGTAAAAGGAAGACAAAAGACACACTCCAGTCAGGATAATTCGGGCCCGTAAGCTTGGACAACGTACCCAAATTACCCGAAGAAGAAACAGAGGGAGAAGAATGAGGGAAAGGGGCAGGGAAAGTTGTAAAAGACGATGGAGTACCCATGAAAAAGGCAAGCAAGTCGCGCGGACAAAGCCAAAATCGCAACAGGAAATCAGAGAAGAAGCCGCACGCATCAGAAAGAGAAACCGCTCGGTCCGGTGTTCACACACCAACAACAAGGGAAATACTGCGACCTAAGGGCAGAGAAGCCGCACAAAAGAAAGAAGAGCACGAGATTACATGAATAAGGGGAAACTGCACGACCAGATAGAAAGAAAGGGAGGGAAGAAGCTGAACAAAACTAGAAGAAGGGTGGGACAGAAAAGAGACAACCCGCACAGTTTCCAAAAACAAAATCCTATAAGAGCAAAATGATTTTAGAGCAAAAGGACCAGTTTCCCTCTAATACCAAGTGAAAAAATTAGAAGAAATGAGAACAAGAGGTAAATAACGCAAATTTTATTGCTCCAAAAAAGTAAGTAATACATAGGTGTGCTCCCTTATTTATAGAAAATGGAGTAGATGAGAGAGTACAAAACACAATATGGGACTAAATACAAGTCGGGCGGACTAAGCGGGTTGACATACCCAAACTGCTCACTATACAAGCCATAACCTTACACCCTCACACACAAGTGAAAGTCCGCCAGTCAAGCCGCTAAGTCACACCTGCGGATAGCCAACAATTCGTAGTGCGGTAAATAATAACGCTGAAGCTGTGGCTTGACACCAGACCACGTACTGCAGGTTGACACCGGACCGCTGAAAGTATAAGCCTTGGACCAGAGCTTCACGACTAAACAAGACCTCTGTGGCTTCTACTAAAACAACATCCAAACAATACGTTGAGGACTTTCACTAGAAGATCGGCAGATAAGGCCGCGGTGGCTAGTTCGGCTGACCGCCCGAACTGAGTTCTCACACAAACAGTCCGCTGAGGATACCTGCTAGAAGACTGGCTTGACAGACCGTGGCTGCTATTTCAGCTAACCGACAGAACTAAGTTCCAACATTTTCTAAATGTGAGAGATGATCTGCCGCTAAGTTTTCTTCTCCTCATTTATCACTATTTTCCAAATCAAATTCTTGCAATAAAAGAACCCAACGGATTAAACGAGGCTGTGCTTTCGTTTTGGCAAGTAAATGTCTTAGGGAAGAGTGATCTGTGTATACTACCAGCTTAGACAATGTTAAATAGGATCTAAATTTATCGAAGGCAAATACCACTACTAGGAGTTCTTTTTCCGTAGTTGTATAGTTCTCTTGTGCGTTATTAAGTATTTTGCTAGCATAATATATATGGTGAAAGTATTTGTTTCGGCATTGTCCTAAAATAGATCCTACCGCAAAATTACTAGCGTCACACGTGATCCCAAAAGGTTGAGCAAAATCAGAAGCGATCATAATAAGAGAATTAGTTAATCTTTCTTTTAAGAACTCAAAGGCTTGCAGACACTCTTGATCAAAAATAAAAGGTGTGTCTTTTTCTAAAAGCCTAGTAATTGGTTTAGATATTTTAGAGAAGTCTTTAATGAACTGGCAATAGAATCCGGCATGACCTAAAAAGCTTCTAACTATCTTAACGAAGGTTGGTGGTGGCAACTTTTCTATGGTTTTAATCTTCGCTCTTTCTACTTGAATTCCTTGGCTTGAGATCTTAGGGCCAAGTACTAACCCTTCTTGCAACATGAAAAGACATTTCTCCCAACTAAGCACTAGATTTGTTTCCTCACACCTCCTCAGAACTTTTTCTAAATTCTTCAAACACAAATAAAAAAAATCACCAAACATAGAGAAATCATCCATAAACACTTCCATAATATCTTCAACATACTCATCAAATATAGCTAACATACACCTTTGGAAAGTGGCGGGTGCATTACATAAACCAAATGGCATACGTCTATAGGAAAAGGTACCAAATGGGCAAGTGAATGTTGTCTTCTCATGGTCTTCTGGTGCTATAGGGATTTGGAAATATCCAAAAAGTCCGTCGAGAAAACAATAATAGGAATGTCCTTATAAAGTTCTAATATTTGATCGATAAATGGTAAAGGGAAATGGTCTTTCCTAATAGCATCATTTAACTTTCGATAATCAATACAGACATGCCAACCAGTTACTGTTCGCATTGGAATCAATTCATTCTTATCATTTTCTACTACTGTTAAACCACCCTTCTTAGGAATGACTTGTACAGAACTAACCCATGAACTATCCAAAATAGGGTAAATCATTCCAGCATCTAACAACTTAACAATCTCAGCTTTCATTACCTCTTTCAATTTGGATTCAACCTACATTGTAGTTGAATAGAAGGCTTATAGTTTTCTTCCAAAAGGATCTTGTGGATGCAAAAACAAGGGTTGATACCTTTTATATCAGTTATTTGCCATGCTATAGCACCTTTATACTTCCCTAACACAGTTATTAACTTTTGTTTTTCAATTTCAGGAAGATTAGAAGAAATAATAATGGGTAAGTAAAATTTGATCCTAAGAATGCATACTCAAGATGATCCGGTAATTTTTTTAGTTCTACTATCGATGGATCCTTAGTATTATTCTTAAGAACTTAAACATCTCCTTGTGTAATCAAACTATACTCTATCTTCCTATTCACCAAAACAGAGTTATCTAGATAATATAAATGTTCAACAATATCTTGATTTTTTATCTTCTTCTAGATAAATGTTAGTGATGCAAATCTCTAAAGGATCTCTATAATATAATTCAGAATTCATAGAAGTCATAATATTATCAACACTATAGCAAAAGTAGCAATGATCATCATTATCCAAAGTTTGCTTTATTGTATTGCCAATTTGAAAAGTGACTTCATCTTCCCTTACTTGCAAAACTAATTTACCTTCAAAAACGTTAATAAGAGCTCTAGATGTGGATTAGAATGGACGAACTAGTATGAGTGGCACTTCTACATTTCCGTCCATATCTAGAATAACAAAATCGGCGGGAAATATAAACTTATCTACCTTAACCAATACATCCTCTACTATTCCTCTAGGATACTTAACTGAATGATCTGCTAATTCAATACTCATTCTAGTAGGGCTAAGTTCTCCTAAACCTAGTTTCAAATATAGTTTATAAGGCATTATGTTTATACTAGCTCCTAAGTCCGCTAAAGCTTTGTTCACTTGTAAATCACCGATTAAACATGGAATTGAAAATGAACTGGGGTCCTTAATTTTTTGTGGTAATTTATTCTGTAAAATAGTAGAGCATTCTTCACTAAGTGTTACCAAAGATAGTTCTTCTATTTTCTTTTTATTTTAAATTAAGTCCTTTAGAAATTTAGCGTACTTCAGCATTTGAATGACTTCAGAAAAAGGTAAATTAACATGTAATTGTTTAAACATTGATAAGAAATTACCATATTGCGCATCCATGCGCTCCTTGTTTTTCTTTGCTAGATAAGGTTTTGCTGGGGTATACTCCTTTGATTTTGAATTCATCTCGTTCTGTCCTTCGCCACTAGACTCCTCTTGGTGTGCTTCCTTTGTAAGCCTTTGGTCTTGTAATTCCTTTCCACTCCTCAATTTGATTGCTTTTGCATTCTCCTTCGGGTTTGTTTCGGTATTACCCAAAAGTGTTCTTTGTTTCCTTTCAGATACCATCCTTGCGAGATGACCTATCTGGTTCTCCAAATTCTGAATAGAGCCCTCTTGATTCCGGAAAGCTGCATCGGTAGTTTGCATGAACTTGGTGAGGACATCTTCTAATGACGTCTTCCTTTGCTCCGGTTGTTGTTGCTGTCCAAATGCAGGTTGCTTACCTTGATTTCCTTGTCCTCCCTAAGAGAAATTTGGGTGGATCCTCCATCCAGGATTGTATGTAGAACTATATGGGTTGTTTGCTTGGTTGAAGGGAGGTATGGTATTGTTGCCCATATAGTCAACATGTTCATGCACTTGAGGTTCACAACCAGACATTCCACTAAATAAAGGGTCCCATTATTGAGTTACCATGGAGGGAGATGCTAAAGATAGGTTATCCATCTTCTTGTAAAGCTTCTCCACTTGAATAGCTAAGGAAGTGACGACATCCACTTAATAGATTCCTGCAAGCTTATTATGCTTTTGTCTCACGGTTGTCCATTGATAGGTATTCATTGTCATGTATTCTATCAACTATTTAGCCGCTTCAGGTGTCTTTTTGTTCAAGGTTCCCCCACTAGCCGCATCGATCATCTGTTTAGTGGTTGGATTGAGACCACTGTAGAAGGTCTGAATCTGAAGCTAGGAAGGTAATGCATGATGGGGACACTTCCTTAAGAGTTCCTTGAATTGTTCCCATGTGTCATACAACGATCCAGATTCTAGTTTAGCATACATAGAAATGTCATTCCTTAGCTTTGCAGTCTTCGCCGGTGGAAAATACTTCATTAAGAACTTCTCAACCATCATATCCCATATAGTAATTGACACTCTTGGTAATGAGTTTAACGATTGCTTCGCCTTGTGCCTTAGTGAGAATGGAAACAACCTCAATCAAATGGCATCATTTGTAACGCCATTGATCTTGAATGTATCACATATCTCCAAGAATCCAGCTAAATGTGTGTTGAGATCTTCATCTTGCAGGCCATCATATTGGACATACTGTTGAACTATCTGAATAATACCCGGCTTCAACTCGAAATTGTTGGCGACAATTGGTGGTCTAACGATGCTTGACCCAGTACCCTGGAGATTAGGTCTAGAAAAGTCAGACATGGTTTGCTCATTCTGATTTGCGATGATATCTGGATTATCTGGATGATGATCTCCTAAGTTTACTATTTCCTCTTCTGAAAGTCCATTTGAATTATCTGTGTTATCAGTTCCCAAGTCCCATTGGCCGGTGTTGTGAATAATCCGTTCTAGGTAAGGATGAAATGGTGTTAGCCCTGAATTTCTCCCCCCAGTCATAGACTAATAGACTACAAAACAGAGGTTAAGCGATATTATTATGTAATAAACTAATTTATAATTATATGTTAGTAATTTATAATTATATGGAATAAACTAATTTACAATTATATGTTAGTAATCAAAAATTGGTAGATTAATAAAGTTTAAGCTTTCAAAATATTGAAAATGAACTCCCGATAATGACGCCAAAAACTTGATGTTTATAAAATAACTTGATGCAGATTCTTTCTAAACTCTAGTATACACTATGTAGATAGACATAAGGTAGATTGATTTTAATCTCAAGCAAGTGCACCCATCAATCATAGTATAGGAGAATTCTAAATATTGTGTCGTATTTGTTGGAACACCACCTGTTCTAGGGATTTGGGCTAAGGTTCATGATTAGGGTTGCATAGATTGACCCATATTATATAGCCAGGGTCAAGTTCTTGAGTCCTAGAGTTTAGGCTAAGTCATTAGGTTCAACCTTCTTGGACAAGCTAATAGAGGACCTCAAAAGACTCAGACTTAGAAGAATTCAGAGTTCAAAATATCAATTCGAAGTTCTTTGAACTTAGCTCGACGATCGTCGCTCTCAGATCGACAAACTCAGAGTTATTTCTCTGAGCTGAGCTCGATGACATTTGAGCTCAGGTCGATGATCGATTCTTTTAGACAGATTCTCAGCTCGACGAACTCAGAGTATAGAATTGGCAAGTTATTCTCTGAATACAGTTCGCAGAGCTCAGGTTGACGAACTGGAATTCTTAGGTCTACGATCTTGGAACTCAGGTTGATGAATTCCATTCATAGGTCGACGATTTCTGTCCTGCTCCAGAATGAAAAGTTTTTCTGATTTCTGTCCCTTACTTTCGATATTATTTAGCAGTAATATTCCTGAGTAATTAATGCTCATATTCCACTGAATATAGCCGTTATTGGCTGCATTAATTATGGTCTTCATCAAAATAATTACTTTCTTATTTTATTAGGGACAGTTGGGGAAACTCATTTAAGTCATATTCCAGCCGTTTGTATTCTCTAGATCTTTCAGCAATTAATGCCAGCTTTTCAAATTCAAAGGAGAATGTTTTTGACTACAGAATATAAAAGAGATTCTCTTTTTCAAAAAAGTACACACAAGGCAAGAACATTGCAGAGGTTTACAGAGAAGAGAATTTTTACAGATACACACAAAATATACAGAAGAAGATCTGCTTTTTCTCTATGAAGAA
This sequence comes from Platanthera zijinensis, assembly GCA_039513925.1. Lineage (NCBI taxonomy): Eukaryota > Viridiplantae > Streptophyta > Magnoliopsida > Asparagales > Orchidaceae > Platanthera > Platanthera zijinensis. The sequence continues at coordinate 133,141,536 of CM077078.1, forward strand.
ATACAATCTGTTCTTTCCCTTATTCATATCAAAAAGATTGAAGAAGAACATTCATCACAAATCAAGAGTCTTCTTTATCTTTAGATCTTAGAATCTTCAGATTCATCTATTCAACATCTGTCTACTGGATTCCTAGACATTGACAAGAAAAGGCTGAAGACATACACCCTGAAGCAAAGCTTCAAGTCTTCCTGAACCATTCAAATTTTCAGGGGGAGCTTTGTCAACTTCAAGATCCACTAGTCTTCTCTATTGATTAGAGAAAGAGAAGACACCATCACCTCCTCTCCCCTCCGGTAAAAGGGTTTTAACTCCCTTCAAAAGTTAACCACTTGGTTGTCAAGTCTCATGATCAAAAGACTTGGTTGGTTTTTGGTCACCTGATCAAAAGCCTAAAGGGTTATTATATCTCCCTGCAAATAGATATTGTGGTGGCAGTCACTTGATCAAAACTTGTTAGTTGATTGCTACCAGAGTGGTAGAAGAATGGATGTACCTAGTTTGGGAACCACTATGAAACTTCTTGTGTTTTCTGGTTGCCCTTTTCCTTTGTGTACTGTGCTGAGTTATTTTAGCTTAGTTCTTTTTACATAATATTTATTATCACTTATTTTTACTACTAGTTAATCAAAACAATTAAAAGAATTTAAAAACACTCTATTCACCCCCCTCTAGAGTAAGTTAGATCTATCCCCTCCTTTAAATTGGTATCAGAGGGTGTTCTCTTTGTTGAACAAGATAACACTTGAACCAACAGATTCTTCTTAGATCTAAATTTCTCTAGCTTATTTCTTATAGCATGACACAGAACAAGGATTATGCAAGCACCGGACATCCAGTATGCAACATGAATAAGTTTGCTATCTGGAAGGCAAGAATTAAATTATATATGAACTCCATTAATGAAGACATTTTTAATTCTATTTTTACAGGACCACCAACTCAAGAGACTGTATCTACTACCAGTTCCAGCACTTATGCTATTCCACCACCTGAGTGGACAGATGCACAAAAGAAGGCCAAGATAGCTGATGTAAATGACATGAATATTTTTGCTTAGATAATGTCTGATGACATCTTCCAGAAAGTGGTAGAATGCACTTCAGCTAAGGCCATTTTGGATTCTCTAAACCAGATGGTTGCTGGATCTATAGATGAGAGGAATGATAGAAGATCAAATCTCATCTCTTAATATGAGAACTTAGAGAAAGAAGAAGCAGAGTTAGTGAGTGACATGTATAACAGACTCAACTCAATCATTAATTAGCTAAAAAGCCTGGATTGGGACATAACACTCACTGAGGTTAATGATAAAATCCTCATGTACTTCCCTAGCTCATGGGATTCAAGAATCTGGCCTATCAAGGAAGCCAAAAGGCTTAATGATATTTCCACATAATCTCTATTGGGAAAGCTCAAGTCTTATGAGCAGTTAATTAAGTCCAGAGAGGCTGCAGAGCAGAAGATTCCTTTATCAGGCAGAAAGGAGTAAAGTATTGCATTTAAAGATAATGAAGAATCAGAAGCCCCAATAGTCAATGAAGAATTCCTAAGTCTCTTAGATAAGATATTTTACAAGATGGGCAAGAGGGATTTAAGAAGAAAGTCATCAAGACAAGATGACAAACCCAGGTATGACAAAACACCTACTAAAGAAATTGTGTTTTTTTGGTGCAGGAACCCTAGACATATCATATCTGAGTGTCCAGAGACTCAGGAGAACGATAGAAGAAGAGAAAAGGAGACCAGGAGGCTGCATTACAATAAGCCTTCCTCCAGCAAGCATAAAAGAAAGGAGAAAGGTTTTGTTGCTGAAACCTGGAGTGACACTGAAGAAGAATCTTCATCTTCTATCTCTAGTGAAGATGAAGAGAAAATAAAGGCCAAGGAGATATGTTTGATTGCCATTGATGTATCAAGCACCCATTCAGAAGCTGAACAATCAGACAATGAAGACTCTAAATCTGAGGAAGATCAAGTATTGTCTTCTTTTGATTTTTACTCAAATGAATTTAAAACTGAATTTATATCTTTATGTCTTTATTTAATTAACTCTTAAAAAGTAATTAAATAACTTAGAGAGAAATTAAATGAACAAAAAAACCTACTCTCAGAAAATAACAAATTAAAGGATGAAATCACTTTAGTTAATGAACAAATTATTAAATTAAAGACTGAATTATCTGAGGCTAGGCAACTTGATGAATCTCTGAATGGGAGAAGCATCAAGCTGATGAACATCACAAGCACAGTGAATGTCAGACTCAATGGCAAGCTGGGCTTAGGTGCTTCATCAAGCCAACCCACACTGATTCAGAATAACATATTAATAACCTATATAAATTTTTTTTTTGAAATGGGTAAAGAGTAGATAGAAGATAATAATGTTAATTAAACAGAACTTAAACACAAGAATAAGAAAAAGAGAAAGAGTAAGAAAAATAATAACCAGAACAATGTTCTGTAGATTTCATCGAACTCAGATCGACGAAATGTGTCCAGTTCGTCGAATTCAAGTCGACGAACTCCCAACGCAAACTTTTACTATAACTATTCTCTAAATTGCAATTGACGAAACCAGTATGGTTCATTGACTAGAGATCGACGAAATTGGGGCCCAAAAAATGAATAACTTCATTCTTTGAGTGGAGTTCGACAAACTCATCCCCATTTGTCGACCTCAGATCGATGAACGTACCAGAATTCGTCGACCCCAGTTTATAATAACAGAAATTTTAATTCCAACAGGATTTTTAATCAACCTAGACAAAACATTAATCCCTTTAACCAATGGATTATTCCACCTGAAAGATATCATCCTTTAGGTTACAAAAGTCAACCTGAATATTCATATATTTCCAGCTTTAGTTATGTAAATCAACAAGGACCCAAGGTAACCTGGGTCAAGAATATCTAATCTGTTTTGGTGCAGGTGAAATACTATCCTACCACAGAGGAATAGTGGTATCTGGATAGTGGTTGTTCAAAACATATGACTGGAAGCAAGGACAATCTATCCAACTACAAGTCCAAGCTAGGTCCTAATATTATTTTTGGTGACTCCAACTATTACCAGACTAAAGGCTATAGAGATATAAAGATTGGAGTTGTCACATTCAAGAAAGCAGCTTATGTAAGTGAATTAAAGCACAACCTGATTTCCATTAGTCAACTCTGTGATGAAGGGTTTCAAGTATCTTTTGATAAATCCTCTTGCATTATTTCTTCTATTGATAACAATATTATTTTAACTGTATCTAGAGTAGGAAACATTTACATAGTAAATTTTAAGTCTTCTAGGTCTGAAATATGTCTGTTCAACAAAATTAATAAGAATAATGAACTTTGGCATAAGAGATTAGGTTATGCTAACTTAAAATACATTGTTAAGCTATCTAGGGACAACCTTGTTAGAGGATTGCCTTCTGGTCCCTATAAGAAGGAAGGCCTCTGCAGGGCTTACCAATTAGGAAAGCAAACTAAAAATTGTTTCAAAGCCATTAATAAAAGTGATTCACCTAGGATTTTGTATTTGCTCTACATGGATCTTTTTGGACCCATTATTGTACAAAGACTAGGAGGGAAATCTTATACCTTAGTGATTGTAGATGATTTATCAAGGTTCACTTGGGTGTTCTTCTTGAGGAACAAGCCAGATAACTTCAAGGTTCTTACAGATTTTCTTAAGAGCATAAGGATTGAGTACTCTACTCCAGTTGCATTGATCATAAGTGATCATGGTACTGAGTTTGAGTATCTTCCCATGCAAAGATTCTGTAAGGAGGATGGTATCAAACATTGTTTCTCTGATCCCAGAACACCTCAACAAAATGGGGTAGCTGAAAGGAAAAATAGAACATTAATTGAAGCTGCAGGTGCATTCCTTACAATGCTTACTTGCCACTATCCATTTGGGCAGAGGCTGTAAGCAATACAAACTATGTATTGAATTAGAGTTTGATACATAAACTTAAGGGCAAGACTCTCTATGAATTAATTAAAGGGAAGAAACCTAAAGTTTACTTCTTTAAGATTTTTGGTTATATTTATTACATTCACAATAATGACAAGAAATATATTAGAAAGTTTGAAGCCAATGCTGCAATGAGAATTTTTCTGGGATATTCCCAAGTCAGCAAGGCATATAGGGTTTATAATCAATCTACAATGGAAATAGAAGAGTCTGTACACATATCATTTGATGAGACTAACATGTTTTACAAGGAGAAGAACTCTTCTACCAGTGAATCTTTGCAGGTACCATATTTGTGTGAGAAGTTGAATGACCTGAATCTCACCAATGAGGCTAATGCCCATACCTCTCCACAAAGCTCTGAAAACCGTGAAGATGATTTCACTGAAATAGTTGTTAAACTAACAACAACCCACATAATTCCACAAGAGGAATTAACTCCCTAGGCTGTTGCTGAACCAACTCCACCAACTTATCCTATCATACTTAGAGATCATCTTGTATCTCAAGTAATAGGAGACATATTAGTAGGTGTGCAGACAAGGCATCAACTCAACCAAGACTTGATGCATGCCTACTTCATATCTAAAATTGAGCCCCAATCTATAAAAGATGCTGAGCAAGATCCACTCTGGATTATGGTAATATAAGAGGAGCTCAACCAATTTGAGAGATGTAGATTTTGAGACTTAGTTCAAAGACCCAAAGACTATCCAGTCATTGGAACTAAGTGGGTATTTAGAAATAAACTTGATGCCAAGTGCATTATCATAAGGAATAAGGCAAGGCTAGTAGCTCAAGGCTACAGACAAGAGGAAGGCATTGACTATGATCAGAAATTTTTCCCTGTTGCAAGGCTTGAGGCTATAAGAATCTTCCTTGCATATGCTGCCTACAAAAAGTTCAAGGTCTACCAAATGGATGTCAAGAGTGCATTTGTAAATGGAGAACTCAAAGAAGAAGTATATGTTGAGCAACAACTAAGTTTTATCTCTCCAACTAATCTCTCTTATGTTTTTAAATTGCATAAGACTCTCTAAAGTCTAAAGCAAGCTCCAAGAGCTTGGTATGAAACCTTAGCCAGCTTTCTTCTATAACGTCAGCTTTCTAGCGGCATTATAGATATGACCTTATTTATTAAGAATCATAAAGATAAAATCTTATTAGTACAAATTTATGTAGATGATATTATCTTTGGCTCTACTGATTCAAAACTATGTAAAAGGTTTTCTGAATTAATGCATTCCAAGTTTTAAATGAGTAGCATGGATGAACTCTCTTACTTCCTTGGCCTCCAAGTGAAGCAATTGTCTGATGGCATCTTCATATCCCAATCCAAGTATACTAAGGAGCTAATCAAAAGGTTTGGGATGTCAGATGCCTCAGCAAAAAAAACACCCATGGCTACCAATGCTGTGGTTGACTCTGATGAACATGGGAAGCCTGCTGATCAAAAATTATATAGGGGCATTATTGGGTCCCTGTTGTATTTCACAGAAAGTAAGCTAGACATAATGTTTGCTACATGCCTTTGTGCTAGGTTCCAAGTAAACCCAAAAGAATATCATCTTATTTTCCTTAAAAGAATTTTAAGAAATATAAAGGGTTGCCCAAATCTAGGACTCTAGTATCCAACTGAGTCAGATTTTGAGTTGACTGGATACTCAGATGCTGACTTTGCTGGATGTAGAGTGGACAGGAAGAGTACATCAGGAAAATGGAAGTTCCTTGGTGCTAGACTTGTCTCCTGGTTTTGTAAAAAGCAAACATCTGTGTCTACCTCAACTACTGAAGAAGAAAATATAGCAACTGGGAGTTGCTGGTCACAAATGCAGTGGACTCAAAACCAACTTTTGGATTATGGTATCAACTTAAATAATTCAACCTTACTCTGTGATAATACAAGTGCAATTTCTATTGCAAAGAATCCAGTGCATCATAGTAGAACAAAGCATATAGAAATAAGACATCATTTCATTAGTGATTGTGTTGATAAAAACAAAATTAACCTTGTTTACATCTACACTGATTTGCAAAGAGCAGACATCTTCACCAAACCCCTGGATTAGAGGAACCATCTATTCTTTGTGAATCTACTAGGCATGATAGATGGAGAAGGTTTAATTTAATTTTTGTTCTGAGTTCAACGATCTGGGCATTTTTCGTCGAATGGAGTTCGACGATCTATGACCTCTTGGTTAAAAGTTCGTCGACCTACGATCGGCGATCTATTATTAGGAAATCATTCGTCGAACGGAGATCAACGATCGGTGAACTCAGCCCGAGAAACCTTCGTCGACCTAAGCTTGACGATATTTCTCTTAGAAGTAACTTTCATCGACCTGTGATCGATGATCCGTCTTCTAAAAAATATTTCGTCGAACTAAGATTGACGAACTATTTTCCCTCCTCTTCAAACTAAGATCGACTAACTTTCCGCATTCGTCGACCTCAGATCGAAGATTTTTTTTGCAGGATGGAGCTCGCCATTTCATATTCTGAAAACCTTATAATAGGTTTTATTCTTCGAGCTCAATCCTGCGCTTTAAGAACTCTTCCGGACTTGATCTTTCTCGCTTCTTTTGTAGGAGATTTTAGAAAGCAATTGCGATTCCAGCAAGCACGCTCTCCGGCATGAAGTATGATACTGGTTTCGACATCGATTTTGATTCCTTTGGTCACACACACAAAATCTTCACGGATATTCTTCAGTTTTTTGAATATCAGAAATTGAAGCAGTTTATGACTACAAGGATCAAGTTGCCAGCTGCCGAGATCAAGGAATAGGTCTACACATCAACTTCATCTGATACAGAGATGATAGGATCAATTTTCGGAACACAGGTTTCTCTCTCTCCTGCTGTTCTTTCTGATATATTTGGATTTTAGAATGGTGTAGATGATCTTGAAATGGATAGTTTTGATTTTGATGAGATGCTGATAAAAATTGGTCACTTTGAGGGAAACCCTAATAAGCTGCTGAAGAAGAACTGGTCTGTTGAATACATGTTCTTGGATGATGTAGTAGGTAAGGTCCTACTGGGAAAACACACTGCCCATTACTACATCACAAGGCACCAGTTTTTTTTGATGAGTGCCTTGGATGATAAGAAAAATATTAACTTGGGATAGGTTCTTAAGATGTTTCCACTCCACCTCCACCTCCAACTCAACAACCAACACCTTCTCAACTTCACACACCTTCAACAACCCTCCAGCATAAATCTACATCTCAAGACCATACACAACCACCTCCTGCTTCCTCAGTCCATCTCTCTTCCCCAGTTCAATCACCAGTACATCAACCATCTCTTCATGCTTATCTAGGATATCATCCAACTTCTCCTCCATCTCCATGTCCAACCCATCTAGACAACATTATATCATTCATCAATTTTGACTTGCTCTCACCTCATCCATCTCTACAAACACATCATACTCCCTCACCATCTTATTCACCTTCATCCTCTCCAACTCAGCATGAAACCATGACTGATTCTATTCCTTTCACTGATTCTATTCCCATCATCCACCCATCTGTATCCACTAAAACCCCTCCTAAGTTAATGGCCATAGATTCTCCCTCCATTATCTCTATCCTGGAGAACCTCACTCCAGTCATAAAACAACTCATAGCAGAGGCTATTTCATCTCTTGTTGCCTCCATTTCTCTCTTGCTACCCTGCATTCTGCCTCCTCTGTCCATCCTTCTTCAACAAGGAGCCTGGTTCCAGCACTTACTGAAACCAGGCAGGGGGAGATACTCGATGAAGAAGCAGCTCAAGCAGCAGCAGAAACAGTTTTAGCAGCAACAAAAATAGTTTTGCAGATAGTTGAGTTAACAGCAACAGATGTACAGATGGCCACATAAGCTGAAATAATTGATTCTGATATGTTAAGTGTAGATGAGCAAGTTGCTCCCACAGAATTTGTGATTGTTGGTGATTGTTATATCAATCCCACAATAGACATTCTTAGATTATTACATTCTTTCAATACAACTTATTTGAATTCTTTTCATCCAACAGTAAAGCCATCTTTAGCTATAGTGTGCTACACTCCTCACATAAGTCCTGAAGTTGTTAATCAACTAAAGGCAAGTTTTTCTACTAACATGGTTGTGGAACCTTCAGGACCAACCTATGTGATGGATGATAGCCCTGTACATATTTTAGATGACTTGATTGCTCTAGATGTAGCCCAAGAATTTGCACAGACCCAGATTGATCCTGAGCTGAATGATTTTTTGGTTGCTAACAAAGATATAGAATATTATCAGATGATTACTGAGAGTATTTCTCCACCTACAGTTGCTGAACCTCAAGCACTTCCCCAGGCTGAAAGATAAATATCAAAGGAAACTCTAAAAGAGATAGATGATTTGTATGACAATCCTACAAGTGAATCAAGTGAAGACGAATCTGATGATTCAGATGATTAAGAGGATACTCAGTCTAAGAAGAGAAATTTTAAGAAAAAGAAGGTAGTTGCTCAGGAATCAACAAAGCAACCTTCTAATCCAAAGAATGATATCCCATATTATATCTAGTATAATATTCCCTTAACTCTAACTACACTCCACTGGATGAAACTTTATAAGAACCAGTTGAAATAATAAAAGAATAAGAAGAAGTTTGGATCTGCTCCTACTAAGAGGTTCAGGAAGGACTCACCTCCTCCTCCTCCTCCTCCTCCTACTGCAGATGATTCAGGAAATATTGCATATAAGTCAACGTCTTCTCAGCAACCAAAGCCATATACCCCTCACAGTCAAGGAAGTTACTCTAGAACTTATTCCAGAAGTGGTCACTCTACTAGGAGAGGAAGACAACACCAAAACAGTCACATTATAAATTATAATGAATGTAGACCTCCAAACTCTTACTTTGGTAAAAAATCTACAAAGGATTATTCTTCCATAAATTTTCAACAACAATCTATAATATTCAGGAAAGCTCAAAGATCTGCTCAGGATGTTTCACAAGCTGACCCAGGGAGACCTCCATCTCTAGTATATGAACCTGAGCTAGATCCTAACTACAGGATGACAAGATTTCATGAGACTATTTGTTTATCTCTAATGAATAAAGTAGGAAAGAAGGGGCTGACCCCTCTCAATTCACTACCATGTCTACTTATAGACAAAAAGAGCTGGAAAAACTTGAGGTAGATAAACATTGCTGGGGCTGCGGTCCGGAATCGCCCCCGCGCTGCGGTGCTATACGGTAATGGCTTAACTGGCTGCCCCGTGGATCCGCCCGAGGACCTTTGATATAAAGATTAGTTGAGCCGTCCTCCATCAGTCCGGGATTTTTGTGTGAGTGGTTGCACTAAGTCCTCTCAAGTGGTATCAGAGGTAGGTTACTCATCAAAGAGGTTCACACCTTGAGTAGAATCCTGCCACCAGTGTCAACAAGAATGGAGCTGGATTATGATATCTCTCTATTAAGACTCCCCACATGCACAAAGGAGTATTATCCCATCTGGAAGATGAGAGTGTCTTTTAACTTGGAGGCTATCGATCCTCGAGCATCACTCATCTTGGAAGAGGGTCCATTCATTCCCATGAAGACCACCAGCACTGGAAAGGATCTCCAAATCCCCAAGCGTATTACTGAGATGTCTGAGACAGAACTCTCTCTGTTCAACCTGGATGAGGTGATTCGTCAAATCATCATTGATGTCTGGTCTGGACCATCCCGATCTAGACTGGAAAAATGTAGGACGGCCAAGTCCATGTGGCAAACCATCTCAGACCTCATGGAGGGATCAGAGAAAACTGGGACCAGTTGTCAACAAGAGGATGAAGCCTATGTAAGGATCCTCATTTATGAAGATGAAGGGCATGATCAATCTGTCAGTATCAGGGCTCCTGTGTCCTTGTAAGAGACTGAAGAAGAAGTTGAGGAAAGCAGTTCTGATGAAGCTGACTCAACAGTCTCTGCCGATATTAACGGTACCCTGAACAGCAAAGCCAAGAGCAGGTAACCTCTTCCTCATGGCCCTCTCCTCTTGAAGTTCCTGAAGACAGGAACAATTCAGAGGGTAGTCCTTCCAGAGATGCAAGGGATATGGATAGCTTCAATCAAATGATTGAAAATCCTGATTCCCTTTAGAGTGCCCTTCAGAAGAACAACCTACTTGTGGAGGAGCAAGCTCAGGAGATTGCTCGACTGAAGACCTTGATGGATCTCCAAATGGAATCCATCAAGGTAAAGGACTAAAAAATCTCAGATCTAGAGAGTCATCTAGATAATGAGAAGAGAATAGTGTCTAACTTTTCCAAGGTAGATGCTATCAAGAGAAAAAGTGAAAATGGGTGGATCTCCCGAATTATTAATTCATGGAGAAATGGGGAGACTGTGTTCAGACCTCCCACCCCAAGTAGGAAGGGCACTCATCATGCCTTCAGGTATGACCACAAGAACAACCGTGGTCACTGCAAGGACGACCAGCCCTCATGTGGAAACACCCACAGTGCAAGGGCTGTCATGGCCACCCATGAGAGAATACCTATGGCTCATCCTTAACCCTTTGTATTCTCGGCCTCTGCCCCAACTCGTCATGAATCAGTAGGAACCAGCTCTCACTGCGGTTCTCACAATCCTAGGACATAGGAAAGGGGGGTCAGAAAACATGAAGTAAGTGCCCATGGGGCTTCTGGAAGTGTGCTGGCTGAAAGGAAGGCACCACCTCCCAGGCCTCATGACGCTCACTACATGCATTCTTTCCACCCTCCCAGGTGTTACGGTGGACAAGGCAAATGTGTGAGCAGAAATGGCTCTATCCCGTTTAGACCTGAGTTCATGACTACCTCAGTCAGCAGGTCAGGTCTGAAGCAGAGATACAACATTCACAAGTGTTGGTGCTGTGGCAAAGTGGGTCACTTTGCCATAGATTGTTGGCACAACCCCTCTGTGTTAAGGGCAAGGGTACATCCACGTCCTCTGGACAGAGTCAGCCTTCCTGACAGGATTCCTGTGGGAAAGCATTCGAGTTTTTATGCTAACAAGAACCTAGACCCAATTCAGTTTGGGTTCCTAAGGAAAGGTAATTCTATTTTGCAGGATAGTCTAGGTTCCCGTAAACATGATGGGAACTAGACAGGAGATGTTCCAAGAATGTCTTGGAACGTGTCATTGAAATAAGAGCTGTCCTATCTTCAAAGGCATACTCAATTTGACCACCTGGTGTGCCTTAAATGGAAAATCTAAATGATAAATCTTATAATCCAAGGTACTTGCATTCAGTTTCAATATTTGCGTCATATTGTATCGATACGTACATATATATATATATATGTATATCTACATATCCACACAAATTTGTGAATTCCTTCTCTCGAAAGTAAATGGTTATGTGTATATATACACATATATGCTGGTACCCCTAAGAAAAGATAAAAAGTGTAAAATGACCTTTAGATACAATATTAAAGAATTCTTGGTAGATACACACCTATACATTTGAAAATGAACCTCAACAGTCATAAGTCAGCCCACTGAAAATTAAGAAAGTATGTCAATGGGAGTTACCAACGATTACAACTGATATCAGAATATTGTGTTCATCACGATCGAGAAAAAACTTAATAAATGTGACTGTCTCGGTTATTGTCTAGGGTGCACCAGAATTAATTTGCATCCTCACAAAACTATTGAACTAGGGTATAACTTAGTCCTTATGCCTCATAACGCTGTGTGAAAAATTCAGTCTAAACTCTCGGTACAAAATAGTTAGGAAAATCTGTCGGAATCACGTCGAACCCGCCCGGTCCACTACTATACATATAGATCGCGTAAATCCCGCCGATTTCTCCCTACGCAGTAATCCCGTTGATTCTCCTTCCCATTACCCTAACATTCCGCCGATTCGCTGGATCGTGTTCTTCCCGTCGATTCGCCTGGACAGTGGATTCCCTTCGATCGCCCGAACCCAACGGAATCGCACAATCCCGACACTATCCCGTCGATCACAGCTGCGACCGACAAGGATCTCCTCTGTGCCTTCGTCGAATAAGAACAAGGGACGGAAGGGCTTCCACTCGACATTAGGGTAACTGTCTATTCCCGTTCTTCCTCCGTTTTAGTGGCTTGTCTAATGTGTAGTCTCCTACTAGGATCGCTGATAAGATATCGATTTGGGTACTTCCTCCCTAGGTCTATAATGGCTCCAAGAACAACAGCCGGCCTTGTCACTGGATTTGAACTAGTTCGAACTGGTTTTTCACATGCCTCAGATGAGTTCAGGAATATCATCCTCATGCTTGAAGAGGCTGGACTCACCTTTATACTGGAGCACCCCTGCAAGATATTTGATAAGGAAGTGATGGAGTTCTTTGCGACCGCCAAACTTCGGGATGAAGACACTGTCATCAAGTGTAAGATTATCGGTGCTAGGATCAAGATGTCTGCAAGGAAACTAACTCAATACTTGTAGCTTTCCAGCTCTAATCACGAGGATTATCTGGAAGAATAAGATAGAGCCAGGACTCTTCTGTTCTGCGGCCTACCCAGAGGAATCAAATCCATCAAAAGGAAGGAGATGAACGAGGAAGGCAAGCTTCTATCTGATATCGTTGGGAAAGTCCTGATATGTAAACCAGGCTCCCACGATCATATCTCAGGGGAGATGTTTAAGATTATAATGGTCATCGTCTGCAGGAAGCGATTCAACTAGGGGGCCATGCTCTTTGAGAAAATAAAGGATACTCTACGCACCCCCAGCTTTGGACGGATCATCAGTCTCTATGTGAACCAACTAGATGGAGATAATTTTGATATGGGCAAAGGAGTTCCCATCCACTATCTGAAGAAGATGTACTCCAGTGTATTCGACAGATGGGAGAGACGGATAGGGCAAGCTGCCGTGGGAGAAGAACGAGATGAATCTCCGGTTGTGTCACATAGGGCTGAGGACAATAGAACTCCAGCAGACTCCTTGGCTGTCTGCGGTGAAGTTCCTGATAAACTGACTGTAGGAACGAAGGGGGAGCCTCAACCCGCTCCTACTGATATCATATCTGATATCTATCAGATAGCTAGGGATGCAGTTGAGAACCTGCAAGAAGAAAGTGTGGATGTGGAGAAAGATGGGGAGGCCCTGGACAATACTGATATGGGAGATGGAGGTGTTGTTCAGGAGGATGATGAACTGGATGCGGACGCTGCTGCTGTTGAGAATGAGAATATGGATGATGAGGAGGAGGAAGAAGGAAATGAGAGGAGTGAAGAGATGGATCATCAAGATGATGCTAAAGTTCCATCTGGGGAACGAGCTCCTGAGGAGTCTGGTGCTCGAATGGAGGGGGAGTCCTCCCAGCAACTATCGGCAAGCATTCCTGAAAAACCTACCGAGGCTGCCCAAATTCCCCCTGTGGAAACAGTAATTGTGTCCAGCTCACCAAGTGCATCTGCTGAAGAGCCAGATCAAGGCTTGCCAGAAGATCATCCACTGCAAGCCAATCTGGCAAATCATACGGTCAATATTGTTCAAGGAATTATGAATGAGCTGAAGGCCTCGTTTGTGAAAGCACAAGACGTAGTGCTAAAAAGGGTAAAAGAATCTGAGGATCTAATGTTAAAGAACATTGTGGAAGTCAATCACAAGTTGGACGTTATGGAAAAGAAATTCGAGGAAAAGTATACTGAAGCCGGCACAGCTATCTCTCTGCTGATGCAAGGTCTTAAAAAGAACACAGATGATCTGGCTGTCCTAAATCAGAATGCACATGTTGTGGCTAACAGCATCCAAAAATTTGATGCCAACGTGGTGATTCTGAACACGGATCAAAAGACCCTGCTGAATGAATTTTCAAAAACTGTGAAGCACATCGATGAGTCCCTGCACGCTTACGCAAACTCAATTGCTGTAGAAGCCAAAAAGGGGGAGGAAGACTATAATGCTAAGATGGCCAGGCTTCAACAGATAATCATCGAAAATTTCGATCAGTCTAATATGTATTCTCTTAAACTCTAACAAAATCTTAATTGACGCCTTCAATCAATCTAATAGATAATAATTAACAAATTCGTTCATTCGAATATGTATGTGTTTGAAACGGCCCATTGGTTAGTATAACAAGCCTCGGGCATACACGTTCCCGTTGCTCCTCCGGAGCAAGAGGAGTGTACTGCTGCTGCTGCTGAAGAAGAGGCAAGTATTGAAGAAGTTATACTGAGTGAGGCTGAATCCAAGAAGGCTGCTAGGGCTGCTGCAAGAGCAGAATGCAGTGGTTGGTTTGATCAAGAAGCCCTAGCAAAAGCTAAAGGGAAAAGTAAAAATCAAGAAGGAACCTCAAAGGAAACGCCAACTGAAAAGAGAATCAGACTGAAGGAGGATGAGGTGCGAAATGAAAGGTGGAGCCTAGAATCAAGAAGCATCATTTTGGACACATTTGCATTGCAATAAAGGGGGGAGATAAACAGGAACGATGTCTACAGTCAGTACGAGTGGGAGCAGCATAAGACCTTTGAAGCCAAAAGAAACATCTTCTCCAGGTCCAATACTGTGGCAAATAAAGCTCCCTCTCCCAGATACTACCCTAAGCCAAAGGAATACTTTGAACGTCAAAGCAACAAGCACTTGGTGCAGCAGCTAAAAGACGAAATAGCTAAGGATAAAGAGATTTAGGAATTTAGCTATTGTACTCCTTATGTTCTTATTATTATCATCATGTAAACATATGAACAATTTTTGTGGATATCTATATATATATATATATATGTGTGATTTGATGATTGACTCTCATATTGCTCTGGTTGCTTTTATTATCTTTCTCTTGATTCAATGTATGTATTATCTGGATTGGTGCAATTCATCTTAGCTAGTAGGATTTTGGCTTCTTCAAATAGGAGGAGATTGTTGGGTATTGTATCCACAATTACCTGGATTTGAGGAAGCCTCCTTTCAAGCTAAGATGAATTCATAATGTATTTGATGAAATCTTGATTCGACGAGAATCACTAAGTGATTCTCGCCGATTCGACGAGAATCACTAGTGATTCTCGCCGAATCGTCGAGAATCACTCGTCGATTCTTGTCGAATGCAGCCGGCCGTCTCAACGCCACCCTGAATTCTGCTAAGGCAGAATCGGCGAAAATCACTAAGTGATTCTCGCCGAATCGTCGAGAATGATCTTGCATTCTCGCCGATTCGGCGAGAATCAATTGTGATTCCCGCCGATTCTCTCCGGCTTGCTATTTCAATGAAGCTAGAATTCTGCTAAGTAGAATTCGGCGAGAATCGTAGGTGATTCTCGCCGATTCGTCGAGAATCACCTACGATTCTCGCCGAATTTGACTTGGGCAAATTTCTGCTATTCTCTGGACCGGTCCAAGTTAACTCGTGCTGTCTAGAGCCGGACTTAGGGTTTCTTTTTGGTGGGGCCCACAAAGGTCATATTGGATCATCTTATTATATAAATACAATCGGTATTTTGAACAGTATGAAGAACGAACAAAGCAGAAGGAAAGTCGGGCCGCCGACGTGACCTAGATCGCGAATCTCACTCCGTCGCCTTCGTCGCTCGGGTTAGTTGGTCGCCGCCGCTGATCGTGGTGTCTTCCTGATCTCCCGGCGACAGAAGCTCTGTCTCGCAACGAGTCTCACGAGTCCTTCTTGAGAACCTTTGTCTCTTGATTTGTAGATTGGGAATACCTTCCCTATCAGAATAGATTGAGACGATTGATCCAAGAAAGACCGTTGGTAGACCTTGCCGGCTTAGCTACGAAGTTTGGATCTACATTGCATCGCCGCCTCATTCCTTGCCGCCGATCTAGAGAAGATCCTTTCCAAGTGAGATCTAAGGTCGTGGACTCTTCGTCGTCTTCAAGAACACGTCATTGAACGAAGAGGGACACCTTATTCTCCATAAGTACTTTGTATTTCTTATACACTCCATTTTCAATTTTGTTGTAAAGGAACGTTGGTTCCTAGTTGTAAGGGTTGGGAGCAACCCGTGGTGTAGGAGTGGTGAATCCTTCGTTTGGAAGGGTTCCTTCCGTTAGTGTGAGGATTGGATTTCAATCCTGTTGGTGAAGTGACCGAGACGTCCCTGGTTGGGAGATTGGTCGAAGGGGGAGAGTGGACGTACCCAAATCGGGGAACCACCATAAATTGCATGTGTCTTTCTATGCTGTGTTGTTTGGTTTATTTGTGCAGGTACAATTTTAATTCCGCAAAAACGCTGCAAAACACCTATTCCCCCCATAGGTGAAGGTAGTTAGCACTAGGTGGACTATCAAATATCTTTTTGATCCAAATGCTTACATGCAGGTCCATCCAGAAGTTGTTGTTCCCAAAGCCTCAATTATAATACTTTTTGAAAATCAAGACCAAAAAAATGTCCAAGCATGAAGCAAAAAATCCTCTCAGGAAAATTGTGTTTACCAAATCTTCATGTGCTCCTCCTTTAGACAGATCTTAGAACAAATTTTTCATTCTCTGTATATATAGTTATATCTGTTGAGGTTTCTGTTAATTTGGTCAGATATTTGATGTTTTGTTTTCTGTCTATTTTTCTTTTATTTTATGCATTGACATAGTAACCTCACCCAAATAGGGGGAGATTGTTAGAACCCCACCTGTTCTAGGGATTTGGGCTAAGGTTCACTATTAGTGTTTCATAGATTGACCCACATTGTATAGCAAGGGTCAAGTTCTTGAGTCCTAGAGTTTAGGCTAATTCATTAGGTTCAACCTTCTTGGACTAGCCAGCAGACGACCTCAGAAGACTCTGACTTAGAAGAATTCAGATTTCAGAATATCAGTTCGAAGTTCTTCGAACTCAGCTCGATGATCGTCGATCTCAGATCGATGAACTTAGAGTTATTTCTCTGAGCTGAGCTCGAAGTCATTCGAGCTCAGGTCGACGATCGATTCTTTCAGACAGATTCTCACCTCGATGAACTCAGAGCACAGAATTGGCAAGTAATTCTCTGAATATAATTCGTAGAGCTCAGGTCGATGAACTGGAATTCTCAGGTCGACGATCTTGGAACTTATGTCGACGAATTCTGTTCAGAGTTTGACGATTTCTGTCTCGCTCCAGATTGATAAGTTTTTCTGATTTATGTCCCTTACTTTCTATATTATTTAGCAGTAAAATTCCTGAGTAATTAATGCTCATATTCCCCTGAATATAGCCGTTATTGGCAACATTAATTATGGTCTTCATTAGGATAATTACATGCTTATTTTATTAGGGACAGTTGGAGAAACTCATTTAAGTCATATTTCAACCGTTTGTATTCTCCAGATCTTTCAGCAATTTATGTCATCTTTTCAAATTCAAAGGAGAATGTTTTTGACTACAGAATATAAAAGAGATTCTCTTTTTCAAAAAAGTACACACAAGGCAAGAACATTGCAGAGGTTTATAGAGAAGTGAATTTTTACAGATACACACAAAATATACAGAAGAAGATCTGCTTCTTCTCTGTAAAGAAATACAATATGTTCTTTCCCTTGTTCATACCAAAAATATTGAAGAAGAACATTCATCACAAATCAAGAGTCTTCTTCATCTTCAGATCCTGGAATCTTTAGATAAATCTATTCAACATCTGTCTACTGGATTCCTGGACATTGATATGACAAGGCTGAAGACCTACACCCTGAAGCAAAGCTTCCAGTCTTCCTGAACCATTCAACTTTTCAGGGGGAGTTTTGTCAACATCAAGATCCACTAGTCTTCTCTGTTGATTAGAGAAAGAGAAGACACCATCACCTCCTCTCCCTCCTGTAAAAGGGTTTTAACTCCCTTCAAAAGTAAACCACTTGGATATCAAGTCTATTGATTAAAAGACTTGGTTGGTTTTTGGGCATCTGATCAAAAGCCTAAAGGGTTTCTATATCGCCTGCAAATAGATATTGTGGTGGCAGTCACCTGATCAAAACCTGTTAGTGGATTCCTACCAGGGTTATAGAAGAGTGGATGTACCCAGTTGGGGAACCACTATAAAACTTCTTGTGTTTTCTGGTTGCCCTTTTTCTTTGTGTACTGTGCTGAGTTATTTTTTCTTAGTTCTTTTTACATAATATTTATTATCACTTATTTTTATTGCTAGTTAATCAAAATAATTAAAAGATTTTAAAACCACTCTATTCACCCCCTCTAGAGTAAGTTAGATCTATCCCCTCCTTTCAGTATTCCTCAGGGTCTTTCAAGTACTCGTACTCACTCTCGCTCTATTATCGTACCTCGGATTAAAATTGGTTGTTTAATCTAAACTAGCATTCCTAAGACTAATTGGATAAAGTGATATTGGAGGATTAAGGATGATAAAAAATAGATAGTCTAAGAGCATTCACATGAGAATATTCACTTATTAATTCAACTATATGTAGTCACGTATTAACAATATTATCAAATTCATTGTATTGTAAGGGTTCAATCTCTATCAAATTTTCTCTCGAGCAATCTGATACCTAAACCTAAGTTGAGTAAGTTTTCTCTCGAACAATTCACAACACTCAAGTTTGCACTAATATTAAATTCCCCTGTCAAATACAAAAATTCATGAAATCTTGTCTCTAAAATACCACGAATCTCATTATCTATATTGCCATAATCCAAACAACATATCTCTCGATCATGAATTTTGAAATACAAAGAGAAAGAACACCAGACAATGAAATAACAAGCCATCATCACAACCGTCCAATTTCTCAATCTAAAAGTTTGGGATTCATATAAAACAAATAATAACTTCAAATCTAGGATTAATCACTTTGTTTGAAACCACACATACTGATAAAATACCACAAATCCGATATAAAAACCAATATACATGATTACTGAATTGTTTCAAAAACCAAGTCTCATGCGAAATGTAAAAATCAAGTTAGATCCACTAAGAGAAAGGGAAGATTAAAAGAGATACATGAAGATGAAAACCATACAGATTATCTCCTTTAATTTCTCCTTCCCTTGAGTGCTCCACTTTCGTCCTCCAGAAGTTCTCCAAATACTTCAATCCAAAAGTCTTCTTCTAATTCTTTTTGAAGGTTTTTATTGTCTTCATGCGAACATATGTAGGACATGGGTTCCAACACGTCCGCGTCAAAGGCTGTGTAAAGTGTAAACGGTGCGCCTGGGCGATTTTTGAAATGAATAGGCGCGCTTGGTCGTGATCTATATCATTTGACACGGCCAGGCACACGGCCGTGTATCCTTCACGGCTGGTAGCACGGCCGTGTATTCATCATGGAGCCACGTCTGATCCTTCCCAAAAAGGACACGGGTAGTAACACAGGCGTGTACCTACTCGTGTGGTGCCCAATCCAAGATTTTCCTGCCATCAGTCATGTTAGATCCATGAACACCTCTGTTTGCTCAAAGACTTTTTGTTCCAAGGGCTTGCAATGTAACATCCCATTTCCGGCTAGACCCCTTGGAGTCGGTCTATTGTGACAAAACCCTAGAAGCCCAAGAATTGAAGTACATCGACCGAGATTTCGGGTCACGGGTTGGTCATGCCCATGACCTATGTGTCACGCCCGTGACCTAGGGCGTGACTCCTTCGACAATCGTCGATCTCCGTGAGACGATCGTCGAATTTTAAACCCGGGCCTGTCACGCCCGTGACCTATTTGTCACGCCCGTGACCTAGGGCGTGACTCCTTCGACGATAGTCGATCTCCGTAAGATAGTCATAGAATTTGTAACCCGGGCCTGTCACGCTCGTGACCTATGTGTCACGCCCGTGACCTGGGGCGTTACCCCTTCGACGATCGTCGATCTCAGCGGGACGATCGTCGAAGCGTAGAAATTGCGTCGTGGCCCTGTCACGCCCGTGACCAAGGTGTCACGCCCATGACCAAGGGCGTGACCCCCCCCTTTGGCGATCGTCGATCTCAGCGAGACGATCGCCGAGCGCGGAATTTGCACATTGACCCTGTCACGCTCGTGACCCATGTGTCACGCCCGTGACCTAGGGCGTGACCACCCTTCGACGACCGTCGATCTCAGTTCGACGATCGTCGACCTCTGAATTTGCCACTCGGGCCTGTCACGCCCGTGACCTATGTGTCACGCCCGTGACAAGGGCCGAAACGTCAGCCAGACTGGAAATTTCGGTAACCGACGTCATAATCAATTCTGAGTATGGGAATTCACAGCAGGAGTATTTATGAGCCGTTTCTGTCTCTAATTATTTAATAGAAAGAGAGAGTGAGGTCCAATAGGAAATCGCCACCTGGATCAGCCAATTCATCTTAACCCTTTTCCTCTTCCCTGCATCATAACTGAAACGTTATTAAGAAGAAACATTTATGGCCATGAATGTTTCATCCTTTCCCCTCCCCATTGGGAAATCTATAAAAGCCCCCTTGGAGAAAGAGGAGAAGGTTACACGCTCGATCAAACAAATTCAGACTTTTGCTCTTGCTGTAGGAGAAGTTCGGGAACGCCATCACCACGCCATGACAATCCGACGTTCATCTCGTCTTCAAACCACGAACAAGGTCCTCCTCTACTTCTTCTCTTATGGGTAGATCTTAGGATCTTAGAAATGAAGTTCGTGCTCAAAGGAGCCGGACCTACCTCGTGTTTTCATGGAAAACCATGGAAAAATATTGTTTTGAGTTCGTCGGAAACCGCCACCTCCAGCGGCCAAACCACCGCCGACCGATAGCCATCGCCTCAATGGAGGTGGTTGTGGTGGTGGCTGGCCAGGGAAGTGACAGGACGGCCGGCGACAGATCGCGAAAGAGCTATAGGAAATATGGTTTTCTGTGTTCTGTTTTCGGGTTCATGTAGAATATGAATAGCAAAACCAATTTATAATACATAAATTATGTATATAATACATAATGAGAATATATATTATTTGAGTATATTTAGAGGCTGCAAATTGAGGCACTTAGATACCGATTTAAAAAAAATGTCCTGTCACAGAAGTCGTAGCCCTTCGAGTCTAGATTAATTTAAAATTAGTTTCAACTCGTTTGGGTAAGCGGTTTGACCGCAGCACCCGTTTTAATGGGGGTTGTACCTAGAGTTGGGCAGAAACTAAAATGGATGCCCACGCTTCATCCCTTGTCCAAATGACCTGAAATTTGGGCAGGGGGTTAACCTTAGCAATACCTTAAGGAAGTCCAAAAATGTGAATTTTTGGAGACACTTTGCCTAAAGTTTTAGTTTTAATTTAATAAAGATAGAGGAATTTATTTATGTGGTCAAATAACCTCCGAACCCTCCCAAATTTTGGTGAGTGGTCCCTGACTATAAAACTTAGCTTTGTACAAATTTTCAACTCATTTGGATGAGTTTTGGATAGGGAGTTACCTATTCTAAACTAGGCAAAAGTGAGGCATTTTTGAGTAAAAAGTGCACGAGAGGTTGGAACGGTCAAATCACCTCAACTGAGGCTGATATCTTGACCACTGACTTGGAAGGGTTATTATAACCCACTTGGAGAAAATGGTGTGGTTTAGGGTTGGTTTACCCTAGGATCCAAACTTAAATCCTAGGTGGAGGGTTTTGAGGGTTGTGAAGGACATGGGGGCAATTGCTCTCGTATTGCCTTGAAACTCTATAGAGTTGATATTAGCAAGATAATAATCGTCTGGATGGAATCTTGGAGAATTTTACTGGAATTTTATGATGTTTATTTCCAGCACTTCGTTTGTAAAGTTGATTATAACCCCAATTGATGTTTTAATTATTTGTACCTTTCTGTTCATGGAAATCTCATGAAATCTTGGAAATAAATGTTTTAGGACAAAATGGTTACCCTTGAATTTTTGTATAATTTTTAGTTGAGTAAATCCAGTACTTTCTTCACAAATGTTAAAAAGGGGTTCTATGTTTTGAAAATTATTTAGGGATGATTTTATTACTGAAAAATTATGAAATTGGGCCAGTGCTATTTTTTAGGCCTTTATCTGCATATTATAAATTATTTATAATTTTTGGAAGAATATTCTCTGTACTTGGTTCATAAATAATGGAAGATAGTAAATATTGCTAAAATAGTTTTAGTGCCCTTTTGATGATAGAAAAATTATGATACTTTGGATTTACCCTATTGAGATAACCTACTATTTATTATAAATTTGCTGGACATCTTGCATGAGAACTTAGGGTAGTTCATGTTCAAACAGGTAGCCCTTGGGATTTTTGAGGAAATTAATTAAATGCTAGATAAATTAGGAAAAATTACCACATTATGGATTTAGGCTAATTATATCAGGATAAGTCTCCAGTAAATAATTTAGGCATTTGGATGTGTTTTGGGATCATTGCATAACCGGTTCGACATATAGTCTAGGTTGGTCTGCATATAGCAAATTTATAAATTACAATAGGACATGATCTAAGAAAGTCGTTGGAGTTAGTCATTTTGTTTGGATGGACAATTGTGGATGATATCACAATAGAATGATATGGAGAGTAGAGAGAAGTAGTGATAGCTAGAGTTAAGAGATGCTCGGGTTCGACGAAAGATCGTCTTTCTCGAAGAGAAGAAGGTTAAAAATCACCCTAGGATAGTCTATCGTAATATGAGAAGGGAATGGGTAAAGGGGATCAACCAATAACAATAAGTGCCTTGCGAAAGGGAACGATGGGCTTCAGCTACCATCATTGTTCCTAGTGCCCTTTGAGAGCCCTTCACGGGGAATACCGGGGGCAGTCCTGGGTTAACGTAAACTGCAATAACAAACTGACAAGAGTAACTTAGTAATTAGGGCTGCACCTTTCACAAACACTGTTGGCACATGAAGATTGATGAGAGCTTCGGCTCGGTTGGTTAAGGGACGGACGGGATGGTCCGGGGAGCCTCGGCTCGGTTGGTTAAGAGACGGACGTTTTGGTCCGGGGAGCTTCGACTCAGTTTTTGTGTGTTACGATTAAACTTGCATGTGCATAAAAGGAATGAAAATTAAGGTGGTGGGTCTTCGGTATTGGAGGGTCGATGCACCGACGCCAATACGCTGACTCGACAAGTGTGGTTAGCACTTCGCCAACAGAAGTCCGGTGCGCCAGCCGGCAAGAGTACGCAGGCGTCCGCTTAGTGCACCAAGCGTTTTGGCGTACGATAGGTCTGATTGGTAGTGCTTTACTGTTTTAGAGGTGGGCGAGGCCCAACCCACCGCTTCCGTCTGCCACTACGGAGGTATCCTGGGAGGTAACGGCTCCGAAAGGGGGAACTAAAGGTCTATGTGCACAGAGTCGGGTGTGTGAGTTGCACTTGCATGTTTCATCATACCCACTTGCATGTCATAGCATAATCGATTCATTTAACCCTGACACCTAAAGTATAAGTGGTATGGGACGCTTATATATTAGGTCCTGCAAAACGACCCCTTGGTCTATAAGCTTGTGTGGGCAAGTTTATAAATTAAGGTTAATTATATATATATATATATATATATATATATATATATGCTGCTGTTTGATAACCGACACCCCAACGTATAAGTGGTATGGGACACTCATACGATGGGAGCCTTGCAGAAGATCCCTTGGCTTATGCGCTTTTGCACATAAGTTAAGGTTACTTTTCCTACTTTCTGTTATTGTCATATTTATTATAGAATTGCTAGATTAGTTCCGCTGCCACCTGATTCTTTCATTAAATCGCCACCTTCATGTATTTCCCTTTCTTCCTCTCCGCTCGGTACCTAGGAGCCATGGGGGAAGGGATAGGGGATGATAGGGCTTAGTCTTTATGACTAACAGTTTTCGAACCACATCATTTTAGGGGATCGCGGAGCCCAGCATAGGGGAGCAGCCCCGGAGACCAGTGCGCTTGGAGATGGGGCAGTCTAGCTCCGAAGTTCATACAGCCGGGACCGTGAGTCTCGACCTTGAGTAGTTTTGTTTTTTCTTCCGCATGAGAGATTTGTAGTGAGGATATGTAGTGAGGATATGATGTATCGGGCATAAGCCCGCATTTATAGTACTTTGATTATTATTATTCTGTGGACACTCCCTTCGTGGAGTTTTATTTCTATATATGTGATTTTCAGTGGACTTGCTCTTACTTCAATTATTATGCTACCTTCCTGTGATCGAATTGGCCGACAGAATCGTCGCCTTGTGGTGATGACCCTTCAGGACGTGAAGGTGTCACCGCAAAGCGGCGATTCTGGGCCTAAGACCCCGGGTTTTAAAAAGAAAAAAAGGGGGTCTTACATGCAATACCTACATAAAGAAGATTAATGAATAAATTAATAACTTAACAAAGGAAAATGAAGGAAAATCTATGTTTCGCTTTTCTATTCATGATAATTCAAGTTCTTAACAATTTTCGTGCAATTACTGTAAAGGGAGGTAGATAATAGTGGACATGATTACAATTATGATGGTAAAAATGACTTATATAATTATACTCATCAATATGAATTGGAGATTGTGGTTGAGATGGAGAGACTGGAGGAGTGGAGGTAGATAGTTGTTAAAGAGGAGTTGATGAAGAAATATTGAATGAGTTGGAGATGGAGGATAAATAGGAGAGAGGGGAGGAGCAGGGGATTTTTCATGAGTTGGGGAAGTGGCTGAATAACCCCTGGTGTTCTTAAAAGCTAACCTGGAAGAGGAGGCCCTAGAGGGCTTGGTGATTACCCTCTCACATCTGCCAAATAAGGCAGAGGTAAGCCTTTTTGAGGAATTGATAAATGTGGTCTGGGAGACCAATAGATCTGGAGCCTTTGCCTGCAAAAAGATTCCTAGAATCCTTCAAAAACACACATTCTTCTTACTGATTTTTCCTATTAATCAAATCAAACAAAATTACTCCCCAATTTATTGATTTCTTAATAACCAATGCACACATCAAATGAAAATGGTGCCTGGTAATGTGATCATGTGCAGAATATTTTCCTAATAATATCTTGCTAACTACATCAGCCAAAAATCTATATTCTATAGATAAATTTTTCTTGAGGAGGTGGTTAAGGTTTCCTGCAGAATGACCTAACCTTTCTACCATCTCATCAAATTCACTGCTAGATAAGTCTATCTCATCTTCTCCATTAACAAAACGAAAAACTTCAATTAAAATCTCTAGAGAAAGAGGAATCGGGTTACCAGAAATTGAACCGATAAGAACTGTAGAATCTTGAACCTGTGAAGTGAAAACTCATTCCTTAATCTCTATTACTGGTAGTTTGATCCTGGTTGTCGTAAGGAACCGCAGATTTGATTCTTCAATTAACTTCAGAATGTCTTGGAATATCTGATCCGAATGAGAAAATGATTCCAAGTCGATATCAAATCTTGCATCGAACTTCATGGTTGCGAGAAGTGCTGGAGAAATTGCCATTGCTCTGCAAAAACAACAAGAGATCAAGTGCAAGAGAACTGGAAAGCGCAGGATGGAGTTCGATGAAAACTCTATTATAAGTTTTTAGAAGATAAAATGACGAGCTCCGTCCAATGTAAAAGAAAAACTTTGAGCTCAGTTCGACGAGAATACCCATAAAGAGATAAAATTCATCGACCTAAGTTAGAAGAGCGGGAAAACAGATCGTCGATCTCCGTTCGACGAAATATTTTCAGAAATAAATTCGTCGATCTCCAATCGACAAAAAAAATTCTCAAAGAGATTTCGTCGATCTCTGTTTGATGAAAGACTCTAGAAGAGTTCACAGATCGACGATCTCCGTTCGACAAAAAGTGATCAATTCTTAAGACCTCAGACAAAAAATCAAATTTGGTCTTCTCCATTAATCATACCTAGCTTATTTAAGAAGAACAAATGTTTCTTTTCATCCAAAGGTCAGGTGAAGATATCTGATCTTTGTAAATCAGTAGAGATGAAGACAAGATTAATTTTCTTTTTTTCCACACAATCTGAAAGTCTACCTGGTGTCAACTACCTTCACCTATGGGGGGGGGGGGGAATAAGTGTCTTGCAGCGTATTTGCGGAATTAAAATTGTACCTGAACAAGAAAGCAAAACAACACAGCACAGAAAGGACACAAGCAATTTATAGTGGTTCCCCGATTTGGGTACGTCCACTTTCCCCCTTCTACCTATCTCCCAACTAGAAACGACTCGGTCACTTCACCAACAGGATTGAAATCCAATCCTTGCACTATCGGAAGGAACCCTTCCACACGTAGGAGTCAACACTCCCACATCACGGGTTGCACCCAACCCTACAACTAGGAACCAAATGTTCCTTTACAATGAAAAAGAAATTGGAGTGTATAAGAAATACAAACAACTTGAAGATCTAGGTGTCCCTTTTCGTTAGACTACTTGTTCTTGTAGGCAACGAAAATTCCACAACCCTTGATCTTTCTTGGATAAAATCTCCCCGAGACCGGCGGCGGCAAAGGGCGGTGGCAAAGGGCGGCGGCAAGGCACTCGGTGTTGGCGGCGGCAACTGAAAACAGCAGCGATGCACTGGAGATTCAATCTTCTTAGCGAAGTCGGCAAGGTCTTCCAACGGTCACACTAGGATCGATCGTCTCGATCGATTCGGACGGGGATGGATTTCCCTATCTCAAATCAAGAGACAAAAGATCTCTGGTTAGACGCGTGAGACGCTGTGCAATACTTGGCTTCTGTCACCGGGGATCTGGAGGAGATCGAGATCAGCTACGGTGACCACTGCACGAGCGGCGGCGACGGAGGCGGAGCAGGTTCGCGATTTTAGGGTTAGTCGGCGGCTCGGCTTTCGTATCCTGTGTGCGTTAACCACTGTACACAAATACCTGTGTATTTATATAATAGGTCATGGAGATGACCGTTTTGGGCCCAACCAAAGCAAAGACCAAAGTCCGGTTCAAATAGCTGCAGGTAACATGGACCGGTCCAGGAATTCGGAAAAATCACCCAAGGCAAAATCGGCGAGAATCGTAGGTGATTCTCGACGAATTGACGAGAATCACTTACGATTCTCGCCGAATTCTACTTGGCGAATTCTGGCTGCACAGGTTATAGAGGCCGGGGAGAATCGGCGGGAATCACATTTGATTCTCGCTGAATCGTCGAGAATGCAAAGTCATTCTCGACGGATCGGCGAGAATCACTTAGTGATTCTCGACGATTCTGCCTTAGAGAATTTTCTGACTGCGTCGAGACAGCCGGCCCAACCCGGCGAGAATCATCTAGTGATTCTCGACGATTCGTTGAGAATTACTAGTGATTCTTGACGAATCGGCGAGAATCTCTTAGTGATTCTCGACGATTTACACTTAGACGATTCTCGTCTTTCAACCCGTGAGCTGGTCTTTGGCCCATCCTTGCTCCTTGTCTGCTCTTGATCTTTCATGACCCTGTGCTTGGAAATAAGTACACTCCAATAGAGAGAGTACACGTAAGCCAACACACTGATCTGCTCAACTAGGGATTACGTTGCACAGACCTAAGTATATTGACCTACTGCACCCTGACATTGGTGTGTACTTAGCAATGAATAGCTGCAAGCACAACTAGAAGAAATTCATCAAATATATAGTGAATTCACCTTAGCTTGTTCAGGGGCTTCTTCAAATCAGGTACATTGTGGATACAATACCCAACAATCTCCCCCTATTTGAAGAAGCCTAAACCCTACAAGCTAAGGTGAATACAACGGCTTGGAAGAACAGAACATAAAATAAAACGTTGAAATTCCATACCATTATTTTTGGAGCTTGTGGAGCTATCACCTTAGCACCTTAGCCGAGAGGGTAATGGTAATCTCCCCCTTTTCGGCTTCTACAAATCGGGGACTGAAGCATGAGACACCATGCTCCCCCTCAGTTCTTGTACCTTTGCTTTCACGAAATTCCTAGCAGAGGCTCCCCCTAGACGCATGAGCCTTGAGCTTCTATAGTCTTCATTCCTCGTAGTTTAGCATCCCCAATTCAGTTTTGAACATACTGAACTTGGACTCATCAAGGGGCTTTGTGAAAATGTCTGCAATCTGCTTGTTAGTGGGAACATAGCAGAGAGAGATGTCCTTGTTCTCCACGTGCTCCCGAATGAAATGGTAACGCACTTCAATATGCTTCGTTCTACTGTGCGATACCGGATTATTGGCAATAGCAATTGCACTGGAGGAGTCGCAGTATATCGGTACTTCCTTGAACTGGAGATCATAGTCTGCTAACTGATTTCTGATCCATAGAAGTTGTGCGCAACAGCTCCCAGCCGAAATGTATTCAGACTCTGCTATGGAGGTTACTACACAGTTCTGCTTCTTGCTATTCCATGAGATGAGTCTTCTTCCGAGGAATTGACACGTCCCTGAAGTGCTTTTCTTGTCATCCCTGGGGGTTGAGCGACGTATACTTCCTCTTTCAGGTCTCCGTTCAAGAAGGCTGATTTCACGTCCATTTGATAGACAGTGAATCCTTTGTGCAAAGCATACGCCAGGAACAATCTGATGGCCTCGAGCCTTGCCACTGGTGCAAAGGTCTGGTCGAAGTCAATCCCCTCCTCCTGTCAGTAACCTTGAGCCACTAGCCTGGCCTTGTTCTTTATGATGACACCATGTTCATCCAGTTTGTTTCTGAAGATCCACTTGGTGCCAATCACATTCTGCTTTTGTGGTCTGGGAACCAGCGTCCAAACGTTGCATCGTTCGAATTGATGCAATTCATCTTGCATGGCCAAAATCCATGCAGCATCTTTGTTCGCCTCGTCGAACTTCTTTGGCTCGACCTGTGACAGGAAGCTAAGATGCAAAATCTCGTTAATGGTACCTCTTCGAGTTCTGACCCCGTCACGAGGATCTCCGATGATCTGATCTCTAGGATGATCCCTCACGTGTCTGAGCTCTAGAAGTCTGACGTCAGGAGCGTCGACTACTTCTTGGGCATCTCCTTTGTCTAAAAGATTTGCTCCATTTTGATCTTCAACTTCTCCGATCGGCATTGATGTGGAGACCTTGACGTATTTTGGAGTTGCATCTTTCTCGGGCTCATCCAGTTGTAACTTTTCGAGTCTGGTACCTGCATCTTCAGGAAGACAACTAGAAGTCTTGCAATTAAGCAAACTTCCTTCATCAAATACAACATTTATTGATTCCTCTACCACTAGGGTTTTCTTGTTGAAAACTCTATAAGCCCGGCTATGGCTACTATAGCCCATGAATATGCCTTCGAAGCATTTTTCACCAAACTTAGTACAAGGGTACTTCCCATTATTCAGTACATAACATTTGCAGCCAAAGATCCTCAGATAGGACATGGTTGGTTTCTTGCATTTCAGTAGCTCATAAGGAGTCTTACGATGGCTCTTGTTTATCAATGCCCGATTTTGTACATGATAAGCCGTATTGACAGCCTCGGCCCAGAAGTATTCTGGGAGAGAAGCGTCATTCAACATTGTCGTGCACGCCTCAATGAGTGTTCTATTCCTCCTCTCCGCCACTCCATTTTGTTGAGGAGTGCGAGGGGAGGAGAACTCATGAAAGATACCAAGTTCTTCACAGAACTCTGTCATAACCCTATACTCAAACTCTATTCCGTGGTCACTTCTGATTTTGACCACTGAGCAGTTAAGTTCGTTCTGTATCTGCTTGACAAAACTGGTGAAGATGTCAAACGTATCAGACTTGCGCTTTAAAAAGAACACCCACGTAAACCGAGAGTGATCATCTATAATCACTAGCGTATACGACTTCCCTCCTAAGCTATGAACTTGCATGGGACCAAACAAGTCCATGTGCAGAAGATAAAGACATCTGGAGGAATCTTTGTCTGGGATTCCCTTAAAGGTATCCCGAGTCTGCTTGCCCATCTGACATGCAGGATATGGACTATCTTTAATGCACTTAATAATGGAAGCATCCCTTACTAAGTCTTTGGAAAACAGCATATTAATTGTCTTGTAATTAATGTGTGCCAATCTCTTGTGCCATTGTTCACAAAGAGATGCACTGCCTTTTGCAACGAGGCATACTGGGGTAGAAGAATCTAAACTAAGAAAATCTAAACAGAAAATATTTCTGCTCCTAATGCAAGTTAATACAGTCTCCGAAGAATCACATGATATTATCAGGCATTTATCCTTGCAGAACTTAATGTCATACCCTTTATCACATAACTGGCTTACGCTGATCAGGTTATGATTTAACCCTTCAACATAAGCTACGTTAGTGATAGAGAGTATACCGTTGGAAATCGTACCGTAACCTCTGAAGACTCCCCGATCAGATCCCCCAAATATGACTTTGGGTCCATTCTCGACTGGAGAGTACTCCCGCAGCAGACTTCTTGTCCCGGTCATGTGACGGGAGCATCCACTGTCCAAATACCAAATAGGAGTTTTGTTGGCCTTTGGACATTCCTGCAAAACAAAATCAATTTGCCTTAGGAACCCAATCGTACTTGGGTCCTAGATTTTTCGTTAGCATACTCCCCCTCGGTTGGTTAGCCCTACGAGAGGTCGGCCTCGCATTGCCAATATGAGGAGTCTCGATATTCCTTGGATTAAACCAACAATCCATGACAAAGTGACCAATTTTGCCACAGCACCAACAGTCAAACCTGTTATACCTCCTCTTGGGCGCCTGCTTCACCCTTGAAACGTGGGGTTCAGCCGGGGCCGAAGACCTGGAGGTGGAGGCATCATGAGGACCACAGTCACATGACTTCTTCACCTCTTGGCTTTTTAGTGTAACAGGCTTGGCCTATGGTGCCTGCTTCCTATTATGGCCGCTAGAGAATTGACCATAATTTCCCAAGTGGATTTCCTCATAAGGTGCCTTGAAGACACTCTCACTGAAATTATGGGGAAAGGTCCACCCATCATACCGGCTCTTCGGCTTTGCAACCGAGGGCCTGAAGTGATGGCCATATGTTGACTCAATGTCAAGTTGGTTACAGGGAAAGCTAGGCTTTCTGAACTCAACAGGGCTGAGTGGGGCCTTTCCTTTCTCAGTAGCAGAGGCATTCTTGACAGCCTTATTCTTCCTCTTGTTCCTGTTTCTCCTGGATGAGGAGCTAGGTGCCCCTACGTGCCCTAAAACAACTCCTTTGGTCTGAGACATGAAGGTATCAACTAGTGGAAGAACTGTCTTCGGCATAGAGAAGTTCTTAACGATCTTCTTTTCTGTCGCAAGTTGTTCTTCCAACTTGTCGATTTCCTCTTGCTTAAGATCGAGGAGCTTAAGAGACTCTGAATGCTTTGAAGTCAGGTCCAAGTGCTCCTGTCGGAGGGAGATCAAACTGGTGATCTCTTCCCTCAGGGATACACTCTCACCTTTATGGAATTTAACTTCCTTTTTCTCAGCCTTCAGTCTCTTTCGACATTCCACGAAAGTATTGAGCAGAAGCTCATACTTATCGAGGATCTCAGCTTCACGGGCCGAAGGGCTATCCTCAGGGTCATCATCCTGAGACTCAGGATTAGAGTCAGAGTCGGAGAGAGGGGTGTGAGCTTTTACCTTCCCAGTAAATGGGGGAGAATCTCCTTCCGAGTCACAGCGACCCATTAGCCCAAAGTAGGCTTCCTCGTCATCGCTAGTGTCTGATGTGTCAGATTCACTCAGCGTCTTTGGCTTCTTCGCGATGTAACTCCTCTCCTTCTTCTTGTCTTTTGAGGACCTGTGCTCCTCTCCCTTTCCCTTTTCCCTCTTGCCTTGATGGCAGTCGGCCATGACGTGTCCTGGCTTATTGCAACCAAAGCAAATAATGTCAGATGAGCGGTGTTTGTTCGGTTTGGAAACATACCTGTCAGAAGAATAGTTCTTCTTCTGATCCCTTGAAGAGGAGTCGTTTCTCTTTCTCTGATTCCTTAGCTTGAGGAACTTCTTGAATTCCCGTATGTTAAGGGATAAGTCTTCCTCAGACAATTCTGAGCCGAAGGAGCTTGGCTCATAGTCTTCCTCTTCATCCTTCTTCCACGCATGGGAAGAGGCAGCACCCTTGCCCTTTCTGGAATGAATGGCTTTCAGGGCCACCGTCTTTTCCTTGGCCGTTGCTTTCTCTGCTTCCTCTTCAGCCTTCCTTGTGTTCAACTGAAGCTCATAGGACATGAGCTTCCCAAACAGAATCTGAGGGTTGGTTTCTGCAAGTTTGCCAAACTCGCGGATGGCGCAGATCTTTGTGTCCCATTCCTTAGTGAGGGACCTAAGGAACTTATCATTGAGTTCACCGTTAGTGAACACTCTTCCATATCCTTTGAGTGCATTGATGATCTTGAGGAAGTTTTCGAAGGTAACTCCGATCTCCTCTTTTGGCCCTTGTCTGATGGCCTCATATTTCTGATTGAGGAGGGATCTCCGATCGTCCCTCACTTCATCCGTGCCCTCCATTAATACAATCAGGCAGCTCCAGAGATCCTGGGCTATCTTGCAGTTGCAGAAGTTCTGCATCATAGAGTCGTCAACTGCGCTTACCAGGATGTTCTGAGCTTTCTTGTCGAGTCCGAACAGCACCATTTCGTCCTTGTCCATTTCCGAAAGTTTCTTGGGCACTTCCTTGGTAGGATCAATGGTGGAGGCCTTAGTGGGAATCTAAGGTCCCTCCTCCACTATCATGAAGAGCCGGGGGTCGACTGCTTCCGTGTAGAATCTGATTCTTTCCTTCCAGATAGGAAAGTTCAGTCTGGTGCACACTGGGATTTTGCCGGAGTGCTTGAGTCCGTCCATGGAAGATATCGGTCTTCTTCTTGACACTGGTGGCAGGATTCTACTCAAGGTGTGAACCTTTTTGAAGAGCAACCTGCCTCTGATACCACTTGAAAGTCCACCTGGTGTCAACTACCTTCACCTATGGGGGGGGGAATAGGTGTCTTGCAACATATTTGCAGAATTAAAATTGTACCTGCATAAGAAAGCAAAACAACACAGCATAGAAATGACACATACAATTTATAGTGGTTCCCCGATTTGGGTACGTCCACTTTCCCCCTTCGACCTATCTCCCAACCAGGGATGACTCGGTCACTTCACCAACAGGATTGAAATCCAATCCTTGCACTATCGGAAGGAACTCTTCCACACGTAGGAGTCAACACTCTCACAACACGGGTTGCACCCAACCCTACAATTAGGAACCAAATGTTCCTTTACAATGAAAAAGAAATTGGAGTGTATAAGAAATACAAACAACTTGAAGATCTAGGTGTCCCTTTTCGTTAGACTACTTGTTCTTGTAGGCAACGAAAAGTCCACAACCCTTGATCTTTCTTGGAGAAAATCTCCCCGAGACTGGCGACGGCAAAGGGCAGCGGCAAGGCACTCGGTGTTGGCGGCGGCAACTGAAAATAGCAGCGATGCACTGGAGATTCAATCTTCTTAGCGAAGTCGGCAAGGTCTTCCAACGGTCACACTAGGATCGATCGTCTCGATCGATTCGGACGGGGATGGATTTCCCTATCTCAAATCAAGAGACAAAAGATCTCTGGTTAGACGCGTGAGACGCTGTGCAAGACTTGGCTTCTGTCACCGGGGATCTGGAGGAGATCGAGATTAGCTACGGTGACCACTGCACGAGCGGCGGCGACGGAGGCGGAGCAGGTTCGCGATTTTAGGGTTAGTCGGCGGCTCGGCTTTCGTATCCTGTGTGCGTTAACCACTGTACACAAATACCTGTGTATTTATACAATAGGTCATGGAGATGACCGTTGTGGGCCCCACCAAAGTAAAGACCAAAGTTCGGTTCAAATAGCTGCAGGTAACATGGACCGGTCCAGAAATTCGGAAAAATCGCCCAAGGCAAAATCGGCGAGAATCGTAGGTGATTCTCGACGAATCGGCGAGAATCACTTACGATTCTCGCCGAATTCTACTTGGCGAATTCTGGCTGCACAGGTTATAGAGGCCGGGGAGAATCGGCGGGAATCACATTTGATTCTCGCTGAATCGTCGAGAATGCAAAGTCATTCTCGACGAATCGGCGAGAATCACTTAGTGATTCTCGACGATTCTGCCTTAGAGAATTTTCTGACTGCGTCGAGACAGCCGGCCCAACCCGGCGAGAATCATCTAGTGATTCTCGATGATTCCTTGAGAATCACTAGTGATTCTCGACGAATCGGCGAGAATCTCTTAGTGATTCTCGACGATTTACACTTAGACGATTCTCGTCTTTCAACCCGTGAGCTGGTCTTTGGCCAATCCTTGCTCCTTGTCTGCTCATGATATTTCATGACCCTGTGCTTGGAAATAAGTACACTCCAATAGAGAGAGTACACGTAAGCCAACACACTGATCTGCTCAACGAGGGATTACGTTGCACAGACCCGTGTATATTGACCTACTGTACCCTGACATTGGTGTGTACTTAGCAATGAATAGCTGCAAGCACAACTAGAAGAAATTCATCAAATACATAGTGAATTCACCTTAGCTTGTTCAGGGGCTTCTTCAACAGGTACATTGTGGATACAATACCCAACATAATCACTAATGAAATGATGTCTAATCTCTATATGCTTGGTCTTACTATGATGCACTGGATTTTGTGCAATGGAAATTGCACTGGTACTATCACAAAATATATTTGAATTATTTAGATTGAAACCATAAACTAGGAGTTGGGTTTAAAACCACAATATTTATGAACAACAACTGCCAGCTGCAATGTATTCAGCTTCTATAGTTGAAGTGGACAAAAATGTTTGTTCCTTATAAAACCAAGACACAAGCCTATCACCAAGGAACTGGCATGTTCCTGATGTGCATTTCTTGTCAAATCTACATCCAACAAAGTCAACATCTGAGAATCCAGTTAATTGAAATTCTGACTCAGTTGGATACCAGAGTCCTAGATTTGGGCAACCCTTTATATATCTCAAAATTCTTTTTAGGAAAATAAGGTGAGATTCTTTAGGGTTCACTTGGAACCTAGCACAAAGACATGTAGCAAACATTATATCTGGCCTACTAGCTGTGAGATACAATAAGGACTCAACAATAGCACTATATGTTTTCTAATCAACTGGCTAGCCCTATTCATCAGAATCAATCACAACATTGGATGCCATGGGTGTTTTCATAGCTGAGGCATCAGACATCCCAAATCTCTTAACTAACTCCTTATCATATATAGATTGGGAGATGAAAATGTCATCAGGGGATTACTTCACTTGAAGACCAAGAAAGTATGAAAGCTCGCCCATACTACTCATTTTAAACTTAGAATGCATAAAGTCAAAAAATATTTTGCATAGTTTGGAATCAGTAGAGCCAAAAATGTTGTCATCTACATATATTTGTACTAACAAAATTTTATTTTTATGATGCCTAAAAAATAAAGTCTTATCTATAATGCCCCTGAAGAACTTATGCTCTAAAAGAAAGCTAGCTAGGGTCTCATACCAAGCTCTTGGAGCTTGTTTTAAACCATAGAGAGCTTTATGCAATTTAAAAACAAAAGAGGGATAAGTTTGAGAGATAAAACCTGGTGGTTGCTCCTCATAGAATTCCTCTTCGAGTTCACCATTTAAGAAAGCAATCTTGACATCAATCTGGTAGACTTTGAATTTCTTGTAGGCTGCATAAGCAAGGAATATTCTGATAGCCTCCAGCCTTACAACAGGGGCAAAGGTCTGGTCATAATCAATTCTTTCCTCTTGAGAATAGCCTTGAGCTACCAATCTTGCTTTGTTCATTACATTAGCTCCTTGTGCATACAATTTGTTCCTGAAAACTCATTTAGTTCCAATGAATGGGTAGTCTTTGGGTCTTGGAACTAAATCCCAAACTCTGCATCTCTCAAATTGATCTTGCACTGCATCTTTTATGGATTCGGGCTCAAGTTGAGATATGAAGAAAGCATACATCAAATCATGGTTGAGTTGATGCCTTGTTTGCACACCAACTGATATGTCTCCAATAACTTGAGATATAGGGTGATCTCTAAGTGTGACAAGATCAATAGGAGGAGTTTGTACAACAATAACATTGGGAATTAATTCCTCTTGTGTAATTATGTTGGCTGTTGTAGGTTCAGTAATTATTTAAATGATATCTTCTTCACTATCTCCATCAACTTGTGGAGAAGGATGTGATATAACCTCTTGGGTGAGGTTTAAATCATCCAATCTCTCACACAGTTGGGGTACCTATAATAAATCTCTAGTAGAAGAATCCTTCTCCTTGTAAAACATGTTAGCTTCATCAAATATTATTGTATAGATTCTTCCATTTTTAAAGTTGATTTATTGAAAACCCTATAAGCCTTGCTAACTTG
The DNA here is from genome assembly GCA_039513925.1 of Platanthera zijinensis. Classification (NCBI taxonomy): domain Eukaryota; kingdom Viridiplantae; phylum Streptophyta; class Magnoliopsida; order Asparagales; family Orchidaceae; genus Platanthera; species Platanthera zijinensis. Next base: position 133,177,599 of record CM077078.1, read on the forward strand.
GGAATATCCAAACAAAATTCCCTCTTCAGCTTTGGCTTCAAACTTTCTAAGGAATTTCTTATTATTATTGTGCATATAACATCTACAACCAAATATTTTGAAATAATCTATTTTAGGTTGCTTCTCTTTGGGCAATTCATAGGGAGTCTTTCCCTTAAGTTTATGTTTTAAAATTCTATTCAGAACATAGTTTGCTATTCTAACAGCCTCTTCCCAAAAGGATAGGGGCAAGTAAGCATCTGCAAGCAATGTCCCTGTAGATTCAATTAGAGTTCTATTTTTCCTTTCTGCTACCCAATTTTGTTGAGGAGTTCTAGGAGCAGAGAAGCAATGTCTGGTAGCTTCATTTTCACAGAATCCTTGCATGAGAAGAGAATCAAACTCAGTGCCATGATCACTTATGATCAATGCAACTAGAGTAGAGTACTCAATCTGGATGATCTTAAAAAAATCTGTAAGAACTTTAAAGTTATCTGACTTATTTCTCAAAAAGAACACCCAAGTGAATCTAGAGAAGTTATCAACAATAACTAAAGTATAAGATTTCCCTCCATGACTTTGTACATCTTTGGGTCCAAAAAGATCCATATGTAGCAAATACAAGATTCTGGGTGAATCACTCTTATTAATTGATTGAAAACTATTTTTAGTTTGCTTGCCTAATTGACAAGCTATGCACATACTTTCCTTCTTCTAGGGGCCAGAAGGCAATCCTATTACAAGGTTGTCCTTAGATAATTTAGCAATATTTTTATGGTTAACATGTCCTAGTCTTTTTGCCATAAATCATTATTATTACTAATTTGATTGAACAAACAAATTTCTGAACTAGCTTACATGAAATTAACCACATAAATATTTCTTTGTCTAATTCCAGTTAAAACATTTTTATTATCTATTGAAGTAATAATATAGGAAGATTTGTTATAAGATACCTGATAACCTTCATCATATAACTGGATTATGGATATCAGGTTATGTTTTAAACCACTCATATAGGCTACCTTCCTGAAGGTGATAACTCCAACTTTGGCATTCCCATAGTCTCCAAAGATTACATTTGGTCCAAGCTTTGACTTGTAGTTAGTTAAGTTGTCCTTGCTTCCTGTGAAATGCTTTGAACACCCAGTATCCAAGTACCACTGTTCCTCTGTGGTGGGATAGTCCAGTACCTGCAAGAAAATAGATTAGTTGTTCTTGACCCAGGTAACATTGGGTCCTTGATTTTTTTCAAATTTATAACTAGAAATATAAGACAATTCTGGTTGACTCTTATATCTTAGAGGATGAAATCTCCTAGGTGGAATTATCCACTGGGTAAAGGGGTTAACAAAGTCTCTTGGTTGATTAAGGTTTCTGAAATAATTTAAGTTTTCGTTAAAGTTAACTGGGTTCGACGAATTCTGAAAAGTTCGTCGATCTGCGTTCGATGAATAGTGATGAGTTCGTCGAACTCCGCATTGAGAATGAAAGTATTCATTTTCTTTGCCTAATTTCATCGATCACGGTTCAACGGTATGTATTGATTTCGTCGATCGCAGTTTGAAGAATAATTACATAAAAAATCTACGTTCATAGTTCGTCGATCTGAGTTCGACGAACGGTATACATTTTGTTGATCTGGGTTCGATGAAAATGGTTGAACATTGTTTTTATTAAAGTTTTTCTTTTTTTTCTCTTTTATTTAGGTTTCTAAAATACTTCAATTTGTTGGTTATTTTCATCTAATTTTTCTTTTCCTTTTTCAGATATAAATTAAACAGGGGTTGAAAGAATATTTTTCTTTAGAAGATGAGGTTGGCTTGATGAAGCACCTAAGCCCAGTTTGCCATTAAGCCTGACATTGACAGTGCTTGTGATGTCCATCAATTTGATGCTTCTCCCATTCAGGGATTCTTCAAATTACTTAGCCTCATTTAGTTTAGTTTTTAAAGAAATGATTTGTTCAGAAACTATATCTAGTTAACCTTTTAATTTTATGTTTTCAGAAAAAAATTATCATATTCAATTAATTTGTCTCTGAGAAGTTTGATTTCCTTCTCAGATTTAATTAAGTCATTGCATAGTAACTTAAATTCATTTTTAAAATTTTCTGAAGTAAAATCAAAGGAGGATATTACCTGATCCTCTTCTAACTCAGAATCCTCAGCTTTTGATTCTTCAACTTCTGATGGATTTCTTGATTCATTGATAACCATCAAACAAATCTCTCTTGGTTTTGGCCTCTTTATCATATTCACTGGAGCTGGAAGATGAAGACTCTTCTTCAGACTCACTCCAAGTATTAGCAACAAAGCCTTTTTCCTTCTTCTTATGCTTGCTGGAAGAAGGCTTGTAGTAGAGCTTCTTGGTGTCCTTGTCTTTCCTTTAATCCTTCTTCTGCTTCTCTAGACAATCAGGTAGAATGTGTCTAGCCTTCCTGCAACCATAACAAATAATTTCTTTGGTAGGAGTCTTGTCATACCTTGGTGTGTCTATATTCCTTGTTGACCTTCTTCTGAAGTCCTTCTTAGCCATTTTGTAGAATCTCTTGGCTAAGAGACTCATAAACTCTTCATTTGCTGGTAGTGTTTCTGATTCTTCAGATGCCTTAAATACAATACTTTGCTCCTTCCTTCCTGAGGTAGAAGTCTTCTATTCAGCTGCTTCTCTAGTCTTGATATGCTGCTCATAAGGCTTGAGCTTACCTAGCAAAGACTTAGTAGAAATTTCATTTAGGCTTCTGACCTCCTTGATTGACCAGATCCTAGAGTCCTATGTGCTAGGGAAGTACATAAGGATCTTATCATTGATCTCAGTCAGAGATATGTTCTTGTCCAGGTTCTTCAGCTCATTGATGATCAAGCTGAGTCTATCGTATATATCATCAACTGACTCTGACACTTCTTTCTTGAAGTTCTCATATTGGGAAATGAGATGAGATATTCTATCTTTTTTTTCATCAGCTGATCCTGCTACCATTTTGTTGAGGGAATCCCAAATGGCTTTTGCTGATGTACACTCAGCAACCTTCTGGAAAATATCATCTAACATTGTTTGATCAAAGATGTTCATAGCTCTAGCATCTGCAACTTTAGCTTTATTCTATGCATCAGTCCACTCAGGTGGTGGAACTGTAGTTGTATCTGAAGTAGTAGTCATTGGAAGTGGGGGACCTTTCAAAATAGAATTGTAGATATCGTCATCAATTGAATTCATATATAACCTAATCCTTGCCTTCCAAAATGCAAACTTGTTAAGGTTATACATTGGAGGTCTGGTGCTTGAATATTCTTTATTCTGTTCCATGATTTAGAAACACAATAGAGTAAATGGGATCTACCAAAAATCTTTTGGTTCAGGTGTTAGCCTGTGAAACCAAATAACCTTTCCCTCTAATATCATTTGAAAGTAAGGGATAGATTTGTCTTAACTCTAGAGGGGGGTGAATAGAGTATTTAAAAACTTTGATTAGTTTTTATAACAGAATTAAAATAAGTGATATCTATATGTATAGAGAGAAATAAAAACAAAGACAATCACATCACAACAAATAAAAGAATAGAGCAACCCAGACGCACAAAGATTTTATAGTGGTTCCCCTAAACTTGGGTACATCCACTCTTCTACCACCCTTGTTGGAATCCACTACGGGTTTTTGATCATGTGCCCAGCCACCATAGGTTTTTTCTCATGTGCCCTGTAACCACAAGATCTATTTCAAGGGAGATATAGCAACCCTTTTAGCTTTTGACCAGGTGACCAAAAACATAACCAAGTGTTTTGATCAAGAGACTTGACAACCAAAAGATAACTTTTGAAGGGAGTTAAAAACCTTTTGTACAGGAAAGTTAAAAAGAAAATGATGTTGTCTTCTCTTTCTCAAAGCACTGAGAAGACTAGTGGATGTTGTTCTTATCAAAGCTCCCCTTGAGATGTAGAAGAGTTCAGGAGAATGGTAGCTTCGCTTAGTGTGTAGGCCTTCAGATTGAAGAAGATCTTCTTGAAAATATTAGACTGATGAATATTATTTGTCGCTTGAAAGTCCTGAATCAAAAATGAAGAAGACTGAAAATGTATAAAAGCTGTGTTCTTCTTTCAGTTTTCTATATTAATAATTCAATAGCTTCTGTATGTTCTGTTACTACAATCTTCTGAAAAATATCTTTTATATTCCTTGTAGAAAATAGCCTTTGAATTTTAAATCCTATCCTTGATTGACTGCTGAAATTCTGGGAGTTGAACGGCTAGAAAATGTCTTTAATTTGTTTACTCAATTGTCCTAGTAAATAAGCCAAATAATTACTCTGTGAATACCATAATTAATGTTGCCTTGGAACGGCTATATTCTAGAGAATATGGAGCATTAATTATCTGAGCATTATAGGCATAATATAATATAATTTGAAAATATATCTGCTTTAGTCGATTTGAAATCATCATAGAAAATTGTCGAACTGAATATGGAAGAATATAGTCGAACTCAACAAATTTTGTCGACCTGAGATCCAATATTGTTGAACTGAAGATAGAAGACAAGAGGTAGAAAATCGTCGAACAGAGCTCCAAATTCGTCGAGCTGAGTTTTTGGTATAAGCTGACAAATCGTCGACCTCAGCTGAACTTTCTTCGAGCAAAACTCAGAGAAGAAACTCTGAGATCTTCGATCTTAGATCGACGATCGTCGAGCCGAGTTCATCTATTATCGAACGCTTTTTTTAACTCTTAGAAAACTGCTTTCTCTAGAGGTCTTCTGTCTCTAAGCCTTCTGAAGGTGAAAACCAATCACTCTAGGTTTGTTGACTAAACCTAGACCCTGATAAAGACTTATGACCCTAGACTATACAATGTGGGTCATCTGAGAGCCCTAATAGTGAACCTAGCCCAAATCAACCCTAAATAAGGTGGGGTTCCAACATCCCCTTTTCTGGCTTCTTCAATAGGTATATCTATTGAGGGAGGAGAAAGGATCATGGGAGAATTTATTTCTTGATCCTAGCCAAATTCCCATATTGATACTACTAAGGAAATTAGCCTAGTAATCAAACCACATGATTAGGAGTCATACCTTTATGTTGATACATTGATACAACACAACACTGTAACACTTGAAATTACTGCACACGTAGTTCCACTTGAGCTGACTATTCCTCTTCTCCAGTAGTAGGACTGTCTACTAAGCAGTAGTCCTTCTCATACTCAGAGAAGATTATGAATATATCATAAATAATCTCCCCCTTAGTCTGTGCATTGTCCTTAGGACAAATTGATCAAAAGTGAAGATATCTGATCCATTACAGTAGCTGCATGTTCCTTCTTAATAGGATGCTGATCCTTTTCCAACAAGTGTTGGACATGCTCCCCCTAAATAGGAGCATTTCATGTCATTATTTCTTCTAGTGCTGAGCTTGCTTCCCCTCAACATTATCATCACTGTCATTCCCTCTACTGGACATTTGAGTCCATCTTAGTCTTGATACCACTTAATGGTTTTTATAGTCTTGATGACACATCAAGGACTTATCTACCTGTAAGAGAAGTAAATCCTGCAATACAAACTAGAATTTGGAGCAGCTGAAGCTATCCTAAGTTCCACATACCTAACTCAACCAAGAAGGTGTTGAACTTGACTTCATATAGTTGCATGATAAACATGTCACCAACTTGTCAATGAGGACAAACTCAGGATTGAGTTCTTCCTTATGCTCCCAAATTTATTTATACTTAATCTACATATGCATAGTCCTACTATGAAAGACAAGATTCCTAGCAATTTAGATTACACTAGTAGAATATCAATATAATTAAGTTATACTTATCTGGAGGTTATGGTTCTGATGTCATGTAGCTGATGCTGAATTTACAACACTATGCACAACAACTCCCTTGCACCTTGCACAGTCTCTTCTTGCCTAGCTAGATCTTCTCCTTTTCTCTAGCAATAGGCTTGCCTTTGGCTTCAACTTTCTGATCTATAGCATATGAGTGATCAAACCACTTAGTACTATGTTTATCATTACATTGATCTGTCGTCTTGATCACCACACTGGATACCACACAGTCCTTCTTGAATAGGAGGAATGTTGTATGTATGATGTTCTAGTCCCAATGTACTTCTGATTCCATTGGCAAGCCTGATAGCCTACTCCCCCTTGATCATTGCATTCTTGGGTTTATACCACTCTAATAGTGTTCATAGCACTTGACTAGAGATCATATCTCTTGAGGTTATATCACTGTCTCAACTCTCCTATTCCACTTGATACCATTTGATCAATCCCTTCTTGGTTTCTGAATAGTCAGGGAGGAGCTGGTCTGCTGTGATTCTCTTCTCCCCCTAGCTAATTGCAGATGATACCACTTGTGCAGCTGCCAACTTTCTCTTCTCATGTGGTTGAATTTTCTCCTACAGCTGCTGGACTTTAAGACCACTTGAACCAATAATGATCTTTCCATGAACCATCCTTTCATTTTGATACTAAGTCTTTCTTTACACTGCTATTCCCAGAGGAATTTGTTGACTTATATAAGTAATAGCTGGAGCAAACTAGATGTTCTTATGAACTTGCTCATTCACAGCAGTTGCAAACATCTGGATAATCTCCCTCTCATCCTCAACATTGTCTATAGAGACATTGCTGAACTTCAGCAGTACTGCTGATCTTTTCAGTGATGGAGGTATTCTAGGTAAGACTCAAGCTTGTCCAGTAACCCTGACTGAACATGCTCCCAAAATTGGAGCATCTAGCTTGACAGTCTTCCCCTTAGAATTTGCACAAGCCTGTCTATAAAGCCCACTGAATTGGACATACCTTGCTGCAAGTTCAGATGATATTGAATCCTGATAATACATTTCTCTTCAAGTTTACTCTGAAGAGTCTAACAACATTTGATACCTCTTGAGAGACTCTTTAGCTGAGCATTATGTGCTCCTTCCTTGTTGCTCTCATAAGAGCTACCTGTTCTTTCCTTAGTGATGAGTACAACTTACTTGTCCTTCACAGATTTCACTCAACATTGTCTTCCTCCACTTGGGCAGTAGAAGGAGTGATCTTTATTGTCTATATATCCATTTCTCACTTGAGTATGATCCTCAAGCTATCTCCTTGTTCAAGTCTAATTCCTAGAACAACTACTGTCCAAATACCACATAGGGTATGGGCACTTGGACTATCCTACAAAACAAAATTATCTTACCTTAGGACCCCAATGGTATTTGGTCCTAAGTTCTGATTAGACTAAAATCTAACTTGCCTACAAGTAGTATTTCTGACAGGTTGGCTAACTCTTGCTCTGTGTACAGAAGGATTATGCCAGCAATCTAGGGACAAATGCCCCCACCTTGCGACAATACCAACATTCATGGATATTATCTCCTTTTCTGAGCAGGTCGTGCAGTATGGTTAACTGCTGACTGAATTGAAGGAAGAGGAGCAATAACTTTCTTCAGGTTCCTTTCAACATGGATCTGACTTAAGGTTTGTCTTCCAGCAGGCTTCTTTTGCTTGCTCTGAATGCTATTTATAGTTGTCTTCTTTGCAGATGACATGTTGTTTATATCATCAGAAATATCCAAGTCAGGCTTACTACTAGACTGACCCTTGGTTTGAGTACTTGCTGGATGGGCTTGAGTTAAAGCCACTACCTTGTCCTTGAGAATTGGTGCTGAGGCACCAAATAAAAATTGTCCAGAATGGGCCATTTGTAATACTTCATGGGGAGCCATAAAAGCACTCATTCCCCTACCCTTTCTTCTCATATTGGAAGATACTCTTGTATTCATACAAGAAGAATTCCCATTCTCCTAGTGACCATGCATGCAGCCATGTTCATACCTGTGAGAAGGGAGGATTACCTTGTGAAAGGTTAACTGTGGCACTACATGAGCTTTGCCTTTCCCTTTGGAAAGGTCAACTCTTGTGATTCCCTTGACTACCAACTCCTTCTTACCCTTTTGAGAGAAGGAATCTATAAAGGGCAACACAACTTTAGGCTTGCTGAATTCATCCATAGCCATTCTCTCCTTTAGGAGTTTCTCTTCAAGATCCAAAATGATCTTATCCTTCTGGCTTATGGTCTCAATTTGGATGATTGAGATGGCCTTTAGTTAGTTGATTTCCCTCACTTTCTGATCTAGCAGGGATGCTGTCTCAGACTGTTGGGCATCAACTAGCTGTAGAGAGATAATCTCCTCAGCCTGCATTTTGGCTAACTTATTACTTCTTCTCAAAGAATCCAACATTTTACCATACTTGTCATAAATTGATTGACATCTACCTCAGATTCAGAGTCTTATTCATCACTGGATGAGGATGCATCAAAATCTAGAATGGTCTCTTGACCTGACCAATAAGAAGAACTAGACAGAGATTGTACCTGACCTAAACAAGGCTGATCCTAGTAGGATTCTTCTTCTTCTGTCATGACAATCCCATAACAACTGCAAACATCTTATTCTTCATCATCCTCATATGAATCACTATAAAAAAGACTGACTTTCACAGTCCCTTCCATATAGACAGTAAGATAATCCCACATCTCTTTAGCTGTCTTGCAGTGGACCAAGATCTAGAAGGTGGAGTCATCAATGACACTTACCATGATGTGTTGTGCTTTCTTATCCATAGCAGCTAGGATGACTTCATCCTCAAACATTTCACCATAGATCTTTGGGGTATGGATACTTGCATATGATGTAGAGACCTTCATGGGAATGAAGGGTCCTTCTTGAATTGATGCCAAGACTCTAGGATCACTAGCTTTCATAATTTTCCTGATCCTTTCTTTTCATGTCGCAAAGTTATCCTTGATGCAGGCTTGAAGCTCCATTGTGCTCCACTCCTTATGATTTTCTTTTGAATCCACAAGGTAAACCTTTTAGCTATCCTTTGAGGTCTACTAAGACCGTTAAGTCCTGTTCAAGTAACCTCCCTCCGATACCACTTGAAAGTCTTTGTTTTCAAGGATAGCTAAATCACTTTGAGGGGGGGGGGGTGAATAGATTTCTTAGTCCTTAGTGACTATATTTCATTTTCCTTGTATTGGATGCATTATTAGTTGATTAATTTTTCTTTCAAGACATGCAACCTGCACAGAGAAAACAACAAATAAAAGCAAACACAGATTTATAGTGGTTCCATTAATAAGGGTATATCCACTTTCCCTCCCACCTATCCAACTATCTTGTTGGACTAGGAACTTCTGCAAAACTCTGCTCTAAAGAGCTTACACCTCAAATCTCTCAGGATCTCTCGGTCTCCTCCAAGACTAATAGCTCAGGCACAAGGCCCTACAACTTAGTGATCAAAAGATCACCTACCTAAGGACCAAAGAACCTACAAGTCAGGCTGGGAGGACAGCCCTACCTCAGATCCACAAGGGATCCTACCACAGAGATAATGACTCTTCTATAGCTCAGACCCAAAGGTTCTATCTTAGATCCAAAGGATCCTACAACTCAAGTACAAATGCCCTACCGCTCAGTGAGAATGAGTCACCTACCTCAGGCTCAAAATCCCTACAGCTTAGTGATCAACTGATCACCTCCTCTGATCCAAACTGGATCCTATAGCTCAGGCTAAACATCCCTACAACTCAGATCCACTTCTGGATCCTACCTCAGAGCAAATTTGCTCCTACCACTAAGATCCACAAAGGATCCTACAAGGTAGAAGTGGGTTGTTGAGTTGACTGGACACAAGAGAGATTTCTCTGGGCCAATTTTCCTAGACAGAGATAGACTCAGCCCAACTTTGTCTCAAGGAATATATTTCCTAAGTCCACTTTTCTGGACTAAGAAACCCTTAGCCCTAACTACTCCACAACAACAAGTATATCTACTTGAGATGGAAGTGACTTGCAGAACTCTGTTCTTCCCCTTTCTGAACTGAACCTGAAGCTCATCCCTCCCTTCTTCACAACAACATGGATGTAGATTCTTTGGCTTATGCTGGAAGCAACTTGCAGATCTGCTACTATGCACATTTCTGGACTGAACCAGAAGCTCAGACCTATCTCCTTCTTCACAACACCTAAGATTATATCTTTAGGTTTAGGCTTACTTAAACTGTGAAGTAACTATAGCTAGGGTTTCTCCCTTTGCTGCTATCTAAGCTGAGATGAGCTCAGCTCGCTCTTCTTGACTGCAGAAACCAAATGACTCGGCCTTTTTCTCCATTCTCAAGGAACTTTTCTATACGCTTGTGAAGACAAATGATTTATCTGTTCTGGTTGTTCTTCAAATAACTTCAGCTTCTTATTCTCCTTTAGAAAGAAATCTTTCTGAAATTGCTGGTGCAGGAGTAAATAGCACCATCAAACTTGCTATAGATATCAGATCCTGCAGTTAGGGTTTCTCCCTTGGCTGCTTACCTTTTCTCAGAGATTAACTCTGAACATACTGATGTCGATGAAGAAGACAACAGCTACCTTGTTGAGCCTTTATACCTCCAGTCTTTTTGCTCTCTATTCCACTCTTCACAGCAACAATGATGATGAAGAAGAACTAACTTCAATAGTTTATCTTTCTATAAAAAGGCTTCTCCTTTTATTTATTGTGTCCCAATGGCTCTTTTAGAAGTAGGCCCCACACATTTAATGCCAACTGCATCCTTGCTGTAATGCCAACTGTCGTACAGTAGCTTAACGACGTCTTTTGTCTTGTACTATAGCTTTCCCGCTAATAATTTGAATTATGTTGACTTGTTGACTTGCTGACATCACCATCTGTGGACTTAGTCAAAAATCAAGCATCAGTAGAATAGGCATTGAGTGAATGAGCTTCACTCAATGCCAAAATACTTAGACAGAATTCTATCTATCTAGGCGTTGACAGCATTGAGAGTGCAAGCTCCACTCTATGCTTTTTGCCTTAGCATATTCTTCAGCCATATCTGCATGCTTGGCGTTGAGAGCATTGAGTAAGCATGCCAGAAATCCTTAGTTCGACGAACTCAGAACTCAGTTCGATGAACTCAGAGCTCAGCTCGACGAAAAGTGAAAGCTCGGTTTGATGAACACAAAGCTCAGTTCGACAAACACAGAGCTCAGCTCGATGAAAAGTGAAAGATTAGTTCGACAAACTCATAGCTCAGTTTGACAAACTCAGAGCTAAGTTCGAAGAAAGTAAAAGCAATCAACGCATTTGGACTTAGCCAAATTTCTGTGTCAAAAACTCTCACTTACTTGATGTGATACAGTCAATGCCTTCATCACATGACGTTGAGTGAGCTTGCCTCACTCAACGCCTGTGGACTTAGTTAAATATCAGCACATATTTTCCATGGCTTTGACTTACAAGGCTATCCTCAACGACTATGAATCAATGGCATTGAGTGAATGATGTTCACTTTACCTCGGACTATTGGAGAGGGCGCTACTTAATTTTTTAAATTAGTAGCAAAGTGCCACAGGTCAAGTGAAGGAATGCCAAACAAAACAATCCCCCCCAGCATCCAGCACAACCCGTCGGCTCAGAGGTGGGGTTACCACATGGCCCACATGGCTCAGAGCTGGGGTTACCATATGTACACGGTTTGCCTAACCCGTCAGACCAACACAGATAGAGGGGAAAATCGGGATTTAATAGCGCCCCCCGGTCTTGAACCCGTGACATCCTCTGATTCCAATTGTAGGATCAAGCGCATACCCAACTGCACCAAAAGTTCGGACTGTTGGAGAGGGCGCTACTTAATTTCTTAAATATGTAGCAAAGCGCCATGGGTCAAGTGAAGGAACGCTGGACCCAATAGCCACATTTCTCCCTGCTTCCTCTTAGGCTTTTCCTATCTCACAGCCTTTAGTTGTATGGCGTTGAGTGAGTTGACTTCACTCAATGTCTGTGGACTTAGCCACATTACTGTATAGCCAATAGTTAGGATTAGACAAACTAAGCTATATTCAACGCTTTTACTTACCTGGCGTTGAGTGAATAGACTTCACTCAATGCCTGTGGACTTAGGCTATTCTTAGCCTATCCAACATCTTTTCTTGCATCTGGCGTTGAGTGAGTAAGCTTCACTCAACGCCTGTGGACAACCGAATTCCTGCAGTTGGCGTTGAGTGAGTAAGCTACACTCAATGCCTGCGGACTTAAGCAAATTCCTGTCTGTCCATCATCATTCTTGGTGTCCACCTTTCTGCCTTGTGACCACCTATCACAATTAATTAGACCACCTGTCTAAACTTATTCTGAGGTACATCCTGCACATGATGTGTAACGTCCCAATTCGCGCTAGGCCCCTTGATTGCGTATTTGAGTCAAGGGGGCTGTGGTGAGCCCAATGGGGGTGTGGGTGAACAGGTGCGAACGTATGGGAAATGAGGAAAACAAGGCAAAACGGTAATTTTGGCCGACACGGGTATGGACACGGCCGTGTCCATACCCGTGTGCCTCATGCCAAGATTAGGCTTATCAGTCAGAGAAGTACACGGGTATTGAGACACGGGCGTGTCCCTACCCGTGTGCTGAGGACACGGGTCGAGACACGGCCATGTCTCTACCCATGTGCCGCAACCCCAACACGGCAGAAAAATATTCTGGGATGAACACGGCCCTAAACACGGCAGGCGACACGGCCGTGTCACCTGAACACGGGTAGGAACACGGCCGTGTGCCTACCCGTGTCTGCGGTGTATAAAAACGAAAAAGATGTGAAACCCTAGCATTTCATCCCCTTTCTTCTGCCCCAAAATTTCTGAGAGAGTTCTCTTGGCTGGAGGAGGAAGAGGCTTGCCGGAGCCATCCTTGGAAGAAGATTGTCGGGCCATCCTTGGCGGAAATGAAATGCCGCTACGAAGGAGTGCGAGGCTCATGTCCGGCCATGGTGGTACCGCTGGACTTGAGGTGAGCTTTCTCCCCTCTCCCTTGGTGCTAGATCTGTAGTTATTTTAGGAGAGACATCGACTCCATAGAGTCTTGATGGTGAGGAGGAGAGTTCTTAGGATAAGCCATGCCTTGGTTTTCTAGGCTTAGTCTCCCTCAACCTTCTCATCATTCAAAGTGTAGATGAGAGGGGTTTTCGTTGATGGTTTGGCTTTGAAAGGAGAAATAAGGTTGGGTGTGATTTCTGGAGAAGTTTATGCGAGGTCGTTGCAAGGAAGAAGATGAACGGATGCCGTTCATCTCGCCTTAAGATGCGTGCAGAAATCTGATTTCTTCACGCGGCGACCTTTGTGGCCAATTTCAGAGGTGTTCTGGCCAGATCTGGGCGATCAACTCAACACGAAAGTCGTAGCCCTTGAAATTTCCTTTCCAACGAGTGGTTGCACGTTTCCATGCGATACCTGTAGCCACGGGAAAGCTGGTTCGAGTCCGCTGCGTTCGGGAAAATCCTGTACAGGAAACTGTTTCCTGTACGTATTCGAGTTGAATTTCTGGTATGTTGCGACCAGATCTGGGCGATCGACTCAACACGAAAGTTGTAGCCCTCGCGAATACCTTTCCAACAAGGGGTTGAGCATTGTGATCGGATTCCTGTAGCTCCGAGAATCCCAGTTTTAGTATCGGGCTATCCTATGTTAATGCACTTGTTAATTTATAATGTTAGCACTCTTGCAATGGTTGTGATTTGCTCATTTGTTATCTTGCTCCCATATATTTATAATGCTGTAGTTACTGTAATTTAGCATGGTTACTCATTTGGTTGTGTAATAAGGAATAACCATGTATTGGTAGAGAAATGGATTGGATGAGAAGGCTAGAAATTAAGAGTTGAGATTGGTATAGAATATATTTATACAGTTTGGTGTTGAACATATCTATTATGCGAAGTGTTGAGGTGAATTCATTGAATAGATGGGCGTGAATATGATGAACACTATGTGAAGAGGATTTTGTAACCATAATCCGAGCCTAAGGGGTTTATTAACAACCGATGCTTAGAGTTGTAGCCTCCCTACGGGTAGCATCGAGTGAGTTGTTTTGGGGCATGTGATGTGCGACGATTCATCGTGTCGCGTTATTGAGATAATGACTGTGCCAGGTCTACGGGTTCGCCAGTCGTCACACCGATGGGAGCCAATGGGTAGGCCTTGGGCGGTAGGGTTAGATACTTGGTGTCCATAACCCAAGATCTCCTCCGCGTCATGAGAACGGTTGGGCTTGCACCTCGTGCGTTTCCGAGGTTCCATCCGGTTCGAAATCAAAGGCCAGGTTGGGCTGTGTTCTTGGTGCACATCTACCCAAGACCTCTTCTGAGCCGTAGTACGCATGTGAGCTCCGCTGTTGTGTTCTTAGCGTTGAGGCGTACGGGGGCCTAGGATAGGTAGTGTGATACCACCTAGTAGTGGAGACGCCCGCTCCACTATCGCCGTCTGGCCATGACGGACGACGCCTGAGAGGTTAGCTACCTGCTTGAAAAGTGGGAACTTCAAGTCTGTGTCGACATAGCAACTTGCATGTGCGTGCGCATGATTCGGTCATAGCATAACATTCATATCATGTCATTCATTGCATACACAAGATCATCATCGTATAAGTTTGTATTCGCACTCTTATACGATGAGTTACTTTACTGTTAAGCCGATCCTTAACTTATAAGTTTGTATGGGCACTCTTATAAGTTAAGTTACTATTCTGATTAATTATACCTGCTGTCATATATTATAGATATTTGTAGAACTGCTAGTTGTGTAGCGTAGTTTATACTCCACCATATTTACAGTCACCTGTTTGTTTACTTGCTTATATATATATATATACATTGTACCTTTGTTCCTTTCTCCGCCCGGTGCCGAGGAGTCGCCGGGGGAGCGGATGTGAAGCCACTTAGTCTTATGACTAATGGTTGCTACGTCTTCCTTTTTAGGAGGAAACCCCGCAGGTAGAGCAGCAACGGACTATGCAGCAGGACAGCCAGGCCCGGAAGATAGGACCTGAAGTGGTGGTGCCATCGGCACCGTCAGTGACAGTCGTGAGTGTTTTCATGTAGCCGTTTGGCAAAACATTTCTAGACTCTTGTTCTTTTGTACAAGCCTGTTGTGCTTGTTATCTTCCGCTCTATTGGACTTAAACTTAGCTGTGAATTGAACTGCTTTACTTTTCTGTTATGGTTGGGTTGGCATAGTTTATGTGATATGGATTGTAGCCGGCGGAATAGGCGTCTTATGGTAAAGGCTAACCCGTGTGTTAGTGCTACCGCAAGGCGGCTATTTCGGGCATAAGACTCCCCTCGTGCCGTGTGTTGTGTTCCGGGAGGGGGGGTCTTACAAATGGTATCAGACTTAGCCGATCTTCAACTAGAGCAGTCATGTAACAATAGGTCACTCCCGTTCGATTAGTCGGTTTGGGGACAAACCGACTTAACGGAAGCAGTGGTGTGCCCATATGTAATTAACACTAAGTTGTCGAACTTTGACATTAGTTTTAGCCAACCTGACCCTAGTTTGTACCTTGTGTATAGGTCCCAGCGCAGGTGGAGCCGGTTGGGGGCACTCCTACCCCTTCCGTCCCTTCACAATTCCAGCAGTCGGAACTGGGACAAACGATGTCAGCCATATTGGATGCATTTAAAGCCCAGCAAGCTCCGGTGCAACAACAAGCGCCAGGCTCCAACTGGTTGAGCACCTTCCGTGCCCTGTCCCCTCCTGCCTATCTTGGGACAGAATCGCCGGTGCGCACCGAGGAATGGCTTGATACCGTGTAGGAATTGATGGCTGGCATAAGATGTCCGAACAGCATGGCGGTGACATTGGTAGTGACGCCGCTAGAGTTGCACGCCAAAAGGTGGTGGAAGTCCCTCATGGGCTCCACCTTCCAAGGGCGGTTGTACACGGACCTCAGTTGGAACGAGTTCACCGAGGCTTTTCTGGATCACTTCATCCCTTCTTCTGCTCGGGATGAACTTGAAGAAAGATTTCTGCAGCTGAAGCAGGGATCGAAATCGGTAACGGAGTACCAGAGGGAGTTCCAACACCTCGCTAGGTTTGCCGATTCCTATGATTTGGACGATAGAGGCTACGCGAAGCGCTTCTACAAAGGGTTGAGGGACCCCCTGAGGCAGGCCCTTTTGTTTATAGCCGATGCAAGCCTGGCAGAAATCATCGACATGGCAAAGAGACTGGAGGCGGACCACATGGGATGTGGCAAGAGACCTGCGGAAGGAGTAATTGAAGTCGGCCCTAGTAATAGAAGGCGGAATGATCATGGCAGAGGAAGGGGAAACCACAGAGGCGGTCGGTGGGTCAACCGGAACTATCGGGTGGAGTACCCAATTCCGCAACCACCAGCTTTACCTCCACCACCGCAGCAGCAACATTATCAACAACCTGGGGGCCGACGTGAGGTGATATGTTTTGAGTGCAACCAACCGGGGCATGTCCGACGAGTTTGCCCGCGACTGATCGGGGATGCTCCTATTGCTCTCCCTCTAGTAGCTCCACGGGGGCGAGGGCACATGCGTGGCCGAGGAAGAGGACCACCAGGGAGAAATCAAGGACATGCACGGGAGCATGTATTCGCATTGGATATGACTCAGGAGAGAAATTCGCAGGAAGTCATCACCGGTACGTGCAAAATTTATTAATATTATATGACTTGTTAGATTTACGATACAAATGATACGCGTAATTCTGGATAGTGATTACCCTTTTTGGAACCTAGGCACTGTCATGGTTAGCGGGAGCCCCGCCTATACGTTATTTGACACGGGTGCGTCTCACTCGTTCATTTCGGCGGACTTCGTGAAGGACTTGGAGGGAGTGCAACACTTCATGGGCACTACTCAAAGGGTGCGCCTTCCGGACGGCTCTGAGATGACGTCGTCAGCAAGTTGCGACTTCGACACCCTTATTGGAGGAAAGTTCTTTGAAACTCCGGCTACAGTGTTAAGAATCCCGGAGTTCGATCTCATCCTTGGCATGAAGTGGTTGAACTGGCACCACGCCAGGATCAATTGTGTGGAGAAGCAAGTTATGTTGAGGCATGGAGACTCGGAAGTCATCTTCCAAGGTATTAAATTCGCACCCCGTAAATTATTATCTTCAATCCAAGTTATGGAATCTCATATGAAAGGGGACGAGGTCTATGTAATTTGCTTCGAGTTGAAGAAATTGACATTAGAGGTCAAGGATGTACGGGTGGTGCGAGAATTTCCCGAGGTATTTCCCGAGAAATTGCCGGGACTACCCCCGCATAGGGAAGTGGACTTCCAAATCAAGCTAATTCCGGGTGCCATGCCCGTCTCGCGAGCTCCATACCGAATGGCTCCGAAGGAACTTGCAGAGTTTAGAGTCCAGCTTCAGGAATTGGTGGAAGCAGGGTTCGTTCGCCCAAGCTCGTCGCCTTGGGGAGCGCCCGTTTTGTTCGTAAAAAAGAAGGATGGCACCCTGCGGTTATGTATTGATTATCGAGAGTTGAACCGATTAACGGTGCGGAACACCTACCCCCTACCGCGCATTGATGAATTATTTGATCAATTGGTGGGATCGTATTGGTTCTCCAAGTTAGATCTGCGTTCGGGATATTATCAGCTGAGGATACAAGAAGATGACATTCAGAAGACGGCGTTCAGTTCGAGATATGGTTTGTATGAATTCACCGTGATGCCGTTTGGGCTCACAAACGCCCCTTCCGCCTTTATGAGCTTGATGGACAAGGTGTTCAGCCCTTATTTGGACATCTTTGTCATCGTGTTCATCGATGATATCCTAGTCTACTCCAAGACTGAAGCAGAACACGCCGAACATCTAACTTTAGTGCTGAGGAAGCTAAAGGAGCACACTTTGTTTGCCAAGTTCAGCAAATGCGAGTTTTGGCTTCAAGAGGTCGCGTTCTTGGGCCATGTGATTAGTGGGGCAGGGCTAGCAGTAGATCCGACCAAGGTGCGGGCCGTGAAGGAGTGGTCGCCATTGAAGTCAGCGGCCGACATACGGAGCTTTCTTGGACTTGCCGGGTACTATCGCAAGTTCGTGAAAGGCTTCTCGAAGATCGCCCTTCCCCTTACTACGCTGACCAAGAAGGGTGTGCCGTTTGAATGGACACCCCAGTGCGAAGCTGCATTCCAAGAGTTGAAGGACAGATTGACGACTGCACCCATCCTAGCTCTTCCATCTGGGAAGGAGAGCTTTCAAGTTTACACGGATGCGTCGTATCAAGGGATGGGAGCTGTGTTGATGCAGAATGGGCATGTGATCGCTTATGCTTCAAGACAGTTGAAGAAGCATGAAGCCAGCTACCCGGTGCATGATCTAGAGTTGGGAGCGGTGGTGTTCGCCTTGAAGATTTGGAGGCATTATTTATATGGCGTCCACTACGAGATCTACTCGGATCACAAAAATCTGAAGTACATTCACACCCAAAAGGAGTTAAACTTGAGACAGCGGCGGTGGTTGGAGTTCTTGTGCGACTACGAATTCACCTTGAACTACCACCCCGGGAAGGTTAATTCCGTAGCTGATGCCTTGAGCCGAAAGGCATCGGGAACGAGCACGGAATCCCGCTTGATGAGGATGGAGTTAATCCAGACACTACAAGAGATGGAAGTCACTTTGGTCTTTAAGAATCAATCGGAAGAGTATACCGAGTATTTGGCCGCGATGAGTATAGTTTGCAACATACGAGACCGGATCCGGACGGAACAAAAGAAGGATGCGGCTTTAACCTCAGCTTTCAAGTCAATGGAGGATGGGACTACGGAAGAATACTCCCTAAAAGACGGCCTCGTCCATTTTCGTGGCCGGCTTTACATCCCCGAAGGTGACAACATTCGGGAGGATATTCTAAAGGAGGCCCATTGCTCCAAGTACTCGGTGCACCCGGGGATCGCGAAGATGTACACCGATTTGAGAAAGACAATGTGTTGGCCGGGCATGAAGAGGGATGTCAAGTACTTTGTTACTCATTGTGTGGCCTGCCAAATGGTGAAGGCGGAGTGCAGAAGCCCCGGTGGAATGCTACAGTCGTTGCCCATCCCCGAATGGAAATTTGAGGACATCTCCATGGACTTCGTCCATGGGTTACCTCGCTCGCGCTCGGGGAATGATTTTGTGTGGGTGATAGTTGACCGGTTGACCAAGGTAGCCCGATTTATCCCAATGAAGAAGGAGGCGCAGGTGGGCGTCCTAGTGCGTCTCTTTGTGGAGCAATTTGTGCGGTACCATGGTGTGCCGAAGACGATCATCTCCGATCAGGATGGTCGGTTTACTTCAAGAGAATGGAGGGCTGTACAGGCTTATTTGGGCTCGCGCCTCGCCTTTAGCACAGCCTTTCACCCTCAAACGGACGGGCAATCTGAACGAACCATCCGAACATTGGAGGACCTTCTGAGGTTGTGTGTGCTAGATAAAGGAGAACCATGGGAGAGACTCTTACCTCTCGTGGAGTTCTCTTATAATAACAGTCATCAAGCCAGTATTGGAATGACACCTCTGAAGCTTTGTATGGAAGGAGGTGCAGAACACCCTTGTCCTAGGTGCAAGACGAAGATCCGAAGACATTGGGAAATGAGTATATTGATGACACGGACGCGGTGGTTAGGTTGATCCGGGATCGAATGCTAGAGCCTCAAAGCCGACAGGCGAAATATTACAACACAAGGCACCGTATGGTGGAATTTCAAGTGGGTGATAAGGTGTTCCTGAAGATTCGAACGATGCACGGAGTGTCGCGGGTGCGTGGAGTCAAGAAGCTCAGCCCAAGGTATGTCGGGCCCTATGTCGTAATGGAAAGGATTAGCCCTCTGGCCTATCGATTGGAGTTACCACCGGAGCTGGAGAACCTTCACGACGTGTTCCATGTATCGTCGCTTCGGAAGGCTTTGTTGTGGCCTGAACAGTATATCCCCACGGCGGATGGTGTCGTGGCGTCTGATAGGTCTGTGCGACTGGAGCCGGTGCGGATCGTTGATAACGAGACAAGAACCTTGCGCCACAAAAGTGTTCCCTTGGTGAAAGTGCTATGGTCTAATCATGGGAAGGAGGTGTTCACATGGGAGCCAAAGGATTTGATGCAAGGGCGCTACCCGGAATTATTTACCCCAGGTAAAAATTTTACTTGAAAGCATAGTTCCCTTTTATGTGTTTCACTCCCATAGCCTTACCCTGATTTCGGGGACGAAATCTTTTATTTTGTTTATAGGATTTGTAACGTCCCAATTCGCGCTAGGACCCTTGATTGCGTATTTGAGTCAAGGGGGCTGTGGTGAGCCCAATGGGGGTGTGGGTGAACAGGTGCGAACGTATGGGAAATGAGGAAAACAAGGCAAAATGGTAATTTTGGCCGACACAGGTATGGACACGGCCGTGTCCATACCCGTGTGCCTCTTGCCAAGATTAGGCTTATCAGTCAGAGAAGTACACGGGTATTGAGACACGGGCGTGTCCCTACCCGTGTGCTGAGGACATAGGTCGAGACACGGCCGTGTCTCTACCCGTGTGCCGCAACCCCAACACGGCAGAAAAATATTCTGGGATGAACACGGCCCTAAACACGGCAGGCGACACGGCCGTGTCACCTGAACACGGGTAGGAACACGGCCGTGTGCCTACCCGTGTCTGCGGTGTATAAAAACGAAAAAGATGTGAAACCCTAGCATTTCATCCCCTTTCTTCTGTCCCGAAATTTCTGAGAGAGTTCTCTTGGCTAGAGGAGGAAGAGGCTTGCCAGAGCCATCCTTGGAAGAAGATTGCCGGGCTATCCTTGGCGGAAACGAAATGCCGCTACGAAGGAGTGCGAGGCTCATGGCCGGCCATGGTAGTACCGCTGGACTTGAGGTGAGCTTTCTCCCCTCTCCCTTGGTGCTAGATCTGTAGTTATTTTAGGAGAGACATCGACTCCATAGAGTCTTGATGGTGAGGAGGAGAGTTCTTAGGATAAGCCATGCCTAGGTTTTCTAGGCTTAGTCTCCCTCAACCTTCTCATCATTCAAAGTGGAGATGAGAGGGGTTTTCGTTGAGGGTTTGGCTTTGAAAGGAGAAATAAGGTTGGGTGTGATTTCTGGAGAAGTTTATGCGAGGTCGTTGCAAGGAAGAAGATGAACGGATGCCGTTCATCTCGCCTTAAGATGCGTGCAGAAATCTGATTTCTGCACACGGCGACCTTCGTGGCCAATTTCAGAGGTGTTCTGGCCAGATCTGGGCGATCGACTCAACACGAAAGTCATATCCCTTGAAATTAGCTTTCCAACGAGTGGTTGCACGTTTCCATGCGATACCTGTAGCCACGGGAAAGCTGGTTCGAGTCCGCTGTGTTCGGGAAAATCCTGTACAGGAAACTGTTTCCTGTACGTATTCGAGTTGAATTTCTGGTATGTTGCGACCAGATCTGGGCGATCGACTCAACACGAAAGTCGTAGCCCTCGCGAATACCTTTCCAACGAGGGGTTGAACATTGTGATCGGATTCCTGTAGCTCCGGGAATCCCAGTTTTAGTATCGGGCTATCCTATGTTAATGCACTTGTTAATTTATAATGTTAGCGCACTTGCAATGGTTGTGATTTGCTCATTTGTTATCTTGCTCCCATATATTTATAATGCTGTAGTTACTGTAATTTAGCATGGTTACTCATTTGGTTGTGTAATAAGGAATAACCATGTATTGGTAGAGAAATGGATTGGATGAGAAGGCTAGAAATTAAGAGTTGAGATTGGTATAGAATATATTTATACAGTTTGGTGTTGAACATATCTATTATGCGAAGTGTTGAGGTAAATTCATTGAATAGATGGGCGTGAATATGATGAACACTATGTGAAGAGGATTTTGTAACCATAATCCGAGCCCAAGGGGTTTATTAACAACCGATGCTTAGAGTTGTAGCCTCCCTACGGGTAGCATCGAGTGAGTTGTTTTGGGGCATGTGATGTGCGACGATTCATCGTGTCGCGATATTGAGATAATGACTGTGGCAGGTCTACGGGTTCGCCAGTCGTCACACCGATGGGAGCCAATGGGTAGGCCTTGGGCGGTAGGGTTAGATACTTGGTGTCCATAACCCGAGATCTCCTCCGCGTCATGAGAACGGTTGGGCTTGCACCTCGTGCGTTTCCGAGGTTCCATCCGGTTCGAAATCAAAGGCCAGGTTGGGCTGTGTTCTTGGTGCACATCTACCCAAGACCTCTTCTGAGCCGTAGTACGCATGTGAGCTCCGCTGTTGTGTTCTTAGCGTTGAGGCGTACGGGGGCCTAGGATAGGTAGTGTGATACCACCTAGTAGTGAAGACGCCCGCTCCACTGTCGCCGTCTGGCCACAACGGACGACGCCTGAGAGGTTAGCTACCTGCTCGAAAAGTGGGAACTTCAAGTCTGTGTCGACATAGCAACTTGCATGTGCGTGCGCATGATTCGGTCATAGCATAACATTCATATCATGTCATTCATTGCATACACAAGATCCTCATCGTATAAGTTTGTATGGGCACTCTTATACGATGAGTTACTTTACTGTTAAGCCGATCCTTAACTTATAAGTTTGTATGGGCACTCTTATAAGTTAAGTTACTATTCTGATTAATTATACATGCTGTCATATATTATAGATATTTGTAGAACTGCTAGTTGTGTAGCGTAGTTTATACTCCACCATATTTACAGTCACCTGTTTGTTTACTTGCTTATATATATATATATACATTGTACCTTTGTTCCTTTATCCGCCCGGTGCCGAGGAGTCGCCGGGGGAGCGGATGTGAAGCCACTTAGTCTTATGACTAATGGTTGCTACGTCTTCCTTTTTAGGAGGAAACCCCGCAGGTAGAGCAGCAACGGACTATGCAGCAGGACAGCCAGGCCCGGATGATAGGACCTGAAGTGGTGGTGCCATCGGCACCGTCAGTGACAGTCGTGAGTGTTTTCATGTAGCCGTTTGGCAAAACATTTCTAGACTCTTGTTCTTTTGTACAAGCCTGTTGTGCTTGTTATCTTCCGCTCTTTTGGACTTAAACTTAGCTGTGAATTGAACTGCATTACTTTTCTGTTATGGTTAGGTTGGCATAGTTTATGTGATATGGATTGTAGCCGGCGGAATAGGCGTCTTATGGTAAAGGCTAACCCGTGTGTTAGTGCTACCGCAAGGCGGCTATTTCGGGCATAAGACTCCCCTCGTGCCGTGTGTTGTGTTCCGGGAGGGGGGTCTTACATGATGAGCTTAAACAACATCAAATACAATTATACTCTTAGTGTTGATGGTGATGCTTCTTTAAATGCAATCTAGGGAATATTATGGGCAATGGACCCAACGCTTTCCTTTTGGCAGCACCTTGACTGGGGATAGATCTGCTGGTAGAAGAACCATCACAATAATTCCTTTTCTTTGGCACTGGCATTTCAGGAGGTAGATCTTGAGGAATCTCTGGCTACTTAGAGGTCCAGATTTGAGAATAATCTTCAGGAGGAGCTTCATACTGTTCAGGTCTAGGAGAAAAAGTAGGCTTGTAAACTTTATGGTCAAGATGAGGAAGTGGAGCCTCATTTGGATCAACTTGAAATTCTGGAAAGATTTTGTTGTGCATCCACACAACAGTCTCAAAAGTATATATGTTTACACCCTTAATCTGGTTTTCTACACTTATATTGATCTCTTTCAGTTGATCATCCCACTGATTTTTCATCTCTTGAACTTTCTTGTCTAGATTTTCTTTTACTTTATCCTCCCCATTTCTAACTTCTATAGTTAGGGTTTCTATGGCATCTTCTTTGAATTTTCCAACTTCTTCATAAGTTTTGAAGTTTTGTTGTTCAGTCTTCTTCAGAAATTGGATATGATTGTTGGCCACAGTGACTGCTTGATTCATAACTTCAACAACACTAGTGATAGTGTTGTCTAGAGCCTTGCCACCAATATTTAGTAGTCTTTTGAACTCATTTGTATTGCTCTGAATTTTAGCAAATCCTCTGCTCATCTCTTTTTCAAGAGCAGTTGCTTTTTCAGTTACCTCTTTGAGAGACTTGTCAAATTACTCTCTTTGCTTGGTCAACATATACTCAATTTTACCCAAAAGGGTATCTTTAGGAATGACTTCAGTTGTAGGAGGTGGGGGAGGAAATGTTGGAGTTGTCAAGACTGGGATTTCTTCAATTACAACTGCACTTTTGCCTTTTTGGGCAGAAGTCAATACATTCCCTTCCTCTCCAAGAATGATTGGTAGAGAGAAATATAATTTCTTGAGTGGACGTTCAGAAGGTTCTGGGATTATTTCATCCTCATCAGAGAGTATAACCTCATTATCCCCCTCAATATTTTTCGTGGGAAGAGAATCTTCTGGAGTTTCTTTAGGAGGATTTTCTTGATCAGAGGAAGAATCAACATTCATACCTAAGCCACCATCATGCATAGAGGTGCTCTGCTCATCATTAGACTGAGCTTGAATTTCTTTTTCCACTAGTGCATCATCATCAACAACTTGCTCTGTAACCTGAGCTGCAGGAACATCTAACTGAACCTCTATTTCTTGTACCTCAGCTTCCTAAACTTCTTCATGAACTGAAGGAGAAGGCTTCCCCTCAACGGCTACACTAGATGTGCCAACTGTATCTTTATGAGGAGGAGATGGTGTCCTGTCCTCATCATATCCTGAGAACTGCTGGAGCCTGGCCTGGCCTTGGAATTCTGATTTCCCATCTACTAATAGATGAGCTAGTGACCTTATTTAGGTAGTGAATGGACACACCTTTAGACAAGTCAAAGATTTTAGGATGCACTTGATTCAGATAAAGAGAAATAATTCTTGCAAAGTTTGGTCCATTCATGCTTTCCTTAATTTTGTCAAACAACATATGTCCCTATTGGAATTTCTTTCGACATACCACATCTATCATCATGTAGAAGAAATCAGAGGATATATAACCAAGTGAACCTGTTTTGCAAAGTTGGACTTTTCCTAGAATATCGGCCAGAAGCTTGGTCTCGTCATTCATGTTCTGTCTGTGAATGGAAGTAATTGATTGGGAGAGACCACAGGAGGACAGAGCCCTTGAATAATCTGGTTCTTCCAGGTAGTCTTCTTCATCTATGGAGGGCAATATCAGAAACTCTGTTAGAGAGGATGACCTGATTTTTATTTTTACATCTCTGACTGAACTTTTCAACAGCTTCCCACTCTTCATAAGTTTAGCATTTTCGAAGAACTCTTCTATGTCTGGAATCAGGACTTTGCACGGATGCTCAAGAATGAAGGTAAGGCTGGCAGATTCAAGAAGTAGAATGATGTTCCGGAAATCATCAGAAATTTCTTCGATTCCTGAGAGAACGAACTCACTGCCCATGTCAATCTTTGTAGTGGGAGCCATCGATTGAGAAGAATGAAACATTTCTGACTTTTCGGAGAAGAATCAATGGAGT
Source organism: Platanthera zijinensis (assembly GCA_039513925.1). NCBI lineage: Eukaryota > Viridiplantae > Streptophyta > Magnoliopsida > Asparagales > Orchidaceae > Platanthera > Platanthera zijinensis. The sequence goes on from CM077078.1 coordinate 133,202,852, forward strand.
TTGCGAGAAGAACGGCGGAGGACTTCTGCGGAATTGAAACGTCTTTCTTGGGAAAGAGATTTTTCGAATTCATGGATTTGGATATTTTATAGACTTATCTATTTATATAAAATTGAGAATTTTGAAGAATTACAAAAAGCGTACCTGGGAATGGTGGTTCGAATTCTTCTCAAAAGATAAGTAAACAGATTTTTTGAGAGGAAGTTTATTTCTCGAGAAATATAGTAGTTCACGAGAAATCCAGTTCAAGTTCTCGAGAAATCCAGTATGCTTTCCGAGAAATCCATTCAGTTTCCTGAGAAATCTGATATTTCTCGAGAAGTAAGTTTTCCGAGAAATCTGATATTTCTAGAGAAGTATACTTCTTTTTCGAGAAATATGGCAGTTTTCGAGAAATATAAGTAATTTTCTGAGAAATCCATTTCTGAGCTTGAGATTTTTCTGAGTAAGAATTGTCTTGAAATCTTTTGAGTGGCTGATGCTGAATTTTTACTTGAGTTCAAACATGAACCTTTTAGGATTCCATGTTGAGCATACCAAGTTCTGTCTTGAAGAAGGAGAACTTGGCCTCATCTAGCGACTTCATGAAAATATCTTCAACCTACTTGTCCGTCGGGATATAGCTGATGTAACACCCAAAAACTTGGAAGGGGAATCGATGGCGTCGTTTTAGCCAAGTTTGGGTTTTTGAGCAGGCGACACGGGCGTGTCAAGGGCGTGACACGGGCGTGTCAGGGCGTGGTCGACCGCAGAGCTTGTGGTCGACGTTTTGAGGGTCGACGTTCATCGAGCTCAGGAACACGGCCTGGGACACGGGCGTGTCCCTGGCCGTGTCCTTCTCGGGCTGTTTGCAGGATTTATTCTGCTAGGCGTGACACGGGTCACGACACGACCGTGTCTTTGGCCGTGTCCTTCTCTGACTGGAAAAATTGGTCGGTGGGGGGCGTGACACGAGTCTCAACACGGGCATGTCAAAGGCGACACGGGCGTGTCGGAGGCCGTGTCAAAGGCCGTGTGCTGGTTTTCCAATCGGTCAAGACGGCGAATGGGTAACACGGCCTGGCACACGGCCGTGTTGCAACCCGTGTTCGGCCCAGTTTTTGTGATTTTAGGCCGAATCGTGGCCGTCCGTTTCTTTGGTATGAGATCCAACGGCTGGGGGCTAGATCTGAGGGATTAAACTCGGGAATAGGGTTTGAAACCTTCACTTTTCTCCTATCTTTATCTCTCTTGATTCTAGAGAGAAGGGAGAGCAAGGAGGAGGAAGAAGGCCAAGATCCGGCCGCCGGCGAAGCTTCGGAGGTCCGTTTCGCGAGCGGAGTTCAGATCCGCAAAGGTGGGAGCGTTGCGGTGGTTTTCAACCGAGCAAATCTTCTCCATGGCTAGGAAGAGGGGACGGAAGGTAACGACACTTCTCCTCTTGGTTTTTAGGATTTAGGATGCATGAATAGCATCCCCTTCCTTTCGTATTTTGAGCACCGAATCTCTCAAATTAGAGGGATTCCCTTTCCTTGGAGCACGGGAAAGATACGGTGCAAATGGTGAATGGGGTGGGGGTAAAATTTGTTTGTGCTGTGCAAAGGCGCGGCTATGTCTCCGTGGTCGGCTGGCTATCCTGTGACGCGCAAGTCATGTGGGGAAAGTGTCCCGGCGAGACTAGCCCCTTGTGTGGGACTGACGAGAATGTCGAGCGGAGGGCAAGCCCGGGCAATGTGGCCATGAGCGGGTGGGGTCCAGCAAGGCTTCTTAGAATCGGTCGGTGTGAGACGGAACCCTGACGTGCGAAGTCAGAATGTGCGGGCAAGCCCGGGGTATATGACCCTTGTGCGGGTGGGGCCTTTGCGAGGTTCCGTGTGACGGCGTGTGTGCCGTTAGGGACATGGTGGTTCCCTTGTGTTTGCGGCTTTAAGCCAATGGGGAAACGGAAGTACCCAGTGTTTGATGTTGTGCTAGATGCATACGAGCTAGGGTGCCTTGGGTGAAACCCGGGTTGCATTCATGTTGCATAATAGACCCCTTTCACTTTGTACCAAACATAGAGAACATGTATGCCGTATGAGACATCCAAGCCTGTTTTACCGCTTTATTATATATACTCTTTTGGTATACGAAGTGCTAACTTGCAGGTGTAGTGGTACCCCGGGGTCCGTTAGGGACGGCCGGGAGGAGATGTGTGTGTTACATAGTAGAGGTCAGCCTTTGCTGACCCACGTTACTTCAAATCCTTACAGGGCAAGGATCGCATGCAGGAGCTAGCGCGCCGGGCGAAAAGCCCTAAGCCTCATGAAGTGTTGCTGTGCTTGACTATTTTCTTTTCCTTGTTTTGCTGTTGTTGTTTGACTATGTCTGACTTGCATGCCGAGGTAGCCTAGGGGTGCTTGACACTTTTTATATCTGGACTTATATTGTGTAAGGCCTTAAGGCCATTTGATACTCTTCTGTTAGTGGATAACTTCTGTCTGTTAGTTTTCTGTTTTCGCTGTGTTTGTCTGGAGTTTTGAGATTGGATAGTTTTATATCATCTTTTAATACTAAAGCTGTGGCGTCCGTATGTTGTGGGGCCCCGGCCGGACCCATATTATATTGTCTTTACAGGGGAGGTGTTACAATTTGGTATCAGATGGAGGTTGGCGTTCCAAAGAGATGTTTCGCGGTCGAAAGTATAATTCGAGTCGCGTATAAGAAGTTATCCACATAGGAGTATCGCGGGACCATGAGTGTCCTTGTGTTCGAGTCTTGCGATTAGAGACTGATTTGCATTTTCTTGCTTGTGTTTAGAGTGTAAGCAACGAGGCTGGGACCTCGAGGCCAAGAGAAGAGCTCTCGGCAAGTAGTGCGACTGCGCAAGGTCCGCTAGGGATAGGGGTCACACCGGCCGACTTCTGCCGTATGCTTGCAGAAGCGATGGTGGCGGCCCAAGCTGCAGCGACAGCACAGGTAGCAGCTCCCGTTGCTCAAGTAGCAACTCCTGCTACCCCAGACACGGCAGCGACCGTGCCGGTTGAGGAAGCCAGGCGGGCAGAGCCGCAGGCCGAGAGAGTGGTTGTCGGGCATGGGGACCGGCAAATGAAGTACTTTCTGAGTTTCCACCCTCCAACCTTCAAGGGAATCGGCATGCCCACGGATGCATAGGATTGGTGGGCTAGAATTCAGGAGCTTCTGAGGGCGGCAGAGGCGCCAGATGAGAAAAAGGCAGAGTTCGCAGCCTTTATGTTGGAGGGAGATGCCAAATTATGGTGGGTGAGCCATAGTGGCCGGCAGTTTCTAGGACGCACACCGTCCATCGAGGAGTTTGGGAATGCCTTCCTGAAGAAGTACATTCCCGCCTCAACGAGGTTGGCGCTCCAGAGGCAGTTTCTACATCTGGTGCAGCGAGACAAGTCAGTGGACGAGTATGTTCAGGAATTTACTCTCTTGGGTCGTTATGCAGGGACGACCATGACAGACGATGAAGAGAGGGACAATCTCTTCTATCATGGATTGAGGGAGAATCTAAGATAACCCCTCATATCGATGAAACGTGCGGGTTTCAACGAATTGGTGGAGGCGGCCCGAATTTTGGAGAGTGACATGGAGCGATCCCAGCGTCGCAAGGGTTTCATACCCAAGCAGTGGGAGGAGAAGAAGCCTGCTCAGTCCCATGGAAAGGCGAAAGGGAGCCGATGGAAGAAGAAGCCTTCCCCATATAAGTCGGGCGAGAAAAGTAATTGGACGTCCGAAGGGTCACGCTCTAAGGGACCGCAGACGTGTTACAGTTGTGGCAAGCTAGGCCACATAGCAAGATTTTGTACCCAAGGGGGCGCTGAGCAAGAGCCAAGGCAGGAGCAGACCGTACGCTCCGGACCCAGTGCAGCAGAGAAGGGGAAAATGGCGGAGTCAAGTGCTTCCCGGTTTCAACCAGTGCAGCCAAGGGCCTACAACCTTGGGCAGCAGGAAGCAATCCGCCAAATCGATGTGGTGACAGGTATGAGAGTTCAACCTGCATCGTAGATTTCTTCCTTTCAAGCCCTTTTATGTTTGTTGCATGTGTGTAGGCTTTGTAGTGGTATCTGGGTACCCCGCTAGAGTACTTTTTGATACAGGAGCGTCGCACTCCTTCCTTGCGGAAAGTTTCACCCGGAGGATTGGAGTTGAGTCCTTTGCAACGGACTCAGAGTTGAAAGTGCGCATGCCCAATGGGTCGTCTATGACAACCAGGGCTAAAGGGCGGATTTGTTGGAGTCTTGAGGGAGTCGACTTCATATTGGTAGCGGCGATCTTGCCGTTGTCCGAGTTCGATGTGATTTTGGGGATGGATTGGCTAGCGGAGCAGCGTGCCAGTATCGACTGTTTTTCCAAGGTGGTAACCCTGAGGGGCGTGGGGCAAGCAGAAGTCAAGTTTGAGGGCCTGCATGGAGTGGCCTGTTCCCTAGTTTTGGCACTTCAACTAGTGCGAGCTGTTAACCAGGGGGGTGTAGCTCTAGTAGAGTTGTTGGAGGTTAGCCTTTCCAGGCTGTCTCTTGGAGAAGTGCCCGTGGTGGCGGAGTTTGGAGATGTTTTTCCTGAGGAGCTACCGGGAGCACCTCCTCGGAGGGAGATTGATTTCTCCATCGAGTTAGTGCCCGAGGCTAGACCGGTGTCACGACCACCCTTTAGGATGGCACCAATGGAGTTGGCCGAGCTCAAGGTTCAGTTGCAGGAGCTTTTGGAGCAAGGGTATATCAGGCCCAGCTCTTCACCGTGGAGTGCGCCGGTGTTGTTTGTAAAGAAGAAGGACAGTAGTATGCGTCTGTGCATAGACTACCGAGAGTTGAACAAATTGACTGTCAAGAATAAGTATCCGATTCCTCAGATAGACGATCTCTTCGACCAGTTGGTGGGATCGGTGGTGTACTCCAAGTTGGACTTGAAGTCCGGATATTATCAGTTGCGGATTCGTGACGAAGACATACCCAAGACCGCGTTTGGTACGAGGTATGGTCATTTTGAGTTCTCGGTGATGCCGTTCGGGCTGACGAATGTGCCATCCGTGTTCATGGACTTGATGAACCGAGTGTTTCTCGAATATTTGGACTGGTTCGTAGTCGTCTTTATCGATGACATATTGGTGTATTCCAAGTCGGAAGCGGAGCACGAGTCGCACTTGCGGACAGTGTTGCAAGTATTGAGAGAGAACCAGCTTTATGCGAAGTTCTCCAAGTGCGAGTTCTGGTTGGAGAAAGTGGCATTTCTAGGCCATGTGATTAGTGGGGATGGGGTGGCGGTAGATCCAACGAAAGTATAAGCCATCAGAGAGTGGCCAGTTTTGAGGACCGTGGCGGAAGTCCGATGTTTTCTTGGACTAGCCGGGTACTACCGAAGGTTTGTGGAAAACTTTTCGCGGATAGCTCTACCCCTCACTTCACTAACTCGCAAGGATCAGAAGTTTGTATGGACTCAAGAGTGCAATGAGGCGTTTGAAACCCTGAAGGAAAGGCTAATGACGACGCCGATCCTATGTCTACCAAAGGGGACCGAAGGGTTCTAGATTTTCAGCGACGCATCCGGATGCGGTTTAGGGTGCGTGTTGGTGCAGCATGGTAGTGTGATAGCTTTTGGGTCGAGGCAGCTGAAGCCTCATGAGAGAAATTACCCCGTCCATGATTTGGAGTTGGCGGCGGTAATTTTTGCTTTGAAGTTGTGGAGGCACTATGTTTATGGTGCAAAGTGGAGATCTTCACGGACCACAAGAGTCTGAAGTATCTCCTAGATCAGAAGGACCTAAATATGCGGCAGCGTCGGTGGGTCGAGTTCCTTGGGGACTACGATGTGGCGATTCAGTACACGCCAGGGAAAGCCAATGTGGTGGCAGATGCTTTGAGTAGGAAATACTCGGGGCAAGGAAATTGGATTGAAGCTCACGATGAGCGGTTAAGGCGGGACTGGGAGTCCCTTGGTTTGGAATGTGTGGCAAGAGGCAAGTCTAGCGTGGCTCGACTAAATTGGATTAAGATGCAGAGTGACTTATGCGATCGTATTCGGGAAGTGACCCGTGTAGATGCGGAGTTCCAACCTTTCGTGGAGGAAGCTCTAAAGGGCGAGGGTAGCGCCTGGGAGATGGTTGATGGGATTCTGAGGAAGGGCGGAAGGATTTGTGTGCCGCAGTTTGGAAAGCTCCGCGAGGAGTTGATGTTTGAGGCCCACTTCACTAAGTACTCCATTCACCCGGGTAGTACAAAGATGTACTTGGATTTGAAGAAGTCCTATTGGTGGCCTGGGATGAAGCGGGACGTAGCTTTATGTGTGAGTCGGTGCCAAACATGTGCCTTGGTGAAGGCCGAGTGTCAGAAGCCGGGCGGGTTCTTGAAGCCTATTCCAATCCCCGAATGGAAATTTGATGACATCTCCATGGATTTTGTGCATGGGTTGCCTAGATCGCAACAAGGTAATGATGCCATTTGGGTGATTGTGGACCGCTTGACCAAAGTGGCACATTTCATCCCAAACCGGAAGGAGGACGGTGTGGAAAAGTTGGTGGAGTTGTACGTCCGCAATATTGTACGACTCTATGGGATTCCGAAGAGTATAGTCAGCGACCGGGATGGACGTTTCACGTCTAAGGATTGGCGGTTGGTGCAGAAGAGCTTGGGCACAAAACTCAAGTTCAGTACGGCTTTTCATCCTCAAACCGATGGGTAAACTGAGAGAACGAACCATACTTTGGAAGATATGCTAAGGATGTGTACTCTCGACTTCGGCAAGAAGTGGGAGGATCACTTCTTCATGGTGGAGTTTGCTTATAACAATAGTTACCAAGCTAGTATCAAGATGTCGCCATACAAAGCTCTGTATGGGAGGCGGTGTCGAACACTGATGTCTTGGACAGAGGCGGGAGACCCCAAGCTTTTGGGGAAAGAAGTGGTAGCCGACGCTAGTGAGCTAGTGCGGACCATCCAAGAGCGCATGAAGGTAGCTCAAGATCGGCAGTCGAAGTATTTCAATGCTCGTCACAGGCATGTGGAATTCGCTGTGGGCGATTGGGTGTATCTTAAGATCAAGCCGTTCAAAGGCGTTTCGCGAATTCGCCGACTCAAGAAGCTGAGTCCGAGATTTTTGGGACCATTCAAGGTCATCGAGCGAGTGGGAGAGGCAGCGTACCGGTTGGCATTGTCCATAGAGCTAAGTGGATTGCATGACGTTTTTCACGTCTCCGTCCTAAGGAAAGCGTTGTTAGAAGCCAGCGTGGTGATTGAGCCGACGGCGGTGCCGGTAGAGGAAGACTTGAGGATGCGAGTTCGTCCAATCGGGATAGAAGACTGAGAGGTTCGGCAATTGCGGAACAAGGATGTCAGACTCGTAAAGGTCCGTTGGGACAACTGTGGTTGCGAGGAGCTCTCATGGGAGCGAGAGCAGGCCATGCTGGAGGAGTACCCCGAGCTTTTCTCCTCAGGTACTGTTTAGTTTTGTTTACCTTCCATGTTTTAAATTTCGGGACAAAATTCTTGTAGGGGGGGGGGAGAATTATAACACCCCAAAACATGGAAGGGGAATCGACGGCGTCGTTCTAGCCAAGTTTGGGTTTTGGAGCAGGCGACACGGACGTGTCAAGGGCGTGACATGGGCGTGTCAGGGCGTGGTCGACCGCATAGCTTGTGGTCAATGTTTTGAGGGTCGACGTTCGGCGAGCTCAGGAACATGGCTTGGGACACGGGCGTGTCCCTGGCCGTGTCCTTCTCGGACTGTTTGCAGGATTTATTCTGCTAGGCGTGACACGGGTCACGACACGGCCATGTCGGGTCTGACACGGGCGTGTCGAAGGTCGTGTCTTTGGCCGTGTCCTTCTCTGACTGGAAAAATTGGTTGGTGGGGGGCGTGACACGGGTCTCGACACGGGCGTGTCAAAGGCGACACGGGCGGGTCGGAGGCCGTGTCAAAGGCCGTGTGCTGGTTTTCGAATCGGTCGAGACGGCGAATGGGTAACATGGCCTGGCACACGGCCGTGTTGCAACCCGTGTTCGGCCCAGTTTTTGTGATTTTAGGCTGAATCGTGGCCGTCCGTTTCTTTGGTATGAGATCCAACGGCTGGGGCTAGATCTGAGGGATTAAACTCGGGAATAGGGTTTAAAACCCTCACTTTTCTCCTATCTTTATCTCTCTTGATTCTAGAGAGAAGGGAGAGTAAGGAGGAGGAAGAAGGCCAAGATCTGGCCGCCGGCGAAGCTTCGGAGGTTCGTTTCGCGAGCGGAGTTCAGATTCGCGAATGTGGGAGCGTTGCGGTGGTTTTCAACCGAGCAAATCTTCTCCATGGCTAGGAAGAGGGGACGGAAGGTAACGACACTTCTCCTCTTGGTTTTTAGGATTTAGGATGCATGAATAGCATCCCCTTCCTTTCGTATTTTGAGCACCGAATCTCTCAAATGAGAGTGGTTCGTGTAGCCTAGGTTCAAGAGGAACCTCCGGGTTGAGTATGTTCATCCCGGCATGCTTTGCATTAGAGATCCGCTCCGTTAGCGGATTAGGCATTGTGGGTGAAGCCGTGGTCGCGACCGTTAGTCCGATCCGGTGATGTTGTATAGCGAGATGTGAGGTTTCGGTAGTAATCCGTTGCGGCAATACCCCGTTGTGTGTATGTGTTTCCCCCTTTAATTGAGTGAGTACTCGTAGTCGGAACCGAACAAGGCTAGCTCCGCTTCTTGCGGTAGATGGTTTCCTTGGAGCACGGGAAAGATACGGTGCGAATGGTGATTGGGGTGGGGAAAACCTTTGTTTGTGCTGTGCAAAGGCGCGGCTATGTCTCCGTGGTCGGCTGGCTATCCCGTGACGCGCAAGTCATGTGGGGAAAGTGTCCCGGCGAGACTAGCCCCTTGTATGGGACTGACGAGAATGTCGAGCGGAGGGCAAGCCCGGGCAATGTGGCCATGAGCGGGTGGGGTCCAACAAGGCTTCTTAGAATCGGTCGGTGTGAGACGGAACCCTGACGTGCGAAGTCAGAATGTGCGGGCAAGCCCGGGGTATATGACCCTTGTGCGGGTGGGGCCTTTGCGAGGTTCCGTGTGACGGCGTGTGTGCCGTTAGGGACATGGTGGTTCCTTTGTGTTTGCGGCTTTAAGCCAATGGGGAAACGGAAGTACCCAGTGTTTGATGTTGTGCTAGATGCATACGAGCTAGGGTGCCTTGGGTGAAACCCGTGTTGCATTCATGTTGCATAGTAGGCCCCTTTGTTGCGTGCTAGGGTTCGAAGAAAATAAACGCAACCGAACTAGCAACCCGATATGGCAAGTATACCTATCGAATTGTAGCAAGGGGACACAAGTGTCGTATTGAAATCCGGGAACTGTTGGCTATGCTTACTCACACGAACGCTATTATCTTATCGACGGAAAAACTAGGGTTTTAGAAAATCTAAGTGCACGGGAGAAAGTAAAGCTATAATAGAAAGAGAAACACCGCAATTAGGTAAAGCTATTAAGTAAAACGATTACTACGAATGGTAGAAAATATGAAAAGGAAATGCACTCGATCAAGATTCACCTCGGCTAAAGACGATTAAGAAAATGCGATAAAAAACTAAACTTAATAGGATAAAGGTCTTTGACCGTGGAGGTTCCTAAAGCTTGAACACGCTTCTCTCGAAGTCGTGCCCAACTGAGTTTAGGAAGGTCCGACCGACTCTCGTCTAAATCGGAGGCCTAAAACTCTCTTTACGCGGTGAACCCCACTATTGGATTTTACTCCAATCCGGGAGATTTGGACGTCTGCCTCTCTCGAGGGGTGCGTACAACTCCCTTTACACTTGAGTGCTCACTTCATTCTTTCGGCCTCTCGGCTAGCCCAGAATGAAAGCTAAGGTGGAGGGTATATATCGATAATATACCTCCAACCCGTGATTAATCAAGAGTAATTCAAGGCCCTAACCTAAAAAGAAAAGATTAAATAAAACATCATAACATAATCGCTATAACCTCGGATCATCAAGATCGAGTACAAGGAGGATTAGTTAATCATTATGGAATGGAGGAAGGGGGATGAGTAGTAAAGCATAAGAACAACACAAGCTAAACAAGAACACAAGCTAAACACAAGCTAAACAAGAACACTTTTATTAATTAAAAGGGGCAAGCTACACTATTGAAAATAAAATTACAAGTGCATGAAATGGAAATCCTATTCTAGCCCTACAATTAGCACTAAGAAAGAGCAAATATTACAAAGAAAGCATAAACAAGCTAAGATTTAACTAGGGTTAAACAAAAATTACAAAGAGAGGGGGAGGGAGAGAGAGAGAAAGCATGAAAAAAAAACTCAAGAACCAAAGGGGCAGCACCTCCCCCCACTCAACCAAAGCTTGCTGAAATGGAGAGGGGGGGTCTCAATTTATAGAATTTTTCTCGGGTTGGTCACGCCCTCCGACACGCCCTAGGGGGGCGTGTCCGGGGGCGTGACAGTACTATGTGTACCTCGGGCTCTAGATTCTGGCGGGAGGGATGATTGCTTCGGTACGTCCATGGTCACGCCCTAGGTCACGCCCGTGACAGGGGGGGCGTGACAGGCACGTCATGTCCAAATCATTGGTCGGAAATCTGTCAGTCGTCAAAAAGTTGATGTCACGCCCCAGGTCATGCCCGTGACGGGGGTGCGTGACGGTACTGTTTGCGTGTTGTGGCGGAACGGCATTTAATGCGGCGGCGGGCTTTGCGGCAGAGGGCGACATGCCCATGGTCACGCCTGGTGACACGCCCAGGGAGGGCGTGACAGGGGGCGTGACAGCGGTTTTGACCGTTTTTCTATCCCTTCCAGCAGGAGTCCTCGGGATCGGGTGACACGCCCTAGGTCACGCTCAGGGAGGGCGTGACAGGGGGGCGTATCAGGTCATTTTGGCCAATTTTCTGGAAACCTGCAAAAAGACAAGAAAAAGTCACCGGCAATAATATTTACATAAAAATGATACAAATAAACTAATAATAGACATGATTTGTACACTATAAAATAGAAAATACGATAATAGTTTAGGCTACAAAATGTATTATCAAATTCCCCCAAGCTTAAGCTTTGCTTGTCCCCAAGCAAAAATATAAAAACTAGATATTTATTAAAAGGACTAATCAAAAAGTTTTAATTATGCCTACACAAGTACTATGCGAAATTCTTAGTAGGGAAAAGGTGAAATGTAAGTCTAAAACAATTATTTAGGTATGGAAAAACTTTTATAAACTTTACTCAATAAAAACAAATCATCCAAAATTTTAACGAGATTTTTTAAATGGACTTAAGCAAAGCAACGAAAATGAAAAACACGCATTGAGTTGTTACTAGATCCAAGCAACGCATTATAATTATATCAATTTAATTAACAAAAATCTAGGTTTAAATCCAAAACTAAAACTGATTTACTTTTCTTCTTTTCTTAGTTGTTAAATAAAAATCAAAAAACGTGAATCAAAAGGACTTAAATAGGACAGAAACGTTTGGTTTAGGAAAATGATCAGGAGTGGAATTCAAAGATAAACGTGAAGGTTTTAAAATCACACTAAACCAAAGCAAAGAGTTTCAAAAACTTTCATAAAAATATATACACATTTTTTTTTCCTTTTTCTTCTTTTTTTTCATTTTTTTTTCTTTTTTCAAAACAAAGGCCATAAATATTTTTATTTTCCTTTTTGAGCTGGCCAAACAAAAATAAACATCACTTTCGAACATACTTTTTTTTTTCTAAAACCTTTCTCCCACAAAAATCACAAAATACCCTATCAAAATCGTCAAAATAATTTATGAAACTCAAAAAGGCTAGTGTGATTCGATAGGTTGGAAATTTTGGCTTTGGTGAAACTGAAATGAAGGGAGGAGCTATCAAATGAAATCGGAAAAAGGCTCAAAAACGGCTAACTAGTGGTAAAAGTTTTTAGGTTGGCAAGAAAGCTCAAACGAAAACAAAAACGGCCTAAATCATTTTCACGCTTTTGAATTTATTTAAAACAAAGGTTTGAAAAATTTCAAAAAGCGAGTCCTAGATAATAAAAGAAGATTGATGAAATTAACTTGAAAATAGAAATAATAGGTGGCTTGGATCGTTCCCATCTACTACGTTATTCAAAAGTTGACTTTACAAAAATTATTCAAAAACGAAAAAGAAAATAGTGGATGATGAATTTTTGAGAAAGTAAAGGAAATAAAAAACAAAAAACCATAATAGAAATGCGAGTTTTTAGAAAAATATTTCACCTTAACATGCTACCGTGAATTAGAAACACAGCATGGCCAACATTTTACTTGTGAAACATAATTAAAAAGGACGATTAGAAATATTATAATTAACTAAGTTGTTTATAGGAGATTTTGAGTAAAACAAAAACAAAAACTAGGGGTACTATTGAAATACCAAAATGTCTAAACTATTCAAAAACACATATATTTTTTTTTAATTTAATTTTGTGAAATATTCTCTTTTTTTGGATTTTGGATTTTTTTCTCAATTTTTTTATTGGAATTTTAAGATATTCATTTTTTTTTGGAAATATTTACAATATATACAAAAAGAAAAATATTTACACTAAGCAAAAATGAAGGAGGAAGTCCTCCCCCAAAAACAGACATTGCCCTCAATGGCTAAAGAAGGGGATTGGAGAAGGAGAGAAAAATAAAGTACAGAATTGAAAGACAGAATTGAAATACAGGTACTTCCCCGGATTTATTTGCTGCGAAAGCTGAGTGATGCCGCTCCTCTGAATGTCTTCTTTGGACTTTGTGATGGATTCAGCAATGTTGGAGCAGGCGATCGGAGAAGCTTCAGCTTGTCGGAGCCGTCCGAGGCAAAAATTGTAAAATAAAGAAAACAGAAAAAGATAACTTGGGTTGCCTCCCAAGAGCGCCCTTTGGTTAAAGCGTCGTTGAGCTCGACGCATCAAAAAAATAATTTTGTCCAAAAATATTGTTGTCCCGAAATAAAATTGTCATTAGCAAAAAATTAAAAGTTTCAGATTACAGTTCGTGAAGCAGAAACTTAATAATGTTTGGACTGACATCATCATCACCAGAAAAGTAGAGTTTAAGACGCTGACCATTCACTTTGAAATTTCCCTTATCAGGGTGAGAAATTAAAACTGTTCCATAAGGAAATACTTCTAAAACAGAAAATGGGCCAGACCAGCGAGATTTTAATTTTCACGGAAATAAACGTAAATGAGAATTATATAAAAGGACTTGGTCGCCCGACTTAAAGTTTTTAGGGTGCCTTAAGTGTTTATCATGTAAACGCTTCGTCCGCTCTTTATAAAGTTTATTATTTTCATAAGCATAAGAGCGCCACTCGTCGAGCTCATTTAGTTGAAATTTTCGAAGGTCACCGACTAAGTGGGGATCGAAGTTTAAAAATTTTAAGGCCCAAAAGGCGCGGTGTTCTAACTCTACGGGCAGATGGCACGATTTTCCATAGACCAGCCGATACGGCGTACATCCAAGGGCGGTTTTGTACGCTGTTCGGTAGGCCCATATGGCATCGTCAAGTTTGGCTGACCAATCTTTTCTAGAAGTTGAAACAGTCTTTTCTAAAATTCTTTTTATTTCTCTATTAACTACTTCGACTTGTTCGTTAGTTTGGGGGTGGTAGGCAGTGGAAAGCTTATGCGTAACGCCGTATTTGGTAAGGATTTTTGAAAATTGCGCGTTACAGAAATGGGAACCCTTATCGCTAACGATTGCGCGAGGCGTACCGAATCTAGAAAATATTTTTTTAAAAAACGTGACTACAACTTGGGAGTCGTTCGTAGGAAGAGCTTGGGCCTCAGCCCATCATGAAACATAATCAACAACAACTAAAATATATTTGTTTCCGAAGCTAGAAGGAAGGGGGCCAACAAAATCAATTCCCCAGAGGTCGAAAATTTCGCACTCTAAGAAATAATTTTGCGGCATTTCATTTTTATTAGAGATGTTGCCCGACCGTTGGCAACTATCACACCTGCTCACAAAGGCTTGCGCGTCCTTAAACAGGCTAGGCCAGTAAAAACCCGCGCAAAGCACCTTATGAGCAGTGCGAGCAGCTTGATAGTGCCCATCTGTCGGACCTTCATGCAAATGTTTTAGAATATCAATTCCTTCATCAAAAGAAACACATCTCCTTATCACCTGATCCGCACAAATTTTGAAAAGATGCGGGTCTTCCCAAAAGTAGTTCTTCAGCTCAGAAAAGAATTTCTTCTTTTGCTGAGAGGAGAACTCTCTTGGGAGCACCCGGGCCACTAGATAGTTGGCGATGTGCGCGAACCAAGGAGAAGTAGATGTATTAACTAAAAGCAGCTTCTCATCAGGAAAATAGTCATTAAAAGATTTTTCATTTAATTTTTCTATAAAGGGGTTATCTAATCTGGATAGATGGTCGGCGGCCAAGTTCTCGGCTCCTCGCTTAACACGGATCTCTAAGTCAAACTCCTGGAGGAGTAAGACCCAGCGAATCAAGCGAGGCTTGGCATCCGTTTTGGCAAGAAGGTACTTGAGGGCCGAGTGGTCCGTAAAAACAATGATTTTTGGAAGAGTAATGTAAGGGCGGAATTTATCAAATGCAAATACTACAGCTAAGAGCTCCTTCTCGGTTGTGGTGTAATTTTCTTGTGCAGATGTGAGGGTTTTACTAGCGTAATAGATGGGGTGGAAGTTCTTAGATATGCGTTGACCTAATACGGCCCCCACCGCAAAACTACTCGCATCGCACATAATCTCGAAAGGAAGGTCCCACACCGGAGCTATCATAATCGGTGCGTTAATTAACTTTTCTTTAATTGATTCAAAGGCAGAAATACAAGAGTCATCAAAAATGAATGGAGCGTCTTTTTCTAAGAGATGGGTGAGGGGCTTTGTGATCTTGGAGAAGTCCTTTATAAAACGACGATAAAAACCAGCATGGCCTAGGAAACTTCTTATAGCTTTTATGTTTGTAGGCGGCGGCAACTTCTCAATAACTTCTATCTTGGCAACGTCTACCTCAATACCTTTCGCAGAAATTTTATGACCCAAAACTAACCCTTCCCTCACCATAAAATGACATTTTTCCCAATTTAGGGCAAGGTTAGTTTCTTCGCATCGTTCTAAGACTTTTTCGAGGTTTTCTAAACATCTATCGAAGGAATCGCCGAACACGGAGAAATCGTCCATGAATACCTCCATAATGCTTTCTACGTACTTGTGAAATATTGCGAGCATACATTGCTGGAATGTAGCTGGCGCATTGCATAATCCAAACGGCATTCTTCGGTACGCGAAGGTGCCGAAGGGACAAGTAAACGTAGTTTTCTCTTGGTCCTCGGGAGAGATGGGTATTTGAAAGTACCCCGAGAGGCCATCGAGAAAACAATAAATGCTATGGCCGGAGAGACGTTCTAAAATCTGGTCGATAAACGGTAAAGGAAAGTGGTCCTTGCGGGTGGCGTCATTTAACTTACGGTAATCTATGCACATACGCCAACCCGTCACCGTCCGTGTCGAGATTAATTCATTATTCTCATTACTAACTACGGTTATCCCTCCCTTCTTTGGAACTACCTGAACGGGGCTAACCCACTTACTGTCCGAAATAGTGTAGATAATTCCCGCGTCTAATAGTTTTATAACCTCGCCCTTAACTACTTCTTTCATGTTTGGGTTTATACGGCGCTGAGGTTGGATAGAGTTACGCGAATTATCTTCCATTAAAATATTATGGGTACAGAAAGATGGGCTTATGCCCTTGATATTAGAAATTTTCCAAGCAATATCCCGGCGATGCTTACGTAGAACTAGAAGAAGTTTATCGTTCTGCGTATCCGTGAGGTAGGCCGAAACGATAACTGGTAACTTGGAGTCTTTTTCTAAGAAAGCATACTTAAGGTGTTCGGGAAGTTCTTTAAGTTCTAGGGTAGGGGGTTCTTCATAAGAGGATTTTGAGATTCTTTCTTTTTCAAAAATAATATCTTCATAAACTTTTTTATAAGGAACGTAATAAGGGGTAGGGCTAGCAGCCAAGACGGCTTCTTGTAGCGATTCAGTGGGAAGAATAGAGGAAGAACAAAAATCAGAAAATTCTTTTTCAAACTCAGAAAGACAATAAGAAGATTCATCACTTCCTTGCAGTGATTCCGTTGTAAGAGAAGAGGAGCAAAAAGTAGAAAATTCTTTTTCAAAGTCGGAGAGGCAGTAGGAAGAATCATCACTCACGGAATCTACGAAAAAACATGAGTCATCGTTCGCTAAGGTGTTCTTCATCAAAGGGGTGATAGAAAATGTGACTTCGTCGTCGCCTACTCGAAGAAAGAGCTTACCATTGCTTACGTCAATGATGGCTCGGGAGGTGGCAAGGAAGGGTCGGCCAAGGATCAGGGGAACCTCGATGTCTTCTTCGATGTCCAAAATGACAAAGTCCACCGGGAAGATGAACTTGTCGACTTTCTCTAGAACGTCCTCCACTATTCCTAACGGGTACTTGACGGATCTATCGGCTAGCTGGATACTCATACGCGTGGGGTTAAGGCTACCAATCCCTAACTTTTTGAACAACGAAAAGGGCATCAGGTTTATACTCGCGCCTAAGTCGGCTAACGCGTGTTTAACAAAAAGATCACCGAAGACACAAGGGATAGAGAAACTACCCGGGTCACTGATTTTCTTCGGCAAACCGTTTGTTAAAACGGCAGAGCACTCGGCGTTTAGCGTGACGTGCGAAAGATTCTCTAACTTCTTCTTGTTTGTGAGGAGGTCTTTAAGATATTTGGCGTATTTCGGCATCTGCGAAATAGCCTCGTGGAAGGGAAGATTAATGTGGATTTGTTTGAAGATTTCTAAGAAGCGGGAGTACTGATCATCTTGACGTTGTCTATTAAGTTCAGAGGGGTATGGAGGAGTTGAATTATTTTTGAAGATGGGTGGTGGAGTGAGATTATTTTCTAAAGCGGGGGTGATTACTTCTTCAGCAGAGGGTGGAAGCGGAGCAGAGCTTTGATTTTTAAAAGCGGGAGCGGAGCTTGCCTCGGGCTCTTCACTTACCATACCGGAGACTTGCTTCCCACTCCGAAGAGTTATAGATTTCGCTTGCTCTCTCGGGTTGGGTTCAGTTTTGGAAGGAAGAGACCCTGCGGGTCGCTCAGAAATTATTTTCGCGAGCTGTCCTACCTGATTTTCTAGACTTTTTACGCTTCCGGTTAAAGTTCTTATGGTAGCGCCATTTGTGGTGATATATTTAGAAAGTAATTCCTCCAAGCTTAGAGGTTTTGGGTAATTTTGAAGAAGTGGTGGTGGTGGTGCAGAAAAATCATTTTGCGGGGGTGGGCGCATCGCATTCGATGGATTACTCCATGAAAAGTTCGGATGATTTCTTAAAGCAGGGTTATAACTATTCGGAAAATTAAAACCAGGCGGATGAAAATTCGCAGTAGAAAAATTATTAAAAGCAGTTCTAGGCATATTATTAACATAATCTAAATGTTCTGGAGTAGGGGTTGCAGATTCCCATACCTGAGGGGCGGAGGCAGCAGTCATCTCCGTGAATTTTTTGCTTAGGATTTCTACTTGCAGAGCGAGCTGGGAGACGTTGTCCACTTCATAGATACCTGCAGGCTTGTTTGGGCGGGACCTAGGCACATTCCACTGATAAGTGTTCATGGCCATGTCCTCAAAAAGCTCAAGAGCGGCTTCCGGGGTCTTATGATTTAAAGTACCGCCAGAAGCTGCGTCTATCATTTGCTTCGTGCTTTGATTTAGCCCGTTATAAAACGTCTGCACTTGTAACCATACAGGCAGCGCGTGATGTGGGCATCATCTTAATAATTCTTTAAATCTCTCCCAGGTTTCATATAGGGTTTCAGAGTCTATTTGTCCGAAGGCAGAGATGTCGTTCCTAAGTATTGCAGTTTTAGCTGGCGGAAAATACTTCGACAAAAATTTTTCAGTTAATTCATTCCAAGTGGTTTTGCTATTTTTGGGAAGTGTGTTAAGCCACTGCTTAGCTTTAGTTCTTAGAGAGAAGGGGAAGAGTCTCAGCCTGATTGCATCATTTGTGACACCATTTATCCTGAAGGTGTCGCAAATTTCAAGAAAGCTAGCTATATGTGCGTTCGGATCTTCATCTTGAAGTCCGTCAAATTGCACATATTGCTACACCATTTGAATTATGCTAGGCTTTAGTTCGAAGTTATTATTTGCTATAGCAGGGCGGACTATACTTGATTATGTTCCCTCGAGGTTCGGTCGTGCATAATAGGACATAGTCCTTTGCATGGCCTCATCTACGTTGGGTTCTTCCATTCTTAAAGTAGCAAATGACTCGGAGTCCTTAACCGGCACTTGGATAGTAGGACCTTGAAATCGCGATCTTCTCCGAAGAGTACGCTCAATTTCGTGGTCCAAGTCCAAACTAACCGACGGACTCCCGCGGGTCATGCACTAAAAGAACAGAAAATAAGAAGAGGAAGAGAAAAAGGATAAACTAGAAAAAAGATTAGAAATTTTTTTTCTTTTTGAAATAGATTTTTTTTTTATAGATTAACTCCCGAACTTCCCAAGGACTACCCCGTGAAGGGTTCGCAAGGTACTAGACAAGACAGTGGCGCTTAAAGGCCTTTGCCCTTTTCGAGAGAATTAGGTGCCGTAGAAAAATTGTGAGGTTGGTTTCTATTAAGAGCGGTGATAAAATTTTTTGATTTTTAAAATTTTAAAGAAAGAGGATGAGAAAGAGAAGAGATAAAATTAATAGGTTCGTGTTTTCAAAATATCAACGGAAGTTGGGTCCCCGGCAACGGCGCCAAAAACTTGTTGCGTGCTAGGGTTCGAAGAAAATAAACGCAACTGAACTAGCAACCCGATGAGGCAAGTATACCTATCGAATTATAGCAAGGGGACACAAGTGTCGTATTGAAATCCGGGAACTGTTGGCTATGCTTACTCACACGAACGCTATTATCTTATTGACGGAAAAACTAGGGTTTAGAAAATCTAAGTGCAGGGGAGAAAGTAAAGCTATAATAGAAAGAGAAACACCGCAATTAAGTAAAGCTATTAAGTAAAACGATTACTACGAATGGTAGAAAATATGAAAAGGAAATGAACTCGATCAAGATTCACCTCGGCTAAAGATGATTAAGAAAATGCGATAAAAATCTAAACTTAATAGGATAAAGGTCCTTGACCGTGGAGGTTCCTAAATCTTGAACACGCTTCTCTCGAAGTCGTGCCCAACTGAGTTTAGGAAGGTCTGACCGACTCTCGTCTAAATCGGAGGCCTAAAACTCGCTTTATGCGGTGAACCCCACTATTGGATTTTACTCCAATCCGGGAGATTTGGACGTCTGCCTCTCTCGAGGGGTGCATACAACTCCCTTTACTCTTGAGTGCTCACTTCATTCATTCAGCCTCTCGGCTAGCCCAGAATGAAAGCTAAGGTGGAGGGTATATATCGATAATATACCTCCAACCCGTGATTAATCAAGAGTAATTCAAGGCCCTAACCTAAAAAGAAAAGATTAATTAAAACATCATAACATAATCGCTCTAACCTCGGATCATCAAGATCGAGTACAAGGAGGATTAGTTAATCATTATGGAATGGAGGAAGGGGGATGAGTAGTAAAGCATAAGAACAACACAAGCTAAACAAGAACACAAGCTAAACACAAGCTAAACAAGAACACTTTTATTAATTAAAAGGGGCAAGCTACACTATTGAAAATAAAATTAGAAGTGCATGAAATGGAAATCCTATTCTAGCCCTACAATTAGCACTAAGAAAGAGCAAAGATTACAAAGAAAGCATAAACAAGCTAAGATTTAACTAGGGTTAAACAAAAATTACAAAGAGAGGGGGAGGGAGAGAGAGAGAAAGCATGAAAAAAACTCAAGAACCAAAGGGGCAGCACCTCCCCCCACTCAACCATAGCTTGCTGAAATGGAGAGGGGGGGTCTCAATTTATAGAATTTTTCTCGCGTTGGTCACGCCCTCCGACACGCCCTAGGGGGGCGTGTTAGGGGGCGTGACAGTACTATGTTGACCTCGGGCTCTGGATTCTGGTGGGAGGGATGATTGCTTCAGTACGTCCGTGGTCACGCCCTAGGTCACGCCTGTGACAGTGGGCGTGACAGGCACGTCATGTCCAAATCATTGCTCGGAAATCCGTTAGTCGTCGAAAAGTTGATGTCACGCCCCAGGTCACGCCCGTGACGGGGGGGGGGGGGGGGGGGGGGGCGTGACGGTACTATTTGCGTGCTATGGCGGAACGACATTTAATGCGGCGGCAGGCTTTGCGGCAGAGGGCAACACGCCCATGGTCACGCCTGGTGACACGCCCAGGGAGGGCGTGACAGGGGGCGTGATAGCGGTTTTGACCGTTTTTCTGTCCCTTCCAGCAGGAGTCCTCGGGATCGGGTGACACGCCCTAGGTCACGACCAGGGAGGGCGTGATAGGGGGGCGTGTCAGGTCATTTTGGACAATTTTCTGGAAAGCTGCAAAAAGACAAGAAAAAGTCAGCGACAATAATATTTACATAAAATTGATACAAATAAACTAATAATAGACATGATTTGTACACTATAAAATAGAAAATACGATAATAGTTTAGGCTACAAAACGTATTATCACCCTTTCACTTTGTACCAAACATAGAGAACATGTATGCCATATGAGACATCCAAGCCTGTTTTATCGCTTTATTATATATACTCTTTTGGTATACGAAGTGCTAACTTGCAGGTAGAGTGGTACCCCGGGGTCCGTTAGGGACGACCGGGAGGAGATGTGTGTGTTACACAGTAGAGGTCAGCCTTTGCTGACCCACGTTACTTCAAATCCTTACAGGGCAAGGATCGCATGCAGGAGCTAGCGCGCCGGGCGAAAAGCCCTAAGCCTCATGAAGTGTTGTTGTGATTGACTATTTTCTTTTCCTTGTTTTGCTGTTGTTGTTTGACTATGTCTGGCTTGCATGCCGAGGTAGCCTAGGGGTGCTTGGCACTTTTTATATCTGGACTTATATTGTGTAAGGCCTTAAGGTCATTTGATACTCTTCTGTTAGTGGATAACTTCTGTCTGTTAGTTTTCTGTTTCCGCTGTGTTTGTCTGGAGTTTTGAGATTGGGTAGTTTTATATCATCTTTTAATACTAAAGCTGTGGCGTCCGTATGTTGTGGGGCCCCGGCCTGACCCATATTATATGGTCTTTACAGGGGAGGTGTTACAGCTGAGGGCTATGTCCTTGTTCTCCACATGCTCCCGGATGAAATTGTAGCGCACCTCGAAGTGCTTTGTCCAGCTGTAGGAAACTGGATTGTTTGTGATAGCTATTGTGCTAGATGAGTCGCAATACATCAAAATTTCTTTGAACTTCAAATTATAATCTTCAAGTTGTATTCTAAACCATAAAAGTTGTGTGCAACAACTACCAGTAGAGATATACTCTGACTCGGCAGTAGATGTTGCCACAAAATTATGCTTCCTACTTCTCCAAGAAATAAGCCGTCTTCCGATGAATTGGCACGTCCCAGAAGTGCTTTTTCTATCATCCCTGCAACCTACAAAATCAGAATCTGAAAAGAAAATTAGCTCGACATCATTACTTCTTGGGCACTGATGAGTCCCATTTATATAGGGTTTTGCGGGCTCATCTGGGCTAGTTTTCTTGTCTTTGCACACCACTTTTGCACTATTTTATCTGTTATTTCCCTCCTTATGTGCTTCGTATATTGTGTGCTTTTCACGTCCTTAGGTGCGCAATTGTGCATTTGATTATTGGGGGTATGCACGTGGTGCTCCCCGGGGCTTGCTCCGGTAGCTTTTACTGCATTTCTGTTTTGCTGGAGGGTCCTCCATTGCTTAGTTCTCCTTACTTTCAGGTGGTGAGTTTTCCACATTTCAGAGTTATGATTTGAGGAAAATGCACGACCATGCTTTTTCTTGGCACACGGTTAGTTTTGGTCGTGCGTTTTCCATAGGTTATTCTGGAAATGTGACCAGCCCGTGCGAATGCTTAACACACGGTTTCATCAAACTCGTGCACGAAGGAAACACACGGTTGGACTGTAGCCTTCTTGTTTTTCCTGCGGTTTGAGCTTACTGTGGTTACCCGTGCGAATTGCTTCACACATGGGCGGATCACCCATGCACGAAGGAAATGCATGGGTCAATGCTTCTTCCTCATAGGCTTTTGCATAAAGGTAATATCGCACGGTTCGCGCATGGTCGTGCGCCGAACTGTATGAGACCAATTTTCTGATAATTTTCTATTTAAGTTACAGATTCTGCCATGGTCATGGAGATTCTATCCGGCCCACCTTTTCGGCTCCCTAGAGCGGGAAAACAAGTCTCCAACCCCTTTTTTCTTTCTCCTCTAGGGGAAGCTCTTCCGACCACCATTTCTCCTCTGAAAGCTCTCAAAAGCTCCGTCTTCGACCATCTTCATCTTCTCCGCCCTCCAAGATACCATCCGAGCTACTTGTTGCTGTACTTGAGAAGCCCTCCGTTCAAATCCGACTATGCGACAACGAAGAGGACGAGTTAGAAGAAGGAAGTGAAAGCCCTTCTGGATCTCAGACGCCTTCCGAAGACCGACCTAGGATGAGGATTGACAACTTTCGCTTCCGGCCGAGAATCTTGGAGAGCCTTCGTGCGCTCGGTTGTATTTCCTCACTTTTACTAAACTTGCCATATTCTGAACCTGTGCTAGTAACTTGTAACTAGATAGCATTGCTGCTCGAGTTTCATCTGAGATTGTTAATGATGCTTTAATCTTTGGTTGTATTTGAGCCACTCTAGCTTTTACTAGAAGTGAGCGCTTAGAAGAGGTGTTTTCGACCCTCATTAGTTCTTTCGCTTCCGCAATTATTCTTCGGAGTAATTCTTCTGGGCGATGCGGTGAAGGCGACCCGCTCTAGTTCTTTATTATTTTAGCGTAGGATATCTAAATCAATCACCTCCTTGTTCACTTAGCACTTGCACTCGTTTCTCTAAATGCTAAAACCCATGCTCCCTACTTGCGCTCCGCGAGAGATCGATACTCAGGGATGCTACTGCTCATTATTATGACTTGTCCATGAACGGTAGTCTTACCGCTAGCGCATCAAGTTTTTGGCGCCATTGCCAGGGAGCGCAACTGTTACGTGTGGTTTTTTTGCTTTTTGGTGAAAAGTTTGTGGGTGTTCAAGTGCATTTCAATTTCTTTTTGTTTATTTTGTGAGTCCATGTTAGATCTGAACCCCGCTGAAAGGGTTGAAGATTTAGGAATTGATGCTGAGACTGCAAGAGCTAGAAGAGCTCGGTTGCGCGCTGTTGCTGCAAGAAAAGAGAATGGACAATCCTGTCCATGGTGGAAACAGTCAGGGAGATAGAGTGGTTGATGCCCACGATGTGGTCCAACCTCGAGTAAGGAAGATGATGGATTTCACTACCCCTACGGCGGGGAGTGTTTATCCTGGGTTTGAGCCAGCTATCGCGAACCACAACTTTGAGATCAAGCCGGCAATCCTAAATATGATTAGGAACAACACCCAATATTCCGGGATACCGAGAGAGGATCCACAGCTTCATCTAGCTTAATTTTCTGAAATATGCGGGACCTTCCATTATGTGGGGATCTTTGATGAAATTGCGAAATTAAAGCTGGTCCCTTTCTCCTTGTGGGATAGGGCCAAGACTTGGCTACATACAATCGCTCCAGGAACTGCAACAACTTAGGAAGCCTTGACTTCCAATTTTTTTGCTAAATTTCATCATGTCGATAAGATTGTTAATGCACGCAGGGAGATAGCCATGTTTCGACAACAGGATCAGGAGACCCTTTACGAGGCATGGGAGAGGTTTGCCGATTTGCAACGCCAGTGTCCGCAACACGGCTGTGATCCTTGGAATTTTGTAGAGATATTTTATTTCGCCGTTGAACCCAATCTCCGGGAAATGATCGATGCTGCTGTAGGGGGGACAATTATGAATTTGGCCCACGAGGAAGCGCTGAGGCTTCTATGAGATACGACCTCCCACAACACTTATTGTACCACTAAGAGGAACGCCTTAAGAGGGGCGAGAAATTTTTTTGATGTGAACGCCATGGCGCAACACGCTGAACCTTGCTAACCTTCTTTGGAAGGAAAAATGATGCCGACAAGATCTACCCCGCCGCCAGCGCCCGTGCTAAACATCTTGTGCCAAGTTTATGGAAACCCCGGGCACCACACTTATAAGTGCACTGCGGGGGATCATTCTAATGATCCGGTAGGTATGAGTTTTGAAGAACATGTTAATTTTATTAATAATCAAAACCGCGCCGCTCCTTATAATAATGCTTATAACCCAAATGCGAGAAATCACCCAAATTTCTCGTGGAATCAAAACGCTCCTAGTCAAAGATAGCAAGGAGGCCAACATCAATTTGATGCTCAAGCTTCTGGTAGTCAACCGCGACCACCTCAGGCGGGTTACAATCAAAACATGCAAAGGACGCGCAAAAGCGCTTTAGAAGAAATGATGGAAAAGTTCGTGGAGATGGCTCAGTCGAACATGGCCACTCAAACCACCTCCATAAGGAATTTGGAGGCGCAGCTTGGGAAGCTTGCCTAGGTATTCTCCGAACGCACTCATGGAAACCTCCCAAGTGACACGGAGAAAAATACCCGTGAACATGGGAAGAGTGATGTAGAGGTGGGCGAGAGCAGTGGCAATGAATTAGCCGTCAAGTACGAGATAAATGAGATAGAAACGGTAGCTGTTTGTGATTCTGGTTCTTCATGCAACATCCGTGCCTTGCAAAATGTTGTGAAACTGGATTTAAATATCGAACATAGTATCCAGAAATCACTTGTTCTTGCTGATGGTTTGGTTGTCAAAACTGATGTGGTAATTATAGATGTGGAAGTGAAACTTAACGGGGCTATTATAGTCACCGACTTTCAGGTACTGGGACCGAAGGGAAATAACTCAAGACGGTAACACCCCTGATTTTTTTTTCTGCGATTTTTTAATTCTCGTTTGGTGTTACGTCGACGAATTTTCTTGGCTTGTGCCATCTGTGGAGTGTGGTCTTAACTCCTTAGAACTGAGTGGCCTATTTTGTAGCCTATTGGCAAGATCTCCCTAGCAAGCCGAGTCGTTTTGGGTGATCCGGTGTGGCCTCTCGGGGGATGCTTGTGTTTTTTGCTTTGGGTGGGTATAACTTGGGTTCTGTTCGTTGAAAGTTAGTTTCGACTTCGTTGTTTCGTTCGTAGCATGGGTATTTAGCTACGGTGTGTGTTTTGTCAAATTCCGAGGTAGTTTGGTTTTCACGCCGTTTTCGGTGTGCTAATAATAAAAGCAAATGTGTATATTTTAAAGCTATTTAAATGATCATTTTCGGCCAAAAAGCTTTGAGAGTGAACCGGCAGCTTAGGAGGCGGTTAAGATTATGCGTGATTAGAGTTATTTAAAAGCCTTAATCAGTAGATGGCGGGCCCACTCTTCTTTTTCTTCCCGAGACCGAACTCGCCTCTCCTGTATGCGGAAAAGCAGCGGAGAAACCGCCGACCTGCTACCCTTCAGACGTCGATTTTGGGAGTGTTTGTGGATGGAATTCGATTCTAAAGGCAAATTTGGATTACTCTCTATTAGACCTACGTTTCTAAGGTAAGAGATTTGATTTTCGTGGAGTTTTTAGGAGGCCCGAAATTCTGGATTTGGCCCTTTTCCGCCCTTAAAGATCAGATTTTTTTGCTGTTAGGGTGTTGCTGCTGCTGGTGCCGTGTGAAGATAAGGGAAAGCCGACCAAGCTTTGTCGGAAATCGAGGCAAGTGGTCCTTGCAATTGCTGTTTTTATTTTTCACCCTCTTAACTACCCGGTTAGCCCTAGGATAGAAGCCAAGCTTTTCTCTTTTTGCTTGCTAAAACTTTGTGCTTCAATTTCCCTTTATGAGCCCCCTCCTTGTGCTGTTTTTGCTCAACCCGCTGGTTGTTTTCACCATTTAGACTCCAGACTTTTATTTCTGGTTTGGTGCTTTTGCGGGTAGAGCTGAGAGAGAGAGAGAGGGAGGTTTCTGTGGTAGTGCTCTGGTTAGAACCAGTCTTGGTAGGCTCTCGGGATTTGGTATTGAGTGTGGTGCACACACTCAAAACCAAAAGCCGCCCGAGATTTGGCATTGAGTGTGGTGCACACACTCAAAGCCATAGTTTGGTCTGTTCTTTTACGGCTAAGTAGTGAGGCGATTGAGTTAGAAATTCATCTAAGTCGAAATCGACGGGAATCACTAAGTGATTCTCGTCGACTTCGACGAGTACCAATGGTGATTCCCGCCAATTCGACGAGAATCAATTGTGATTCCCGCCGATTCGGCGAGAATCAATCGTGATTCCCGCCGATTTGGCGGGAATCAATCGGCATTCCCGCCGATTCGGCGAGAATCAATCAGCATTCCCGCCGATTCGGCGAGAATCAATCGGCATTCCCGCCGATTCGGCGAGAATCGGTCGGCATTCCCGCCAACCTCTTTCGGATGGCAATGGTTTAGGGCTTTTCTGCGGTTAAGTGCTAAGGCATTGAGTGAGTAGACCTCACTCGACGCCGTAGCTATTTTGGCATTGAGTGAGGTTAGCTCACTCAATGCCACTGCCTGTTTTGCTGAAGGCGTTGAGGGAGTGGACCTCACTCAACGCCATAGTTGTTTTGGCATTGAGTGAGGTTAGATCACTCAACGCCAAAGTTTTCTTGCGGGAGGCGTTGAGTGAGTTAACCTCACTCAATGCCATGGTGGTTTCTGGCACTGAGTGAGGCTAACTCACTCAACGCCAAGGTCTGGTGAGGCATCTAGTGAGTGGGGCTCACTCAATGCCAAGCCGTGTTGAGTCATCTCAACGCTTTTCCCTTACATTGATTTTCTTACCCGAGTGAATTTCTCGAGTCTAAGGTTCCTTGTCGGCTATTTACTTATTTTTCCAAAAAGGCCAAATCGTGGGTCGTGGTTAGTAGTGGTGGTTTGAAGCTCTTAATTGGGGAGGTGTTGTGTAATTTAGCCAAGGACACCCTTGTTCTTTCATCTTGCTCCAGGTACGGGCTAGGCAAGGGGGTGGGAGGTCCCTAGTGCTTTCACATGTAGACCCCTGAGCTTGGTTTCTTGGAAATAGTGGTTGGCGGACTGCGTTTGCCTCCAATCCGGATCCGCAATGTTTTTGCTACTACCATCTCTCACATTTTAGGGTGTTAGACGTTTCTTCCTTGGTAGATTGCAGCATTTGGGATCATGGTAGCCTTGTTGACTCTGCAGCTTTTGGGCAGAGTTACTATTTTGTCCTCACACTTAGTGCTCTTCCTTTATGCCTTGCCTTGGGCAGTTGTGACTGTTACTGCTTTGTTTTCCTCTTTTACTTATCTTCTGATTGACACTTTCGAGCAGTTTTCTAGTTTTTCTTGCTGAGGTATTCTTTCTTCTTTAAATGCCTCGGGTTCTGGATAGTAGCCGCTCTATCGGCTAGCGGTGTTGTGCAGTTGCTGGTGGTCTCTGGTGCTATAGAGATCAGTTCCTTGTTTTGCGAGGTAGTTTTGATGTGTTTTTCTTGCAGACATACATACTTGCCAGTGGGTTCGTGTCAGTTTGTTGGTGCCCACTGGTAGTTTTTACCTTGATAATATGTTACTTTTTGTTGCTACCTTTATTGGAGATAGTCTACTTGCTCTTGGGATAATTTATGCTAGGTTGCTTGTTACTTTTAAACCTAAAAACACTATTGTAAGTATTACTAATAATCAGAATGTTTTATAAAACTCGTCACTATTTTTCAAACAACGTAAAAAGATCATTTTCTTATATATAGAATAAATTAAATTTAGGGTCTTGCATAGTATAAGTTGTCCTCTGGGGACACTTAGGCACTCTTTTAGGATGTCAAACCTGAATAAAGTATTTTTCTTCCGCAGCGTATAAGTATAGTTTTTAAATTATGAACTAGGTGATCCACCAAGCTGAGGGATATGGCCTTTAAAAATATAACTGATTTTCTAATCATTTAACTTATGAATTTTCATTAAGTATGGTTGATAGTGGTTTGCCTGAGCGTCGGCAGTTATCCCCTGCTCGACGTAGCATCATGACTCATGTTTTATCCTACTCTGATAATTTGTTTTACTCGGAGAAAATGCGGGTTGTGACAGTTGGTATCAGAGGGGGGTTTCTTGACAGGCTAATCGGGCAACCTTCCCTTTTGATTGCTTGAGTAGTTCGGCATCATGTCATTCACACACCAATATGTCATCAGCACGTCTTGGCAAAAGCACGAACACTACACTCATAGCATAACATGAAGTATACGGGGCATATTATGTAGTATGGGATGCAAAATATGTGTTCGTATATGGATCCACCATAGGGGCAACATGTGAGGGTTATGTAGTATGGGATGCATAACCTCACCACATGGCTGCGACTAGCTCATTTTCTTTTCGTTGCATGAAAATGTTATGTAGTAAGGGATGCATAACATTTTCATGTGTACGCCGCTCATAACATGCATTAGGGCCTTTTAAGAATGCATAGCACAAACATACATAGCATAACATTGCATAAGAAAAACGTGCCAAGCTAAAGACTGGCAGGATGACATATGTACACACATAAGTTTTCGAGTAAAAAATAATGTTAAGTCATGCATTCCCGATCTAGGCACAAGAGTTAGTGTTGTGGTGGATAACCATCCTAGGTTAAGGCATAAAATCAATTCTTTTAAAAATAAACTCCCAGAGCAAGTTTAGCAGCTATAAGTTCATATTTATGTATGTATTGTCTGTACTTGTAGTTAGTTGCAGCTGTCGTACTAGGATCTTACTAAGGTTGCTATGATGTTAGGATGGCGAGACGCCCTTCGACTAGATCGACCCCCCTATTTAAGGGTGAGTCATCGGGAGCGCAAAATGATGCGGTAATCGAGAGCTTGTGGCAGAGAAGCGATTCCCTTAGTAGGCAGATGGTTGAGGTGCGAGCCCAGATCCATTCTTTGGTGGCAGTTGTGGCAGGACAGACTCAGGGTGTGCAAGGCCCTGCAGGAGGGTTAGCTGTTCCTCCTCCTCCTGCACGCCTGCGACCTCATGTGGTGGTGCTAGCAGAGATGGCATTCATCTCGCAATTTTAGAGACTTAGCCCTCCTTTGTATGATGGGAAGGCAGATTTCATGGTTATATATGATTGGCTGATCTCCATGGAGGAGATGTTCTTGTACTCCGGTATTACAGACGATCAGAGGGTGATGATAGCCGCCTATCAGCTTAAGGGTTTGGCTAAGAGTTGGTGGCTTAGAGAAAAGGAGAGCTTGGTAGCTGGATGCTCTTGGGAAGTATTCAAGGAAATGCTGCTGAGGAAGTTCTTGCCTTCGGTCGAGCGTGACCGTCTTATGAATGAATTCCTCTGCCTAAAGCAAAGGCAACTCACGGTTGGTGAGTATGAGATAGAGTTCAGCAAGTTGAGCCGGTTTGCTCCTGGGTTGGTGAGTGTTGAGGCTGATCGAGTCAAGCGGTTTCTTGGTGGCTTGAGGAGCTAGGTGCAACAGTTTACCAGTGCTTATGGATCGGAGACCTATGCAGGGGTAGTGGAGGCTGCTCTGAAGGTGGAGGCTATCGAGACCGTAAGGAGCAGAGGCCAGCAAATGAGGAAGGACAAGAGGAAGTCCATCGAGGAGAAGAAACCCCAGGTACCCGATGCCGCTTCGGGAAAGAAGAGCAAGGTTGTGTGTAGTTTCTGTGGCCGGTCGGGCCACCCTGTCGAATGGTGTTTCAAGAAGGCAACAGCTCAGAAAAAGGAGACGGTTCATGCGATTCAGGGTGCTCCTAGGAGGGATGTCTCCTGTTCTGTCTACAAGCGACCCGGGCATGATGCTGCCCAGTGCTGCTCCAAGGATTGTAAGACCCCCCCTTTTTTTTTTCTTTTCTCGACACCGGGGTCTTAGCCCATAACTGCCGCTTTGCGGTGGCACCGACTCACGGGAAGGCCGCCACTACAAAACGCCAATTCTGCCTTCCCTTTTCGATCACAAGAGAGAGAAGTAATTACACATAAATGTAAACAAGTCCACAAAAATATGTAAATAAAAGTGAAATCATATCCAGTCCATCAGTAGATAATAACAGGAAGTAGATAACAGTTGAACTACAAAGATACAGTTCAGATGAAATATAGATAAACGGGCTCGAGCCCGGTACATCAGAGTCCTCACTACAAATCACTCATCGCAGAACTATAAAGGTACTAATCACTCACGGAGCTGGTCGCAGGTGCACCGGTGCTAGACTGACCCACCTCCATGCGCACTGTACTCTGCTGGTGCTGGTCCCTGGACTGCTGGTCCCTGTCTCCCATTCGGAGCTCCTGTAATGTTGTGGTTCGAAAACCATTAGTCTTAAAGACTAAGCCCTATCATCCCCTACCCCTCCCCCCACGGCTCCTAAGCACCGAGCGGAGAGGAGGAAAGGGAAGCTACAAAGGTGGAGAATAATCAAGCAGATGACAGGGGAGTTAATCTAACAACTAACTAGAACAAAGTACAACTAGCAATTTTACGGCAGTAAGTAATAAAGAAAACATGTAATAGGTGGTAGATATATAAGAAGGCAGACAGAGAACAAAAATAAAGAAGTAAGTAACCTTAACTTATATGAATGCCCATACAAACTTATAAGTTAAGGGGTCTTCTGCAAGGCTCCCATCGTATAAAAAGGCACATACCGATTTATACATTGTGGTGTCGGTTGTATGCAAATATGAGTGTAGTGATATGCTATGCCATGGTTCATGCAAGTGCAACTCACGCACACGACTCTATGCACACAGACCTTTAGTTCCCCCCTGTTCGGGCAGCTAGCTTCACTCCCAGGAACCTCCGTAGTGACAAACGGAGACAGTGGGTCGGCCCCCCACTCCTAGGCGAGTATCCATATTACCGGGCCTAGCCCTTTCGTATGCCCCTAGAAGAACACAACCTAGAGTATCCGCGTACTACTGCTGGCTATACCCACCAGACTTTCTTGGCTAAGTGTCACACAATGCCGACTCAACGTACCGATGCCGGTGTGAACGACAATCAGATATCGAAGACCCACCACCTTTATTCTGTACTCCAACCCTCGAGCCCTCGGCTCCCCGGACTGTCCCGTCCGTGCATCTACCTTCAGAGCTACCGTCTGAATGGCAACCAAAGTAACTTATTCTACCTTCCTAGCTACCGAGGTGTATGTACGTGCAACCCTAGTTATACTAGTTGCTCTTTAGATTATTATTTCTACAGTTTACGTTATCCCAGGACTGCCCCCGGTATTCCCCGTGAAGGGCTCTCAAAGGGCACTAGGAACTATGATGGTAGCTGAATCCCACCGTTCCCTTTCGCAAGACACTTATTTTTATTGGTTGATACCCATTACCCAATCCCTTTTTTTAAGTTACGTTAGATCTAGCCCTAGCGTATTAAGACTCTTCCACTCCTACCCGGGGTGGACGATCTTTTCGTCGTTCCCATACGCCTCTTAACCTTAACCAGTCTCACACTCTACTTAGCCTGACCTCCAATAATGGACTTAAACTTAGCTTGCCCTAACCAACCAGCAACTACCAAAATTCCATCTCCCAAAGTTCATTATCCCCTCTAGTTCAATTTCTGTGGTTTTACTATATGTAGACCGTCCTAAGATACGTGAGGAGTATAAAGGGAGGTACTCCAAATTGTCATCCAAATCTCCTATAATATTTACTGGAGGTCTATCGTGACATAATATAGCTAAGACCAAGATTTCCAAGTTTTCCTATTTATCGGGCATTTAATTGATTTATTCTAAGATTCCAAATGCCCTAGTATGAACATGAAGTGCACTAATGAGCCAACAATAAATCATCTTAAAATCAGTAAAAATCCTATGAGACATTTAAACAGTAATTCCAAATTTTGAGAAATTCCAATGGTGTTAGGCCTATATTTCCTAATTTACCATTTTAGGCCATTTCTACTATATTATGAAGGAAATACTGTAAATATGTATCCAAAAACCCCAATAAAATTATAGAAGCTTTATGGTGACCTAAAACCATCAGAATCCAAGTCCCATAATTTTTATCAAACATTTGGGCTCTGAAACTATTTTAATGTAAAATATCGACTTTCCTAGCTTAGAGAAGGAGATGCTATTTTTAATCATCAAAAATTCCATAGAAAATTACAGGGTGACTAGCATAACTTTAAACACTCACTGACCAAATTTCATAATTTTTCAGACAGTAATAAGACATTATTTGTATTTTTGACTCCATATCACAACTAGTACATTAAAGAAATATGTACCCAAAATAATCAGTTAAAATTTCCAAGAAAAATACAAACGGTATAACATGCTATAAGATGCCCTAATCCAAGATTTCATAATATTCCAGTGAACAGAAATTCCATAATCATCAAAATAAATAACTAGGGAACAACTAGGGTTGTAAATGAAGTACTGTATAAATTAACCTAAAAATCTCAACAAAATTATATCATGGCCATTTGGACCAGAAAATCACTTTGCCCAAATTTTACTTGATTTGAAGTTCATTAGATAGCTTAATAATTCAAATTAAAGTTGGTGAGCTAAACTAGGGTTAGGATTTTAGGTGGCCTGGCTGTCTCCAAATACCCTAAAATTTTGTCCAAAGAGCTGTACAGGCCATATGGTCTTCTCCACAAAATTTTAAGTCAGTTCAAGGTCATTTGACCGCATGACCTTCACAACCAAAAAAAAACCACCATTAAGGGATTTTCCCTAGGGTTCTAGGGCTACCCTACACCAAACCACCCCAAACTCCCTTGGAGGGTGTGTCATGCCCTAAACAGCCTTTGGACAAAATATCAGTCTCTGTTTAGGTGATATGACCACCCAAATACCAAGGGGGGTGTTTGATCTTAAATTATCCTATAAGGATCAACCTAGGGTTGGACACAAACCTAATCAAAACATCTCCAAATGAGATGAAATTTTTACCAGAACCTTATGATAAACCCAGGGACCACTCACCAAAATTTGGGAGGGTTTGGAAGTCATTTAGCCATCTAATTAAATTATACTAGGATTATTGAATTTTTCTAAAAACTATAGAAAAATATTTTCCAAAAATCTTAATTTTTGGATAGCACATAGATATAGGTAAGATTAGGCCACATCCCAAATTTCAAGTCATTTTGATGACTGGATTGGAGTGGGGAATTTTTCTAAGGTCAAGACAGCCCTATGGATAGACCTCACCAAAACGTGTGCTGTAGTCTAACCAAAACTCCAAATCGAGTGAAATAAATTTTGAATTAAACTAGACTTCAAGGGCTACATTTTCTATGTTGACCACTTTTTATGTTTCAGCCCCTACAAACAATAATTTTCAGTTTAAACCTAGTCCACAGTAAAGGGAATTAATTCCTAATTATACAATATATAATATAATAAAATGCTACTGTTCATCTTCTTCTTTATCCCGAATCAGCAACCTAAAAAAAAGCTTGAAACCTGTAGCTTTTCTAAAGCCATTTCCTAGCCACCCGGCCATCTCCCTGGCCGGCCACCACCACTACCTCCTCTGTTGAGGTGAGGGCTACCGTCGGGCGGCGGCACGGCCGCCGGAGAGGCGATTTCCGGCGAACCCGCCACCATGAAATTTTGGAAAACCATGGAAACGCTCACCCGATCCGGCTCTTTTGAGCCCGATATCTCTCCTAATGATTTCTAAGATCTATCCGCAGAAGAAGAGGGAGGGGAGGACCTTGTTCGCGGGCTGGAGGCGTGCAGACCGTTGGGAAGCCATTTGCGCGGTGGTGGCGTCGCACGAAATTCTTCAACAACAAGGGGAGGAATCTGAATCCGTTTGATCGAGCGTGTAACCTTCTCCTCTTGCTCTAAGGAGGCTGTTATAGATCTCAAAGTGGGGAGGGGAAAGGATGAAACATTCGTGGCCATGAATGTTTCTCTTAATAAAGTTTCGGTTATTATGTAGGGAAGAGGAAAAGGTGGAAAATGAAATGGCTGATCCAGGCTGCGATTTTCTATTGGACCTCACTCTCTCTTTCTATTAAATAATTAGAGACGGAAACAACCCATAAATATTCCTACTATGCATTCCCATAATCAGAATTGATTATGACATCGGTTACCGAAATTTCCAATCTAGCTGACGTTTCGGCCTTGGTCACGGGCGTGACACATAGGTCACGGGCATGACAGGCCTGGGTGGCCAATTCTGAGTTCGACGATCGTCGAACTGAGATCGACGATCGTCGAAGGGTGGGCACGCCCTAGGTCACGGGCGTGACACATGGGTCACGGGCGTGACAGGGTCATGAGGCAAATTCCGCGCTCGGCGATCATCTCGCTGAGATCGACGATCGCCGAAGGGGGTCACGCCCTTGGTCACAGGCGTGACACCTGGGTCACAGGCGTGACAGGGCCATGACGTAAATTCTGCGCTTCGACGATCGTCCCGCTGAGATCGACGATCGTCGAAGGGGTCACGCCCTAGTTCATAGGCGTGACACATAGGTCACGGGCGTGATAGGCCCAGGTTGAAAATTCTGCGCCCGACGATCATCTCCCTGAGATCGACAATCATCGAAGGAGTCACGCCCTAGGTCACGGGTGTGACGGGTCGGTCACGGGCATGACAAACCCGTGACCCGAAATCTCGATCGATATTTTTCAATTTTTGGGCTTCCTAGGGTTCTGTCACGACCAACCGACTCCTAGGGGTCTAGCCGGAAATGGGATGTTACAAATCCCAATAAACAAAACAAAGATTTCGTCCCCGAAATCAAGGTTAAGCCTACGGGACTCTAATCGGGAAAAAGAAGCTTGTAACATCCCATGAGAATTGAAAGATTACATCTCTACATTATGTTTGCTTTGTACGGTTTCAAATCTAAGATTAACTCGCCCAATTAACTAGGTATATACACACCAATAAACAAAAGATTAGCCCCTATTCTTGAAATTTCAGTCTTATTGGTTAAAAGCAGGAAAGCAAATTGATTGTCCAGTAGGGTTGTGAGGTATACCTGACGAAAAAGTTCCGGGTATATTTGCCGCATAAGGTCCTGTGGCTCCCATATATGCTCCTATTGCCCATAATTGTTCCACAGAACCTTGACTAACGGAACCTTCTTCCGTCGCAAGACCCGCACTACTGTATCGTCAATCCTGATAGGCTCCAAGTTGACTGACCGATCCGAGGCCACCGGGCCATCTGCCGAGGAAATCAGTTGCTCAGGGCGTAGCAGAGCCCTCCGAAGTGAGGAGACGTGGAAGACGTCATGCAATCCCGCTAACTCTGGTGGTAGCTCTAGTCTATAGGCTAAGAGGCCGATCCGCTCCAGGATCCTATAAGGGCCCATATATCTCGTGCTGAGCTTCTTCCGCCCGCGAACCCGCGAGACTCCGTGCATCGGCCGTATCTTCAAGAAAACCCGGTCTCCCACTCGGAACTCCACTTGACGATGCCTCGCATCGTAGTATTTGGCCTGTCTGCTCTGGGCTTCCAACATCCTGTCCCGGATCAATCTAATCTGAGCATCTGTATCTCCCACAAACTCCGAGCCTAGTGCCTGCGGATCCTCATCCTGAACCCATGATAGTGGAGTCCTGCACCTCCTTCCGTACAATGCCTCGTATGGAGCCATGCCTATGCTGGACTGATGGGCGTTGTTGTACGAAAACTCGACCAGTGGCAGCAATCTCTCACAAGGATCGCCACGGTCCAAAATACACAGTCGCAACAGAACTTCCAGTATACGGTTGGTGCGCTCTGTCTGCCCATCGGTCTGAGGGTGAAAAGATGTGCTGATTGTCAACCGAGAACCCAGATGGGCCTGGACTGACCTCCATTCCCTGGATGTAAACCGCCCATCCCGATCCGAAACGATAGTCTTGGGCACCCCATGATAACGCACAAACTACTCAATGAACCTCCGTACCAATAAACTAACCGGTGCGTCCTTCGCCACTGGAATGAATCTTGCCACCTTTGTTAGTCTGTCCACTATCACCCAGATCGAGTCATTCCCCGCATGGGATCGTGGTAGCCCATGTATGAAGTCCATGGCTATATCCTCAAATTTCCACTCCGACACCGAAAGCGGCTGCAGCAAGCCTGCCGGGTTCCTACATTCCGCCTTAACAAGCTGGCAGGACTTGCAATGCGTCACAAAGTACGTAATATCTTTCTTCATACCCGGCCAGTACATCTCTTCTTCAAATCCTTTACCATCTTGGTGATCCCCGGGTGTACCGAATACCGGATGCAGTGAGCTTCCGTCAAAATGTCCTCCCGTATCCGTCCCCCTGCTAGTATATAGACTCTGCCTCGGAAACACAGGAGACCATCCCTCAAGGAGTAATCTCCTGTCGTGCCTTCCTCCAAGGCTCGGAATATCGGCTCAGCTCTCTCATCCAGCATCTGTCCATCTCTAATGCGGTCTCGAATATCATCAGTAGTAACCATCGACCCCAGGTACTCCATGTATAGCTCCGGGTCATCCTCAGATACTAGTGAAATCTGCATCTCCTCGAATGATCTAACCAACTCTAAGGCCATCAGCTGCGGGTCTACTCCTATCGTACTCGCTCTCCGGCTCAGATCATCCGCGACCACGTTCGCCTTCCCCGGATTGTAGTGCATGGTATACTGATAGTCCGACAGAAATTCCACCCAGCGTCTCTACCTAATGTTTAACTCCTTCTAGGTGTCGACGTACTTCAGATTCTTGTGGTCGGAGAAGATATCGCAATGTACTCCGTAGAGATAGTGTCGCCAGATCTTAAGTGCAAAAATGACTGCCTGTAACACCCCGAAACTCAAAAGAGGGATGGGTGATGTTTTAAGCCCAGTCTGAATTTTTGGAGCAGGTGTCACGGGCGTGTCACGGGCGTGACACGGGCGTGTCACGGGCGTGACACAGGCGTGTTCGGCCACGGGTCATGTGGTCGACATTTTGACGGTCGGAGATCGTCGAGTTGAGGCACACCGCCTGGGACACGGGCGTGTCCCAGGGCGTGTCACTTTGGACTGTTTTCTGGGGAAGGCACACGGGACATGACACGGGCCCTAACACGGGCGTGTCAAATTTGACACGGGCGTGCCGGGTGCCGTGTCGTAGGCCGTGTCCTTCTGGGGTTGGGAAAGCTAGCCGATTGCACACGGGGGGGGGGGGTGACACAGTTCCCGACACAGGCATGTCACAGGTGATACGGGCGTGTCGGAGGCCGTGTCGAATGCCGTGTGCTGGTTTTTGAGTCGGTCGAGACGGCGAATGGGTGACACGGCCAGGCACATGGCCGTGTTGCAACCCGTGTTCGGCCTAGATTTTATGATTTCAGATCTAATCTTGGCCGTTCGTTTCCTTGACTTTGGATCCGACGGTGGGGGGCTGCTCTTGGGTGGTTTTAGCCAGGATTTAGGGTTGGGAATCCTCATTTCCTTTAGCCATTCTCTCTCTAAGAGTTTAGAGAGAAGGGAGAGCAAGGAGGAAGGAGGAGTCCAAGATCCAGCCGCCGGACGAGCTTCGGAGCTCCGAATCGCGATCCGAGTCCAGATCCGCGGAGGTGATGCCGTTGCGGTGCTTTCCAACCGCATAGTTTTCGATGGCGCCGTAGAAGAATGCAAGGGTAATGATTTCTCATCCTTGGGCATGAGAAGCCCTTTTCCCTTTGCATAGGAAGCCCTCTCTCGTGAGTGAGCGAAGAGTTGGAGCGTTCCTTGGGGTAGATATGTAAAGTCCCCCTTGTATAGAGTCCGTACGCGAAAACGGACATATGCATTGTGTGTGAAGCCTATCCGGACAAGTAGAGCCGGATCGGTGATGTTGCATTGCATATGAACCGAGGAGGACTCCGGGTGTTTGGGCGTTTTCGGGTTTTCTACGTGGTAGATTGCATCAGGGAGCCTTGGAGTGTAACTCCAAGGTGCACCCGGAAAACTGGGCAAAAGCGAGTTTTGCCAACACGATGGTCGGGGAGCCAACGTGAACATAACCGTGTTATGTGATTGTTGTGGCGAAAACGGGACTCGGTGAGTCTTGACCTGCGCATATGGCTTAAATTGCCGTTGCGATATGAGCACGGGTCAGGCGGAACCGTACCCGATCTATGTCGTTCGGTGGGACCGTTGGCATGGGTGAGAGTCTTCGGCGGTCTATGACTTAAATTGTCGTGACCAAGGCCAAGAAGAAAAAATGCTCATATGGTTGGCCGTCCAAGGGGCGGTGGTGGAACGGGAACGTCTATAGCTTGAATTGACGTGAAGTTGGCCGGTTCGCCGTGAATGTGCCCTATGTGCACGAGGTGTGTGGCCGTGCGAGCCTACTCCTGTGATGATGAGTGTTCACACTAATATATTGCCTACTAATAAAGTGCAGGGAAAGAGCATCGCCGCCCCGATTTTGGGGGCGGGATCGTTATAATTTGGTCAGCATAGCTGACCGTTGCTTTTGTTTGCCACCGGGCGGTGGTTTGTGCTTGCAGGTGCTGCGGAGCCGAGCGGAAAATAGCGGGCTAAAGCCCATGTTGCGGTGCTGGCCCTCGAAGGCCTACCTCTTTTATGCTTTCCGTTTATTTCATGTATGGCCGGCCTGCGAGCCGAAGTATGTAAGACATGTTTTGTTACGCAAACATTGTAAGGCCATAAGGCCGGTACTTTAGTATCATTCATTCCTATTGTTATTTCTGTAGTGGTCATTCTTGCTTGGCAGGGTTCTTGTATTTGTGCAACTTAATAAATTGCTTCCGCTAGAATGACGCTATGTAGGACGTTGGTGATTGGTTGTATGGTTTCAACGCGTAACCAACCGGTCTGTCCGTAATATATGGCGTCGGGCCCCGGCCGGACCTACTGCTATATGCTATATGACGGATAGGGTGTTACAAATTGGTATCAGACTACTTGTTTCAGTCAAACTTAAATGAATTCGTGGACGAATTCACTTTAAGGTGTGGTGAGCACATGTGTGCGTCATCGTTATAACATGAAAAGAACCCATGAATGTCCACTTAGGAATGAAAATACACTTGTTTGAGGAACCTGCGTGTTCCTATAATTGCTGTTTGCAGTAATATTTGGTCGCTTATCGGTGTTTTGCACGATTATAGGTGACCAGGAGTGGTACTGGGCCGTCAGAACGGCCAGGTTCTGAGGCAAGCAGTGCGCCAAGTGAAGCCCCTGCAACACCTCCGTCTGCCGAGACCATTAGATTGGTGGCAGAAGCTGTCTTTGCTATGATTAATGCGCAACCTGCAAGACAGGTGCAGCAGCCTGCTCCTGTGGGGGAGCAAGTGCCGCTCCAAGCGGCGGAGCCTAGAAGGGTTGAGCAGGTGGCAGTGGAGCCGGAGTTGCCTCGGAGAGCAACTGAAAGACAGTTGAAGCATGTGATGGGCTTCCACCCACCGGTGTTCTCGGGAACGAGAACCCCGACCCAGGCTGAAGATTGGCTCTCAAGTGTCAATAGGGTGATGACAACAACTGAAACGGAAGAGTGGCAGAAGACCACAATAGCGACGTTCCTGTTGGATGGGGACGCAAGGTTATGGTGGGAAGGCCTAGAGCTACACCAGTTGAGGGGAAGGCCGTTGGCCAAAGTTCCTATGGCGGAGTTTTCGAGACTGTTCATGGCTCGATACCTCTGCTCAGCGCAGAGGATCGCATTGGAGAACAAGTTCCAAAAGTTGGTGCAAGGAGATAGCACTGTAGACGAGTACCTCCGCGAGTTTACTCGGTTGGGGAGATATGCTAGCGCTACCTTTGCCGACGAGGAGCGAAAGACTAACCGCTTCTACGAAGGGTTAAGAGATGAGCTGAGGTTGCTACTGTCAGGGCCCATGGCGCAGGGTTTCCTAACCTTGGTCAACTCGGCCCGGTCCTTGGAGAAGGACATGAGAAATGTGCAAGCTAAGAAGGATTCTGGCGGGAGGAAATCGGATTTCAAAGCGCCGACTACGTCAAAGTCGGGCTATCAAAAATTCTTCAAGAAGACTAGGACGCAGGTCCAGCTTCTTCTACAGGTGCCTCGGGGGCAACTACCAACCGAACCCCGGGCGCTTGTTTCACGTGTGGAAAGACGGGGCACTTTGCCCGCAATTGCTGGAGCGGACGCACAAAGTCCGAGAGAAAGAAAGGAGCTACTTACGAAGAGAAGGGCAAGGCGGTGGAGTCAACCGCGTCCCACTATGCTCCGACTCAGCATAAAGTCTATAACTTGGGCCAGCAGGAGGCCATTAAACAAGCGGATGTGGTGACAGGTACGAGTTAATTTACAGCAAGTTAACTTTATATACTGTTGTCTATTGCTTGTTAGCCTAATATTGTTTGTATAGGCTTTGTTTTGATTAGCGATAGTCCGGCATGGGCACTGTTCGACACGGGAGCTTCACACTCCTTCTTGTCCGAAAATTTTATATCGCGCATCGGAGTCCCTTCTTTGATCGCGAAGGACAAGTTGGATGTGCTGCTACCGAATGGGTGCTCGATGCGTGCAGACTGAGTGTGCGCCGTAAAGGTTCACATTGGGAGCCAAGAGTTCGACTTGCTAGCGTCATTGCTGCCGCTAGTAGAATTCGACGTTATCTTTGGGATGGATTGGCTTTCAGAGCAGAAAGCTTGGATTGACTGCGACCGGAAGGAGGTCAAGATGGGTGTTGT
Organism: Platanthera zijinensis; assembly: GCA_039513925.1. Lineage (NCBI taxonomy): Eukaryota > Viridiplantae > Streptophyta > Magnoliopsida > Asparagales > Orchidaceae > Platanthera > Platanthera zijinensis. The sequence goes on from CM077078.1 coordinate 133,243,439, forward strand.
GCGGGGGACAACACTCGAGGGACTCAAGGGGTTGAGCAAGACGCTGATGTCTGCTCTTCAGGTGGTAAAGTCAGTTCGTGCTGGTGCAGAGATGTTCTTCGCAATAGTGGGGGCTGTGGAGCCAAAGTCCACGTTGGATAGCATCCCAGTTGTTTGTGAATACCCCGATGTGTTCCCGGATAGTCTTCCCGGAGCCCCACCGCAGCGGGAGATTGATTTCACCATCGAGCTCGTACCGGGGGCCAAACCGGTGTCACGTGCTCCGTATAGGTTGGCGCCTAAGGAGATGGCAGAGTTGAAAGTTCGGCTAGAGGAGCTGATGGAACAAGGTTATGTGCGTCCAAGCTCGTCGCCTTGGAGCGCACCGGTCCTCTTCGTTAAGAAGAAGGATGGTAGTATGCGGTTGTGTATCGACTACAGAGAGTTGAACAAGCTGACGCAAAAGAACAAGTACCCGATCCCGAGGATTGATGATCTCTTTGATCAGTTAGTCGGATCGTCGGTATATTCTAAGTTGGACTTGAAGTCGAGGTACTATCAGTTGAGGATAAGGGAATGTGATATCCCGAAGACGGCGTTCAGCACAAGGTATGGGCATTTCGAGTTCACGGTCATGCCGTTTGGACTGACGAATGCGCCATCGGTGTTTATGAACTTGATGAACAGGACGTTCCGAGATTTCCTGGATCGCTTTGTGATCGTATTTATTGACGATATATTGGTGTACTCGCAGTGCGAAGAAGATCACTTCAAGCACTTGCATCTGGTGTTGGAGACTTTGAGGAAGAATGAGCTTTATACGAAATTCTCCAAGTGCGAGTTCTGGCTACCCTCAGTAGCGTTCCTTGGTAACATTGTTAGTGGGGAAGGTATAGCGGTGGATCCAGCGAAGATCGTTGCGAAACGGGAGTGGCCTGCGTTGTCTTCTGTCGCGGAAGTCCGTAGTTTTCTCGGGCTTGCCGGATATTACAGGCGCTTCGTAGAGAACTTCTCGCGGATAGCGCTACCTCTCACGAAGTTGACAAGGAAAGATCAGAGATTCTTGTGGACGCAGGAGTGCGTGCAAGCGTTTGAGGAGCAGAAGAGACGGTTGACCACGGCGCCAGTGCTTAGCTCGCCGAGTGGGACCGAGGGCTTCGAGGTATATAGTGACGCCTCGGGTAGTGGTTTGGGCTGCGTGTTGTTGCAGCATGGGAGCGTGATAGCTTATGGATCGCGTCAGCTGAAAGTGCATGAAAGGAACTATCCGGTCCACGACTTGGAGTTGGCGGCCGTGATATTTGCACTTAAGCTGTGGAGGCACTACCTATACGGCGTAAGGGTCGATATATATACCGATCACAAGAGCCTGAAGTACCTATTGGATCAGAAGGATCTTAATATAAGGCAGAGGAGGTGGATGGAGTTCCTGGGGGACTACACCTTCAAGATTCATTATGTACCCGGGAAGGGCAATGCGGTTGCTGATGCGTTGAGTCGCAGGGCTCCCGCCCAAGCCAACTGGTTGTCGGTGCATGATGAGCGGCTGATACGGGAGTTGGAGGAGCTTGAGATCTGTTGCGTTGACAAGCAGACGAGCGCCAAAGAAATGTTGAATAGTACAGAGGTCTAATATGTCCTGGCTGATCGGGTTCGGCAGGCATTGGAGTTAGATGACTCCATGAAGGATCTTATGGAGGCAGCGTTGGATGGGTCAAATTCCCAGTTTTCAGTGGAAGATGGGTTGTTAAGGAAGGATCATCGGTTGTGCGTCCCAAGCGGGAGTAACCTACGAGCGGAGTTGATGTACGAGGCTCATCATACTAAGTACTCGATCCACCCAGGGAGCACAAAGATGTACTGTGACCTCAAGAAGCTGTTTTGGTGGCCGGGGCTTAAGAAAGATGTGGCGTTGTTTGTGGCTAAGTGCCAAACGTGTGCCTTTGTGAAGGCGGAGTGCCAAAAGCCGGGAGGATTTCTGAAGTCCTTGCCTATACCGGAGTGGAAGTTCGACGACATATCTATGGACTTTGTGCATGGGTTGCCAAGGTCGCAGAAAGGGAACGACGCCATCTGGGTGATCGTAGACTGGCTAACAAAGGTGTCACACTTCATTCCGCATAGGAAGGATGATCCAGTGGAGAAATTGGCAAAGTTGTATGTTGACAATATAGTTAGACTGCATGGTGTGCCTCACAGCATTATGAGTGATCGCGATGGGCGTTTCACGTCCAATGATTGGAGGTTGGTGCAGCAGATGCTGGGGACAAAGTTGAAGTTCAACACAGCCTTCCATCCGCAGACGGATGGGCAGACCGAGAGAGTCAATAGAACGATGGAGGACATGCTCCGCATGTGTGTCCTAGACTTCGGGAAGCATTGGGAGTACCACCTGTATTTGGTGGAGTTTGCGTACAACAATGGCTACCAAGCGAGTATACAAATGGCACCCTTCGAGGCCCTGTATGGTAGGAAGTGTCGCACGCCGTTATCGTGGCTTGAAACGGGTGAGGCAAGGTTGTACAAGAAGCAGGAGGTGGAGAGTGCTACCTCGTTGGTGCGGATCATTCGGGAGCGCTTGTTGATCGCTCAGGACAGGCAGGCGAAGTATTACAATGCCAAGCACCGGAACGTGGAGTTCGCGGTAGGCGATTGGGAATACTTGAAAGTGAAGCCATTCAAGGGGGTTTCGCGGGTGAGACGCTTGAAGAAGCTGAGCCCAAGATACCTCGGACCTTTTGAGGTTCTGGAGCGAGTCGGCGAAGCTGCATACCGTTTGAAGCTATCGGTGGAGTTGGGTGGGCTACACGATGTGTTCCACATCTCTGTGTTGCGGAAGGCAGTGCAAGAGCCTTCGCTATTGATCGCAGTTGATCAAGTACCGGTGGACGAAGGGTTGACGACTAAGGTCAAGCCCATTTGTATTATAGATGCATAGGTCAAGAGGCTCCGTAACAAGGAGATCCGGAAGGTTAAGGTCCGGTGGGATAATTGGGGTCGGGAGGAGCTCTCTTGGGAAAGGGAGCAAACCATGCAGGAGGAGTACCCGGAGTTATTCCGTTCAGGTACCGTTAAAAGTTTTAAGTTCCTATGGTTTTCCTTTAGTAAATTTCGTGGGCGAAATTCTTTTAAGGGGGAGAGAGTTGTAACACCCCGAAACTCAAAAGAGGGACGGGTGATGTTTTAAGCCCAGTCTGAATTTTTGGAGCAGGTGTCACGGCCGTGACACGGGCGTGTCACGGGCGTGTCACGGGCGTGTTACGGGCGTGACACAGGCGTGTTCGGCCACGGGTCATGTGGTCGACGTTTTGACAGTTAGAGATCGTCGAGTTGAGGCACACGGGCTGGGACACGGGCGTGTCACTTTGGGCTGTTTTCTGGGGAAGGCACACGGGCCATGACACGGGCCCTGACCCGGGCGTGTCAAATTCGACACGGGCGTGTCGGGTGCCGTGTCACAGGCCATGTCCTTCTCGGGTTGAGAAAGCTGGCCGATTGCACACGGGGGGGGGGGGCGTGACACGGGTCCCGACACGGGCGTGTCACAGGTGACACGGGCATGTCGGAGGCCGTGTTGAATGCCGTGTGCTGGTTTTTGAGTCGGTCGAGATGGTGAATGGGTGACACGGCCAGGCACACGGCCGTGTTGCAACCCGTATTCGGCCCAGATTTTATGATTTCAGATCTAATCTTGGCCGTTCGTTTCCTTGACTTTGGATCCGACGGTGGGGGGCTGCTCCTGGGTGGTTTTAGCCGGGATTTAGGGTTGGGAATCCTCATTTACTTTAGCCATTCTCTCTCTAAGAGTTTAGAGAGAAGGGAGAGCAAGGAGGAAGGAGGAGTCCAAGATCCGGCCGCCGGAGGAGCTTCGGAGCTCCGAATCGCGATCCGAGTCCAGATCCGCGGAGGTGACGCCGTTGCGGTGCTTTCCAACTGCATAGTTTTCGATGGCGCCGTGGAAGAACGCAAGGGTAACGATTTCTCATCCTTGGGCATGTGAAGCCCTTTTTCCCTTTGCATAGGATGCCCTCTCTCGTGAGTGAGCGAAGAGTTGGAGCGTTCCTTGGGGTAGATATGTAAAGTCCCCCTTGTATAGAGTCCGTACGCGAAAACGGACATAGGCATTGTGTGTGAAGCCTATCCGGACAAGTAGAGCCGGATCGGTGATGTTGCATTGCATATGAATCGGGGAAGACTCCGGGTGTTTGGGCGTTTTCGGGTTTTCTACCTGGTAGATTGCATCAGGGAGCCTTGAAGAGTAACTCCAAGGTGCACCCGGAAAACTGGGCAAAAGCGAGTTTTGCCAACACGATGGCCGGGGAGCCAACGTGAACATAACCGGGTTATGTGATTGTTGTGGCAAAAACGGGACTCAGTGAGTCTTGACCTGCGCATATGGCTTAAATTGCCGTTGCGATTTGAGCACGGGTCAGGCGGAACCGTACCCGATCTATGTCGTTCGGTGGGACCGTTGGCATGGGTGAGAGTCTTTGGCGGTCTATGGCTTAAATTGTCGTGACCAAGGCCAAGAAGACAAAATGCTCATATGGTTGGCCGTCCAAGGGGCGGTGGAGGAACGGGAACGTCTATGGCTTGAATTGACGTGACGTTGGCCAGTTCGCCGTGAATGTGCCCTGTCTGCACGAGGTGTGTGGCCGTGCGAGCCTACGCCTGTGATGATGTGTGTTCACACTAATATATTGCCTACTAATAAAGTGCAGGGAAAGAGCACCGCCTCCCCGATTTTGGGGGCGGGATCGTTATAATTTGGTCAGCATAGCTGACCGTTGCTTTTGTTTGCCACCGGGCGGTGGTTTGTGCTTGCAGGTGCTGCGGAGCCGAGCGGAAAATAGCGGGCTAAAGCCCATGTTGCGGTACTGGCCCTCGAAGGCCTACCCCTTTTATTCTTTCCATTTATTTCATGTATGACCGGCCTGCGAGCCGAAGTATGTAAGACATGTTTTGTTAAGCAAACATTGTAAGGCCATAAGGCCGGTACTTTAGTATCATTCATTCCTATTGTTATTTTTGTAATGGACATTCTTGCTTGGCAGGGTTCTTGTATTTGTGCAACTTAATAAATTGCTTCCGCTAGAATGACTCTGTGTAGGACGTTGGTGATTGGTTGTATGGTTTCAACGCGTAACCAACCGGTCTGTCCGTAGTATATGGCATCGGGCCCCGGCCGGACCTACTGCTATATGCTATACGACGGATAGGGGTGTTGCACTGCCCCCATCTCCAAATCGTGCATGGGATAGTTCTTCTCGTTCTGCTTCAACTGACGGGAGGCATAGGCTATTACGTGCCCATTCTGCATCAGAACGGCACCCAGCCCCTCATAGGAAGCATCTGTGTACACCTGGAATCCCTCCTTCCCTGATGGAAGAGCAAGGATGGGAGCCGAGGTGAGACGATCCTTCAGCTCCTGGAAGGCAGATTCGCATCGAGGCGTCCAGATAAAAGGGGACTCCTTCTTCGTCAAAGACGTAAGAGGGAGGGCAATCTGAGAGAACCCCTTTACGAACTTCCGGTAGTAACCGGCATGTCCCAAGAAACTTCGAACATCCGAGGCCGACTTTAGTGGTGGCAATTCCCGTACTGCCTGGACTTTCACCAGATCCACTGCCAGACCTGCTCCACTGATGACATGGCCCAGAAAGGCCACCTCCTTTAGCCAGAACGGGCACTTGCTGTACTTGGCATACATCTCATGCTCCCGCAGCTTCCCCAAGGTCAAGGCCAGAGGTCTCGTGTGATCCTACTCCGTCCTTGAATAGATAAGGATGTCGTCGATGAATATGATGATGAAGACATCCAGATACTCCTCGAACACCTGATTCATCAAGGCCATGAATGCGGAGGGTGCACTCGTACAACCCATATCTGCTGCTGAATGCCGTCTTCGGGATGTCCTCCTCCCGAATGCGAAGCTGGTAGTACCCTGACCTCAGATCTAGCTTTGAGAACCAATGGGCTCCCTCCAGCTGGTCAAATAGCTCGTCTATCCTTGGTAAGGGATAAGTATTTCCGGACCGTCAACCTGTTAAGGGCCCGGTAATCTATGCACAGTCGAAGGGTCCCGTCCTTCTTCTTAACAAATAGTACCGGAGCTCCCCATGGTGAAGAGCTAGGCCGAACGAACCCGACCTCCACTAACTCCTGAAGCTGGCTTTGGAATTCCACCAACTCATTTGGGGCCATTCGATAGGGAGCTCTGGATACCAGCTTAGCCCCCGGTATGAGCTGAATCTGAAAGTCCTTCTCTCGGTGCGGGGGTAGCCCTGGTAGCTTCTCCGGAAACACGTCGGCGAAGTTCAGCACTACTGGAATATCTGAAATGGAGTCCTTGGCCACAACCGCCTCAAAAAGGACCTGATAAACTTATCCCCCCTGCAGGTGGGCCTTAACGGCCTGCACAGACGATAATAAGGTACGGGGTGCTTGTATAATACCTTCTATGACAATGAAGGAGTTGTCGTGCCTCACAGTGATCCTCTTCGCCACGCAGTCGATATAGGCTTGGTTCCAGCACAGCCAAGTCATGCCCAGGATCAGATCGTAATCTGGCATCTTCAGAATCGTCGCTGGTGCCTCAAATGCCTTCTCGCCGATCCTCGCTTCCATATTGCAATGAGCAGAGGTTATTATCTCTGATCCATCGGGTAGGCGCACCCTCATCATCTTCCCGATGAATGGCTCCACACCTTCCAGTCCTTTCACGAAATCCACCGACATGAATGAGTGCGAAGCACCAGTGTCGAAGAGGGTGTGAGCGGGCTTGCCGCTAACGAAGACTATGCCTGGGGTAATTAAGTGTCTTAGTATTTTTTTTTGTAGTTGTCTTCTCTTAATTTCTAACTAGATTATGTCTAGAATTCTAGTTTATATGAAGAAAATTTAAAAGTACTGCCATACCTGCGATAACCTGCTCTGGTTTCGGGGTTGTGTCAGGTCTAGAGCATACACCTGCTCCCTCTCTTGCCTGCGGCCTCGATCCTGAAATCCTCGTCCTCGGTCCTGTCCTCATCCGCCAAACTGCCGGGGAGGTGGAGCGCCCTGATGTGCTGGTGGGGGTGCTTGCCTCATAGGGCAGTTCCTCTTGATATGCCCCGGCTGGTTGCACTGATAGCATACCGGTGGCTGCTCAGCTGTCCTTGGCATTTCCAGCATCTGTATAGGCTGGGGAGCCAGTACCCCCTGACTCCTCTGCTCCTGCCCAAACTCCTGACGAGGCTGATCCCCGTTACTTCTCTCCCCAATAAACTGGCCCCGAGGACGGTCTCTTCGACCTCCAATCAATGTATCATCAGCCGGTCTCTTCCGGCTCTTCACTGTAAGCTGATCCGCCTCTCTCTTCTTAGCCATCTCCTGAATCTTGGCCAGACTCCCCTCTGAGACGAAAAGGAGGGCCAGTCTCATGTCGTCTTGCAGCTACTTATAAAACCTCCGGGCATAGCCAGCATCGTCTAACTGATAAGCGTCTGCATAACGGGCCAGGTTAGTGAACTCTTGATAGTACTCAACCACAGTCCTATTCCCCTGCCTTAATATCAGGAACCTATCCTCCAGGTCATCCCTCGCCGTCTGAGGTACAAAATGTAACATCCCATTTCCGGCTAGACCCCTAGGAGTCGGTTGGTTGTGGTAGAACCCTGGGGAGCCCAGAAATCGAAATAAAATGACCAAGAATTTGGGTCACGGGTTGGTCACGCCCGTGACCGACCCGTCACGCCCGTGACTGAGGGCGTGACTCACTCGACGATCGTCGACCTCAGGGAGACGATCGTCGGACGCCAAATTTTCAACCCGGCCCTATCACGCCCGTGACCCAGGTGTCATGCCCGTGACCTGGGGGCGTGACTCCTTCGACGATCGTCGATCTCAGTTAGACGATCGTCGGGCGCGGAATTTGCCTCATGGCCTATCACGCCCGTGACCCGCAATGTCACGCCCGTGACATAGGGCGTGTCCACCTTCGATGATCGTCGATTTTAGTTCGACGGTCATCGGCCAGGAATTGGCCACACGGGCATGTCACGCCCGTGACCCACAATGTCATGCCCGTGACATAGGGCGTGACCACGCTCGACGATCGTCGATCCCAATTCGACGATCGTCGAACCAGAATTGGTCACACGGGCCAGTCACGCCCGTGACCCGGGTGTCACGCCCGTGACCACCCTTCGACGATCGTCGATCTCAGTTCGACGATCGTCGAACCCAGAATTGGCTAACCAGGCCTGTCACGCCCGTGACCTATGTGTCACGCCCGTGACCAAGGCCGAAACGTCAGCCAGACTGAAAATTTCGGTAACCGACGCCATAATAAATTCTGATTATGGGAATGAAAACCAGGGGTATTTATGGGCCGTTTCCTACTTTAATTATTTAAATAATTAAGGAAATGTTGGTCCAATAGGAAATCGCCACCTGGCGAGCACCTCTTCATCTCCAGCGTTTCAACTGCCATTCATCATAACCGAAACGTCATTAAGGGAATTATTAATGGCCGCGGACGTTTCATCCTTTTCCCTCCCCACTTGCTGATCTATAAAAGACTCCTAAGGGCAAGAGGAAAAGGTTACACTCTCCCTCAAACTGTTTCAGATTTTCCCCTTGCTGTTGAAGAACTTCCGGCGACGCCACCACCGCGCCAATGGCTTCCCGACGCTCTGCACGCCTTCAACCCGCGAACAAGGTCCTCCCCTCCCCCTTCTTCTGCGGATAGATCTTAGAAATCATTAGGAGAGATATCGGGCTCAAAAGAGCTAGATCGGGTGACCGTATTCGTGGTTTTTCCGAAAATTTCATGGTGGCGGGTTCGCCGGAAACCGCCTCTCCGGCGGCCGTGCCGCCGCCTGACGATAGCCCTCACCTCAACAGAGGTGGTGGTGGTGGTGGTCGGCCAGGGAGATAGTTGGATGGCCGGTAAATAGCTTGGAAAAGCTACAGGAAATTAGGTTTTCAGGGCTCTGGATTCGGGCTGTAGAAGAAGATGAACAGTGCCGTTTAATTAGATTTTATTTATGAAGCAATTTCTGAATGAAAATATCTGTCACTTTAAATAATTTGGGAAAAATACCTAGAGGCTCCTACAGGAAAAGTGGTCAACATAGAAAATGTAGCACTTGAAGTCTAGTTTAATTCAAAATTGATTTCACTCAATTTGAAATCCTGGTTAGACCACAGCACCCTTCTTGGTGAGGTCTATCCAGATGGCCGTCTGAACCTTAGAAAAATTCCTCACTCTAAACCAGTCATCAAAATGACTTGAAATTTGGGGTGAGGCCTAATCTTACCTATATCTAGGTGCTATGCAAAAATTAGAATTTTTGGGAAATATGTTTCTATAGTTTTGAGAAAAATTCAATAATCATAGTCTAATTTAATTAGATGGTTAAATAATTTCCAAACCCTCCCAAATTTTGGTGAGTGGTCCCTGGGTTCACCATAAGGTTCTGTATAATTTTTCATCTCATTTGGAGATGGTTTGGATTAGAAATGATTAACCCTAAGTTTTGCCCTAATAAGGGGTCTTAGGTTAAAAGTGCACTTTTGAGATTTGAGTGGTCAGATCACCTCAACAGAGGCTGAGACTTTTACCACTGGCTAGTAATATTCTCTAGCACCCCCTCATAGAGTTTGAGGTGGATCGGGGTAAGTTTGCCCTAAGAACCAAGGCCAAACCCTAAGGATGGATCTTGGTGGTGTGTGAAGGTCATGGGGTCAGATGACCTTGGATTGACCCGAAATTGGGTGAAGAGAACCATAGGGCCAATATAGTTCTCTGGATGAAATCTTAGTAGATTTGGAGACCGTTGGGATACCTAAAAAACCTAGCCCTAGTTTAGGGAGCAAAACTTGTAGAGGTAGGGAATGACACTAAACCACACTGAAAAGTGATAAGAATTGGGTAGAATGCATTATAGGGATGGTACAAGCTCTGGATATTTTTCTATGAATTTTATGATCATTATTTTGGATACTTCTTTAATGATTTAGTAGTTGTATGATTTGCTTAGAAAATTTATTATGGAATACACACTTTCTGGAAATTGATGAAATTTAGGCAGGGAACGTTTATTATGATTTTAAATCTCTGTGAATTTTTATGGGATTTTTGGAAGATTAATTCCAAGGCTTGCTTCATTAAGTATGTTTTACCTTGATTATTTGATTAAATCTTTAGTGGTGTTTAGCAAGCTAGTAAAATTATGCACAAAGATCTTTTATATATCATACTACTGACTAGTAATTTTTCTATAATTTTTCGATGAATAATTTCAGTACTTCCTTCTTTACATAGTATTAACGTGATTATATTGGATAAATTATTTAGAGGCCAAGTACTTTCTATAAAATTCTGAGAATTTGTATTTGAGGTTATCTTGCTGTTATTTAATGGTCATGATTTTTGGGTAGCCATTACTTAAGAGAATCATGTACTTCATGTTTAAAATGACCCATGGCCCGTCCTTTGGGAAAATTAAATAAATGTCAGATTAATTAGGGAAATCATAAGTTTCTGGATTTAGACAAATTATGTTATGGTAGACCTCCATTAAATATTATAAGAGATTCGGAAGATAATTTGGTGTACCTCCCCTTGTGCACCTCATATAGCTTAGGATGGTCTGCATGTAGTAGAACCACGGAATTCTGATAATTGATGGTTGGTAGGGCAAGCTGAGATTGCGTTCATCATGGGAAGTCAGGATAATTAGAGTGTGAGACTGGTTAGGATAAGGGAGTACGGGAACGACGAAAGATCGTCCATCCCGGGAAGAAGAGGAAGAGTCTTAATACTCTAGGGTTAGAACTAAAGTAACTAAAAGAGGATCGGGTTAAGGGAGATCAACCAATAATAATAAGTGCCTTGCGAAAGGGAACTTCGGGCCGTAATGCCACCGTTTTGGTTCTAGTGCCCCTTGAGAGCCCTTCACGGGGTATACCGGGGGCAGTCCTGGGCTAACGTAAACCATAGGAATAATAAATTGAAAGAGCAACTAGTATAACTAGGGTTGCACATACACACACCTCGGTAGCTAGGAAAGTAGAATAATTGGTTTGGTTGCTTTCAGACAGTAGCTCTGAAGGTAGATGCACGGACGGACTGTCCGGGGGGCCGAGGGCTCGAGGGTTGGAGTACAGAATAAAGGTGGTGGGTCTTCGGTATCTGATTGTCGTTCACACCGACATCGGTACGCTGACTCGGCGGTGTGGGACACTTAGCCAAAGAAAGTATGGTGGGTACAGCCAGCAGTAGTACGCGGATACTCTAGGTTGTGTTCTTCTAGGGGCGTACGGAAGGGCTAGGCCTGGTAGTGTGGATGCCCGCCTAGGAGTGGGGGGCCCGACCCACTGTCTCCGTTTGCCACTACGGAGGTTCCTGGGAGTGAAGCTAGCTGCCTGAACAGGGGGAACTAAAGGTCTGTGCGCATAGAGTCGTGTGTGTGAGTTGCACTTACATGAATCATGGCATAGTATATCACTACACTCATATTTGCATACAACCGACACCCCAACGTATAAATCGGTATGGGACTTTTTATACGATGGGAGCCTTGCAGAAGATCCCTTAACTTATAAGTTTGTATGGGCATTCATATAAGTTAAGGTTACATACTTACTTACTTGTTTGTTTACTTACTGTTCTCTAGCTGCCTTTTTATACAATTTGCTATGTATTAATTGCTCTACCTATTACAACAGTTACACTGTTCACCTATTATAACTTGCTAGTTAGGACCACCGTCACCTGCTTGATTATTCTCCACTTTTGTAGCTTCCCTTTCCTCCTCTACGCCCGGTGCTTAGGAGCCGTGGTGGGAGGGGTAGGGGATGATAGGGCTTAGTCTTTATGACTAATGGTTTTCGAACCAAACTTTACAGGAGCTCCGGATGGGAGACAGGGACCAGCACCAGCGGAGTACGGTGCGCATGGAGGTGGGACAATCTAGCACCGGTGCACCTGCGACCAGCTCCGTGAGTGATTAGTATTTTCTTAGCTTCCGCGATGAGTGACTTGTAGTGAGGACTCTGATGTACTGGGCTCGAGCCCATCTATCTATTTTCCTATCATTATCTACTGATGGATTGGTTATGATTTCACTTTTATTTACATGATTCTGTGGACTTGTTTACATTTTTTGTATAAATGCTTCTCTTTCTTGTGATCGAAAAGGGCCGGCAGAATTGGCGTTTTGTAGTGGTTGCCTTCCCGTGAGTCGGTGTCACCGCAAAGCGGCAATTCTGGGCTAAGACCCCGGTGGTTGAAAAAGAAAAAAAAAGGGGGTCTTACACAAAATGTCCCAAGAGCTCTGCTCTGAACTCCTCCCAAGTAATATCAGCACAATCCATCCCCGCAAAGGTGTTGTCAAGCTGAGATTTCCACCACCTCTTTCCGTGTGACTCTAGGAAGGAGACCACCAAAGCAACTGCCTCCACAGTAGTGCATCGAATTCCTGCCAGCATCTCGTAAATGGTGTCCAACCATTCCTCAGTACGTACTGCAGACTCCGTCCCTTAGTAGGATGGAGGGGAAAGTCCCCGGAAGAAAGTCATCCAATTGGCCCTGGGGTTTGGCTGTGGAGCCGAGGCTTGCTGAGCTTTGAAGGCCTCCAGAATGGTCGTCAGTGTTTTCCCCATCTCCGTCTGCTGGAACGAAGCTGGAGCCGGCGGAGGTGGGACCACATTCGGAGCCTGGGGTGTCCCCTGCTGTGATGTAGGGTTCGTCGCAGGCTACAAGTAAATATTCCATTTGTTAGAGAGCGAATGAATGGAATTTTAAGAAGGGTTAGGATGGACTTTCACATGTGATTTCCCTTATGGGCACACCACTGCTTCCGCTGCTAGTTTGTCCGCAAACTATGCTCGCACGGGGGTGGCCCAAGATTTTGTGGACTACTTCTCTTTCGATCGAGTTCCCCTCTGATACCACTTATAAGACCCCCTTTTTTTTCTTTTCTCGACACCGGGGTCTTAGCCCAGAACTGCCGCTTTGCGGTGGCACCGACTCACGGGAAGGGCGCCACTACAAAATGCCAATTCTGCCGGCCCTTTTTGATCACAAGAGAGAGAAGTAATTGCACATAAATGTAAACAAGTCCACAGAAACCTGTAAATAAAAGTGAAATCACATCCAGTCCATCAGTAGATAATAACAGGAAGTAGATAACAGAAGTACTACAAAGATACAGTTCAGATGAAATATAGATAAACGGGCTCGAGCTCGGTATATCAGAGTCCTCACTACAAATCACTCATCGCAGAACTATAAAGGTACTAATCACTCACGGAGCTGGTCGCAGGTGCACCGGTGCTAGACTGACCCAACTCCATGCGCACCGTACTCCGCTGGTGCTTGTCCCTGGACTGCTTGTCCCTGTCTCCTATCCGGAGCTCCTGTAATATTGTGGTTCGAAAACCATTAGTCATAAAGACTAAGCCCTATCATCCCCTACCCCTCCCCCCACGGCTCCTAAGCACCGAGCGGAGAGGAGGAAAGGGAAGCTACAAAGGTGGAGAATAATCAAGCAGATGACAGGGGAGTTAATCTAACAACTAACTAGAACAAAGTACAACTAGCAATTCTACGACAGTAAGTAATAAAGAAAACATGTAATAAGTGGTAGATATATAAGAAGGCAGACAGAGAACAAAAATAAAGAAGTAAGTAACCTTAACTTATATGAATGCTCATACAAACTTATAAGTTAAGGGGTCTTCTGCAAGGCTCCAATCGTATAAAAAGTCCCATACCAATTTATACGTTGGGGTGTCGGTTGTATGCAAATATGAGTGTAGTGATATGCTATGCCATGGTTCATGCAAGTGCAACTCACGCACACGACTCAATGCGCACAGACCTTTAGTTCCCCCTATTCGGGCAGCTAGCTTCACTCCCACGAACCTCCGTAGTGGCAAACGGAGACAGTGGGTCGGGCCCCCCACTCCTAGGTGGGTATCCACACTACCGGGCCTAGCCCTTCCGTACACCCCTAGAAGAATACAACCTAGAGTATCCGCGTACTACTGCTGGCTATACCCACCAGACTTTCTTAGCTAAGTGTCCCACACCGCCGAGTCAACGTACCGATGCCAGTGTGAACGACAATCAGATATCAAGGACCCACCACCTTTATTCTGTACTCCAACCCTCGAGCCCTCGGCTCCCCGGACTGTCCCGTCCGTGCATCTAACTTCAGAGCTACCATCTGAATGGCAACCAAAGCAACTTATTCTACCTTCCTAGCTACCGTGGTGTGTGTACGTGCAACCCTAGTTATACAAGTTGCTCTTTAGATTATTATTTCTACAGTTTACGTTAGCCCAGGACTGCCCCCGGTATTCCCCGTGAAGGGCTCTCAAAGGGCACTAGGAACTATGATGGTAGCTGAAGCCCACCGTTCCATTTCGCAAGGCACTTATTGTTATTGGTTGATACCCATTACCCGATCCATTTTTTTTAAGTTACGTTAGATCTAGCCCTAGCGTATTAAGACTCTTCCACTCCTACCCGGGGTGGACGATCTTTTCGTCGTTCCCATACGCCTCTTAACCTTAACCAGCTTACACTCTACTTATCCTGACCTCCAATAATGGACTTAAACTTAGCTTGCCCTAACCAACCAGCAACTACCAAAATTCCATCTCCCAAAGTTCATTATCCGCTCTAGTTCAGTTTCTGTGGTTTTACTATATGCATACCGTCCTTAGATACGTGAGGAGTATAAAGGGAGGTATTCCATATTGTCTTTCGAATCTCCTATACTATTTACTGGAGGTCTATCGTGACATAATATAGCTAAGACCAAGATTAACAAGTTTTCCTATTTATCGGGCATTTAATTTATTTATTCTAAGATTCCAAATGCCCTAGTATGAACATGAAGTGTAATAATGAGCCAACAGTAAATCATCATAAAATCAGTAAAAATCCTATATGACATTTAAACAGTAATTCCAAGTTTTGAGAAATTCCAGAGGTGTTTAGGCCTATATTTCCTAATTTACCATTTTAGGCCATTTCTACTATATTATGAAGGAAGTACTG
This sequence comes from Platanthera zijinensis, assembly GCA_039513925.1. Taxonomy (NCBI): domain Eukaryota; kingdom Viridiplantae; phylum Streptophyta; class Magnoliopsida; order Asparagales; family Orchidaceae; genus Platanthera; species Platanthera zijinensis. Next base: position 133,258,476 of record CM077078.1, read on the forward strand.
TAAATATGTATCCAAAAACCCCAATAAAATTATAGAAGCTTTATGGTGACCTAAAACCATCAGAATCCAAGTCCCATAATTTTTATCAAACATTTGGGCTCTGAAACTATTTTAATTTAAAATACCGACTTTCCTAGCTTAGAGAAGGAGATGCTATTTTTAATCATCTAAAATTCCATAGAAAATTACAGGGTGACTAGCATAACTTTAAACACCCACTGACCAAATTTCATAATTTTTCAGATAGTAATTGGGCATTATTTGTATTTTTGACTCCATGTCACAACTAGTACGTTAAAGAAATATGTACCAAAAATAATCAGTTAAAATTTCCAAAAAAAATACAGAAGGTATAACATGCTATAAGATGCCGTAATCCAAGATTTCATAACATTCTAATGAACAGAAATTCCATAATCATCAAAATAAATAACTAGGGCACAACTAGGGTTGTAAATGAAGTACTGTATAAATTAACCTAAAAATATGAACAAAATTATATCATGGCCATTTGGACCAGAAAATCACTTTGCCCAAATTTTACTTGATTTGAAGTTCATTTGATAGCTTAATAATTCAAATTAAAGTTGGTGAGCTAAACTAGGGTTAGGATTTTAGGTGGCCTGGCTATCCCCAAATACCCTAAAATTTTGTCCAGAGAGCTATACTGGCCATATCGTCTTCTCCACAAAATTTTAAGTCAGTCCAAGGTCATTTGACCCCTTGACCTTCACAACCCAAAAAAAACCACCATTAAGGGATTTTCCCTAGGGTTCTAGGGCTACCCTACACCAAACCACCCCAAACTCCCTTGGAGGGTGTGTCATGCCCTAAACATCCTTTGGACAAAATATCAGCCTCTGTTGAGGTGATATGACCACCCAAATACCAAGGGGGTGTTTGATCCTAAATTATCCTATAAGGATCAACCTAGGGTTGGACACAAACCTAATCAAAACATCTTCAAATGAGATGAAATTTTTACCAGAACCTTGTGATAAACTTAGGGACCACTCACCAAAATTTGGGAGGGTTTGGAAGTCATTCAGCCATCTAATTAAATTATACTAGGATTATTGAATTTTTCTAAAAACTATAGAAAACTATTTTCCAAAAATCTTAATTTTTGGATAGCACATAGATATAGGTAAGATTAGGCCACACCCCAAATTTCAAGTCATTTTGATGACTGGATTGGAGTGGGGAATTTTTCTAAGGTCAAGACAGCCCTATGGATAGACCTCACCAAAGAGTGTGCTGTGGTATAACCAGAACTCTAAATCGAGTGAAATAAATTTTGAATTAAACTATACTTCAAGGGCTACATTTTCTATGTTGACCACTTTTTATGTTTCAGCCCCTACGGGCAATAATTTTCAGTTTAAACGTAGTGCATAGTAAAGGGAATTAATTCCTAATTATACAATATATAATATAATAAAATGCTACTGTTCATCTTCTTCTTTAGCCCGAACCAGCAACCTAAAAAAAAGCTTGAAACCTGTAGCTTTTCTAAATCCATTTCTTGGCCACCCAGCCATCTCCCTGGCCGGCCACCACCACTACCTCCTCTGTTGAGGTGAGTGCTACCATCGGGCGGCGGCACGGCTGCCGGAGAGGCGGTTTCCGGCGAACCCGCCGCCATGAAATTTTGGAAAACCATGGAAACGCTCACCCGATCCGGCTCTTTTGAGCCCGATATCTCTCCTAATGATTTCTAAGATCTATCCACAGAAGAAGAGGGAGGGGAGGACCTTGTTCGCGGGCTAGAGGCATGCAGACAGTCGGGAAGCCATTTGCGCGGTGGTGGCGTCGCCAGAAATTGTTCAACAACAAGGGGAGGAATCTGAATCCGTTTGATCGAGCGTGTAACCTTCTCCTCTTGCTCTAAGGAGGCTGTTATAGATCTCCAAGTGGTGAGGGGAAAGGATGAAACATTCATGGCCATGAATGTTTCTCTTCATAACGTTTCGGTTATGATGTAGGGAAGAGGAAAAGGTGGAAGATGAAATGGCTGATCCAGGTGGAGATTTTCTATTGGACCTCACTCTCTCTTTCTATTAAATAATTAGATACGGAAACGGCCCATAAATATTCCTGCTGTACATTCCCATAATAAGAATTGATTATGACGTCGGTTACCGAAATTTCCAGTCTGGCTGATGTTTAGGCCTTGGTCACAGGCGTGACACATAAGTCACGGGCGTGACAGGCCCGGGTGACCAATTCTGAGTTCGACGATCATCGAACTGAGATCGATGATCGTCAAAGGGTGGTCACACCCTAGGTCACGGGCGTGACACATGGGTCACGGGCGTGACACATGGGTCACGGGCGTGACAGGGTCATGAGGCAAATTCCGCGCTCGGCGATCGTCTCGCTGAGATTGACGATCGTCGAAGGGGGTCACAACCTTGGTAACGGGCGTGACACTTGAGTCATGGGCGTGACAGGGCCATGACGCAAATTCTGCGCTTCGACGATCGTCCCGCTGAGATCGACTATCGTCGAAGGGGTCACGCCCTAGGTCACGGGGGTGACAGGCCCGTGTTGAAAATTTTGCGCCCGACGATCGTCTCCCTGAGATTGACGATCGTCGAAGGAGTCACGACCTAGGTCACGGGCATGACGGGTCGGTCACGGGCGTGACAAACCCGTGACCCGAAATATCGGTCGATGTATTTCAATTTTTGGGCTTCCTAGGGTTCTGTCACGACAAACCGACTCCTAGTGGTCTAGCCGGAAATGGGATGTTACAAGAATAAAGTCTGCTATCAGTATAGGAAGAAGGGTTACATCAAGTCTAGGTGTCCCCAGGTCCAGCCTGCTCTTCATGCAGTTCCACTTCAGGCACTACCCCCGCCTCAGCATGTGGACAAGGGTAAAGGAAAGCTGAACGTGATCTTTTCCGAGGAGTCCCAAGCTTCGACTCAGGTCATCTCAGGTTAGTTGTTTCTTTTTCCAGCCTGAAGGTTTTATTTGTTAGAAAGGTTACAATGTTGTTTTGGTAGACCCTTAGTTGTGTATACTCCTATAGGGAAATTTAAGGTGAAGAACCGCTGGGCGCGCGTTCTATTCGACTCCGGCGCTACCCACTCATTTGTGGCTAGAGCCTTTGCAAAGCGACATCGGTTAACTCTAGATCGAGTTCGTGGTACCTTCCACGTCAAGTTCCCTTCTAGTGAATCTGTGTTATCAGATTTGGGCTTTCTAGATTTCCCTGTTTTGTTAGGGGATTTTCTTGCGAGGGCAGACTTGAAGATGATTGATCTGGAGGACTTTGATGTTATTCTTGGCATGGACTGATTGTCTAAGTATGATACGATCATTCAGCGCAAAGGGAAGCGCTTGGACTTCATCAAGGACAATGGTCAGCCGGGAAGCGTGTATGCTGATCCGTGCCAAGATTCACCTGTCATTTCTGCGGTACGTGCTCAAAAGTTGTTTCCTTTTGTTTCTTTTGCTTGTTTAGTCTCGGTGGTTAGGACCGCTGTTAGTATACCGCTCTTAGAGGAGATTCCCGTTGTTCGCGGTCTCGTTGATGTGTTTCCTGATGACCTTCCTGGTCTTCCTCCCGATCGGGATGTGAAATTTGTGATTGATTTGGAACCGGGTACGCAACCTATTGCAAAGGCGCCGTACTGGATGGCCCCTCGTGAGCTAGAGGAGTTGCGAGTCCAGTTAGATGAGTTGTTGGCAAAAGATTTTATCAGGCAGAGTTCGTCGCCTTGGGGTGCTCCTGTTCTATTTATGAAGAAGAAGGATCGGTCGATGCGGCTTTGCATCGACTATAGGGAGTTCAACAAAGTCACTATTAAAAACAGGTACCCTCTACCGAGGATCGATGACTTGTTTGACCAGTTGTGCGATAACACGGTGTTCTCTAAGATCGACCTTCATTCTGGCTATCATCAGCTTAGGATCCGTGAGGTAGATATTCCACGGACTGCGTTTAGATCGAGGCATGGACATTTTGAGTTCTTTGTGATGTCGTTTGGTTTGACCAACACACCATCAGCTATCATGGATATGATGAACCGGGTGTTCAAGGATTTCCTGGACAAGTTCGTTGTGGTTTTCATCAATGACGTGCTAGTCTATTCTCGCAACTCTTAGGAGCATGAGCAGCATCTGCGCTTGGTTCTATCGGAGTTGAGGAATCACAAGTTATTCTCCAAGTTGAGCAAGTGCGAATTTTGGTTGCCTCAGGTCTCGTTTCTTGGCCACGTGTTGAATAGGGATGGGATCTCCGTTGAACCGGAAAAGATCGCAATAGTTATGGATTGGAGTAGGCCGGGCACGCCCAAGGAGATCAGGAGCTTTCTAGGGTTGGCCGGCTACTACAGGAGGTTCATTGAGGGTTTCTCTACCCTAGCTGCACCTTTGACCAGGTTGACTAAGAAGAACACAGCTTTTGTTTGGAGCGAGTAGTGCGAAGAAGCCTTCCTGGAGCTAAAGAATAGATTGTTCACTGCTGCCGTTTTTACCCTACCTACTGAGGGTGTGGAGTATGACGTTTGCGTGGATGCTTCGCATGTTGGTTTAGGCTGCGTGTTGATGCAAGTTGGAAAAGTGATTGCGTATGGGTCAAGGCAATTAAAGACTCATGAGAGAAATTACCCTACGCATGACCTTGAGTTTGCAGCGGTGATTTATGCGTTGAAGCTGTGGAGGCATCTACTTTATAGGGCTCAGTGCAAGATCTTCACTGATCATAAGAGCCTGAAGTATGTGTTCACGCAGAAGGAGTTGAATCTGCGCCAACGTCGGTGGCTAGATTATGTGGCCGATTATGATGTAGAGATCCAGTATCATTCAGGCAAGGCCAATGTGGTGGCCGATGCCCTGAGTCGGAAGACGGGGAAGATCTTTAATCTCCCCACCGATCGTTTTGTGGAAGAGTTACTCCTTATGGATATCTCAGTGGGATGCTGCGACATGCAAAGTAGTTTGGCAGTGGCAGAGCCGTCCTGGATTTCCCTTACTAGGTCGCACCAGAAGGACGATCCGGACATGCTGCACTTATACCTCAGGACTGAGAGAGGGGAGTTGCCAGATTTTTCCATCTATGATGCGGCTACTTTGAAGTACCGCGACAGATTTTGCATCCCTGCTATTGGAGACATCAGGGGTATGGTATGCAGAGAGGCTCATGGATCTAGTGTTGCCTACCATCCAGGATCTACGAAGATGTATCATGATTTGAAGCAAATTGCCTGGTGGTATGGGATGAAAAGTGATATAGCCCGATTTGTTGCTGAGTGCCACACTTCAAGCGTGTGAAGGCCGATCACAGAAGGCTTGGTGGCAAGTTAACTCCGTTAGAGATCCTGACTTGGAAGTGGGAAAGTATTTCTATGGACTTCATCACGGGCTTACTGAAATCTCCAAGGGGATTTTATTCTGTTTGGGTTATAGTGGATAGACTGACAAAGTGTGCTCACTTCGTGCCGTATAAGATTGAGTACCCGATGAAGAAGATAATAGAGTTGTACTTGAATGAGGTCATCAGATTGCACGGTGTGCCTGTTAGCATTATTTCCGATCGAGATTCCCGGTTTACTTCTCACTTTTGGCAGAGTCTGCATGAGGGTTTCAGTACCGATCTGAGGTACTCAACTGCTTACCACCCACAGACCAATGGGCAGACAGAGCGAGTGAACCAGATAGTTAAGGATATGATCAGATGCTACATTCTAGACCACGGTGGAGCGTGGGATGAGCGATTGCAGCTTATGGAGTATGCATACAATAATAGTTATCAAGAAAGTTTGCAAATGGCTCCGTTTGAAGCGTTTTATGGGAGGCACTGCAGAACTCCCCTGTTTTGGGCTGAGGCAGGTGAGAGACCCTTGTTGGGTCCGGATGCGCTCGAGGAGATGGAAGTCACGGTGAAGCTTATTCGAAAAAAGCTTCATATAGCTCAGGAGAGATATGAAAAGAACGCCAATCGGCGTAGGTCGGACTTGGAGTTTTCTGTAGGGGACCTTGTGTTTCTTAAGGTTTCCCCGAATGTTGGTGTTAAGAGGTTCGGTAGGAACCGTAAATTGGACCCGAGGTATGTGGGCCCGTTTAAGATTGTGGAGCGGATTGGCGTGTCAGCTTATAGGTTGGATTTGCCAGCAAACTTCCCAGGTGTTCATAATGTATTTCATGTAAGCCAATTACGGAAGTGTGTGCGCAGTAGTGGGCAAGTCTTGGATGTTGTCCCCAGTTTGAGCCTAATTTCTCTTTTGTTGAAGTGTCGGTCCGCATTTTGGATACTCAAGATCGGGTGCTGCGAAGGAAGTCCATCCCGATTGTCAAGGTTCTATGGAAGAATCAGGGTTTAGAAAGCGCGACTTGGGAGTTAGAGTCGGCTATAAGGGAGGCTCACCCTCAACTGTTTCCCTGATTAGTTTGGTTTGTTTTCTACTCGTAATGTTTATCTTGTTACCTTTCCCTTCTATAGTAGAAGTGTTGTGCGTAAAGTTTCGGGACGAAACTTTCTTTTAGGGGGAGTGACTGTAACGCCCCCGGTTTTTTTTTTCTGCGATTATTTAATTCTCGTTTGGCATTACGTCGACGCATTTTCTTAGCTTGTGCCATCTGTGGAGTGTGGTCTTAACTCCTTAGAACTGAGTGGCCTATTTTGTAGCCTATTGGCAAGATCTCCCTAGCAAGCCGAGTCGTTTTGGGTGACCCGGTGTGGCCTCTCGAGGGATGCATGTGTTTTGGATTTAGGTGGGTATAACTCGAGTTCTGTTTGTCGAAAGTTAATTTCAACTTTTCCGTTGCGTTCATAGCATGGGTATTTATCTACGGTGCGAGTTTCGTCGAATTCCGAGGAAGTTTGGTTTTCGCGCCGTTTTGTGTGTGCTAATAATAAAAGCAAATGTGTATATTTAAAAGCTATTTATATGATCTTTTTCGGCCAAAAAGCTTTGAGAGTGAACCGGAGGCTTAGGAGGTGGTTAAGATTAGGCGTGATTAGAGTTATTTAAAAGCCTTAATCAGTAAATGGCAGGCCCACTCTTCTTCTTCTTCTCGAGACCGAACTCGCCTCTCCTGTACGCGGAAAAGCAGCGGAGAAACCGCCGACCTGTTACCCTTCAGACGTCGATTTCGGGAGTGTTTGTGGACGGAATTTGATTACGAAGGCGGATTTAGATTTCTCTCTCTTAGACCTACGTTTCTACGATAAGAGATTTGATTTTCGTTGAGTTTTTAGGAGGCCTGAAATTCTGGTTTTGGCCCTTTTCTGCCATTAAAGTTCAGATTTTTTTTGCTGTTACGGTGTTGCTGCTCATGGTGCCGTGTGAAGATAAGGGAAAGCCGACCAAGCTTCGTCGGAAATCGAGGCAAGTGTTCCTTGCACTTGCTGTTTTTTCCCCCTCTAAACTACCCGGTTTGCCCTAGGATAGAAGCCAAGCTTTTCTCTTTTTGCTTGCTAAAACTTTATGTTTCAGTTTCCCTTTATGAGCCCCCTCCTTGTGCTATTTTTGCTAAACCCACTGGTTTTTTTCACCATTTAAACTCCAGATTTTTATTTTTGGTTTGGTGCTTTTGTGGGTGGAGCCGAGAGAGAGAGAGAGGGAGGTTTCTGTGGTAGTGCTCTGGTTAGAAACAGTCTTGGTAGGCTCATAGGATTTGGTGTTGAGTGTGGTGCAGACACTCAAAACCAAAAGACGCCCGGGATTTGGCGTTGAGTGTGGTGTACACACTCAAAGCCATAGTTTGGTCTGTTATTTTGTGGCTAAGTAGTGAGGCGATTGAGTTAGAAATTCATCTAAGTCAAAATCAACGGGAATCACTAAGTGATTCTCGCCGACTTCGACGAGTATCAATCGTGATTCCCGCCGATTCGGCGAGAATCAATCATGATTCCCGCCGATTCGGCAAGAATCAATCATGATTTCTGCCGATTCGGCGAGAATCAATCGACATTCCCGCCGATTCGGGGAGAATCAATCGGCATTCCCGCCGATTCGGCGAGAATCAGTCGGCATTCCCGCCGATTCGACGAGAATCGGTCGGCATTCCCGCCAACCTCTTTCGAATGGCGTTGGTTTAGGGTTTTTCTGCGGTTAAGTGCTAAGGCGTTGAGTTAGTAGACCTCACTCAACGTCGTAGCTGTTTTGGCGTTGAGTGAGGTTAGCTCACTCAATGCCACTGCCTGTTTTGCTGAAGGCGTTGAGGGAGTTGACCTCACTCAACGTCATAGTTGTTTTGGCGTTGAGTGAGTTTAGCTAACTCAATGCCAGAGTTTTCTTGCGGGAGGCGTTGAGTGAGTGAACCTCACTCAACTCCATGGTTGTTTCTGGCGCTAAGTGAGGCTAACTCACTCAACGCCAAGGTCTTGTTAGGCATTGAGTGAGTGGGGCTCACTCAACGCTAGGTCGTGTTGAGTTATCTAAACGCTTTTCCCTTACCTTTATTTTCTTCCCCGAGTGAATTTCTTTAGTTTGAGGTTCCTTGTCGGCTATTTACTTGTTTTTCCAAAAAGGCCGAATCGTGGGTCGTGGTTAGTAGTGGTGGTTTGAAGCTCTTAATTGTGGAGGTGTTGTGTAATTTAGCCAAGGCCACCCTTGTTCTTTCATCTTGCTCCAGGTACGGGCTGGGGAAGGGGGTGGGAGGTCCCTAGTGCTTTCAGATATAGACCCCTGAGCTTGGTTTCTTTGAAATAGTGGTTGGGGGACAGAGTTTGCCTCCAATCCGGATCCGCGATGTTTTTGCTACTACCATCTCTCACAGCTTAGGGTGTTAGACATTTCTTCCTTGGTAGATTGCAGCATTTGGGCTCATGGTAGCCTTGTTGACTCTGTAGCTTTTGGGCAGAGTTACTGTTGTGTCCTCGCACTTAGTGCTCTTCCTTTTTGCCTTACCTTTGGCAGTTGTTACTGTTACTGCTTTGTTTTTCTCTTTTACTTATCTTCTGATTGACACTTTCGAGCAGTTTTCTAGTTTTGCTTGCTGAGGTATTCTTTCTTCTTTGAATGCCTCGGGATCTGGATAGTAGTTGCTCTGTCGGTTAGCGGTATTGTGCAGTTGTTGGTGTTCTCTGGTGCTATAGAGATCAGTTCCTTGTTTTGCGAGGTAGTTTTGATGTGTTTTTCTTACAGACATACATACTTGCCCGTGGGTTCGTGTCAGTTTGTTGGCGCCCACTGGTAGTTTTTACCTTGATACTAGATATGTTACTTTTTGCTGCTACCTTTATTGGAGATTGTCTACTTGCTCTTGGGATGATTTATGCTAGGTTGCTAGTTACTTTTAAACCTAAAAACACTATTATAATTATTACTCATAATAAGCATGTTTTATAAAACTCGTCACTATTTTTCAAACAACGTAAAAAGATCATTTTCTTATATATAGAATAAATTAAATGTAGGGTCTTGTATAATATAAGTTGTCCTCTAGGGACACTTATGCACTCTTTTAGGATGTCAAACCTGAATAAAGTATTTTTCTTCCGCAGCGTATAAGTATAGTTTTTCAATTGTGAACTAGGTGATCCACTGAGCCGAGGGATATGACCTTTAAAAATATAACTGATTTTCTAATCATTTTACTTATGAATTTTCATTAAGTATGGTTGATAGTGGTTTGCCTGAGCGTTGACCGTTATCCCCTGCTTGACGTGGCATCATGACGCGTGTTTTCTCCTACTCTGATAATTCGCTTTCCTCAGAGAAAATGGTGGTTGTGACAAAGACCCATTTTGGGGGTTCCATTCCTGAAAGATAGTGAGGCAATGCTATGCTTTAATGCTTGCGGAATTACCTTAGCTTCTAAGGATGAATTACCGTCTCCTCCATCACTTCCCTCTCTAGTCCCATGTAAATCTGAAAATCTACGAAAATTTAATGTTTTTCTATCTGACAAATTATCTAGTGCTGATAAGGCAGATGTGGTGCTTAGCGAGCAAGGTATAACTATGCAAGTGAAGAAGTTGCTGAAGCCCGCGGATGCAAAATCAAGTTGGGAGCTGCTGAGTGTAGAACGAGATAAAGTTAAGAAGGAATGCGGAATGGGCACGGCTACTGAGAGCATGCATAAAGTCAATTTAAAAACTGCCATTGGATTGAGTAAATATTGCTATGCTTCTTAGCTTCAACATATTGTTATCCCCTTATCTCATTTTGATTTTAACTTCAACATATTGCTATGCTTCTTAGCTTAAGTCTGGGGGAGAGCTTGTCGATGTTACCTTTGGACGTGCACTTCATTTGCATGCCAGTAGTTGTTTTTAATTTATTTGTTAGTTCATTTCATTGTGCATCGTTTCACCCCCATGAGCGCGTTCTTAGCTTTTTGCGCGCTGCGAGTCAAGCTTGCTTCTTTTGTTAGATTTGGGAAAATTGCCATGCTGACATAGGATTATGAGATGGAGTAAAATGCTGGCCTGGCTGTGTTCTAAGTCAAGCGCTCCCGTTTCATGTAGAAATTGGAGTATAATTAATTTTTTCTTCATACTTTTAGTTTAATATTTTTCTAATTGCGTAAATTCTTTTTTTCTACTCAAAAATTGGTGAATCCGGTGCAAATCCGACGGTAGTTTAGGGATGTGTGTAGACAGCCATTAGATTCATATTGCTCGAGTCAGAAGGGTGGATTGTCTTTCTCATTGGCTAAGAAATTTCCTTAAGCTACTCTCGAAGCATTGGTGCATGGTTAGTTAAGCGTGAGCATGATGTAGGCCATCATTTTCGCCAGGTTGAGCTTTGTACCCATTCCTAACGTCTTATCATCGCTACCCCCGTTGTGCCTACCCATCCTTTTGTTTCAGCTCCATATTTTATTCACCAAAGCCTAGTAGCCAAACCTAGTTGCACGGCCAAATTGAGCTTTTCCATTTTCTGATTTCTAGTTTGGGGTGTTTGTTGGTTGTTGTATTTGTGAAAAATGTGGATGCCTTTCAATGCTTGTATTTGCTGGAATAAAAAAAAGTGGGTTTACAAAGAAAAATTTATGAAAATAAAGTGTGAAAAAGAAATGAAAAAGAGAAAAGAAAAGTTTGATTGAAAATCTATTTTGTGTTAAAATAGTTTTTGGAGTAGGCGGTATACATACCCATGTTTTAAAAATCAAGTCTGGGGGTGTGGTGTACTCGCATTTATTGTGGTTAGCGGATGTATTTCTTTTGTGCTAGCTCGATTGGGTTTTGTGCTGAGCCTTAATTTTTATCCTTGCTTACCTCACCGTAACCCAAGCCCATTACCACCCGAAGTCCAACGGACTCACGTTTAAGTCAAACTAGCGCCGTGGAGAGAGTGCGAACAGGCAAGCATATAGTCACTGACATTGGTGGATTCCTTGTTACAACCCGCATTTTCTCTGAATTTAGGAATTATCAGAGTACGAGAAAACACGCGTCATGATGCCACGTCAAGCAGGGGATAACTGCTGGCGCTCAGGCAAAACCATCTACTTTACTTTATGAAAGAAATTCATGAGTTTAATGACTAGAAAATCAGTTATATTTTAGAGGCCGTATCCCTCGGCTCGGTGGATCACCTAGTCCACAGTTTAAAAACTATACTAATACACCGTGGAAAATACTTTATTCAGGTTTGACATCCTAAAGGAGTGCATAAGTGCCTCAAGAGGACAACTTATGCTATTCAAGACTCTACATTTAATTTATATTATATAAGAAAACGATCTTTTTTACATTGTTTGGAAAATAGTTATTGAGTTTTATAAAACATGCTGATCATGAGCTATACTTATAATAATAATTGTAGTTTTTAAAAAATAACTAGCAACCTAGCATAAATCCTCCTCAGAGCAAGTAGACTATCTCCAGAAAATTGTAGCAGGAAAAATAATATATCTAGTATAAAGGTAAAAACTACCAGTGGGCGCCAACAACCTGACACGAACCCACTGGCAAATATGTATGTCTATAAAAAAAGTGCAGAAAACTACCTTACTAAACAAATCCCGAAGGATTTCCAAAGTCCAAGAAACAACCAGCAACACCACAACAACTTAGCCACCACACTGGCTACTGCTCAGAACCTGAGGCATTCAAAAGAAGAAAGAATACCTCAGCAAGCAAAACAAGGAAAACTGCACGAAAGTGTCTACCAGATGATAAATGAAAAGAGTAAAAAACACAACAGTAAAAGTCACAACTGCCCCAAGGCAAGATAAAAAGAAAAGCACTAGGTGCGAGGAAACAGCATCAACCCTGCCAAGAAACTACTTCATGCAGAGTCTACAAAGCTTCCAAGAGCCCAAAATGCTGCAATCTATCAAGGAAGAAACGTCTAACACCCTAAACTGTGGGAGATGGTAGTAGCAAAACAAACAACGTGGATCCAGGTTGGAGGCAAACTCAGTCCCCCCAACCACCATTTCCAAACCAACAAAGCTCAAGGTTCTACTTGTGAAAGCATTAGGGACCTTCCACCCCCTTGCCCAGCCCATACCTAGGGCAAGATAAAAGAAAAAAAAGGTGGCCTTGGCTAAATTACACAATACCTCCCCTCTTAAGAGCTCCAAACCACCACTACTAACCACGACCCACGATTCGGCCTTTAAGAAAGAAAAAACATGGCCGACACAGAAACTCAAAACATAAACAAGGAATTCACTCGGGAACGAAAATCGAGGTAAGGAAAAAGTGTTGAAATGACTCAACACGGCTTGGCGTTCAGTGGGACCCACTCAACGCCTAACCAGACCTTGGCGTTGAGTGAGTTAGCCTCACTCAGTGCCAGAACAACCACGGTGTTGAGTGAGGTTCACTCACTCAATGCACTCCAAAAGAACAACTCTGGCGTTGAGTGAGATAGCCTCACTCAATGCCAAAACAGGCATGGCGTTGAGTGAGGTTCACTCACTCAACGCCTCCCGCAAGAATACTCTGGCATTGAGTGAGCTAGCCTCACTCAACGCGAAAACAATGATGGCATTGAGTGAGGTACACTCACTCAACGCCCTGGTACTTGGCCACAATAAGAGAAAGTGGCGTTGAGTGAGCTGGCCTCACTCAATACCAAAACAGCAATGGCGTTGAGTGAAGCTCACTCACTCAACGCCCTGCCACTTAGCGCAAAAGAAGACTGCGGCGTTGAGTGAGTCCACCTCACTCAACGCCAAAATAGCAATGGCATTGAATGAGGTTCACTCACTCAACGCCCTGGCACTTGGCAGCAAACAAGGCAAATCTGCGGCGTTGAGTGAGCTGACCTCTCTCAACGCCAAAACGGCAATGGCGTTGAGTAAGGTCGTTTCACTCAACGCTAGAGGTTCTGGCCGCAAAGAAGGGCTGTGGCATTGAGTGAGTCTACCTCACTCAACGCCAAAGCAGAAATGGCGTTGAGTGAGGTTCACTAACTCAACACTACAGGACTTGGCCGTAAACATGCCTACGGCATTGAGTAAGGTCACCTCACTCAACGCCAAAACCGAAATGGCATTGAGTGAGGTCAACTCACTCAACGCAAAAGTACTTAGCCTCAGAAAAGGCTGTGGCATTGAGTGAGAACACCTCACTCAACGCCAAAGTACTTGGCTGCACAGAAAGCTACGACGTTGAGTGAGGTCACCTCACTCAATGCCAAAACCAAAATGGCATTGAGTGAGGTCGGCTCACTCAACGCCAAAGTACTTAGCCTCAGAAAAGGCTGTGGCGTTGAGTGAGCACACCTCACTCAATGCCAAAGTACTTAGCTTCTCGGAAAAATTGCGGCTTTGAGTTAGCTTGCCTCACTCAACGCCAAAACGGAAATGGCGTTGAGTGAGGTCGACTCACTCAACGCCAAAGTACTTTGCCGCTAGCAGGGGCTAAGCTGTTGAGTGAGTCCACCTCACTCAACGCCCCAGTACTTAGCCAAAATTTTCAAACTAGCTACAACTGTGGCATTGAGTGTATGCACCACACTCAACGCCAAACCCGTAAAGGCTTTGAGTGTGTGCACCACACTCAACGTCGGCCAGACAGAGAGTCCAAATCTGGCTCTTTCCCAGACACACAGTAGGCACCCCCTCCTACTCTCTCTCTCTCGGCTTCACCCGAAAGCAGCAACCAGACTGAAATCTTGAGTTAATATATTAGCGGAATTACACCGGCGGGTTGGGCACCAACAACACAAAGAAGGGGGGCTCATTAGGAGAAACTAAGACCTAAAATTCAGCAAGATAAAAGAATAGCTTGTCCTATACCCTAGGGCTAACCGGGATTTTTCATTTCAGCAAGAGAATAAAAATGGCAAGGGCAAGAATACCACTTTCCTCGATTTCCAGCGAAGCTTGGATGACTTTCCCTCCTCTTCACTCGGCACTAGCAGCAGCAGCAGCACCAAAAAGCACCTAATAAGATACCCGCACTTAAATGGTGGAAATCCACAAGACCCAAAAATCTAAGTCTCCTAAAACTCCACGAAAATCGAATCTCATACCGTCGAAATGTAGATCTGAGCGAGAGCAAGCAAACGCTGCTTTCGAAAACGAATTCCGTCCACGAAAGCTAACGAAATCGCCGGCCGAAGGCTAGGGCAGTCCTTCGTTTCTGCCTCTGCTTTCCGCGAACTGCAGCAGCAGTTTCGGTCTTGGGAAGAAGGAAGAGAGTGGGCCCGCCAACTTCTAACCAAAGCTTTATAAATAAGCCCTACTATGCCTGTTCAGCCTAACCGTCTCCCAAGCCACCGGTTCACTTAAACTAAGAGGGTTACTAATTAGATTTTACTAATGGCACACCCAAAACGACACGAAAACTGAATTACCTCGGAATTCGACGAAATTCGCACCGTAGCTAAATACACATGCTACGAACACATCGGCAAAGTTGAAATTAACATTCGACGAACAGAACTCGAGTTATACCCACCTAAAGCCAAAACACAAGCATCCCCCAAGAGGCCACACCGGGTCACCCAAAACGACTCGGCTTGCTAGGGAGACCTTGCCCATAGGCTACAAAATAGGCCACTCAGTTCTAAGGAGCTAAACCACACTCCACAAATGGCACAAGCCACGAAAATGCGTCACCGTAACGCCAAATGAGAATAAAATAGTCGCAGAAAAATCGGGGACGTTATATTCCTTTGAAGGCTTTCCCAAATCCCGATCTTTGGCAATACTCGCCTTAGCGGTTAATCTATTTTCTCCCTACGTGTGACCGGAGGATTCACCGAAATTTTTTTTTGAGTAGTCATAGAATTTTTGTTACGCAGGCTGAAAAGTATAAATTATTTTGTATGCTTAGAAATTTTCTCTACTATATTTTTACGCCCGCGAGCGTGCGACTTCGCATGGTACTCTGAATCATAATTACTGTGTTAGTTAGTCTTTTTCTAGTTTGCAAGGATCTTCTTTGCTCGGGACGCACAAATGGGTAAGTTTGGGGGGTGTTATGAGTCCCATTTATATAGGTTTTTGCGGGCTCATCTGGGCTGGTTTTCTTATCTTTGCACACCACTTTTGTGCTATTTTCCCTGTTATTTCACTCCTTATGCGCTTCGTGGATTGTGTGCTTTTCTCGCCCTTGGGTGCGCAATTGCGCATTTGATTATTAGGGGTATGCACGTGGTGCTCCCTGGGGCTTGCTCCGGTAGCTTTTACTGCATTTCTGTTTTGCTGGTTGGTCCTCCATTGCTTAGTTCTCTTTGCTTGCAGGTGGTCAGTTTTCCCCATTTCAGAGTTATGATTTGAGGAAAATGCACGGCCGTGCGTTTTCTTGGCGCACGGTTAGTTTTGGTCATGCATTTTCCACAGGTTATTCTGGAAAAGTTACCAGCCCGTGCAAATGCTTCACGCACGGTTTCATCAAAACCGTGTGCGAAGGAAACGCACGGTTGGCCTGTAGCCTTCTTGTTTTTTCTGCGGTTTAAGCTTACTGTGGTTACCCGTGCGAATTGCTTCACGCACGGGCGGATTACCTGTGCGCGAAGGAAACGCACAGGTCAACACTTCTTCCTCGCAGGCATTTGCGTAAAGGTAATATCGCACGGTTCGCGCACGGTCATGCGCCGAACCGTGCGAGACAAATTTTCTGATAATTTTCTATTTAAGTTGCAGATTCTGCCATGGCCATGGAGATTCCGTCCGACCCGCTTTTTCTACTCCCTGGAGCGAGAAAACAACTCTCCAACCCCTTTTTTCTCTCTCAGCCAAGGGGAGCTCTTTCGGCAACTATTTCTCCTCCAAAAGCTTGCAAAAGCTCTGTCTCTGACCATCTTCATATTCTCTGCCCTCCAAGCTACCATCTGAGCTACTTATTGTTGTACTTAAGAAGCCCTCCATTCAGATCCGACTAGGAGACCACGAAGTGGATGGGTTAGAAGAAGGAAGTGACAACCCTTTTGGATCCCAGACGCCTTCCTAAGACCGAGCTAGGATGAGGATTGACAACCTTCGCTTCCGGCCGAGAATCTTGGAGAACCTTCGTACGCTTGGTTGTATTTCTTCACTTTTACTAAACTTACCATGTTCTTAACCTGTGCTAGTAACTTGTAACTAGATAGCATTGCTGCTCGAGTTTCATCTGAGTTTGTTAATGATGCTTTAATCTTTGGTTGTGTTTGAGCCATTCTAGCCTTTGCTAGAAGTGATCGCTTAGAAGAGGTGTTTTCGAACCTCATTAGTTCTTTCGCTTTCGCTATTAATCTTTAGAGTGATTCTTCCGGGCGATGCGGTGAAGGCGACCCGCGTTAGTTCTTTATTATTTTAGCATAGGATATCCAAATCAATCACCTCCTTGTTCACTTAGCACTTGCACTCGTTTCTCTAAATACTAAAACCCAATCTCCCTACTTGCGCTCCATGAGCGATCGATACTCGGGGATGCTACTCCTCATTATTATGACTTGGCCGTGAACGGTAGTCTTACCGCTAGCGCATCAGGTACCATAAGCCAAGATTGGGTGTACCCTTAAGGTATCTTAAAATTCGCTTTACAGTGACGTAATGAGATTCCTTAGTGTTCACCTGATATCTAGTGCATACACATGTTGAAAACATTATATCTGGTCTACTGGCAGTGAGGTACAGAAAGGATCCAATTATGCTTCTGTACTTGGTTTCATCAAAAGTTTTCCCTTTCTCATCCTTGTCCAGAGACACAGTTGAACCCATTGGATTCCTCATAGAGGTTGGGCTCTCCATTCCGAATTTCTTAAGAAGCTCCATGGTGAACTTAATCTGAGAGATGAAAATTCCTTCTTTAGATTGCTTCACTCGAAGTCCTAATAAATACTTCAGCTCTCCTATACTGCTAATTTCAAACTTCCCCTGCATAAGTTTGGAAAACTTTTTGTAAAGGTTTTCTTCTGTAGAGCCAAATATGATGTTGTCGACATAGATTTGCACTAAAAAAATCTTGCCTTTAACTTCCCTAAGAAATAATATATTATCTATCTTTCACCTTGTGAACTTGTTCTCAAGAAGAAAGCTTGACACCGTCTCACACCAAGATCGGGGAGCTTGCTTTAACCCATATAAAGCTTTATTAAAAAAATAAACATGTTCAGGGATTGAGAATTGACAAAACCCGGGGGTTGCGTTACATATACTTCCTCTTTCAGATTCCCGTTGAGGAATGTTGACTTCACGTCCATTTGGTAGACAGTTAAGCCTTTGAGGGCAGCAAACGCAAGAAACAACCTGATCGCTTCGAGCCGAGCCACTGGAGAAAATCTCTGGTCGAAGTCGATCCCCTCTTCTTGTCTATAACCTTAAGCTACAAGCCTGGCTCTATTCTTGATAATTACTCCATGTTCATCCAGCTTGTTTATGAACATCCACTTAGTGCCAATCACTTTATGTCCCTTTTGCTTGGGCACAAGCTCCCAGACTTTGCATCGTTCAAACTGGTTGAGCTCCTCTTGCATTTCCATGATCTAAGAGGCATCTTTGTTCACTTCCTCGAACTTCTTCAGTTCAACCTGAGACAGAAAGTTGAGATGAAAAATTTCATTAGTTGTACCTATTCTGGTTCTAATGCCGTCATCTGGCTCTCCAATGAGCTGATCAGGTGGGTGATCTCTTAGGTGTCTGAGCCCTAGGTTCCTTGATCTACCTCCAATAGGCTCTGCAACATCTAGTGCCGCCTCTATAAGTTGAGGCAATTCTTCCTTTATGGGTTCTTCATCCACCAAGCCTGGATCTACGAGCTTGACTGAGGTTGGAGCTTCTTCCTTAATAGTTTCATCCAAGCTTAGCTCCTTGAACCTTGTACCTGCATCTGCACCAATAACACTAGATGAGCTATTATGAAGCATGCTAGTCTCATCAAATACAACATTTATCGACTATTCTACCACCAGAGTTTTCTTATTGAAAATCCTATATGCTTTACTATGGCTACTATATCCTATAAAAATACCTTCGAAATACTTTTCGCTAAACTTTGTGCGGTAATTCTTCCCATTATTAAGTACGAAACATTTACTTCCAAAGATTCTAAAGTAGGACACAGTCCATTTTCTGCCCTTCAATAGCTCATAGGGGGTCTTACGATAGCTTTTGTTGATGAGTGCTCTGTTTTGCATGTGATAAGCCGTGTTGACTGATTCAACCCAGAAGTACTCGGGAAGTGAAGCGTCGTTCAATATGGTTGTACATGCTTCAATTTGGGTTCTATTCCTTCTCTCAACAACTCCATTTTGCTGTGGAGTGCGCGGTGAGTAAAACTCATGAAAGATACCTTGACTTTCACAGAATTTTGTCATAGCACCAGACTGAAACTCTATTCCATGGTCACTTCTAATTTTGACCACTGAGCAGTCCTATTCATTCTGAATTTGCCGGATAAAATTAGTGAAAGAATCGAATGTCTCTGACTTGTGTTTCAGAAAGAATACCCAAGTGAAACGCGAGTAGTCATCAAAATCACTAACGCATAGACCTTACCTCCTAAGCTGTGAATATGCATAGGAGCAAATAAGTCCATATGATGCATGTATAAGCTTCGTGAAGAATTTTTTTCAGCAATACCCTTGAAGGTAGCCCGTGTTTGCTTACCCATTTGACAGGAGTGACATGGACTCTCTTAAAGGAACTTAATGCTGGGGGCATCGAACACTAAGTTGTGAGAAAATAACATATTTAAGGTTTTGAAATTAATATATGCTAATCTCTTGTACCATTGGTCACAAAGAGACGCACTATCTTTGGAAATAACACATACTAGGGTTGAATTATCTAAGCAAAGGAAATTTAGTCAGAAAATATTTCTACATCTAGTGTCTATTAAGACCGTCTCCAAATTTGTAGACGACTTTATCAAACAGTTCTCCTTGCAGAACTCAATAATATGGAATTTGTCACATAGTTGACTTATGCTTATGAGATTATGGTGTAATCCATCTACATAAGCCACGTTTGTGAAAGAGACTACGCCGTTGGAAATCATACCATTACCTTTTTTTTCCCCATGTCTGAACCTCCAAAGATGACTTTTGGTCTGTCTTTGACTGGGGTATAATCACGGAAAAGGCTTCTTGTCCCAATCATGTGCCGAGAGAACCCACTATCCAAATACCAGATCGGAGTTCTATTGGCCTTTGGATATACAAGCAAAAATAGATCATTTTACCTTAGGAACCCATACATATTTGGATCCTTGGTTCCTGGTCAGCTTACCACCACTAGGATCATTAACTTTACTAGTGGTCTGTCTTGCATAACTAACCCATGGGGCTATAATGTTAGTAGGATTGTACTAGCAATCTACGCTAAAGTGACCAACTTTGCCGAAGCACCAATAATCAAATCTATTGTACCTCATTTTGTACTCCTGCTTTACCTTTTGGAGCTGAGGTCTAGCATGGGCAGCATTCTTTGAGGTGGGGGCCTCCTGGTTGCAGCATACACAGGAGCTCCCCATCTCTTTAGCCTTAGGCACATCAGTTTTAGCTTTTGGTGCCTTCTTATTGTACTGGCAATGAACATATGGACCATGATTTTTCAACTGAATTTCTACGTAAGGTGCTTTCAACACACTCTCACCATAGTTCCGAGGATGGGTCCATCCTTGATAGCGCGACTTAGGATTTACATAAGTAGGCCGAGTATATTGCCCATAGGACGACTCAAAACCAAACTTGTTTGTTGGGAAGATTACCTTATTAAATGAGGTTTAACTAAGAGGAGCCTTCCCTTTCTCTTTGGCAGAGGCTTTCTTAGCAAACTTACCCTTTTCAACCTTGTGGCCAAGACCACTATCCTTCTTCGGAGTGGAAAACTCATCAATGAGAGGGAGGATAATCTTTGGCTTGGAGTATCTCTAAACGAGTTTCCTCTCAACCAAAAGCTTTTCTTCCATCTCATTAAGATATTTCTCCTTTAGACTTAACGTCTCAGCAGAGCCCTTGAGTTCCTCTTTCAAGGAGTGGACTTCATCTCTGAGAGGAAGCAATTTTGTAATTTCCTCCTTCAGATTTGTTTCAACTGCCTTGAGAGAGGCAATCTCCTTTAATTGCTTTTTGACTACCTTACGACATTTGTCCAAAGCCTTTAAAAGGTTCTTGTGTTGAGCCATCAACTCAAAATCACCTTCCTCTTCAGAAGAGTAGCCATCATGACCATTCAAGGACGTTTCAGATTAAGAGAGTATCGTGTGCGAGTTTACCTTATCGCGATAGTCAGAGTCACCAACTTCCTCGTCTATATGAACCAAGCGCCTGAAGTAGGCTTCTTCGTTCTCAGAGATCGACTCACTTGAGTCACTGTCACTGAGAGTATTCGACTTCTTGGTGACGAAGCTCTTTCTTATTTATTCTTCCCTTTGAAGGATCTCTTCTCATCCTTCCTGGTGTTATCCTTCTTCTTGTAAGGACACTCCGCGATCATGTGACCTGATTTATTAGAACAGTAGCAAACAACGTTAGAGGAAAACTGTATGTTCTGTTTGGAAATATACCTATCCTTTTTTTTATAGCTTTTCTTGATACAATCACCATCAAGATGTTATCTCCTAAAATCTTAAGAGGATGACCTATTTTTCATCTGATAGCTCGGATTCATACATGCTTGGATCTGAGTCTTCTGGTGTACCAGGAGCACATGTCCTTATGGGTGACACAACTTTAGATTTCCTCAAACCTTTCGCCTTAAGAGACATAGACTTTTCACTGCTAGACATTTTATTGTTTTGCTCCTCTGTTTTCCTGGTATTCATTTGAAGCTCATAGGAGAATAGCTTTCCAAACATGTTCTGAGGGTCTATCTCCGGCAGCTTCCCGAATTCTCTAATGGCAACAACTTTTGTAACCCAGTCTTTAGTTTGGGATCTTAGAAACTTGTCATTGAGCTCACCATTAGTGAATGCACGACCATAGTTCCTAAGGCCGTTTACTATCTTGAAGAACTTCTCGAAGATGTCAGCTATGGAATCATTGGCACCTTGCTTGAAGGCTTCGTACTCTCGGTTTAACAGCGATCTGCGATTGTCTCTCACTTTTTCAATACCATCCATATAGACAACAAGACAGTCCCACATCTCTTTGGCAGACTTGTAGTGGAATAAGTTCTGCAACATTGAATCGTCCACTATACTAGTTATGATGTTCTTTGCCTTCTTGTCTAGGGAGACTAAGGAAATCTCATCCTTAGTGAGATCCATCATCTTCTTGGGAATCATAATTGTTGGATTTATCGTTGAATCCTGAGAAGGAATGTGTGGTCCTTACACTATCTAAAAAATCTTCGGATCAACAGCTTTCATGTAGAACCGTACTCGTTCTTTCCATATGGGAAAGTTTTCCTTGGTGCACACCTATAGTTTCATGGATGACATGTCTTTGCTTCGATCCATGGTGAATATATGAAATCTCTAAATGCTAGATCAGGGATCTTGTTCAAGGTATTATCCTTATCGAACAAAATGCCCCTATGATACCAATTGATAGTATCTGGCGTCTACCTAAATCACCTAGATGGGGGTGAATATGTGATGTTTGTGTCTTTTTACGGAATAAAAATTATCTAAAAATTCATGCACACAAACACAGAGATTTATAGTGGTTCCCCGTATTGGGTATGTCCACTGTCCCGCCTTGCCTATCTACCATAAAGGGTAAGATTCAGCTAATTCACCTTTCTCAGATTATCACAATCTTACACCTCGGAGCAATGCTCCTACACCTCGGAGAACAAACTCTCATATACCTCGATCCACAACCAGATCTACACCTCGATCCAAAAAATGGATCTACAAACTTGATCCATTAACAGATCTACACTCAGAAGAACAAACTTCCTATAATCTCGGAGACAAAGCTTCTACAAAAGTTAAAAAAAATTACAACAATAATCAAAGTTTAGTCTTTCAGATCTGAAATCTTCAGGGATCTTCATTCTTGAAAACTTAAAATCTCGGTGAAGAAGGTTGAGGAAGAAAACTCGAGAAAGCTTGATCTAAAAACTTAGGATCCGACACGATCAAGTAGATATTGAAGAATCTTTTAATCTTGGATCTGTCGAATCTTTTCTCCTTGTGAATCACCGGATTGAGATAGGAGCGGCAGAGAAGAATGACGATGAAGACAGTGTGGATTCTCCCGAATTTTGGAAAGTGCGAATGCGATTCTGATTACTGTAATTATTATTATTATTAGGGTTAGCGAATCTTCTGAAAGGACTATTTATAGATCATCATATAACGGTCATAAGTCATTACGGAAAGATCTACGTGGATCAATCATGAGGAACTTAGATTAAATTTGAAATCCCGTCAAAAGATTTAAATCGACATTTCTGCAACTCTATTTCTCGAGAATAAATAGATTTCTCGAGAAACCATTTGCTTTCTCGAGAAAAGACATGTATTTCTTGAGAAAAGAATTAACGAAATTTCTTTGAAGTGAAAACCTAATTTCTCGAGAAGGATATGATTTCTCGAGAAAAGTACTTAGTGCAAATTTAGAATTGAAGACGGGTTTCTCGAGAAGGACATGATTTCTCGAATAATAAATTGCTTTCTCAAGAAATGGCCTTACCTTCTTGAGAAATTTACTTAACGAAAATTCAGTGGACTAAAGTACTTATTTCTCGAGAAAGAACTTGATGTCTCGAGAAATATACTTGGTTTCTCGAGAAATACTTTTGATTTCTCGAGAACTACTTTCCTTTCTCGGGAAATGAACTTGGTTTCTCGAGAAATCTTCAGGGCTTTTCTCGAGAAAAGACTTAGAAACAGTTTCAGACAATTTTCTAAGAAGTCCAACGGTTTCTCGAGAATAGCTTGCTTTCTCGAGAAATGTACTTAGACTTCTCGAGAAATAGACTTCAAATTCTCGAGAAATGGACTTAGAAATTTTTCAGAAAAATTTTATTTTCTTCTTTGTTAAAGACCAGCAACCCTTCATTTCTTCCATTTCTTTAGTACTTGAAAATGAAGTGTATCCCAATAGAGAGGTTACACATGAGTCAACACCATGGATCACATAATGAGGGATTACATCGCATTGTCCTATGTTTAGAGACTCATTGTAAACTGACATTGGTCTACACTTAGAATAATGACCTGCAAGCACTTAACTAAAGAATAGCATCAAATACATGCTTAATTCATCTTAGTTCAAGGGTGACTTCACACAAATCTAGGTTATTGTAGATACAATACCCAACACCAACTAATCTCCTGATCCACAGTTCCTCATTGAAAGAAAAGACTCGATCGATATCATGATTTCTGATTAACATTCGTTTAGAGATCAGTCGTTTCTAAGATACAATCTGTGCAGTAAAATCAGAATCTTCTTGAAGAATTCAGTCAGAACTTTCAAGCAATGTAGAAGGACTATATTTTTAAATTTGAGAAAAAGTGTTTTCTTTGAAACATATTTTTCTTATTGCTTTATAGGAAGTTTGTTCTTCCGAGTTTTTGTAGATCCTTGTTGAAGGATCGAATGTAGGGGTTATTGTTCTTCGAGTTTATAGGAGTGGAAGACTCTGAGTTATAAGATTATTATAAATCTTAGTTTTTGTGAAGTAGACGAGTCTAGCCCAAAGTGCTAGATTGGCGAGGTGGGACAGTGGACGTATCCAGTTTGGGGAACCATTATAAATCCTTGTGTCTGTGCTGTGCTTATTCTCTTATTTTGTGCTCTTTTTTTTACTCGATTTTTATTCCTCTATAAGCCGCATGTTTCACCTTTCCACCCCCTCTAGGCTATTTAGGTTGACAACTAGATACTTTCAGGGATGCTGCAAACTTTACCTTAACTAGTTGGCACAGTACCCAAACCCCAGTGATTGACCCTTACTGTGAGATACTCAGTTATGCATTTGAACTTTTGACTTTTTCCCTTTAATGTGTCCTCAAAGGCTTTTGCTTTTGCTAATTCAATTTTTAATATTTTATTTTTTGCAGCTAAATTTGTTCTTTGTTTATATAATCTACCCAGTCCAACCGTGAAATTATAGTTTGTATAATTGTTGCGCGCTAGGGTTCGAACAAAATAAACGCAACCGAACTAGCAACCCGATGAGGCAAGTATACCTATCGAATTGTAGTAAGGGGAGACAAGTGTCGTATTGAAATCCGGGAACTGTTGGCTAAGCTTACTCACACGAACGCTATTATCTTATCGACGGAAAAACTAGGGTTTTAGAAAATCTAAGTGCAAGGGAGAAAGTAAAGCTATACTAGAAAGAGAAACACCGCAATTAAGTAAAGCTATTCAGCAAAGAACTATGCTAGAAAGGAAACTACTGCAGTTAATTAAAGAGCACAAGATAGGTGATTACTACTAAAGGTAGAAAATTTGAAGTGCAAATGCACTCAATCAAGATTCACCTCGGCTAAAGACGATTAAGAAAATGCGATAAAAATCTGAACTTAATAGGATAAAGGTCCTTGAACGCTAAAGCTTGAACACGCTTCTCTCGAAGTCGTGCCCAACTGAGTTTAGGAAGGTCCGACCGACTCTCGTCTAAATCGGAGGCCTAAAACTCGCTTTACGCGGTGAACCCCACTATTGGATTTTACTCCAATCCGGGAGATTTGGACGTCTGCCTCTCTCGAGGGGTGCGTACAACTCCCTTTACTCTTGAATGCTCACTTCATTCTTTCGGCCTCTCGGCTAGCCCAGAATGAAAGCAAAGGCGGAGAGTATATATCGAAAATATACCTCCAACCCGTGATTAATCAAGAGTAATTCAAGGCCCTGACCTAAAAAGAAAAGATTAATTAAAACATCATAACATAATCGCTCTAACCTCGTATCATCAAGATCGAGTACAAGGAGGATTAGTTAATCATTATGGAATGGAGGAGGGGAGATGAGTAGAAAAGCATATAAAGGAAGACAAGTAAAGGAAGAACACTTTTATTAATGAAAAAGGGGCAAGTACACTATTGAAATTGAAATTACAAGTGCATGAAATTTAAATCCTATTCTAGCCCTACAATTAGCACTAAGCAAGAGCAAAGATTACAAAGAAAGCTAAAGCAACTAAGATTAAACTAAGGTTAAACAAAAATTACAAAGAAAGAGAGAGAGAGAGAGAGAGAAAGCATAAAAATCTCAAGAACCAAAGGGGCAGCACCTCCCCCTCTCAACCAAAGCTTGCTGAAATGGAGAGGGGGGTCTCAATTTATAGAAAAAATCTCGGGTTGGTCACGCCCTCCGACACGCCCTGGGGGGGCGTGTCAGGGGGCGTGACAGTACTATGTTGACCTCGGGCTCTGGATTCTGGCGGGAGGTATGATTGCTTCGGTACGTCGGTGGTCACGCCCGTGACAGGGGGGCGTGACAGGCACGTCATGTCCAAATCATTGGTCAGAAATCCGTCAGTCGTCGAAAAGTTGATGTTACGCCCCAGGTCACGCCCGTGACGGGGGGGGGGGCGTGACGGTAGTGTTTGCGTGCAGAGGCGGAACGGCATTTAATGCGGCGGCAGGCTTTGCGGCAGAGGGCGACACGCCCCTGGTCACGCCTGGTGACACGCCCAGGGAGGGCGTGTCAGGGGGCGTGACAGCGGTTTTTGACCGTTTTCTGTCCCTTCTAGCAGGTGTCCTCGGGATCGGGTGACACTCCCTAGGTCACGCCCAGGGAGGGCGTGACAGGGGGGCGTGACAGGTCATTTTGGCAATTTTTCTGGAAACCTGCAAAAAGACAGGAAAAAGTTAGTGGCAATAAAATTTACATAAAAAGGATAAAAATAAACTAATAATAGGCATAATTTGTACAATATAAAATAGAAGATACGATAATAGTTTAGGCTACAAAACGCATTATCAAATTCCCCCAAGCTTAAGCTTTGCTTGTCCCCAAGCAAAAATATAAAAACTAGATAATTATAAAAAGGACTAATCAAAAAGTTCTAATTATGCCTACACAAGTACTATGCGAAATTCTAAGCAGGGAAAAGGTGAAATGTAAGTCTAAAACAACTATTAGGTATGGTAAAACTTTTATAAACTTTACTTAGAAAAAACAAATCATCCAAAATTTTAACGAGATTTTTTAAATGGACATAAGTAAAGCAACGAAAATGAAAAACACGCATTGAGTTGTTACTAGATCCAAGCAACGCATTATAATTATATCAATTTAATTAACAAAAAATCTAGGTTTAAATCCAAAACTAAAACAGATTTACTGTTTTTTTTTCTTAGTTATTAAATAAAAATCAAAAAGCGTGAATCAAGAGGACTTAAATAGGACAGAAACGTTTGGCTTAGGAATATGATCAGGAGTGGAATTCAAAGATAAACGTGAAGGTTTTAAAATCACACTAAACCAAAGCAAAGAGTTTCAAAATCTTTATAAAAATATATACACACATTCTTTTTCTTCTTTTTCATTATTTTTTCTTCTTTTTTTTTTTCAAAACAAAGGCCATAAATATTTTTTATTTTCCTTTTTGAGTTGGCCAAACAAAAATAAACATCACTTTCGAACATACTTTTTTTTTTTTTTGAAAACCTTTCTCCCACAAAAATCACAAAATACCCTATCAAAATCGTCAAAATAATTTATGAAACTCAAAAAGGCTAGTGTGATTCGATAGGTTGGAAATTTTGGCTTTGGTGAAACTGAAATGAAGGGAGGAGCTATCAAATGAAATTGAAAAAAGGCTCAAAAACGGCTAACTAGCGGTAAAAGTTTTTAGGTTGGCAAGAAAGCTCAAACGAAAACAAAAACGGCCTAAATCATTTTCACGCTTTTGAATTTATTTAAAACAAAGGTTTGAAAAATTTTCAAAAAGCGAGTCCTAGATAATAAAGGAAGATTGATGAAATTAACTTGAAAATAGAAATAATAGGTGACTTGGATCGTTCACATCTACTACGTTATTCAAAAGTTGACTTTACAAAAATTATTCAAAAACGAAAAAGAAAATAGTGGATGATGAATTTTTAAGAAAGTAAAGGAAATAAATAACAAAAAACCATATTAGAAATGCGAGTTTTAGAAAAATATTTCACCTTAACATGCTACCGCGAATTAGAAACACAGCATCGCCAACATTTTACTTGTGAAACATAATTAAAAAGAACGATTAGAAATATTATAATTAACTAAGTTGTTTATAGGAGATTTTGAGTAAAACAAAACTAAAAACTAGGGGTACTATTGAAATACCAAAATGTCTAAACTATTCAAAAACATATATATATATATATATTTTTTAATTTTGAGAAATATTCTCTTTTTTTGGTGTTTTAGAAATTTTTTTCTCTTTTTTTTTGGAGTTTTAAGATATTCATTTTTTTTATTATTTTGGAAATATTTAAAATATATACAAAAAGAAAAATATTTACACTAAGCAAAAGTAAAGGAGGAAGTCCTCCCCCAAGCTTAAAACAGACTTTGTCCTCAATGGCTAAAGAAGGGGGTTGGAGAAGGAGAGAAAAATAAAGTACAGAATTGAAAGACAGAATTGAAATACAGGTACTTCCTCGGATTTATTTGCTGTGAAAGCTGAGTGATGCCGCTCCCCGAATGTCTTCTTTGGACTTTGTGATGGATTCAGTAATGTTGGAGCAGGCGATCGCAGAAGCTTCAGCTTGTCGGAGCCGTCCGAGGCAAAAATTGTAAAATAAAGAAAACAGAAAAAGATAACTTGGGTTGCCTCCCAAGAGCGCCCTTTGGTTAAAGCGTCGTTGAGCTCGATGCATCAAAAAAATAATATTATCCAAAATTATTGTTGTTCCGAAATAAAATTGTCTTTAGCAAAAAAAATTAAAAGTTCAAGATTAAAGTTCGTGAAGCAGAAACTTAATACTGTTTGGACTGACATCATCATCACCAGAAAAGTAGAGTTTAAGACGCTGACCATTCACTTTGAAATTACCCTTATCAGGGTGAGAAATTAAAATAGTTCCATAAGGAAATACTTCTAAAACAGAAAACGGGCCAGACCAGCGAGATTTTAATTTGCCCGGAAATAAACGTAAACGAGAATTATATAAAAGGACTTGGTCGCCTGGCTTAAAGTTTTTAGGGTGCCTTAAGTGTTTATCGTGTAAACGCTTCGTCTGCTCTTTATAAAGTTTATTATTTTCATAAGCATAAGAGCGCCACTCGTCGAGTTCATTTAGTTGAAATTTTCGAAGGTCACCGATTGAGTGGGGATCGAAGTTTAAAAATTTTAAGGCCCAAAAGGCGCGGTGTTCTAACTCTACGGGCAGATGGCACGATTTTCCATAGACCAGCCGATACGGCGTACATCCGAGGGCGGTTTTGTACGCTGTTCGGTAGGCCCATAGAGCATCGTCAAGTTTGGTTGACTAGTCTTTTCTAGAAGTTGAAACAGTCTTTTCTAATATTCTTTTTATTTCTCTATTAACTACTTCGACTTGACCGTTAGTTTGGGGGTGGTAGGCAGTGGACAGTTTATGTGTAACGCCGTATTTGGTAAGGATTTTTGAAAATTGTGCGTTACAGAAATGGGAACCCCTATCGCTAACGATTGCGTGAGGCATACCGAATCTAGAAAATAATTTTTTAAAAAACGTGACTACAACTCGGGAGTCGTTCGTAGGAAGAGCTTGGGCCTCAGCCCATCGTGAAACATAATCAACAGCAACTAAAATATATTTGTTTCCGAAGCTAGAAGGAAGGGGGCCAACAAAATCAATTCCCCAGAGGTCGAAAATTTCGCACTCTAAGAAATAATTTTGCGGCATTTTATTTTTATTAGAGATGTTGCCCGACCGTTGGCAACTATCACACCTGCTCACAAAGGCTTGCGCGTCCTTAAACAGGCTAGGCCAGTAAAAGCCCGCGCAAAGCACCTTATGAGCGGTGCGAGCAGCTTGATAGTGCCCACCTGTCGGGCCTTCATGCAAATGTTTTAGAATATCGATTCCTTCCTCATAAGAAACACATCTCCTTATCACTTGATCCACACAGATTTTGAAAAGATGCGGGTCTTCCCAGAAGTAGTTCTTCAGCTCAGAAAAGAATTTCTTCTTTTGCTGAGAGGAGAACTCTTTTGGGAGCGCCCGGGCCACTAGATAGTTGGCGATGTGCGTGAACCAAGGAGAAGTAGATGTGTTAACTAAAAGCAGCTTCTCATCAGGAAAATAATCATTAAAAGATTTTTCATTTAATTTTTCTATAAAGGGGTTATCTAATCTTGATAAATGGTCGGCGGCCAAGTTCTCGGCATCTCGCTTATCACGGATCTCTAAGTCAAACTCCTGGAGGAGTAAGACCCAGCGAATCAAGCGAGGCTTGACATCCATTTTGGCAAGAAGGTACTTGAGGGCCGAGTGGTCCGTAAATACAATGATTTTTGAAAGAGTAATGTAAGGGCGGAATTTATCAAACGCAAATACTACAGCTAAGAGCTCCTTCTCGGTTGTGGTGTAATTTTCTTGTGCAGATGTGAGGGTTTTACTAGCGTAATAGATGGGGTGGAAGTTTTTAGATATGCGTTGACCTAATACGGCTCCCACCGCAAAACTACTCGCATCGCAAATAATCTCGAAAGGAAGGTCCCACACCGGAGCTATCATAATCGGTGCATTAATTAGCTTTTCTTTAATTAATTCAAAGGCAAAAATACAAGAGTCATCAAAAATGAATGGAACGTCTTTTTCTAAGAGATGGGTGAGGGGCTTAGTGATCTTGGAGAAGTCCTTTATAAAACGACGATAAAAACCAGTGTGACCTAGGAAACTTCTTATAGCTTTTATGTTTATAGGTGGCGGCAACTTCTCAATAACTTCTATCTTGGCAACGTTTACCTCAATACCTTTAGCAGAAATTTTATGCCAAAACTAACCCTTCCCTCACCATAAAATGGCATTTTTCCCAATTTAGGGCAAGGTTAGTTTCTTCGCATCGTTCTAAGACTTTTTTGAGGTTTTCTAAACATCTATCGAAGGAATCGCCGAACACGGAGAAATCGTCCATGAATACCTCCATAATGCTTTCTACGTACTTGTCAAATATTGCGAGCATACATCGCTCGAATGTAGCTGGCGCATTGCATAATCCAAATGGCATTCTTCGGTATGCGAAGGTGCTGAAGGGACAAGTAAACGTAGTTTTCTCTTGGTCCTCGGGAGAGATGGGTATTTGAAAGTACCCCGAAAGGCCATCGAGAAAACAATAAAAGCTATGGCCGGAGAGACGTTCTAAAATCTGGTCGATAAACGGTAAAGGGAAGTGGTCCTTGTGGGTGGCGTCATTTAACTTACGGTAATCTATGCACATACGCCAACCCGTCACCGTCCGCGTCGGGATTAATTCATTATTCTCATTACTAACTACGGTTATCCCTCCCTTCTTTGGAACTACCTGAACGGGGCTAACCCACTTACTGTCCGAAATAGGGAAGATAATTCCTGCGTCTAATAGTTTCATAACCTCGACCTTAACTACTTCTTTCATGTTTGGGTTTATACGGCGCTGAGGTTGGATAGAGTTACGCGAATTATCTTCCATTAAAATTTTATGGGTACAGAAAGATGGGCTTATGCCCTTGATATCAGAAATTTGCCAAGTAATAGCCCGGCGATGCTTACGTAGAACTAGAAGAAGTTTATCGTTCTGCGTATCCGTGAGGTAGGCCGAAACGATAATTGGTAACTTGGAGTCTTTTTCTAAGAAAGCATACTTAAGGTGTTCGGGAAGTTCTTTAAGTTCTAGGGTAGGGGGTTCTTCATAAGAGGATTTTGAGATTCTTTCTTTTTCAAAAATAATATCTTCATAAACTTTTTTATAAGGAACGTAATAAGGGGTGGGGCTAGCAGCCAAGATAGCTTCTTGTAGAGATTCAGTGGGAAGAAAAGAGGAAGAACAAAAATCAAAAAATTCTTTTTCAAACTTAGAATGACAATAAGAAGATTCATCACTTCCTTGCAGTGATTCCGTTGTAAGAGAAGAGGAGCAAAAAGTAGAAAATTCTTTTTCAAAGTCGGAGAGGCAGTAGGAAGAATCATCACTCACAGCGTCTACGAAAAAACATGAGTCATCGTTCGCTAAGGTGTTCTTCATCGAAGGGGTGATAGAAAATGTGACTTCGTCGTCGCCTACTCGAAGAAAGAGCTTACCATTGCTTACGTCAATGATGGCTCGGGAGGTGGCAAGGAAGGGTCGGCCAAGGATCAGGGGAACCTCGACGTCTTCTTCGATGTCCAAAATGACAAAGTCCACCGGGAAGATGAACTTGTCGACTTTCACTAGAACGTCCTCCACTATTCCTAACGGGTACTTGACGGATCTATCAGCTAGCTGGATACTCATACGCGTGGGGTTAAGGCTACCAATCTCTAACTTTTTGAACAACGAAAAGGGCATTAGGTTTATACTCGCGCCTAAGTCGGCTAACGCGTGTTTAACAAAAAGATCACCGAAGACACATGGGATAGAGAAACTACCCGGGTCACTGATTTTCTTCGGCAAACCGTTTGTTAAAACGGCGGAGCACTCGGCGTTTAGCGTGACGTGCGAAATATTCTCTAACTTCTTCTTGTTTGTGAGGAGGTCTTTAAGATATTTGGCGTATTTCGGCATCTGCGAAATAGCCTCGTGGAAGGGAAGATTAATGTGGATTTGTTTGAAGATTTCTAAGAAGCGGGAGTACTGATCATCTTGACGTTGTCTATTAAGTTCAGAGGGGTATGGAGGAGTTGAATTATTTTTGAAGATGGGTGGTGGAGTGAGATTATTTTCTAAAATAGGTGTGATTACTTCTTCAGCAGATGGCGGAATTTTTAAAACGGGAGCGGAGCTTTGATTTTTAAAAGCGGAAGCGGAGCTTACCTCGGGCTCTTCACTTACCATACCGGAGACTTGCTTCCCACTCCGAAGAGTTATAGCTTTCGCTTGCTCTCTCGGGTTGGGTTCAGTATTGGAAGGAAGAGACCCTGCGGGTCGCTCAGAAATTATTTTCGCGAGCTGCCCTACCTGATTTTCTAAACTTTTTACGCTTCCGGTTAAAGTTCTTTTGGTAGCGTCATTTGTGGTGATGTATTTAGAAAGTAATTCCTCCAAGCTTGGAGGTTTTGGGTAATTTTGAAGAAGTGGTGGTGGTGGTGGTGTAGAAAAATCATTTTGCGGGGGTGGGCGCATCGCATTCGATAGATTACTCCATGAAAAGTTCTGATGATTTCTTAAAGCAGGATTATAATTATTCGGAAAATTAAAACCAGGCGGATGAAAATTCGCAGCGGAAAAATTATTAAAAGCAGTTCTAGGCATATTATTAACATAATCTAAATGTTCTGGAGTAGGGGTTGCAGATTCCCATACCTGAGGGGCGGAGGCAGCAGTCATCTCCGTGATTTTTTTGCTTAGGATTTCTACTTGCAGAGCGAGCTGGGAGACGTTGTCCACTTCATAGATACCTGCAGGCTTGTTCGGGCGGGACCTAGGCACATTCCACTGATAAGTGTTCATGGCCATGTCCTCAAAAAGCTCAAGAGCGGCTTCCGGGGTCTTATGATTTAAAGTACCGCCAGAAGCTGCGTCTATCATTTGCTTCGTGCTTTGATTTAGCCCGTTATAAAACGTCTGCACTTGTAACCATACAGGCACCGCGTGATGTGGGCATCATCGTATAGGATTTCAAAGTCTATTTGTCCGAAGACAGAGATGTCGTTCCTAAGTTTTGCAGTTTTAGCTGGCGGAAAATACTTCGCCAAAAATTTTTCAGTTAATTCATTCCAAGTGGTTATGCTATTTTTCGGAAGTGTGTTCAGCCACTGCTTAGCTTTAGTTCTTAGAGAGAAGGGGAAGAGTCTCAGCCTGATCGCATCATTTGTGATACCATTTATCTGGAAGGTGTCGCAAATTTCAAGAAAGCAAGCTATATGTGCGTTCGGATCTTCATCTTGAAGTCCATCAAATTGCACATATTGCTGTACCATTTGAATTATGCTAGGCTTTAGTTCGAAGTTATTATTTGCTATAGCAGGGCGGACTATACTTGATTCTGTTCCCTCGAGGTTCGGTCGTGCATAATAGGACATAGTCCTTTGCATGGCCTCATCTACGTTGGGTTCTTCTATTCTTAAAGTAGCAAATGACTCGGAGTCCTCAACCGCCACTTGGATAGTAGGACCTTGAAATCGCGATCTTCTCCGAAGAGTACGCTCAATTTTGTGGTCCAAGTCCAAAATAACCGACGGACTCCCGCGGGTCATGCACTAAAATAACAGAAAAGAAGAAGAGGAAGAGAAAAAGGATAAACTAGAAAAAAGATTAGAATTTTTTTTTTTGAAATAGATTTTTTTTTATAGATTAACTCCCGAACTTCCCAAGGACTACCCCGTGAAGGGTTCGCAAGGTACTAGACAAGACAGTGGCGCTTAAAGCCCTTTGCCCTTTTCGAGAGAATTAGGTGGCGTAGAAAAATTGTGAGGTTGGTTTCTATTAAGAGCGGTGATAAAATTTTTTGATTTTTTTAAAATTTTAAAGAAAGAGGATGAGAAAGAGAAGAGATAAAATTAATAGGTTCGTGTTTTCAAAATATCAACGGAAGTACTTCTCCCCGGCAACGGCGCCAAAAACTTGTTGCGCGCTAGGGTTCGAAGAAAATAAACGCAACCGAACTAGCAACCCGATGAGGCAAGTATACCTATCGAATTGTAGCAAGGGGACACAAGTGTCATATTGAAATCCGGGAACTGTTGGCTAAGCTTACTCACACGAATGCTATTATCTTATCGACGGAAAAACTAGGGTTTTAGAAAATCTAAGTGCAAGGGAGAAAGTAAAGCTATACTAGAAAGAGAAACACCGCAATTAAGTAAAGCTATTCAGCAAAGAACTATGCTAGAAAGGAAACTACTACAGTTAATTAAAGAGCACAAGATAGGTGATTACTACGAAAGGTAGAAAATTTGAAATGCAAATGCACTCAATCAAGATTCACCTCGGCTAAAGACGATTAAGAAAATGCGATAAAAATCTGAACTTAACAGGATAAAGGTCCTTGACCGTGGAGGTTCCTAAAGCTTGAACACGCTTCTCTCGAAGTCGTGCCCAACTGAGTTTAGGAAGGTCCGACCGACTCTCGTCTAAATCGGAGGCCTAAAACTCGCTTTACGCGGTGAACCCCACTATTGGATTTTACTCCAATCCGGGAGATTTGGACGTCTGCCTCTCTTGAGGGGTGCGTATAACTCCCTTTACTCTTGAATGCTCACTTCATTCTTTCGGCCTCTCGGCTAGCCCAGAATGAAAGCAAAGGCGGAGAGTATATATCAAAAATATACCTCCAACCCGTGATTAATCAAGAGTAATTCAAGGCCCTGACCTAAAAAGAAAAGATTAATTAAAACATCATAACATAATCGCTCTAACCTCGGATCATCAAGATCGAGTACAAGGAGGATTAGTTAATCATTATGGAATGGAGGAGGGGAGATGAGTAGAAAAGCATATAAAGGAAGACAAGTAAAGGAAGAACACTTTTATTAATGAAAAAGGGG
This sequence comes from Platanthera zijinensis, assembly GCA_039513925.1. Lineage (NCBI taxonomy): Eukaryota > Viridiplantae > Streptophyta > Magnoliopsida > Asparagales > Orchidaceae > Platanthera > Platanthera zijinensis. Next base: position 133,293,310 of record CM077078.1, read on the forward strand.
CAAGTACACTATTGAAATTGAAATTACAAGTGCATGAAATTTAAATCCTATTCTAGCCCTACAATTAGCACTAAGCAAGAGCAAAGATTACAAAGAAAGCTAAAGCAACTAAGATTAAACTAAGGTTAAACAAAAATTACAAAAAAAGAGAGAGAGAGAGAGAGAGAAAGCATAAAAAACTCAAGAACCAAAGGGGCAGCACCTCCCCCTCTCAACCAAAGCTTGCTGAAAGGGAGAGGGGGGGTCTCAATTTATAGAAAAAATCTCGGGTTGGTCACGCCCTCCGACACGCCCTAGGGGGGGGGGCGTTTCAGGGGGCGTGACAGTACTATATTGACCTCGGGCTCTGGATTCTGGCGAGAGGGATGATTTCTTCGGTACGTCGGTGGTCACGCCTTAGGTCACGCCCGTGACAGGGGGGCGTGACAGGCACGTCATGTCCAAATCATTGGTCGGAAATCCGTCAGTCGTCGAAAAGTTGATGTCACGCCCCAGGTCACGCCCGTGACGGGGGGGGGGAGGGGCGTGACAGTACTGTTTGCGTGCTGAGGCGGAACGGCATTTAATGCGGCGGCAGGCTTTGCGGCAGAGAGCGACACGCCCCTGGTCATGCCTGGTGACACGCCCAGGGAGGGCGTGTCAGGGGGCGTGACAGCGGTTTTTGACCGTTTTCTGTCCCTTCCAGCAGGTGTCCTCGGGATCGGGTGACACGCCCTAGGTCACGCCCAGGGAGGGCGTGACAGGGGGGCGTGACAGGTCATTTTGGCAATTTTTCTAGAAACCTGCAAAAAGACAGGAAAAAGTTAGTGGCAATAAAATTTACATAAAAAGGATAAAAATAAACTAATAATAGACATAATTTGTACAATATAAAATAGAAGATACGATAATAGTTTAGGCTACAAAACGCATTATCAATAATTATATCCATCATTTCTTAATTCATCTAGTTCTTTTCTTAGTGATTTGATTTGCTTTTCTACTTCTAATTGGTCTTTGCAGAATTCTTTGAAGCACTCCTTAAATTATTTAGAAGAAAAATCAATATCATCAAAATAACATACCTGATTTTCTTCTTTATCTGAGCATGTTTCCGAAGCCTTCTTATAGTCTTCATCAACAACTTCCACTTCACTACTTGATAAAAAGCTTGATTCTGAACTAGTATCACTCTGGGTTTCAATATTAAAACATTTTCCCTTCTTCTTATCCCTTTTCTTAATAAATTTTTTCTTATGATCCTTTCTATTGGACTTATCCTTCTGTTCTTCAAGAACTTCATTTGCTATGTGCCCAGGTTTTCTACAAGCAAAACTGATTATCTCCTTATTTGAAGTTTTGTCAAACCAAGGCTTATTCAGATTCCTATATCTCCTTCTAGAGTATTCTTTCTTAACCCACCTTCTTAATATCCTAGCAAAGAGATTGAATATTTCTTGTTCTAAAATGGAGGGTTCACCATCAGTAGCTTTGAAAGAAATGGATTTGTCTCTAAGGGTAGTGATATTGTCATTTTCTTCTGACTCTGCCCTACTCTTCAAGAGAAGTTCATATATATTGAGTTTGTCTAAGAGGACATCAGTAGTAATCTCCCTATGGCATCTGGACTCTATAATAGCCCAGATTCTAGAATCTCATGTACTTGAAAAGCATATGAGTAGTTTATCATTTATCTTAGTGAGTGATATATCCTTATCCAGTCCTTTGAGTTCATTTATAATAATACTGAATCTGTCATACATTTCAATAATAGATTCCTCATCTCTCTTCTGAAAATTCTCATACTAAAAAATTAGAAGAGATCTTTTATCCTTTCTCTCATTAGAACTTCCATCAACAATCCTTGATAAAGATTCCTAAATTTCTTTTGCAGACAGACATTCAACAACTTTTTAGAATATACCATCAGACATTATTAAAACTAGAATGTTTATTGATTTTGCATCCCAAACCTTTATTCTCTTTTCTACATCTGACCATTTACATTTAAGCACTGGTTCTGAGGTGGCATTGCCATCTACAACATTCCTGTAAGGCATATGTGGTCCTAATAAAATATAATCAAAAATACCTTCATCAATAAAATTCATATATAACTTAATTCTGGTCTTCGATCTAGAGGATAAACTATTCAAGATTACGTATTGGAGGCCTAGTGGATGCATATCCTTTGAAAATATTAGATGCCATTTTTAAAATAAATTTATACAAACTAGTGTAGCTATACAACTGTTCATATCTTTATAATCATGGTGCTAACATTTTCTTGATTAATCTGGCTCGAATACCAATTAAAAGTGTGAACAGTTGATAAAATCATCTAAGTATTCTCTAGAGGAGAGGGTGAATAGAGATGAAATATTATCCTTATTTAATTATAATTTTCACAGATTGTGCACACACACAGATTTCTGATCAGAATAATAATAAATCACAAAATCACAACACAAAATAAAAGAATAAACATAGAAAAAAACAATAATAAAAGACATAAAATTATAGTGGTTCCCAAATATTTGGGTACATAAAATCTTCTACCACCTTAGTAGGAATTCAATATCGCAGTGCCTGAGTCTTTTGTAAGGAGACTCTCAAAACCAATCTCTAGATCTTTTAATAAGGAGATCTTGAACCAATACAATCTGATTCTTTTTACAAGGAGACTCTCAGAACCATAATCTGAATCATTTGAAGAGGGATTCTCAGAATACTTTTCTCAATCAGTAAGAGAGAAATATATGGAGATTGGGAAGAAAAATGTAGAAGTGTTGATCTTCTTGATGAGTCCTGTCAGCAAGAATTATGAGTACTTTTAGGCACTTAGTAAATTGAATCTTAGATCTCTGATGAATTGTTGATCGAGTAGATTTCAAGGATTGTTTACCCTTTAATCAAATGATCTATATTCCTTTCACAGAATTTATTATAACATTTGAAGAGACCTAGAGAAGAAGAAGAAGAGGCTCTCTGATCTGATTCTAAAAAATTGATGATTGACTAATTCATGGAAGAACTTCTTCAACAAGAGTAAAATAATTTTCTTCCAAATCAGCTCTATCGATTCAAATTATAAAATCACTTTTTGCATGTTATTTATTGTATTGATTCGTTGTCTCTCTCTATATATTTTTGGTAGAGAAAAATTTCTTATTGTCACTGTATTCCAATGACTCCATTAATTCGTTATTTCATTAAATATTTTTTGAATAAGCCTTAATTGATTCTAAAATAACCGTGGCAAGCAACTTTAATGGATTATTTTTCGATCGAGATATACACAATCTTCTTGATGTCAGTTGTAAGTTTTAGTGACTTCCAATGGTGTATCTTCATTAATTTTCAGTGGGCTGACTTAGGCCTGTTGAGGTTCATTCTCGAATCTACCAGTGTATTTACAGATAAATCTTTAACAATGTATCTAAAGGTTATTTTTACAATCTTAATCTTTCCTTAGGTGAACAAGCATATAAGTGTAAGTCTATACATGACCATTTACTTTTGAGAGAGGGAATTCATGACTTAGTGTGGATATGTAGACATACATATATACATATATGTAAAAATCGATGCACTATAGCTCATATATTGAAGCTGATTGCAATTACCTGAGATTAAAAGATGTATCATTTAGAACTTCTGCTCAAGGCACACCAGGTGGTCAACTTGAACGTGCCCGTGTTGATGGCACTGCTCCTTTTCTAGATACTTGTTCCACGTCATTTTTGGAACATCTCCTGTCTGGTTCCCATTAGGTTTACGGGAACCTAGACTACCCTGCAAAAGAGTGTTACCTTGCCTTAGGAACCCAATATGTATTGGGTCCTAGGTTCTTGTCAGAATAAAATCTTGAATGCCTTCTTACAGGAATCCTGTCAGGAAGGCTAACTCTGCCCAGAGGAAGTTGACATACCCTTGCCCTTAGCACAGAGGGATTATGCCAACAATCTACGGCAAAGTGACCCACCTTGCCACAACACCAACACTCATAAATATTGTATCGCCGTTTCTGACCTGGTCTACTGACTAAGGTAGTCGGAATCTTGGGTCTAAACGGGACAGGGCAGGTTCTGCTCACAAATTTGCCTTTTCCACCGTGACACGTGGGGTGGTGGATAGAGAGCATGTGGTGAGTGTCATGAGGCCTGGAAGGTGGTGCCTTCCTTTCAATCAGCACACTTCCAGAGGCCCCATGGGTACTTACCACATGTTTCCTGTCCCCCCTTTCCTGGGTCCTAGGGTGGAAGTACTGCAGTGAGAGCTGGTTCCTGCATATTCATGATGAGTTGGGGCTGAGGTTGAGAATACAAAGGGTTCAGAATGAGCCTTGGGTATTCTCTCATGGGTAGCCATGACAGCTCTGGCACTGTGGGTATTTCCACCTGAGAGCTGATCAATCTTGCAGTGACCAACGTTGTTTCTATGGTCATACCTGAAAGCATGATGAGTGTCCTTCCTACTCAGGGTGGGGGGTCTGAACACAGTTTCCCCATTTCTCCATGACGTAATAATTTGGGAGATCCACCCATTTTCTGCTTTTCTCTTGATAGCATCAATCTTGGAAAAATTAGAAACTATCCTCTTCTCGGTCTCTAGACGACTCTCTAGATCCGAGATCTTTGAGTCATTTACTTTGATGGATTCCAGTTGGAGATTCATCAAGATCTTCAGCTGAGCAATCTCCTTAGCTTGTTCCTCAACAAGTAAGTTGCTCGTCTGAAGGGCACTCTCAAGGGAATCAAAATTTTCAATCTTTTGATTGAAGCTATCTGTATCCCTTGTATCACTGGAAGGACTACTCTCTAAACTATTCCTGTCTTCAGGAACTTCAAGAGGAGAGGGGCATGAGGAAGAAGTTACCTGCTTCTGACTTTGTTATTCAGGGTTACCATCCAGATCGGTAGAGACTGTTGAGTCAGCTTCATCAGAACTACTTTCCTCAGCTTCTTCTTCAGTCTCTGACAAGGACACAGGAGCCCTGATACTGATATATTGATCATGCCCTTCATCTTCAGAAATAAGGACCCCTATATAGGCTTTATCCTCTTGCTGACAACTGGTCCCAGCTTTCTCTGATCCCTCCATGAGGTCTGAGATGGTTTGCCACATGGACTTGGCCATCCTACACTTGTCCACTCTTGAACGAGATACACCAGACCAGACGTCAGTGATGATCTGACGTATTAACTTGTCCAAGTTGTACAGTGAGAGCTCGGTCTCAGACATCTCTTCGGGATTCTTGGGGATTTGGATATCCTTTCCAGAATCAGAAGCCTTCATGGGAATGAAGGGACCCTCTTCCAAGATGATTGACGCCCGAGGGTCGATGGCCTCCAGATGAAACATAACTCTCATCTTCCAGATAGGGTAATACTCTGTTGTGCACGCAGGGAGTCTCAGAGGAGGGACATCAAATTCCAGCTCCATGCTTGAGTCTCGTCTTCTAGTTGACACTAGAGGCAGGATCTTACTCAAGGTGTTAACCTTATTGCTGAGTAACCTGCCTCTGATACCACTTGAAAGTCCACCTAGTGTCAACTACTTACACCTATGGGGGGGGGATAGGTGTCTTTGCAGCGTATGTGCGGAATTAAAGTTTTACCTGCACAAGAAAACAAAACCACACAGCACAGAAAGTACACAAGCAATTTATAGTGGTTCCCCGATTTGGGTACGTCCACTTTCCCCCTTCGACCTATCTCCCAACTAGGGACGACTCAGTCACTTCACCCACAGGATTGAAATCCAATCCTTGCACTAACGGAAGGAACCCTTCCACACGTAGGATTCAACACTCCCACAACACGGGTTGCACCCAACCCTACAACTATAGACCAATAGGTCCTTTACAATGAAAGAGAAAATGAAAATAGCTTGTAAGAAATACAAACAACGTGAAGATCCAGGTGTCCCTTTTAGTTAGACTACTTGTTCTTGTAGGCAAAAAAAAGTTCATAACCCTAGATCTTTCTTGGAGAGAATCTTCTCTAGATCGACGGCTTCAACAAGAGAGGCGGTGATGCTATGTTGATCCAATCTTCTTAGCAAAGTCGGCAAGGTCTTCCAACGGTCACACTAGCATCGATCGTCTCGATCAATTCGGATGGGGAAGGTTTCCCGATCACAAATCAAGAGACAAAAGATCTCTGGATAGACGCGTGAGACGCTGTGCCCGACTAGGCTTCTGTCGCCGGGAGAGGTAACGAAAACCCCGATCAACGATGGCGAGCAACTAGCGAGAGGCGGAGAAGGTCGGCCGAGCTCGCTTCTGATCTAGGGCTTGACGGCGGCTTCTTTTTCTTCGATCTGTAATCCGTCTTTTTACTGTTCACAAATACATAGTATTTATACACTAGGTCAAGAGATGACCGTTGTGGGCCCCACCAGCAGTAAGACCAAAGTCCGGTTCAAAATCCCGCAGATGTCGTGGACCGGTCCAGAAAGAGTCGGAAAAATACCCAAGTCAAATTCGGCGAGAATCGTGAGTGATTCTCGACGAATCGGCGAGAATCACTTACGATTCTCGTCGAATTCTACTTAGAGAATTCTTGCTGCACAGGTTATAGAGGCTGGGGAGAATCGGTGGGAATCACCTTGGATTCTCGCCGACTCGTCGAGAATGCAAAGTCATTCTCGACGAATCGGCGAGAATCACTTGGTGATTCTCGACGATTCTGCCTTAGATGATTTTTCTGACTGCGTCGAGACAGCCGGCCCAACCCGGCAAGAATCAACTAGTGATTCTCGACGACTCGTTGAGAATCACTGGTGATTCTCGACGAATCGGTGAGAATCACTTAGTGATTCTCGACGATTTACACTTAGACGATTCTCGTCTTTCAACCCGTGAGATGGTCTTTGGCCCATCCTTGCTCCATGTCTGCTCTAGCTTTATCATAGCCCTGTACTTGAAATTAAGTACACCCCAATAGAGAGAGTACACGTAGGCCAACACACTGGTCTGCTCAACGAGGGATTACGTTGCACAGACCCGTATATATTGACCCACTGCACCCTGACATTGGTGTGTACTTAGCATGGAATAACTGCAAGCACAACTAGAAGAAATTCATCAAATACATAGTGAATTCATCTTAGCTTTGATAGGAGGCTTCCTCAAATCCAGGTAATTGTGGATACAATACCCAACATCAAGTCTATCAGTAGGCAGAGTTAAAACTGGAGCAGTACACAATCTCTTTTTCAGCTCTTGAAAGGCTTCATCATACTTATCGCTCCAAATTAACGCGGTGTTCTTTTGTATTAGTCTAGTTAGAGGGGCAGACAACACAGAGAACCCTTCCACGAACCTTTTATAGTAACCGGCCATACCTAAAAAACTTCTAATCTCCTTAGGAGTAGAAGGTCTCTTCCATTCCATCACAACAGAAATATTTGTTGGGTCTACGAAAATACCATCCTTACTCACAACATGCCCCAAAAAGGACACCTGGGGTAACCAAAATTCACACTTACTCAACTTAGCATAGAGCGTGTGCTCCCTCAGGGTTTCCAAAACAAAACGCAAGTGTTGAGTATGCTCCTCAACACTACGGGAATATACTAGGACGTCGTCTATGAACACAATAACAAAATGGTCCAAGAAATCCTTGAACACTCTATTCATTTATTTCCATGAATGCAGAGGGTGCATTAGTCAGTCCAAAAGACATCACCAAGAACTCAAAATGCCCATGTCGGGAACGAAAAGTCGTCTGGGGTACATCAGCCTCACAGACTCTCAACTAGTGGTAGCCTGAACGAAGATCAATCTTCGAAAACGCAGCGCATCCCCATAACTGATCAAATAGGTCATCAATCCGAGGCAACGGATATCGGTTCTTAATGGTTACCTTATTTAATTCTCGATAATCTATGCAGAGCCTCATAGAACCATCTTTCTTCTTAACGAATAAAACAGGAGCACCCCACGGAGAAGAACTTGGCCTAATAAAACCACACTGCAGTAACTCATCCAGCTGAGTGCGCAATTCTTCTAACTCACGCGGAGCCATACGGTATGGTGCCTTAGCAATTGGACGAGTACCTTGCTCGAGGTCTATCACAAACTCCACCTCTCTTTCAGGAGGAAGTCCTGGAAGACTATCCGGAAAGACATCTGGAAACTCTCGCACCACCAAGACATCCTCAAGACGTGGTGTAACAAAAGTTGTTTCTAAAGCTGACAGAGAAATAAGATACGTCTCGCAACCAGACTCTAAAGCTCGACAAGCACACACTGCAGAAATAAGGAGGGAACCCTTACCTGGAAAACCATAGAAACTCATAGGTTGATCATTGTCCATCCTGAAATCCAACCGCTAAGCCTTGCATTGGATGACTGCATCATACTTGGACAACCAGTCCTTGCCCAAAATCACGTCAAAGTCTACCAAATGCAATACCATCAGATCTGCAAAAGCTATGAAATCTCCTAGACAAATAGGGAATCTCTGAATTCCTTGATTTGATATCACCAGATCTCCAGAAGGAAGCTTGACGTTGAAGGAGTCCTCTAACTGAACCGCCTCTAAACGATGTCTATCTACGAAACTCTGCGCCACAAAAGAATGGGTGGCACCCGAATCAAAAAGGACGCACGACCACTTATTTCGCACCTTAAACTCCCCTAAAACGTAACGCACATAACTAAACGAACGAAACTAAAGCAAATAATGTAGGGTAAAAGTAAAACTAGAATCTGACCTGATATCACCTGGGTAGAGGTCTGAGATTCATCTCTAATCACCACATTTAGCTTTCCTTTTCTCTTGTTCTGGGTTGGTGGCGGCGGTAGAGCTCGAAGTGGGGTAGGCTGTAGTGGAGACTGAGCCTGAGGGCACGAAGACTTCATGTGTCCCTTCTGCCCGCACTGGAAGCAAGTATTTTCTTTCATCCAGCAACGATTCACATCATGCCCCTTCTTTGAACAGAATGAGCACACCATCTCTCCATTGGGTGTGCCTTGGATAGCGAGCACCTCCTGCTGCTTCAGGGCGGCGGTCCTCTTGAAACACCTTTCGTAAGAGTGGCTAGGTCGAACACAGAAGCTATAAATTCCCCCACCTTTATTTTTCAAAGGAGGGTCGGGTGCCCTAGAACTTCCATCCTCAACACCTTTCCTCTTATCTTTTCTCGCCGCAGCACCTCGATTCTTGGCGTTTTCAATAGCCTCAACCTTCAGTGGGTCCTCCACTTCCTCAGCATAAACTTCTACTCGATAAGCACATGCCAAATGCTAGACATCGCTTCTTAGTCCACCAAGAAAATGCTTCACTCTTCCCTCCTCTGAAGCTACCAAATCGGGAGAAAATCTACTCAACTTGCTAAAATCAATCTCGTACTCGCTCACCGTGATTTTTCTCTGCTTTAGATGCCAGAAATTATTCATGAGACAGTCCTGCTCGACCGAGGGCAGAAACGTTTTCAGCAGCATCTTCTTAAAAGAGTCCCAGGAACAGCCTTCCTTCAGACTCTCCTTTTCACGAATCCACCAACTCTTTGCTAGGCCTTTTAACTGATAGGCTGCAATCATAACCTTCTGGGCTTCTAGAATCAAGGAATATGAAAACATCTCTTCGATTGAGATGATCCAATCATCCAAAATCATAAAGTCGGCACTCCCATCGTAGGTGGGAGGTCCCAATCGTTGGAAGTGCGATATGAAATTCAATTCTAGTGGTATTGCCACTGGGGCTACTAGAGGGATAGGACTATCGGGCACAGCTTGACCCAAGACAGGATCTTGCACAGAAGGTTGCTGCACTGGAGCGGCAGACAACAATGACTGAATTTGCGATTGCATTGCAACTAATTGTCTCGACAGAGCTGCATTGCTCTGACGCAGATTCTCGATAATCGCATCACTTTGCGCTCCCGACAACTCACCCTCCGACTGGGGAGTCGATCTCGTTACAATACGCTTAGGAGGCATTTCTAAACAAAAACAAACAAAAAACTCAATTAAAATCCTAGATTACGACTAGGGCAAACAAAACTAGTCCAGACCATACTTGAAAGACACTTGTTTAAGCTGTCACTTGCTCTAGGATTTTATAATGATAATATGTCCTACTTAGGATGATATCCTATCATCCTATTAACTAATGTGCCTATGATATGAATGTATGGATACTTTCTCTTATTTAAAATCATGTTTTACATGTGTCATCGTGTAAATCTTTAGCTTAGCATGTTGTGATTATGTTAAGTTATGCTATGCATGTGGTGCTATGAATTTTATAAAAGGCCTTAATGCATGTTATGAGAGGCGTATACATGTAATGTTATGCATCCAATATTACATAATATTGCATGCAACAAAAAGAAAACGCGCTAATGGGCATTCATGTGTTGAGGTTATGCATCCCATACTACATAACCCTCACATGTTGCTGCCTATGGTGGATCCATATACAAACACATATTATGCATCCCATACTACATAATATGCCCCGTATACTTCTAATCATGCTTATGAGTGTAGTGTTCATGCTTTAGCCAAGACGTACTAATGACACATTGATGTGTGTATGATATGAAACTAAACAACTAACACTAACAAGGGAAGGTTGCCCGACCAATTGTCAAGAAACCTCCCTCTGATACCAACTGTCACAACCCGCATTTTCCCAACAATTTAATTATATCAGAGTATGGGAAAATATGCGTCGTGATGCCATGCCATGCAGAGGAAACTACAGACGCTCAGGCAAGACTCCAAACTCTACAGTTTAAAAGAAAACATAAGTTATTATGAATGAAATCCAGTTTAAATTAAGAAGGTGGCCGTATCCCTCGAGTCATTGGATCATCTAGTCCACGATTCAAAAAAATAATTTATACGCTTGCAGAAGATACTTGTTTTAAATTGACTCTAACATCCTACATGAGTATAAATGTCCCCGAGGAATAACTCATGCTAAGCAGACTCTAGATTTAAAATAAGTATAAGAAAAAGTCTTTACGCTAACCAGGAAAATAGTGACTTAGTTTTAAAAGAGGTTTCATGGATGTTTTACTAATAATAAGTTTTTATAAGCTTAAAAATATCGAACATGCAGTCCTAGCAATAAATCATCCCAGAGAGCAAGTAATCCAAATCAAAGAAGAAGAAAACTACATCAGTTTGCAAGTGGCAAAATAAACAACTCTGTGGGCGCCAACAATCTGACACAAACCCACAGTATAACAGTATGTCTGAACTAGGAAAAGAAAACTGAACGAAAACTACCTCGCTACAGTGAGGTGCAAAACCATAAATGACACTATCGCTAAGAGAGTCCAAAACCAGCTCCACTACCTGCTACGGCTCTGAACCTAAGGCACTCCAAAAAAACAGAACGCCTCAGCAAGTTGGTACAAATGGTGGCAGAAAATTAAGCAAAAGTAAACAAAGGTCATAAAGGGTACCAACCCAAGACCAAAGCAATACTAGCATAAAGTACGAAGTAAGCATCAAACAGGAAAAGAACACTTACGTGAATCATCACGTACATCGCATACACACCATATGCATAAGGCAAAAAGGTGATGAACATGAGTAAATCATAAGTAAGAAAATCCATAACCTTTATTAGCCACTTGTGGTCACTCTACCTAAAAACACGGGCAAGATTGTCACTTAGCTGGACATACCCCTCACGAAGATTAAATCCGTTTAACTGCGGGAGAGATTCATACGCTCCACTATACATCGCAGATGCCCAAAACACTGGTAGAGTTCCAAAAGGTACTAATAAAGGAAACAACCTTGCGGAGGTTGTTATGCCCATTTACTCTTGAAACTAAGGAAAAACCAAAGAAACCACAACACCAACATCTCGGGACTTGGCACATCGGATTCTACATAACATTTCTAGATTAAAGACACGGTTGATCAACCTTTAGAAACGATTTACAATCCTATATAGACACTAACACGTCCAACAACGATAGACGAAACAATTTAATTCATCGATAAAACAATTTAAAGACGATTATACGCACCTAGTCAAGATCCAAATTACCATGACCAGATTTTATAATTTTGAGTGATCTTCAAGAAGGATTAAACATAACCATAGTTTGGAAAGACAACACAAAAAAGGCAAGAAAATTAAGGAACAAAGGCACAGCGGTTACCATCAAACCGGACAAGGAACAACGAAGGAAAACCACCACTTTCCTTGGTTGTACCGGAAAAGTTCTCAGAATCGCTCTGCGTCGTAGATCGGGGCAAAAGAATACGGGAGAAGTTGAGATCTAGACAAAAAAAAGCGGAAAAAGGAGTTAGGGCCGAAAAACCCTAATGAGAAAACTCAAGGAATGGGGAAAAATTTACCACGATAGCGTATCTCTCGGCGAGAGCTTTCCGTATCTATGTTCGGTTGAAGATTTCGAGCATCGGAGCACAATCGGCGGCTACCGGAAGTTTCATGAAAAAAGAACTCTCTCTCGCTCGCTGCTATGGTTCGGAAGAATTATATCGGAGAATATGAAGTTCGGTTCTAAAACCTAAGTCTAAGAATATATATATATATATATATATATATATATATATATGTTTATAAAAAAGTTTTGTCAAAACGGGTTATTACGAGCAATTTCTCGGGAACCAAAAATAGAGGTGTAGGATGGCTCCAAATCAAAACGTGCCCAACATGAAAGTTGTATATATCGTCAGAACAAAAAAATTTTATGTTTACCATGTTTTTGTACGACACTTTTTTGACCCTCAAAACGGTGCCCGAACTCTGACTGCACAGAACCACTCGAGTGAAATAGGTCTACTCGAGATGGAGAAGTCTTCTCGAGATGGAGACTCGAGAGGGAGGTATCTACTCGAGACGGAGACTTGGGAACTCGATATAATCATCTATAACTCGAAAGGATAGGTATAGAACTCGAGTGGATTACTTCTACTCGAGATAAAAGACTTAGAACTCGAGTGGATCAAGTCTACTCGAGTTGGACATGAGCTGCTTTAGAAAAATCGCTAATATGGGTCTAATATGCCTTCAAATCGAAAAGTGTTCAACATAAGAGTTGTAGATCTCTTTGAGACGAACAAATTTCATGTTGACCATTTTTTCATACGACACCGTTTTGACCCTCAAAACTGTGCCCGAACGCAGACAGACATGGACTACTCGAGTTGCAGCATGAACCACTCGAGTTCCAACATGACCTACTCGAATAACAGTATATTACTCGATTTCCAGCATGCATTACTCGAGTAGTATCTTAATTTACTCGAGTAGCAGCTCATTACTCGAGTTCCAACATGAATTACTCGAGTTGTAGTTCGACATACTCGAGTAGCAGCTCATCACTCGATTTCGAGCAGAAAAAAACAAAAATAGGGGCTTAATATGGCTTCAAATAAAGAAATGGTCAACATTAAAGTTGTAGATCTCATCAAGACGAACAAATTTCATGTTAACTATTTTTTCGTTAGGTGCCGTTTTGAATGCCAAAAAGGCGCCCGAAAATAGACTAAAAAGGACAACTAGAGATGTAAACAGTAATTTACTCGAGAGAACAGAAATCACTCGAGTACTTAAAAACAGAACATCAAATAAAGAACAGTGCCTGAATAGTGAATTTTACAAATATACCAGAAATCGAACTATAGAGATTAATAGTAGCTTTCATTTTTGAATAGTACTTTATTATTAAATTATACATATTTATATATTTTTGAACAAAGAATACGAGTTCAAAACGGAGCCTCAAACGCGCGCCGAATTAAACGAAACTCACGTCGTAGGCGAACACTGACGCTACGATTCCAATGACGAAGCCAAAACCTAAATCTGACAAGACATTCCCGAGATATAAATTTTCCAAGTATACGATGAACATAAATTAATCAAAACTTCAATCGCGCGCCGAGACTCCAAAAATGCTCGTATTGCGATGAAACTTGACATGCAAGTCCAAAATTCCTCACTTAAATCTCAAATACAAAAATTGCGAATTACAGCAGAAATTCAAGAAATCGACCGACTCGACCGGACAGACGCAAAAATGCCTTAACGGCATTGCGCCGTCAACTCGACGTTAAAAGAAACGCCAAGACGTCATAAATATGACGATACCAAATCCAATAAAATCATCGGAAAAAAATCAGTGGCGTTACATCTACCCCTTTGAATACGAAGAACGACGACCCTTCCCAGGTCGTCGGGACCTCTCGCAACCCAGGTAAATTAACTGGACCTTCCCCCTCGCTCCTCTGTGCCGCTCTCCACTTCCAAGCCCTCTTGCGAGAACACCTCTCATTCTGTCCTTTGGCTCCTTCCTGCGTAGGCACCAAGATCGACTCGCCCACAGAAGACTTCTCTGGGCAGCTCGTCGTCTTGCCTCCTCCTCACCCAGATGAAATTGAAGACTATCTAGGCGACCCTATGGATGTGGTGGAGATGAAGTGTAGGACGGCCGAGATGTTTCGGAAATACATACGCATTATCCGCGAGATGGAACAGGACAAACAAACTGCCGACAGGCGAATTGACTTGCTGGAGATTGAGGCTCCATTTGGTTTGGCGGTGGCGGGTCGATCCGGCGGGTGGAAACGGAGTGTTCGAACCGGAGGGGGGAGGTGGCTGCTCCAAACAGAGCTTTTTGGGGCTTTTCTCAAGGCGGGCGGGTGGAAACGGAGCAAACTCCGTCGGAGGTTCATTTGTTTACCCTCCTTCCGGCGGCGTTTGCCCAAAACGGAGCAGCGAAACACTCAAACAAATAGAGCCTGAATGTGCCCGTCTCTCCTCGGTGGTTGACGCTGGAATAGAGATAGAAGAGACAGACCCTCGGGCCATTATAAACGAGGTCGACAAGAAACTCTGTATCGCGCATCGTGGTCTCGATGTTGTTCGCGCCTTTCACATCCCTGGTCGGCCCCCGTATGTGGGGTCTCGCGGTGGAGAGCACTGGAAATAGCACTAGAACTGAAGACCCTCCGCCTCGTCTCGCCTGTTTAATAGTCTCGCCCATTTGATTATATTCATAATTCTATAATCTATATTATTCTGTCGTCTCGCCTATAATTTAAACCTTGTTGACACGATGCCCGCCTCGTGCGGAATGGAACAATAAATAACATTGTTATCCTGTTAAGTTCTCTCTGCTGAGCTTATCCATCATGCAATGTTCAATTGATTGCTTTTTACTTTATTTTATTTTTTATTCTGGCTTGCTGGAAAAGCCATCGCTGGGCAACAAGATTCGAGGTCAAGAGAGAGAACGTGAAATGCCGGCCGACTCTCCAACTTCCTTCATGCTTTTCCCTCTCATTTTTCCACTTTCATTATCCACTATAAATATCCCCCCTAAACCAAAATGACCCACCTATGCTGCCCCACCCCTGTTGCATCTCAGAACTTGCTCTCTCGCTTCCTTCGTCTGGCTACTTGCTCTCGTTGTTCCCTCTTCGCCCCCTCTCAATTTTTCTATCTCACTTATAATGGGAAAGAAAGAAGGCAGAGGAGGGTGAGGGATGCCGCCAGTGCGGGAGGAGATTTGTCGACCATGACTTCCCCCTGGCAAGATCTCTTAGGAGGACTACAACCTCTTCACCCGCTAGTTCCTGGCGGAGGGATTTGAATCACGTCCCCAAAGGTTGGCGAGGCGATCAACACTTTCTACCTCGGTGAACTCGCCTTCCCCATCTCGAACTTTGAGGCGGGGATGATACTTCCCATCTGTTCGGAGGTTAAACAGATCTTGAAGTAGTTTGGAGCAGTCCCTGCGCAACTAAATTCGAATGCCATCTTAGTTTTAGTTGCTTTCGCCAGTTATATGCATCGGGAGTGCATTGAATTTTTCTTGACCGTCTTTTGCAAACTATTCATCTACTACACCAACCACGATTGCGTCTCCTACTTCATAGGGCGAGGCCTGAAGGTATGCGAGATGCCCAACAAAAATCACCATTGGCTTACCCGCTTCGTCTTCATTTGCAAAAAACTAGGGGGTATCCCGCTCGCGCCCATGTCGGCTGCCGAGATGTTCTACATATCTCCCCAGGTCGGCGGCGCGGACAAAATCCTCTGTGATTTCTTTACAGGAAATAATTTCGAAGTCCATTTCCTGAGGCGAGGCCTCGACTCGCTCCTTCCTGTGCTTCCTGGCGAAGGTACACTAGCACTTCTTTAATTTCACATTTGTTATCCCTTCATCTCTCTTTCTAATCGCCGAGTTATTTTTTTAGGGGAGCGGAATATCCCTGTCCATTCTCGTTATAAGAGCAGCGCGAAGCCATCCAAAGGTCTCGCCCTCGCTAGCATGGAGGCCGAGGCGGCGAAAGAATCGCTGGCTCCTGCCCCCAAGAAGTGACTCAGAGATGATGCCGCTCCCTCTCGGCACAGCCCCAAGAAAAAGGTAAAAAAGGTTGTAACATTCCCGAAAAGAGAAAATGGAGATGTCGGGATCCTTTAGCACCATCTCTGTAGGAGAATTGCAATCGCCTCAATCGCGTCCCCGACAGGTCGTCTCGCCTACTTGCGAGATGGCACTACTCGACAAGCCAACCAACACTTCGACTCAACCGACCGGATCTCCATCTCATGAAGCTACTTCCTCCAATCGTCAAGCCCCTCCTTACATCAAAACGTCAACATGGGTCCTGTGTTACAAGATGTTGTCGCCGACCTAATTCTGCTATGGCAGAAGGACGTGAATCGGGTGTCAGTCTCCACGCTCCTTCCCTTATGGAAGGAGAAGGGCCCTCACACTAGCCATGCCTTCTCCCTGGGCTACGTCCTTTATGGTGGTCCAGAGGCAGATTCCGTCGTAAAGGAATCCTCGTGAGACCTCGTACTGAAGACCTCTCATGCCCAGCTGCGCGCCCTAGAGCTCTCGCACCGCATCTTGTGCCGCCTGGTTTTCAACAATGAGAAATGGAAGTACGTTGAGTCGGGCTTAGCGGTGGAGCGCGAGAAGTCGGATAGTCTCTAAAATAGGTTGACCGTTGCTAAAGCCCTCCTCGCAAAGGCTCGGGGCAGCGTGGTAGGCCTTACCCTTAGCTAGTTTTTCTTTCACGTATGTATCTCTTGCTAACTGATGAGAGTCTCGCAGGATGCCGAGATGGCAGAATGAATGTGCTTGCGCATAACGACCTTGGAGAAGGAGAACAAAGACTTGAAGGCCAAGAATACCCATCTTCGGGACAGCACTCTATCATCCTCTCGCCCAGAACCCTTCCAAGCTCCCCGACCTCATTATTCTTATGAAGAGGTCGAAGAGGTTTGTCGAGACGCCAACATTAAGACGGTCGAGCTCGTTCTGAAGATGATGAAGGAGCTGGGGGTCATCAAAGAAAACTCTAAAATAGTCACTGCTCGCGACCTAGTGCCACATCTTTACGGTGAGGAGGACGAGGATTCCTCTTCCAACAAAGAGGAGTGAAGAACCGTTGGCGGGATCTGGGGCTCCTCCTCCCCTCCTTTTGCTTCTTTATTAACTGTACTATTTATTCCTTGGTATTTTTTGAGATTTTTGAAGTATTCCTTCATAATAGAGTACCACTCTCTTTTTTGTGATGAACAATTATGACCAAATGTATAAAGGAAACTTTTGCCTTATCTTCTCGCTTCTCATTCTCCTTATTTTATTTTACTTTGCTTTGTTTACTGCGAGACGGTCCTCTAATTCATTTATAGTTGCGAGATGGAGCTACTCATCATCTCGCAACCTCGCTCGAGAGTTATTTTTAGAGTGCGAGTCATTAGACTTCCCCCCGCCGCTTCTGCGCGCGATACCATCTGACTTCCCCCTCGTGTCTTGCCTCAAGACACCTCCGGTGCAAGTGGCCCCTAGGGATTAATCCACACCCTTATTAGGCAAGGCCTTTCTTCCTCCGTGAGTGCCCACACGCCGTAGGCGAGACCCTCATTCCTGAGCACCGGCCGAGAATGTCTATCTTCATTTGTACTGCTCCAACCTTTTCCTTCCATAGTTTTTATTTTTCATGAACTTTCTTCGTTTGCTGAACTAGTAAAGATGTTTTTTTCTTCAAGAGATCTAACTGTTTACCCTGCCACCGAGTGAGCCTACATCCCTGCCAGCTTGATGAGAGCCTGGTCAGCGGGTCTTCTTAGGGCCTTTCCATTCATCCTGCCAATGAGTGAGCCTTTAGTCCTGCCAGCTTGATGAGAGCCTGGTCAGCATATCTTCTCGCGGCCTGGCCATTCATCCTGCCACCGAGTGAGCCTACAGTCCTGCCAGCTTGATGAGAGCCAGGTTAGCGGGTCTTCTCGGGGACTTTCCATTCCTCCTGCCACCGAGTGAGCCTACAGTCCTGCCAGCTTGATGAGAGCCTGCTCAGCGGGTCTTCTCGGGGCCTTTCCATTCATCCTGCCACCGAGTGAGCCTATAGTCCTGCCAGCTTGATGAGAGCCTGGTCAGTGGGTCTTCTCGGGGCCTTGCCATTCACCCATTGCAATCTCATTTCATGGAAGAAAATACCTCGAATGTCATTATATCAGGAAATCATAACAAATTTACAAGTATTTGAGAAGATGAAAAAAATGTCAAGGGTAGAATCTTTTCAGGTCATCGCAGCTTTTGGCACGATCGAGGGGTACCCCGTCTACATCCTGGAGGTGGTATTCTCCTGACTTCAGAACCTCCCTTAACACAAAGGGGCCTTCCCAGTTGGGGTTGATTTTTCCCACCAAGGCTCCTCTGCCTGCTGCATCTACTTTTTTGAGGACCAGGTTGCCCTTCTGGAACTGTCTGACCCTTATAAGCTTTTCAAAATATCTGGCCATCTGACGCTTGACTTCTTCCTGCCGGATTAATGCCAATTCCCCGAGCTCCTCTACCAGATCAAGAGAGAGCTTCTGCTCCTCCTCATTTTCTCCCTGCCATCCTTCGTCTCCTTTCTTGGCAGCAGTCACTCTAGTAGATTCAACCTCGAACTCTATAGGTATAACGGCCTCCGAGCCATGGGAGAGTTTGAATGGAGTCTCTCTCGTAGCCGTGTTCGTCGTGGTCCTCAAAGCCCACAGAATAGAAGGGAGCTATTCTACCCAACTTCCCCTTAAGTTCTCCACCTTCTTTTTCAAGAGATTCACTATAACCTTGTTCACCGCTTCCACCTGCCCGTTACTTCGAGGATGATGAACTGAGGCGAAGCGAAGGTCTATGCCCAGCTGGACATAAAAGTCTACGAATTCTCTACTAGCGAACTGTGGTCCATTATCCGTGACGATGGCCAACCCAAGCCCATGTCGGCAGATGATCTCTCCCCATAAGAAATTTCTGACCACTTGTGATGTCATTATATCAAACGCCTTTACATCCAGCCACTTTGAAAAGTAATCCACCATGACTTGCAGGAACTTCCTCTGGCCACTTGCTTGGGGGAAAGGGCCCACCAAATCTAGCCCCAATATTGCAAAGGGCCAAGGAGCCGTGATTGTGCATAATCTTTGGGCAGGAAAAATTTGAAGGGGGGCAAACTCCTTGCACTTTTTACATCTCTTTGCAAATTCTTCAGCATCTCTCCTGAGGGTAGGCCAGAAGTAGCCTTGCCTTAACACTCTTCCTTCTAAGGTTTGACTTCCTGAGTGGCTCCCACATTCTCCTGAAAAAATTTCTTCTAGAACTCTTGATATCTCCCTCTCAGACACACACCGAGCCAACATACCCGATAGTGTCTTTCGGTATAACGTCCCTTCCTTCAGCAAGTAGTACGCTAATTTATACCTGATCTGTTTCTTATCGAGGTCTCTCTCGATCCAAGACCTTTGCTGGTCCACTTCCATCAATTCTCCCTCTTCTATGGAGGGTCTGAAGAGATCTATCATGGTCCCTCCAGCTTGAGGGTCGTGCTTGGCGAGCAGGTCAACCTGAGCACTTTCTTCTCTTTGGATGTGTTGAATTGAAAAGCTACGGAACTGTCTGATGACACCTTTCACCTTCATCAGATACAATTGGAGGGTGGGCTCCCTCGCTTCAAACTCTCCATTAATTTGTCTTGCTACTAACATAGAGTCCGTGGAGACTTTGATGTCTTGTATTCCCAGCTCCTGAGTTAGCTTGAGCCCTACAATGATCGCCTCATACTCTGTCTGGTTGTTAGTTAGGGTGAAGTGAATCTTCAGGGCTTGCTCAATTCTGGTTCCTTCGGGACTCACTAAGATCATCCGTCCTCCAAAAGAACTTTTTCCAGAGGCTCCATCTACTAGCATCTCCCAGGCTGTTAAAAGAGGTGCTTCAGCTTCTCCGACCTGAACCACATAATCTGCAAGGAAATCTGCAACCGCTTGCGCCTTGATAGCAACCCGAGAAGTAAAAGTGGGATAGAACTCACTGAGCTCTATCGACCACTTGGATAGCCTACCATAATGCTCCACCCCTTCCATGATGCGGCGGAGAGGATGATTTGTCACCACCTAGATTAAGTGAGCCTGAAAGTATGGCATGAGCTTCCTGGTCGAGATGATGTGAGCGAAAGCCAACTTTTCAAGGATGGGATATCTGAGCTCTGCCTTCTTTAGGACCCTACTTACATAGTAGATCGGGAATTGCTTCTTTCCTTCTTCTCGGACAAGGACTGAACTCACTACTCCGGTTCCCTCTCCCAGGTATAAGAACAAACCCTCCCCTTCTCTTGGCCCTAGGAGTAGTGGTGTTTGGGTGAGTTGTTGCTTCAGAGCTCGAAAAGCTTATTCGCACTCGGGGGTCCATTCAAACTTCTTGCCTCCTCTCAGTGCTCAGAAGAAGGGTGAGCACTTCTCTCCCGCCTAGGAGAGGAACATGCTCAATCCGGACAGCTTGTCGGAGAGATGTTGGACTTCTTTAGCGCTCTTCGTAGATTCTAATTCCAAGATCGCCTTCACTTTGTCTGGATTGGGCTCCACTCCTGAGGGGGTAAGGAGGTGTCCTAAGAACTTTCCCCTATTAGCCCTGAAGACGCACTTTAGAGGGTTGAGCCTCATCTTGTATTTCCTTATGGTCCAAAAAGTTCCTTCCAGATCCAAGACGTGGGACCCGAGATCTCGGCTCTTGATCATCAGGTCATCAAAATAAACCTTGAGGTTCCGTCCCTTCTGCTCCCAGAAGATCCGGTCCATCATTATTTGGTAAGTTTCCCCTACATTCTTCAATCCGAAGGACATCATATTGTAGCTGAAGCACCCATCTCTCGTGACAAAGGTAACATCTTTGATGTCTGGGGGGTGCATGCGTATTTGATGGTACCCTAAAAATGCATCTAGAAAACTCATTTGTGAAAAAACAACGGCTAAGTCAACCAGCGCGTCGATTCAAGGCAGAGGATAACAATCCTTAGGGCACGCTTTATTCAAAAGAGAAAAGTCCACACACATCCTCCATTTTCCATCTCCCTTTTTACCATTAAGACGTTACTCACCTACCCCGAATACTTGCTTGCGGATATGAATCCCGCCTTGAGCAACTTCTCCACCTCTTCCCTGATGGGCCCGACCATCTTGGAAGCGATGGCTCTCTTCTTTTGTTGTATTGGACGAGCCTTGGGGTCAAGATTGAGATGATGTCATGCCACGTTCGCGTCTAACCCTGGCATGTCAGTAGTGCTCCAAGTTAAGATGTCAATGTTCCTCTGCACGCACTCCTTGATCTCCTCTTATTCCCCAGGGCTGAGCTCCCCACTGACTTTTATCTTCTCTTTCATCCCTTCCTTGGTGAGAATTTCCATCTCCAGCACCTCGACCGCCTTCTTAAGCCTTGAGGGTTCCTCCTCTCCCTCTTGCTCTCTCAGCATATGTAACACCCCAAATTCAAATTTGGAGTTCAGGCTGGGTGACATGGCCTAGGACATGGGCGTGTCCAGCTCTGTGTACTCGAGGAGTCTCGAGTAGGACTCTAGTGGGCCTCAAGTGTTTCTCGAGTGAGGCACACGACCTGGGACACGGGCGTGTCGAATGGCGTGTCCTTCACTGTATTGTCGACACGGCCTGGGACACGGGCGTGTCCAAGGGCGTGTCCTACTCAGGTAGACAGCCGAGCTATGTCAGGTGAGGAACACGGCTGGGATCCCAGGCATGTTCTGGATTACACGGGTGTGTCAAAGGTCACACGGATGTGTTGGGAACCCATGTCCCTTTCGGGATTGTTGGTCCTGTGTCGATTGAGGCACACGCCCCTCAAAACGGGCGTGTACTGGTTGGCACGGGCGTCTTAGGAGCTGACACGGTCGTGGCTAATCCCGTGTCCTTGTCTGGCTTGAGTCAGTTGTGTGCCGCTTAAGGGACATGGCCTGTAACACGAGCGTATCATAAGCCATGTCAGCCCTGAAAAGATGTTTTTCAGAGCGAATCGTGGTCGTTCATTTCCTTCTATTTGGATCCTTTGGTCCAAGTTCCTTCCTGCTATTATAAGGCCGAGGAGTGAGAGATAAACTCTCATTTTATGTTGGTCATTCTCTTTTTAAAGATAAGAGAGAGAGGAGAGCAAGGAAGGAAGAAGGAGAAGGGTTACGGCTGCCGGTGGAGCTTCAGCGATCCGAATCGAGAGCCGAGTTCATCATTGTGGAGGCAAAGCTGTCGCGGTGATTACCATCTGGCTAGTTTTTCCATGGCTCCAAAGCGATCGTCAAGGGTAATGATCTCCTTCTTGGACAAGTGAAGTCATACTTTATGCATGTGCATGGAATCCTCCACCAAGAGGTGGAAAGCGTAAGCGATTCCAGCGGGTTGATAGTTGATATCCCTGGTTGAGTCTGCATCTAGATCTGAAAATAAGTAGTACGGAATAGGCATGTTGTGTGAAGCTCATCCGGACGGTTATTCTGGATTGGTGATGTTTATATTACGAACCAGAGAAGACTCCGTATATATAACGAGTAGGTTGTGGTATTTGTGAGGATGCTTGTGAGTTGCTTGTGTTGTATGCTCTACATGAGCTGAATGCGATGCGATCGTGAGAGCCATTCGTTGTGATTGTGGAGCCTTTGTGGCATTGGGATTGTGCGCTCTTCGTGAGTTGTGAGCTGAACTGGAAAGCGGTACTGTGTTATGAGAGATCAATTGGTATCAATGCAGGGGGGGTTTCCCTGGTGTTGGGTACATTGGAAAATGTGTACCTGATTTGAAGAAGCCCAACTTAGCTCAATAATATACATCAAGGTGTATTTAATGTTGTTTTGAGTTGACATGTGCAGGTGAAGAATTAATAAAGTATGCAGAAAAATTCTAAGTCCAAGTGTCGACACAGAGAAGGATGTGTCGACACAGAAGAAATTAGTCGACACAACACTGGGAAGCAGTGTCGACACATAGCAGTTAGTCTACAACAATACTGGGAAAGTGTGTCTACACAGAAGAAGTAAGTCGACACAACACTGGGAAGCAGTGTCGACACAGAAGAAGTAAGTCGACACAACACTGGGAATTTGTGTCGACACAGAAGAATATAGTCGACCTCAAGTTTGTCGACACCAGCAGGATGTGTCGACACAGAAGAATATAGTCGACCTCAAGTTTGTCTACACCAGCAGAATGTGTCGACACATTGTGATTGAGTCGACACATTATAGCAATGTTAAAAGAAGACTGTGTCGACACCTGAAGGCTAAGTCGACACTTACTAAGTTATGATTCTACAACAACTGTGTCGACACACAGGACTTGTGTCGACACACTGAAGAGTCAAGACCAAGTTATTTTCAGAAGAAGCTGTGTCGACTCAAAGGCAACTTAGTCGACATCACTGAAGACTGTGTCGACACCAAAGTCAATTGTGTCGACACAGATACACAGATGGTCTCGACACTTTCTGACAGACTGTCTCGACAACTTGTGGTTCAAGACTAAGGCACAGGACTTGTTTAAAGACTTGACAGTTGTGGGTTGCCACCGGTTAACTGAAGCTGTCAGACTTGTCAGAAAACGGTTAGAAACCGGATCAGCCGGTTATCATGAAGAAAGTCTATAAATAGACAGATTCAGAAGGAGAAAGTAACTTTTGGAAAACATTGATGAGAATCAAAAAGTTGAGAAGGATTACAATCCAATTCATTTTCAAGAAAGTGCTAAGCACTTAAGAAGATCTTCTCCAGAAGATCTAAGAAGACTATCTAAGGATAGATCAAAGAAGAGTTCTAATCAGAATTCAGAAGAATCATTCAAAGTGCTGGATAGAGAGAGATCAAGCCAGAATTTGAAGAAGAAGAAAGAAACCACCAGTGGATTCTCAAGAAGCTGTTTGGAAATCAACTCAGCTAAGTTCATATTCAAGAAGCTTTGAAGAAAGCTCAGATACAGTTGATTTCATCAGCTGATCAAGAATATTCTTGGCCTTTTATCTCTCAATTTAGGCAAGACAGTTAAATAATCTTTTCTATATTTCTATAGGATCTGTTTACACAGATCTGAGTTGTAAGCCTGTGTTATAAAGGCTGAGTGTAGGAGTGTTGAACTCTGAGTGGTAGGGCTGTTTGCCTGAGTGTAGGAGAAGGGTCTTCTCTGAGTTGTAGGCCTTGGGGAAAGGCTGAGGGCTGTTGTGCCTGAGTTGTAGGAACCAGTTGGGTTCTGAGTTGTAGGATCTGTTGATCTGAGATTAGTGGATGTTTGGCCGAATCTAGCATACTGCTAGATAGGTGAAGGGGGAAAGTGGATGTACCCAGACCTTGGGGAACCACTATAAAACATTGTGCAATCTGTGATGTTTTATTTTCTGTGATTGTTGTGATTATTGTGTTAGCCATTAAATTGAATTCTGCCTAGAAGTTTTCATAAATAAGTAGAACCTATTCACCCCCCCCCCCCCTCTAGGTGTTTAGGCTGTCTTGAAAATTAAACTATCAAGTGGTATCAGATGGAGGTTCCTCAAAAAGGACTTAACAGTCTGAGGTAGATCTGAAAGGCAGATTCAAGATTCAAGAAGATGGGTTCTGGAGAGAATCACAAGGAGCTAGGGTCTATGAAATTACCCATATGCAGGAAGGAAATCTTTGGGATCTGGAAAGAAAGAGTCAGATTGTTTATGGAGGCATCTGACCCAAGGATTTATATCACAGTTCAGGAAGGGCCCTTTATCCCAAAGAAGATTTCAGCTATGGATGCAAATATCCAAATACCAAAGACATATTCAGAAATGACCAAGGATGAAATCATCTTGGCAACCATGGACAAAAGGGCACAGAACATCATTGTTAGTGCCATAGATGATTCAACATTTCAGAATCTGATTCACTGCAAGACCTCCAAGGAGATGTGGGACACATTGATTGTCTACATGGAGGGATCTGAAGAAGTAAGGCTGGACAGGAAGTCTATGCTAAATCAGGAGTATGAAAGCTTTAGACAAGGAAAATCTGATAGCATAACTGAGTGCTATAAGAAATTCTATAGAATTGTGAATGAGCTAATATCCTATGGAAGAGTCTTCAGTACCTATGAACTGAATGACAAATTCTTAAGATCCTTATCAAAGGATTGGGATACAAAGATCTGTGCCATAAGAGAAGTGGCTAAATTGGCAGAGATATCTCCTCCAACCCTGTTTGGAAAGTTGCTATCCTATGAAATGCAACTTATGGTGAGCAAGGAGGAGGAAAGAAACTCAAGAGGAGAGCATAGAGAAAAGACTGTGGCATTCAATGCAGAAGCCACTAGAAAGAATAGGAGGATATCACCATCTCCTCCTAAGGAAGTTACAGAAGATAGTTCTGAAAGTTCAAACAAGGGTTTTGAAAGCTGTGATTCAGATGCAGATTTTGCTGCATTCACAAGACAATTCCAGAGGTTCTTGAAGAAGAAGCAGTGGAAGTCTAGGCCTTCCCCATCACAGCAAGTTGATGACTATTATAAGAAGAAAAGGTCATCAAGGAAAGAGAAGAGCAGATCAAAGCCCAGCAAAGCCACTACTTCAAAGATTGTATGTTATTGTTGCAATAGGCCTGGACATGTAGTGGCTGATTGTCCTGATAAGAGAAAGGAATCTTCAGAAAAGAAGAAGACTTATCAGAAAGGCAAGAAGGAGAAATCCTTTGTAGCAAAGAAAGATAAGAGTCTATCAGACCAGTCAACTTCAGAGTCAGAATCTGAAGCTGAAGCATATATTGGACTATATGCTGCATCTGAAGAAGAGGAGTTTCTGCAGTTGCTAGACTCCATCAATGAACAAAAGGATCAGCAGTGTATGGGGCTGATGGCAGGATCAGAAGAGGACATATGCCAGAATCAGTCTGGTCATAATAAGGTACAATGTCCTTCTATTACATCTGTTTGTTGTACAAGTGAAGAATCAGCTACATCTGCATCAACAGATGTAGATGCATCTGAATCTGAAGGAGATGTCTATCAATTGATAGACAAGTATGGGGACCTGTTGCAGGCCCTTAAGAAAAGCAAGAACCTGGTTAAATCTCAGGCTCAGGAAATTGCTGAACTAAGGTTTGCTACAACTGAGTTAGAAAAAGTTATTGATCAAAAATTAAATGAAATTGCCAAGCTGAAGAATATAACTATTATTCAGATGGGCACAATTAATTATACTAATGATCAAGTGAAGAGTCTGGAGGCCAGACTTAGAATTGAAAGGGATTTAGTGGCTAGTTACTCTAAGCTAAAATCTGTCTTACCCTTGATAGATGAATTTGTCACTCAAAAGGGTAAGGCTGGATTAGGATTTAAAGGTAACTCCAGGGCTGGCAGATTCAAGAGGAAAGGCAAAGCTCCTGTTCAGCCACTAAACCTTTCAGTCCCCATAAAGTTTAGTAAGGTGAAAGTGCCTTCTAACAAATATGATCATGAAGACATTCAAGGTCATATTAAGACTAATGTTCTGAAGAACAAGGGTGTAAATGCAAGCAGGCCTACCTATGGTCATAAACCCAATGGTTTTAAGAAATCAGTAGGTGAAGGTGCAACAGCACCAGCAATGAACAGAAATTCTTCTAACAAGGATGTATCTAGATCTAGATACAATAAGTTTGAATGTTGGTGCTGTGGCAAGAGAGGCCATTTTGCATTAGACTGCTGGTATAACACAAGTGTTATAAAGAATAAGAGTCTACCTGTTAGAAGAGGTTATGATAGCTTTATTAATATTAACCTGAACCAAGGACCCAAGACTTACTTGGGTTCTAAGGGTAAGTAATTCTGTATTGTAGGTGAATCCAAGTAACCATGCCCCTATATGGTACTTGGATAGTGGTTGTTCCAGGCATATGACTGGAACAAAGGGGCTGCTGAAGGAGTATTCATCTGTCAAAGATGGACCTAAAGTGATCTTTGGTGGATCTGAAAAAGGAGTCATCAAAGGGTTTGGTAACATTTCTTCTAACCTAATTACTATCACTCAAGTGGCTTATGTAAAAGGTTTGAAACATAATCTAATAAGCATAAGCCAGCTAAGTGATTTAGGATATGACATTTCATTTGTTAAAGATGGATGTCATATCAAGAGGTCAAGTGATCAAAAGATCATATTGACTGGGTATAGGAAGAGAAATGTATATTGTCTTAATTTTGAATGTGAGAATAAGGCTTCTCCCATCTGTCTTGTAGCTGATGACAATGCTTCTCATTGTGTTAAGTGGCACAAGAGATTGGCTCATCTAAACTACAAGACAATTGGCCAACTCTTTAGCAAAGAGCTAGTGAGGAATGGACCTCAAATTAAGTGTATAAAGGAAGGGATATGCTCAGCTTGTCAAAAGGGAAAGCAGACAAAATCCTCCTTTCAAAGCCTTGAAAACAAGGATTCTGTGAGGTGCTTATACCTCTTGTATATGGATCTTTTTGGTCCTATGCCAGTTCATAGTCTAGGTAGGAAGGTCTACACTTTTGTGGTTGTAGATGACTATTCTAGATTTACATGGGTGTTCTTTCTGAGACAAAAATCTGAAACCCCAAGTGTATTACTTAATTTTGTAAAGCAAATTCAGAATGAACTGAATAGTACAGTGGTCAAAATCAGAAGTGACCATGGTACTGAGTTTCAATCTGAAAGCATAATAAACTTGTGTAAAGACTTTGGGATTTTCCAAGAGTTCTCCTCACCTAGAACACCTCAGCAAAATGGAATTGCTGAAAGAAAGAATACAACATTAATTGAAGCTGGTGACACCTCTCTCCCAGAATATTTTTGGGCTGAGGCAGTTAACACTGCTTGTCATGTCATCAATAGGGCTTCTATCACCAAAAGCCACAGAAAGACTCCCTATGAGATTGTGAAAGGCAGAAAACCAAATCTATCCTATTTTAGGATCTTTGGTTGCAAGTGCTATATACTTAACAATGGCAAGTCATATTTGACTAAGTTTACTGCCAAATCCTAGGATGGGATATTTGTTGGGTACAGCACAAATAGTAAGGCCTATAGAGTCTTCAACTTAACTACTCAAGTTGTTGAAGAATCTGTGCATGTTGTATTTGATGAAACAAGATTAATCAATTATGAGTTGTCTTGTAGATCAAATGACTCAACAGGTATAAGCAAGAGGATGGACAAGCTCTCCATTACTGAAGCTTCAAAGGAAGATGGAGCATTGGAAAATGAAGGCTGCTGTCCAGGGGGAGTACAAGAGATAATGGAAGCTGATGAAAACCAAGAGGTTCAGCAGAATGAAGAAGCTGGAGATGCTCAACCTGAAGGGAATCTTCCTCCAGCTATAAGATATCTAAGAGATTATCCTGCTGATCAGATAATTGGTGATCCAAGACAAGGAGTGCAAACTAGAAGCAGAAATCAAAGCACAGTTTTGCATTCAAGTTTCTTGTCTCAAATGGAACCTAAGAAGTTTGAAGAAGCTATCCAAGACCAGCACTGGATTGATGCTATGCAAGAGGAGCTGAATCAATTCAGAAGGTGCAAAGTCTGGGAGCTTGTTCCTAAACCAAGAGGCCACAACATAATTGGCACTAAGTGATCTATAGGAACAAGCTAGATGAAAGTGGGATAATAGTGAAGAATAAAGCAAGGTTAGTTGCAAAAGGATACAGGCAGGAAGAAGGGATCGACTTTGATCAAACCTTTGCTCCAGTAGCAAGGCTGGAGGCAATCAGAATGTTCCTATGCAGCCTACCAAGACTTCAAAGTATACCAGATGGATGTGAAGTCAGCATTTCTGAATGGTGATCTTAAAGAAGAAGTATATGTAGAGCAGCCATCAGGTTTTGTAGATCCTCTTAAACCTGATTCTGTGTATAAGCTTAGGAAAGCTTTATATGGGTTAAAACAAGCTCCAAGGGCTTGGTATGAAACCCTGTCTACCTTCCTCATTGAGAATAAATTCTCAAGAGGAAAGATAGATAAAACTCTATTCCTTAGGGAATCCAAAGGTAAGATCATCTTAGTTCAGATCTATGTTGATGACATAATCTTTGGATCTACTGAAAACAACCTTTGTAAAAAGTTTGCCAAACTTATGCAAGAGAAGATTGAGATGAGCAGTATGGGAGAACTTAAGTTCTTCTTGGGACTCCAAGTAAGACAGACTGATGATGGATTGTCCATATCCCAGTCTAAGTTCACCAAAGAATTAATTAAGAAATATGGTATGAAGTCATCCTCCACCATGAGAACTCCTATGGGAACAAGTATGCCTATATGCAAAGATGAGGCAGGTAAACCTGTTGATGAATCATTGTATAGAGGAATAGTTGGGTCTCTACTATATCTCACTGCTAGTAGACCAGACATTATGTATGCAACATGTGTCTGTGCTAGGTACCAAGCCTGCCCTAAAGAATCTCATTATACTGCAGTCAAAAGAATTCTGAGATATCTAAAGGGCACTCCTAATCTAGGCCTTTGGTACCCTAGGAATAGAGATTTTCTACTAACAGGCTATTCAGATGCAGATTTTGCAGGATGTAGAGAGGACAGGAAAAGTACTACAGGTACTTGTCAATTCCTGGGAGGAAGACTAATATCATGGAGTAGTAAGAAGCAGACCAGTGTGGCAATTTCCACAGCTGAGTCAGAGTATGTTGCTGCTGGAAGCTGCTGTGCACAGCTATTGTGGATGCAGCATCAGCTTAAGGATTATGGTATTCAGGTAAGTAGAACACCCTTTTTTGTGATTCTAAGAGTACTATTTCTATTGCTAATAATCCAGTTTCTCATAGTAGAACTAAGCATATAGAAATCAAATACCATTTTCTTAGAGAACATGTAGGAAAAGGAGACATCTCATTGGAATTTGTAAAAACAGATTATCAAATAGCAGATGTATTTACTAAGCCTTTAGATGAAACCAAATTCAATAAATTCAAAATTGAATTAGGTATGTTAACCATTGATTAATGTATTAACAAAATCATTAACAATGCAATTGAAGTGGTATGTAAGTAAGTTAAAGTAATAACAACATAATTAAGTGTTAAAAAAGGACACATTGAAGTAACACTTACAAGTGGTATTGAACCAACAGAAATTGGCTAAGTAAGAATGTGTCAACACATTCAGTAATAATGTGTCGACTCAGAGAAATAATGTCGACAAGTCAGAAATATTGTGTCGACACAGAGAATATGTGTCGACACTTAAGAGTTATATTGTCGACTTAACCAGAAATGTAATGTCGACTCAACCAGGATAATGGTGTCGACACTTACAGAATATGTGTCGACACTTATCCTTAGAGTCGACACAGAATTTCTGTCTATCTACTATGTATCCAAGGTATCGACATAACCACAAATTAGTGTCGACACATAGTAGGCTGAAGTAATGTCAAGACAATAGAAGTTTGTGTCGACACATTCCGTCTGTGTCGACACATTTAGTTTGTTTTTTGGCGCCTTTTGAACTTCTTTCAACAGAAGGTATAAATAGGTCAAAAACTCTTTCTGTCGACACGCTTCCAAGGTTTTCGAGACTAAAACCCTGTGTCGACAGTCTATCTTTCTCTCTTCTCTCAAGCTTTCTCGACGAATCGATGGCGCCAAGGATTGAAGACAACGTCAATGAAGGGTATGAGTTGGTGCGCCAGGCCTTTGCAGATGCGCTGCCAGATGTTCAAGGGGTTATCACCCTCCTCTCCGAGTCAGGGTTAGAATTTCTAATCTCAGAACCGACTAAAATCTGGAAGAAGGAGGTGCACGAGTTCTTTATCTCTGCATCAGTCCACTCAAATGGCCTCAAGATTAAGTATAATGTTCAAGGGACTAAGGTGAAGATTACTCCAAGAAGTTTAAGAAAGATCTTTCAATTACAAGTAGTTGAGAATGAAGAGGAAGTTCCTAGTTCTAAGACAAGGGAAGCCCTTCAATGGTGTGGACTGGACTCGAGCATGAAGATTGGAGCTGCATTCAACAGGAAGGGTATGAATCAGCAAGGGAAGTTCTTATCTGAAATTGTTGGGAAAGTGATCCTCTGCAAGACAGGTGGACATGATAGGATTTCTGCCTATATGTTCAGCCTTATGACCAGGATTGTTTTTACAATCCCTACTGATTGGTCAGAAGTACTCTTTGACAAGATCAAAGAAGGAATCAAGAAGCCCAACATGGCTAAAATCATGAGCTTATATCTCACTGGAGTGATTCCTGAAGTGATGCAGCAACTGCCAGGGACTAAGATCAATCATATGAGAAGGATGGATATGAGACTATTCTCTATGTGGGATAGGATGCTGTCCAAGGATGTGCCTGAAGAGAGCAGGCCAGACACCCCTGTGAAATCCCCTTCTCAAACTCAAGAAACTGAACAACAACAAGAAGACCCACTCAGGACACAGGTTGAAGAACAGCCTGACTCAACTATAGTCCAGCAAGTGTCAACACCTGCACAGATGCAGGGGGAGCCAGTTCACTCTCTTGCTCAAAATGTATCTACTCCTGATCAGGTACAAGTGTAGGGGGAGCTAATGTATTTTACTATAAAAGACATTGCTCATATTCTTATTACTGCACAGGTTCAGGGGGAGCTAGTGTCCACTCCTACTCTAGATACTACAATTACTGAACGAGTACAGGAGAAGCTGTTGTCAGTACAAGTGCAAGAGGAAGCACAGTTAGACTTATCTCAAGATTTAACTGCTGCAGAAGATACAGCTCAACTGGAATTTACTCTGGAGGAGTTATTCCCTGATGCTGATACTACTACTGATAAAGTAGGAGGAGGACCAGAAATTGAGAAGTCCATAGGTATGGAAATTGATCAGGAAGCTGAAGTTGAGCCACAGGTTGAGGGGGAGCCAGTGGATGTTGAGACTGAGCAACAGGTCACTGGGACAGATACACTTCATCCTCCTCAAGAAAGAGTTCACCTAGATACTTCGTCTGATACTGAAACTGAAGAAGCCAGGATGGCCAAGAAAAGAAAACTTGTTGTATTTAAGAGAAGAAGCAAGAATTATAAGCAGGCTTTACAGACAACACCTCAACAAGTATCTCCTGCCTTTGATCATAACAAGTTTATGGTAGATCTACAGGTGAAATTGGATGAACAAAGAATGGCTCTGGAAAAGTATGTTGATGAAAATAGCAAGTCACTTCAGTTTGACTTAGCTCAGGATATAAAGTCCATCCAGTTTCAAGTCAACATGCATAAGAAAGAAATGACAGATTGCTTCCAAAAGGGAGGCCATGCTGTGGTTTATCTAGCTCAACAATAGAAGGCTATTACTAAAAAGGTAGATGATGTTGTCCTGAAGCAAAGCTATGTCTTGGAAAATCAGTTAAGAATGAATGATAATTTAACTGAATCTCATCATGAGATAATAAAGGAATTGAAAAAGATTGTTCCAGGCCTGCCTGCAGATAAAACAAAAGAAATGGAAGAATTTGATAAGAACTTTCAAGCTGCTATTGCTTCTGTTAAGACTGCAATCACTACCTCTCAAAAAGAAATATCTGAAAAGCTTCAAAAGTTAAAACCATTTTTTAAAGAGGGTGTCAATTATCTGGATGGCCAAATCAAATTTCAAAAGGAAGATCTCAGAGATCATGTTTCTAGAGAATCCATAAAGGGGGAGAGGATGCTAGTTCATGCAGGCTCAGAGCACTCCAAATGGGTGACCAATAGTATTCGAGCCACATTAGGATATCCCCCATTGTGTGATGATGCTATGGTGGCTGAGTCAGGAATACAAACAAGTCTACTTGAAGGCAATCAACCTGAGGTTGCCCAAGTCATTTACCCCCCTCCAGATTTTGATATGATTGATCAGCAGGTTCAAGGGATGTATAGTCCTCCAAAGGAGGTTACTAATATTGTTATTGGGAAGGTTGATAAGCCTGAGGCTACTTTGAAAGACCAGCAAGATGCTCTTTTATCTAAGAAAAGGTTTAGAGAGCAGGCTGAACTTAAGCCAGACTTTGAGCAGTGGAGTCCTACTTCCAGAAATATAATACTCACTGCATGGAAGGCTGTCAAAGACCAAGTGCAGGAAAGAGGCAAGTGGTACAATGAGATGGAATGGCAGAAGTATGAAACCAGGCAAGAGGCCATTGTACAGTTTAGAAGAAAAGCCAAGCTGGGTAGGCTGCCTACAGATGCTCAGGAGCCAAGCAAATATTTTCCAAAGCCCTTTCATTATTTTGAAAGGCAAAGGCTCAAGGAAGAAGCTAAGAAGAAGGCTGATCTAAAAGGCAAGAAGCCAGCTGAAGATTCTGAAGCTCCTGTGAAGGCTCAAGTTCTATCTGGCAAAGGGATTGTCATTAAAGAGCCTGATCAGTCTTAGTTTTTTTAGTTCTTTCAAAGTATTTTGTAATGTTTTGATTAAATCATTAAATGTAATTCTCTGTATTCAAACATTATCAAGTTATAAACAAAATGTTGTTTGGCATCATATAATGTTCATTCTGTGATGGATTGTTTTTATGTTTTGTTTATATTAAGTATTCCTGTTATGTCATTTATCATCAGTTTATACTTTGTATAAATGGTGTATATCATTGGCTATAGGGTTATGACTTCTCCAAATAGGGGGAGATTGTTGGGTACATTGGAAAATGTGTACCTAATTTGAAGAAGCCCAACTTAGCTCAATGATATACATCAAGGTGTATTTGATGTTGTTTTGAGTTGACATGTGCAGGTGAAGAATTAATAAAGTATGCAGAAAAATTCTAAGTCCAAGTGTCGACACAGAGAAGGATGTGTCGACACATAGAAGAAATTAGTCGACACAACACTGGGAAGCAGTGTCGACACATAGCAGTTAGTCTACAACAATACTGGGAAAGTGTGTCGACACAGAAGAAGTAAGTCGACACAACACTGGGAAGCAGTGTCGACACAGAAGAAGTAAGTCGACACAACACTGGGAATTTGTGTCGACACAGAAGAATATAGTCGACCTCAAGTTTGTCGACACCAGCAGGATGTGTCGACACAGAAGAATATAGTCGACCTCAAGTTTGTCTACACCAGCAGAATGTGTCGACACATTGTGATTGAGTCGACACATTAGAGCAGTGTTAAAAGAAGACTGTGTCGACACCTGAAGGCTAAGTCGACACTTACTAAGTTATGATTCTACAACAACTGTGTCGATACACAGGACTTGTGTCGACACACTGAAGAGTCAAGACCAAGTTATTTTCAGAAGAAGCTGTGTCGACTCAAAGGCAACTTAGTCGACATCACTGAAGACTGTGTCGACACCAAAGTCAATTGTGTCGACACAGATAGACAGATGGTCTCGACACTTTCTGACAGACTGTCTCGACAACTTATGGTTCAAGACTAAGGCACAGGACTTGTTTAAAGACTTGACAGCTGTGGGTTGCCACCGGTTAACTGAAGCTGTCAGACTTGTCAGAAAACGGTTAGAAACCGGATCAACCGGTTACCATGAAGAAAGTCTATAAATAGACAGATTCAGAAGGAGAAAGTAACTTTTGGAAAACATTGATGAGAATCAAAAAGTTGAGAAGGATTACAATCCAATTCATTTTCAAGAAAGTGCTAGGCACTTAAGATCTTCTCCAGAAGATCTAAGAAGACTATCTAAGGATAGATCAAAGAAGAGTTCTAATCAGAATTCAGAAGAATCATTCAAAGTGCTGGATAGAGAGAGATCAAGCCAGAATTTGAAGAAGAAGAAAGAAACCACCAGTGGATTCTCAAGAAGCTGTTTGGAAATCAACTCAGCTAAGTTCATATTCAAGAAGCTTTGAAGAAAGCTCAGATACAGTTGATTTCATCAACTGATCAAGAATTATCTTGGCCTTTTCTCTCTCAATTTAGGCAAGACAGTTAAATAATCTTTTCTATATTTCTGTAGGATCTGTTTACACAGATCTGAGTTGTAAGCCTGTGTTATAAAGGCTGAGTGTAGGAGTGTTGAACTCTGAGTGGTAGGGCTGTTTGCCTGAGTGTAGGAGAAGGGTCTTCTCTGAGTTGTAGGCCTTGGGGCAAGGCTGAGGTAGGGCTGTTGTGCCTGAGTTGTAGGAACTAGTTGGGTTCTGAGTTGTAGGATCTGTTGATCTGAGATTAGTGGAAGTTTGGCCGAATCTAGCATACTGCTAGATAGGTGAAGGGGGAAAGTGGATGTACCCAGACCTTGGGGAACCACTATAAAACATTGTGCAATCTGTGATGTTTTATTTTCTGTGATTGCTGTGATTATTGTGTTAGCCATTAAATTGAATTCTGCCTAGAAGTTTTCATAAATAAGTAGAACCTATTCACCCCCCCCCCCTCTAGGTGTTTAGGCTGTCTTGAAAATTAAACTATCACCTGGCTTGTTACACTACTGTGGTAGGTCGATCCAGAGGTACTATGTACTTGTGTTGTGAGCGATCGATTGGTGGCAATGCAAAGGAAGGTTTCCTGACTTGTTACACTATGGGTGTAGGTCGATCTATAATGCTCATTGGTTGTCATGAGGTGAATGCCTCTGAGTGGGATGGGTGAGGATGTCTCCAACATTCATATTGTAGTAGACCAGTGCCCGACCAACAAGCTAATAACCTTTGATCGGTGGTAGGACCTTGAATGATTCGGTACACCGTAAGTGTGCCCTGAGTGCACGAAGCGTCTGGCATGAAGTCCGGCGTTTATGATATTTTTGTGCCTGAGTGCACTTGTTGTGATATATATATTGTGATTGCAATACATGCAGGGAAGAAACCACTGCCCCGGGTAAGGGGTAGGGTCGTTATATTTGGTTAGTGATAATACATTTTGTAGCCTAAACTATTATCGTATTTTCTAGTTTTGAAGGCGCTAATCTTGCCTTATTAGCTTAATTTTTATCTTTCTTATGTAAACATTATGGTCACTAACATTTTCTTGTCTTTTTGCAGGTTTCCAGAATTTTGGCCAAAAATGACCTGTCACGCCCCCCTGTCACACCCTCCCTGGGCGTGTCACAGGGCATATCACCCGATCCCGTGGAAGCTGCTGACAGAGACAAATAATAGGAAAAATGGCTGTCACACCCCCCTGACACACCCTCCCCGGGCGTGTCCCAAGGAGTGACACGGGGTGTGTCTCCCTCTTCCCGAAGTCTACCTCCGCATTAAATGCATTTTCGCCTTAACACGCCAACAGTACTATCACGCCCCCAGTCACGGGTATGACCAAGGGCGTGTTCGCCCCCTTTTCCAAGACTGACGGAATCCCGACCAATGATTTCGATGCGACGTACGTGTCACGCCCCACCTACACGAGCGTGACCCAGGCGTGTTAGCCATCGTATAGAAGCAATCATCCTTCCCACCAGAATCCAAAACCCAAGGTCAAACCCGTACGTGTCATGCCCCCTGACACGCTCTCCTCGGGCGTGACCTAGGGCATGACCAACCCGAGAAAAAATCTATAAATTCTTACCCCCCCTCCCACCCCCCCCCTTCCATTTCAGACAAGTTTGGGTTGAGAGGGGAGGTGCTTCCCCTTTGTTTCTTGTCTCTTTTATGCTTTTTCTGTCTCTCTCTCTCTTTCTTATTTTGTAATTTTCTTAACCCTAGCTTAGTGCTTAGTTTGTTTAAGCTTTTGTTGTAATTTTTGCTCTTGTTATAGTTGATAATTGTAGGGCTAGAATAGGATTTCAATTTTCATGCAATTGTAATTTCCATTTCAAGTTGTAGCTCTCTTTAATATTAATAAAAGTGTTGTTTCTTCTCTCCTTGTTTACTTTGTGTTATCATGCTATTCTACTCATCTCTCACCCTCCACTTTGCTATGATTAACTAATCCTCCTTGTAATCGATCTTGATGATCCGAGGTTCGAGTGATTAAGTTATGATACTTTGAATTTACCTTTTCTTTTTAGGGTTTTAGACCTTGAATTACTCTTGATTTATTTTGGGTTGGAGATATATCATCGATATATATATTCTCCACCTTAGCTTTCATTCTTGGCAAACTGGGAGGCCGATAGTTTGAAGTGAGCATTCAAGAGTAAAGAGAGTTGTACGCACCCCTCGAGAGAGGAAGACGTTCAAATCTCCTAGATTGGAGTAAAATCCAATAGTGGGGTTCACCGCGTAAAGCGAGCTTTACGCCTCCGATTTAGACGAGAGTCGGTCGGACCTTCCTAAACTCATTTGGGCACAAATTCGAGAGAAGCGTGTTCAAGCTTTATGAACCTCCACGGTCAAGGACCTTTACCCTATTAAGCATAGGTTTAGTTATCATGTTTTTAATCGACTTTAGCCGAGATGATTCTCGATCGACTGCATTTCCATTTCATCATTCTAATCCTTCGTTGTAATCGCTTCTTTTATGCTCTCTACTTAGCTGCATTTAGTTCTCCTTTATTCCTATTTTCCTTTCATTTAGTGTGTTTAATTTTCTCTTTATCCCTAAAGATTTTCTGTCGATAAAATAATAGTCTTCGTGTGAGTAAGTATACTCAACAGGTCCCGGATTTCAATACGACACTTGTGTCCCCTAGCTACAGTTCGATAGGTATACTTGCCTAATTGGATTGCTAATTCGGCTCTCTTTTCTTAAGCGGAATGTGATCACCAAGTTTTGGCGTCATTGCCGGGGAGCAACTTTCATTGATATATTGAAAACACGAACCTATTAATTTTATCATTAATCTTTCTCATCCTCCATTTAAAAAATTTTAAAATCAAAAAAAAAAATATAATCGCTCTTAATAGAAACCCACTTCACAATTTTTCTACGCCACCTAATTCTCTCGAAAATGGCAAAGTGCTTTAAGTGCCACTATCTTGTCTAGTACCTTGTGAACCCTTCATTGGGTAGCCCTTGGGAAGTTCGGGAGTTAAGCTATTAAAAAAAATCTATTTCAAAAAAAATTTTAATTCTCTTTTTCTAGTTTATTTATTTCTCTTTCTTCTCTTCTCTTCTTTTAGTGCATTATCAGCGGGAGTCCGTCGGTTATTTTGGACTTGGACCACAAAATTGAGCATACTCTTTGGAGAAGATCGCGATTTCAAGGCCCTACTCTCCAAATACCGGTTGAGGATTCCGAGTCATTTTCTACTTTAAGAATGGAAGAACCCCAAGTAGAAGAAGTCGTACAAAGGCCTATGTCCTATTATGCACGGTCGAATCTAGAGGGAACAGAATCTAGTATAGTGCGCCCTGCGATAGCTATTAACAATTTTGAACTGAAGCCTAACATAATTCAAATGGTGCAGCAGTATGTGCAATATGACGGACTTCAAGATGAAGTTCCGAACGCACATATAGTAAGCTTTCATGAAATTTGTGACACCTTCAAGATAAATGGTGTTACAAATGATGTTATTAGGCTAAGATTATTTCCTTTTTCTCTAAGAACTAAGGCTAAGTAGTGGTCAAACACTATACCTAAAAATAGCATCACAACCTGGGATCAATTAACTGAGAAATTTTTGGCAAAGTATTTTCCGCCAGCTAAAACTGCAAAACTTAGTAACGCCATTTCTGCTTTTGGACAAATAGACTCCGAAACCTTATATGAAACTTGGGAAAGATTGAAAGAATTATTAAGACGATGCCAACATCACGCGCTGCCTGTATGGTTACAAGTGCAGACGTTTTATAATGGGCTAAATCAAAATACAAAGCAAATGATAGACGCAGCTTCTGGTGGTACTTTAAACCATAAGACCCCGAAAGCAGCTCTTGATCTTTTCGAGGTCATGGCCATGAACACTTATCAGTTGAATGTGTCTAGGTCCCTCCCAAACAAACCTGCAGGTATCTTTGAAGTGGAAAAAGTCTACAAGCTAGCTCTGCAAGTAGAAATATTAAGGAAAAAATTATAGAGATGACTGCTGCCTCTGCCCCTCAGGTATGGGAATCTGTAACTCCTGCTCCCAAACAAGTAGATTATGTAAATAATATGCCTATAAATGCTTTTAATAATTTTTCTGCTGCAAATTTCTTGCGCCCGGTTTTGTTTTTCCAAATAGTTATAATCCTGCTTTAAGAAATCACCCGAATTTTTCGTAGAGTAATCCCTTGAACGCAATACTCCCTCCACCACAAAATGATTTTTCTACACCACCACCACCTCTTCAAAACTATCAAAAACCTCCAAGCTTGGATGAGTTACTTTCTAATTATATTACCACAAATGACACTACTATAAGAACCTTAACTGGAAGCGTTAAAAGTCTTGAAAATCAAGTAGGATAGCTCGCAAACATAATTTCTGAGCGACCCGCGGGGTCTCTTCATTCCAATGCCGAGCCCAACCCGAGATAGAAAGCGAAATCTATAACTCTCCGGAGTGGGAAAAACGTTTATGGAAGGGTTAGTGAAGAGCCCGAGGCAAGCTCCGCCCCCGTTTTAAAAAATCAAAGCTCCGCTCCCATTTTAAAAATTCCACCCTCTGTTGAAGAAGTTATCACCCCCATTTTATAAAAAGATCTCACTCCACCACCCATCTTTAAAAATAATCCAAACTCCACCATACCCTTCCGAACTTAGCAAATAATATCAGGATGATCAGTACTCCAGCTTCTTAGAAATGGTCAAGCAAATCCACATAAATCCGCCCTTCCACGAAGCAATTTCCCAGATGCCGAAGTACGCTAAGTACCTTAAGGACCACCTGACTAACAAGAAGAAGTTAGAAAACCTTTCGCATGTCACGTTAAACGTCGAGTGCTCTACTGTTTTGACAAACAGTTTACCAATGAAAATCAGTGACCCGGGTAGTTTTTCTATTCCGTGTGTCTTTGGTGATCTTTTTATCAAGAATGCATCGACCGACTTAGGTGTGAGTATAAACCTGATACCCCTCTCGTTGTTTAAGAAGTTAGGAATTGGTAGCCTCAACCCCACACGGATGAGTATCCAGCTCGCCGACAGATCTGTTAAGTACCCGTTAGGAATAGTGGAGGATGTCTTAGTAAAAGTCGACAGGTTCATCTTCCTGGTGGACTTCATCATATTGGATATCGAAGAAGACGTCGAGGTTCCCCTGATCCTTGGCCGACCCTTCCTTGCCACCTCCTGAGCTATCATTGATGTAAGCAATGGTAAGCTCTTCCTTCGAGTAGGCGACGATGAAGTGACTTTCTCTATCACCCCTAGATGAAAAACACCTTAGCAAATGATGACTCCTGCTTTTTCGTAGATGCCCTAAGTGAAGAATCCTCCTATCGCCTCTCTGAATTTGAAAAATAATTTTCTGATTTTTGTTCCTCCTCTACTCTTCCAAATGAATCGTTACACCTAAGTGAAGAATCCTCCTATCGCCTCTCTGAATTTAATAAAGAATTTTTTGATTTTTGTTCCTCCTCTAATCTTCCAACTAAATCGCTGCAAGAAGCTTCCATGGCCGCTAGCCCCACCTCTTTTAATTTTCCATGTAAAAAAGTCTGCGAGGACATAGTTTTTGAAAAAGAATGGATTTCTAAAATCTCGTATTAAGAACCCCCTACCCTAGAATTAAAAGAACTTCCTGAACATCTTAGATATGATTTCTTAGAAAAAGATTCCAAGTTACCAGTGATAGTTTTGGCCTACCTCACGGATGCGCAAAATGATAAACTTTTTTAGTTTTACGTAAACATCATCGAGCTATTTCCTGTCAAATTTCTGATATCAAGGGCATAGGCCCATCTTTCTTCACTCACAAAATCTTAATGGAAGATAATTCGCATAACTCCATACAACCATAGCGCTGTATAAACCCAAACATGAAAGAAGTAGTTAAGGGAAAAGTTATGAAACTCTTAGACGCAGGAATTATATATCCTATATTTGATAGTAAGTGGGTTAGCCCAGTTCAGGTAGTGTCGAAGAAGGGAGGGATAACGGTAGTCAATAATGAGAATAATGAATTAATCCCGACACGGACGGTGACCGGGAGGCGAATGTGTATATATTATCGTAAATTAAATGACGCCACCCGCAAGGATCATTTTCCCTTGCCGTTTATCGATCAAATTTTAATACGATTATCCGACCATAGCTTTTATTGTTTTCTCGATGGCCTCTCGGGGTATTTTCAAATACCCATCTCCCCTGAGGACCAGGAGAAAACTACGTTTACTTGTCCCTTCGGCACCTACTCCTACCGAAGAATGTCGT
Organism: Platanthera zijinensis; assembly: GCA_039513925.1. Taxonomy (NCBI): domain Eukaryota; kingdom Viridiplantae; phylum Streptophyta; class Magnoliopsida; order Asparagales; family Orchidaceae; genus Platanthera; species Platanthera zijinensis. Next base: position 133,334,686 of record CM077078.1, read on the forward strand.
TTGGATTGTGCAATGCGCTAGCTACATTCCAGCAATGTATGCTCGCTATCTTTGACAAGTACGTAGAAAGCATTATGGATGTATTCATGGATGATTTCTCCATGTTCGGCGATGCTTTCGATAGTTGTTTGGAAAATTTAGAAAAAGTCTTAGAACGATGCGTAGAGACTAACCTTGCCCTAAATTGGGAAAAATGACATTTTATGGTGAGGGAAGGGTTTGTTTTGGGTCATAAAATTTCTGCGAGAGGATTTGAGGTAGATATTGCTAAGATAGAAGGTATCGAGAAGCTGCCACCGCTTACGAACATAAAAGCTATAAGAAGTTTCGTAGGTCACGCTGGTTTCTACCGCCGCTTCATAAAGGACTTCTCCAAGATCACAAAGCCCCTTACCCATCTATTAGAAAAAGACGCCCCATTTATTTTTGATCACCTTTGCCTAGCTGCTTTTAATCTAATAAAAGAAAAATTAATTAATTCCTTGATTATGATAACTCCGGTGTGGGACCTTTCCTTTTAGATAATGTGTGATGCGAGTAGTTTTGCGGTGGGAGCCGTATTAGGTCAACGCATATCACAAAACTTCCACCCCATCTATTATGCAAGTAAAACACTTACATCTGTATAGGAAAATTACACCATGACCGAGAAGGAGCTCCTAGCTGTAGTATTCGCTTTTGATAAATTCCGCCCTTATATTACACTTTCAAAAATTATTGTTTTTACGGACCACTCTGTCCTCAAATATCTTCTTTCTAAATTGGATGGCAAGTCGCGCTTGATTCACTGGGTCTTACTCCTCCAGTAGTTTGACATAGAGATCTGTGATAAGCGAGGAGCCGAGAACTTGACCGCCGATCATTTCTCCCGATTGGATAATCCTTTTATAGAAAAATTAGATGAAAAATCTTTTAATGATTTCTTCCCTGACGAGAAGCTATTTTCAATTAACACATCTACTTCTCCTTGGTTTGCACACATCGTCAACTACTTAGTGGCTCGTGTGCTCCCAAAAGAGTTCTCCTCTCAACGAAAGAAGAAATTCTTTTCTGAGTTGAAGAATTACTTTTGGGATGACCCACATCTTTTCAGAGTCTGTGCGGACCAAGTGATAAGGAGATGTGTTTCTTATGAAGAAGGTTTTTATATTATTAAACATTTGCATGAAGGACCGACAGGTGGGCACTATCAAGCTGCTCGCACCGCTCATAAAGTTCTATGCACGGATTTTTACTAGCCAAGCCTGTTTAAATACGCAGAGGCCTTTGTGAGCAGGTGTGATAGTTGCCAACGGTCGGGCAATATTTCTAATAAAAATGAAATGCCACAAAATTATTTCCTCGAGTGTGAAGTTTTCGACCTCTAGGGAATCGATTTTGTTGGCCCTTTTCCTTCTAGCTTCGGGAATAAGTATATTTTAGTTACCGTCGATTATGTTTCGTGTTGGGCTGAAGCTCAAGCTCTTCCTATGAACGATGCCTGAGTCGTAGTTACATCTTTAAAAAAATTATTTTCTCGATTCGGTACACCGCGCGCCAATGCTAGTGACAGGGGTTCCCATTTCTATAATGCACAGTTTTCTAAAATCCTTACTAAATACGGCGTTACGCATAAACTTTCAACTGCCTACCACCCCCAAATTAACAGACAAATTGAAGTAGTGAACAGAGAAATTAAAAGAATTTTAGAAAAGACTGTTCCAATATCTAGAAAAGACTGGTCATCCAAATTAAACGAGGCTCTATGGGCCTACCGAATTGCGTACAAAACCGCCCTTGGATGTACGCCGTATTGATTGGTTTATGGAAAATCGTGCCATTTACACGTAGAATTAGAACACCGTGCTTTTTGGGCATTAAGGTTTTTAAATTTCAATCCCCACTCTGTCGGTGACCTTAGAAAATTTCAAATCAACGAACTCGACGAGTGGCGCTCTTACACATACGAAAACAACAAATTCTATAAAGATCGGATGAAATGTTTTCACGATAAACACTTAAGGCACCGAAAACCTTTAAGTCGGGTGACCAAGTTCTTCTTTATAACTCTCGTTTACGTTTATTTTCGGGGAAATTAATGTCACGATGGTCTGGGCCGTTTTCTGTTTTAAAAGTTTTTCCTTATGGTGTTATTTTAATTTCACACCCTGATAAGGGTAATTTCAAAGTAAATGGTAAGCATCTTAAATAATATTTCTCTGGTGATGATGATGTCAGTCCAAACATTGTTAAATTTCTGATGCACGAACTCTAACTTCAAACTTTTATTTTTTGTTAAAAACTTTAATAATTATTATTTTATCCAGGGAGGCAACTCAAGTTATCTTTTTCTGTTTTCTTTATTGTACAATTTTTTCCTTGGACGGCTCCGACAAACTGAAGCTTCTGCGATCGCCTGCTCTAACATTGCTGAATCTATCACAAAATCCAAAGAAGACATTTCATGAAAATCTAAAGCGCAAGCATGGGGGAGCGGCATCAATCAGCAGTCGCAGCAAAAAAATATGGGGAAGTACCTATTTTTCAATTCTGTACTTTCAATTCTGTAATTTCATTTTCTCTCCTTCTCTAACCTCCTTTCTCCATTGAGGACAATGTCCATTTTAAGCTTGGGGGAGGACTTCCTCCTTTTTTCTATGTATGAATATTTTTCTTTTTGTGAATATTTTCAAAAATCCAAAAAAATGAATATCTTAAAAATCCAAAAAAAAAGAAAATATTTCAAAATTTAAAAAAAATATGCTTTTTGTCATTACTTTAATAGTTCAGACGTTTTGGTATTTCAATAGTACCCCTTGTTTTTGTTTTGTTTTTCTCAAAATCTCATATAAACAACTTTATTAATTATAATATTTCTAATCGCCCATTTTAATTATGTTTCACAAGTAAAATGTTGGTCATGCTGTGTTTCTAATTTGCGGAAGCATGTTAACGTAAAACGTTTTTTTCTAAAACTCGCATTTTCATTATGGTTTTCGTTCTTTATTTTATTTACTTTCTCAAAAATTCATCATCAACTATTTTCCTTTTCATTTTTGGATAATTTTTGTAAGGTCAACTTTTGAATAGTATAATAGATGTGAACGATCCAAGTCAGCTATTATTTCTATTTTCAAGATAATTTCATCAATCTTCTTTTATTATCTAGGACTAGCTTTTTGAAATTTTTCAAATCTATGTTTTAAATAAATTTAAAAGTATGAATATGATTTAGGCCATTTTTGTTTTCGTTTGAACTTTCCTTCCAACCTAAAAACTTTCACCACTAGTTAGCCGCTTTTGAGGCTTTTTTTCAAATTTCATTTGATAGATCCTCTTTTCATATCATTTTCACCAAAGTCAAAATTTCCAACCTATCTAATCACACTAGCCTTTTTGAGTTTCATTAAGAATTTTCATGATTATGATAGGTTATTTTGTGATATTTTTGGAGAAGTTTTTGAAAAAAAAGTATGCTCAAAAGAAATGTTTGTTTTTGTTTGGCCAATTCAAAATGAAAATAAAAATATTTATGGCCTTTGTTTTTAAAAAAGAAAAAAGAAAAAAATGGAAAAGAAAAATAAAAGAAAAAAAATATTTTGTTTAAAATGAAAATTTTTGAAGCTCTTTGTTTTGGTTTAGTGTGATTTTAATCCTCCCTGTTCATCTTTGAATTCCACTCCTAATCATAATCCTAAACCAAACGCCTCGGTCCTATTAAGTCCTTTTGATTCATGCTATTGAATTTTATTTAATAACTAAGAAAAGAAGAAAAGTAAATCAGTATTAGTTTTGGATTTAAACTTAGATTTTTGTTATTGAATTGATATAATTATAATGCGTTGCTTGGATCTAGTAACAACTCAATGCGTTTTTTCATTTTCGTTGCTTTGCTTAAATCTATTTAAAGAATTTCGTTAAAATTTTTGATGATTTATTTTTGCTAGTAAAGTTTATAAATTGTAAACCATGTTTAAATAATTGTTTTAGATTTACGTTTCATCTTCTCCTTACTTAGAATTTCGCATAGTACTTGTGTTAGCATAATTAGAATCTTTTGATTAGTCACTTTTTATGATTATCTAGTTTTTATATTTTTGCTTGGGGACAAGCAAAGCTTAAGCTTGGGGGAATTTGATAATATGTTTTGTAGCCTAAACTATTATCGTATTTTCTAGTTTTGAAGGCGCTAATCTTGCCTTAATAGATTAATTTTTATCTTTCTAATGTAAATATTATTGTCACTAACATTTTCTTGTCTTTTTGCAGGTTTCCAGAATTTTGGCCAAAAATGACCTGTCATGCCCCCTATCATGCCCTCCCTGGGCGTGTCATATGGCGTGTCACCCGATCCTGAGAAAGCTAGCTGACAGAGACAAATAATAGGAAAAATGGTTGTCACGCCCCCCTGACACGCCCTCCCCGTGCGTGTCCCAGGGCATGATACGAGGCGTGTTGCCCTCTACCTGAAGTCTGTCGCTGCATTAAATGCATTTTCACCTCAACACGCCAACAGTATTGTCACGACCCCCGTCACGGGCATGACCCAGGGCGTGTTCGCCCCCTTTTCCAAGACTGATGGATTTCTGACCAATGATTTTGACGCGACGTACGTGTCACACCCCACCTACATGGGCGTGACCCAGGGCATATCATCCATCGTACAGAAGCAATCATCCTTCCCGTCAGAATCCAGAACCCAAGGTCAAACCCATACGTATCACGCCCCCTAACACGCCCTCCCCAGGTGTGACCTAGTGCGTGACCAACCCAAGAAAAAATCTATAAATTCAGACCCCGCCCCCTTCTATTTCAGATAAGTTTGGGTTGAGACGGGAGGTGCTGCCCCATTATTTCTTGTCTCTTTTATGCTTTTTCTCTCTCTCTCTTTTTCTTATTTTGTAATTTTATTAACCCTAGCTTAGTGCTTAGTTTGTTTAAGCTTTTGTTGTAATTTTTGCTCTTGCTATAGTTGATAATTGTAGGGCTAGAATAGGATTTCAATTTTCATGCAATAGTAATTTCCATTTCAAGTTGTAGCTCTCTTTAATATTAATAAAAGTGTTGTTTCTTCTCTCCTTGTTTACTTTGTGTTATCATGTTCTTCTACTCATCTCTCCCCCTCCACTTTGCAATGATTAACTAATCCTCCTTGTACTCGATCTTGATGATCCGAGGTTTGAGTGATTCATTTATGATGCTTTGAATTTACCTTTTCTTTTTAGGGTTTTAGACCTTGAATTACTCTTGATTTATTTTGCATTGGAGATATATCATCGATATATATTCTCCACCTTAGCCTTCATTCTTGGCTAGCCGAGAGGCCGATAGTTTGAAGTGAGCATTCAAGAGTAAATTGAGTTGTACGCACCCCTCGAGAGACGCAGACGTCAAAATCTACTGGATTGGAGTAAAATCCAATAGTGGGGTTCACCGAGTAAAGTGAGCTTTAGGCGTCTGATTTAGATGAGAGTCGGTCGGACCTTCCTAAACTCAGTTGGGCACGACTTCGAGAGAAGCATGTTCAAGCTTTAGGAACCTCCACAGTCAAGGACCTTTACCCTGTTAAGCTTAGGTTTATTTATCGTGTTTTTAATCGACTTTAGCCGAGGTGATTCTCGATCGAGTGCATTTCCATTTCATCGTTCTAATCATTCGTTGTAATCGCTTCTTTTATGCTCTCTACTTAGCTGCTTTAGATCTTCTTTAGTGCTATTTTCCTTTCATTTAGTACGTTTAATTTTCTCTTTATCCCTAAAGATTTTCTGTCGATAAAATAATAATCTTCGTATGAGTATGTGTACTCAACAGTTCCCGGATTTCAATACGACACTTGTGTCCCCTAGCTACAGTTCGATAGGTATAATGCCTAATTGGATTGCTAGTTCGGATCTCTTTTCTTAAGCAGAAAGCAATCACAAGTCAGCTGAATGCTGACCGTTGCTTTGTTTATCACCCTTGGGGTGGACGTCCATATGAAGGTGTTGCGGGCTGAACTAGATTGAGCGAGTTGAATCCCTTGTTGCTGCTGCTTGTGGGCCCTTAAAGGTCGTGCGAAGAATTGGATTTCATGTGTGGCCGGCCTACATGCCGATATATGAAACCACATCTTATAAAGAGAAACATGTGAGCCCTTAAGTCCGTGAGCGTTTGTGAATTTGTATACATTCCTGGTGTTATATATAAATGTGTCATTTATATGTTTAGTGGACATTCATTGGATGAGTTCTTATTAGCTTTAAACTTCCGCTAGAATTCTCTGAGTTAAGATGTAAGCAGAAAGTATTTTGATATTCACACGTGATTCCACCATTTGTCTGAGAAATATGGCGTGGGGCCCCGCCTAGACCCTCTGTTATATTCCATGTGACGGATGGAGGCATTATAGTATCTCCTCCTAGTCCCTGGCCTCACGCTCTATTGCCTCGCGCTCCGCGACGACCACAGCCACCTCCATCAGAAACCTCTCCACCTCTTCATTAGTTGGGACCCCTCCTAACAACGAACCTCCTCTCTCTTCCTGCCAAGCTTCCATCCTGGATGACTCCCCTACTTCCTTTATCTTTATTTTCCCTTTCCTTCTCCGTTCATTTCCTCATGCTTCTTCTACCTCCATCTCTCCCGCCTTCTATCCTGCCATTTCTGGCTCCACCGCAATGCCTCTCTCCATTCCTACTTCTTCCTTCTCCTCCTCTACCTCCATCTCTCCCTCCTTCTCTCTTGTCATTTTCAGCTCCACCACAATGCCTCTTTCCATTCTTACTTCTTCCTTCTCCTCCCCTACCTTTTCTCTGACCTCCTGATCCCATTGCTCCATCCTCTTCTCCAGTTCCTCGGCATCTCTTTGCCAAGAAATGGTATTCATCGTCGTCATATAGCACTCTCTGTCCGCTTTTGGATCTCCTCGTACTCTGATTTGGGTTCCTCCGGCGTTGAGCTTCAGGCATTGGTGGAAAGACGATGAGATGCACCTAAAGGCACTGATCAAAGGGCGCCCAAAAATGGCGTTATAATTGTTGTTAGTGTCCACTATCATGAAGCGATAATTCCTAAACAGCCCCCCCCCCCCAGAGTTACCTGAAGTCCCACTCCCCCTCGACTTCCTTCCTTTCTCCCGAAAATCCAAATAACGGCCCATCTGCTGCCAACACCCTTCGGGCCTCCACCCTCATCTCATTGAACATCTTCTTGAAGATGACATTCACCGAACTCCCATTATCGACTAGGATCCGTGACACCGTAAAATTTTCGATGGCGGTCCGGATCACCAACGCATCGCAAAATGGATCTTCGTGATCTTGCAAGTCCTTCCTAGAGAAGGTGATTTTCTCGTCCAGGGGAGGGGCTTGTGATGTCGAGGCAATGCTCCAACGATACATGGTATGATGGCTCTCCTTACGGGTAGCCTCAATCCCTACTCCCCCATGGATCACTCTGATCCCTCCTCGATCTCCCACATTAGCTCGATCCACACACATGTCCTCCTCCCCGGTCCAAGCCATCTCCACTATCCGTACTGGTAGCTGCTGCTCCCCTGCTCCTCTAACCCTCATTATCTTCAGAAACTCCGAGAAGGTAGTCGTTGCGTGACCTTCCTCCTCGTGGAAGTCACAATATGGTAAGGCTACCTCCTCCTCTCGTCTCCCCTCCTAATGATTCCTCCTCCTTCCAGCTCCAACTCCTGCTCTCCCTCGTTCTCTTGCTCTTCCTCTCCCTCGGCCAATGGTCATAGCTTGCTGAGGTGGGGGTAGGGGTGGTCTAGGACCGTATCCCCACCCCTGTTGGTTGAATCGTCCCGGTCCTCCTTGATAGTTCTTTCCTCCTTGGGGAAAACCTCTTACCGGCCCTTGAATGGGGCCTCCTTGCTGCCTCCAACCCAGCTCCTGGTATGTCGGAGCCCTCGGCTCCTCTCTCCTCCTTACTTATTGCTGTCTTGCCCCTCCCGGCTCCCTCGACTTAGCCTCTATCAACCTCGCCAACTTCCTAGCAAACACCAGGTTTGCTGCCTCCATTGTTATCTCTTTTGTTGCTTTATCCATCAACCCCTCAAACGACAACGGTGCCTTTCGGGTTAGGCTCATCTTGAAGAAACTCTCTCGTAGTCCAACGGTGAAGGCCATCTGTGATAAAATCCTGACACCTCCTAAATGTCCAAGATTTCTTCCTGGAATCGGTCCACGTACTGGGCTAAGGACTCATCTGCCTTCTGCCAAATTAGAAAAATCAACTCTGGGTTCATCTTCCTTTTCTTCGAGGTCGAGAAACGCAACTGGAAACTTCTACTCAGGTCTTCGAAGCCATATATCGATCCCGTCGGGAGTTGATGAAACCAGTCCCTAGCTTTATCCTTCAAGGTGATGGTGAAAATACGGCACTTGAATGCGTCCTTCATCGGCCTGATGGAGACCGCATCTTCAAACCATTGTAAGTGTTGTAGGGGGTCATCTTTCCCCATATAGTAGGTCATCTCCGGCTCACAGATCCCTTCCGGGACTGAAGCTGAAAGGATCAACTCGCAGAATGGGTATCCTCTCGCTAGGGGTCTCGCAACCTCTACTCACGCAATGACATCACCCGGTGAGACGGCACTCGCAGGGCTGGAGAACAACTCCCTACCTGTAAGGTCTCACCCGCTTCCTTCCACCACCTTTTCTTTCCCAGGTCCCCCCCCCCCCAGTGCGTCCTCTCCGACCCTTTCCGAGACGAGCTCATCCTAATGCGTGAGACCGGACGCCTGAGGTAGGGGGGTCGATCAATCGCCTCGCTGTGAGATCCCCTGCAACATGTCCATGATGCCTCTGATGGATGCCATAAATTCCTGATAAGTAAAGTTTGTTTTAAAGAAGATAGATTTGGTTTTATATAATATTTTTCATATATAAGCCTATCTCTTTTTTACTTACTTATATCCTGTGGATTAAGGCAAGAGTACCTATCGCATAGGAGTATAGTATTTTGTAGAAAATATCAAGGTCGTATTTTTCCTGGGATCGGTGTTAATTATTCTACTTTTTAGAACGGACTATTATTTTATCGAACGAACGGAGTAGAGTTTATATTTAAAACAAAAGATAGAAAAATATATATACGTGATTTTATTAAGATAGGGACTTAGAAGGTAGTCCTCGATTTCAGAATTACTTTGAGAGAATATTAATTCAGCTATTAAAGAACAACTTTATTTCTTTATTACCTAACTTAACGAGATGGTCCCTTTGGTAGCATCACTGACTCTAAAGTACGATCGGGGAGGCTTGCGTTTAAAACGGGTTAACGTAAATGTAGTGTCTCTTCACCTGGTATATGATCAATTAACAGAAAACCCTAGTTAGGATAACTAGAAAGTAGAGTTTAAATAGTTGAAAATAATATCCAGCCTAGAGCTCATCTTGACCAAGTGCTAAGGGTTCTTAGCCTCTTCTCAGGATGGGGCGGTATAAAGTACAGAAAATAATATCTACCTATCTATCTTAATCCAAGACTTAAGCTTTCGCTTCGCCTTTCATTCGATATAGGGTAGTAAAATCAAAAAATTTGCAGAGCTTTCGCACTATCTTAATGCAAGTCATAGGCTTTTGCCTCGCCCTTCATTCGGGATAGTATGAAATAATAAGGTTTTGAAAATAATTTTGAAAGCAGTTTCACGCTATCTTAATCCAGGACATAAGCAGAGCTTCGCCTTTCATTCGGGATAGTGTGAAAAAAGGAAAGTAAAACGAAAAATAAAGCAGTAAAGTACTCAGAATTAAAATTGAAAGAGTCTATTTTATAAAGTCCGAAAAATTATTACAACTTTCTAAAAAGCTGAAAAAAAAAAGCAAAATAATTATTACTTACATAAGTTTTGAATACTTGAAAGCTACTACCTGTTCCTTGTCAGAGAGCTGGGGAGTCCTAACAGTTCTTAAGAAAGCTGCTGGTGTTCAAATAATTCTACTCAGACATGCCCTCCTATTTATAGAAAAAAATTTAAAGTGACACGCCCACTGATACGGGCTTGTCGGGGAGGGCGTGACAGGTTCACGGGCATGACTGCCAACATGTCGAGATAGGTGTCGAGCTAGGCTGATCTTCGGATAGAATTTGATCAGGTGCCAACATGTCGAGACAAATGTCGAGCTGGGCTGAAATTCGGATAGAATTTGATCAGGTTACGGGCGTGTCGGATGACGTCATGGGCGTAGCTGATTCATAAGGCGGCATGGGGTATGGCGATAGCGCGGCAGCTTGCTTGCATTTTGGATAGAATTTCAATAGGGCACGGGCGTGTTGATTTTGTCACGGGCGTGTTCGGGACGTGTCCATCAATTTCCCGATTTTCCTGAGTAAAAACAGAAACTAAAAAAAGAATTAAAAAGGGATGTCACGCCCTAGGTCACGGGCGTGACTGGGGGCGTGACCTAAGAAAAAAAAGTATAAAAAAATCAGAAAAACTTAGAAAATAAATATAAAACATAATATAACAAAAATAGTTAGTTTTATATATAAAAACTAAGGTTTTATTTATAAATATGCAAAACTAATACTATACAAAATTGTATATTTTTATACTCATCAATGTCCATGATGCCTCTGATGGATGCCATAAATTCCTCACTCCTTACAAATCCTCCCAGGTTCTGGGACTCGCCCTCGTCTCCTTCGCCAAGATCTCCTGCCATGAAGTGGTTCAAGATTCTACTGTATAGGCTGCAATCCACGCTCACCGCACCAAAAATGTTGAAGCCAGAAACCCGACTTAACCTAGAGTTCGGATCTAGAGTTGCAGCTCATACCTACTCTTCCCGGATTCCTTCCTTGACGAGAGTCTCAAGTACTAAAAATACACTGTGAGCTTCAGCTCGGAGGTCCCACCTCTTACCCGGAAGAACTAGAAATTCTTCCCCTCCCTAGCCAGTACTGAGCTAGGTGCCTTAGTGGAAGAAGAAGAAAGTAGTCAACAACCTTCTTCTCGACACCTTATCGGTCTATTTATAGGCCCCTGAGTTTATCCTGCCAATAACCAAACTGAATCGACCTGAAATTACCAAAATACCCTGGGTTGGGTCTGCCAACAGCCAAACTCTGCTGTTATGAAGGGTTATATGCAGACCACCAAAGGAAAAAGAGAAAAATTACCTGGGGTTAAAAATGTAAGACCCCATTTTTTTTCCTTTTTAAACAACCAGGGTCTTTGGCCCAGAACCGCCACTTTGCGGTGACACCAACACGCTCGAGAAGGTCATCACTACAAAACGCCGATCTTGCCGGTCAATTCGATCACAGAAAAGTAGCAAAGTAGAGTAAACACAAGTCCACATAAAATCACATATCATAATAAATATCTCCACGAAGGGAGTGTCGACAACATTAATATATAAAGTACTGAAAATAGTACTCATGCCCGATACATCCAAATCCTCACTACAAGTCACTCATCGCGGAAGCAAAACTAGAACAACTACTAACGATCGGGACTCACTGTCCTAACTGTCTGAACTCCAGTGCTAGACTATCCCGTCTCCATGCGCACTGACCTCTGGGGCTGCATCTCCAAGATCGGCTTCACGATCCCCTAAAATGATTTGGTCCGAAAACCGTTAGTCTAAAAGACTAAGTACTATCATCCCCCACCCCTCCCCCATGGCTCCTAGGCACCGAGCGGGGAGAAGAAAAGGGAAGCTATGAATGTGGAGAGTAATAAATGTAAGCAAGTGGCGACGGAACTAATCTAGCAGTTCTATGAGAATAAGCAGCAGTAATAAAAATATGAAAGACAGAACATGAAATATATAACCTTAACTTATATGAAAACACACAAGCTAAAGGATCTTCTGCAAGGCTCCCATTGTATAAAAAGTCCCATACCAATTTATACGATGGGGTGTCGGTTTACAAGCAAGCAATATTTATATATAGAATATAAATCTTAACTTATAAGCACGCTCACGCGAACTTATAAGCCAAGGGGTCGTTTTGCAGGGCCTATTGTATAAAGTGTCCCATACCACTTTATACAATAGGTGTCAGGGGTTGATGCAATGATGATGCTATGACATGCAAATATGCTATGATGTTATCATGCAAGTGCAACTCACCCACCCGACTCTGTGCACACAGACCTTTAGTTCCCCCTTTCTAGAGCCTAACCTCCCAGGATACCTCCGTAGTGGCAAACGGAAGCGGTGGATTGGGCCTCGCCCACCTCTAAACTGGTATCAACACTACCAGTCAAACCTATTGTATGCCTCAATGCTGGTGCACAAAGCGGAGCTCTTGCGTACTATTGTCGGCTGGCGCACCGGACTTTATTTGGCTAAGTGTAAAACCACACTCGCCGAGCCAATGTACTAGTGTCGGTGCGACGACCCTCCAATACCGAAGACCCACCACCTTATATCTTATGCACATGCAATATTAATGTATTATCCACCGAGCCAAAGCTCCCCGGACTATCCCGTCCATTACAAATATCTACCGAGCCATCGGCTCACCAGGCTACCCTGCCCATTTCCACAACCACCGAGCCTACCGCCCGAACATCCTAGTCACCCTATCTTCCTGAGACACCGGGGTGTGTGAAAGTGAACCCCTAGTTATACTAGTTACTCATTAATATTTATTATTCCTATGGTTTACATTAGCCCAGGACTGCCCAAGGCATACCCCGTGAAGGGTTCTCGAGGGCACTAGGAACTACGATGGGCTGAAGCCCAAAGCTCCCTTTCGCAAGGCACTTAATATTATTGATTTCTACCCATGACCAATCCTCTCTTTTATTTTAGTGTGACTCCCCTAAGTGTGTTTAAGCTCTCCGAGCTAGCCTATTTAAGTTCTATATACTATATGCAGACCGTGCTAAGCTACATGGTGCTCCCACTAGGGGGTACTCCAATTACTCATCTAACAGATCCATAACAATTTCTGGGAGTCTACCATGACCTATTTAGACTAACTCCAGAGTTTCATAATTTTCCTAATTATTTGGGAATTTAATCTAATTAACCTAAGACTCTGAATGCCCTACTTTGAACATGAAATGCACTTTTAAATCAGAAACAAATCACCACAAAATTATGATAAATACTAGGTAACATTTCTACAGCAAATTCAAGGTCTAAGAATTTTCAGAATTGTTTAGGCCCTAAATCCACAATTTACAACATATAGTCAATATTACCATTTTAAGACGCAAATGCCAGCAATATTGTTCTAAAAATTATAATAAAAATCCAACAAGTCCATCATGGCCTAAAAACACTCTAGAAGTATTCTCTCAATTTTCCAGTGAACAGTAGCCCCTAATTTAATTTTAAATCAATGATTCCATAGCCATTGGTTATTGAAGCAAGTACTATAACAATTCATCTAATAATTATGAAAAAATTCCAGGAGATAGATAATGGTCTAAAACTAACCCTAACCAAGTTTTACAATTTTCTAAAACATGAGGGGCTATGAATCTAATTAAAAGTAATCTTCCAGATTTATAACTTTGTAAAAAAGTACTATTTTTAATCTCTTAAAAATTATGAGAAAATTCCAGACCAACAAAATGTCATAAAACAATCACTGACCAAGTTTCATAATTTTCGTAGCAATATTAGGCTCTATATCTATTTTTGATCATAAATCCACAATTCATATTGTATGAAACAAGTACTTAAAATAATCATCTAACAATTCCAATAAAATACAGAGGGAACTAACATGATGTAAAACTTCCAAATACGAATATTCACAACTTTTAAGTGGACAAATATATCATAATAAGTAAAATAAACTTAAGGACACAACTAGGGTTATTAAGGAAGTACTGGTTTTATTAGCCCAAAAATTCTACCAAAATTAATTTAGGACTTTTTTATCAGATAAATACACTGCCCAAGTTTCAAGTTATTGTGAGGTGTTTTGATTGCCTAAACCCAACTATTGGGCTTTGTGCCCTAAACTAGGATTAGGGATTTGAGGGGGTTAAAGGCTTCCAAATTCAATAAAACTTCAACCAGAGGACCATAGCCACCATATGATCCCTTCCACCAAGTCTCAAGTCATTCCAAGGTCATTTGACCACATGACCTTCAAACCCTAAAAATCTCCAAAAAAGGAGCCTACCCTAGGGTTCTAGGGCTACCCTACCCCAAACCACCCCAAATCCCATTGGAGGGTGTTACATGCCATATAAAAACAGTGGCCAAAATATCAGCCTTTGTTGAGGGGATTTGACCACTCAAACACCAAATAGAGCACTTTGACCAAAATACCCTTATTATGGCAAGGCTAAGGTTTGCAAAATTCAAAACTAAATCATCTACAAATGCAATGAAATTTTATCCAGAGCCTTATACTGACCCCAAGGACCACTCACCAAAACTTGGGAGCCATGGGAGGTAATTAGACCCCTTAATTAATTTAATCATGATTTATTAAATAATTACAAAACCTATAAAAAAATGTTCTCCAAAAATTCCCATTTTTGGATACTTTTTAGGTATAGGTAATAGTGACCCCCATCCAAAATTTCAAGTCATTTGGATGGCTGGATTGGTGGGGGCACTCAAACCAAGTTCTGGTCAAGCCTATGTATAGACCCGACTAAAATGGGTATTGTGGCCAAACCACTTTCCCATATGGGTTCAAACAAATTTTAAAATAAACTAGACTTCACGGGCTACAACTTTTATATTGTCAATATTTTCTGTAGGAGGGCCTAAGTATTTTTAATATTTAATTTAAAAAAAGTCCAGTAAACAGGAAAGAAATTTCAGAATTTAATAAACATGATCTGACACGAATCTTGAAGCAGATCCAACACCTCCTGGTCATCACCTTCCTCCAACCAAGGGCTGTGATTAGCCTGACCTGGAGCATATTTTAGCCCTTTTTACCAGCCACCCAGCCACCTCCCTGGCCGGCCACCACCGCCACCACCTTCATTGAGATGGGGGCTATCGCCGGGCGGCGGCACGGCCGTCGGAGGGGCTGTTTCCAGCGAACCCGAGTGGTATGAAAACCACGAAAAATCTGAAATTTTGCTCACACAATCCGGTTCATTTGAGCCCGATTTCTCTCCTATTTGATTCCTAAGATCTATCCATAGAAGGAGTAGGGGAGGACCTTGTTTGCTGTTCGACGACGGCGGTGGCGGCGGTTTGCTGTAGTGTTTTTTCTCTCCGGCGAACTTGCCCGATTCCTCGTTCTTCCACCAAAACCATTGATCTCATATGCTATTTTGACTGACAAGGACGTTTTGAAGGAGATGGATTAGTCAAAAATGAGAATAGAGGGCTGCATATGGGGGTTTATATTTTTTTCATGGGAGGGAAGGTGAAGGGGTGGTTGTCCATGGTGGTTGGGCTCCTCTAATTAGTGTTGGGTGGCTAGAATTGATTGAATCTTCATCCCAAGAGGCAAGGGAGATGAATGGGAGCAATGAGGAGATGAATGGTGTAACATCCCATTTTCCAATTAGACCCCCCCCCCCCTAGGAGTGACTTGAGCGTAACTAGGTCATATGAGTTAACCTAGGTGAGCCCAGGAGATCAAGTGACCTAAAAACCTAGTTGAGACCCACTTGGTCTGCAAATAGTAATTTTCAAAACTCTGATTTTGGGTGGCCTAGTAGGTTCATTGTGACTCTAAAAAAATTCCCTTAGACCTAATGTGGGCCCAATGAGTCACCAAGGACCCACTTGGGTCAACCATAGTGGTCAATTCGACCAAGTCAACCCCAAGCCCAAATCAAGTCAAACCTAGCCTATATGGGCTAACCCAACCTCAAACCACCCTCCCCCTTAGGCTAACTCTTGCATGATTATTTTTATCATATTTGGCTGCCTATATCCTAGGGAATTGACCAAGTCAACATTGGTGACTAGGAGAGAGAAAGTGAGCTCCATTTTCATGATAATGGAGGAGAGAGAAAAATCTAAGAGAGAGGGAAGGAGGAATTCGGCCAAAGGGAGGCCAAAGGCCACCCTTAATGGCTGAATTCAACTCCCCTAGGGAAGGGGAGGAGTTTCCAGCCATTTCCCGGCCACCTAGGCCTAGGTTCACCCCCCTCCACCATGGCCGCAACCTCCCTTAATGGTCATTAATGGTGTCTCTCATAACTGCCTTCCCCCTCCACTCCTGGCCATATAGACCTCACCAGCAAGCTAGGGCGACGAATTTCGAAGCATTAGAAGGAGGGAGAACCACTGCCGAAGCCACCAAAGGAGAAATCGCCGCCGCCGCCGCCATGAATTCCCGTCGATCCACCCGCATCCAAGCCCGAGTTCAGGTCCTCCTCCTCTCCTTCTCTCATGCTTAGATCCTAGGAATGCTTAGAAACCATTTCCATGCTCATCTAACCCGAGTTTAGATTTTAGGTTTTAGGAAAAATGCCATTTTTTTGGAGAGTTTGAGCTCTCGGCTAGGGCGGCGCCGCCACCTCCGGCCGCCCTAGCTCCGGCCAATGATAGCCCCCACCACCGGGAACAATTTGGGGATGTTTCCCGGTGGTGGCGCCGCCTCAGGCCGCCGGTAGATAGCCCGCAAAAACCACCTGCGCAGCCCTATTTTCGGCTCCATCGGGGAAGATGAACAGGAGCCACCCGATCCTGCTTTAAGATTCGTGCAGGATCAATAATCCTATTTTCTATTTTTCTGTTTTTTTTAAAAATACAGTTTACTGTTTTTGGATTTTAGGCCCCTTATGGGCACCTGATGGAAAGGTTTTTATCATGAAAGTTATAGGCCCTTTCAATACCTACAATTTGATATGCTGTGGTGAAAATTTGGTAGAGTACCTAGACCTGTAGGGCCATTTGATTATGGGTATGTCCTAGGATTAGGGCAGATTTCTTATAAAAATTATTTAGGCCCTTTAGAGGCTTTTCCATCAAATTTGATCAACATGAATGTTGTAGGCTTTTTAATTATCTACAGTTTGATATATTATGGAAAATTTTAGGACAAGTATTCTGACCTGTAGGGTCATTTTTCTAGGGTAGGTCCTACAAATAGGGCAAATCTTTAAAAATTCCCCACACCTAACCCTTGGTCCAAATGCTTTGAATTTTGGACAGAGACTCAATATCACCTAGATCTAGCTCCTGTAAAAATTGGAATCCATTTAAAGAAGTATAAACTAGGGTTTTGCCCTAAACCTAGAAAAGCTAGGTTAAGGTAGTTGAAGGGTCAAATGACCTCCAAACCCTCCCAAATTTAGGAAAGGTGTCCCTGGTATAGGTATCTAGGTCTGGTTCAAATTTCAACTCATTTGGTTGAGTTTTGATTAGGAATCATCTAAACCCTAGTTTTGACCTAGTAGAAGGAAGCTTAGTGAGAGGGTTATTTTTATTCTTGTGTGATCATCTCACCTCAACAGAGGTTGAGGTTTTTACCACTGGTTTATTTTGGTCATAAGATTACCCTTAGGGAAGATGGGATGATTTAGGGTAAGTTTACCCTAGGGCCCAGGTTAAAACCCTAAAGGTGGACTTTGGGGGTTTGTGAAGGACATAGGGGCAAATGCCCTTGTATGGCCTTGATATTTAGTGGAGAGGTTGTTAATGAGTTTGTAACTCTATGGTTGTAATGTTAGAGAATTTTAATGCAAGTAGCTACCTCAAAACTTAAACCCTAGTTTTAGGGTAGAAGGGCTTTTAGGCCAAAACAGTATCTTAAACTCTTTTAAAAGTTATGAAATTTGGGTAGTGTGTTTCTAGGATAGTTAGGACCCTTGAAAAATTTTACTAGAATTTTTGGATAGGTATTTCTAGTACTTCATTCATGAATGTGGTTATAGCCCTTTTTGATGTTTTATTTATTAAAGATTTTTAATTCAAATAAGGCCCCCTTGAAACTCTGGAATTAGATGTTGTTGGCCAGTAGTAATGCCCATGAATTTTTAGTTCAATTTTATGTTGATTAAATAGAACAGTTCCTTCACAAGTATTATTAAAGGGCTCTATGTTTTAAAAATATTTTTTGGCATAAATAATTTCTGGAAAAATTAAGAAAATTGGTAATTAGTGTTTTTAAATCATTATAAGTCAGTGGGATTTTTCTCTGAATTTTTGGAGTTATGGATTTAGTACTTGATTCACAAGCATGCTAGATTAGGGTTTTTGGTAAATTATTTATTATAAATTAATTTCTAGCCAGAAAATTATGAAACTTTTATAGTAGTATTTTCATAGTATTTCTAGTACCCTGTAATTAATACAAATTATTTGGAAGAGTATTTGATGTAGTTTATTCATTAGACATGAAGAAATTAGATTATTGCAGAATTAAGTTTAGGCCCCTTAGACCATAGGGAAAATTGCCAAACCTTGGATATGTTATTTTTAGATACATTAATATTTGTCTTAAATTTATCATGATTTATACATGACTGAAAAGTATAATCCTTGTACAAATTTGGAAGACCTTGGATTTTAGTAAAATTAATTAATTAATAGATTAATTGAGAAAATTGTTATAACCGGGAATTGATTCAATTATGTCGTGATAGGCCCCCAGTAAATAACTTAGGCTGTTCGGATGAAAACACAAAGGACATCCTATCATAGACATTACTTAGTATAAGGTGGTCTGTAGATAGTAACTTTGGGAAGTGAGTAACAGGATAAGGTTTGGGTTAGCGTAAGGACAGCTTGTGTTGGTTGGATTTAAGGAAAGAGGATGGACCACCATAGGAGGTTTCAAGTGTGGTGAGGAATGAGTTGATGCGCTCTAGAAGGTGCGCGAGACCGACAAAAGATCGCCGTCCCCGTAGGAGTGAAGAGTCAAATCCACCCAAGGTTTAGTTCGATGCAATTTATAGAGAGAACGGGGAAGGGAAAAACAACCAATAATAATAAGTGCCTTGCGAAAGGGAACTTCGGGCCGTAATGCCGCCGTCTTAGTTCCTAGTGCCCCTTGAGAGCCCTTCACGGGGTATGTCGGGGGCAGTCCTGGGCTAACGTAAATCTTAAACAAACGAAAGAGTAATTAGCCTAATAGGGATTCACGTTGCACACACTCATTCATTAAGGTTGGTAATGGTTAAGTCGTCCCGAGGTGTTTAAGGGGGCGTTGTCCCGTGGTGTTCTAAGGGATGAAGTCTGGAGATGAGCCGGACGTTTTAGTCCGGGGAATTTGGTCTCGGATGTGGTTTATACGGACGGTTTAGTCCAGGAGTTTGACACTTTAAAATTGTTATATATTAAACTGTTGCATGTGCATAAAAATAGGAAAGATTAAGGTGGTGGGTTTTCGATATCGGGGAGTTCGATTGCACCGACACCGATATCATTGACTCGGCAAGGTGACTAGCACTTAGCCAAGGTTAAGTCCGGCGGACCAGTCGGCAAGAGTACGCAGGAGTCCGCCTCGTGCACCAGGCGTTGAGGGCGTACGATAGGTCAGACCAGTGGTGCTTTTACTGGTTTTGAGGTGGGCGAGGCCCAACCCACTGCTTCCGTTTGCCACTACGGGAGTATCCTGGGAGTTATCTCCAGAAAGGGGGAACTAAAGGTTTGTGTACACAAAGTTGTGTGTGTGAGTTGCACTGCTTGAACTTCATAACCCACCATATAGCTGCATGTCATAATCATTCATAACAACCTTGACACCTAAAGTATAAGTGGAATGGGACGCTTATACTTTAGGACTTGCAAAACGACCCCTTGGTCTATAAGCTTGTGTGGGCAAGTTAATAAATTAAGGTTAATTTGATATATGTATATCTGCTGCTTGATAACCGACACCCCAACGTATAAGCGGTATGGGACGCGTTATACGATGGGAGCCTTGCAAAAGATCCCTTGGCTTATGTGTACTCACATAAGCGAAGGTTTAATTTCTTACTTACTTCCTTTCTGTTATACCTATTACAACACTTAAGATAAATTGCTCCCCATTTACACAACTGCTAGTTAGGTCCACCGTCATATGTTTTGATATTATTCTCCACTTTCTTGTCCTTCCCTTTCTTCCTCTCCGCCCGGTGCCTTAGAGCGTGGGGGAAGGGGTGGGGGACTATAGGGCTTAGTCTATTAGACTAACGGTTTTCGAACCATATCATATTAGGGGATCGCGGAGCCCAGCATGGAGGAGCAGCCCAGGAGGCCAGTACACTTGGAGATGGGACAGTTTAGCACTGGAGTCCAGACTACGGGGACTGTGAGTCCCGGCCCTTCGTAGAGTTTTAGTTTTGTTTCCGCTTTTGAGTGATCTTGTAGTAAGGATTTGATGTACCGGGCATGAGCCCTTTTATTTCCAGACTATTTATACTCTGATGATTTTCTGTGGACACTCCCTTTGTGGAGTTTTATTTTATGTGATATTCTCTTTTGGTGGACTTGCTTCTCTCTTGCTTGCTACTTATTGTGATCGAAAAGGCCGGCAGAATCGGCGCGTTGTAGTGACGACCTTCCCGGGTGCGAAGGTGTCACCGCAAAGCGGCGGTTCTGGGCATAAGACCCCGGGTTTGCAAAAAAAAAGGGGTCTTACAAAGTGGTATCAGAGGAAACATCGATCGGATTAGTAGCAGTCCACAAATCCCTGGGTCACCCCCGCGCGAGTTTAGTTTGCGGACAAACTAAGCAGCGGAAGCAGTGGTGTGCCCATAAGGGGAATCACATATAATTGTCCACCTTTAGTTCTTTCGAACCGTTTTCTCATAATAAAATTTTTCTGTTCGCAGCCCTCAGCACAGCCTACTCCACAGGGTGAGGTTTTGCAGACTCCGGATGCTGCACCACCTCCACTAGCTCCCGCTCCTTTCCTTCAGACGGACATGGGGCAGACTTTGACAGCCATCCTAGAAGCCTTCAGGGCTCAACAGGCTCCGGCTCCGCAGTTGATTACGGGAGCCAACTGATTGAGTATATTCCGAGGACTTTCTCCCCCGTCCTACTTGGGGACAGAGACAGCAGTTCGGACAGAGGAGTGGTTGGACATCATGCATGAGATGCTGACTGGGATACGATGCCCGGTGGAGGAGAGGGTGGTATTGGTGGTCTCTTGCCTAGAGTCCCATGCCAAGAGGTGGTGGAAGACGCTCCTGGACAAGACTTATGCCGACAGAGAGGTTGCGGAGGTCACTTGGGGAGAATTCAGGGTCGCGCTGTTGGAACATTTTGTTCCGCAGTCGGCCAGGGATGAGCTTGAAGACCGGTTCTTACAGCTAAAGCAGGGCACCAGGTCGGTGGTGGAGTACTATCGGGAGTTCGATCATCTAGCCCGATATGCAGATTCTTATCAGCTGGACGAAGCCGGGTACACCAAGAGGTTTTACAAGGGCTTGAAGGAGGATTTGAGGGAGGCCCTATTGTTCGTGTCCGATGGGCCTATTCCTCGGATTATAGAGATGGCCAAGAGGATCGAGGCAGACTGGCACGCTACCCGAGGCCGGAAGCGGCCAATGGAGGATCAGAATCGTGGAGCAAGAAATGAGCAGCGACGAGGTCGTGCTACAGATATGGGCAGGATGGAGGATCAGCCTCGTCAGGAGGTGAGACAGGAGCCGAGGGAGCAGGTGACTCTAGCTCCCCAGCCCCTCCAGATGTGGTAGATACCAAGACCACAGATGCAGGATGTGCAGAGACCAGGAGGGAGGGCTTACCCTCCACCAGAGTGTTTTCACTACCGTCAGGTGGGCATATCAAGAGGTACTGCCCTATGAGAAGGGGGCCCCCACTAGCGCCACAGATTGCCCCACCTGCTCAGCACTATGGAGGCCGAGGACGCGGTCAAGAACAAGGATACCAGGGCGGAGACCGTAGGCAAGAAAGGGAGCAGGTATATGCACTGGACCTGGCCCAGCCCCGACAACCTGAGCAAGTGATCACAGGTACGACTATGTTTGTTTGCTTTGTCTTAAATCTTTTTCAATCCTTTCCTAGGAAATAACTATTTTTAGCATTAGGTAGTAAAAACCAAGAATAGAATTCTAAGTTAAGTCACAATCTCAGGCATTATCTTCATTTGTGGCAAACCCGCACACACTCTCTTCGATATGGGTGCCTCGCACTCATTTGTGTCGGAGACCTTTATCCAAGGGTTGGATGGCGTGGAGAAATTCACGGGGTCGATGATGAAGATACGGCTACCTGACGGGTCGGAGCTGTTCACCTCATCCCATTGCAATATGGAGGCATGGATAGGCGGGAAACCTTTCGAAGCATCAGCAATGGTCTTGCCACTGCCAGATTATGATCTGATTCTGGGTATGTCATGGCTCCACTAGAACCTTGCCCAGATTGACTGCTTGGCCAAGAAGGTTACCCTTAGATATGGGGATTCTCTCATCGTGATGGAAGGTATTAGACCTGCATCCTATATTTTCTTATCTTCTATTCAGTCCGTCAAGGCCCATCTGCAGGGAGACATGGTATATCAGGTGCTGTTCGAGATGACCGAGGAGAAGGACCGGATTGCCAATATACCGGTGGTTTATGATTACGCCGATGAGTTTCCAGAGAAGCTGCCAGGATTGCCTCCGCATAGGGAGAAGGATTTCCAGATTCAGTTGGTGTCAGGGGCTAAGCCGATATCCAGGGCTCCCTATCGGATGGCCCCGAAGGAGTTGGCGGAGTTTCGGACTCAGTTGCAAGAGTTGGTGGAGGCGGGATTTGTTAGACCGAGTTCTTTGCCATGGGGAGCTCCGGTCCTATTCGTGAAGAAGAAGGATGGGACACTTCGTCTGTGCATCGATTATCGAGCACTAAACAGACTGACCGTCCGGAATACCTATCCGCTCCCCCGGATAGACGAGTTGTTCGACCAGCTGGAGGGAGCCCACTATTTCTCGAAGCTAGACTTGAGGTCGGGATACTACCAGCTGCGGATCCAGGAGGAGGATATTCCGAAGACGGCCTTCAGTAGCAGATATGGCTTGTATGAGTTCACCGTGATGCCCTTCGGGCTCACAAATGCGCCGTCGGCATTCATGAGCCTCATGAACCGGGTTTTTGAGGCCTACTTGGATGTGTTCGTTATAGTATTCATAGACGACATCCTGATCTACTCTAGGACGGAGGAGGAGCACACTCGGCATCTGGCACTGACTCTACAGAGGTTGCGGGAGCATCACCTTTATGCGAAATTCAGTAAGTGTCAGTTTTGGTTGAAGGAGGTGGCTTTCCTAGGCCATATTATCAGCGGAGCCGGGTTGGCAGTGGATCCGGCAAAGATTCAGGCAGTTCGAGATTGGCCGCCGTTGAAGACAGCCACTAATGTACGAAGTTTCTTGGGACTTGCCGGTTATTACCGGAAGTTCGTGGAAGGGTTCTCTCAAATTGCCCTCCCCCTCACATCTTTGACAAGGAAGGAGGCGCCTTTTCGTTTGGACCGCGCAGTGCCAGGCAGCTTTCCAGGAGCTAAAGGACCGACTCATCTCAGCCCCGATTCTGGCCCTTCCATCTGGAAAAGAAGGATTCCAGGTGTATACCGACGCATCATACCAAGGGATGGGAGCGGTGCTGATGCAGAACGGACATGTCATAGCATATGCCTCCCACCAGCTGAAGACCCATGAGAGGAACTACCCGGTGCACGACCTCGAGATGGGAGCGGTCGTTTTTGCTCTGAAGGTCTGGCGCCATTATCTTTATGGAGTCCACTGCGATATCTTCTCCGATCACAAGAACTTGAAATACGTGGACACGCAGAAGGAGCTGAATATCAGACAGAGGCGCTGGGTGGAGTTCTTAGCAGATTATCAGTATGAGATGCACTACCATCCAGGGAAGGCAAACGTGGTGGCCGACGCGTTGAGTCGGAGAGCGGCCACTTCCGAAGACGGGCCCCAGGTTATGTCCATGGAGCTAGTTCGGTCCTTCAGGGATATGCAGATATCCCTAGTGTCCGAGGATGATCTAGAGCTATATAGGGAGTATCTGGCATTGATGGTGGCCATAGATGATATTCGGGACCGCATCCGGGACGAACAAAGGACATATGCATGGGCAGTGCCGATATTCCAAGCCTTGGAGGAGGGTTCGACAGGAGATTATTCCCTGAGAGACGGATTGCTACATTTCAGAGGCAGGGTTTATATACCCGCAGGAGGCCGGGTTCGGGAGGACATCATGGCGGAGGCGCATTGTAGTAGATATTCTATACACCCGGGGATCACGAAGATGACGGCAGATTTGAAGAAGATGATGTTTTGGCCAGGGATGAAGAAGGACATTACGTACTTCGTGACCAATTACGAGACGTGCCAGTTGGTGAGGCAGAGTGTAGACAGCCCGCTGGTTTATTGCAGCCACTCCCGGTGCCGGAGTGGAAATTTGAGGACATCGCGATGGACTTCATCCATGGCCTACCTCGATTACGGACGGGAAACGATTCGATCTGGGTGATCGTGGACCGTCTGACGAAGGTGGCTAGGTTCATCCCGATAAGGAAGGACGACTCTATTGGAGTGTTGGTTCGGAAGTTCGTGGAGCAGTATATTCGTTATCACGGCGTGCCAAGGACGATCGTATCAGATCGAGATGGGCGGTTTACGTCCAGAGAGTGGAGATCGGTGCAGGCTTACCTTGGCTCCCGACTGACTTTCAGTACGGCCTTCCACCCCCAGACTGACGGGCAGACGGAGCGTACCAATCGGACGGTGGAAGACCTTCAGAGACTATGTATTGTAGACCGTGGAGAGCCCTGGGAGAAGATGCTGCCACTGGTGGAGTTCTCGTATAACAACAGTTACCAGTCCAGCATACGGATGGCTCCTTACGAGGCCTTGTATGGGAGAAGGTGTAGGACACCGTTATCTTGGCTGCAGGACGTGGATCCGAAGGTTCTAGACTCAGAGTTTGTGGAAGACACCGAGGCTCAGGTGAGACTGATCCGGGACCGGATGTTAGAGGCGCAGAGCAGGCAAGCGAAGTATTATGACGCTCGACATCGTCAGGTGGAGTTTCAGATCGGGGACCGGGTGTTCTTGAAGATCCGGCTGATGCATGGAGTTTCACGGGTGCGGGGTCATCGGAAGAAGCTCAGCCCGAGATTCATGGGACCGTTCAGGATCCTGGAGCGGATCGGTCCTCTAGCTTATCGGCTGGAGCTGCCACCGGAGCTGGCCGGCTTGCACGACGTTTTCCATGTATCGTCACTCAGGAGGGCTCTACTATGCCCGGAGTTGCAGATTACGGCCACTGATGGGCCGGTAGCCTCGGATCAATCTGTGCATTTGGAACCGATACGGATCGATGACCAGGGGATACGAGTCTTACGCCGCAAGAAGATCCCGCTAGTCAAGGTCTTGTGGAGGAACCACGGACGAGAGGAGCATACTTGGGAGCCTCAGGACCTGATGCAGGAAAAATACCCGGAGTTTTTTAGTCAGGTACACCTCGCAACTCCTCCGGTGTATTAGTGTTTTTCCTTATTTTCTTGTGCTAGTAGAATTATTTAAAAAGGTAGAGTCTACTCCTTTGTTTATTGGGGCTAGCCCTTGCTTTGTTTAACTTAGTAGGCGCTTCCACCCTTCATGGGATGTTATAAGCTTAGGCTATACCGGTAGAAATCCCCGTAGACTTAACCTTAATTTCGAGGACGAAATTTTTGTTTTGTTTATTGGGATTTATAACATCCCATTTTCCAATTAGACCCCCCCTTAGGAGTGACTTGAGCGTAACTAGGTCATATGAGTTAACCTAGGTGAGCCCAGGAGATCAAGTGACCTAAAAACCTAGTTGAGACCCACTTGGTCTGCAAATAGTAATTTTCAAAACTCTGATTTTGGGTGGCCTAGTAGGTTCATTGTGACTCTAAAAAAATTCCCTTAGACCTAATGTGGGCCCAATGAGTCACCAAGGACCCACTTGGGTCAACCATAGTGGTCAATTCGACCAAGTCAACCCCAAGCCCAAATCAAGTCAAACCTAGCCTATTTGGGCTAACCCAACCTCAAACCACCCTCCCCCTTAGGCTAACTCTTGCATGATTATTTTTATCATATTTGGCTGCCTATATCCTAGGGAATTGACCAAGTCAACATTGGTGACTAGGAGAGAGAAAGTGAGCTCCATTTTCATGATAATGGAGGAGAGAGAAAAATCCAAGAGAGAGGGAAGGAGGAATTCGGCCAAAGGGAGGCCAAAGGCCACCCTTAATGGCTGAATTCAACTCCCCTAGGGAAGGGGAGGAGTTTCCAGCCGTTTCCCGGCCACCTAGGCCTAGGTTCACCCCCCCCCCCCCCCCCCCCTCCACCATGGCCGCAACCTCCCTTAATGGCCATTAATGGTGTCTCTCATAACTGCCGTCCCCCTCCCCTCCTGGCCATATAGACCTCACCAGCAAGCTAGGGCAACGAATTTCGAAGCATTAGATGGAGGGAGAACCACTGTCGGAGCCACCAAAGGAGAAATCGCCGCCGCCGCCATGAATTCCCGTCGATCCACCCGCATCCAAGCCCGAGTTCAGGTCCTCCTCCTCTCCTTCTCTCATGCTTAGATCCTAGGAATGCTTAGAAACCATTTCCATGCTCATCTAACCCGAGTTTAGATTTTAGGTTTTAGGAAAAATGCCATTTTTTTGGAGAGTTTGAGCTCTCGGCTAGGGCGGCGCCGCCACCTCCGGCCGCCCTAGCTCCGGCCAATGATAGCCCCCACCACCGGGAACAATTTGGGGATGTTTCCCGGTGGTGGCGCCGCCTCAGGCCGCCGGTAGATAGCCCGCAAAAACCACCTGCGCAGCCCTATTTTCAGCTCCATCGGGGAAGATGAACAGGAGCCACCCGATCCTGCTTTAAGATTCGTGCAGGATCAATAATCCTATTTTCTGTTTTTCTGTTTTTTTTTAAATATACAGTTTACTGTTTTTGGATTTTAGGCCCCTTATGGGCACCTGATGAAAACGTTTTTAGCATGAAAGTTGTAGGCCCTTTCAATACCTACAATTTAATATGCTGTGGTGAAAATTTGGTAGAGTACCTAGACCTGTAGGGCCATTTGATTATGGGTATGTCCTAGGATTAGGGCAGATTTCTTATAAAAATTATTTAGGCCCTTTAGAGGCTTGTCCATCAAATTTGATCAACATGAATGTTGTAGGCTTTTTAATTATATACAGTTTGATATGTTATGAAAAATTTTAGGACAAGTATTCTGACCTGTAGGGTCATTTTTCTAGGGTAGGTCCTACAAATAGGGCAAATCTTTGAAAAATTCCCCACACCTAACCCTTGGTCCAAATGCTTTGAATTTTGGACAGAGACTCAATATCACCTAGATCTAGCTCCTGTAAAAATTGGAATCCATTTAAAGAAGTATAAACTAGGGTTTTGCCCTAAACCTAGAAAAGCTAGGTTAAGGTAGTTGAAGGGTCAAATGACCTCCAAACCCTCCCAAATTTAGGAGACGTGTCCCTGGTAGAGTTATCTAGGTCTGGTTCAAATTTCAACTCATTTGGTTGAGTTTTGATTAGGAATCATCTAAACCCTAGTTTTGACCTAGTAGAAGGAAGCTTAGTGAGAGGGTTATTTTTATTCTTGTGTGATCATCTCACCTCAATAGAGGTTGAGGTTTTTACCACTGGTTTATTTTGGTCCTAAGATTACCCTTAGGGAAGATGGGATGATTTAGGGTAAGTTTACCCTAGGGCCCAGGTTAAAACCCTAAAGGTGGACTTTGGGGGTTTGTGAAGGACATAGGGGCAAATGCCCTTGTATGGCCTTGATATTTAGTGGAGAGGTTGTTAATGAGTTTGTAACTCTATGGTTGTAATGTTAGATAATTTTGATGTAAGTAGCTACCTCAAAACTTAAACCCTAGTTTTAGGGTAGAAGGGCTTTTTGGCCAAAATAGTATCTTAAACTCTTTTAAAAGTTATGAAATTTGGGTTGTGTGTTTCTAGGGTAGTTAGGACCATTGGATAATTTTACTAGAATTTTTGGATAGGTATTTCTAGTACTTCATTCATGAATGTGGTTATAGCCCTTTTTGATGTTTTATTTATTAAAGATTTTTAATTCAAAAAAGGCCCCCTTGAAACTCTGGAATTAGATGTTGTTGGCCAGTAGGAATGCCCACGAATTTTTAGTTCAATTTTATGTTGATTAAATAGAACAGTTCCTTCACAAGTATTATTAAAGGGCTCTATATTTTAAAAATATTTTTTGGCATAAATAATTTCTGGAAAAATTAAGAAAGTTGTTAATTAGTGTTTTTAAATCATTATGAGTCAGTGGGATTTTTTTCTGAATTTTTGGAGTTATGGATTTAGTACTTGATTCACAAGCATACTAGATTAGGGTTTTTGGTAAATTATTTATTATAAATAAATTTCTAGCCAGAAAATTATGAAACTTTTATAGTACTGTTTTCATAGTATTTCTAGTACCCTGTAATTAATACAAATTATTTGGAAGAGTATTTGATGTAGTTTATTCATTAGACATGAAGAAATTGGATTATTGCAGAATTAAGTTTAGGCCCCTTACACAATAGGGAAAATTGTCAAACCTTGGATATGTTATTTTTAGATACATTAATATTTGTCTTAAATTTATCATGATTTATACATGACTGAAAAGTATAATCCTTGTACAAATTTGGAAGACCTTGGATTTTAGTAAAATTAATTAATTAATAGATTAATTGAGAAAATTGTTATAACCGGGAATTGATTCAATTATGTCGTGATAGGCCCCCAGTAAATAACTTAGGCTGTTCGGATGAAAACACAAAGGACATCCTATCATAGACATTACTTAGTATAAGGTGGTCTGTAGATAGTAACTTTGGGAAGTGAGTAACAGGATAAGGTTTGGGTTAGCGTAAGGACAGCTTGTGTTGGTTGGATTTAAGGAAAGAGGATGGACCACCATAGGAGGTTTCAAGTGTGGTGAGAAATGAGTTGATGCGCTCTAGAAGGTGCCCGAGACCGACGAAAGATCGCCGTCCCCATAGGAGTGAAGAGTCAAATCCACCCTAGGTTTAGTTCGATGCAATTTATAGAGAGAACGGGGAAGGGAAAAACAACCAATAATAATAAGTGCCTTGCGAAAGGGAACATCGGGCCGTAATGTCGCCGTCTTGGTTCCTAGTGCCCCTTGAGAGCCCTTCACGGGGTATGCCGGGGGCAGTCCTGGGCTAACGTAAATCTTAAACAAACGAAAGAGTAATTAGCCTAATAGGGATTCACGTTGCACACACTCATTCGTTAGGGTTGGTAATGGTTAAGTCGTCCCGAGGTGTTTAAGGGGGCGTTGTCCCGTGGTGTTCTAAGGGATGAAGTCTGGAGATGAGCCGGACGTTTTAGTCCGGGGAATTTGGTCTCGGATGTGGTTTATACGGACGGTTTAGTCCGGGAGTTTGACACTTTAAAATTGTTATATATTAAACTGTTGCATGTGCATAAAAATAGGAAAGATTAAGGTGGTGGGTTTTCGATATCGGGGAGTTCGATTGCACCGACACCGATATCGTTGACTCGGCAAGGTGACTAGCACTTAGCCAAGGTTAAGTCCGGCGGACCAGTCGGCAAGAGTACGCAGGAGTCCGCCTCGTGCACCAGGCGTTGAGGGCGTACGATAGGTCAGACCAGTGGTGCTTTTACTGGTTTTGAGGTGGGCGAGGCCCAACCCACCGCTTCCGTTTGCCACTACGGTAGTATCCTGGGAGTTATCTCCAGAAAGGGGGAACTAAAGGTTTGTGTACACAAAGTTGTGTGTGTGAGTTGCACTGCTTGAACATCATAACCCACCATATAGCTGCATGTCATAATCATTCATAACAACCTTGACACCTAAAGTATAAGTGGAATGGGACGCTTATACTTTAGGACTTGCAAAACGACCCCTTGGTCTATAAGCTTGTGTGGGCAAGTTAATAAATTAAGGTTAATTTGATATATGTATATCTACTGCTTGATAACCGACACCCCAACGTATAAGCGGTATGGGACGCGTTATACGATGGGAGCCTTGCAAAAGATCCCTTGGCTTATGTGTACTCACATAAGCGAAGGTTTAATTTCTTACTTACTTCCTTTCTGTTATACCTATTACAACACTTAAGATAAATTGCTCCCCATTTACACAACTGCTAGTTAGGTCCACCGTCATCTGTTTTGATATTATTCTCCACTTTCTTGTCCTTCCCTTTCTTCCTCTCCGCCCGGTGCCTTAGAGCGTGGGGGAAGGGGTGGGGGACGATAGGGCTTAGTCTTTTAGACTAACGGTTTTCGAACCATGTCATATTAGGGGATCGCGGAGCCCAGCATGGAGGAGCAGCCCAGGAGGCCGGTACACTTGGAGATGGGACAGTCTAGCACTGGAGTCCAGACTACGGGGACTGTGAGTCCCGGCCCTTCGTAGAGTTTTAGTTTTGTTTCCGCTTTTGAGTGATCTTGTAGTGAGGATTTGATGTACCGGGCATGAGCCCTTTTATTTCCAGACTATTTATACTCTGATGATTTTCTGTGGACACTCCCTTCGTGGAGTTTTATTTTATGTGATATTCTCTTTTGGTGGACTTGCTTCTCTCTTGCTTGCTACTTATTGTGATCGAAAAGGCCGGCAGAATCGGCGCGTTGTAGTGACGACCTTCCCGGGTGCGAAGGTGTCACCGCAAAGCGGCGGTTCTGGGCATAAGACCCCGGGTTTGCAAAAAAAAGGGGTCTTACAAAGTGGTATCAGAGGAAACATCGATCGGATTAGTAGCAGTCCACAAATCCCTAGGTCACCCCCGCGCGAGTTTAGTTTGCGGACAAACTAAGCAGCGGAAGCAGTGGTATGCCCATAAGGGGAATCACATATAATTGTCCACCTTTAGTTCTTTCGAACCGTTTTCTCATAATAAAATTTTTCTGTTCGCAGCCCTCAGCACAGCCTACTCCACAGGGTGAGGTTTTGCAGACTCCGGATGCTGCACCACCTCCATCAGCTCCCGCTCCTTTCCTTCAGACGGACATGGGGCAGACTTTGACAGCCATCCTAGAAGCCTTCAGGGCTCAACAGGCTCCGGCTTCGCAGTTGATTACGGGAGCCAACTGGCTGAGTATATTCCGAGGACTTTCTCCCCCGTCCTACTTGGGGACAGAGACAGCAGTTCGGACAGAGGAGTGGTTGGACATCATGCATGAGATGCTGACTGGGATACGATGCCCGGTGGAGGAGAGGGTGGTATTGGTGGTCTCTTGCCTAGAGTCCCATGCCAAGAGGTGGTGGAAGACGCTCCTGGACAAGACTTATGCCGACAGAGAGGTTGCGGAGGTCACTTGGGGAGAATTCAGGGTCGCGCTGTTGGAACATTTTGTTCCGCAGTCGGCCAGGGATGAGCTTGAAGACCGGTTCTTACAGCTAAAGCAGGGCACCAGGTCGGTGGTGGAATACCATCGGGAGTTCGATCATCTAGCCGGATATGCAGATTCTTATCAGCTGGACGAAGCCGGGTACACCAAGAGGTTTTACAAGGGCTTGAAGGAGGATTTGAGGGAGGCCCTATTGTTCGTGTCCGATGGGCCTATTCCTCGGATTCTAGAGATGGCCAAGAGGATCGAGGCAGACTGGCACGCTACCCGAGGCTGGAAGCAGCCAATGGAGGATCAGAATCGTGGAGCAAGAAATGAGCAGCGACGAGGTCGTGCTACAGATGTGGGCAGGATGGAGGATCAGCCTCGTCAGGAGGTGAGACAGGAGCCGAGGGAGCAGGTGACTCTGGCTCCCCAGCCCCTCCAGATGCGGGAGATACCAAGACCACAGATGCAGGATGTGCAGAGACCAGGAGGGAGGGCTTACCCTCCACCAGAGTGTTTTCACTACCGTCAGGTGGGGCATATCAAGAGGAACTTCCCTATGAGAAGGGGGCCCCCACTAGCGCCACAGATTGCCCCACCTGCTCAGCACTATGGAGGCCGAGGACGCGGTCAAGGACAAGGATACCAGGGCGGAGACCGTAGGCAAGAAAGGGAGCAGGTATATGCACTGGACCTGGCCCAGCCCCGACAACCTGAGCAAGTGATCACAGGTACGACTATGTTTTTTTGCTTTGTCTTAAATCTTTTTCCATCCTTTCCTAGGAAATAACTGTTTTTAGCATTAGGTAGTAAAAACCAAGAATAGAACTCTAAGTTAAGTCACAATATCAGGCATTATCTTCATTTGTGGCAAACCCGCACACACTCTCTTCGACACGGGTGCCTCGCACTCGTTTGTGTCGGAGATCTTTATCCAAGGGTTGGATGGCGTGGAGAAATTCACGGGGTCGATGATGAAGATACGGCTACCTGACGGGTCGGAGCTGTTCACCTCATCCCATTGCAATATGGAGGCATGGATAGGCGGGAAACCTTTCGAAGCGTCAGCGACGGTCTTGCCACTGCCAGATTATGATCTGATTCTGGGTATGTCATGGCTCCACTGGAACCATGCCCAGATTGACTGCTTGGCCAAGAAGGTTACCCTTAGATATGGGGATTCTCTCATCGTGATGGAAGTTATTAGACCTGCGTCCTATATTTTCTTATCTTCTATTCAGGCCGTCAAGGCCCATCTGCAGGGAGACATGGTATATCAGGTGCTGTTCGAGATGTCCGAGGAGAAGGACCGGATTGCCAATATACCGGTGGTTTGTGATTACGCCGATGAGTTTCCAGAGAAGCTGCCAGGATTGCCTCCGCATAGGGAGAAGGATTTCCAGATTCAGTTGGTGCCAGGGGCTAAGCCGATATCCAGGGCTCCCTATCGGATGGCCCCGAAGGAGTTGGCGGAGTTTCGGACTCAGTTGCAAGAGTTGGTGGAGGCGGGATTTGTTAGACCGAGTTCTTTGCCATGGGGAGCTCCGGTCCTATTCGTGAAGAAGAAGGATGGGACACTTCGTCTGTGCATCGATTATCGAGCACTAAACAGACTGACCGTCCGGAATACCTATCCGCTCCCCCGGATAGACGAGTTGTTCGACCAGCTGGAGGGAGCCCACTATTTCTCGAAGCTAGACTTGAGGTCGGGATACTACCAGCTGCGGATCCAGGAGGAGGATATTCCGAAGATGGCCTTCAGTAGCAGATATGGCTTGTCTGAGTTCACCGTGATGCCCTTCGGGCTCACAAATGCGCCGTCGGCATTCATGAGCCTCATGAACCGGGTTTTTGAGGCCTACTTGGACGTGTTCGTTATAGTATTCATAGATGACATCCTGATCTACTCTAGGATGGAGGAGGAGCACACTCGGCATCTGGCACTGACTCTACAGAGGTTGCGGGAGCATCACCTTTATGCGAAATTCAGCAAGTGTCAGTTTTGGTTGAAGGAGGTGGCTTTCCTAGGCCATATTATCAGCGGAGCCGGGTTGGCAGTGGATCCGGCAAAGATTCAGGCAGTTCGAGATTGGCCGCTGTTGAAGACAGCCACTGATGTACGAAGTTTCTTGGGACTTGCCGGTTATTACCGGAAGTTCGTGGAAGGGTTCTCTCAAATTGCCCTCCCCCTCACATCTTTGACAAGGAAGGAGGCGCCTTTTCGTTTGGACCGCGCAGTGCCAGACGGCTTTCCAGGAGCTAAAGGACCGACTCATCTCAGCCCCGATTCTGGCCCTTCCATCTGGAAAGGAAGGATTCCAGGTGTATACCGACGCATCATACCAAGGGATGGGAGCGGTGCTGATGCAGAACGGACATGTCATAGCATATGCCTCCCACTAGCTGAAGACACATGAGAGGAACTACCCGGTGCACGACCTCGAGATGGGAGCGGTCGTTTTTGCTCTGAAGGTCTGGCGCCATTATCTTTATGGAGTCCACTGCGATATCTTCTCCGATCACAAGAACTTGAAATACGTGGACACGCAGAAGGAGCTGAATATCAGACAGAGGCGCTGGGTGGAGTTCTTAGCAGATTATCAGTATGAGATGCACTACCATCCAGGGAAGGCAAACGTGGTGGCCGACGCATTGAGTCGGAGAGCGGCCACTTCCGAAGACGGGCCCCAGGTTATGTCCATGGAGCTAGTTCGGTCCTTCAGGGATATGCAGATATCCCTAGTGTCCGAGGATGATCTAGAGCTATATAGGGAGTATCTGGCATTGATGGTGGCCATAGATGATATTCGGGACCGCATCCGGGACGAACAAAGGACATATGCATGGGCAGTGCCGATATTCCAAGCCTTGGAGGAGGGTTCGACAGGAGATTATTCCCTGAGAGATGGATTGCTACATTTCAGAGGCAGGGTTTATATACCCGCAGGAGGCCGGGTTCGGGAGGACATCATGGCGGAGGCGCATTATAGTAGATATTCTATACACCCGGGGATCACGAAGATGACGGCAGATTTGAAGAAGATGATGTTTTGGCCAGGGATGAAGAAGGACATTACGTACTTCGTGACCAATTGCGAGACGTGCCAGTTGGTGAAGGCAGAGTGTAGACATCCCGCTGGTTTATTGCAGCCACTCTCGGTGCCGGAGTGGAAATTTGAGGACATCGCGATGGACTTCATCCATGGCCTACCTCGATCACGGACGGGAAACGATTCGATCTGGGTGATCGTGGACCGTCTGACGAAGGTGGCTAGGTTCATCCCGATAAGGAAGGACGACGCTGTTGGAGTGTTGGTTCGGAAGTTCGTGGAGCAGTATATTCGTTATCACGGCGTGCCAAGGACGATCGTATCAGATCGAGATGGGCGGTTTATGTCCAGAGAGTGGAGATCGGTGCAGGCTTACCTTGGCTCCCGACTGACTTTCAGTACGGCCTTCCACCCCCAGACTGACGGGCAGACGGAGCGTACCAATCGGACGGTGGAAGACCTTCTGAGACTATGTATTGTAGACCGCGGAGAGCCCTGGGAGAAGATGCTGCCACTGGTGGAGTTCTCGTATAACAACAGTTACCAGTCCAGCATACGGATGGCTCCTTATGAGGCCTTGTATGGGAGAAGGTGTAGGACACCGTTATCTTGGCTGCAGGACGTGGATCCGAAGGTTCTAGACTCAGAGTTTGTGGAAGACACCGAGGCTCAGGTGAGACTGATCCGGGACCGGATGTTAGAGGCGTAGAGCAGGCAAGCGAAGTATTATGACGCTCGACATCGTCAGGTGGAGTTTCAGATCGGGGACCGGGTGTTCTTGAAGATCCGGCTGATGCATGGAGTTTCACGGGTGCGGGGTCATCGGAAGAAGCTCAGCCCGAGATTCATGGGACCGTTCAGGATCCTGGAGCGGATCGGTCCTCTAGCTTATCGGCTGGAGCTGCCACCGGAGCTGGCCGGCTTGCACGACGTTTTCCATGTATCGTCACTCAGGAGGGCTCTACTATGCCCGGAGTTGCAGATTACGGCCACTGATGGGCCGGTAGCCTCGGATCGGTCTGTGCATTTGGAACCGATTCGGATCGATGACCAGGGGATACGAGTCTTACGCCGCAAGAAGATCCCGCTAGTCAAGGTCTTGTGGAGGAACCACGGACGAGAGGAGCATACTTGGGAGCCTCAGGACCTGATGCAGGAAAAATACCCGGAGTTTTTTAGTCAGGTACACCTCGCAACTCCTCCGGTGTATTAGTGTTTTTCCTTATTTTCTTGTGCTAGTAGAATTATTTAAAAAGGTAGAGTCTACTCCTTTGTTTATTGGGGCTAGCCCTTGCTTTGTTTAACTTAGTAGGCGCTTCCACCCTTCATGGGATGTTACATGCTTAGGCTATACCGGTAGAAATCCCCGTAGACTTAACCTTAATTTCGAGGACGAAATTCTTGTTTTGTTTATTGGGATTTGTAACATCCCATTTTCCAATTAGACCCCCCCTTAGGAGTGACTTGAGCGTAACTAGGTCATATGAGTTAACCTAGGTGAGCCCAGGAGATCAAGTGACCTAAAAACCTAATTGAGACCCACTTGGTCTGCAAATAATAATTTTCAAAACTCTGATTTTGGGTGGCCTAGTAGGTTCATTGTGACTCTAAAAAAATTCCCTTAGACCTAATGTGGGCCCAATGAGTCACCAAGGACCCACTTGGGTCAACCATAGTGGTCAATTCGACCAAGTCAACCCCAAGCCCAAATCAAGTCAAACCTAGCCTATTTGGGCTAACCCAACCTCAAACCACCCTCCCCCTTAGGCTAACTCTTGCATGATTATTTTTATCATATTTGGCTGCCTATATCCTAGGGAATTGACCAAGTCAACATTGGTGACTAGGAGAGAGAAAGTGAGCTCCATTTTCATGATAATGGAGGAGAGAGAAAAATCCAAGAGAGAGGGAAGGAGGAATTCGGCCAAAGGGAGGCCAAAGGCCACCCTTAATGGCTGAATTCAACTCCCCTAGGGAAGGGGAGGAGTTTCCAGCCATTTCCCGGCCACCTAGGCCTAGGTTCACCCCCCCCTCCACCATGGCCGCAACTTCCCTTAATGGCCATTAATGGTGTCTCTCATAACTGCCTTCCCCCTCCCCTCCTGGCCATATAGACCTCACCAGCAAGCTAGGGCGACGAATTTCGAAGCATTAGAAGGAGGGAGAACCACTGTCGGAGCCACCAAAGGAGAAATCGCCGCCGCCGCCATGAATTCCCGTCGATCCACCCGCATCCAAGCCCGAGTTCAGGTCCTCCTCCTCTCCTTCTCTCATGCTTAGATCCTAGGAATGCTTAGAAACCATTTCCATACTCATCTAACCCGAGTTTAGATTTTAGGTTTTAGGAAAAATGCCATTTTTTTGGAGAGTTTGAGCTCTCGGCTAGGGCGGCGCCGCCACCTCCGGCCGCCCTAGCTCCGGCCAATGATATCCCCCACCACCGGGAACAATTTGGGGATGTTTCCCGGTGGTGGCGCCGCCTCAGGCCGCCGGTAGATAGCCCGCAAAAACCACCTGCGCAGCCCTATTTTCGGCTCCATCGGGGAAGATGAACAGGAGCCACCCGATCCTGCTTTAAGATTCGTGCAGGATCAATAATCCTATTTTCTGTTTTTCTGTTTTTTTTTTAATATACAGTTTACTGTTTTTGGATTTTAGGCCCCTTATGGGCACCTGATGAAAACGTTTTTAGCATGAAAGTTGTAGGCCCTTTCAATACCTACAATTTAATATGCTGTGGTGAAAATTTGGTAGAGTACCTAGACTTGTAGGGCCATTTGATTATGGGTATGTCCTAGGATTAGGGCAGATTTCTTATAAAAATTATTTAGGCCCTTTAGAGGCTTGTCCATCAAATTTGATCAACATGAATGTTGTAGGCTTTTTAATTATATACAGTTTGATATGTTATGAAAAATTTTAGGACAAGTATTCTGACCTGTAGGGTCATTTTTCTAGGGTAGGTCCTACAAATAGGGCAAATCTTTGAAAAATTCCCCACACCTAACCCTTGGTCCAAATGCTTTGAATTTTGGACAGAGACTCAATATCACCTAGATCTAGCTCCTGTAAAAATTGGAATCCATTTAAAGAAGTATAAACTAGGGTTTTGCCCTAAGCCTAGAAAAGCTAGGTTAAGGTAGTTGAAGGGTCAAATGACCTCCAAACCCTCCCAAATTTAGGAGACGTGTCCCTGGTATAGTTATCTAGGTCTGGTTCAAATTTCAACTCATTTGGTTGAGTTTTGATTAGGAATCATCTAAACCCTAGTTTTGACCTAGTAGAAGGAAGCTTAGTGAGAGGGTTATTTTTATTCTTGTGTGATCATCTCACCTCAACAGAGGTTGAGGTTTTTACCACTGGTTTATTTTGGTCCTAAGATTACCCTTAGGGAAGATGGGATGATTTAGGGTAAGTTTACCCTAGGGCCCAGGTTAAAACCCTAAAGGTGGACTTTGGGGGTTTGTGAAGGACATAGGGGCAAATGCCCTTGTATGGCCTTGATATTTAGTGGAGAGGTTGATAATGAGTTTGTAACTCTATGGTTGTAATGTTAGATAATTTTGATGTAAGTAGCTACCTCAAAACTTAAACCCTAGTTTTAGGGTAGAAGGGCTTTTAGGCCAAAATAGTATCTTAAACTCTTTTAAAAGTTATGAAATTTGGGTTGTGTGTTTCTAGGGTAGTTAGGATCATTGGATAATTTTACTAGAATTTTTGGATAGGTATTTCTAGTACTTCATTCATGAATGTGGTTATAGCCCTTTTTGATGTTTTATTTATTAAAGATTTTTAATTCAAAAAAGGCCCCCTTGAAACTCTGGAATTAAATGTTGTTGGTCAGTAGGAAAGCCCATGAATTTTTAGTTCAATTTTATGTTGATTAAATAGAACAGTTCCTTCACAAGTATTATTAAAGGGCTCTATATTTTAAAAATATTTTTTGGCATAAATAATTTCTGGAAAAATTAAGAAAGTTGTTAATTAGTGTTTTTAAATCATTATGAGTCAGTGGGATTTTTTTCTGAATTTTTGGAGTTATTGATTTAGTACTTGATTCACAAGCATACTAGATTAGGGTTTTTGGTAAATTATTTATTATAAATAAATTTCTAGCCAGAAAATTATGAAAATTTTATAGTACTGTTTTCATAGTATTTCTAGTACCCTGTAATTAATACAAATTATTTGGAAGAGTATTTGATGTAGTTTATTCATTAGACATGAAGAAATTGGATTATTGCAGAATTAAGTTTAGGCCCCTTAGACCATAGGGAAAATTGTCAAACCTTGGATATATTATTTTTAGATACATTAATATTTGTCTTAAATTTATCATGATTTATACATGACTGAAAAGTATAATCCTTGTACAAATTTGGAAGACCTTGGATTTTAGTAAAATTAATTAATTAATAGATTAATTGAGAAAATTGTTATAACCGGGAATTGATTCAATTATGTCGTGATAGGCCCCCAGTAAATAACTTAGGCTGTTCGGATGAAAACACAAAGGACATCCTATCATAGACATTACTTAGTATAAGGTGGTCTGTAGATAGTAACTTTGGGAAGTGAGTAACAGGATAAGGTTTGGGTTAGCGTACAACTGGACAAACGCTCGCCCAATCGTCGAACCGATGCTAGACCCATCGCTCTTCTCCCGCCTTACGAGTGCCCTGCTCCAGGGCTCCCTCTCGCCTTGCTAGTGGGTTCTCGCCTGCTTCTCTCTCGCCTTGCAAGTGCCCCGCTCCATGGCTCCATCTCGCCTTGTGAGTGGGATCTCGCCTGCTCCTCTCTCACCTTGCAATTGCCCCTCTTCATGGCTCCCTCTCGCCTTGCGAGTGGGCTCTCGCCTTGCGAGTGGGCTCTCGCCTGCTCCTCTCTTTTCCTTGAGCCTTCTCCTCCCGCAGGCCCGAGGTTGTACACTGAGTGATGAAGGTTCACTCAACGCACTCAATACCTAGCAGTGCAAAAGTATTGGTTAAGTCCAAATTCGTTGAGTGATGAAGGTTCACTCAATGCCTGGGATAAAATATCTGAATTTGGCTAAGTCCACAGATGCTGATGTAAGCAAAAGTCAGTAGAATTTCAAATTGATTGCGGGAAGTCTACAGTATACGACAAATGGCGCCGCAGGCCTACTGTATAATTTTTTCTATAAAAGCAAAGTTGCAGCCAAAAACTACAGCTGGTCTTATGGGTCAAAGAGCCATTGGATGGCAGAAGATAAAGGGCTTGAGATCGGCGGAAGAAAATCAACTTTCAGGGTTTTAACTTTTTGCAAAGAGGTGGAGCTTCATCTTCTTCCTCTCGTCATTGTTGCAGAGCTTGAAGCAGAAGTTCAAACCGATGTTCTAAAAGTTCATGCAGTTAGATGTTGCGATTCTCCCCTACTACAGTAAGTTTAGAGAGTTTCTTAGAAAGAAGTAGAAGCAGAGCAAGTCTGATATCTATAGACAAGGTTAGCTGAGTGAAGAATACAAAGAACTGATAACTCATTTGTCTTCATCAGCAAGTTCAAAAACCTGTGTTTTTGAGTTTCTTCCAGCACAAGAAGAAGATTCCTGAAGATCAGTTTCATGTTGTTGTAAAAAAGTTAGGGTTGAGCTTATCTCAGCTCAGGAAGCAAAAGACTCAGAGAACATTTCTCTGGAGTCAAATCAACACCAACCTTACTCTTTCTGTAGGATCCTTTGGATCTGAGTGGTGGCCTAATTATAAAGGCTGAGTGGTAGGATTTAAGTTGTGAATCTTAGGTAGAATCCATGTGTGGATCTGAGGTAGAGCTTGTGTGCCTAAGGTAGGGCAGTTTTCCTTAGGTAGGAGAGTCATTCTCTCTAAGTTGTGGGGCATGTGTACCTGAGTGGTAGGATCCTTCTATGGATATGAGGTAGGGACTTTATGTCTGAGCTGTAGGAGAGTCATTCTCTCTGAGTGGTAGGGATATCCTCCTAGCCTGAGTTGTAGGACTATTAATTTAGTCTGAGGTAGGTGATATTTAGATCACTGAGTTGTAGGAGCAAGCTTGCTCTGACGTAGGGCCTTGTGTCTGAGATAGGTCTTGGAGGAGACTGAGAGATCCTGCGGGATTTGTGTTGTAAGCTCTTTGGAGCCGAGTTTAGAGAAGTGCCTTGTCAAACAAGATGTTAGAAAGGTGGGAGGGATAGTGAACATACCCATAATCAAGGAAACCACTATAAATCTTTTGTGTGTTGTTTGTGTTCTTGAAAGCAAGATAACTCAACACACCTAAAACAAGAAAAAGACAAAAAGGTCTAAAACGTATTCCCCCCCCCCCCCCCCTCTAGTTGTTAGCTATCCTTTAAACTAAAGACTTTCATGTGGTATCAGAGGGAGGTTGCTCAAAAAGGACTTAATGGTATTAGTTGATCTCTAAGGGTAGCTAAAAGGATTGTCCTTATCGGTTCAGGAGAGAACCATAAGGAGCTAGGTTCCATGAAGCTTCTAATCTGCAAGAAGGAAGGCTTTGGGATCTAGAAGGAGAGGGTCAGGCATTTCATGGAAGCATCTGACCCAAGAATCTTCATAACTATTCAAGAGGGACCTTTCATCACCATGATGGTCTCAGCTTTGGATACAATAGTCCAGACACCCAAGAAGTATTCATAGATGACCAAGGATGAGGTCAGTCTAGCAACCTTGTATAAGAGAGCAAAGAACATCATAGTCATTGCTATTGATGATTCTACCATCCAAAATCTGGTTCACTGTAATACTTCTAAGGAGATGTGGGATACTGCTGGGACCATTGCCCACAATGTCCTAGATTTGAAGAAGTCAATCATGTCAATGATATACATAAAGTTGTATTTGATGTGTGTCTAAGTTCATGCATGCAAGTTAGTCCTTGCAATATTGATAGGATAGGTATTCCAAGTGATGTGACAGGTGGTCACAAAGTAAAGATGTGGAGGGATAGAAATCTTTCTAAGTCCACAGGCATTGATTGAAGCCAGTTCACTCAATGCCAGATGCAAGGGAAGATGCTGGATAGGCTGAAAAATTGCCTAAGTCCACAGGCGTTGAGTGTAGTCTACTCACTTAATGCCAGGTGAGTAAAAGCATTGAGTATAGCTTGGACGGTCAAAGCCAAACAATTAGCAGGCAGAAATGTGGCTAAGCCCACAGGAGTTGAGTGAATTATACTCACTCAACGCCATACAGCATTAATCGTTGAGTATAGCTCAGTCAGTCAAAGCCACAGAAAATCTGTGTAGTTATTTTAATTAAGTCTACATGCGTTGAGTGAGGCAAGCTCACTCAATGCCATGCGATAAAAAGCATTGAACTAACCTTAGTCAGTCAGAGATAGTGTTTCCAATATAGGATTTTGTCTAAGGACAAAAGCGTTGAGTGAAGGCTATTCACTCAACGCCTAATCAACTGAGAAACTGTCTAAGGACAGATGTGTTGAGTGAAGTCTACTCACTCAACGTCATGTCAATATAATTGACGGATGCTGAAATCATTGAGTAAAGAAGCAACACTCAATGCTTCCCAAGTAGGAAAATCGACTAAGTCCAAATGCGTTGAGTGAAGGTTGCTCACTCAACGCTAAGTGACTAGAATCATTTCTATATGGTATGGCGTTGAGTAAAGCTTACTCACTCAATGCCAAGAGGCAGAAAGATTTTTCTAAGTGTTTTGGCACTGAGTGAAGCTTACCCACTCAACGTCTAATGACTGAAATATTTTCTAAGTGTTTTGGCATTGAGTGAAGGTTGCTCACTCAACGCCTAATGGCAGAGAAATTTCTAAGTGTTTTGGCATTGAGTGAAGGTTGCTCAATCAACGCCTAGTGACAAAAAATCTGTCTAAGTATTTTGGCATTGAGTGAAGCTTACTCACTCAATGCTTATACTAAAGATGTTTGATTTTAGCTAAGTCCACAGATGGTGATGTCAGCAAAATCAACAGAGTTCAAATTAAGTGTGGGAAAGCTACAAAACACGATAGATACTACCAGTGAGCTACTGTACGTCTTCTTCCGTTAAAGCAAGGTGTAGTTGTCTGTTGCAGGTGGTCCCCACTACTTCTTGGAGTCATTAATCAGGGAAAGATATAAAGGGACAGCTTTGGATGTTGAACTCAACTTTTTTAGGGTTTTATCCAAAATGAAAAAGAGTGGCTGAACTTCATCCTCCTCGCCATTGCTATAGAGTAAAAGCTTGAAGTCTTCTAGCATAACAAAAAAGTTCAGTTAGCTGTAGCATTTTCTTCTGCTACAGGAAGATCAGAAATACTTCTGATAAAGAAAGAAAGGAGAATCTTCAGTCTTCTGCAGGTTCAATTAGCTGTTTGAAGAACTCAAGACCAAGTTATTCTTCAGGCTTCTACATCAAGTTCAAAAGTAATGTTCTGAGTTACCTCCAGCAGAAGCAGTCATTTATTGAAGAACTTCTTTCTGCTGCTGTGAGGAAAGTTAGAGCTGAGATAACTGAGCTCTAGTAGTTGATACAGAGAAGTTTCTCTGTATCAAAATTAATTAAACCACTATTTTTTTATAAGATCCTTTTGGATCTGAGCTGTAGGGCCCTTGTCCTGAGGTAGGGAAAATTTGCTTGAGCTATAGGAGAGTTATACTCTCTGAGTGTAGGATCCAGCTTGGATCTGAGGTAGGTGATCGTTTGATCACTGAGTTGTAGGGCCTTTAGGCCTGAGGTAGGTGAGTCATTCTTACTGAGTTGTAGGGCACATGTGCATGAGCTTTAGGATCTGTTGGATCAGAGGTAAGGCCTTTGTGCCTGAGCTGTAGGAGAGTCATTCTCTTTAAGGTAGGATCCTTTGTGGATCTGAGGTAGGGTTGTCCTCCCAGCATGAGTTGTAGGTCCTTTGTCCTGAGGTAGGTGATCTGTTGATCACTGAGTTATAGGTCCTAGTGCCTGAGCTGTAAGACTTGGAAGAGACTGAGAATCCTGAGGGATCTGAGGTGTAAGCTCTTTGATCTGAGTTTTGGAGAAGTGCCTTATCTAACTTAAAGTTAGAAAGGTGGGAGGCGAGTGGATGTACCCATAATCTTGGGAACCAATATAATTTTTTTGTGCTTTTCTATGTTGTTTCTTTATTGCAGGTTCTTGAAAGCTGATAAATGTTAACTCACTAAGCACTTAAAGAAGAAACTTAAGGAAAGTCACAAGATATCAATAAACCTATTCCCCCCCCCCCTCTAGATTGCAAGCTACCTTGAAAAACAATAACTTTCAAATGGTATCAGAGGGAGGTTGCTCAAATGGGATTTAACAGTCTGAGTGATCTCCAAGGGTAGCTATAGATCTTTACTTATATTCTAAAGAGAACCATAAGGAGCTAGGTTCCATGAAACTCTCCAACTATAGGAAGGTGAATTTTAGAATTTGGAAAGAGAGGGTCGGGCTGTTTATGGAAGCCTCTGACCCTAGAATCTTTGTGACTGTCAAAGAGGGACCCTTCATCCCTATGAAGGTCTCAGTTCTAGATGTTAATGTCCATACTCCCAAGATTTATTCAAAAATGACTAAGGATGAGGTCATGTTGGCTGCATTGGATAAGAGAGCCCAAAACATCATAGTTAGTGTTATTGATGATTCTATCTTTCAGAACTTGGTCCATTGCCAGACCTCCAAAGAGATGTGTGACACCCTTGTGATCTACATGGAGGGTACTGTAGAGGTAAAATAGGATAGAAAGCCCATGCTCAACCAGAAGTATAAAGCTTTCAGGCAATCCCTGAAAGAGAACATCACTAATTGTTATGAAAGATTTTTCAGGATCATTTATGAACTGAGGACCTATGGGAGGGTGTTTAGTCCTTATGAAATAAATGACAAGTTCCTCAGATCTCTCACTAGAGACTGGGATACTAAGATTTGTGCTATAATATAGGTAGCCAAGCTTGCTAAGACTCCTCCCCAAACATTATTTGGAAATCTGCTATCCTATGAGATCCAGCTAGCTGCCAGGAAGGAGAAGGAGGCCACCAGGAGATCCCAAGCCAAGGAGATGTCCTTGGCATTCAAGGAAGACATCATCACGAATAGCAAGGATAGGATTCCCTCTCCTCCAAGAAGACCAGCTTATTCAGACATCTCAAAGTCAGATGCATCAAAAAATAGCATGTCAGATGAGGACTTGGCTACC
This sequence comes from Platanthera zijinensis, assembly GCA_039513925.1. Taxonomy (NCBI): domain Eukaryota; kingdom Viridiplantae; phylum Streptophyta; class Magnoliopsida; order Asparagales; family Orchidaceae; genus Platanthera; species Platanthera zijinensis. The sequence goes on from CM077078.1 coordinate 133,379,055, forward strand.
TTCTCCAGGAACTTTCATAAGCTGATGAAGAAGAAACATTGGAAAAACAGACCTTCCACCCCTTCTCATCACAGGAGGAATCATTCCAAGGCTGACAAGTATAATTCTAAATCTAGTAAATATAATTATTCTAAAGTTGTTTGTTATTGTTATAGCAAACCAGGGCATATGATAGATGACTGGCCAGTGAAGAGGAAGGAAATTACTGAGAAGAAACAGCACTAGGACAAGGGAAAGAAGGAGAAGTCCTTCATTGCTAAGAAAGAGAAGAGCTGGACAAACTCATCTTCATCTGGGTCTGAAGAAGAAGAAGCCTATATTGGGCTAATTACTACTGCTGCTGAACAGATAGCTGTAGCAGCAGATGAAGACTATCTTGTTGCCAGGATAAGTATCAGGGCCCCTCTATCACATTCAGACAGTGATTCAGAGGTAGATGAGGAAGATGAAGAAGATTCCTACAGCTGCTATGGGCTGATGGCATTGAATGATGAGGAAACCAGCCAGGACCATCCTGGTCAAAGGAAGGTAAAATCTCTATCAAGCTCTTCTTCTGAGTCTAGATATGAGACTAGTCCCTGTACAGAAACCTCTTTACCCAGTAGTGAAGATGATTCTGAATCAAAAGGTGATGTCAATAAATTGATTGACAGTTATGGAGAACTTCTAAATGCCTTTAAAAGTGCAAGAAGTTGTCTAAGAAGCAAGATGTGGAGATTACCTTTCTACAGTTGGCTGCTTCCCAGCTGATTGAAACAGCATCTTTGATGGATCAGAAGGACAGGGAACTTAGCCAACTTAGGGTCTTGAATAACATCTTGATAGGCTCCATCAAATACAAGAACAGTCTCATCAGGGATCCTGAAGAAAGGCTAGGGAGGGAGAAAAGAATAGTGGCTAGCTATTCTAAGCCATGTACTGTGTTACCCATGATAGACTCCTTCTCCTCTCAGAAGGGTAAGAAGGGGTTGGGATTCCAGGGAAGCATAAGATTTGCTCCTTCTAAAGGGAAGGGAAAAGCTCCGGCTCAGCGTCTTGCTTCCAAGCCTCCCATTTCTTTTAGGAAAGTTCAGTTTCCATCAAACAGGTATAATCAAGAAAGCATCTTTGGTGACTAGATGAATGGAAAATCCACTAGTGTGAACAATGATTTTTATATCCATGGTAGAAATTATAGCAAAGTGAGTTCCTTTAAGGCTGCTTATGAAGAAATTCGAATGGCCCATCATGGACCATTTTTCTTTGGTGCTTTAGTACCAACTCTCAAGAATGTGGCTGCAGCAAAGGTTAAGGACCATTCAACAAAGACTTAGAGCAAGGGTTAGTCCTCCAGCAAGCCTGGTTTGGCTATGTCTGATGCTATCAGAAGCATGCTTTCTTAAAAGAAGCTTGTTGTTGCTGGCACTCAGAGTAGGAAAAACAAGCAAGCTAGAAGACTTACCTTCAGTCAGATCCTTGCTGAAAGAAATCTGAAGAATGTTACTGCTCCTCTTCCTACTGTTCATCCAGCAGTTAACCAAACTGCTAGGCCTGCACAGAAGAGAAGATACAACATTCATGAATGTTGGTGTTACGGCAAAGTGGGCCACTTTGCTGTTGACTGCTGGCACAATCCAAATATGCCAAGAGCAGTTGTGAGTTTACCAGTCAGAAATGTTGCTGGTAGACAAGTTCATTATAAGACAAACATGCACCTAGGACCCAATAGAAATTGGGGTCCTAAGGAAAAGTAAATTGTGTGATGCAGGTTAGTTCAAGTGGCCATACCCCTATATGTTACTTGGACAGTGGTTGTTCTAGGCACATGACTGGGACAAGGAGAAACTTGAAGGAGTACACTCTAGTGAAAGATGGACCCAAGGTTATCTTTGGTGGTTCAGATAGAGGGGTGACTATAGGCTATGTTAAGATTACCAATGGCATAGTCACCATCACAAAAGTGGCTTATATTGAAGGGTTGCAACGCAACCTCATAAGCATAAGCCAACTTTTTGATCGTGGTTATGTTATTGTCTTCCACAAGGATGAGTGCCAGATTAAGAGGTCAAGTGACCAAGAGGTCATCTTGACAGGCACTAGGAGTGGAAATGTTTACTGTTTAAACTTTCTTTGTCTAGATACATACTCTCATGTTTGTCTAGTGACAAATGAGAAAGTCTCATATTGTGTCAAATGGAACAAGAGGCTAGCTCATTTGAATTACAAGACTATTGGCAAGCTCTTTAGTCAAGAGCTAGTTAGGAATGGTCCTAATATGAAGTGCGCTAAGGAGGGCATTTGCCTTGCATGTCAAAATGGCAAGCAGACCAAAGCCTCCTTCAGGGGCATTAGGACCAAAGACTTTGTGAGGTCTTTGTACCTCTTGCATGTGGACTTGTTTGGTCTTATGACAGTTCATAGTCTTGGTAGGAAAGTCTACACCCTTGTGGTGGTTGATGACTGTTCCAGGTTTGCTTGGGTGTTCTTTCTCAAGAAAAAGAATGAAACCCTTGACATCTTCATCAAGTTTGTCAAGCAAATTCAGAATGAGTTTAACAGTTTAGTGGTCAAAATCAGAAGTGACCATGGAACTGAATTCTAGTTTGGAAGCATGACAATGTTCTGTGAAGAGCAAGGGATTCATCAAGAATTTTCTTATCCAAGAACTCCCCAGCAAAATGGGATTATTGAGAGGAAGAATATGACTCTCACAGAGGCTGTAAGAACATTGTTGAGTGATATATCTCTCCCAGAATATTTTTGTGTTGAGGAAGTGAATATTGCATGTCATGTCCTCAATAGGGCCTCTATCACCAATAGCCACAAGAAGACTCCCTATGAGATCTTGAAAGGAAGAAAAACAAACCTAGGCTATCTCAGAATCTTTGATAGTAAGTGTTATATGCTTCACAATAGGAAATCCTATGTGACAATGTTTGCTTCCAAGTTTTTTGATGGGATTTTTGTTGGGTATAGCAATCATAGCAAAGCCTATAGGATCTATAACTTGAAAAACCAAGTTGTAGAAGAATATATTCAAGTAGTCTTTGATGAGTCTACTATGATTAACTGAGAGCTGTCAAGATCCTCTTCTAGTACTGAACAGATAATGGACAAGCTGACCATCAATGAAGCGGCTCCAGTTATCCAAGATAGAATAACATTCCAGTTGATGGACTGCAAGACATAAATGAGGTGGATGAAGATCAGCAAGAAGCTGCCCCTATAGCTGAAGCTGAAGCCAGATTGCCTCCAGTAATCAGGCATCTGATGGATCATCCAAGACACCAGATCATTGGTGATGTAAGCAAAGGAGTAGTTACAGGGAGAAGAAGTATCAACACAGCACTATACTCAAGCTTCTTGTCACAGGTTGAGCCAAAGAAATTTAAAGAGGACAACATAGATCTGTTCTGAATTATTGTTATGCAAGAGGAACAGAACCAGTTTAAGGGATTCAAGGTTTGGAAGTTGGTTCCCAGACCACAAGGACATAATATCATTTGAGTCAAGTTGATTTACAGGAATAAACTTGATGAAAATGGCATTATAATCAAGAACAAGGCAAGGCTAGTAGCTAAGGGGTACAAGCAAGAGGAAGGTATTTATTTTGATCAAACCTTTGCCCTTGTAGCAAGACAGGAGTCCATCAGATTGTTCGTTGTATATGCTGCACACAAGGGATTCAAGGTCTACCAGATGGATGTGAAGTCAACCTTCTTGAATGGTGACTTAAAAGAAGAAGTCTATGTTGAGAAGCCTCCACGTTTTGTTGTTCCTAACTCACCTGATTCTGTTTATAGACTTAGGAAAACTCTATATGGGCTAAAGTAGGCCCCTAGATCATGGTATGAGACTTTGTCTAGCTTCCTCATTGAGAACAAATTCTCAAGGGGGAAGATAGACAAGACCCTATTCCTAAGGGAATCTAAGGGTAAGATCATCTTAGTCCAGATATATGTAGATGACATTATCTTTGGATCTACTAATGATATCCTTTGCAAAAAGTTTGCAAAACTTATGCAAGGGAAGTTTGAGATGAGCAGTTTGGGTGAACTTAAGTTCTTCTTGGGTCTCCAAGTTAGACAGACTGATGATGGCTTGTCCATATCCCTGTCTAAGTTCACCAGGGAGTTAATCAAGAAGTTTGGTATGGAGAATTCCTCCACCATGAAAACTCTCATGGGGTCAAGCATGCCTATAGGTAAAGATGAGGCAGGAAAACCAGTTGATGAAACATTGTATAGAGGGATAATTGGCTCCCTTCTATATCTAACTATATGTAGGCTAGACATAATGTATGTTACATGTGTTTGTGTTAGGTATTTGGCTTGCCCTAAAGAATCTCACTACTCAGCTATAAAGAGGATTTTGAGGTATCTTAAGGACACACCAGATCTTGGCCTATGGTATCTAAGAATGGGGAGTTTGGACTAACTGGCTATTCAGATGCAGATTTTACAGGCTGCAAAGAGGATAGGAAGAGCACTTCTGGCGCATGTCAATTCTTGGGAGGAAGACTAGTGTCTTAGAGTAGCAAGAAGAAAATAAGTGTTGCAATCTCAACTGCAGAGTTAGAGTACATTTCAGCAGATAGCTACTGTGCTCAGTTGCTATAGATCCAGCATCAGCTCCAGGATTATAACCTCCAGATAAGTAGAATGCCCTTATATTTTGATTCTACTAGTGTCATATCGATTGCTAGGAATCTTGTTTCATATAGCAGGACTAAGCATATTAGATAAGATATCATTTCATTAGGGAGCATGTAGAATGTGAAGATATCAACCATGAGTTTGTCCCAACAGACAAGCAAGTGGCTGACATCTTCACTAAGCCACTTGATGAAGTAAAGTTCAACACCTTCAAGTTTGAATTGGGTATATTGAACCTAGCATAGCTTCAATTGCTCCCTATAGTGTTGCAAGTTATATTATTTCTTGCAGGTGGACATGTACTTTAAGGAATTGAATATTTTTCAAGTTGTATATCTTGAGTGGTATCATGTTGGTTGAAGTACTATCCAGATGATGTAGACTAAAGTATCTATCAGGAAACATGATATATGATGCTTCAGTTGAGGTGGAGCAAGTCCAGCACTACTCCAGCACTCTCAAGTGGTTCAACTGCTGCTTATTTGTACTCAAAAAGGGGGAGCAGAAAATCAGAACCTCCCTGACTATTTACAGAAGTCAAAAAGGGGGAGGAGAAGGATATGATCTGGTATCATAGGACAGGAGGATAAGGATACAAGTAGTATCAGAACTATGAGAAGGATATGATCAAATTGATCTCGACCAGGTAGCAACAATTCAGGGGGAGCAGGTGTGATGCTAATCACCATGCAGGCAAGGAAGTGTGGTAACTAACACTTCTCTTGTTTTTTAAATTGTCCATGTTAATGCTCTACTGCTGCATAAGTTAGTGTAAGTCATTGACTCAATTGATTAAGGGTTTTGACTTCTTAAAATAGGGGGAGATTGCTGGGTCCATTGCCCACAATGTCCTATATTTGAAGAAGTCAATCATGTCAATGATATATATAAAGTTATATTTGATGTGTGTCTAAGTTCATGCATGCAGGTAAGTCCATACAACATTGATATGATAGGTATTCCAAGTAATGTGACAGGTGGTCACAAAGTAAAGATGTGGAGGGACAAAAATCTGTCTAAGTCCACAGGCATTGAGTGAAGTCAGTTCACTCAACGCCAGATACAAGGGAAGATGTTGGATAGGCTGGAAATTGCCTTAAGTCCAAGGGTGTTGAGTGTAGTCTACTCACTCAATGTTAGGTGAGTAAAAGCATTGAGTATAGCTTGGACAGTCAAAGTCAAACAATTGTTACGCAGAAATGTGGCTAAGTCTACAGGCGTTGAGTGAAGTCTACTCACTCAACGCCATACAGCATAAATCATTGAGTATAGCTCAGTCAGTCAAATCCATAGAAAATCTGTGTAGTTATTTTGACTAAGTCAACAGGCGCTGAGTGAGGCAAGCTCACTCAACTCCATGTGATAAAAAGTGTTGACTGAACCTTAGTCAATCAGAGATAGTGTTTCCAACACAGGATTTTGTCTAAGGACAAAAGCGTTGAGTGAAGGCTACTCACTCAATGCCTAATCAACTAAGAAACTGTCTAAGGACAGATGCATTGAGTGAAGTCTACTCACTCAACGTCATATCAATATAATTGACAGATGCTGAAAGCGTTGAGTGAAGAAGCAACACTCAATGCTTCCTAAGCAGGAAAATCAGCTAAGTCCAAATGCGTTGAGTGAAGGTTGCTCACTCAATGCCAAGTGACTAGAATCATTTCTATGTGGTATGGCATTGAGTAAAGCTTACTCACTCAATGCCAAGAGGCAGAAAGATTTTTCTAAGTGTTTTGGCATTGAGTGAAGCTTACCCACTCAACGCCTAATGACTGAAATATTTTCTAAGTGTTTTGCCGTTGAGTGAAGGTTACTCACTCAACGCCTAATGGCAGAGGAATTTTTTTAAGTGTTTTGGCATTGAGTGAAGGTTGCTCACTCAATGTCTAGTGACAGAAAATCTGTCAAAGTGTTTTGGCATTGAGTGAAACTTACTCACAAAAACGCTTATACTAAAGATGTTTGGTTTTGGCTAAGTCCACAGATGGTGACGTCAGCAATGACAACAAGTCAACAGAGTTCAAATTAAGTGCGGTAAAGCTACAGAATACGACAAATACTAGCGGTGAGCTACTGTACGTCTTCTTCCGTTAAAGCAAGGTACAGTTGTCTGCTGCAGGTGGTCCCCACTAGTTCTTGGAGCCGTTATTTGGCGAAAGATATAAAGGGACAGCTTCAGATGTTGAACTCAACTTTTTAGGGTTTTATCCAAAACAAAAAAGAGCGGTTGGACTTCATCTTCCTCGCCATTGTTGTCGAGAAAAGCTTGAAGTTTTCCAGCAGAACAAAAAAGTTCAGTTAGCTGTAGCAATTTCTTATGCTACAGCAAGATCTAAAATACTTCTGATAAAGAAATAAATGAGAACCTTCAGTCTTTTGTAGGTTCATTTAGCTGTTAAAAGAACTCAAGACCTAGCTATTCTTCAATCTTCTACAGCAAGTTCAGAAGTAACATTCTGAGTTACCTCCAGCAGAAGCAGCCATTTATTGAAGAACTTCTTTCTGCTATTGTGAGGAAATTTAGAGCTGAGATAACTCAGCTCTAGTAGTTGACATAGAGAAATTTCTCTCTGTCAAAATTAATTAAACCACTATTTTTCTATAGGATCCTTTTGGAACTGAGTTGTAGGGCCTTTGGCCTGAGGTAGGGTAAATTTGCATGAGCTGTAAGAGAGTTATACTCTCTGAGTGTAGGATCCATCTTGGGTCTGAGGTAGGTGATCATTTGATCACTGAGCTATTTGTCCTTTGGGCCTGAGGTAGGTGAGTTATTCTCACTGAGTTGTAGGATCCTTTAGATCTGAGGTAGGGCCTTTGTGCCTGAGATGTAGGAGAGTCATTCTCTCTGAGGTAGGATCCTTTGTGGATCTGAGGTGGGGCTGTCCTCCCAGCCTGAGTTATAGGGCATTTGTCCTGAGGTAGGTGATCTATTAATCACGGAGTTGTAAGGCCTAGTGCCTGAATGGATGTCTTGGAGGAGACTAAGAGATCCTGAGGGATCTGAGGTGTATGCTCTTTGAGCTGAGTTTTGGAGAAGTGTCTTGTCTAACTTAAAGTTAGAAAGGTGGGAGGAGAGTGGATGTACCTATAATCTAGGGAACCACTATAATTTTTGTGTGTGCTTTTCTGTGTTGCTTCTTTACTGAAAGTTCTTGAAAGTTGATAATTGTTAACTCACTAAGCACTTAAAGAATAAACTTAAATAAAGTCACAAGATATCAATAATATTCACCCCCCCCCCCCTCTAGGTTGTAAGCTACCTTGAAAATAAAGACTTTCAAATACCTTGGTGGTCTACATGGAAGAGACTGAAGAGGTCAGGGATGATATAAAGTCTCTACTGAACCAAGAGTATGAGGCCTTCATGCAGAATATGAAGGAAAGTATTGTAGAATGCTATGAAAGATTTTTTTCAGGATTGTGAATGAGCTGAGGACCTATGGGAGGGTCTTTAGCCATTATGAGTTGAATGACAAGTTTCTCAGGTCTCTAACTAAAGACCTTGATAGACTCTTTCTACTCTCAAAATGGTAAGAAGGGGTTGGGATTCTAGGGGAACACTAGAGTTTCTCATTCCAAAGAAAAAGGCAAAGCTCCAGTTCAGCCTCTGGCATCCAAGCCTCCCATTCCTTTTAGGAAATTTCAGTTACCATCAAACAGGTATGACCAATAGAGTATCTATGATAATTGGATAATGGTAGATCCACTAGTGTAAACAATAATGTTCACAGCTATGGTGGAAGATATAGCAGGGGGATGAGTGCCTCTAAGGCTGCCCATGAAGAAATTCAAATGGCTCATCAAGGACCATTTGTCTTTGGTGCTCCAGCCCCCACTCTCAAGAATATGGCAGTGGATAACTCTCAAGGCCATCCAGCAAAGACATAGTCTAATAGTAAGTTTATCAGTAAGCCTGATTTGGCTCTCTCTAATGCTATCAAGTGCATGTTCTCTGCAAAGAAGACTGTTGTTAATGGCATTCAGAGCAAGCAAAATAACTCTACTAGAAGACTCACTTTCAGTCAGATCCTTGCTGAATGGAACCTGAAGAAGGTTGTTGCTCTTCCTTCATAACAGACAGCTGATGTCATCCTAGCTACCAGATCTGCTCAAAAGAGAAGATATAATATTCATGAGTACTAGTGATGTGGCAAAGTGGGGCATTTTGCCTTATATTGTTGGCACAATCCAACTGTGCCCAGAGCTAGTATTAGTCTGCCTGTCACAAAATTTACAGAAAGACAGTTTCTTTTTCAGACTCATCAGAACCTAGGACCCTACAAATATTGTGGTCCTAAGGTAAAACAAATTATGTGTTATAAGATAGTCCAAGTGCATATACCCCCATATGGTACTTGGACAGTGGTTGTTCCAAGCACATGACTAGAACAAGGAGCAATCTAAAGGAGTACACTCCAGTGAAGTATGTACCCAAAGTAATCTTTGGCGGTTCAGATAGAGGAGTGACAAGAGGCTATGGTAAGATTACCAATGACATAGTTACCATCTCAAAAGTGGCTTATGTTGAACGGTTGCAACACAACTTGATAAGCATAAGCCAACTCTATGATCTTGGCTATGTCATTGCATTCCATAAGGATGAGTGTCAAATTAAGAGGTTAAGTGACCAAGAGGTCATCTTGACAGGCACTAAGAGTGGAAATTTCTATTGCTTAAATTTTCTGTGTTTGGATATAGACTATCCTATAGGTCTAGTTACAAATGAGAAAGTCCCATACTATGTTCAATGGCATAAAAGGCTTGCTTATTTGAACTATAAGACCATTAGTAAGCTCTTTAGTGAAGAGCTAGTTAGGAATGGTCCTAAGATGAAATACACTAAGGAAGGCATTTGCTCAGCATGCCAAAAGGGTAAGCAGACCAAGGCTTCCTTCAAGGGCATTGGGACCAAAGACTCTGTGAGGTGTTTATACCTCCTGCATATGGACTTGTTTGGTCTTATGCCAGTTCATAGTCTAGGTAGGAAAGTCTACATCCTTGTGGTTGTTGTTGACTTTTATAGATTTTCTTGGGTTTTCTTTCTTAAGAAAAAGTCTGAAACCCTTGATGTCTTCAAGACTTTTTTCAAGCAAATTCAAAATGAGTTAGATAGTACTGTGGTCAAAATCAGAAGTGACCATGGGACTGAATTCTAGTCTGAAGGCATGACAAGATTCTGTGAAGAGCAAGGGATTCATCAAGAAATTTATTCTCCAAGAACACCCCAGCAAAATGGGATTGCTGAGAGGAAGAATAGAACTCTCATAGAAGCTGGTAGGACTTTGCTAAGTGACACATCTCTCCCAAAATATTTCTGGGCTGAGGCAGTAAATACTGCATGTCATGTCCTAAACTGAGCTTCTATCACCAAGAGCCACAAGAAGACTCTCTATGAGATCTTGAAGGGCAGAAAACCAAACCTAGTCTATCTCAGGATCTTTAGTAGCAAATGTTATGTGCTCCATTATGGTATTTCCTATGTAACTAAGTTTGATGCATATTCCTATGATGGGATTTTTGTTGGGTACAACAATCATAGTAAGGCATATATGATCTACAACTTGAAAAGTCATGTTGTAAAAGAGTCTGTACATGTGGTATTTGATGAGTCTACCATGATTAAAAGTGAGCTGCCAAGCTCCTCATCTAGACCTGCAGGTATAGACCTGATGATGGATAAGCTAACCATCAAGGAAGTTGCTCTAATAGTTAAAGATGAAGATGAAGGTGTGTGCATTCTAGAAGGAGTAAAAGGCACACATGATGTGGATGAAGATTAGCAAGATGCAGCAACTGAAGCTGGAGATGCTAAAGGAAGATTGTCTCCAGCCATTAGGCATCTAAGAGATCATCCCAATCACCAGATCATTGGTGAAGCTAGCCAAGGAGTCACGACAAGAAGCAGAAGTCTCAATACAGCATTGTACTCAAGCTTCCTGTCACAAGTTGAGCCCAAAAGATTTGAAGAGGCCAATATAGACCAGTTCTGGATTAGGGCAATGCAAGAGGAACTGAACCAGTTCAAGAGATATAAGGTCTGGAAGCTGGTTCCCAGACCATAAGGACATAATGTCATTAGAACCAAGTGGATCTACAGGAACAAGGTTGATAAAAATGGCATTATAATCAAGAATAAAGCTAGGCTGGTATCTAAGGGGTACAGACAAGAAGAAGGTATTGACTTTGACCAAGCCTTTTCCCCTATAGCAAGATTGGAAGCCATCATACTATTCCTTGCATATACTATATACAAGGATTCAAAGTCTACCAAATGGATGTGAAGTCAGCCTTCCTGAATGGTGACTTAAAGGAAGAAGTCTATGTTGAGCAGCCATTAGGTTTTGTTATTCCTAACTAACCTGATTATGTTTATTGACTTAGGAAAGCTCTATATGGATTGAAGCAAACCCTAAGGCTTGGTATGAGACCCTATCTAGCTTCCTCATTGAGAACAAATTATCAAGTGGGAAGATAGACAAGACCTTATTCCTAAGGGAATCTAAGGGCAAGATCATCCTAGTCCAAATTTATGTAGATGACATAATTTTTGGGTCTACTAATGACAATCTTTGCAAAAAGTTTGCAAAACTTATGCAATGGAAGTTTTAGATGAGCAGTATGGGTGAGCTTAAGTTCTTCTTGGGCCTCCAAGTAAGGCAGACGGAAGATGGATTATTCATATACCAGTATAAGTTCACTGGGGAGTTAATCAAAAAGTTTGGAAATGGAGAGTGCCTCCATAATGAAAACTCCTATGGGGTCAAGAATGTCTATAGACAAAGATGAGGCAAGGAAACCTGTTGATGAAACTTTGTATAAAGGGATAATTGGCTCCCTTATATATCTTACTGCAAGTAGGTCAGACATCATGTATACTACATGTGTTTGTGCTAGATATTAGGCTAGACTTAAAGAGTCTCACTACTCTGCTGCTAAGAGGATTTTGAGATATCTTAAGGGCACACCAAATCTTGGCCTATGGTACCCTAGGAATAGGGATTTTGAACTAACAGGCTATTCAGATGTAGATTTTGCGGGCTATAGAGAGGATAGGAAAAGCACATTAGGCACCTGTCAGTTCTTGGGAGGAAGACTTGTGTCTTGGAGCAGCAAGAAGCAGACCAGTGTTGCAATTTCAATAGCTAAATCAGAGTATATCTCAACAAGTATATGTTGTGCACAGTTATTGTGGATCCAACATTAGCTCAAGGACTATAACATCATGATAAGTAACACACCCATGTACTGTGATTCAACTAGTGCAATCTCCATTGCTAGGAATCATGTCTCTCATAGCAGGACTAAGCATATTAATATTAGGTATCATTTTATTAGGGAGTATGTGGAGAAGGAAGACATCAGTCTTGAGTTTGTCCCCACAGACAAGCAAGTTTCTAACATCTTTACTAAGCCACTAGATGAAGTAAAGTTCAACACCTTCAAGTTTGAGTTAGGTATGTTGAACTTGGTATAGCTTTAGTTGCACCTCATTTTCTTATTGTTGTAGGAATCACTTTTCTTGCAGGTTGATAAGTCTTTCAAGTGGGATCAAGAATTAAATGTACTCAAGTGTCCATTAAAGAAGATGATAGAAGATGCTCCTATTGAGGGGGAGCAAGTCCAGCAATTGCTGGAATAGGTTCAGCTTCCTATTGAGAGGGAGCAAGCAGCTTCAATAGTGGATCAAAGATCAACACTGTTGATCTGCTTGTCCAAAGGACAATGCATAGACTGAGGGGGAGATAAACCCTGAACTCCCTGCTCTAGAGATTCTTTATGAAATAGTCATAAATTTCTCTGACTCTGAGGTGGAATGCTACTGTTGAGAAGATAATACTGCTGCCGAGAAGACAAAGTTGTTGAAGGAGAAGAGGAGAATAGAGAAGGCAGCACCTCCCTGACTATAGTTGCTTCTGCAGAAGTCATAAAGGGGGAGGAGTGGTATTAGCTCAAGTAGATCAAGGATGGACCACTCAAGTTTGAAGTGGTTGCATTGAATTATTGTATCAGTGGTAACAATACAAGAGGTATGATCACTAGTGTAGTGGAATAAGGCTAGGATCAAGAGACATGTTCTCTCATGTTCCTCCCTCATTAGATAAATGCCTTTTTGAAGAAGCTAGAAAGGGAGAGGAGTGGGAGAGAAATACTTTACATGACCAAGTCTTGTTGAGTAAGTGCATATAATTAGAGGAGTGGGAGAGAAATGACTATATGCTAAGTCAGCGCAAATTACTTCCCACTTACAAGTGGTATGAGGAAAGTGCTTCAAGTAGTATGATGAGAGCAATGACTACATGTTGAGTCAGTGCATATTACTTGGAAACATTCAAGTGGAATGAGGAAAGCAATGACTTGACATGTTGAGTCACTGCATTGAAATGTAGAACTTTGAAAAATCTTATAGCTACATTAAATTGATATATTTCATGTATTAATGCATCTTAGTACTGTTGTGTGTTCTGCCTTCTTAAAATAGTGGGAGATTATTGGGAATATTGCCCTCAATGTTCCCTGGATTTGAAGTGGATTTGATGAGGCATTACCATCAATAACAAGAGCATAATTGTATTTGATGTATGTTCAAGTTCAATATGTGCAGGATGTTCTTTAGAATAATTTTAGATAGGTTGTCTAAGTGACAGTGACAGGTGGTCACAAGGTAAAATGCTGGAAATACAGAAATTTGTCTAAGTCCACAGGCATTGAGTGAAGCCAATTCACTCAACGCCATATGTCAAGGAAGAATGCTGGAAAGATAGAAATTTGTCTAAGTCCATAGGCGTTGAGTGAAGTCAGTTCACTCAACGCCAGATATCAAAAAGCGCTAAGTAAAGCATGGACAGTCAAAGCCCAACAGTTTGCAAAGCAGATATGCGACTAAGTCCACAGACGTTAAGTTAAGGAAGTTCACTCAACGCCATATAACAAGAGGCATCGAGTAAAGCTCAGTCTATCAAATCTTCAACATTGGCAAGCAAGAAATCTGGCTAAGTCCAGAAGCATTGAGTGAGGATAGCTCACTCAACACCTGAAAAAAAAGTGTTGAGTCAATATCAAGCATTCAAAGCATCTGAAGATCTGTCAAGAAATTTGGCTAACTCCAGAAGTATTAAGTGAGGACAGCTCACTCAACGCCCAAAGAAGTAAGTATCATTAGACCAGTGTGATGTCAAAGCTTAAGAAGATGTAGACAGAAAATCTATATAAGTCTAGATGCATTGAGTGAGGATAGTTCACTCAACGCAAGATCATCAAGAAATTCTACTAAGTATAGAAGCGTTGAGTGAAGGCAGTTCACTCAATGCCTCATTAAGAAGACAGTAAAAGGCAGAAGCGTTGAGTGATGAAGGCTCACTCAACGCATTCATAAAGATGGAAATCAGCTAAGTATATAAGCATTGAGTTAAGGAATTTCACTCAACGCCTTTGCAGGATGGAAGGCTTAAGAGAAGCGGCTAAGTACAAAAGCGTTGAGTGATGAAGGCTCGCTCAATACATTCAACGCCTATCAGATGAATGTTTGTCCAAGGACAAAAGTGTTGAGTGAAGGCGGTTGACTCAACGCACTCAATGCCTAGCAGTGCATAAGTATTGGCTAAGTCCAAATTCATTGATTGATGAAGGTTCACTCAACGCACTCAATGCCTTGCAGTGCAGAAGTATTGGCTAAGTTCAAATCCATTGAGTGATGAAAGTTCACTCAACGCATGGTGTGAACTATCTGAATTTGTCTAAGTCCACAGATGCTGATGTCAGCAAAAGTCAATAGAATTTCAAATTGATTGCGGGAATTCTACAGTACACGAAAAATGACGTTGCAGGCCTACTGTATGTCTTTTTCTATAAAAGCAAAGTTGCAGCCAACAACTACAGCAGGTCCCATAGGTTAAAGAGACATTGGATGGCGAAAGATAAAGGGATTGAGATTGGCGGAAGGAAATTAACTTTTAGGGTTTTAACTTTTCGCAAAGAGGTGGAATTTCATCTTCTTCCTCTCGCTATTGTTGCAAAGCTTGAAGCAGATATTCAAACTGCTGATCTAAAAGTTCAAGCAGTTAGCTGTTGCGATTCTCACCTACAACAGTAAGTAAAGAGAAAGTTTTTGAGAAAGAAGATGAAGCAGAGGAAGTCTGATATCTACAGACAAGGTTAGCTGGGCGAAGAATACAAAGAACTGATAACTCATTTGTCTTCATCAGCAAGTTCAAAAACCTGTGTTTTTGAGTTTCTTCAAGCACAAGTAGAAGTTTCCTGAAGATCAGTTTCTTGTTGCTATGAAAAATTTAGGGCTGAGCTTATCTCAGCTCAGGAAGAAGAAGGCTCAGAGAACATTTCTCTAGAGTCTAATCAACACCAACCTTACTCTTTCTATAGGATCCTTTAGATCTAAGTGTAGGCCTAATTATAAAGGTTGAGTGGTAGGATTCAAGTTGTGAATCTAAGGTAGCATCCCTATGTAGATCTGAGGCAAGGCATGTGTGCTTGAGGTAAGGCAGTTTGTCTGAGGTAGGGCAGTTTGTCTGAGGTAGGAGATTCATTCTCTCTGAGTTATAGGGCATGTATGCTAGAGTGGTAGGATCCTTCTATGGATCTGAGATAGGGCCTTTGTGCCTGAGCTATAAGAGAGTCATTCTCTCTGAGCGGTAGGGCTATCCTCCTAGACTAAGTTGTAGGACTATTAATTTAGTCTGAGGTAGGTGATATTTGGATCACTGAGTTGTAGGAGAAAACTTTCTCTGAGGTAAGCCTTAGAGGAGACTGAGCGATCCTGCGGGATCTATGTTGTAAGCTCTTTGGAGCTGAGTTTGGAGAAGTTCCTTGTCTGGGGAACCACTATAAATCTTGTGTGTGTTGTTTGTGTTTTTGAAAGCAACAAACTAAGCTAACTCAACATACCTAAAACAAGAAAAAGACACAAAAGTATAAAACCTATTCCCCCCCCTCAAGTTGTTAGTTATCCTTGAAACTAAAGACTATCATATACATTTAAAAAATTAAAACCATATTCATCGTCTTGCCAAACCGTTGGCCCGGAGAAGCGGAAGAAGAAGCGACGAGTTGGCCTTCGCGAAGTCTTCCGGTCGCCACTTACTAGAGATCCGGTGCAAATAATCCTTGACGGGGCATAGATTTTGAAAGCTCTCGCCGAGATCTTCACATGCATGGTGCGTTTTTTCCGTTTCATAGATATTTTTGTGTTAGGGTATGTGACCTAAACCCTTGTTGGGTATTGTATCCACAATAACCTAGATTTGTATGAAGTCACCCTTGAACTAAGATGAATTAGGTTGTATTTGATTTTCCGTTCTAGTTATGTGTTTACATGACTTATTGCCAAGTGTAGACCAATATCAGTCTACAGTGGGTCATCAAACACAAGACCATACAATATAATTTCTCATTATGTGATCCATGGTATTGACACATGTGTAGCATCTCTATTGGGATACACTTCTTTTTAAAGCACTTGGACTTATGAAGGAAGACTTGATGCTGTTTGGAATGAAGAACTGAAGTTTCATAAAAATGAGAAAAATTCTAACTGTTTTACTCGAGTGAAGTTCTAGTACTCGAGTAGAAACCATAGAAGCACTCGAGTAGATCTAGTCTACGATTCGAGTATGGAAGTGGTTCTCGAGTTGCTTATATCTAGCACTTGAGAAGCCAAGTCCAGCACTCGAGTATACCTACTCTCTTTCTCGAGTAATCAATGTTTAAGTCTCAGAAATTTTTTAAGTTAAGTACTCGAGTAGTCTAGTTGAGTACTCGAGTAGTTGAGTAGCTTAATTCGAGTGACAGAAGATAGATCTCGAGAAAATTCTAAGACCACTCGAGTGGCACATCCTTGTACTCGAGTAGTTCATTTAGTACTCGAGTAATCAAGTTTCAGTACTCGAGTGATCTATATTTCCTCCAGAATTTTCTCCAGGACCAAGTTCTTGAGAAGTTCAAGTCTACCTCTCGAGAAGTATATCTAGCACACGAGTGATCTCTAAAAAACTCGAGTGATTTCTTTCTCTATTCCAGAATTTCCAAAATTAGTTCTTCTCGAGTAGTCATTGCAATACACTCGAGAGCTAGTCATAGCACTCGAGTTAGTATTGATCACACTTGAGTAATGATGTCTCAATTTCAAAAAATTGCCTTAAGTCCCTGACAGATCTAGGCTTTGAATTCTTTGATATGACTGGTCCACGTGGTCGTCATTAATGACAAATCTAACTATTAGGGAGATCTTATAAAAGGACCTGTCATTATGACTAACCCTAAGCGCGTGATTTCTATTATTCTAAGTTTCCTGATCGGGCCTACAATTTTCCAAATCTATAGAAGCCTTCATTCTTCTTCAAGATCGCCAAGGCTACTTTCGAACCAGATCGATTTATAGATCAAGAGTTTCATCCTTCTCCATCTACTCCTTGATCGTGTGAGTCAAAGTTTCTCAAAACAGATCTAGCCGAGAGTCTTCTTCTAAAATTTCTGATAAAGCCGCAAAGTCCAAGAAAGAAGACCTAGGGAGAGATTTTTAGATCTGAGAAGATTACTGTTTGTATTGTACAAATTTCTTTTTAATCTTGTAAAAGATTATTCTCCGAGTGTAGGAGAAATGTTCTCCGAGTTACAAGAATTTTTCATCTTCTGAGTGTAGATCCCTGTTTGGATCGAGATTGTAGGAACGTTGTTCCGAATGATAGGATTGTTTTCAATCCGAGATTAGTGGAGTAGCCGAGTATAGTTCTTTGCTAGATCGGTGAGTGGAAAGTGGACGTACCCAAGATTGGGGAACCACTATAATTCTTGGTGTCCTCTATGAATGCTTGTTTATTTCTTATGCTTAGTTCTATAAAGTTTTTATTCCGCAAAAAGACGCACAACTCACCTATTCACCACCCCCCCCCCCCCCCCCCCCGTCCCCCCTCTAGGTGATTTAGGTAGACAACTTAGACATTTTTTTAATTGGTATCAAAGCGAGGTTCATCATTATAAGGTTAACACCTTGATCAGATCTACCCTAAGTTGTCTCTAGAATTTTCCAAGCATGTACAGAGCCAAGGATTTTGCCAAACTTCCTTTGTGCACAAAGAACAATTTTGCAATGTGGAAAGAAAGAATAAAGTTCTTTATAGAAGCTGTGGATACAAGGATCTTCATGATTGTTGAAGAAGGTCCTTATATTCCCATGACCGCCTCCACTATAGATGCTACAAAGCAAGTTCCTAAGAAGCTGATGGATCTCGACAAAGATGAGATTGCACTTGTGTAACACCTCTTCCCGCCACGTGTAATATAATAGAGGGTCCGGCCGGGGCCCCACACCATATTCCACAAACAGGCGGAGAAGTTACTAAATAGTATCAAAACAGCGAAACCTAACACGGAGCATTTTAGCGGAAGCTTCAGGGTTGAAAACTTGAACTCAATAAGAACAGAAATGTCCACTACTATCAATTAGGAATGTATACAACCAAATAAACAAAGTACACAGCCTTATGGCTTTACAAGTTTCTCTTAACAAAAGGTGTGGTTTACAAACATCAGCGTGCAGGCCGGCCACACATGAACAAGAGTATACAAAACAAGCCTTCAAGGGCAGCAGCGTAACCTGGGCTTTAGCCCGCTATTTCCCGCTTGGGCCAGCACCACCTGCAAAGAAGCAATCCACCAAGCGGTGGCAAACAGGGCAACGGTCAACATTCAGCTGACCAATTATAACGACCCTGCCCCTGGCACGGGGCAGCGGAATTCCTTCCCTTCAAAACATTTATTCGCACAAAATATATGTATACCAATCCATGATGGTTGTGCACAACCGCACAAGTCAATACATATCACAAACGTCGGCACGACGGCCCGACATTCCGTGCACTCAGGGCACATTATGGGTATACCGAATACCAAGTACCACCACCGTTCAGAGGTCCCAGACATGACGGTCAATTATGAGCATTCCTAGTCTTTATGGCACGCAGGCCAAAGACTCTCTCTATGTGATCCTAAAAGGTCCTTAAGCACCCAAGGTTAGACAACCATAACGCGGGTACAGATCTGCTTCGCCCATAGCTCATCATCGTCAGTCGTCACACCGGACCGACACAGGTACAGCTTCACCTTGCCCGTTCGCCACCAAGGCCTTTCTAGTTGCATCCCAACGGCTCAACTTCACACATACTGGCACTCAAGGCCAAAGGGATTGAGCACCAAGCACCAACCCTCATCAATTTTCCTGGACTTCTTCTAGTACATCCTACTACACCAAGCCACAGGTATAAACCAAGGACTCCATACAAACAACCAATGTACACGGAGTCTTCTCTGATTTGCAAACAAAGCAACACCAATCCAGACCAACATGTCTGGATGGGCTTCACACAACATACTACTCACTTTCGGTTCTAATGCAAATAAACAAGGGATGAACCACCGATCCCAAGGGAATCACTTCGCCATCCACCTTTTGGTGGAGGATTCCTATGCAAATGCAGGAAATAAGGACTTCACATATCTGAGTGGAAGATCTTTACCCTTGGAAGATGTTTCGATTCCTTGGAGAAAACTACACGGTTGGAAAGCTCCGCAACGCTCTAGCCTCCGCAGATCAGAACTCGACTCGCGATTTGGACCACCGTAGCACCACCGACGGCCGGATTCCTCTTCTTCTTCCTCCTCTTGCTCTCCCCTCTCTCTTCGACTTAGAAAGAGGATGGCTAGAATAGAATGAGGAATTATCCCTTAATTCCCGCACTTATCCCCTCATAAAAGCACCAGGTCCATTTGATCTTCATCAAAGGAAATGAACGGCTCAGAATTGTTCTGAAAATCTTGTTACTCGGCCGAACACGGCTTTGAACACGGCTGTGTCCCTTATCGTGTTCCACATTCGTACAGTAAAATCGTCGATCTCAACCAGAACATGGCTTGGCACGCCCGTGTCAGAACCCAATACGCCCGTGTCGACCAGCTGACACGCTCATGTTCATAGGCGTGTCCCTCAATCGGCACAGGATCAACACTAGCCTGAGTAGGACACTGGTTCCCCGCATGCCCGTGTTGCATTTGGCACGGCCGTGTCACACTTAACACGCCTGGGCTCCAGGCCGTTTACTTCAGTCGGCACCGCTTGCTCACCCCAGAACAGGACATGGGTGCATGACACGCCCGTGTCAGTACTATTCATACTCGTGTTTTCAGTCGTGCCCCATACTTGACACAGCCATCCTACCACAGAGCAGGACACGGCTCTTAACTCGCCCGTGTCTCAGACCGTATCACCACATTTTGGGTTTTGGGGCATTATAACTCTCCCCCCCCCTAAGAGAATTTCATCCCGAATTTCTAAAGTATATTGTTTGCAGCAAACAAAACATTTATTCAAATCATAAGGTTACAATATCTGTACACAAATAACTCGGGAATCTCAATATGCATGGTTTGTTCCTGCTCCCATGACAACTCCTCATGGCCACAATTTTCCAACCGGACCTTGACCATCTCGATAGCTTTGTTTCATAGCTGTTTAACCGCCGTATCCTCGATCCGAATAGGCCTAACTTTTGTCGTTAGCCTACTGTCAACTGATACTTGATTTGCAATAACCACCTGTGATGGTTCTTTCACTGCTTTCCGCACCACCGAGACATGAAACACGTTATGTAAACCGCTTAGTTCTAGCGAAAGTGCTAACCGATCACCAACACGCTCTACCACTTCAAACGGTCCCAGATACCTCGGGCTCAGCTTTTTTAGATGCCGTATCCTGGACACACCTTTAAAGGGCTTGATCTTCAAGTACACCCAATCACCCACCGCAAACTCCACGTTTTGTTGCTTGGCATTGTAATACTTAGCTTGCCAGTCTTGAGCCACCAACAGTATTTCGCGTATCAACCGTATAGTTGAGTTGGCATCATCCAACTCCTTTCGCCTGTACAACTTTGTTTCGCCAGTCTCCGCCCAAGCTAGAGATGTACGACATTTCCTACCGCATAAAGCCTCAAAGGGCGCCATCTGGATACTAGCTTGGTAGCTGTTGTTGTAGGCGAATTCAATCATAACAAGATGATCTTCCCAACTCTTCCCAAAATCTAGCGCACACATTCGGAGCATATCCTCCAACGGCCTGTTGGTCCTTTCGGTTTTACCATCTGTCTGAGGATGAAAGGCCGTGCTGAAATGTAATTTCGTACCCAACAGTTGGTGGACTAATCTCCAATCTCCCGAAGTGAAACGCCCATCTCGATCACTAACGATGCTACGGGGCACACCGTGCAATCGGACTATAGTATCCACATACATCTTTGCCAACTTTTCAACTTAATCTTCCTTCCGGTTCGGGATGAAATGTGACACCTTGGTTAACCGGTGCATAATCACCCAAACCGCATCATTTCCATGCTGTGATCTCGGCAACCCATGCACGAAATCCATGAAAATATCGTCAAATTTCAACACAGGGATAGGCAACGACTTCAGAAAACCGCCCGGTTTTTGGTATTCTGCCTTTACTAAAGCACATGTTTGACACTTAGCAATATAGTGTGCCATTTCCTTCTTCATTCAAGGCCACCAAAAATTTTCCTTCAGATCCTTATACATCTTCGTGCTCTCGGGGTGGATCGAATACTTTGTGAAGTGGCCTTAATTCATCACTTCTTCACGAAGTTTACCCCTACTTTGGACACACAAACGACCGTCCTTCCGAAAAAGACCGTCATTAAACGAAAATTAAGAGTCCGCACTTTCCGATACATAGCGTTGTAGACTTTCATCAAGTCTTGTTGCTTGCCGAACTCTGTCTGCTAGGTCACATTGTACCTCCGTCCAGTTTAAGCATGCATTTGTAGTGGAATTCCTTTCAACACAAGAAATATTTAATGCCTCCAATTCTCGAATTAGGCTTTCGTCATGTCTTAGTTGCCAATTTGCCCTTGCTGGAGTCCGACGACTCAAAGCATTCGCGACTACATTCTCTTTACCGGGAGTATAATGAATCTGGAAGGTGTAGTCACCAAGAAACTCCATTCACCTTCTCTGTCGCATATTAAGATCTTTCTGGTCCAACAAATATTTCAGGCTCTTAAGCTCCGTGAATATATCCACTTTTATGTCATATAGGTAATGACGCCACAGTTTAAGTATGAATATCACCGCCGCCAATTCCAAATCATGGACTGGGTAATTCCGTTCATGCACCTTCAACTGGCGTGAGCCATAAGCTATCACCTTTCCGAATTGTAGAAGAACGCAGCCTAAGCCGCTCCCTGACGCATCACTATAGACCTCAAAGCCATCCAGACAACATGGTGATGTCAAGATTGGCGTCGCGTTCAAATTACTCTTTAGCTCTTCGAAAGCTCGTGCACACTCCGGCGCTTAAGTGAACTTTTGATCCTTCCTCGTCAGTGTGGTAAGAGGCAAGGATATCCTCGAGAAGTTCTCTATGAAGTGCCTGTAGTAGCCCGCAAGCCCAAGAAAACTCCTGTCTTCTACTACTGTAGAAAGAACAGACCACTCCTGTATAGCAATATCTTGGAAAGATCCACCGCAATGCCCTCTCCACTAACCACATGGCCAAGGAAAGCCACTCACGACAGCCAAAACTCACACTTAGAGAACTTGGCGTAGAGCTTTTTCTTCCTCAGGGTATGCAACACCATCTGCAATTGATTTGCATGATCTTCTTCGGATTGGGAGTATACGAGGATATCATCAATAAAGACGATCACAAAGAGATCCAAGTATTCCCTAAATGTTCAGTGCATTAAGTCCATAAACACCGATGGTGCATTAGACAGCCCAAACGGCATTACCGTTAACTCATAGTGACCATAGCGTGTTCCAAATGCTATTTTGGGTATGTCACTTTCACGAACTCTCAATTGATAATAGCCTGACTTCAAATCCAACTTGGAGTATACAGTCGAGCCAACTAATTGATCAAACAAGTCGTCAATCCGTGGAATTGGATACTTGTTCTTTTCTGTCAGCTTGTTCACTTCTCTATAGTCAATGCATAGACACAAGCTATCGTCCTTATTTTTCACAAAGAGAACCGGCACGCACCAAGGTGACTGACTTGGGCATATATAGCCTTGCTCTAGCAATTCTTGCAACTGAACCTTTAGTTCCGCCATTTCCTTTGGCGCTACACGATAAGGCGAGCGGGCCACAGGTTTCGCACTTGGAACCAGCTCGATAGCGAAGTCAATTTCCCTTTGGGGAGGTAACCCCAAAAGGTCTTTTGGAAACACATCAGCGTATTCGAATACAATCGGCACCTCACTCACACTGGCCTTCGGCTCCACCGCCTCAACGAGTGTGAAGAATAACTCTACACCCTTCCGAACTTCCTTAATGACTTGGAGAGCAGATATCAATATCCTACTCGTCCCTCGCATGCCATTGAACTTGGTCTCTTGCTCGGTATTCTGCCCCAGTGTAACCTCTTTTCAAGTGTAATCTATACAAGCATGCTGCTCTGAAAGCCAGTCCATACGAAAGATTATATCGAACTCCGATATCGGCAATACTAATGTTTCCACCTTAAACTTCCGACTTCCTATCTTGACCTCAACATAACAAGACTTATCCGCGCACATCAAACATCTATTGGGTAGTAACACGTTCAGACTGTTTGTCGTGGTCCGTATAGGCACCCCGATTCGCAAGACAAAATCTTCCGACAGAAACGAATGTGAAGTACCCATATCGAACAGTGCTCGTGCCGGATAGTCCCGTATAAGGACAAAACCTATAACATTAATATTAAAACAAGCACAACACATAACACAAAGTAAAATTATAAACTACCAGCACCTGTGATGACATCGTCCTGCTTGATGGCCTCATGTTGTCCAAGATTGATGACCTGGGGCTGCGCATGCGATGCGGAACACTCCACCACATTCTTCCCTTTATCCGCATAAGACGCTCTCGTCTTCTTTTCACCCTTTGGAGGACCAACTCGGCAGTCACGTGCATAGTGTCCCAGTTTTCCATATGTGTGACAAGCGTGAGAACCATAACAAGAAGATGCCTCCATCACAACCATTGAAGGAGCTTGTCCAGCAAATTTTGACTTCTTTCCCCATCTCTTTCGGTGCTCAGACTTCTCCAGACGCTGTGGCTTGAACTCTGGCTTTGTCACAGCCAAGTTCCTTTTGCCTTGCCCTCTTTTCATGTCCTTTTCCAAAGACCGAGCCGTACAGACCAATGCTTGAAATCCCTAGTTCACAGAACTCGAGAGCAAATATCGTTGATCATCCCGTAGTCCCCCATAGAATTGACTGGTCTTACGCTCTTCTTCGGCGAAGATATTACCCACATACCATCCCAAACGCATAAACTCATGCAGGTAGTCATCCACACAATGTTCTCCTTGAGTTAACCGTTGGAACTCCAACTCCATAGAAATTTTCTGCTGCATCAGCAAATGCTTTGCTAAGAACAACCGAGAGAACTCTTCAATCGAGACTCCCGTCAACCGTCTGCCTGCCAAGTGATGCAGTTCCACCTCATCCCACCACAACCGAGCCTCTCCCTTAATTAAGAAAGTGGTTAATATTACTTTCTATTCCTCCTCTACTCTGATAGCTATCAAGAGTCTCTTAATCCTTGCGATCCAATCCTCTGCTTGGGCTGGGGAACCCGCCCCTGTAAATTGAGGAGGATTGAAACTCATGAACAGCTTCAATTGTTGATCTGCTGCCCGCGGATCAACCACAACTTCCACCGGTTCTTGTCTTATCTCAGCATGCATTAGCACAACTGCAGGTCGAGCCTGCCAAGCCTGCTGAGCATTCATAACCGCAAGCACTGTCTCTGTAATCAAATGTATAGTTTCAGCAGATGGAGGAGGTGTGGGCACCTCAGCTGGTGTCGCACTTTCAACAGAATGTTGAGGTTCCGACTGACCCGCAACACTTCTAGTCACCTATATGTGTAGAAACACAATTTAGCAACTAAACAAACGGCAAACATACAAAAATGAACACACAGGTTCAACAAATAAGTGTATTTTAATTCCTAAGTGGAAATTCTTGAGTTCAATTAATGTGTTATAACGGCAGCACTTACACGTGCTCGCCACCACTCAAAAGAATTCGTCCACGAATTCGGAAGGGATCAACCAACATGCTGATACCAAATTGTAGCACCTCTTCCCGTCACGTGTAATATAATAGAGGGTCCGGTCGGGGCCCCACACCATATTCCACAAACAGGTGGAGAAGTTACTAAATAATATCAAAACAGCAAAACCTAACACAAAGCATTCTAGCGGAAGCTTAAGGGTTAAAAACTTGAACTCAATCAGAACAGAAATGTCCACTACTACCAATTAGGAATATATACAACCAAATACACAAAGTACACAGACTTATGTCTTTATAAGTTTCTCTTAACAAAAGGTGTGTGTTGGGTATTGTATCCACAATTACCTGGATTTGAAGAAGCCTCCTATCAAGCAAAGATGAATTCACATTATATTTGATGATATGTCTTCAAGTTGTGCTTGCAGTTATTACATGCTACGTACACACCAATGTCAGGGTGCAGTGGGTCAATATACACGGATTTGCGCAACGTAATCCCTCGTTGAGCAGATCAGTGTGTTGGCTCACGTGTACTCTCTCTATTAGAGTGTACTTATTTTCAAGTACAGGGTTTAGATTGATCGAGAGCTGAAGAGGAGCAAGAATGGGTCAAAGACTAACTCATGGGAAGAAAGACGAAGATTCATCTAAGTTAAATTCGACGGGAATCACTAAGTGATTCTCGCCGATTCGACGGGAATCACTAGTGATTCTCGCCGAATCGTCGAGAATCACTCACCGATTCCCGCCGACTGCATCCGGCTGACTCAACGCCTTCAAGAATTCTGTTAAGGCAGAATCGTCGAGAATCAATAAGTGATTCCCGCCGAATCGTCGAGAATGACTCTGCATTCTTGCCGATTCGTCGAGAATAGTTTTGATTCTCGCTGATTCCCTCCGGATGTCATGCATTTCAACTGGAATTCATCCAAGGAAAATTCGACGGGAATCATGAGTGATTCCCGCCGACTTCGACGGGAATCACCAATGATTCCCGCCGAATTTGCCTTAGGCGAATTTTCTCTGCTCGCTGGACTGAACCATGATGTTGGGCGCTGATTAGACCGGGCTTGGGGTTTCTCCTTGTAGGGCCCACAACGGTCTTTTAGGGTTGATCTACAGTATAAATACCCACGAATTTGAACTAACAAAGTAGCTGTAGGAACACCCTATTACTAATTTGGCCAAGGATCACTATGTTTTTAGGAATTTGGTTTGACCTAGATGTATAGTTGAAAAGGTCAAATTAGAATGAGTCTAGGGCTTAGAACTTAGGTTTGAAGCTGCCCCCAGGACCATTCAAAGATCAAGACTTAGAGCTGAGACAAAGACAATTTTCGTCGACCTCAGTTCGACGAAACATCGAACTCCATTCGACGCTCTCTGAGCTCAACCCTGCCAAGTTGTCGATCTCTGGTCGATGATCTTTGAGCTCAGATTGACGATCTGTCTTCAGTTATTTTCCCAGTCGCTGAGCTCAGTTCAACGATCATAGAGCTCAGTTCGACGTTTTCTGTCTGCTGTGTTAATCCAATCTCTGAGCTCAGTTCAACGATCGTAGAGCTAAGATCGACGATTTCTGTGAGAGATCGACGCCTTCAGAAATCAAATTCAAGGACAGTTATGGATTATAATCAGATTTAATTCCTGCATTGATTGCAAAGGATTTTCTAGCCGTTTCAATCAATCTGATGCAAGTTTCAAGGAAAGACTAAATGGAATATTGCTTAGGACTTTCCCCAGATACA
Organism: Platanthera zijinensis; assembly: GCA_039513925.1. NCBI lineage: Eukaryota > Viridiplantae > Streptophyta > Magnoliopsida > Asparagales > Orchidaceae > Platanthera > Platanthera zijinensis. The sequence goes on from CM077078.1 coordinate 133,405,530, forward strand.
GTTGTCTTTTATGGAAGTCATTTATGACTGATTAAACAGCCGTCTAAGAGAATATCTGATATACTCCTTCAGTATTCATTCTCATAAGAGAGATGCACAAGATACAGTGATCAACACAGACAATAAAAAGAAATACAGGAGAATTAGATTACATTGCAGAATATTGAACAACATAATTTCTCTGATAAAGCTTTCAACTTCTGTGATTTACAAATCTACTGAATCTTCAAGTGTTCAAAGGCTTCAACATCAAGGACTCCATACACCAAATATTTCAGCATTTGTTGGAATCATCTTCTGCTGGAGATCTGAAGCTTCTGAAGGCCTATCACCCTAGCAAAGCTTTCACTCCTGAACCATTCTACATCTCAGGGGGAGCTTTGACAATATCAACAATCCACTAGTCTTCTCTCATTTGATTTGAGACAAAGAAGACATCATCTCTTCTCTTTCTTTTTCTTTTCCTACTATAAAAGGGTTATCAAAACTCCCTTCAAAAGTTCTGAATCTGGTTCTAAGAGCCTTGTCAAAACTCAGTGGTGGCAAGACACCTTATCAAAAAATCTAAATCTGGTTTTTGAGCACCTTATCAAAAGCTCATTGGTGCCCAGGACACCTGATCAACTCATCCTGCAGTGGATTCCTACCAAGGGTGGTAGAAGAGTGGATGTACCCAAGTTTTGGGGAACTACTATAGATCCTTGTGTCTTCTGGTTGCTGTGTGTTTGTTATTGTTGTGTGCTGTGTGATTCTTATTCTTGCTTTAACTTTATTTTTCTACAAGCACTATACACATATAATTAAATTAAATCTTCCACTGCCTTACAATTTTTAATTGTAAACATTATTTTAAAATACTCTATTCACCCCCCCCCCCTCTAGAGTCAAGGTAGATCTTTCTCTCACTTTCAATTGGTTTCAGAGCGAGGTTGGTTGTTCATACAGGCTAACACCTGAACCAAAAGATCTTTGATAAGACCAATCCTTTAAGAGGGTTATTTTCATTATATTTAATTTTATATAAAGACATGGCACATAACAAAGACTATGCTAGCACCAGACCTCCAGTGTGAAATCTTTCCAAGTTTACACTTTGGAAGGCAAGGATTAGATTATACATGAATTCAATTGATGAAGACATTTTCAACTCTGTTTCGACAGTGTGTCCAAGACCTCCAGAGACCACAAGCACTAGTGTTGTTCCACCTCCCTCAGGAACAGATGCTGAAATAAAGAAGTGGAAAACTGCAGATGCAAAGGCCATGAATATTCTTGCTCAGACTATGTCTGATGAGATATTCCAAAAGGTATCTGAATGCTGCTCAGCTAAAGACATATGGGATAAGCTTTCAAAAATTGTATCAGGATCTACTGATGAAAGAAAGGACAGGAGATCCCATCTCATATCCCAATATGAGAACTTCAAGAAAGGTGAAGCTGAATCTGTTGCAGACATGTACATCAGGCTCAGTCTGATAGTCAGTGAGTTAAAGTCATTGGACAAGGAAATAACACTCACTGAACTCAATGACAAGATCCTAATGTGCTTCCCCAGCACTTGGGATTCAAGGATCTGGCCAATTAAAGATGCCAGAAGCCTAAGTGAAATTACCACAGAGGCTCTTCTGGGCAAGCTCAAATCTTATGAGCTGCTCATCAAGAATAGGGAAGAAGAACAAAAGGCTACTTCCCCAGTCATCAGAAAGGATAAGACCATAGCCTTCAAAGCTACAGAAGAGGAGCCTGAAGACAAAGCTACAGGAAATGATGAGCTCCTAAGTCTACTGGCCAAAAGATTTTATAAGATGGCCAGGAAGGACTTAGAAAAGAAGTCATTCAAAGGGCATGAGAAGCCTAGATATGATAGGTCCAGCAGCAAAGAAATCATCTGCTTTGGATGCAAGAAGCCAGGCCACATTGTGCCTGACTGTCCAGAGAATAAAAACAAGGACAAGAAGGACAGAAATGAGAGAAGAAGAGACAAGGACTCCAGAAAGAACAACAGCAACAGATCCTCATCCAACAAAAATAAACATACAAGAAAACGATTTGTAGCTGAAAGCTGGAGTGACACTGAAGAAGAATCAGAAGCCTCGTCCAGCTCAAGTGATGATGAGGATGATGCTGAGGAAAAAGAATTCTGCATGATGGCAATCAATGCCTCCAGGCAAAACTCTGATGCAGAACAAGAGTCTGATTCTGAAGCTGAAACTGGATCTGAAGAGGATGAGGTAATAAACTCTTTTGATTTTACTTTTGAGGACTTTAAAATTGAATTTAAGACACTGTGTTTAGATTTGCTAAGGTCTGAGAAAGAGATAATCTCTCTCAAAAATCAATTATCTGACTACAGTGTCCTAAAATCAAATAACCTCAAACTCTCTGAGGAGTTAGAGTGTTATAGGGAGGAGATAGCTGCACTGAAAAGTGAACTATCCAAGGCCAAGCAGTTTTAAGAATCCCTTAATGAGAGAAGCATCAGACTGATGGACATCACAAGCACAGTGAACTCAAGATTCAACAGTACACTGGGATTGGGTGCTTCATCCAGACAGCCTATAGTATTAATAACCCCAATTAAATTTATTTCTGATAAAGGAAAGGGTGTTGTAGAGGTAGCTAGGAAGAATCCAGATTTACCTAAGGAAAATCAAGTTCAACAAAAAACGTCGAACAGAGCTAGACGATCATCGAACAGAGCTCGGCGATCCAAAGCTGGATCGTCGAACTCAGATCGATGACTTCTGAACTCTGAACTCTGGTATAGTCGATCTTCGAACGAAGCTCGACGATCTGACCCAAGATCGTCGAACTCAGGTCGACGATCGTCGAACGGAGCTCGGAGCTTTGAACCTTCTTTCAGAGGTAAATCTCAAGTCAATCCTAAAAGTCCCTCATCCCAAAGCTTCAACCCTTATACTGAATGGATAGTACCTCCTAGGAGATACCATCCTGAAGGATATAAGAGTCAGCCAGGGATGTCTTTCATTTCTGAATTTAAAGGCTATTAACCTAGACCCAAGGTAAACTGGGTCAAAAACATATAAGCTGTTTATGTGCAGGTGAAGACCTATCCAACATCAAACCAACAATGGTATCTTGATAGTGGATGCTCAAAGCACATGACAGGGAACAAGGAAAACCTATCATCCTTCATAACCAAACTTGGACCCAAAGTAATTTTTGGTGATTAAAATTTTGGTCAAACAAAAGGATATGGTGTTGTTCAGATAGGTTCAGTCACTTTCAAGAAGGTGGCATATGTGGAAGGACTGAAGCACAACCTTATCAGCATCAGTCAACTATATGATGAAGGATATAAGGTGATTTTCAACAAATCCCTGTGCAAGATCAAGTCAGAAGACAACACAACTGTGTTGACAGGTAATAGAAAAGGTAACATTTACTTAGTAGATTTTCATTCATCTAAAGTAGATATCTGCTTGTTCAATTCCATATCTAGACCTAATATACTATGGCATAAGAGACTAGGACACCTAAACCTTAGAACCATTGCTAGGCTGTCTAAGGACAACCTTGTTAGAGGACTACCTTCTGGCCCCTACAAGAAGGAAGGACTCTGCAGGGCCTTTCAATTAGGCAAGCAAACTAAAAATTGTTTTAAGTCACTTAATAAGAGTGATTCACCTAGGATTTTGTATCTGTTACACATGGATCTTTTTGGACCCATTACAGTACAAAGCTTAGGAGGGAAATCTTATACTTTAGTGATTGTAGATGACTTCTCTAGATTCAATTGGGTATTCTTTCTGAGGAAGAAGTCTGATAACTTTAAGTGTCTGACAGAGTTTCTCAAATGTATACAGATTGAGTTCAATACTCACATTTCCCTGATCAGAAGTGATCATGGGACAGAGTTTGATTCTCTTCTTATGCAAGAGTTTTGTCAGAGTAAAGGGATCAGGCATACTTTCTCAGCTCCTAGAACTCCTCAACAAAATAGGGTAGCTGAAAGGAAAAAAATAGAACCCTAATTGAATCTGCTACTACATTGTTGATAGATGCTCACCTACCTCTATCCTTTTGGGCTGAGGCAGTGAACACCTCCAACTATTTGTTGAATAGAAGCCTAATACATAAACTGAAGGGCAAGACTCCCTATGAATTGCTCAAAGAGAAGAAACCTAAAGTAGACTATTTCAGAATTTTTGGCTGCATTTGTTATATACACAATAATGACAAGAAATATTTAGCAAAATTCCAAGCTAAAGCTGATGAAGGGGTGTTTCTGGGATACTCCATGATCAGCAAGGCTTATAGGGTATATAATAAATCCACTCTTAAAATAGAAGAATCTGTTCATGTTTCTTTTGATGATACTAACATGTTTTATAAGGAGAAGTCTGCCTCTATCATAGAACCATTGTAGGTACACTCTCTTTCAAAAAGTATGGACAGATTACAGGTTAAAGAAAAGGATACAGCTTTTCCACCTATCCAGCAAAAGGATGAGAGCAGTGATGATGAAGAGGATGTGCAACATCTAAAAGAGCAATTTGTTGTTCCACAAGAGGAAACAATAATAATGGTTGGTGAACAATCAACACCCCCTGTTGATCTATTAACAACAAGAGATCATCCAATTTCCCAAGTAATTGGAGACATCTCAGCTGGTGTGCAAACTAGAAATCAGGTCAACCAGAATCTGATGCACACTTGCTTTTTATCTCAAGTTGAGCCTCAATCCATTCAAGATGCAGAACAAGATCCCCACTAGATCATTGCTATGCAAGAGGAATTGCATCAATTTGAGAGGAATAAAGTTTGGGAACTAGTGCCAAGGTCTAAGGATCACTCCATTGTTGGAATAAAATGGGTGTTCAGGAACAAGTTGGATGATCAAGGAGTCATTGTAAGGAACAAGGCAAGGCTAGTTGCTCAAGGCTACTCTCAAGAAGAAGGAATAGACTATGACCAGACCTTTGCACCAGTTGCAAGGTTAAAGGCCATCAGAATATTCCTAGCTTATGCTGCTCACAAGGGATTTAAGGTCTACCAAATGGATGTGAAGAGTGCTTTTCTCAGTGGAGACATCAAAGAGGAATTCTATGTTAGACAACCTCCAAGTATTATCTCTTCAACTTACCCTGATCATGTGTTCAAATTGCATAAACCATTATATGGTCTCAAGCAAGCTCCTAGAGAATGGTATGAGACCCTAATATGCTTTCTTCTGGAAAATGATTTTATTAGGGATAGAGTAGACCAAACTCTTTTTATTAGAACCCATAAGTCCCATACTCTACTAGTACAAATATATGTAGATGATATTATCTTTGGTTCTACTGATTAAAATTTGTGCAAAAAGTTTTCCAAGCTGATGCACTCTAAATTTGAAATGAGTATCATGGGTGAGCTTTCCTTCTTTCTAGGATTGCAAGTCAAACAATATGCTGAAGGCATATTCATTTCTCAAACCAAGTATGCAAAGGAACTGGTAAAGAAATTTTGTATGTCTGAAGCATCTTGTATGAAAACACCTATGCCTACTAATGCTGTATTAGATGTTGATGAACATGGAAAACATGTTGATCAGACAACATATAGAGCAATGATTGGCTCTCTATTATACCTTACAGCTAGTAGACCTGATATAATGTTTGCTACATGCATATATGCTAGGTTCCAAGTAAGCCCTAGAGAGTCACACTTAACCTTAGTAAAGAGGATTCTCATGTATGTGAAAAGTTGTCCAAATCTAGGACTCTGGTATCCAAAAGATTCAGCATTTGACTTAACTGGATTTTCAGATGCTGATTATGCTGGATGCAGAATAGATAGGAAAAGCACCAGTGGAACTTGTTAGTTTCTTGGTGATAGACTTGTCTCATGGTTTTGTAAGAAACAAACATCTGTGTCAACTTCAACTGCTGAAGCTGAATATATGGTTGTAGGTAGTTGTTGCTCACAAATCTTGTGGATACAAAATCAACTCCTAGACTATGGTTACAACTTAGAGAAGTCTAAAATCTTTTGTGATAACACTAGTGCTATCTCCATAGCACAAAATCCAGTCCTCCATAGTAGGACAAAATATATAGAGATTAGGCATCACGTTCTAAGAGATAATGTTGAAAAGGATAAAATTGAACTACAATATATCCCAACTGATTTGCAAAGGGGAGATATTTTCACCAATACTTTGGATGAGAAGAAACATACCTTCTTCCCCAATCAGTTAGGAATGCTAGATGGAGGCTGTCTAAAATAAATTCCAAGATTTTGAAAATCTAAAAACAGACCAAGACTAGGCTAAAAACTTATATTTTCTATTGTTTGTAGGTTCTGTTTTGTCTCTGAACTGCGCTCGACGTTTTTCCAAAAATCGTCGAACGGAGATCGACGCTTTCCAACAAGCGTTGACCGGAGTTCAGCGTTTTCCAGGCAACGCTAGGCTATCTTCCTCTGGTCAACGATCGTCGAACGGAGTTCGACGCTCTCCAGTATCGTCGAACGGAGATCGACGTTATTGAAGACTCTTCAGATTCCATTAGAAGCCAAGATCATCGAACGAAGTTCAGCGATCTTTCCTTTTCTGTGTCAGACCCTAATATAAAAATCATTTTTCGGTCATCGTTCTCCTTTGCGCTTTCATAGTTTCTACAGAAGAACTCTTTTTCCCTCAAAACTTTTGCTGCACTTGTTCTTTGTTTGTTCATATTTGCAGGATCAAATGGTCGTTTCAGTTGCAGCTCTATCGGCAATGAAATTCGACACCGGATTTGACATCGATATGGATTCTTTTGAAAGTAGTGATCAAATATTCAAAGACATACTTGAGATCTTCAAAGAACAGCAACTAGAGAACATCATGACAACAAGAATCAAGATAGTAGCAGATGAAATTAAAGAATGGGTATATACAGCACAGAATCTGAATAACAACACCATCGTCGGCACGATCTCGGGAAATCAGGTATCACTTTCACCTGAGGTTTTATCAGAAGTTTTTCAGTTGAGTACAGGAGAAGATTGCATTGATTTGTCTGAAGAAGAATTCTCCAATATGCTTGAAAGGATGGGGCATACAGCAGCTAACCCCAACAAGCTTTTGAAGAGAAATCTGTCAGTGGAATACAGATTTTTGGCAGATGTGGTAGGGAAAGTGCTATTGGCTAAGCACTCTGCTCATGATACAATTTCCAGGTATCAGCTCTGTTTGATGGGAGCTCTTGTGGATAAAAAGCATCTAAACTGGGGAGAACTCCTTTTTGATTTAATCAAAAAGAAAATAAACAAGAGTTTTGTTAATTTTGGTAGAATAATTGGGCTATTTATTCATGTTAAGTGCCCTGAATTGTTAGTTTCATGTGGAATGCATATCAATGCTTCCAAGAGGCTGACTTGTGCCTTATTTGGAAAATGGGATAGACAGATTGTCAAGCCCAGCAGACCTATAGCAATTCCATCTTCAGGCACAAGGACTGCTACAGTCACTTCCCCTCAGATCTCTGCCCCAACAGAAGATTTGCCTGCTTCCTATCCACCTGTTTCTTCAACCATCTCCACATCAACCACATCAACCACAACAATCACCTCAACCATATCTATCTCTTCCCCCATTACCATTTCATCACCCTTATCTCCTCCAACCACTTCAGAAACATTCCACCCTCTCCATTATTATCCACCTCTCACCATTCCATCATTCCACCTCCTGGAAGACTCCTTCATTGATGATTCTCCTTCCTCTCCTCCTGAGATTCCATCTACCTCCTCCTACCAACAACTCCTTCAGGATATACTCTCAAAACCATCCTTTACTCCATCCATTTCCACACCCATATCATCCATCTCCACTCCAGTACCATCCATCTCCAAAATCTCTACTCCTGAGCCATTCATCCCTATACCTCCTACCACCACACCATCAAATATTATGCCAGCAACATCAACTCATACCTCTACTCAAGCCCATCTTGATCATGTAGATCTTCCTGCACTGGCAGACAGGCTGTATGAGCTGATAGCCCCCAGGCTATCCTCATTGCTGGAGACCACAATGGACCCACTTCTGAAACATGTTCAGGAGCTGTCTGACAGGCTATCTTCATTCCTCCCTTCTCAGGCAATCCCTTCCTCTGGGTGCCTTGATCCAGTTCATACTGAATCCAGGCAGGGGGAGATGCCTAATGAAGTTCTGGAATTGCCTATTGCTGAAGCTTCAGTTGCTACTCCAGTTTTTGTAGTGGATCTCCAGAGCCTGCTCTCAGTTTTTGATGTTGTTTACTTTACCTATCTACCAGCTCAATAGTGTGAAGATCTCTCCAAGGCAATTGTGCCTGTTCTAGTATGTGAGCCAATTTTGCTAGCTTCCTTTATAGAATTTGTCCAAGCTGAGGACAAGGCCACTACTACTGTTGTTGCTGCTCCTAATGATAATGTTAATGACTTTTCAGTTGATTCTGTTATTAGTTATGTAATTGTTTCTAAAGATATTATGATGACAGAGGCATGTATTGATGAGCCTGTTGATTCTGCTAGTTCTGTTTCTAAAACTGTTATTCCTCCTGTTCAAGTTGCTGCTCCTTTTGTTGCTTCTCCAGTACTCTCTCAAGCCAAAAATCTTCAACAAGAATACATTAAGAGAATAGATGCTCTATATGATGATCCCCAGAGCTCTGACAGTGACCAATTCAGAACAGACAGTGATGACTCCTCAGCTACCATAGCAAGGAAAAGAAAAGCTAGAAGCAAAGCCATAAAAAGAGTTCCTCCAGAAAAAGTTACAGATGCAAATGATGTACATTATTATATATTGCATAGTTGTGAAATCACTGAATCTTGGATGCAATACTCCAGAAATCAGATTAAGGCAATGAAAAAGAAAAGAAAGTTTGACAAAGGATCTTCTAAGTCTTATCTTCCCCCTTCTCCACCTCCTCCTGATGCAGGTGTAGGTGGCAGCTCTGCCTTCTCATCTACTCAAAGAGGCCAAGGCTCTTATCAGTTCCAGGGCAGATCTCAGCCTAGGGGAGGCCACTCCAGAGGTTACCAACCTAGAAGAGGTCAATTCAGAGGTTATCAAAGAGACTTAAGGGTTTATTCAAGACAAAGGGAACAAGGCCCCAGAGATCCTTCTTCTGACCCTTTTCCTTATAAACTCAAAGACATTGTGTCTACCAGAACCCCTGCTGAAGTGACTTTTAACAGATATGAAGCTCCAGTGCCATTTGAAGATCCAGAGAATAATCCTGATTCCTGGACAGCCAGAATGAAAGAGTCAGCTACACTAGAACAAATTAGGAAAGCAAGAGAACAAGCCAGAGATACTTCCAGCTTCACAACTCTCTCAGATCAAAGAAAGAAGGAACTAGAAAGGTATGCTTCAAGCAAGTTCTTTGATTCAGAAAGTTATATGAGACTGCATCCTGAGGCTATAGTTCCAAGAACAAAGCAGCAGAAAACCTTAGGTGCAAATGATGATAGAAGATCAAAGAAGGAAGCTTTAAATCCTAACAGAGATATCATCTTCAAGCAAAGCAAAGAGAAGGATTAATTTTGTAAACAAGCAGTACATTCATCTTTAAACATTTGCTGATAATCTATCTGAATGTTGCTGTGTTATTTATTCTGCTCTGTTGTTTTAAATTTTGCTTTTCTGTATATGGTTTTGTATTTCTTACTGAATCCTGTAAATAGTAATCCTAACCCAAATAGGGGGAGATTGTTGGAACACCCTATTACTAATTTGGGCAAGGATCACTATGTTTTTAGGAATTTGGTTTGACCTAGATGTATAGTTGAAAAGGTCAAATTAGAATGAGTCTAGGGCTTAGAACTTAGGTTTGAAGCTGCCCCCAAGACCATTCAAAGATCAAGACTTAGAGCTGAGACAAAGACAATTTTCATCGACCTCAGTTCGACGAAACGTCGAACTCCATTCGACGCTCTCAGAGCTCAACCCTGCCAAGTCGTCGATCTCCGGTCGACGATCTTTGAGCTTAGATCGACGATCTATCTTCAGTTATTTTCCCAGTCGCTGAGCTCAGTTCAACGATCGTAGAGCTCAGTTCGACGTTTTCTGTCTGTTGTGTTAATCCAATCTCTAAGCTCAATTCAACGATCGTAGAGCTCAGATCGACGATTTCTATGAGAGATCGACGCCTTCAGAAATCAAATTCAAGGACAGTTATGGATTATAATCAGATTTAATTTCTGCATTGATTGCAAAGGATTTTCTAGCCGTTTCAATCAATCTGATGCAAGTTTCAAGGAAAGACTAAATGGAATATTGCTTAGGACTTTCCCCAGATACAGTTGTCTTTTATGGAAGTCATTTATGACTGATTAAATAGCCGTCTAAGAGAATATCTGATATACTCCTTCAGTATTTATTCTCATAAGAGAGATGCACAAGATACAGTGATCAACACAGACAATAAAAAGAAATACAGGAGAATTAGATTACATTGCAGAAGATTGAACAACACAATTTCTCTGATAAAGCTTTCAACTTCTGTGATTTACAAATCTACTGAATCTTCAAGTGCTCAAAGGCTTCAACATCAAGGACTCCAGACACCAAATATTTCAGCATCTGTTGGAATCATCTTCTGCTGGAGATCTGAAGCTTCTGAAGGCCTATCACCCTAGCAAAGCTTTCACTCCTGAACCATTCTACATCTTAGGGGGAGCTTTGACAACATCAATAATTCACTAGTCTTCTCTCATTTGATTTGAGACAGAGAAGACATCATCATCTCTTTCTTTTTCTTTTCCTGCTGTAAAAGGGTTATCAAAACTCCCTTCAAAAGTTCTGAAACTGGTTCTGAGAGCCTTGTCAAAACTCAGTGGTGGCAAGACACCTTATCAAAAAATCTAGATTTGGTTTTTGAGCACCTTATCAAAAGCTCATTGGTGCCCAGGACACCTAATCAACTCATCCTGCAGTGGATTCCTACCAAGGGTGGTAGAAGAGTGGATGTACCCAAGTTTTGGGGAACCACTATAGATCCTTGTGTCTTCTGGTTGCTGTGTGTTTGTTATTGTTGTGTGTTGTGTGATTCTTATTTCTTGCTTTAACTTTATTTTTCTACAAGCACTATACACATATAATTAAATTAAATCTTCCACTGCCTTACAATTTTTAATTGTAAACATTATTTTAAAATACTCTATTCACCCCCCCCCCCCCCCCCTCTAGAGTCAAGGTAGATCTTTCAATCACTTTAAGTAGGGAAGAAAACGAGAAAGGAACACGGCCGCCGAGCGTGACCTAGCCGATCGCGGACTTCCTCCCGACACCATCGCCACTCGAAAGCCATCATTGCTCGCAAGATAGTCGTCGCCGCTGATCTTAGAGGTCATCTTTGATAGTCCGGCGACAGGACCGAGGCTAAGCTTAGCGTCTCACGTTTCTATCTTGAGATCCTTTGTCTCTTTATTTGTTGAGCGGGAATATTTCTCCCCTCCGAATCGATTGAGACGATCGATCCAAGTAAGATCGTTGGTAGACCTTGCTAGCTTCGTCAAGAAGTTTGGATCTACAAAGCATCGCCGCCGCAATCTTTTGCCGCCGCCGATCTCGGGAAGATCCTCTCCAAGAGAGTGCTCCGATCGTTGACTCTTCGTCATCATCAAGAAAGCTTCATTGAACGAAGAGGGACATCAGGTTTTCCAATCGTAGTTTGTATTTCTTGTACATTCTATTTTAACTTTGTTGTAAAGAAACTTTGATTCCTCGTTGTAGGGTTGGGTGCAACCCTCGGTTGAGGAGTAGTGACTCCTTCGGGTGGAAGGGTTTCTTCCATAGTGTGAGGATTGGATTTCAATCTGTTTGGTGAAGTGACTGAGTCATCCCTTGTTGGGAGATAGGTCGAAGGGGGAGAGTGGACGTACCCAAATCGGGGAACCACTATAACTGCTTGTGTGTTTCTGTGTTGTGGTTGTTTTTGTTTTCTTGTGCAGGTTAATTTTTAATTCCGCAAAAGACTGCAGATCACATATCCCCCCCCCCATAGGTGAAGATAGTTGATACTAGATAACTTTCAAGTGGTATCAGAGGGAGGTTACTCGTCAATAAGTTTAACACCTTGAGTAAGTTCCTGCCTCTAGTGTCAAGAAGAAAACCAGACTCAAGCATGGAGCTATATTCTGATGTCTCTCCTCTGAGACTCCCTGCCTGCACAACGGAGTATTACCCCATCTGGAAGATGAGAGTTATGTTTCATCTAGAGGTCATTGACCCGCGCGCATCATTCATTATGGAAGAGGGTCCCTTCATTCCCATGAAGGCTTCCGTATCTGGAAAAGATCTCCAAATCCCCAAGAGTCCTGAAGAGATGTCTGAGACTGAGCTCTCACTTTTCAACCTGGACAAGCTGATTCGTCAGATCATCACTGACGTTTGGTCTGGATCATCTCATTCAAGATTGGAAGAGTGCAGGACTGCAAAGTCTATGTGGCAAACTATCTCAGATCTCATGGTGGGATCGGAGACAGTAGGGACTGGATGCCAGCAGGAGGATGAAGCATACGTGGGAATCCTCAATTCTGAAGATGAAGGTCAAGACCAATCTCTCAGTATCAGGGCTCCTGTGTCTTTATCTGAGACGGAAGAAGAGATTGAGGAAAGCAGTTCTGATGAAGCTGAAACGCCAGTCTCGGCTGATTCTAACGCTAACCCTGAACATCAAAGTCAGGATCAGGTAACTTCTTCATCATGCTCCTCTCCCCTTCAATTTCCTGAAGATAGGAATAGTTTAGAGGGTTGTCCATCTTGTGATGCAAGGGAGATGGATAGCGTCAATCAAAGGATTGAAAATCTTGATTCCCTTGAGAGTGCCCTTCAGAAGAGCAACTTACTTGTTGAGGAACAAGCTAAGGAGATTGCTCAGTTGAGGACCATGATGGATCTCCAATTGGAATCCATCAAGGTGAAGGACTCAAAAATCTCAGATCTAGAGTTTTCTTTAGAAACTGAGAAGATAATAGTATCTAACTTTTCCAAGGTAGATGCTATCAAGAGAAAGGGAGAAAACGGGTGGATCTCATGAATTATAAAATCGTGGAGAAATGGGGAAACTGTTTTCAGACCCCCCACACCGAGTAGGAAGGGCACACATTATGCTTTCAGGTATGACCATAAGAACAACTATGGTCACTGTAAGAGTAATCAGCCCTCATGTGGAGATACCCACAGTGCAAGAGCTGTTATAGCTACCCATGACATAATATCCAAGGCTCATCATGAACCCTTTGTATTCTCGGCCTCAGCCCCAACTCGTCATGAAATTGCAGGAACCAGCTCTCACTGCATCTCTTACCACCCTAGGACACAGGAAAAAGAGGTTGGGAAACATGTAGCAAGTAACCATGGGGCCCCCGGATGTGTACTGACTGAAAAGAAGGCACCACCTCCCAGACCTTGTGACACTAACCATATGTTTTCTATCCACCCTCCCTCGTGTCTCGGTGGAAAGGGCAAATTTGTGAGCAGAACCTACTCTGTCCCGGTCAGACCAAAGATCATGACTACCTCAGTCAATAGATCAGGTCAGAAATGGAGATACAACATTCATGATTGTTGGTGTTGTGGCAAACTGGGTCACTTTTCCATAGATTGTTGGCACAATCCCTCTGTGCTAAGGGCAAGGGTATGTCCACTTCCTTTGGGCAGAGTTAGCCTTCCTGACAGGAATCCTGTAGGAAGGAATTCGATATTTTATGCTGACAAGAACCTAGGACCCAATACATATTGGGTTCCTAAGGTATGGTAATTCTTTTTCGCAGGATAGTCTAGGTTCCCGTAAATACGATGGGAACTAGACATGAGATGTTCCAAGAATGACATGGAACAAGTATATGGGATAAGAGATTAGTGCTAACTACAATGGCCTACTCTAATTTGACATCTGGTGTACCTCAAATAGAAGATCTAAATGATCAATTTAATGATCCCAGGTACACGTATTCAGTTTCGATACTTGAGTCGTATTATATATATGCTTATATATATATATATATATATATATATATATATATATATATATATATATATATATATATCCACACGAATCTGTCGATTCTTCTTCTAAAAGTAAATGGTTATATATATACACACATATATGTTCACACACCTGATGAAAGGACGCAACAGTTAAATGATCCTTAGTTAAAATCTGAAGAATTCCTTTTAGTTACAGATATAATTGATAATGTATTTCAATGGGTGTCAATCAGTCCATTTGAAATTCAAGGAGTGTGTGTCAGTGGCTATAACGAAAATTCTACACTTTTGAATCACCTAGAATTACTCGGTAATTATTTCTAGGGTTAATATCCCTTCAACTCGATCTAGGTAGTATGACCAAGAAATAAAAAGGAGCAAAGGTTCGACATTGAAATAGACAACTCAAAGTTCGAAAGGTTCGAAATTAACATGCCCTGTATAGAATTTGCTGAAATCCCGTCGACTTCCCACGGTTCGGAAGAAATAAATAGCGTAACCACTGTACGACTCTTCACATTCCAAAATCGCTGAAATCCCGTCGACTTCCCGGATACCTCGCTGATTCCCGTCGATCGTGCGGAAGCTCCTCCCGTGCTTCAATCGCCCTTGTTCTCCGTCACTCCTCCATGCTCCCGTCGACGACATCCTCAGGACGCAAGGATCGTGCAGACTCCCGTCGACTCCCAGAAATTTCGAAGTTTTCCCTCTCCCATCGACTCCCGTTTCAGTCGCCAACAGTCTCGTCGCAAGCCACTCTCTCTGCTCTGCGCTAGGGTAACGTCCATTCATTCCTGTAGTATCTTATATAGTGTAGCTCCTAAGCTAGAATTTTTGATAGGGTTTAGTCCCTTGGACATTACTTGTTTAGGTTTACAATGGCTCCTAGAACCACAGTTGGGCTCCTCACCGGGAGTGAACTAGTTAGAATGGGCTTCTCACATGCCTCTGATGAGTTCAGAAACATTATCCTGATGCTTCAATAAGCCAGACTTTCCTTCATCCTGGAGCATCCGTGCAAGATCCTGGATAAAGAAGTGCTTGAATTCTTTGCAACGGCAAAGCTATGGCATGAGGATACGGTGATCAAGAGTAAGATTGTTGGCCTATGGATCAAGATGTCTGCTGGAAAATTGTCACGACAGTTGCAGCTTACCAGTTTTGAACAAGAAGACTACCTGGAGGAAGATGATCGTGCCAGGACTCTCCTATTCTGTGGACTTGCTCGAGGGACTAAGTGTATCGAGCGTAAGGAAATGAATGAGTAAGGGAAGCTCCTATCTGATATCATTGGGACAGTCCTGATCTGTAAACCAGGCTCCCATGATCATATCTCTGGTGACATGTTCAAAATCTTGGTGGCCATAGTATGTAGAAAAAGATACAACTGGGGGGCCATGCTATTTGAGAAAATTAAAGATACTCTACGAACCCCCAATTTTGGAAGGATCATCAGCCTGTACCTCAATCAGCTGGATGGAGACAGGTTTGACATAAGTAAGGGAGTTCCTCTCCATTACTTGAAGAAAATAGATTCCAGTGCATTTGATAGATGGGAAAGGAGGATTGGTCAAGCATGTGTAGTTGAAGCCCATGATGAACCCTTGGCTGAGGCCCATGAGGATGAAGATAATAGAGCTCCAGAATACTGAGATCCCTTGGATTAACCCAGTGATGTTCTTGATCTGCATACAGGAACTGAGGTGGAGTCATCACTCGTTCCTACTGATATACTCAGGAAAGATATCTCAGTTCCGGATCATGCTGTGGTAGTTTCTGACATCTCTCAGATTACAAAAGATGTCGTTGATACCCTTGCCACTGATCAAGTTGATGAGGAGGAAGATGAGGAGAACATGGATAATGCTGAAATTGACAATGATGATATAGAAGATGAGGCTGCTGAAGAAGTGGATGATGTAGTTGAAAATGAAACGACCTTGAGGGAGATGGTGGAGATGGTGGAGCTATGGGGTGATGTTGAAGTCCCCCTGACGAACGGGCTCCTTTGGAAGTTCCTGAGACATCTGGTGTAGCAATGGAGGGGGAGTCCTCTCAGTAGAGGATGATAAGCATTCATGAGAAAACTATAGAGGCTGCCCCTATCCCCCCATTGGAGACTGTAAACTTATCAAGCTCTCCCAGTGACTATGCAGAAGAGAACGACCAAGGCATGCCTCAGGGTCATCCGCTAGGACCTAGCCTGGCAAATCACACCGTGAATATCATTCAAGGTATAGTGGATGAACTAAAAATTTCTTTTGAACAATCACACAACAAAGTGCTAAAATGAATTAAACAATCCGAGGAGCTAATGCTTAAGAATGTTGTGGAAATAAATCATAAACTGGATCTGATGGAATAGAAGTTTGATGCCAAGTATGCAGAGGTCGGCAATGCAGTAAATCTTCTAATGCAAGGACTCCAGAAGAACACAGCTGATCTATCGGTGGTGAACCAAAATGCACATGTTGTTGCCGACAACATTAAGCTATTCGATTCCAACATGGTGACTCTCAACGTAAATCAAACTTCTATTCTAACTGAGTTCACTAAGACTGCAAAGAATATAGATAAGTCACTGCATTCTTATGCAAACTCCATTGCCCTCGAAGCCAAAAAGGGGGAGAATGAATATACAGCTAAGATGGCAGGGCTAGAATAGATTATGGTTGACAACTTCAAACAATCAAATAAGTATGTTTTCTATAGCTGTCACTGGCTAGTTCAGCAGGCTTCCAGTATACAAATTCCAATTCCGGTTCCTTCTCCTGATGAGGTTACTACTGTTGCTGATAATGTTCCAAGTGTTGAGGAGGCTCCCCTGAGTGAAGCTGAGGTCAGGAAGGCTGCCAGGGCCGCTGGCAAGGCTACTCTTAGGGCCATGTTTGACCAGGAAGCCATAGCGAAAGGAAAAAAGAAAACTCCAAGAAGGGGCGTCCAAAGAGACTCCAACTAAGAAGAAAGTAAGATTGAAGGAGACTGAAGTGCGAAATGAACAATGGAGCCCTACATCGAGGAGCATCATATTGGACACATTCACATTACAACAGTAGGGAGAACTGGATAGAAATGAAGTATATAATCAGTATGAGTGGGAGATGCACAAGGTGTATGAGGCGAAAAGAAGCATATTCTTAAGGTCTAACACTTTGCTACATAAAGCTCCTCCACCCAGATACTATCCAAAGCCCAAGGAATATTTTGAGCGACAAAGCAAGAAGTACTTGGCTCAACAACTGAAGGATGATCTAGCTAAGGAGAAATAGGCTTAGGATTTTGGCTTGTCATTTCATTCATGCATGTTTATCTCTTCATACTTTTATATGAACAATTCTTTTGGATATATATATATATGATCTCATGTTGACTCAAGTATTGTTCTGTATGCTTTTAACATTCTATGTCTTATCTCTCTTAATTTGTTATGTATATTACTCTGGTTGGTGAAATTCATCTTAGCTAGTAGAATTTTGGCTTCTTCAAATAGGGGGAGATTGTTGGGTATTGTATCCACAATTACCTGGATTTGAAGAAGCCTCCTGTCAAGCTAAGATGAATTCACATTGTATTTGATGATATGTCTTCAAGTTGTGCTTGCAGTTATTCCACGCTAAGTACACACCAATGTCAGGGTGCAGTGGGTCAATATACACGGGTCTGTGCAATGTAATCCCTCGTTGAGCAGATCAGTGTGTTGGCTCACGTGTACTCTCTCTATTGGAGTGTACTTATTTTCAATTACAGGGTTGAGATTGATCGAGAGCTGAAGAGGAGCAAGGATGGGTCAAAGACCAACTCATGGGAAGAAAGACGAAGATTCGTCTAAGTTAAATTCGAAGGGAATCACTAAGTGATTCTCGCCGATTCGACGGGAATCACTTGTGATTCTCGCCGAATCGTCGAGAATCACTCGCCGATTCCCGCCGACTGCATCCGGCTGACTCAACGCCTTCAAGAATTCTGCTAAGTCAGAATCATCGAGAATCAATAAGTGATTCTCGCCGAATCGTCGAGAATGACTCTGCATTCTTGCCGATTCGTCGAGAATGGTTTTGATTCTCGCCGATTCCCTCCGGATGTCATGCATTTCAACTGGAATTCTTCCAAGGAAAATTCGACGGGAATCATAAGTGATTCCCGCCGACTTCGATGGGAATCACCAATGATTCCCGCCGAATTTGCCTTAGGCAAATTTTCTCTGCTCGCTGGACTGAACCATGATGCTGGGCGCTGATTAGACCGGGCTTGGGGTTTCTCCTTGTAGGGCCCACAACAGTCTTTTAGGGTTGATCTACAGTATAAATACCCACGAATTTGAACTAACAAAGTAGCATAGAAAACGAGAAAGGAACACGGGCGCCGAGCGTGACCTAGCCGATCGCGGACTTCCTCCCGTCGCCGTCGCCGCTCGCAAGCCATCGCTGCTCGCAAGATAGTCGTCGTCGTTGATCTTAGAGGTCATCTTTGATCATCCGGCGACAGGACCGAGGCTAAGCTTAGCGTCTCACGTTTCTATCTTGAGATCCTTTGTCTCTTGATTTGTTGAGCGGGAATATTTCTCCCCTCCGAATCGATTGAGACGATCGATCCAAGTAAGATCGCTGGTAGACTTTGCTAGCTTCGTCAAGAAGTTTGGATCTACAAAGCATCACCGCTGCAATCCTTTGCCGCCGCCGATCTCGGGAAGATCCTCTCCAAGAGAGTGCTCCGATCGTGGACTCTTTGTCTTCATCAAGAAAGCTTCATTGAACAAAGAGGGACATCGGGTTCTCCAAACGTAGTTTGTATTTCTTGTACATTCTATTTTATCTTTGTTGTAAAGGAACTTTGATTCCTCGTTATAGGGTTGGGTGCAACTCTCGGTGGAGAAGTATTGACTCCTTCGGGTGGAAGGGTTTCTTCCATAGTGTGAGGATTGGATTTCAATCCGTTTGGTGAAGTGACTGAGTCGTCCCTTGTTGGGAGATAGGTCGAAGGGGGAGAGTGGACGTACCCAAATCGGGGAACCACTATAACTGCTTGTGTGTTTCTGTGTTGTGGTTTTTTTTGTTTTCTTGTGAAGGTTAATTTTTAATTCCGCAAAAGACTGCAGATCACCTATTCCCCCCCCCATAGGTGAAGATAGTTGATACTAGATAACTTTCAGTATGGTTTACAAACATTGGCACGCAGGCCGGCCACACAGGAACAAGAGTAAACAAAACAAGCCTTCAAGGGAAGCAGTACAACCTGGGCTTTAGCCCGCTATTTCCCGCTTGGGTCAGCACCACCTGCAAAGAAGCAATCCACCAAGCGGTGGCAAATAGGGCAACGGTCAGCATTCAGCTGACCAATTATAACGACCCTGCCCCTAGCACAGGGCAGCGGAATTCCTTCCCTGCAATGAATTTATTCGCACAGCATATATGTATACCAATCCACGAAGGTTGTGCACAACCGCACAAGTCAATACATATCACAAATATCGACACGATGGCCCGACGTTCCGTAGACTCAGGGCATATTATGGGTGTACCGAATACCAGGTACCACCACCGTTCAGAGGTCCCAGACATGACGGTCCATTATGAGAATTCCTAGTATTTATGGCACGGAGGCCAAAGACTCTCGCTATGTGATCCTAACAGGGCCTTAAGCACCCAAGGTTAGACAACCACAATGCGGGTACAGATCCGCTTTACCTATAGCTCATCATCGTCAGTCGTCACACCGGACCGACACGGGTACAGCTTCACCTTGCCTGTTCGCCACCAAGGCCTTTCTAGTTGCAGCCCAAGCGCTCAACTTCACATATACTGGCACCCACGGCCAAAGGGATTGAGCACTAAGCACCAACCCTCATCAATTTTCCATGATTTCTTCCAGTACTTCCTGCTGCACCAAGCCACAGGTATCCACCAAGGACTCCATACAAATAACCAATGTACACGGAGTCTTCTCCGATTTGTAAACAAAGCATCACCAATCCAAACAAACATGTCCAGATGGGCTTCACATAGCATGCCTAACCGTCTACTCACTTCCGGTTCTAATGCAAATAAACAAGGGATGAACCACCGATCCCAAGGGAATCACTTCTCCATCCACTTTTGGTGGAGGATTCCTATGCAAATGCAGGAAATAAGGACTTCACATGTCTGAGTGGAAGATTGTTACCCTTGTAAGACGTTTCGGCACCATGGAGAAAACTACACAGTTGGAAAGCTCTGCAATGCTCTAGCCTCCGCAGATATGAACTCGGCTCACGATTTGGACCACCGTAGCACCACCGGCGGCCGGATTCCTCTTCTTCTTCCTCCTTTTGCTCTCCCCTCTCTCTTCAACTTAGAAAGAGGATGGCTAGAATAGAATGAGGAATTATCCCTCAATTCCCGCACTTATCCCCACAGGAAAGCACTAGGGCCATAAGATCTTCATCAAAGGAAATGAACGGCTCAGAATTGTTCTGAAAATCCTGTTACTCAGCCGAACATGGCTTTGCACACGGCTGTGTCCCTGGCCGTGTGCCACATTCGTACAGTAAAATCGTCAATCTCAAACAGAACACGTCTTGGCATGCCCGTGTCAGAACCCAACATGCCCGTGTCGACCAGCTGACACGCCCATGTTTATAGGCGTGTCCCTCAATCGACACAGGATAAACACCAGCCTGAGCAAGACACGGGTTCCCCACACGCCCGTGTTGCATTTGACATGGCCGTGCCACACCGAACATGCCTGGGCTCCAGGCCGTGTACTTCAGTCGGCACCGCTTGCTCACCCTAGAATAAGACACGGGTGCATGACACGCTCGTATCACCAACTGACACGCCTGTGTCAGTACTATTCATACCCATATTTTCAGTCGTGCCCCATACTTGACATAGCCAGCCTACCACAGAGCAGGACACGGCTCTGGACACACCCGTTTCTACGACCGTATCACCTCATTTTTGGTTTTGGGGCATTACAACTTGTCTCTTTAGACAAGAAAGCCGAAAATATTATAGCAAGTGCAGTCGATGATTCAATGCTGCAGAACTTGATTCATTGCCAGTCTGCTAAGGAGATGTGGCAATCTCTTATCATCTTGATGGAAGGTACATAAGAAGTAAGGTATGACAGAAGATCCCTTCTGAATTAGAAGTATGAAGCCTTCCGGCAAGTACCCAAGGACACCATTGCTGACACTTTTGAGAACTTCTTCAAGATAGTAAATAGCCTAAGAGTATATGGATGAGTCTTCACAAATGGAGAGATGAACGACAAGTTTTTGAGGTCCCTAACCAAGGAGTGGGACAACAAAGTCTGTGCCATTAAAGAATTTGGCAAGTTAGCTGAGACTGATCCTAAGAACCTCTTTGGAAAGCTAATGTCTTATGAACTTCAAATTAATTCTAGAAAAGCTGAAGAAGAGAAGAGTCGATTCTCTCCCAAGGAGAAGTCTATCGCTCTGAAGTCAGACAGCTCAAGGAAGGGCAAAGCTACTTCACCTGCCCCTGCTCAAGTAGAAAGTGAAGAAGAATCATCTGAGCCAAGAACTTTAGGCTCATAGCTATCTGAAGGAGAGTTCTCACTGCTCTTAAGACAGTTCAAGAAATTCTTGAACAAGAAAAAGTAATGGAGAGGCAAGGATGCCTCATACAGAAGATCACGACATGATGGTGATCGACGGTAGAAAGGCTCAAGTAGCCATGACAGGTATAAGTCCAAACCGAACAAACATATTTCTATTAACATAGTATGTTACTGTTGTAATAAGTCAGGTCATGTAATTGTTGATTACCCCCATAAGAAGAAGGAGGGTGGCAAAAGAGAGGAGGAGAAATCCTCTTACCACAAGAAGAGAACAAATAGAAGCCTAGTAGCCAAAAAGGGCAAAACCCTCGGCGACACTGACTCATTTGAGTCAAGTGATGAAGAGGAAGCCTATATTGGGCTAATGGCACAAACTGACAAAGAAGAAGAGCCCCAGTTCACTGGGGAGGTAAAATCTTACACCCCTCTTTCTGAATATGATGATTCTGACCATGAGAATGAGGAATGTTCTTCTAACGAGGAATCTGAACTCATGTCTTAATATAAAGAATTGATCAAAGCCTATGACAAATGTCGTAGAGTGGCAAGAGCTCAGGCTAAGGAGATCAAATCTCTAAAGGCTGAAGAGAGTAATCTGAGAGAGGAAATTGTAATGATGGACTCCCTCAAGAAAGACTTCCATGATTCTATGGAAGAATACAATAAGGCTCTCAAGCACCTCGAACTGAAAGAGGAAATCATCAAGGGATTGGAAGATCAACTTGAAGTCGAAAAGAAACTTGTTGAAGGTTTATCTAAGCCTAAGATAGTTCTTCCTCTTGTTGCTGAGTTCTCTGTTAAGTCCAAAGGTGCTGGCTTAGGCCATATGAGTACTCCTAGAAAATCTTCTGGGAGGAATAAAGCCCAAAGGAGAAATAAGGTGTCCAAGAAGGCTCTGGCCAAGGGAAAAGGGAAAGCTCCGCTAGAACAAACTTCATTTAGGAAAGTTATCTTTCCGAAGAATAAGTTTGATCTGGACTCTCCCTATGGTCACTTTATTAGGCCTACTTATGTAGAGCCCAAGTCCCGTTTTTAAGGATGGACCCATCCCCGAGACTTTGGCGAGAGTGTCTTCAAGGCACCTTATGAGGAGATCACTCTTCAGAACTACAAACCTTATGATCATGGTCACAACATCGATAAATCTCCAAGGGTTAAACCCATTGTAGAAAAGCCTACTAAGGAGAAGAATTCATGTGATTGTCATCATCATGAGGCTTCTACCTCCAACTCTACTGCCCCCGCTAAACCACAATCTCAAAAGGTCAAGCAGGAAATTGTTAGGAAAAGATACAACAGATTTGACTGTTGGTGTTGTGGCAGAATTGGTCATTTTGCCATTGATTGTTGGTTTAATCCTAGAAACTATGTTACCCCTCAGTTTAACCATGTAAGAAAGACCGATAACATTGTTAATACATGTAGGGGGCAAGCTAACTAGAGACCAAGGACCCAAGCAAGTTTGGGTTCCTAAGGCAAATTGATTTTTGACTGCAGGTATGTCCAAAGACCACCAAAACTCCAATCTGATACTTAGATAGTGGATATTCTCGGCACATGACCGATACAAGAAGCCTACTTCAGAATTACTCACTAGTCGTGAACGGGCCAAAGGTAATCTTTGGAGTTTCTAACCAAGGAATTACGAAAGGCTATGGTATGATTACTAACGATAGTGTATCCTTTTCAGATGTAGCTTATGTTGAAGGATTGGAATACAATCTCATAAGCATAAGCCAACTTTGTGATAAAGGATACATAGTTGAATTCATACTGATAAGTGTTTAATAAAGTCTGTTGATAATTTGGAAACAATTTTATTAGGCACTCATAGTAGGAATAATTTTGTTTAAATTTTATCTTCATAGACTCTTCTACACCAGTGTGTCTTTTGGCAAAAGATAGTGCGTCTCTTGGTGACCAATGACAAAAGAGATTAGCACATATTAATTTCAAAACTATAAATAAATTATTTTCTCTAAACTTAGTACGTGATGCCCCGAATGTTAAGTGCACTAAGGATATACCTTGTCATGCATGTGTGAAAGGCAAGCAAACAAGGGCTACTTTTAAAAGCATTATAGGCAAAGATTCTAATAGGTGTCTACACCTACTACATATGGACTTGTTCGGTCCACTGCAAGTTAGAAGTTTAGGAGGTAAGGATTATACGTTGGTTATTGTTGATGATTACTCGCGCTTTGCGTGGGTATTCTTTTTGAAACACAAGTCAGATACCTTCGATGTCTTTACAAATTTTGTTAGGCAGATCCAGAATGAATACAACTATTCCGTAGTCAAAATCAGAAGTGACAATAGAACTGAATTCAAGTCTAGGGCCGTGATAGAATTTTGTGACAGCCTAGGTATCTTTCATGAGTTTTCCTCTCCCCGTACTCCGCAACAAAATGGAGCAGCTGAGAGAAGGAATAGAATGCTCATAGAGGCCTGCAGAACTATGTTGAGTGATGTTTCACTACCGGAGTACTTCTGGGCTGAAGCCGTCAACACTGCATGCCACGTGCAAAATCGAGCACTCATAAACAAGAACCATAATAAGATGCCTTATGAACTTCTAAAGGGCAGAAAGCCGACTGTCTCATATTTTAGAATCTTTGGCTGTAAATGTTTCGTTCTTTACAATGGTAAGTATCATACTATTAAATTTAGTGAAAAGAGTTTTGAAGGTATTTTTGTAGGGTATAGTAGCCCATAGTAAGGCATATAGGGTATTTAATTGGAAAACCCTAGTGGTTGAAGAATCTATACATGTTATCTTTGATGAGACAAGCTTACTGTAAAGCGGCTCTTCTAGTGTGTTTGTTGAAGATGCGGGTTCAAAGCTGAAAGAACTCAACTTGAGTGAGCCGATGGAAGAAAAAGGTGAAAATTTTATCAAAATCACCACTCCAACCCATATTGGAGAGGTTGATGATCAAGATGTAGAAGTAACTCAAGTTGATGAAGTCACTCATATGGTTGAAGACACTCCAAATGCAAGGACTCTAAAACTCAGAAATCTGAAGGATCATCCCATGGATCAAATCATAGGAGATCCCTGGGATGGTGTCAGAACTCGTAGAGGTACAGCTAACGAGAATTTATTCTTGAGTTTTCTCTCACAGGTTAAACCAAAGAAGTTTGAGGAAGCCAACTCGGACGCGTCATGGATAATGGCTATGGAAGAAGAGCTAAATCAGTTCAAGCATTGCAAAGTCTGGAAGCTTGTTCCAAGACCCAAAGGCAAGAACGTCATCGGGACAAAGTGGGTCTATAGGAACAAGATGGACGAGAATGGAACTATCATAAAGAACAAGGTCAAACTCGTCGCCAAAGGTTACAGGTAAGAAGAAGGAATTGACTTCGACCAGACGTATGCTCCAGTGGCAAGGCTTGAGGCCATCAGGTTGTTCCTAGCGTATGCTGCACTTAAAGGCTTCATCGTCTATCAGATGGACGTGAAATCTGCCTTCCTTAATGGTGACAAAAAAGAAGAAGTGTATGTGGAACAACCTCTAGGTTTCGTTGATTCTAACTTTTCTGATTACGTATATCTTTTATCTAAAGCATTGTATGGTTTGAAACAAGCTCCTCGAGCTTGGTATAAGACGTTGTCTACCTTTCTTCTTGAGAACAAGTTCACAACGGGAAAGATAGATAAGACATTATTTCTTAGGGAAATTAAAGGCAAGATTTTGCTAGCGCAAATCTATGTCAATGATATTATTTTTGGCTCTACAGATGACAACCTCTACAAGAAGTTTTCTAAACTTATGCAAGGGAAGTTTGAAATGAGCAATATGGGTGAGCTGAAGTATTTCTTAGGACTTCAGGTGAAACAATCTGAAGATGGAATTTTCATCTCGCAGACTAAGTTCACCAAGGAGTTGATTAAGAAATTCGGAATGGAGAATGCAACCTCTATGAGGACTCCAATGGGTTCAGCTATGTCTCTAGACAAGGATGAGAAAGGGAAACCTTTTGATGAAACCAAGTACAGAAGCATAATTGGATCCTTGCTCTACCTTACTGCCAGTAGACTAGACATAATGTTCTCTACATGTGTCTGTGCTAGATTCCAAGTGAAATGTAAGGAATCTCACTATGTTGCTGCAAAGCGGATTTTAAGATACCTTAAAGGTACACTGAATCTTGTCTTTTGGTACCCAAGAAGTAATGACAGCGAGCTAATTTGTTTTTCAGATGCTGACTTTACAGGTAGTAAAGATGACAGAAAGAGCACTTCCGGGACTTGTCAATTCCTTGGAATGAGACTCATTTCATGGAGCAGCAAAAAGCAAAATTGTGTCGCAATCTCAACGGTCGAGTCAGAATACATTTCTACTGGCAGTTGTTGTGCACAATTGCTTTGGATAAAGAATCAACTGGAAGATTACAACTTGAAGGTCAAAGACATCCCATTATTTTGCAACTTCTCCAATACAATAGCAATAGCCAACAACCTAGTCTCTCACAGCCGGACAAAGCACATAGAGCTGAGATACCATTTCATCCAGGAGCATGTGGAGCATGGGGACATAGATCTACAGTATGTTCCAACTGATAGGCCAATTGTAGATATTTTCACAAAGCCGCTGGACAATACCAAGTTCAGTTTCTTCAAAACTGAACTGGGTATGCTCAACAAAGAGGAATAGACAAGGTGGACTCATTTCACAGCTCAGAAATCAAGGTTTAGTAAAAAAGGTTAGAATTTCTCTAAGTAGACTTCTTTTCTTGAGAGAAGGAATGACTACTCGAGAACTCGAATAGGACTACTCGAGTACTTCTCTGAATTCTCGAGAACTAAGTAAGCCACTCGAGTGCTATCACTCGAGTACTAAACTTCTTCTCGAGAAGTAGAATTATACCACTCGAGTAATTTCATACCGCCACTCGAGTACTGCTATTCCATCACTCGAGTACTGAAGTTCCACTCGAGAAATGACCCGTCAGATTATGAATTCTTTCAAACATTTCATTTTCAAAACCCGAGTCCTATCCGTCGTTATCTAAGGTATGTTTAAGCTTTATTAGACTCCTAATCTTCATTACTAGGGTTATATAAATAAAAAATATTGGATTTCAAGAATCTACTCGAATTCAAATCCTCTCTCTCTCGAAAAGACTCTTCGTCTTTCGCCGCTCACACATAGCACGCCGCCATCGTCATCGTCTTCCAATCCATCTCCCGCCGTTCACTGAAGGACATGGGGCCGCCGTCGAAGATCGGAGTTGGCAGTGAGTTGGTTGTCGCCGGCATAGCAGAGATTTTCGATGATTTCAAGAACTTGATGATTCTACTCGAC
Organism: Platanthera zijinensis; assembly: GCA_039513925.1. NCBI lineage: Eukaryota > Viridiplantae > Streptophyta > Magnoliopsida > Asparagales > Orchidaceae > Platanthera > Platanthera zijinensis. The sequence continues at coordinate 133,432,371 of CM077078.1, forward strand.
ACAGCAGGTTTGACATTTGTCCATAAGCAGCCGTGCAAAATACTCTTTCTAGAGGTTGAAGAATTTTTCAAGAACTTAAAAGTCAAAAGGAATGGAAAAGTGTTGAAGTACAAGGTCAAGGGAATCAAGGAAAAACTTAACAAAACCTCTGTTTCACAATTTATTAAGATGCCTGTAGTGGATGAAGAAGATGACATAACAAAAGAAGATTATGATAGAGCATATAGCTTCTGTAGCATATATGAGGTTATCTAGAATATACGTCATCCAGACCTGAATGCTGAAGGAAAACTCTTAGTTGATATTTTGGGAAAGGCTTTACTGTACAAAACTTCTTCTATTAGTTTCATTTCTACAGACCTTTTCTATATGATAACAGCTATTGTTTCAAGGAAGAGATTTCAATTTGGTATGATGATCTTGGACAAGATCAGAGAGAGCATTAAGGCTCCAAACTATGCAAGGATTGTCTTTTTAATGTTGTATGAGATTAATCCTAAGGTGTTTGATTTCTCCAAAGGCACAACCATCCATCAGATGAAGAAAGTGTCTATCTCCTCCATCCAAAGATGGGAGTTAAAATTGCAGAACCCATCGCAAGCTGCCCAAGCACATGAGCAACCTACTGTAGAGGAAATGACCCCATCTCCCTCTCTCCATAATGTTGCTGGCACTTCTGGTGCAGCAGCTGAGGGGGAGCCTGCCTCCTCTGTACAGTAAGTTAGAGTGTCCTCTCCTCCTGCACCTTCTAGTCAGCCAGATAGAGTACCTTCTCCACCTCCAGATACATCCATCCATCCTTCCACTTTAGAAGAGATACTGTTAGATGCACAAGTGCAAGAGACCATCCTCTCCACTATTTAAGATATAAACAAGATGATTGAAGAACTTAGCTCAGATGAGCCTCTACCTCCCCTCCATAAATAAAATGCTGAAGAGCCATCCAAGGAACCCACTCCTGCACCATCTCCATCTCTTGCACCATCTCTAAAGTCACCTATTGATCCCTCCCTAGCTGATGAGAAAGAACAAGAGACAATTTTTCTTTCAGATGAGAATGAGCAGTCTCCAGAACCTGCTGAAGCTCCCTTGAGGAGATTGGATTTCACTCTTCCCACCTTTCTTGGTGAGGAAGGAGATGTGTTGATTAACACTACCAGAGCTCAGAGCTCTGTAGTTATTGAAGAAATTGCACCCTGGACTGCCCCTCCTCCTCCAGCTTCTATTACTCCTCTTGTTACTCACCTGCTACTATTACACCTGTTACATCTGACATACTTGGTAAGATTAAACAGATGCTGCTAGATCAAAGAAAGTATTTTGATGAGTCATCGAAAATTGTTCAAGATAAATTTTCTGATCTAGAAAAAGAAATGAGCCGAGGATTTGCTGCGATTCAACATAATACAGATGAGTTGAGGCGCCTCTTCCAGATAGGTTCCAAAGCTCTAGATCATATAATTACTAGTGTTGGTCAAGACATGGACCAAGGAGTTACTTTGGCTAATAATCAAATTCAATTAGAAAAGAAGGCCCAAGAGAACCTCATGAAGATCTGTGAAGAGGTGGGTACCTTCAAATATGAAGCTATAAAGAAGCTATGTGTAGAAATCAGAAAGGGGGAGGGAATAGTGAAAGAACCAATTGAAAAGTATGATACTAATGTCAAGACCCTCTGGACTGAGAAAATGACTAAAATTAATAAAGATGTGCTAGCCCAAATTCAGTCTGTGAAGTTTTATACTTATGATACTACAGTTTAGATGCATAATCAGATATTCCCTGAATTCCAAGCTGATCCTAACATCATTCCTCACCATCTGAATCCTCTTACAGAAGGCCAGCCTGCTCAGATGTCTGCTCAGATGCCTACCTTTTCTCCTAGGCCTCAAGGGGAAGCTCCTCCTCCTCCAGAATCTTACTCTCAGGTATGGGAATCTGACCTTCCTCAAGATCAATCAGAAATTCAGATTCATAAAAGAAGGAAATATGGAAATGGAGCTTCTTCCAGTAGATCTTTTCAAAACCCAGAGGTAGAGAAAAGGAAAGCTTAGGAGTTTGCTGAAATCTAGAGCCCAACTTCCAAAGCCTTAATTCTAGATACACTGAAGCTTGTTATGGATTATAATGGAAGTAGAAACCTTCATTTTAGCTCTTCTGAATGGGAATTGTATGATAAGTGTATGACTAAAAGAAGGATCTATGGCAGAGAATATGGGAGGAACAATCCTAATGCTCCACCTAGACCCCCAAAGTACTATCCCAAGCCCTTCAGTTATCAGAGAAGAAAACAGGAGAAGAAGGACAGGTAGCAACAACAACAACAACAGCAACATCAAAGCTAGGAATGGTTATATGTTATGAGATTGAGGATTGAATCTATGTAGAGATGAAATCATGAAACATTTCTAATTATATAATTCTTAGTTTTGATGATTATCCTTTTATTTCTAAATTACATGCATTTTGTTTTGTGCTTACTTTTCATATATCTAGTTCTTTTTATTTTGGTATAATTCACCTTAGTGTAGAAGTTTCTGACTTCTACAAATAGGGGGAGATTGTTGGGTATTGTATCCATAATAACCTAGATTTGTATGAAGTCACCCTTGAACTAAGATGAATTAGGTTGTATTTGATTTCCTGTTCTAGTTATGTATTTGCAGGACTTATTGCCAAGTTTACACCAATGTCAGTCTACAGTGGGTCATCAAACACAGGACCATACAATGTAATTCCTCATTGTGTGATCCATGGTGTTGACTCATGTGTAGCCTCTCTATTGGGATACACTTCTTTTTCAAACACTTGGACTTATGAAGGAAGACTTGATGCTGTTTGGAATGAAGAACTAAAGTTTCATAAAACTGAGAAAAATTATAAGTGTTTTACTCGAGTGAAGTTCTAGTACTTGAGTAGAAACCATAGAATCACTCGAGTAGATCTAGTCTATGATTCGAGTATGGAAGTGGTTCTCGAGTTGCTTATATCTAGCACTTGAGAAGCCAAGTCCAGCACTCGAGTATACCTGCTCTCCTTCTCGAGTAATCAATGTTTAAGTCTCAGAAATTTTCTAAGTTAAGTACTCGAGTAGTCTAGTTGAGTACTCGAGTAGTTGAGTAGCTTAATTCGAGTGACAGAAGATAGATCTCGAGAAAATTCTAAGGCCATTCGAGTGGCACATCCTTGTACTCGAGTATTTCATTTAGTACTCGAGTAGTCAAGTTTTAGTACTCGAGTGATCAACATTTCCTCCCGAATTTTCTCCAAGACCAAGCTCTCGAGAAGTTCAAGTCTACCTCTCGAGAAGTATGTCTAGCACTCGAGTGATCTCTAAACCACTCGAGTGATTTTTTTCTCTATTCCATAATTTTCAGAATTAGTTCTTATCGAGTAGTAATTGTTATCCACTCGAGAGCTAGTCATAGCACTCGAGTAGTATTGATCTCACTCGAGTAATGATGTCTCAATTTCTGAAAATTTCCTTTAGTCCCTAACATATCTAGGTTTTGAATTCTTTGATATGACTGGTCCACATGGCCGTTATTAATGACAAATCTAACCGTTAGGGAGATCTTATAAAAGGTCATGTCATTATGACTAACCCTAAGCGCGTGATTTCTATTATTCTAAGTTTCTGGATCGGGCCGACAATTTTCCAAATCTATAGAAGTCGCCGTTCTTCTTCAAGATTGCCAAGGCTACTTTCTATCCAGATCGATTTATAGATCAAGAGATTCATCCTTCTCCATCTACTCCTTGATCGTGTGAGTCAAAGTTTCTCCAAACAGATCTAGCCGAGAGTCTTCTTCTACAATTTCTGATAAAGCCGCAAAGTCTAAGAAAGAAGACCTAGGGAGAGATTTTCAGATCTGAGAAGATTACTGTTTGTATTGTACAAATTTCTTTTTAATCTTGTAAAAGATGATTCTCCGAGTGTAGGAGAATTGTTCTCCGAGTTGTATGAAGTTTTCATCTTCTGAGTGTAGATCCCTGTTTGGATCGAGATTGTAGGAACGTTGTTCCGAGTGGTAGGATTATTTTCAATCCGAGATTAGTGGAGTAGCCGAGTCTAGTGCTTTGCTAGATCGGTGAGTGGAAAGTGGACGTACCCAAGATTAGAGAACCACTATAATTCTTAGTGTCCTCTGTGAATGCTTGATTATTTCTTGTGCCTAGTTCACTAAAGTTTTTATTTCGCAAAAAAGACGCACAACTCACCTATTCACCCCCTCTAGGTGATTTAGGTAGACAACTTAGACATTTTTCAACCCTTATTTTGTCTAAAAAGTTTCATAAATCGTAGACGAGGGATTCTTGCAACTGATCCTTGCAATGGAGCGCTTGAGAGGCCGGCTTTCGGAAGATTTTGAGACAAGTGGTGATTTCTCCCTCCCTCTTGTTAGTTCCTTTGTTCTTGTTTCCTCTCCTCTCTTTCCCTCATAGAGTATAGGAGAAGTGTAGGGTTCAGCCATGTCTGAATCTGTCGAGTAGGGTAGAACTTCTGCTGAGTCCAAATTCATTGAGTATAATTCGTCGAGTATAATTCATCGAGCGGAGTAGGATTCGGTCTGAAACCATGTTCATTTCATCGGGTAAAATTCGTCGAGTGTTCTCGACGAATTCGTCGAATGAAATCATTGAGTGAATCTTGTGAATTAGAGTCCAATCGTCGAGTATTCTCGACGATTTCGTCGAGTGTCTTCAGTGTTTGGTGTCGAGTGTGTTGATTTCATCAAGTGTATTCGCCGAGTATTCTCAACAAATCCGTCGAGTATCCAGGGAATGCGTCAAGTGTTCATTATAGGCCAAGTCCAATTCGTCGAGTAATCTCGTTGAATTCATCAAGTATCCTCGGGTTTGCTTGAATTCATCAAGTTGATTTCGTCGAGTATGTCTTGAATTTGTCGAGTATCGTTGAATGTAATAAAATTTTCCCGAGTCTTATTCATCGATTTTATCCGTCGAACCAAGTCATATTCATTGAGTGAACTGTGTAATCGTCGAGTGCTTTCGAAAAATCTGTGTGGACTTAGAAACTTTTCGACGAGTGACCTTTCTATTCGTCGAGTATGCCTTAGAGAAATTTTGGGACTTTTTCTTCCTCTTCGTCGTTGGGGAATTTCGATGCTTAGATTTGGGTTTTATCATTGTTTTAAGAGTTTCATTATGGCCTTTTGGTGGCAGTGGATAAAGTACCACTACCCTAGTGTCAGTTTGTGAATCATTACGTCTGGTGGATTTTTCTCCTCTTTTTATTGACTGTCAGGTTGTGTTGGACAATGTGGCCACCACCATAATGCCTTTTTGAGATGTTTGGTCTGATGGTTTGTATTGGACAATGTGGCCACCGACTCAGTACCGTTTTTACCAGTGTTAATGATTCACGTATTTGAGATAATCAGTCTCTTTCCTTTTTACATACATACCTATGTTCATTTGCATACTCTTGTAGATATTATTGAAGCTTGGCTTTATACCGCACTTCATGCACCTTCTCTTACTTAAACCTTGTAAATTCTTCATTACTTATTATTTTACCATTTATGTTGTGGTTTGACAGCTATTCTGTCTTGGGCGGTAACCCTTTGACTCCTTTGGTTTATTTACTTTTATTCTTTATTGCCACTTGTTTATTTCTTGCTGAGGCATTCTTTCTTTTGAATGCCTCAGGCTCGAAGTAGTAGCGGTCCGAGCAGCTAGAGTCGGTGGTTCTTGGCGTGGGCTTAGTAGTTGTGGTTTCCTTCCCTCACCTTCATGAGGTAGTTCTGTTGTTCTTATTTTAGTTTGGACATACATTTGTTCCTGTAGGTTCAGGTCAAGTTGTTAGCGCCCATAGGGAATTTTTGTAGATGATAAACCATTTGCTAGCTACTATGCTATTTTACTGTTGTTTATTGTACTTACTTGCTCTCTAGGATGGTTTTATGTTTGGTTTACATGTTAGTTGCTTTCAAAGTATGAAAAGGATAAATATTTTTACCTTGTATTCATAGCATCTCTTTAAATCAAATAATCACTTTATTTTTAATGAACATAAAAGCTCTTTTTGTACTTATACTAAATCTAGAGGGGGTCGTATATCATAAATAGTCTAGTTGGATCTTCATACTCATATAGGATAATGAATGAAACAAACCAAGTATTTTCCACTGCGAATATATATATTGTTTTCTTATGGACTAGTTGATCCACTGAGTCGAGGGACATGGTCATAAAACCTAAACTCAAACTATATTTTTGTTATAACAAACTTGAGAAATTTCATGAAAAGTGTTCGGAGTAGGTTCTTGCAGAAGAATCTATAGTTGTCACATGCACGGCGTGGCATCACGGCGCGTATTTATCTTACTCTAATATATTAGTAAATGCTGAGAAAATGCGGGTTGTGACAACACACCCCATGGTCACGGGCGTGACCAAGGGGCGTGACATTTATCACGGCCGTGTCTGACTCCAGATGTTCTAGTGCCCATTTCCACATTATTTAAATTTACATGGCCCCCAGTCACGGGCATGGCTCCAAACACGGGCATGGCTCCAATCACGGGCGTGGCTCCAGTCTCGGGCGTGGCTCCAGTCACGGGTATGCCTAAAGTCACGGGCGTGCCTTCTGTCACGGGCGTGCCTTCTATCACGGGCGTGCCTCCTGTCACGGGCGTGCCTCCTGTCACGGGCGTGCCTCCTATCATGGGCGTGCCTCCTATCACGGGCGTGCCTCCTGTCACGGGCGTGCCTCCTATCATGGGCGTGCCTCCTGTCACGGGCGTTCCTCCTGTCACGGGCGTGCCACCTGTCACGGGCGTGCCTCCTGTCACGGGCGTGCCTCCTGTCACGGGCGTGGCTCCAAACACGGGCATGCCTCCTATCATGGGCATGCCTCCTGTCACAGGCGTGCCTCCTGTCACGGGCGTGCCTCCTGTCACGGGTGTAAGACCCCCCCTTTTTTTGAAACCCAGGGTCTTATGCCCAGAACCGCCGCTTTGCGGTGACACCTTCGCGCCCGGGAAGATCTTCACTACAAAACGCCGATTTTGCTGGCCTTATTGATCACAAAAGTAGCAGTATAAGAGTATAGACATGTAAGTCCACAGCAAATCACATATAATAAAATCTCCACGAAGGGAGTGTCCACATAATAGTAAAGAGTACAGAAATGAAGGGCTTAAGCCCAGTACATCAATATCCTCACTACAGGTCTCTCATTCGGAAGCAAAATAAAACATCTACTACTAAAGATCGGGACTCACGGTCCCAGCTGGCTGTGATCCTGAGCTAGACTGCCCTGTCTCCAATCGCACCGGTCTCCTGGGCTGCTCCTCCCTGCTGGGCTCCACGATCCCCTAATATGATATGGTTCGAAAACCGTTAGTCTATAAGACTAAGCCCTATCGTCCCCCACCCCTTCCCCCATGCTCCTAGGCACCGAGCGGGGAGGAAGAAAGGAAAGGACGTGAAAGTGGAGAGTAAAATAAACAGGTGATAGGGGGACCTAGCTAGCAATTTATAAATAGGTTGTAATAGGTAAAGTAAGAAAGGAATTTAACCTTCGCTTATGTGAGTACACATAAGCCAAGGGATATTCTACAAGGCTCCCATCGTATAAAGTGTCTCATACCACTTTATATGTCAGGGTGTCGGTATCACAAGCAGTATATATATATTGAAATAACCTTAATTTATAAACTTTCTCACACAAGCTTATAGACAAGGGGACGTTTAGCAAGTCCTAATGTATAAGCGTCCCATTAAACTTATACATTAGGTGTTATAGGTTATTATGAATGATTATGATATGCATCTATATGGTGGGTTAATGATGTTCAAGCAGTGCAACTCACCCACCCGACTTTGTGTACACAAACCTTTAGTTCCCCCTTTCGGAGCCGTTACCTCCCAAGATACCTCCGTAGTGGCAGACAGAAGCGGTGGGTTGGGCCTCGCCAACCTCAAAACCAGTAATAGCACTACCGGTCTGACCTATCGTACGCATCAATGCTTGGTGCACTAAGCGGACTACGCGTACTCTTTGCCGACAAGACCGTCGGGCTTAAGTTTGGCGAAGCGTAAAACCACACTTACCGAGTCATCGTATTGGCGTCGGTGCAACGACCCTCCAACACCGAATACCCACCACCTTAAATATTCCTTTTTATGCACATGCAATATTCTTAAAAGAAACCAACAAGTCAAGCTCCCAGACTAAACCGTCCATAATAACCAACAACCGAGCCAAAAATCCCCGGACTAACCCGTCCGGCTCAAATTCCAAACCTCATCCCTTTGAACACCGCAGGATGGCGCCCCTTTGAACACCTCGGAACGACTTAACCATTTCCCTCCAACTCTGCACGGGTGAGCAAGTAGTAAACAGACTCCAAGTCCCTCCAACCCATCACAAGTGAGAACAGGTACAGTTTACCTAGCCAATTAGACTACTCTTGCCTACCGGTTATTACACCTAGTATTTTAGGGTTAATCCCAGGACTGCCCAAGGTATGCCCAATGAAGGGGTCTCGGGGGCACTAGGAACTAAGATGGAATTAAAAATCCAAAGTTCCCTTTCGCAAGGATAATTAGTTTTAGTTGATGTCTACCCATGACCCACAACCAACTCTCATTATTACTATTGGGCGATCCTAATGACTTAAGTTATTATTGGGAGGGCGACGATCTTCCGCCGGCCTCCACTCCCATTGTTACCCAATGACTTGCACTTTTACTCTCGTCACTAAGATGACACTAACCAAACAGGTTATACTTCCAATCGTTTTCTCTAGCTCAATTGTCGATCTATCCCCCGGTGGGCCTTATGGTATAACCTACTTTTACTGTGCGTAGCCCATGACCTAACACCACCCCGGAATCGAACTTCTAATTCCTTGGGCCATATGTCTCAAATTATTTATACTAGGGTGGTATGGACCTATATAATGACCATGATGATTTTCATAATTTTCCAACTTAATTACATCCTTAAATTAATTTCTTCCATTAATTCTTCAGGTCATTTTACACATGAAGTATAATATATCATAATTCTACTGATGTAAGAAATTTTCTTGACCTATAATATGGTGAAATATCACTGTCTTCCAAGAGTCATAATTTTTCTTTAAGTATTCTTAGGTATTCCTTAATTATCACAAAATCAACATATTTATCATTTTCCAAAAGATGTATAAAGAATTCATAAATACAAATTCTGAGAAAATTATAGAGTGTACGTATTGATAAGATAAGGCTATATACAGAGTTTCACAAACTTCTAAAGTACAATGGCCCATCAATTCCATTTTAAAGTAATTTACCAAAATGCCATTTGGGGTTTTGAACATTACTGAGACATCCAAAAATATTGAAATATTTATACAAGGTTCTTTATACAATAATACATCTCTAGAAATTTTCCATAATATTTCTACCACATAATTCTATCAATTTCCAATTAAAAGTAAATAAGGGCGAAATGGTAAATCCACATAATTCCAACTACAAAATTCATAAAACAGAGAAGTAAAATTTCTAGGGTTTAAATATGCCCTCTACGTGATCATGACAAAATTTGGGGATTTATTTCCATGCTAAACCATTTTCTCAATTTATTTATCAAAAGGCCTAATATTTCAAAATTTCCAAATAATGGGATTTTTTATCCGAAAAAATCCCTTAATTAATTTGAGGGGTGAACTTAACCCTAATGGACCTCTGGATTCCATTCCATGATTTTTTTTGGGTGCCTTAATTGGGCTGAATACACCACATTTCATTTCTTGTTATTTGCAACCCCAAGGCTATATATTGTCAACACATGCAGGGGGATTCACCAAACTTGTTGTGGTCCATATAGTCAGAAAATTTAACCATGCCCTAACAATGTCCCCATGGACATGCCACCAAAAATTGGGGCCTTTTGGAGTTGAACTACTCCAAGAATCACCTAAACAAGCCTAGGGGTATTTTAGTAATTTCCCCCTAATTTTAATTTCAATTAATCCCATTTTTTGGCAGGGCCTAATTATTCCCTGAACCAGTTACTGCCCAAAATCCCAGGTCATTTGGGCCTCTGGATGGGCTTGGGCATCTCTTCTAATTTCTGTATTTTTGTTATTTGCAGCCCAAGGTCATTCACCCTTTCAGATCTTGCAAGTGAGATATCTCAACATGAAGAGGACTAAATTGACTAATTTTCTACCATAGGTCTAACATACCCCTAAGGGCAGGCCACCAAAATTTGGGGCCAATTGGGGTTGGTATCCCCCAAAAATCAACATAATTTGATTTATCATATTTTGACTAAAACTATAGAATTATTTTCCCCAAAAATTCCCATTTTTGGGGAGGATCTAGATATGCCTAAATAAGCCACATGCCCAAACTTTCAGTCCATTTAGACTTAGGGTTTGGTCAGGGCACTCATTCTATTTTCTGACCTACTCTAGGACCAGCCCTAGGAAAATGGCTCTATAGGGCAGTAGACTTAACCAAAATCTATGTGTAACATATCAAATTAAAGGTAATTTCAAGGCCTACAATTTTCATGTTGAGCATATTTTATGAAAAGGGCTGTAAGTGCCCTACATTTTGACATGCAAAAACATGTTATCTAAGGAAGAAAATGGCACTATTCATGAAATTAAATAAATCCGGGATTAATAACTTATGCATGGCACGGATCTTAAAGCAATCGGATGGCCATTGTATTTCTTCTCCAAATGGCCTGGAATCGAGTCGGCGCATGGTGGTGTTTCATGAGGCGGTTCCCGGCGGCTAGGGGCGGCGCAACCCCCGGCAATCTTCTCCTCACACCTCACGGTGGTGGTGGCGAGCCTTTGCCGGCAGCTAGGGCGGCGGGAGGCAGCGGCGCCACCCAATCCCGTGAGCTTCCAGAACTCTATTAATGGAGAAAAAAATGAAAACTGGTTCGGGCTCATTCGAGCCCGAACTCTACCCTAAACATTCCTAAGATCTAAACATGAAGAGAGAGGTGAGGGAGGACCTTCCCGGCGGCCTTGTGACGTGAGGAGCGGCGGATGACCAAGGCGGCGGCGGTGGCGGCTTTTCTCTCCGGTTCACGGCTCCAGCTCGGGTTCAGCTCTCTCTCTCTGCTGCTCTCCTTCTCCTGAGGTGATGAGGTCGAGGGGAGTGAGGGGAGGGAGATAATAAAAGGGGTGATGATATCCATGGGGGGCGATACACACTAGGTGGGGGTGGCGGTTTTGCATTGTTTGTAACGGCCAGCTGCATGGGGTGGGCCCCACCGGTTCAAGTCTCTCTTAATTTGGCTAGAGGGGCCGGCCAAGGTGGTCAAGGGCTGAGGGAATGAGTGGGGAGGTGGGTATGAAGCCATATGGGCTAGGTAGGGTCGGTTTGGGCTTAGGCTTGTCTCCAAGCATGCAATGTTGGCCCCACTTGCTCCCACACCTCCTAAGTGGGTTAAAGGGGCCGACCAAGATTGTCAAGGGCTGATGGCATGAGCCCAAGTGGCTCAATCCACTAACACCCTTAAATATACCCCTTTCTCTCTCCTAATTATCCTCCATTTTGAGATTCTCTCTCTCTTATAGTCACTAGGTTGGCTTGTCAATCCTCTACTCTATTGGCAGCCCACCCATGCATAAAATATTAAATGGGGGGGTGGAAATGATATCAAGGCTTGTTGGTGGAGAGAGAGGCCCTTGGTCATGAATATTCTTCCTCCAAATTTTCTCTCTCCTATTCTATTCAAATTCTTTCTCTCCCAGGGTAATTCTCAAATTATCCATGCATGAAACCCATTTTTCTCCTCCCTATGGGGTATGAGTTGTCTTTGACTCATTGGGTGGCATTGGGTTTGTTTGGGTGGACCCAACCCAAGGAATAGGGTTTAGGGTCATTTCTGACTAATTAGGTCAAAGTGTTGACTGGGGTCAACATGGGTCCTAAGGTTGACCCTATGAACTACCCTAGGGTCCACTTAGGTTGGACTTACTTGGCCCCCCAATTCTAGGGTTTCTGGGTTTTACTATTTGCAAACCAAGTGACACTCAACTTAAACCCTAGGTTCACTTGGTCCTTCTTAGTTCTCTAAGGGTTTGTCCTGACCTAGTCAGGAAAAAATCATTCCTAGGGGTCTAGTTGGAAAATGGGATATTACAAATCCCAATAAATAAAATAAAAATTTCATCCCCGAAATTAAAGTTAAGCCTACGGGGTTTTTCTACCGGCAAACTAAAGTGTAACATCCCATAAATGAGTTGACATGCCTACTTGCTTAATAAAAATAAGGGCTAGCCCCAATAAACAAAAAGGATTAGTCTCTATCATTTTAGATGATTCTATGAGTAAAAGCAATTAGAAAGAATGCTTAAACCACTTGAGGAGTTACGAGGTATACCTGACTAAATAGCTCTGGATATCTTTCCTGCATCAGGTCTTATGGCTCCAAAGTATGCTCCTCTTGTCTGTAGTTCCTCCACAAGACCTTGACTAGCGGGATCTTCTTACAGCGCAAGACTCGTATCCCCTGGTCGTCGATCTGTATCGGCTCGAAGTGTACAGATCGATTCGAAGCTATCGGCCAATCAGTGGTCATAATCTGTAACTCCGGGCGTAGTAGAGCCCTCCTGAGTGAAGACACATGAAAGACGTCATGCAAGCCGGCCAGCTCCGGTGGCAGCTCCAGCCGGTAAGCTAGGGGACCGATCCGCTCCAGGATTCTGAACGGCCCCATGTACCTCGGGCTAAGCTTCTTCCGCCGACCACGTACTCGTGAAACCCTATGCATCGGTCGGATCTTCAAGAACACCCGATCCTCTACCTGAAACTCCACCAGACGATGTCGAGCATCATAATATTTCGCCTGCCTGCTCTGCGCCTCCAGCATTCTATCTCGTATCAGTCGTACCTGTGCCTCGGTATCCTCAATAAAGTTCGTGCCCACAATCTTCAAATCCTCGTCTTGTATCCAGGACAACGGAGTCCTACACTTCCGCCCATACAATGCCTCATACGGAGCCATCCGTATACTAGACTGATAACTGTTATTGTATGAAAACTCCACTAGGGGCAACATCCTCTCACAGGGCTCTCCACGGTCCACAATACACAGTCTCAGCAGGTCCTCCAGTTTCTGGTTGGTGCGCTCGGTCTGCCCATCTGACTGGGGGTGGAAGGCCGTACTGAAAGCCAGTCGAGTACCCAAGTATGTCTGTACAGACCTCCACTCCCTAGACTTGAATCGTCCATCTCGATCTGATACGATCATCTTAGACACCCCATGATATTGCACAAATTGCTCTATGAATCTCCGCGCCAGTACTCCGACAGCATCCTCCTTCCTGATCGGGATGAACCTAGCCACCTTCGTCAGTTGGTCAACGATTACCCAGATAGAATCGTTTCCCACCCGTGATCGAGGGAGGCCATGGATGAAGTCCATCGCGATATCCTCAAATTTCCACTCTGGCACCGGGAGTGGCTGCAATAAACCAGCGGGATGTCTGCACTCTGCCTTCACTAACTGGCACGCCTCGCAGTGGGTCACGATGTAGGTGATGTCCTTCTTCATGCCCAGCCAGTATAGAGTCTTCTTCAAATCCGTCGTCATCTTAGTGATCCCGAGATGTATAGAATATCTACTATGATTAGCCTCGGCCATGATGTCCTCCCGAATCTGGCCTCCATCCGGTATATAAGTCCGACCTCTTAAACATATCAGACCATCTCGTATCGTGTAGTCCCCAGCTGAGCCTGCCTCCAAGGCCCAAAAAATCGGCTCTAGTTTGGCATCCCGCCTCTGCCAGTCTCTGAATCTGTCATGTATATCATAGGTGGTGCTCGTAGCGTCCAGGTACTCCTCGTACAGCTCAGGGTAATCAGATGATACTCGAGTGATATGCATCTCTTTAAAACTCTGTAGTAGCTCCATGGACATAAGCTGGGGCCCTTCTCCAGAAGTGGCAGCTCTCTGTCTTAATGCATCAACCACAACGTTTGTCTTACCCGGATGGTAGTGCATCTCATACTAATAGTCCGCTAGAAACTCCACCCATCTGCGTTGCCGGATATTCAGTTCCTTCTGCATATCCACATATTTCATATTTTTATGATCTGAAAATATGTCGCAGTGGACACCATAGAGGTAGTGCCGCCAGACCTTCAATGCAAATACAACCGCTCCCATCTCCAAATCATGAACTGGGTAGTTCTGCTCATGTTTCTTCAGCTGGCGGGAGGCATAAGCAATCACATGTCCCTTTTGTATCAAAACTGCTCCAATGCCCTGGTAGAAGGCATCCGCATAAACCTGAAATCCTTCTCTCCCCGAGGGGAGGGCAAGTATCGGGGTCGAAGTGAGTCGACTTTTCAGCTCCTGGAACGCCATCTCGCACTGTGGTGTCCAGACAAATGGTATCTCCTTCCTCGTCAGAGAGGTAAGTGGGAGGGAAAGTCTAGAAAAACCCTCTATGAACTTTCGGTAGTAGCCGGCAAGTCCTAGGAAGCTCCGTACGTCCGTAGCTGTCTTCAACTGTGGCCAATCCCGGACTGCATGAATCTTAGCCGGATCTACTGCCAACCCTGCTCTACTAATAATGTGTCCGAGGAAGGCCACCTCCTTCAGCCAGAACTGAAATTTGCTGAATTTGGCATATAATTGATGTTCCCGTAGCTTCTCCAAGGTCAGTGTCAGATGCCTCTTGTGCTCTTCCTCGGTCCTCGAGTAAATGAGGATGCCATCGATGAAAACGATGACAAATACATCTAGATATGCCTCGAAGACCCGGTTCATGAGAGTCATGAACGCTGACGGCGCATTCGTGAGCCCGAAGGGCATCACAGTAAACTCGTAGAGTCCATACCTGCTACTAAAAGCAGTCTTCTGTATATCCTCCTCTCGGATCCGCAACTGATAATAGCCCGATCTCAAGTCGAACTTCGAGAAGAAGTGGGCTCCTTCATCCTGGTCAAACAGCTCGTCTATCCTTGGCAAAGGATGGGTATTCCTGACTGTTAGCCGATTCAACGCCCGGTATTCGATACACAACCTGAGTGTTCCATCTTTCTTCTTGACGAACAACACTGGGGCTCCCCATGGCGAAGAGCTCGGTCGGACAAACCCGGCTTCCACCAACTCCTGTAGCTGACTTCGGAACTATGTCAGCTCCCTTGGGGCCATGTGGTAGGGAGCTCTGGATGTCGGCTTAGCCCCTAGCATAAGCAATATCTGGAAGTCCTGCTCTCTGTGCGGGGGTAGCCCTGGTAGTTTCTCCGGGAAGACGTCCGCAAAATATCGCACCACGGGAACGTCGGATACAGATCCCTTGACCTCCGCCATCTCGAAGAGAATCTAATAAATCTCGTCGCCCTGCATGTGGGCCTTGACGGCCTGAATAGACGATATAGATATATGGGAGGTAGGCCTAATACCTTGAAAGATAACTTCTGTGTCCGTATGCCACAACCAGACTAGCCTCCTTGCACAATCGATCCTGGTGTAGTGGTACTCCAGCCACTCCATGCC
This sequence comes from Platanthera zijinensis, assembly GCA_039513925.1. Classification (NCBI taxonomy): domain Eukaryota; kingdom Viridiplantae; phylum Streptophyta; class Magnoliopsida; order Asparagales; family Orchidaceae; genus Platanthera; species Platanthera zijinensis. The sequence continues at coordinate 133,447,873 of CM077078.1, forward strand.
CAAGATGAGATCAAACCCCGGCATTTCCAATACCATTGTAGGGGTTTCGAAAATCTTCCCTCCAATGTATACTCCCAGGTCGCACTTTGTCGATGATGTCATCTCGGAGCCGTCTGGGAGGCGTACTCTTCGAGGGATTCCCGTGAAGTGATTTTCGGCTCCTATCTCCTTAACAAAGTTTGCCGAAACAACTGAGTGTATAGCGCCGGTGTCAAACAGGGTGTAGGTTGGCTTGCCGTTGGCTGTGACTATGCCTGGGGGTAATCAAATGTCTTAGAAGTCTAACTATAGTTTTAATTTCTAGTTTGAAGTTTCTAAAGCAAAAGTCCAATTATTTATGAAAGCACATAAAATATTCTGGCATACCTGGGATTACTTGTTCCGGGTTCCTGGGTTGAGCTAGGTCCAGTGCATAAATCTGCTGTCCTTCCGTCCTGCGGTCTCTACCCTAATATCCGCGTCCTTGGCCACGTCCTCGGCCTCCATAATGCTGAGTCGGTGGGGCAATCTGCGGTGCTACTGGAGGCATCCCTCTCATGGGACAGTTTCTCTTGATGTTCCCCACCTGATGACAGTGGTAACATTCCGGCGGAGTGTAAGCCCCACCTCCCGGTCTCTGCACATCTCGCATCTGAATAGGCTGAGGGGCTAGTGTCACCTGCTCCCTCGGCTCCTGCCTCACCTCCTATCGAGGCTGATCCTCCACCATTCGTACCTCTAGAGCACGACCTCGCCGTTGATCGTTCCGGGCTCCCCGGCTCTGATCCTCCGTTGGCCGCTTCCTGCCTCTGGTGGTGAGCCAATCTGCCTCTAACCTTTTTGCCATCTCCAGAATACGAGTGATAGGCCTGTCTGAGACGAAAAGAAGGGCATCCCTCATGTCTTCCCGTAAACCTTTGTAGAACCTCTTGATGTGCGCTGCCTCATCTAGCTGGTAAGAGTCTGCAAAACGAGCCAGATGGTTGAACTCTCGATGGTACTCCACCACCGTCCTGGTACCTTGCTTCAACTGCAAGAAGCGGTCCTCCAGCTCGTCTCGGGATGACTGCGGAACAAAGTGCTCCAACAGCATGGGCCTGAACTCCTCCCACGTCACCTCGGCAGCATCCCTACCAGCAAAGGTAGTCTCCAGAATTGTCTTCCACCACCGCTTGGCATGGGACTCCAAGCAGGAAATAACCAGTGGCACCCTTTCCTCCCAAGGGCTCCGTATCCCTGTCAGCATCTCCTCCATGATGTCTAGCCACTCCTCGTTCCGAACTACCGCCTCTGTCGCCAAGTAGGACGGTGGAGAGATTCCTCGAAAGATGCTGAGCTAGTTGGCTCCCGGAATAGGCTGCGGAGCCAGGGCCTGTTGGTTCCTGAAGGCTTCCAAGATAGCCATCAGAGTCTTCCCCATGTCAGACTGTAGGAACTGAGTGGGAACCGGCGGCGGTGGTGCAACTTCTGAAATCTGCAGGGTTCCACCCGGTGGTGTAGGCAGTGCGTGAGGCTGTGCCACAAAATTTATCGTCAGAAATTTTCAACCTTAACTAAAATGGACAATTATATATGAGATCCCCATATGGGCACACCACTGCTTCCGCTGCTTCGTTTGTCCCCAAACTAAACTCGAGTAGGGGTGACCCAGGGTTAGTGGACTGCTAGTTTTTCCGATCATTGTTTCCCTCTGATACCACTTTGTAAGACCCCCTTTTTTTTAAAACCCGGGGTCTTATGCCCAGAACCGCCGCTTTGCGGTGACACCTTCGCGCCCGGGAAGATCGTCACTACAAAACGCCGATTCTGCCGGCCTTATTGATCACAAAAGTATCAGTACAAGAGTATAGACATTTAAATCCACAGCAAATCACATATAATAAAATCTCCACGAAGGGAGTGTCCACATAATAGTAAAGAGTATAGAAATGAAGGGCTTAAGTGAAGGATTTGTGTTTTGAAAGTTGTCTTTAGTTTTATTAAGTTCATGTTTTGATGAATGTTTGAACTCATTCTGTCCCTAGATCATATGGTGATGCTTTGTAACATCCCATTTCCAACTAGACCCCTAGGAGTGGTTTTGTCATGACAAAACCCTAGAAAGCCCAAGGAAGAGGCAAGTGGACCTGGTAGTGTGAATAGGGCCACTGTGGTCTGCACTTAGCAGATCTCAGAACCTTGACTAAAAGTGATCATGGGACTTCACCAAGACTCCAAGACCCCACCCATACCCTTATAACCCTAGAAAGAGGTCAATGGGTCACTAAGGACCCATGGAGAGCAGTCAAAAGACCAAAGTTGACCAAAGTCAACTATAACCCTAGCTAGGTCAAGTTGACCTAGACAAGGGTCCATTTCAGTCTATTAGCCAAATATACTCCACCCAAACTTCCATAACCCTAGTGAGAGGTCAATGGGTCACTAAGGACCCATGGAAAGCAGTCAATAGGGCTAAGTTGACCAAAGTCAAATATAGCCCTAATTAGGTCAAATTGACCTACACAAGGGTCAATTGTAGTCCCTTAGCCCAATAGACACCACCCCTACCCTCATAAGCCTAGTGAGAGGCCAATAGGTCACCAAGGACCCATTGGGACCAATCAAAGGGGCTAGTTTGACCAAAGTCAACCCTTAACCTAAAATGGTCAAAATGCCCTAGTTAAGGGCCAAGTGACCTTCAAGGGCCAATTCAACCCCACCTTGACCCTAGGGGAGGCTAATGGGTCACCAAGGACCTATTAAGGAAACCTCAAGGATCAAATTGACCTAGGTGGGCCCTAGTCCCACTTTGGGTCAAGTTAGCCCAAATGGGCTAACTCAAGCTCAAGCCTATTTCATTAGGGCTACCCTTGACCCAAGTGGCCAAATGGATTGGTGGGCTGACATGTGACATGTAGGAGCCTAAATTTCAGGCTTGATGACTAGGAGAGAGAAAGTCATCCATGGAGGAGAGAGAAAGAGAAGGAAGAGAAGGAAGGAGGACTTTGTGCTCCTCCTCCCCCCTCCCCAACCTCCCCATTCAATTCAGAAGGACAAGGGGGAGTCTAGCAGCTTTTTTTGACTGGCTGGAGCAAGCTCCACCACCCCTACCAACCTAGCCGCCAATGTGGACTATGGCCAAAAATGGCACATGCTAATTCAGCCACCAAACTCCTCCCCTATCCTCTTTAAAAGCTCCAGCAAGGTCCAAGGATGAATTCCCACACTTTTCCTGAAGCAGCCAGGCCCTATCTTGCATTTCTAAACAAGCCGACCACCACCGGCCACCACCATGCCAATCCGACGTTCAGCCCAGCTACAGCCGCCCACTCAGGTCCTCCTCCACTCCTTGCCTCCTGGGTAGATCGTAGGAATCATTAGGGCTAAGGTTGGAGCTCAATTGAGCCCAATCGGGTTTTGAAATTCATGGAATTTCCTTGAAATTTCCGCTTGCTGGGATCGCCGGAACAGTGCTTCCCGGCGGCCTAGACGCCGGCCGGAGATAGCCCCGACCACCACGAAGGTGTCGGCGGCGGTGGCAGGCCGGGGAGGTGGCCGGATGGCCGGCGGCAGCCGCTGGAAGTTGCTCCAGGTGGGTTGAATCGGGGCCGTCGGCTAGAGCTTGAAGATGACCTGATCCCGTCCAAAATTGCGCCAAGATTCGTGCCATCTGATTTTAAACTATAGGATTATTATTTGATTCATTTCATTATTTGTCACAGAATTTGTATTTATTGGTTTTAAATATTAAAAATACCTAGAGGCTTTTTCAGAGAAAGTGGTCAACACCAAATATGTAGCCCTATGAGTCTACTATCTGGCAAAATTGGTTTGAACCAATTTGGGTGACTGGTCTGACCAGGGCACTCATTTTGGTGGGGTCTATACAAATGTTTAGGCAGTCATTAAATTAGTAGCCCACACTTCATCCTTGGTCCAAATAAGCTGAAATTTTGGCAGGGGCTCACCCTACCCTATACCTAGACCCTGCCCAAAAATGGGAATTTTTGGGAATAATTTTCCTATAGTTTTTGTAAATAATTTAATTATGCTAGGGTAAATTAAATTATGAAGTCCAAATTCAACCAAATTTTGGTGGGATGGTTATGAGGTCAATATAGACCTCTGGTTTAAATTTCATTAAGTTTGGAGTTGATTTGAATAGGATTCAAGCAAACCCTAGCCTTGCCCTAAGAAGGGTATTTTGGTCCAAATTGTAATTTTGGCTTTTAGTGTCCAATTCACCTCAACAGAGGTTAAAATTTTATACACTAGTTTGGGATGACAAGATACACCTCCCAAAGGAAATTTGGGGGCAGTGGAGTTGGTTTGGCCCAAGATCTTAGGTCAAACCCTAAGGAAGGGCTTTTGTACCTTGTGAAGGGCATATGGCCAAATCACCTTGTATGGCTATTAAATTTTGTAGGGATAGAGTTTTGGTAACTATAACCCTCTGGTAAAATTATTAGGGCATTTTGGAAGGTTTAGGACCCTAAAATCCCTAACCATAGTTTAGGGCACAAACATTCTAGGGTTGAAATGGGCTAGCTAAACACCTCAAACTAAGATGAAATTTTGGTAGATTGGTCTTAAGGACATTATGAGCCTCTGGTAATTTAATGGGAAATTTTGGGTCAATAATTATAGCACTTCATTTGTAACCCAAGAAATGCTTAAATTAAGTAAATAATTTATTATGCTACTTCTGATAATTGAGAGGTCCTGAAATTTTGGCAGAGGTTGTTTAGAAGCATAAAGAGTTTATATAAATTTTATAAGAATTCTTGGACAAGTATATGAGGTAGTTAGTTCACAAGATTGTCATTTGATGGAATTATTCAAAAATTCATTTAAGCCTATTTACTAATAAATAAATTATGAAATTTGGCCCAAACCATGTATATGCCATTAGATTCATAATTGAAATTTCCCTGAATTTTTGGAAGCAATACATTATTTTATATTTATTAAATGAATTTCCAAGGACTTAAATGAATATTTGATTTAAAGATAAAGCTTTACTGAAAAGAAATATATATTTTGGAAGATAAGTTATATCATTATTCTGAGTAACATATAAAATTAGTAAAATGATTCCTTGAATGAAAGTAGTACTTCATGTTCATTTTTTGGAAATTTTAGACATTAAAATAATTAAATGAATTATCAAATAAGTAAGGAAAATTTTGGAACTCTGGATTTAGAACTTAAAGGTCATAATGAACCTCCATTAATTATTATAGGGGTGTAGGATGATTATTTTATATACATCCCATTTTACATGAAGATTGACTGGGTGGTCTGCATTTAGCAATTTTGGATCTAGTTTGTTTAAATCATTTTGAGCAATTTACTTACTGTATAATTATGAAATTTGGCCAATGATGTTTTTAGGACAGTATCTACTTTAGAAAATTAGTTAAGAATTTTTGGATGAATATTTATTGCACTTACTTCATTAATAAAAGGAAAAAGGATATATTTTCAAAAATTGATTAGTGTCACTTGAATACTTGAAAAATTGTTATATCTTGGATTTATTGTTAAATGGTTATTTAGAATTTATCATGAATTTATGAAGCTTTATACCTCTCTGAAAAGTGCACTTCATGCTCAATGGGTAGCCCTTAGAAGCTTTACGGGAATTTAAATAAATATCAGAATAATTGGAAAAATGATAATCTTTTGGATTTAGTCCATTTGCATCATGATAAGTCTCCAGTAAATAATTCAGGGCATTCGGATGATTATTTAGAATACCCCCTATCTGGTTCAACGTATCGTCTGAGTTGGTGTGCATATAGCAAAATCGCTAAATTGGAATAAGACAAGGTCGGGGATAGTTATTGGAGTTAGACCCTTTTGTTGTGGATGATTTCCCAATAGAAAGAAAAGAAGAGTAGTGAGAGTGGGTTGGCTAGTGTTAGGTGGTGCGCATGATCGACGAAAAATCGTCTTTCTCGTAGTAATTAGGAGGAGTCAAAACTTCGTAAGCATACAGTAAATAGTAAACTTAGGGTTTCACACTTTCCCACCCAGTGTCCCGGGAGATAGTATGGGTTACTTGGGCAATAAGCCCAGTAGTTGTGATGGTGGTCCGGTGAGCTTTGGCTCGATAGTAGATTATGACGGATGGGATTGTCCGGTGAGCTTTAGCTCGGTAGTAGATTATGACGGACGGGATTGTCCGGGGAGCTTTAGCTCGGTTGTAGATTATGATGGACGGGAATTGTCCGGTGAGCTTCGGCTCGATTGGTTGGTTGACTCATAACTATTGTATGTGCATAAAAGGTTTTAAGGTGGTGGGTCTTCTATATTGGGGAGTTCGATGCACCGACACCAATATGGTTGGCTCGGCAAGTGTGGTTAGCACTTTGCCAACAGAAGTCCGGTGCGCCAGCCGGCAAGAGTACGCAGACGTCCGCTTAGTGCACCAAGCGTTGAGGCGTACGATAGGTCTGACCGGTAGTGCTTTACTGGTTTAGAGGTGGGCGAGGCCCAACCCACCGCTTCAGTCTGCCACTACGGAGGTATCCTGGGAGGTAACGGCTCCGAAAGGGGGAACTAAAAGGTCTGTGTACACAGAGTCGAGTGGGTGAGTTGCACATGCATGTTCACATCATGGCATAAATGTATTTCATAGCATAACCATCGCATATAACCTGACACCTAATGTATAAGCGGTATGGGACGCTCTATACATTGGGCCTTACTAAACGACCCCTTGGCCTATAAGTTCGTGTGAGCGTGCTTATAAGTCAAGGTTCTCTTTCAACATTATAAACCTGCTAATAGAACCGACACCCTATCGTATAAATCGGTATGGGACTTTTTATACGATAGGAGCCCTGCAAAAGATCCCTTAGCTTATGTATACTCGCATAAGTTAAAGTTACTTATTTATTTTGTACGATTATTATCATGCTTACACTGTTAGTTTAGTTCCGCTGCCATCTGAAATTTGAATACTCTCCACTTTCATGTCCTTCCCTTTCCTTCTCCCCGCTCGGTGCTTTAGGAGCCATGGGGGAAGGGGTGGGGGACGATAGGACTTAGTCTTTTAGACTAACGGTTTTCGAACCACATCATTTAGGGGACCACGGAGCCCAGCATGGAAGAGCAGCCCCGGAGGTCGGCACGCTTGGAGATCGGACAGTCTAGCACTGGAGTCCAGACAGCAGGGACAGTGAGTCCCGATCTATAGTAGTTGTATTAGTTTGCTTCCGCGATGAGTGAAATGTAGTGAGGACTTGATGTACCGGGCATAAGCCTGTGATTTTATTATGTGTACTATCTGTGGACACTCCCTTCGTGGAGTTTATCTTTCCTTAGATGTGATGTTTCTGTGGACTGGCTTTTATACTTTTGCTACAATGGAGATCGAATTGGCCGGCAGAATCGGCGTCTTGTAGTGACGACCTTCCCGGTTGCGAAGGTATCACCGCAAGGCGACGGTTCTGGGCCTAAGACCCCGGTGTCGAAAAAGAAAAAAAAATGGGGGTCTTACAAGTGGTATCAGAGGCATAACATCGATCGAAAAGTAGCAGTCCACAAACCCTGGGTCACCCCCGCGCGAGTTTAGTTTGGGGACAAACTAAGCAGCGGAAGCAGTGGTGGGCCCATATGGGAAATCACATGAAAATTGTCCACTTTTAGTTAAATCTGTGAGACTTCTTATAATTGTCTTCTATTACGCAGCCCCCAGCGCAGCCAACACCACAAGGCGGAGTTCAGCAGACTCCGACTGTTGCACCACCTCCCCCGGTCCCCACTCCATTCTTACACTCGGAGATGGGTCAAACGCTGACGGCCATTCTAGATGCTTTCAGGGCTCAGCAGGTTCCGGCTCCGCAGCCGAACCCGGGGGCTAATTGGCTGAGCATCTTTCGAGGACTCTCCCCTCCATCTTACTTGGGGACAGAATCCGCTGTACGGACAGAAGAATGGCTAGATATTATGTACGAAATACTGATTGGGATACGGTGTCCCTGGGAGGAGAGGGTTGCCTTGGTCGTCTCCTGCCTGGAGTCCCATGCTAAGAGATGGTGGAAGACGCTGCTGGACACAAGATTTGTTGACAGGGAGGTTGCGGAAGTTACCTGGGAAGAGTTCAGGACCGCGCTGCTGGAGCATTTTGTTCCACAGTAGGCCAGGGATGAGTTGGAGGAGCGGTTCTTACAGCTGAAGCAAGGCACCCGGACAGTGGTAGAGTACCATCGGGAGTTCGACCATTTGGCTCGATATGCAGATTCTTACCAGCTGGACGAAGCGGGATACATCAAGAGATTCTATAAGGTCCTGCGGGAGGACTTGAGGGAGGCTTTGTTGTTTGTATCCGACGGGCCTATCTCCCGGATTCTGGAAATGGCAAAGAGGATCGAGGCTGATTGGCACACCACTCGGGGCCGGAAGCGGCAAGCGGAGGATCAGGGCCGGAGAGCCAGAAATGATCAGCGATAAGGTGCTATACCAGGTGGGAGAAGGACAGAGGACCAGCCTCGACAGGAAGTGAGGCAGGAGCCGAGGGAACAGGTGATATTGGCCCCTCAGCCTCTTCAGATGAGGGAGGCACCGAGACCCGGGGGTATGGCATTTCCCCCACCGGAGTGCTACAACTGCCATCAGATAGGACACATTTGGAGAAACTGCCCCATGAGGGGAGCACCTTTACCAGCACCCCAGGATGCCCCGCATGCCCAGCAGTTTGGAGGACGAGGACGTGGTCGAGGACGTGGTTTCCAGGGTGCAGATCGTAGGCAGCAGAGGGAGCAAATTTATGCACTGGATCTGGCTCAGCCCCGAAACCCGGAGCAAGTAATCACTGGTATGTCTGAAAATTTTGGTTAAAGTTATTTCCTCATGAAGTTAAATTTGATATAGAAGTGACATTCTAGGAAAGAAAACCATAGCTAGAATTCTGAGACATTTAATTTTTCCAAACCCCAGGAATAGTTTTCATCAGCGGCAAACCCGCTTATACGCTATTTGATACGGGTGCTTCGCACTCATTCGTATCAGAGGCCTTCATAGAAGGATTGGAAGGCGTGGAAAGATTCACGGGTCTGATGATGAGGATACGACTACCCGACGGATCAGAGTTGTTCACCTCTGCCCATTGCAACATGGAGGAAGAGATCGGCGGAAAGACGTTTGAAGCTCCAGCGACAATCATAAAGATGCCAATCTTTGATTTGATCCTAGGAATGACGTGGTTGAACTGGAATCACGCTCAGATCGATTGCTCATCCAAGAGGATTACCGTGAGACATGGAGACTCCTATCTCGTCATTGAAGGTATTAGATCTACTTTCCCTCTCATATTGTCATCTGTACAGGCCGTTAAGGCTCACTTACAAGGAGAAGAAGTGTATGAAGTAATATTTGAGATGACTGAAACCAAGGTCTCCACATCGGATATTCCGGTGGTGCGAGATTTTGCCGACGTATTCCCGTAGAAACTGCCTGGGCTACCCCCGCACCGGGAGCAGGATTTCCGGATACAGCTGGTGCCGGGGGCTAAGCCAGCAGCTAGGGCCCCTTACCGGATGGCCCCGAAAGAATTGACAGAGTTTCGAAGCCAACTCCAAGAACTGGTGGAGGCTGGATTTGTCCGACCGAGCTCTTCGCCTTGGGGAGCCCCGGTCTTGTTTGTTAAAAAGAAGGACGGAACTCTGAGACTGTGCATCGACTACCGAGCTCTAAACCGATTGACAGTCCGAAATACGTATCCACTGCCAAGGATAGATGAGCTGTTTGACCAGCTAGAAGGGGCGCACTTCTTTTCCAAATTGGATCTGAGATCAGGCTACTACCAGTTACGGATCCAGGAAGAGGACATTCCGAAGACTGCATTCAGTAGCAGATACGGACTATACGAATTTACTGTAATGCCCTTCGGGCTCACAAATGCGCCGTCAGCATTTATGAGCCTTATGAATCAGGTGTTCAAGGAGTATTTAGATATATTTGTCATCGTGTTTATCGATGACATCCTCATTTACTCAAGGACAGAAGAGGAGCACACACAACATCTGACGCTGACTCTGAAGAAACTACGGGAGCACAAGCTTTATGCAAAGATCAGCAAGTGCCAATTTTGGTTGAAGGAGGTGGCCTTCCTAGGCCATATCATCAGTGGTGCTGGGTTAGCAGTGGACCCGGCCAAGATCCAAGCAGTTCGGGACTGGCCACAATTAAAGGCGGCCACAGATGTACGAAGTTTCCTAGGGCTTGCCGGATACTACCGGAAATTCGTAGAGGGATTCTCTCGTATCGCCCTCCCACTCACATCTCTGACAAGGAAGGAGGTGCCCTTTACCTTGACCCCACGGTGTGAAGAGGCTTTTCAAGAGCTAAAGGGGCGACTCACTTCGGCCCCTATACTTACCCTCCCTTCAGGGAAAGAAGGATTCCAGGTCTACACCGATGCCTCCTACCAGGGCATGGGTGCAGTACTTATGCAGAATGGCCATGTGATAGCTTATGCTTCTCGGCAGCTGAAGAAGCACGAGCAAAACTACCCAATCCATGACTTAGAGATGGGAGCTGTTATTTTTGCATTAAAGGTCTGGCGTCACTATCTATACGGTGTCCACTGCGACATATACTCCGACCACAAAAATTTGAGGTATGTGGACACGCAGAAGGAGCTAAATATCAGACAGAGACGATGGGTGGAATTTTTGGCAGATTACCAGTACGAGATGCACTACCACCCGGGAAAGGCGAATGTGGTAGCAGATGCATTGAGCCGAAAGACCGCAAACACTGAAGTAGGAACACCATTGATGGCCTTGGAGTTGATTCAGACGTTTGATAAAATGAAAATATCCCTAGTATCCGAGGATCACCCTAGGCTATACCGAGAATACCTGTCATCATTAACCGCCACGGATGACATACGAGAGCGGGTCAAGGATGGACAGAGGCAGGATGCCCAGCTAGATCCGGTATTCCGGTCCTTAAAAGTAGGCACTGCGGGAGATTACACGCTGAGAGATGATTTACTATGCTTCAGAGGACGGGTCTACATACCAGAGGGAGGCCAGATCCGGGAAGACATCATGACGGAGGCTCATTGTAGTCGATATTCGGTACACCCGGGGATTACAAAGATGACTGCAGATCTAAAGAAGACTATGTTCTGGCCCGGCATGAAGAAGGATATCACCTACTTCGTGACCCGTTGCAAGGCATGCCAATTAGTAAAAGCGGAGTGCAAAAACCCCGCAGGATTATTACAGCCCCTCCCAGTACCAGAGTGGAAGTTTGATGATATCGCCATGGACTTTATACATGGACTTCCTCGATCCAGGACAGGGAACGATTCGATATGGGTAATCATCGACCGACTGACGAAGGTGGCGAGGTTTATTCCAATCAGGAAGGATGACTCGGTGGGAGTGCTAGTCCGGAAATTTGTGGAGCAGTTCGTCCGTTATCATGGCGTCCCCAAAACGATTGTGTCGGACCGGGATGGACGATTCACTTCCAGAGAATGGAGGTCAGTACAGACCTACTTAGGCACTCGACTAACTTTCAGTACAGCTTTCCATCCCCAGACAGACGGACAAACGGAACGAACTAACCGGACTCTGGAGGATTTACTACGACTCTGCGTATTAGATCGCGGTGAACCGTGGGAAAAGTTATTACCACTAATTGAATTTTCGTATAATAACAGCTACCAGTCCAGTATTAAAATGGCTCCTTATGAGGCGTTGTATGGACGAAAGTGCAGGACTCCTCTGTCATGGATACAGGACGAGGACCCTAAGGCTTTGGATTCGGAGTTTGTCGAGGACACCGAGGCTCAGGTAAGATTGATACGGGATAGGATGCTGGAAGCACAGAGCCGGCAGGCTAAGTATTACGATGCTCGGCACCGTCAGGTGGAATTCCAGGTAGGAGATTAGGTGTTCTTGAAAATCCGACCCATGCATGGAGTTACTCGGGTACGCGGACAAAGGAAGAAGCTCAGCCCAAGGTACATGGGACCTTATAGGATCCAGGAGCGGATCGGTCCCTTGGCATACAGACTGGAACTGCCACCAGAGCTGGCGAGTCTGCACGAAGTGTTCCATATATCCTCTCTTAGGAGAGCTCTACTACGTCCAGAGCAGCAAGTTTCAACCACAGATGGACCGATAGCATCTGATCGGTCAGTTCACCTAGAACCAGTCCGGATTGACGACAAGGGGGTACGAGTTCTACGCCACAAGAAGGTTCCGTTAGTCAAGGTCCTGTGGAGAAATCACGGAAGAGAGGAGCACACATGGGAGCCCCAGGACTTGATGCGACAAAGATACCCGGAACTCTTCAGTCAGGTATTCCTCGCAACCACTCAAAATGTTCAATTCCCTTCATATGTTTAACTAGTAGAACTAAAATTTCAAGGATATGGGCTAAACTTTTGTTTATTGGGGTCTAGATTTTTGTCATTTGGACTATTTGGTCTTAACATCGACAAACGCCTTAAACCTCGCATGTCAATCACGGAGTCGTGGCATAAAACTTTCAACTTACATGGGATGTTACAAGTTTCTTCCTCCCCGATAGGAGTCCCCGTAAGCTTAACCTGGATTTCGGGGACGAAATCTTTGTTTTGTTTATTGGGATTTGTAACATCCCATTTCCAACTAGACCCCTAGGAGTGGTTTTGTCATGACAAAATCCTAGAAAGCCCAAGGAAGAGGCAAGTGGACCTGGTAGTGTGAATAGGGCCACTGTGGTCTGCACTTAGCAGATCTCAGAACCTTGACTAAAAGTGATCATGGGACTTCACCAAGACTCCAAGACCCCACCCATACCCTTATAACCCTATAAAGAGGTCAATGGGTCACTAAGGACCCATGGAGAGCAGTCAAAAGACCAAAGTTGACCAAAGTCAACTATAACCCTAGTTAGGTCAAGTTGACCTAGACAAGGGTCCATTTCAGTCTATTAGCCAAATATACTCCACCCAAACTTCCATAACCCTAGTGAGAGGTCAATGGGTCACTAAGGACCCATGGAAAGCAGTCAATAGGGCTAAGTTGACCAAAGTCAAATATAGCCCTAATTAGGTCAAATTGACCTACACAAGGGTCAATTATAGTCCCTTAGCCCAATAGACACCACCCCTACCCTCATAAGCCTAGTGAGAGGCCAATAGGTCACCAAGGACCCATTGGGACCAATCAAAGGGGCTAGTTTGACCAAAGTCAACCCTTAACCTAAAATGGTCAAAATGCCCTAGTTAAGGGCCAAGTGACCTTCAAGGGCCAATTCAACCCCACCTTGACCCTAGGGGAGGCTAATGGGTCACCAAGGACCTATTAAGGAAACCTCAAGGATCAAATTGACCTAGGTGGGCCCTAGTCCCACTTTGGGTCAAGTTAGCCCAAATGGGCTAACTCAAGCTCAAGCCTATTTCATTAGGGCTACCCTTGACCCAAGTGGCCAAATGGATTGGTGGGCTGACATGTGACATGTAGGAGCCTAAATTTCAGGCTTGATTACTAGGAGAGAGAAAGTCATCCATGGAGGAGAGAGAAAGAGAAGGAAGAGAAGGAAGGAGGACTTTGTGCTCCTCCTCCCCCCTCCCCAACCTCCCCATTCAATTCAGAAGGACAAGGGGGAGTCTAGCAGCTTTTTTTGACTGGCTGGAGCAAGCTCCACCACCCCTACCAACCTAGCCGCCAATGTGGACTATGGCCAAAAATGGCACATGCCAATTCAGCCACCAAACTCCTCCCCTATCCTCTTTAAAAGCTCCAGCAAGGTCCAAGGATGAATTCCCACACTTTTCCTGAAGCAGCCAGGCCCTATCTTGCATTTCTAAACAAGCCGACCACCACCGGCCACCACCATGCCAATCCGACGTTCAGCCCGGCTACAGCCGCCCACTCAGGTCCTCCTCCACTCCTTGCCTCCTGGGTAGATCGTAGGAATCATTAGGGCTAAGGTTGGAGCTCAATTGAGCCCAATCGGGTTTTGAAATTCATGGAATTTTCGTGAAATTTCCGCTTGCTGGGATCGCCGGAACAGTGCTTCCCGGCGGCCTAGACGCCGGCCGGAGATAGCCCCGACCACCACGAAGGTGTCGGCGGCGGTGGCAGGCCGGGGAGGTGGCCGGATGGCCGGCGGCAGCCGCTGGAAGTTGCTCCAGGTGGGTTGAATCGGGGCCGTCGGCTAGAGATTGAAGATGACCTGATCCCGTCCAAAATTGCGCCAAGATTCGTGCCATCTGATTTTAAACTATAGGATTATTATTTGATTCATTTCATTATTTGTCACAGAATTTGTATTTATTGGTTTTAAATATTAAAAATACCTAGAGGCTTTTTCAGAGAAAGTGGTCAACACCAAATATGTAGCCCTATGAGTCTACTATCTGGCAAAATTGGTTTGAACCAATTTGGGTGACTAGTTTGACCAGGGCACTCATTTTGGTGGGGTCTATACAAATGTTTAGGCAGTCATTAAATTAGTAGCCCACACTTCATCCTTGGTCCAAATAAGCTGAAATTTTGGCAGGGGCTCACCCTACCCTATACCTAGACCCTGCCCAAAAATGGGAATTTTTGGGAATAATTTTCCTATAGTTTTTGTAAATAATTTAATTATGCTAGGGTAAATTAAATTAGGGGTCAAATGAAGTCCAAATTCAACCAAATTTTGGTTGAATGGTTATGAGGTCAATTTAGACCTCTGGTTAAAATTTCATTAAGTTTGGAGTTGATTTGAATAGGATTCAAGCAAACCCTAGCCTTGCCCTAAGAAGGGTATTTTGGTCCAAATTGTAATTTTGGCTTTTAGTGTCCAATTCACCTCAACATAGGTTCAAATTTTGTACACTAGTTTGGGATGACAAGATACACCTCCCAAAGGAAATTTGGGGGCAGTGGAGTTGGTTTGGCCCAAGATCTTAGGTCAAACCCTAAGGAAGGGCTTTTGTACCTTGTGAAGGGCATATGGCCAAATCACCTTGTATGGCTATGAAATTTTGTAGGGATAGAGTTTTGGTAACTATAACCCTCTGGTAAAATTATTAGGGCATTTTGGAAGGTTTAGGACCCTAAAATCCCTAACCATAGTTTAGGGCACAAACATTCTAGGGTTGAAATGGGCTAGCTAAACACCTCAAACTAAGATGAAATTTTGGTAGATTGGTCTTAAGGACATTATGAGCCTCTGGTAATTTAATGGGGAATTTTGGGTCAATAATTATAGCACTTCATTTGTAACCCAAGAAATGCTTAAATTAAGTAAATAATTTATTATGCTACTTCTGATAATTGAGAGGTCCTGAAATTTTGGCAGAGGTTGTTTGGAAGCATAAAGAGTTTATATAAATTTTATAAGAATTCTTGGACAAGTATATGAGGTAGTTAGTTCACAAGATTGTCATTTGATGGAATTATTCAAAAATTCATTTAAGCCTATTTACTAATAAATAAATTATGAAATTTGGCCCAAACCATTTATATGCCATTAGATTCATAATTGAAATTTCCCTGAATTTTTGGAAGCAATACATTATTTTATATTTATTAAATGAATTTCCAAGGACTTAAATGAATATTTGATTTAAAGATAAAGCTTTACTGAAAAGAAATATATATTTTGGAAGATAAGTTATATCATTATTCTGAGTAACATATAAAATTAGTAAAATGATTCCTTGAATGAAAGTAGTACTTCATGTTCATTTTTTAGAAATTTTAGACATTAAAATAATTAAATGAATTATCAAATAAGTAAGGAAAATTTTGGAACTCTGGATTTAGAACTTAAAGGTCATAATGAACCTCCATTAATTATTATAGGGGTGTAGGATGATTATTTTATATACATCCCATTTTACATGAAGATTGACTGGGTGGTCTGCATTTAGCAATTTTGGATCTAGTTTGTTTAAATCATTTTGAGCAATTTACTTACTGTATAATTATGAAATTTGGCCAATGATGTTTTTAGGACAGTATCTACTTTAGAAAATTAGTTAAGAATTTTTGGATGAATATTTATTGCACTTACTTCATTAATAAAAGGAAAAAGGATATATTTTCAAAAATTGATTAGTGTCACTTGAATATTTGAAAAATTGTTATATCTTGGATTTATTGTTAAATGGTTATTTAGAATTTATCATGAATTTATGAAGCTTTATACCTCTCTGAAAAGTGCACTTCATGCTCAATGGGTAGCCCTTAGAAGCTTTACGGGAATTTAAATAAATATCAGAATAATTGGAAAAATGATAATCTTTTGGATTTAGTCCATTTGCATCATGATAAGTCTCCAGTAAATAATTCAGGGCATTCGGATGATTATTTAGAATACCCCCTATCTGGTTCAACGTATCGTCTGAGTTGGTGTGCATATAGCAAAATCGCTAAATTGGAATAAGACAAGGTCGGGGATAGTTATTGGAGTTAGACCCTTTTGTTGTGGATGATTTCCCAATAGAAAGAAAAGAAGAGTAGTGAGAGTGGGTTGGCTAGTGTTAGGTGGTGCGCATGATCGACGAAAAATCGTCTTTCTCGTAGTAATTAGGAGGAGTCAAAACTTCGTAAGCATACAGTAAATAGTAAACTTAGGGTTTCACACTTTCCCACCCAGTGTCCCGGGAGATAGTATGGGTTACTTGGGCAATAAGCCCAGTAGTTGTGATGGTGGTCCGGTGAGCTTTGGCTCGGTAGTAGATTATGACGGATGGGATTGTCCGGTGAGCTTTGGCTCGGTAGTAGATTATGACGGACGGGATTGTCCGGGGAGCTTTAGCTCGGTTGTAGATTATGATGGACGGGAATTGTCCGGTGAGCTTTGGCTCGGTTGGTTGGTTGACTCATAACTATTGTATGTGCATAAAAGGTTTTAAGGTGGTGGGTCTTCTATATTGGGGAGTTCGATGCACCGACACCAATATGGTTGGCTCGGCAAGTGTGGTTAGAACTTTGCCAACAGAAGTCCGGTGCGCCAGCCGGCAAGAGTACGCAGACGTCCGCTTAGTGCACCAAGCGTTGAGGCGTACGATAGGTCTGACCGGTAGTGCTTTACTGGTTTAGAGGTGGGCGAGGCCCAACCCACCGCTTCCGTCTGCCACTACGGAGGTATCCTGGGAGGTAACGGCTCCGAAAGGGGGAACTATAAGGTCTGTGTACACAGAGTCGAGTGGGTGAGTTGCACATGCATGTTCACATCATGGCATAAATGTATTTCATAGCATAACCATCGCATATAACCTGACACCTAATGTATAAGCGGTATGGGACGCTCTATACATTGGGCCTTGCTAAACGACCCCTTGGCCTATAAGTTCGTGTGAGCGTGCTTATAAGTCAAGGTTCTCTTTCAACATTATAAACCTGCTAATAGAACCGACACCCTATCGTATAAATCGGTATGGGACTTTTTATACGATAGGAGCCCTGCAAAAGATCCCTTAGCTTATGTATACTCGCATAAGTTAAAGTTACGTATTTATTTTGTACGATTATTATCATGCTTACACTGTTAGTTTAGTTCCGCTGCCATCTGAAATTTGAATACTCTCCACTTTCATGTCCTTCCCTTTCCTTCTCCCCGCTCGGTGCTTTAGGAGCCATGGGGGAAGGGGTGGGGGACGATAGGACTTAGTCTTTTAGACTAACGGTTTTCGAACCACATCATTTAGGGGACCACGGAGCCCAGCATGGAAGAGCAGCCCCGGAGGTCGGCACGCTTGGAGATCGGACAGTCTAGCACTGGAGTCCAGACAGCAGGGACAGTGAGTCCCGATCTATAGTAGTTGTATTAGTTTGCTTCCGCGATGAGTGAAATGTAGTGAGGACTTAATGTACCGGGCATAAGCCCGTGATTTTATTATGTGTACTATCTGTGGACACTCCCTTCGTGGAGTTTATCTTTCCTTAGATGTGATGTTTCTGTGGACTGGCTTTTATACTTTTGCTACAATGGAGATCGAATTGGCCGGCAGAATCGGCGTCTTGTAGTGACGACCTTCCCGGTTGCGAAGGTATCACCGCAAGGCGACGGTTCTGGGCCTAAGACCCCGGTGTCGAAAAAGAAAAAAAAATGGGGGTCTTACATGCTTCATGATAGCTCAGGAAGATGCCCTTAGTCTTGAGCTGTAGAACACTCGAGTTCCATCACATGATCTTTGTTTTATATGCTCATGATCCTGGTAGTCAATGAGGGACATTGACTACCACCTTGGATTGTCATGTGAATTAAAGTACATTGTAGTTCCACAAATGTTTATAATAGTTATCGCTTAATCACATGAGTATGCGTATGGTTTCATGCATATTGAGATTGGCCTATCTTAAGTTGTAACATTAAAATGGAGTGTGTTAAGTGTCATTAGTGTTTACAACGTGTCTAGTGATTTGGAGATATAAGATATGTAGATTAAGCACGTCGGTATGAATAATGTGATTATAGTTGAAGACTATCTTCTGATGGTGATAAATACTATAATTCGTTGTTCATACTTGCGCGTAAGGGATGTATATATCGAAATATCGTTTGTCCCCAAACTTGTTTGGGTTATGATATAGTTGGGCCCCTTGGCAAAGAGAGTTTGTAAAGCATGCATTATAACTAATGTAGTTATAAAGACACACTTGCTTATGAGACCAAGAAAGACAAATATAGTGCGAGAATGACACGGTCCCATTTCGCGCAATATTTATGATATCGTGTGACAAAGGTAGACACTGGCCATGTAGTTCAATTACCTCTTGTAACGTATTGTTGTGGCAACAACAATGCCTTGATAAAGCCTCTTATAATCGATAATATAAATTGTTATATTATCGCCGTGACGACATGTTTCCTCTGTGAGGTTACACCATATGAACGGGAACAGCCACGTTTCACCATATTAGACTAAGTTAGATAATATTGTGACACGCCTTGCTTGGACAAGTGTTTCTGTGCGTTTAATAAAAGAGAATTATGACGAGGCGAGCCGTCGTAATTATTTAATGGAGGAGCACAGTAACTGGGTTTTGTATAACCCCATTCTTAACGGGCCTGATCTGGAAATTTTGTATGTTTGTATAAGATATATATATATATTGTATATGTATATGCTATGCTCTCATGTGTTATATATACATGTTTTTTTATATAGCATATATGTATATCTTTATTTATATTAAGTTATATATATATCTTATATAGAGTTATATAAGGGCACGGTGGAATAAGAGAAAGGCAGAGCAGTTTTCATCGGCTAGGGTTCTGCCGATCTTGACGGCGACCGATCGTGACCCCCGGTCTCCCGTCGAGGCTTGTCTCTCCTCCCTTTTCTCTCTAGCCGGCGATACCTCTCTCTCCCGTTAAGGATGCCGCCGGTCGGCTCCTGTGAGTTTGCAAACGGCGACTAGTTGAGGAGCAGCCTTCTGTGCCTTTCAAGATCGCGCTCAAGCTGAGTGCATCGGCTAGGGTAAGAAATTTGCCTTGGAGATCTTCCTCTAGCCGGCTTGTTAAGTTTCCTTCGCTCCTCTCAATGACGGCGACTAGTGTGGTTCGACCACTTGGAGTCCTCGGTGCTCTTGACGGAGTTGGTCTAAGCGTGTGCCCCTTTCTTCTATCAACGGACTTGGGCCGCTGTTCGAGTTCAAGGTGAACCAAGAGACGAGGCGATCGGCCTCATTATTGCGGTAGAACAGACATCAATCTCTTCGATGTGCCTCCTCTTCCGCCTAGGGTTTTTGTTCCCAAAGGTACACTTCTAACCCTTTTGCAATGGTTAGGTGTGATGAGTTAGGCTTTCGTTTGTTCGTAGTAGGGCGTTCGCATTGGATATCCGATCCCGTGCTTTGTATGGTTGGTTATAATTTTTTTTTAAATTCTGCCCCGCCAAAGCACGTGAAATCCTACAGTGGTATCAGAGCGAGATTTGATATTCAATGTTAATGTGGCCCCTTTTGCTAGTTTTTTGTTACCTAATTTTTGAATTGCTATATCACAACCTTGTTTAAAGTTTTCGTAATCCTCCCTTGCATGGATCATGAGAAGATTTTTTTTTTGGATTTAAAATAATCTAGGTGAAACACGTTGGGTTGTGTACATAGTCCATTCATTATTAGGGCCCCGTCTAGCAGGTTCTTTGCTTGCCTTGGCATTTCCTTTTTATATTGCAATCTATGGAATGTAATTGGTATTGAATGGATGTAATTTTTTTTAGAATGCCGTGAGTTAGGTATTTTTTTGAATTTCCTCCATTCTTTAGGGAATGTGTAAAGAAAAATTTAAGATTGTCTTTCCTCCTCATCGTGTCCATCTAAGCTAGTGATATTGGATGAACATGAGTGTAATTTCAATCACTAGACATGGTGTCACTTATGTGAGTCAATATTAGGCCACAAGTGAGTAGGTTGTGTGAGGCACTTTTTGCTGATTTTGTTGGAATGTCACTCGCATGAGTTTCCTTACATGATGAGTTTTTTTAATCAAATCACCAAGATCTAGGCTTGGTCCTTTGGGAAAGTGTTATGTTCTTAAAATAGTTGTTTGTATATTACTATCAAGAATCATAAGTGTTTAAGATTGCCTTAAAAGGTTATGATTGGTGATTGGTACCTGCCTGATAATCTTGTGGATGAGTCCACTAGGTTAAAAGGATCTTGATTCACTATTGTAAAGCATTTTTTTTATCTCTCTGATCCATCTTCTTTTTTTTCTTAAAAGATATTTTTTTCTGAACATGAACTTTATCTTTCTTTTTAATAGAGCTATGTCTACATTGCCAAATTTTCTGCGTTCGATGATTGATAAAAGCCCGCTTGCTAACGACGGGTCAAACTACTCTGACTGGATCCTCAAGCTTAACATCGTGTTGCGCTTGGAGAATCTCTTGCCTATACTGGAGGGTGAATGCCCAGTAGAGAAAGAGATTGGCAAGCCAACTGATGCTGAGAAGGAGGAACAGAAAAGATGGAATGACAGTCAACGTGTCGTGCAGACTCTGATCCTAGCCAGCATTGGCGATCAGCTGCAAAGGAAATTTCTCGATACTCCTGCAAAGGAAATTGTAGCACAATTGGAGAAAATGTTCACTGATAGTGCTCGTAAAGAGCGCTATAAGACCACCATCGCACTCACAAGGTGCAAGATGATGGAGGTTGAGTCTATCTCAGTGCACTTCCTTAAGGTGCAAGGATCACTACAACAAATTGCACTTATAGTAAGGACCTAAATCGTTACAATAAGTACCAAAAATCGTTACAAAAACTCTTTGGTAACGAAAAAAACTTTATGTAACGGCCGTCCTCTAAAGCTCGACGCTAATACTTCTTGTAACGAATATATGTGTGTCGTTACAATAAATTAGCTACAATAGTAAAAAAGATTCCGCCGCCGCCCGCCGGCCGGCCGCCGCCGGCCAACCGCCGCCCGCCCGCCGCCGCCCGCCGCCAGCCGCCCGTCGGCGCCGCCCGCCGCTTGCCGGCGCCGCCCGCTGCCCGCCGGCACCGCCCGCCGCCGCCGCCCGCCGGCGCCGCCCGCCGCCGCCGCCCGCCGCCCGCCGCCGCCGCCCGCCGGCGCCGCCCGCCGGCGCACCTGCCCGCGAGCCCACGAGCCCAGCATATTTCAAAAATTCATTGTGGAATTGGCTATATAAACCCAAAATTGATGTTTTAACTGGCGGTGTGGGACTAAAAATGGCCAAACATATTGTGAGAAAAAATTACTATTTGTAACGTAACATTAATGTTGTTACAAATACTTACATTTATAGTAACAAATTAATTTTTATTGTAACAAATTATAAAATATTCGTTACACAAAGTACTTTTTGGTAACAACAGAAAAAATTCGTTACTAAATATAGCTATTAGTAACAAACTGTATTTTAGTTATATTTCAGTCCTTACAACAGGTGCAGTTTGTTGTAGTGGATATTTGGAAAAGTTGGAGAAACTGAAGTCTCTAATTCCTAAAGACATTGCGGAAGACATCATTTTGGGGTCACTGCCTTACTCGTTTAAGGATTTCATCATGCATTAACACATGCGTGAGAAACAAATGACCATAAATGAACTCCATAACGCACTATAAACAGCTGAGGTTGACATGGGCAAGACAAAGGGAAATGTTGTCTTAGCTGTGGCGTCTGATAGCAAGAAGAAATTCAAGAACAATGATAAGTCTAAAGGCCAGACCTCAAAAGGAAATTTTCATCTCAAGGGCAAAAGGGGAGGTACTCAGGATAGTACCTCCAAGGGAGGCAAAGTGAAGAATTCTCCTAACTCTCTCACTAAATGCTTACATTGCCATGAGAAGGGACACTTCAAAATGAACTGCCACAAGTACAAGAGAGACTTGGATGAAGGCAAAATTGAAAGGAAGCGTCCTAAAGGTATTTTTGTTATTGAGTTGAGTTTGAATTTAACCACTACTATCCTTGATTGGGTAATTGATACCGGATCATGTGCTCACTTAATCTCAAATGTGCAGTCACTAAGGGATAGGAGATCTCTCCCCAAAGGAGAGGTGGTGCTGAAGGTTGGAAACGGTGCTAGTATTTCTGCAGTTGCGGTGGGCACTTTGAAACTCCCCTTACCTAGTGGTTTAATTCTGATTTTATTTAACGTTTATCATGTCCCTTCTATTTTAAGAAACATTATTTTTGTATCATGTTTAGATGCAGAAGTTTTTAGTTTTATCATTGGGAACTCCCAAATGAGGATTGAGAAGGATGGTTTATTTTATGCAAGTGCTTTCATTTCGAATGGATTGTATTTGCTTAACATTGTTGATGATAAACAAGTATTAAATATTAATAACAAACGACTCAAAATATCTCACTTAAATGAGACTCTCTTATGGCACCATCGTCTTGGTCACATTAATGAAAAACGCATAAGGAAATTACATCAGGCTAATCTTTAGTTTCTTTTGATCCTGATGCAATTGAGATATGCGAATCATGCCTAACTAGCAAAATGACCAAGACACCTTTTAAAAAGAAGGGTGCAAGAGCAAACAACTTATTGGAATTGATACACTCTGATGTATGTGGTCCAATGAATGTGTGTGCTAGAGATGGTTTTAGGTACTTCATCACTTTTACGGATGATTATAGTCGATATGGCTATGTTTATCTAATGAAGCATAAGAGTGAATCCCTTGCCAAGTTCAAGGAATATAAAAATGAAGTGGAAAACCAACTGGATAAGAGAATCAAAGTTTTGAGATCAGATCGTGGAGGTGAGTACTTGAGCAATGAGTTCAATACTTACCTAAAGGAGTGTGGGATTGTACCACAACTAACTCCTCCTGGGACACCGCAGTGGAATGGTGTCTCCGAAAGGAGAAATCAGACTCTACTAGACATAGTTAGACCCATGATGTGTCAAACCGATCTACCATTATATTTTTGGGGTCATGCACTTTTAACGGCAGCTTACACTTTAAACTTCGTTCCAACTAAAGCCGTAGAGAAAACTCCACATAAGATATGGTTTGGGAAACCACCCATCACTTCTTTCTTCAAGATTTGGGGTTGTGAGGCATATGTCAAACGTATGCAATCATCCAAACTAGGCCCCAAAGCCGATAAGTGTTTCTTTATTGGATACCCAAGAGAAACAAAAGTGTATAGCTTTTGGCACAAATCAACAAATACTATTTTTGTTAAGAAGGGTGCTACATTCTTAGAGAAATTGTTTCTTGAAAGAATCAAAAGCGGTGACCGTAGGGTGACACTTGAGGAAACTCAAGAAAACCTACAAGAGAGTGATCGTGAGATGAGCATTGATGTTCAAAATGATCACCAAGAGTCACAAGAAGTTCCTTTAGTCAGTGGGAGCATGAGTATTCCACCTTCGCAAATGATTACGGAGGAAACTCTTGCTTTACCACCACCTGTTATTCTTACTCGTGTTGAGCATGAATTGACTCCACCAGAAATAGTGGAGGGAATTCAAGAATCTCAGATTGAGCTAGACAAACCAAAGAAACTTAGAAGGTCGATCAGGGAAAGGAAAAAGCCTGACATATTTATGGGTCTTCATGAGGTGTTTATTCTAGACACAGAAGACCCGTTGACCTATGAAGAAGCAATGGAAAGAAAGGATTCCGTAGCATGGCTTGAAGCCATGAAGTCCGAAATGCAATCCATGTATGACAACCAAGTATGGAACTTGGTTGACCTTCCTGATGGAAAGAAATCCATCCCCTGTAAATGGATTTTTAAGAGGAAGATGAACATGAATGGAAGCATGACAACCTACAAGGCAAGACTTATAGCGAAAGGTTTTAGTCAAATCCAAGGGATTGACTATGATGAAACCTTCTCGCCCGTTGTAATGTTTAAGACTATTCAGATCATGTTGGCGATTGCCGCATTTCATGATTATGAAATTTGGCAATTGGATGTCAAAATGGCCTTCCTAAATGGAAAGCTAGATGAGGATGTATTCATGAAGCAACCTCAAGGTTTTGAAGATTCTCACAATAGCGGCAAAGTATGCAAGCTTCAAAGAGCCATTTATGGGCTGAAGCAAGTGTCAAGGAGTTGGAACAAATGCTTTGATGAAGAAGTTAAAACTCTTGAGTTCATTCAAAGCAAGGAAGAGCCTTGTGTATACAAGAAGGTTAGTGGGAGCAACGTTATATTTTTGATCTTATATGTTGACGATATTCTCCTAATGGGCAACAACTTATCATTAATGCAACAAGTAAGAAACTCATTGAAAACAATCTTTCAATGAAGGACATGGGTGAAGCCCAATATATATTAGGGATAAAGATATATAGAGACAGATCACATAGACTTATTGGCCTAAGTCAAAGTATCTACATTGACAAAGTCTTAGAAAGGTTCCATATGGAAAACTCTAAGAAAGGAAATGTGCAAATGAAGGCGTCTACTCAGCTAGGAAAGTCTCAATGTGCCTCATCACATAAAGACATTGAATACATGATGAATGTGCCCTATGCTTCCGCCATAGGTTCCATCATGTATACCATGATCTGTACGAGACCAGATGTCGCATATGCTCTCAGCATGACGAGTCGATATCAAGCTTCACCTGGTCCAAATCATTGGGCGGCGGTCAAGAATATTCTTAGGTACCTTAAAAGGACCAAGAATAAGTTTCTTGTATTTGGTGGGCATAAAGAGCTCCATGTAGAAGGTTACACGGATGCTAGCTTTATGACAGATATGGATGATAGAAGATCTCAATCTGGGCTCGTTTTTCTTCTGAATGGTGGAGCTGTGAGTTGGCGTAGTTGGAAACAATCCACTACTGTTGATTCAACCACCGCAGCGGAAGTCATGGCGGTCGCAGAGGCAAGAAAAGAGGCGGTCTGGATAAAGAAATTCCTTGAGGAATTGGGAGTCGTGACATCTAGTGAAGGTCCCTTGAAATTGTTTTGTGATAATAGTGCTTCCATTTCACAAATCAAGGAGCCGAAATCACATCACAAGACAAAATACATGGATCGGAAGTATTTTGTCACTCGTGACTTCATTGAAGAAGGCAAGATTGCGCTTTTATGGATTGACACAAATAGCAACACAGTTGATCCCTTCACCAAGCCTCTGTCTCAAGCTAAAGGAGAAATTAATTTCGAGTCCATGGGGTTGCAAGACCATGGAGAATGGCTTGATGTTTAATGACGACGATTCCTATGTTTTGTATTTCTTTTATTAGAAACTTTAAAAACAAGTGGGAGATTGAAGGATTTGTGTTTTGAAAGTTGTCTTTAGTTTTATTAAGTTCATGTTTTGATGAATGTTTGAACTCATTCTGTCCCTAGATCATATGGAGATGCTTCATGATAACTCAGGAAGATGCCCTTGGTCTTGAGCTGTAGAACACTCGAGTTCCATCACATGATCTTTGTTTTATATGCTCACGATCCTTGTAGTCAATGAGGGACATTGACCACCACCTTGGATTGTCATGTGAATTAAAGTACATTGTAGTTCTACAAATGTTGATAATTGTTATCGCTTAATCACATGAGTATGTATGCGTATGGTTTCATGCATATTGAGATTGGCCTATCTTAAGTTGTAACATTAAAATGGAGTGTGTTAAGTGTCATTAGTGTTTACAACGTGTCTAGTGATTTGGAGAAATAAGATATGTAGATTAAGCACGTCGGTATGAATAATGTGATTATAGTTGAATACTATCTTTTGATGGTGATAAATACTATGATTCGTTGTTCATACTTGCGCGTAAGGGATGTATATATCGAAATATCGTTTGTCCCCAAACTTGTTTGGGTTATGATATAGTCGGGCCCCTTGGCAAAGCGAGTTTGTAAAGCATGCATTATAACTAATGTAGTTATAAAGATACACTTGCTTATGAGACCAAGAAAGACAAATATAGTACGAGAATGACACGGTCCCATTTCGCGTAATATTTATGATATCGTGTGACAAAGGTAGACACTGGCCATGTAGTTCAGTTACCTCTTGTAACGTGTTGTTGTGGCAACTACAATGCCTTGATAAAGCCTCTTATAGTCGATAATGTAAATTGTTGTATTATCGTCGTGACGACATGTTTCCTCTGTGAGGTTACACCATATGAACGGGAATAGCCACGTTTCACCATATTAGACTAAGTTAGATAATATTGTGGCACGCCTTGCTTGGACAAGTGTTTCTGTGCGTTTATTAAAAGAGAATTATGACGAGGCGAGTCGTCGTAATTATTTAATGGAGGAGTACAGTAATTGGGTTTTGTATAACCCCATTCTTAACGTGCCTGATCTGGAAATTTTGTATGTTTGTATAAGATATATATATATATATATATATATATATATATATATATATATATATATATATATTGTATATGTATATGATATGCTCTCATGTGTTATATATACATGTTTTTTATATAGCATATATGTATATCTTTATTTATATTAAGTTATATATATATCTTATATAGAGTTATATAAGGGCACGGTGGAATAAGAGAAAGGCAGAGCAGTTTTCATCGGCTAGGGTTCTGCCGATCTTGACGGCGCTCGATCGTGACCCTCGGTCTCCCATCGAGGCTTGTCTCTCCTCCCTTTTCTCTCTAGCCGGAGATACCTCTCTCTCCCATTAAGGCTGCCGCCGGTCGGCTCCTGTGAGTTCGCAAACGTTGACTAGTTGAGGAGAATCCTTCTGTGCCTTTCCAGATCGCGCTCAAGCTGAGTGCATCGGCTAGGGCAAGAAATTTGCCTTGGAGATCTTCCTCTAGCCAGCTTGTTAAGTTTCCTTCGCTCCTCTCAACGCCGGCGACTAGTGTGGTTCGGCCACTTGGAGTCCTCGGTGCTCTTGATGGAGTTGGTCTAAGCGTGTGCCCCTTTCTCCTATCAACGGACTTGGGCCACTGTTCGGGTTCAAGGTGAACCAAGAGATGAGGCGATCTACCTCATTATTGCGGTAGAACGGACATCAATCTCTTCGACGTGCCTCCTCTTCCGCCTAGGGTTTTTGTTCCCTAGAGGTACACTTCTAACCCTTTTACAATGGTTAGGTGTGATGATTTAGGCTTTCGTTTGTTCGCTAGTAGGGTGTTCGCATTGGATATCCGATCCCGTGCTTTGTATGGTTGGGTATAATTTTTTTAAAAAATTTCGCCCTGCCATAGCACGTGAAATCCTATATTAAGCCTGGTACATCAATATCCTCACTACAGGTCTCTAATGCGGAAGCAAAATAAAACATCTACTACTAAAGATCGGGACTCATGGTCTCAGCTGGCTGTGCTCCTGAGCTAGACTGCCCTGTCTCCAATCGCACCGGTCTCCTGGGCTGCTCCTCCCTGCTGGGTTCCACGATCCCCTAATATGATATGGTTCGAAAACCGTTAGTCTATAAGACTAAGCCCTATCGTCCCCCACCCCTTTCCCCATGCTCCTAGGCACCGAGTGGGGAGGAAGAAAGGAAAGGACGTGAAAGTGGAGAGTAAAACAAACAGGTGACAGGGGGACCTTGCTAGCAATTTTTAAACAGGTTGTAATAGGTAAAGTAAGAAAGGAATTTAACCTTCGCTTATTTGAGTACACATAAGCCAAGGGATCTTCTACAAGGCTTCCATCGTATAAAGTGTCTCATACCACTTTATACGTCGGGGTGTCAGTATCACAAGCAGTATATATATATTGAAATAACCTTAATTTATAAAATAGCCCACACAAGCTTATAGACCAAGGGGTCGTTTAGCAAGTCCTAATGTATAAGCGTCCCATTAAACTTATACATTAGGTGTCATAGGTTATTATGAATGATTATGATATGCATCTATATGGTGGGTTAATGATGTTCAAGCAGTGCAACTCACCCACCCGACTTTGTGTACACAAACCTTTAGTTCCCCCTTTCGGAGCCGTTACCTCCCAGGATACCTCCGTAGTGGCAGACGGAAGAGGTGGGTTGGGCCTCGCCCACCTAAAAACCAGTAATAGCACTACCGGTCTGACCTATTGTACGCCTCAACGCTTGGTGCAGTAAGCGGACTATGCGTACTCTTTGCCGACAAGACCGTCGGGCTTAAGTTTGGTGAAGCGTAAAACCACACTTGCCGATTCATCGTATTGGCATCGGTGCAATGACCCTCCAACACCGAAGACCCACCACCTTAGATATTCCTTTTTATGCACATGCAATATTCTTAAAAGAAACCAACAAGTCAAGCTCCCGGACTAAACCGTCCATAATAACCAACAACCGAGCCAAAACTCCCCGGACTAACCCGTCCTGCTCAAATTCAAAACCTCATCCCTTTGAACACCGCGGGATGGCGCCCCTTTGAACACCTCGGAACGACTTAACCATTTCCCTCCAACTCTCCACAGGTGAGCAAGTAGTCAACAGACTTCAAGTCCCTCCAACCCATCACGAGTGAGAACAGGTACAGTTTACCTAGCCTATTAGACTACTCTTGCCTACCGGTTATTACACCTAGTATTTTAGGGTTAATCCCAGGACTGCCTAGGGTATGCCCAATGAAGGGGTCTCGGGGGCATTAGGAACCAAGATGGAATTAAAAATCCAAAGTTCCCTTTCGCAAGGATAATTAGTTTTAGTTGATGTCTACCCATGACCCACAACCAACTCTCATTATTACTATTGGGCGATCCTAATGACTTTGGACAATTGTTGCATGCCAAGAAACACATCTCCAAAAGTTATTATCGGGAGGGCGGCGGTCTTCCGCCGGCCTCCACTCCCGTTGTTACCCAATGACTTGCACTTTTACTCTCGTCACTAAGACGACACTAAACACCAGGGTTATACTTCCAATCGTGTTCTCTAGCTCAATTGTCGATCTATCCCCCGGTGGGCCTTATGGTATAACCTACTTTTACTGTGCGCAGACCATGACCTAACAACACCCCGGAATCGAACTTATAATTCCTTGGGCCATATGTCTCAAATTATTTATCCTAGGGTGGTATGGACCTATATAATGACCATGATGATTTTCATAATTTTCCAACTTAATTACTTCCTTAAATTAATTTCTTCCATTAATTCTTCATGTCATTTTACACATGAAGTATAATATATCAAAATTTTACTGATGTAAGAAATTTTCCTGACCTATAATATGGTGAAATATCACTGTCTTCCAAAATTCATAATTTTTCTTTAAGTATTCCTATTTATTCCTTAATTATCACAAAATCAACATATTTATCATTTTCCAAAAGAAGTATAAAGAATTCATAAATAAAAATTCTGAGAAAATTACAGAGTGTATGTATTGATAAGATAAGGCTAAATACAGAGTTTCACAAACTTCTAAAGTACAATGGCCGATCAATTCCATTTTCAAGTAATTTATCAAAATGCCATTATAGGGTTTTGAACATTACTGAGACATCCAAAAAAATTGAAATAATTATACAAGGTTCTTTATACAATAATACATCTTTAGAAATTTTGCACAATATTTCTACCACATGACTATAATTTTCCAATTAAAAGTAAATAAGGGCAAAATGGTAAATCAACATAATTCCAGCTACAAAATTCATAAAACAGAGAAGTAAAATTTCTAGGGTTTAAATATGCCCTATATGTGATCATGACAAAATTTGGGGATTTATTTCCATGCTAAACTATTTTCTCAATTTATTTATCAAAAGGCCTAATATTTCAAAAATTCCAAATAATGGGATTTTTTTATCCCAAAAAATCCCTTAATTAATTTGAGGGGTGAACTTAGCCCTAATGTACCTCTGGATTCCATTCCATTATATTTTTTGGGTGCCTTAATTGGGCTGAATACACCAAATTTCATTTCTTGCTATTTGCAACCCCAAAGCTATATATAGTCAACACATGCAAGGGGATTCACCCAACTTGCTGTGGTCCATATGGGCTGAAAATTTAACCATGCCCTAAAAATGTCCCCATGGACATGCCACCAAAAATTGGGGCCTTTTGGAGTTGAACTACTCCAAGAATCACCTAAACAAGCCTAGGGGTATTTTAGTAATTTCCCACTAATTTTAATTCCATTTAATCCCATTTTTGGGCAGGGCCTAATTATGCCCTAGACAAGTTACTGCCCAAAATCCCAGGTCATTTGGGCCTCTGGATGGGCTTGGGCATCTCTTCCAATTTCTGCATTTTTGTTATTTGCAGCCCAAGGTCATTCACCATTTCAGATTTTGCAAGTGAGATATCTCAACATGCAGAGGACTAAATTGACTAATTTTTCTACCATAGGTCTAACATATCCCTAAGGGAAGGCCACCAAAATTTGGGTCCAATTGGGGTTGGTATGCCCTAAAAATCAATATAATTTGATTTATCATATTTTGACTAATACTATAGAATTATTTTCCCCAAAAATTCCCATTTTTGGGGAGGATCTAGATATGCTTAAATAAGCAACATGCCCAAAATTTCAGTCCATTTAGACTTAGGGTTTGGTCAGGGCACTCATTCTATTTTCTGACCTACCCTAGGACCATCCCTAGGAAAATGGCTCTATATGGCAGTAGCCTTAACCAAAATTTATGTGTAACATATCAAATTAAAGGTAACTTCAAGGCCTACAATTTTCGTGTTGAGCATATTTTATGAAAAGGGTTGTAATTGCCCTACATTTTGACATGCAAAAACATGTTATCTAAGGCAGAAAATGGCACTATTCATGAAATTAAATAAATCCGGGATTAGTAACTTATGCATGGCACGGATCTTAAAGCAATCGGATGGCCATTGTATTTCTTCTCCAAATGGCCTGGAATCGAGCCGGCGCATGGTGGTGTTTCACGGGGCGGTTCCCGGCGGCTAGGGGCGGCGCAACCCCCGACAATCTTCTCCTCACACCTCACGGTGGTGGTGGCGAGCCTTTGCCGGTGGCTAGGGCGGCGGGAGGCGGCGGCGCCACCCAATCCCATGAGCTTCCAGAACTCCATTAATGGATAAAAAAAACGAAAACTGGTTCGGGCTCATTCGTGCCCGAACCCTACCCTAAACATTCCTAAGATCTAAACATGAAGAGAGAGGTGAGGGAGGACCTTCCCGGCGGCCTTGCGACGTGAGGAGCGGCGGATGACCATGGCGGCGGCGGTGGCGGCTTTTCTCTCCGGTTCACGGCTCCAGCTCGGGTTCAGCTCTCTCTCTCTCTGCTGCTCTCCTTGTCCTGAGGTGATGAGGCTGAGGGGAGTGAGGGGAGGGAGATAATAAAAGGGGTGATGATATCCATGGGGGGCGATACACACTAGGTGGGGGTGGCGGTTTTGCATTGTTTGTAACGGCCAACTGCATGGGGTGGGCCCCACCGGTTCAAGTCTCTCTTTATTGGGCTAGAGGGGCCGGCCAAGGTGGTCAAGGGCAGAGGGAATGAGTGGGGAGGTGGGTATGAAGCCATATGGGCTAGGTAGGGTCGGTTTGGGCTTAGGCTTGTCTCCAAGCATGCAATGTGGGCCCCACTTGCTCCCACTCCTCCTTAGTGGGTTAAAGGGGCCGACCAAGATGGTCAAGGGCTGATGGCATGAGCCCAAGTGGCTCAATCCACTAACACCCTTAAATATACCCCTTTCTCTCTCCTAATTATCCTCCATTTTGAGATTCTCTCTCTCTCCTAGTCACTAGGTTGGCTAGTCAATCCTCTAGTCTATTGGCAGCCCACCCATGCATAAAATATTAAATGGGGGGAATGATACCAAGGCTTGTTGGTGGAGAGAGAGGCCCATGTCATTAATATTCTTCCTCCAAATTTTCTCTCTCCTATTCTATTCAAATTCTCTCTCTCCCAGGGTAATTCTCAAATTATCCATGCATGAAACCCATTTTCTCCTCCCTATGGGGTATGAGTTGTCTTTGACCCATTGGGTGGCATTGGGTTTGTTTGGGTGGAGCAAACCCAAGGAATAGGGTTTAGGGTCATTTCTGACTAATTAGGTCAAAGTGTTGACTGGGGTCAACATGGGTCCTAAGGTTGACCCTATGACCTACCCTAGGGTCCACTTAGGTTGGACTTACTTGGCCCCCCCAATTCTAGGGGTTTTGGGTTTTACTCTTTGCAGACCAAGAGATACTCAACTGAAACCCTAGGTTCACTTGGTCCTTTTTGGTTCTCTAAGGGTTTGTCCTGACCTAGTCAGGAAAAAATCATTCCTAGGGGTCTAGTTGGAAAATGGGATGTTACAACGGGTGTGACTCCAGTCACGGGCGTGACTCCTGTCATGGGCGTGACTCCTGTCACGGGCGTGACTCCTGTCACGGGCGTAACTCCTTTCACGGGCGTGACTCCTGTCACGGGCGTGACTCCTGTCACGGGCGTGACTCCTGTCACGGCGTGACTCCTGTCACGGGCGTGACTCCTGTCACGGGCGTGACTCCTGTCACGGGCGTGACTCCTGTCACGGGCGTGACTCTTGTGTGACTCTTGTGTGACTCCTGGCACGGGCGTGACTCCTGGCACGGGCGTGACTCCTGGCACGGGCGTGACTCCTGGCACGGGCGTGACTCCTGGCACGGGCGTGACTCCAGGCACGGGCGTGACTCCTGGCACGGGCGTGACTCCAGGCACGGGCGTGACTCCTGGCACGGGCGTGACTCCAGGCACGGGCGTGACTCCTGGCACGGGCGTGACTCCTGGCACGGGCGTGACTCCTGGCACGGGCGTGACTCCTGGCACGGGCGTGACTCCTGGCACAGGCGTGACTCCTGGAACGGGCATGACTCCTGGCACTGGCGTGACTCCTGGCACGGGCGTGACTCCTGGCACGGGCGTGACTCCTGGCACGGGCGTGACTCCTGGCACGGGAGTGACTCCTGGCACGGGCGTGACTCCTGGCACGGGCGTGACTCCTGGCACGGGCGTGACTTCCCATAAAAATTCCAGATTCAATGCCACATCAGATTAAATTTACACGCCCTATATCACGGGCGTGCCCTGCCCTAGGTCACGGGCGTGACCTAGGGCATGTCAACCAGCTCAGGGGCGTGACTCAGCTATTAAGAAGCCAGTTTTTGCCGCAAACTGTTCCAGCTTACACGCCCTGGTCACGGGCGTGACCAGGGGTATGACCTCTTCTACAACCGCCAGATTAACTCATGTTGTTTCATGTTCCCGCCATTTTCTGAAATTGTCAAGACATCCCCTAGATCGCGGGCATGACATAGGGGTGTGACTCGCCAATTTACTCAATTTTGGCGGTTTTCCCTAAAATTTCTGGGCTTTCAAGATGTCGGTTTCGTACCTTACACGTCCTAGGTCACAGGCGTGACCTAAGGGCGTGACTCACCAACATTTTTTACTATAAATTCCAGGAAAGAGCAGGAGCTGGGAAGGAGATTTGGGAGTTTAATTTTAGTATTTCTACCTTTCTTTTTTGTATTTTCCATTTCATAGTGTAATCTTTAGCTTTGTTTATTTATATTCAAGTACTCTTTCCATTTTAATCATGTCTCTCTCTCTATCTTTCTTTATAATTCTTTTATCATGATTAGTAGTTTAACTTCATTTAGCACTTGATCATGATGAACTTTGGAATGAAATAAACTCATTATTTTTTCTCAATTTTGTCAAGCTCTCTACTTTGTTCACTTCGATTTATCTTTGATTCTTAAATGTTTGAATCTTAGTGTTGTACGTCCGATCAAAGATTTGTATCCTAGATTTTACCGAGAGGTTGGGGATATGAGGAGATCATTCAAACATATCGCTATCATTGTTTTCGATCCTAGATCCGTATGCTAGATTTTACTGAGAGGTTGTTGAAACGAGAAGATCACTCAAAGATAAAAGGAGTTGCATGCACTCCTCGAGAGAGGACGACATAAATCTTCCAGATTGGAGTCAAATCTAATAATGGGGTTCACCTCCTAAAACAGACTTAAGGATTTCGACTTGCCGAGGGGTCTTAATCGATCAACCTAAGATTAGTCAAGAGCGTATTCTAAAGAGAGGCGCTTTCGTATTTTGGAAACCTCCACAGTCGAAGTAAGAAATTTAGAGGCTTGTATTTTATTATTTCTTCAAAGTTTATTTTAATTCAAAGGGATTCTAGATCAAGTGCTAATTTTTAGAAACATCGAATTTATTTTTAGTTAAATCGCTATTTTTCTTAGTTTTTTCTGAAATCACAATACCAACTTTTGTTCGATAGAATAATAGTTCTTACTTGTGAGTACAAGTACTCGTCAAGCCCCAAGTCTAAATATGACACTTGATCTTATACTCTAGAACGATAAGTATACTTGTCTAATCGATTTAGATTTGCTCTCTAGCGTGAAGTTTATCTGTCAATTATCTTCTCTTTCAAGCATGCTACTAGATTCAAAAATAAATTCAAAATCAAAAGAAGAGGAAATATTTACGATGTGGCTATCCCGGAATCACTCCCATCAAGTTCAATGCACAAATCCTTATCAGTGCAAAGTTCCTCTCAATCTGTAGAAGAGTTGGATGATCTATTGGCAACAATTTGAATATCATCAACCAGTGAAGAGATGTTAAGCTCCTTGCTAGGAGAGGACTCCTCCTCGGTGCAATCCAATGGAGGTTCTGGTTTCTCAATCACCTCTTGCATAGAATAAAAAACATCGACCAGATCAAAAGAATTTGGTGTAATTGAGATAGGAATAACAGGACTAAAACTACTTTTAGGAGACCAGTCCTAAGAAATATAATCCAAACAAGGTGATGTCACGGGAGAAATGGGCATCATCGAGTCAACACATGAATCAGCAAACATGTTGGCATACGTGTATGCGGCACTCCCTAAACAACTAGGGGGCTCTTAACATATCTCATCGGCATGTGAAGAATCGAACACGTGGGAGGAAGGTGACGTGTATGTGAAATTGAGTTTGACAACCTCCTCCAATGTGATATTAAATAACTCGCAATCCTTCAATGTGTGATTCGGGACAAGACAAAACAAACACTTCTTTCCGGTTGGCTTCTGCATTGAGGAAGCCAAAGAAATTGGAGAAGTTAATGTAGTGGAGATGCATAATTATAATATATGGGCTCTCCGTATGAGGAACCATTTGATGTTCATTCACCATAAGAAGATCCATGGTAATTATAACTAGTATTTTTTTACGAACACGCCAAGTTATATTGACCATAGGCTCAATACCACCAACAAGGCATATGAATGTCCATAGTAGTTTGGAATTGGATCAATACCAACTCACTGCACATGATAAATTAAATTGTGCAGACAGACATGTGAAAAAATTAAATTGGAAAATAGGAGATTAAAAAATTTACAAATAAAAATTAAAATTAAAAGTACTAAGGCAGACATAGGTAAAATTGATCTTAGACCTTCTGAGTAAGTCCATTACGCTCCCCAATAATGATGCCAAAAACTTGACCATTAGCTACAACCGTTATTACCCTGATGGAATAACGTCGACAGTGCACTGATCTAAGTAATATAAAACGATAAGTTTTCTCACCGAGTATCGAATCATCTGGAGCGCAAGTGAAGTTAAAAGGAGTTCCTATACTTTGATAGTTGAGCAATTAATTATAAAAGTGATTTTCCTTTTTTCTAATGATTAACCTACAAGACATCTGCTGCAAGCATTCATAAACTTTCATTACACAAGAGTGCAACAACAAACCATGAACAAAACACCAAGAATATCACAAAATCTACGACTAATCACTTCCACATTAAATAATTATGAACTAGAAATCAAATCTATTACATGCTAGATCACACATAAAAAGACAAGATTATCAAGACATAAACGTTAAGCTTGAGCAAATCCATCTTAATTGTTAGAGAACTAGGAGAAAGTGTGGTTTAGCAAAGATACACCAAAGCTACAACGGGAACACTGAGATTTGTCCTTAATTAGTTTCTCTAAAGATGTGTAGATTGGTCCTCCGCCATCAATACGTATGCCTTAGGCACGTCCAGGATAGAGGAGATGTCGTCACCAACCTCTTAAATACCCTTCTGCTCTTCACGCCACTTCAAGGCGCCGCGGCTCAAGAACCAACTCTTCTAGCGGCCTCTATCTTCCTTATATCTCTCTCAAATGGACAGGATGGAGTGGAGATGTGATATTCACCCTAGAAACAATTGAGGGTAAGAAAAGAGTCGTCCGTCAAAAAGACCTAAAATCTTGCTTTATAGAAGTTCATAAAATAAGAAGTGCCCGTGCGTGCGTGAAGAAAAAATAAGCAGAAATTTGGGCGCCCAGGCCACACATGCACAATTACAACCGTCCGCACGCACGTGCAGTAATTACAGATGTGCAAATTCCGTTTGACCCAAATTTCTGAAAAACACAAGAATTGACCTCGCGCGCACAAATGTATGTGCACACACGCATGTGCGAAAAAGCCATGCGAGCGAATCCAGATCCAAGATAAAGCTACAGTCAAGGGAATAGGATACGCATGTGCATGCATGAGCACTTTTGTACATGTCCCAGAGCACGCATAAAAATCCACACATTTCGGAAGACATCCATACAATCCAGAAATGCATATAATGCAAGTAATGAGTATTTTCTATACAATTCTAGAACAAAATAAGACGATTACATTTTGAATTACAGGGTGAAAACAAAGTAAGAAATACATGTATCAGTCTTCTACCTCAGGAAGGTATAACGAAAACTGCAACACTAAGAACTCGACATCTACGAAAAGTCATCCTGATGAAGGTTGTGGAATCTTCGGTATAAATTTTGTAGATATTTTGGGGGAGATATTGCTTATGTAGTTGCATTTTAAATTCTACTCATGTGATTATAGGGGCTAGGCCTAAGGTGAAGCTTGTGTGCTTTATCTGTACCCACAAGAATAGTGCTGGACCTTTTAGCCTAAGAATGGCATATTCCACTTGTTGATTCACATGCATTCGTTTTCATGCCATGAATCACTTCATACACTCGCACCAGTCCAACCAACTATCGGGCTCTACATGACCCTAAAAATCACCTACATCTAACTAAACTTCATCTTCCCAATGGGGTTGGCTGTAAAGTCTAAGCTCAGGGTATGGAGGTTCTGCAGGTCAAGGGATGCGGTCCTTGTGTTTATGGACTAGAGTGAGGGGCTCCCCCTTAGTGTAAATTGGCTTCTATGTTATTGACAGACTTATGTAGTTTGTTCATTGCGTGACCCACATCGACATATTGGTGGTGGGAGTCTTAACTGTCTTCATCAAATCACTCATTCATTTGGTCTAGTTCCCTACGCGCTAGACTCTAAATGATCTACTCAATTTTCTTTTTTTTAACAGAAAAAAATGTTAAAAATATTTTTTTAATAAAGTTCTTGATTGATTTTGTTAAAAAAATCTTAAAACACAAACAAAAGTTCATTTTTAATTCAACGGAGTAAATGATTTTTAAAAAACAAAGATCTTACAAAATTGTTTTTTTTAATATCTCGAATCGTTCGACTCATAATAGGAGCGAGTCAACCTAGCTGTGATACCAAATGATGTATTTTCAAATCCAATTTCAATTTTAAAAAGAATAATGTATGATCTCATTTAAATAAATTGGCACAAGTAAACTTTCCCAAGCAATATCATGTGACACTTAACCTAAGTGTAGCTAGACAAGAATAAACACTGAACATTCGCACACATTCTGCATTATGAAATAACCCATCCACAAGCAAACACTCAAATTATTAGTTATGAAAATAAAATGCGAGGAACAAATCTCATATTAATGACAAAGAAGAATAATATTTACTAGGGCAAGCAAACTTTGATTATGCATGTCGTCATACTAACAATTAGGAGTGAGATATAGAGAGATATTGACCATAGAAGGGTCAATACCTCTAAACAAAGAAGGCATAGGCATTGTGGGCAGCAGGCGTCAGGACTGGTAGGGGGCTCACTGGAGGGTGATGAATGACTGACTATGAAGCATCATTCTAGGATGAACTGGCCACTTGGAAGTGAGTGCAGGGCACATGAGTGGTTGGACTTGGTTCTGGCCGACAGGGTTTAGGTCACCGGAGGGAAGTACATCAAAGGACTTGCTGGAAGCAAGAGTTGCCGTCGATGGCATCGGCGAGGTAGCTAGTTGTGCAAATCCTCCATCTCGAAGGGTGGTTCCTGAGCACTGGAACTGTCGGATGTGGAATTGGATGGAGGACTCGCTGGAGACTAAGCTCACCGGAGGTGGCATCTACATAGGCAAAGAAAGGCGTGGTAAGCAGTGGCAATGCTCATCGACATTGATGGAAAGAACTTCCAAGAGGTAGTGGTGCGCTGGAGAGGAAATCAAGGGAAAGAATAGCCTCATTCAGTTTCTCAATTTTCCAGGCTGACTTTTTTTAGGATGGCTCGATTCTCCTTATAAAGTAGGCGAACTTTAAGTATTCTATTTTAAAGAGAATATAGAGAAATGCCAAGGAAGTTTAATAGGAATAAAGTGATATCACTGTAGCATTTAGGTTTCAAATTTCTTAATTAATTGAGAATTTTAGTTAATAAAATGATCCTAAGTATTCTCACCAAAAAAATATAAAAATAAATTTAATTTTCAAAATTTGTTAGATTTAATAACATAAAATACTTAATTTTAAAATTACTTATCTTAACTAAAACTTGTCCTAATTTACCAAATCTATGTATTTGATCTTATTTGTAGGTCACACCAATAAGACAACATTCTTGCATAAATTACATGCACGATACAACACTCGTGAAAAAAATGCATTAAAATTAAAAAAAAAATGTGCAAGAATGTGCTACACAAATAAAAATACAATGAATAAAACTAAAATAAAAAATGCAATCAAGGATTGCAACAAAATGATTGCTGTTACACTGCAGGAATAACTCAGAAGATAGGGGAAAAATAATGACGTCGTGGATTAATCAAAAGCAGGTGAAAATATCAACTTCTTTGATTTGAAATAGTAAGACTCTAGCATTGCTCGTAAAAGAAACAGCGGATATAATATATCAAATCAAGCGTGAGGAGCAAAAAAACATGAATTTTTCAAAAATATCATTATGCCAGAACAATCAGCTCAGAACATGAAAAGAAAAGAAGAATAAAAAAATTCAACATAAAAGTTGTACTCGATCATTCCAACATGCCTACTCATAGGAAGAAACTGGTAAATTGGAGTCTGTTCAAACATAATAAAAACAATTAGCAAAAGCAAGTGAC